>OZ020607.1:26752408-29252408 GCA_963971545.1 Philophylla caesio | reverse complement strand
AAAGAAAAACATTGTCCTCGGGCTTTTTTGCCAGATGGCGTTATTTCCATGATCCTAATTTCACTGTACCAATATTTTGTTCTTTATATCTTCACTTTTGGCGGTTTTTAGGAATTCAATGCAAAATATTGCGGATAACATTATTTGGAACATTTTAACATTCTAACTTATCGAGATAATTGTTTTTGTTTTTGTCGCTTTTTTTAAAAAAAATGCACATACAAATGTATACCTTGGTTGGATCACTCACAATAAGCCTCAAAATTATCACACCTAATTGTTTATTAAATTGGGAAAATTTTGGTTTATTCCTAAAGTTAATTGTCATGAAAGTAGCAACATTTTTTAGAACAAAATAAACCTTCGATGCTGATAAAGTTCTAATGAAGACTTCTGATTTATCAGTACTGTTATATTCACGAAACTAATTTTGCGAGTATTGCAACAATTTTCATAAAATTAAATTTTAGCATGTTTGATTTTGAATTTCGTAATTTAAATTTGATTTAGAATGGATAACGGGGGTATTAAACATTCGAAAAAAAAAACAGCATTTTAATACGATAATTTAATTTCAGAGTTCGGCCGCCTGAACCCTAGAATACTACTCGTATCTTCAAAATCGATTTTTTTTCAACTCTCGTTGCTGTCCAACCAAACGATAGTATTTCAAGAGCACTAAATCAAACAGCTGTATGCCACAGTAAAAAAAAAGGAATTTTGCACTTTGCACTTGAGATTTGCACTTTGGTGACGAGTTTGAGAATTGTATATTTTCTGACAAAAAAAATGTTTACAATTCATTTATATGGGTGTCCCTAACTTGCCTTTTGTGCTTAATTAAAAATTTGTCTGTATGTGAGCCCATTTTTCGGTTAAAGTTTAAAAGATCCGCCGTTAGTTTATAATGGATTCATTTAGTTTTCAATCAGCTCATTAGGCCACATTCGTGCAGCAAGTCAAGCCTTGCCGAATAAACTCGACGCTTGTTATATTAATTTTTCAGGTGACAACATAAAAAAAAAATTATTATTGGTCATGATTTTTTTTTTTGTTACCATTTGCTTTTGTTACCACTCCACAGATGAACATATGTATGTACTAACTAATATTTTAGAATACAAGTTGCTTCGTGGTGATATGTCAAAAAGTTTCCTCAACGAATACTTGTCTCTCATTTAAATGCAACATGACATAATCCCGCAACCCAGGCCGCATTACAAATTAATCAAATCAAATAAAAAATGCAACAGTGCAAATGTCAAGCACCAGCAAGTAAGACAAAGGCTGAATACATAGATGCGACTAACGGGCACAGTGGCTGTTGTACGAGTATGAGGAAATGCGGCATAAAACTTCTACTTTGCTGGCAACTTTTGCTCCATTCAATGGAGTTCTCTGGTACTTAATTCAGTTATATATATATATATGTAGATATTTCCGTTAAGGATCCCTGAAACTGCAACGGATAGAAACGACTGACAACACAAAATGCTGTCAACACTTAGCATTTCAACCGCAAAGAAGAGGAAGCATGGGATTGATTGACATGGAATGGTGGAGTTGAAAACGTGTAACATTTTTGTTTGTGTTTGCTTGAATGTTGCGGCAATTTAAAGTGCGGTCAATGGAGTTGACGTTTTATATACATACATATGTATGTATAAAATAAAGTGAGAAAGGCGGACGAAGAGATTGCGAGGACAAGTAAAAAGAGAGCTGTTGAATTTAAATGTTAAGGCATATTCGAGTATATCGCATATTCGAGTATATCGCAAGTTTAAAAATTCAAAATGATGAAGATTCAAAAACGGAGCGGACTCAGTGTTGCAATTGTATGTATGTAGGTAAATCTTCAAAGGGCAGTGATAAAGGACTAAGGTAAAACTTTATTTGAAAGCGAATTTAATATTCATAGGTACATATTTTTATTCCAGTGTGTTATTTGTGCTTGTTATTGTTTTTGTTGCTATTTACCTCTTTAATAAACCATCTACGGAATTTTGGTATATGCGTTATCAGCCTTGGAGGGATTCAGAACGGTGTTTCGTTTACTATCGAATTTTGATTTTTTACAATACCTTGACACCTTTAACTCACAAACTCAAGTATGCAGCATTTATTTTATCGTACATAATAGTAATAATAATAATAATTTGGCGCTTACACTATATAGCTCAGTGTTTGGCCGAGCTTCTCCTTCTATTTGCGATGTGCGTCTTTATATTCTACCACAAATGGAGGGACCTTCAGTTTTTGTGCCGACTCCGAACGGCAGATGTATTTAATGAGAAGCTTTTTCATGGCAGAAATACCCTCGGAGGTTTGCCATTGCCTGTTGAAAAATTCAGTGAGAAAATTATATATGATAAAGAAATTTTGTTGAATAATTTTCAATGTTATGCATTAATCTTTTTTATTTATTTGTTTTTGTTTTATAACTTTTCCAAAGGTCCTATAAAATCACACATTACTTCTAATGAATTCTTTAAAGTAACAAGGCCACCAACAATAATAATATATTCCAACGAAATGTCTACTTAATCGTAGCACAGTCGCTATTGGCAGTGACTATGGCGAGAAGGTTTATTGTGCCAGTGACAGGTGTGACAACTCATAAAGTGAATTTACATAACCGCTGAGAAGCGCTGAGGTAACCAAATTTATTGATGGCGCTCAAGCGTCGAGATTTCGGTAACAGCTGTCAAGTTAATACATTCAGATATGTATATATACATATGTATGTTTGTGCCAAATAAAAACACAATTTTATTTCCCTCCCATTAGAAAATTTCGTATGCGGTCTCAAAAAACATAGTGACTTACTTAGAACTTTTAATAATTGAAAGTGCCACTTTTTACCAAAAAATTAAATAAAACAAATACAAATTATTGTAATAGAGTAAAAGTTTAAAGTGGTAAAAAAATTCCGGTATTTCTACTTTAGGGTGGATTGAAAAAAAATTTTATTTTTAATGTTCTCACCACTTGAAAATACACCTCTTTGGTTTTTTTTTATATTAACAATATTTAAAGGCTGCTCAAAGCACACAAATATAGAGATTCCTCATTTAGATATTTATTAAGGAAATTTCTTGCCTCTTAAAACTGGTTGGTATTAAAAAATGGTAAAATAAACAATTAAGTTTTATTAATTGAAGCGTCTTATTATCCTCTAAATATGATTTTCAATAATTCTTTACCATTTTTACTCACTTAAAATACATATTTAGATGGGAAACTTTAAACACCTTTAGTGATCGACCTCTAATTGGTTTTTTGAATAAAATACATATATCGGTTCAATTTTTTCGATATGGGAGAAGCCTAATGAAGGAGAGGATTTCAACTACGACAATATTTTTTATTGGCATCACCCTAATATGCGTTTAATAAAATTGCAAAAAACCTAAAAACTTAAGTCTGCAAACGATATATGCATATACATATGTTACACATATGTATGTATTCATAGACATTTATGAATGTACATAAGCATAAGGGCATTTTGTATGGCAACATCAAGTAATAAATAATGGATAGAGTAGCAAATATATATTTATTGTCACACTGGAACATCTTTAGTCTTTCGTGCAGGTTAACCCTTTCAGTAAATATAAATCAAAAAATTTAAAAATATAACGACACATTCATAATTAATTTTAGTTTGCAAATTCAGTATATATATGTACTTGTATATGTAAATCTTTGAAAGCAACTACTTATGCTTTGTAATAGTAAAAAAATATATCGCGGCCATTCCGGCATTATATGAGTTGTTAATTTCTTTTGTTTGTAAAGATTTTAGTGGCCTTTTAAAATGAATAATCATTGTTTTCATTGAGCTCATGGCCAGTTTTTGTTTGGAAAAACAACAGCATTACTGGAAAAAGTTTTGGCCGCTATTTCGGAGCTCACGACATCTTCTCATCATACTTATTTTTTTAAATTTAATTATATTTATTCTTCATCACCGCTTCCCAGATTTGAACCAAGAAACCTCGAGTTGCAAAGCCAACACGCTACATGCTACATATGCTACGCTTGCCGAGTGAACTGATTGTGTTTTATCCCAACTTCCTTAAACAAACTAACTACAAAAAAACGAGCAGCTGATCTGCCGCTATTTAAACTTTTTTTTTTAATTCTATTTGTTATTTTAATTATTTTAAAAATTTCGAATGCATTTTGGCGTGCTGATCCTTGCATATAAATTTTGTAACATTTTTAGTGGCCTTTAAAGGGTATAATCAAATATTGGAAGCGGTGATGAAGATTAATAAAATAAAAAAATATAAAAAGTCTTATGAGGAAATGAGGCGATCTCCGAAATAGCGGCTATTACTTTTACCAATAAAACTGCTGTTGTTTTTCGAAACAAAAATATTCCATTAAACTGGCCTCGAACTCAATAAAAAAATATTATTAAAAAATTTAATTCTAACAACTTAAACGATAAGTTGCCTGCAATTCCAAATCTAAATTATGTAAAGTAATCAGATTGTTTTGAACGGCGATAGTTAATATATTACATTTGTACTTACTTGTTAATACAACTTATAAATATGGAAAATCAGTGGATTTTAATAATGAATTTTAGGATTAAAATTACTAAAATCGCGACAATTTCGAGTGTAACTCGCATAGATCTTGTTTGATGAGCTTTCTGAACGTATGGTTTAACCCGAGTAGGCAAGAGTTTGAAATGTTGTGTTTCCACGCGCATTCATGTGCGATGATTAAGCACAGTCATCCTCTAAACGCAAATTAATACTTATTTATATGTTAAATTCTATAATTATATTAAATCAAATGCTGCTTTATTTTTACAAAAACCCCAACTGTGTCTTAAAATCATCCAAATCAATTCACTTTAATCGGGTATAAAGAGTTGAATCATTTAGATCGGCTAACTATAACATATAAATACATGCATAGCTTCCTAACAACTGATTATTCAGATTTGAGGTTACTGATTTTTCCAAAAAAAAACATTTAATTAATTTAATAAAAAGAAGTATGATGAGGAAATGTGTTGATTTCCGAAATAGGACTATAACTTCTACCATTAAAAAACTATTGTTGTTTTTTCACAAAAATCTTCCATAAACTGGCCTTGAGCTCAGTAAAATTTAATAAAAAAAAAAATTTAATTGAATATGTCTAATTAAGGGAGTTATAATGTAAAATCATATATCTGAAATACCTGAACGATTCAGATATACATCCTCTCACGACTGTCTATTTACCAACATTCCCAGAATACTTTATGATACTACAACAAAAACATTTTGTACTACATGACTTTTATAGTTTGAGGAATGTTACAAATAAAATAAAAGCTAAGCTAATATGTATTTTCATAATAATGTTCACTTATAAATTTTAGTCTCTCAAAGGGTTAAGAACTCATAGATATAACAGCCCCATGCATGGATGTGTCTAATTTTGTTATCTTTAATTCATGCAGCTGAAAAGTCTAATCGTTCTTAGTTATTTATGTACATATCGACTTTTAGATGTATGTTAAAAATGTACATATTTATAGAATTTTAATTGGGGATTAAAAAACAGTCGGCACCTTTTTCTCCCTTACTTGTTTCAATCGCCGCTACTGCGCAATTAATGTATTTGAAAACAAAAACAACAATCTGCATGTGACTAAGTCAAAGTTTCAGTTTACTGAGTGTTCAAGACTCATTCCTACCTTTCCGAAATATATTATTTTGTGTATGCTGTCTCCATGCAAAGTTCTCTCATTATTCAACTTCAATCTCGAACTGTGAAAAACAGCAGGAAAGTAACTCTTCGACTTATTCTGGTGTTGAGATAGAAGCACAACTTCACTGCTGCAATATTTAATATCTAAGTGGTGCTGAGATTAAAGTGAACTTGCAGCAGGCCAACATGTGTCCATGTTGCACTTCGTATAGTTGTTAGCCGCAAACTGTTGCTTAATAAATTCCAAAAATGCATGTTCTACATCCTGTCCCATATTGGATATACTCGTACATAATGTCTGCAGCTTACTTTATTTGCGGATTAGATGCAAATTTGTTTGCACAAGCATAAATTAATGCATACTATTCTTAAATTAAGTACATATTTACGCTGTTACTGACATGGCTACGGCGGAGTTAGGTGTGGAAAACTGATGTTATATACATTTGTGTCATATTTAGTACATAATGATAAACTTACATACGAAGTTCAAGCTATGAAAACAATTGGGTTTTAAATCTTTCTTTTTGACTAACGAATTTCAAAAACTAAAATATTTAATTTTTAAGAGAAACATGGAAACTAAACACCACAATTTTTCTCCCAAAGTTTGAAATTATTACCTGTGACCCTAAGGAGTAATCGACAATCATAACTTTTGTAATTTTACTTAACCCGCTTAAACTTAACATGACGCCTTACCGACGGTAATTCCACGTTAACCACATCCAGTTAAAACTTGTAAGCTAAATCAAATTACTAAGTGTTACTTAAGAATTGCAGCTACGCTAGAAAGAAAAATTAGGTTAAATTAAATAAGGCAAATATAAACGCTTATGTGGTATTGTAAAATTGTACAATTACCATAGGCGTTATATGGAGTTTAATCACCAGTATCTGTCAATCGAATTTTAAAGTTATAACATATATTTTTTTTTCAAATCTTTAAAAACCAGCAACCATGATTTTTTGTAAAATCATACTTATTAAAGGTGGGTAACTCAGCACTGAGTTGAGTTACTGAGCTGACTCTTAGCGATGAGCCGCTCGCTCGGACTCACTTCCCAAAAAAATTGTGACTCAGTAGCTCAGTTATAAATTTCAGCCACCTTACTGAGTGGCGAGTCGATGAGTGTGTCAGCACTGAGAATCAAAGATGAGCTGATACGAAGCTCTTTGTTTTGTGGAGAGACACTGTGTAAAAAACGGCATTTGAGAGTTTTTTATTGCATTGTTGGAGATTTTGCAGTTTTTTCGCCACCTTTGACGTATGTATGCAAACAGTATAAATGTAAACGCAATAAAAATAAGAATAAGAAATAAATATATGAAATCAACATGATCACTATTATAAAATACCAGAAATTCAAATTTTGCAAAAATGCGTAATAATAGCTTTTAAACATGCATAAAACAAATAATTATAAAAATATATGTCATGAACATGCGTGTACACTTAGAAATAAAGTTTTACGAACACCTTTTAAAAATAAAACTCAATATTTACATGTAAATCACTAAAATGCGAGTATTTAATTTAATTCTCAAGTCAAAGATTTCAACACATATTTCGCCAAATAAAAACATTAACTAGCTTTTTTAGCCAAATAAAAATGCCATGATTCTAAGAGCCTTTTTGCGTGCCAGCCCATGATTGGGATTTGATTCCAGCCCAAATTCATGAGGCAAAAACAGAGATTTGCATATCATATTATCTATGGTGAGAATAAAGAGTGACAGAAAATAAGAACTAGCGCGAAAATGTTTCCTTTTGGCGCGTTATCACTTGTGCTGTCACTTTAATTATTCAACGTGCACCTGTCCACGATAACAGTTCTGCCGTAGTTGCACAGAGCGACGCTATTATGAAATGAGTCGTAACTCAATTGTGCTACCTCACTGAGCTGACTCACTTAATTGAGCAAGAGTCATTGAGTCAACTCGCGAAAATTAGCTGAGTTACCCACCCCTAATACTTATCATACTTTAGCAAAATTCTGATCCTCTTGAAAGTATACACATCTCTTACAAATCTCTTACTATTTGTCAATAAATAAGCGCGTAATAATTATTCTGATAGAGTCAAAGCGGTTTCAGAACGAAAATTTACACTGAAGATGACACAACGCCGAAACCGGTTTATCTCCAAACCAAACTTGACAAGGAATGACAGAAAATCATTCCAACAAATATCAACATTCCACCCTGCCCGACAAGAGAAAGAAGAAAATAATATTCTGATAAAATTCAAAACTTGCGAGATATGAAGTAATAGACTTGAGTTTCGAAAACAAAATTGTTTCAATTCAGCCCGTTCTTTCATCTTTTATTTATATTAAAGTCTAAAAATGCAGTTCTTGAGCTCTATCGAAAATGTTCTTTCCATCGTACGAGTGATTTCATTAAGTGTTACTTCTACCTCACTCGCATCTCGTACCAACCACTTGGTTTACATTGCAAATTCGAAAATAAAGCACAGCGCTGCATCCAGCCAATTTGGCTATGGCAACGTGTCCGGTCGCTTGGTCAAACTAATTGTAATCGAAAATTGGGCTTTTAACCTCTTTTAATCTCTGATTTTGGCGGAAATGCCAGAAAATTCAGAAGGATATTCGTATGTTAAAGGATTTCGTGTAAGCGCTCATTTACATACAGACCAGCATACACACTGTATTGTATAGTTAAAAATATGTGTACATACAGATGGCTTGTTGCCGATATCTCATTGCTATTTAACTTTGTATGTAACAATGTATGTACATACATAGTTGTGCCTGGAAAGCAAAAAGTTGGCAACCAAATGAGCGCGACAATTGCACGTGTGTATATGAACGTGAAAATTTTATTTTATTCACTTTTGCACAATTTGCTGTACTTATCTCTGGCTTTTCGTTCTTTGTTGGTGGATAAGCACACAGTGTAAATCAAATGATGTCCGGGAAGTGGAGAAATAAATACTTAAACGTTTTAATACAAATACAATGGCATTTACTATTAAAAGCTTTAATGGTCATTTACTCATATAAATTATTAAATTTGTACAAACACTTTGCATAAGTTCAAAAGCACAGTATGTGTTCGAATAAGAATATACTCATTTTTAATTGCTCTAAAGAATTTCTTATCCAATTTTTGGAGGTTGCTGTAAAACTAATTTCGCAAGAAAATGTGTTTTGAAAGGATTGCGGATTCAATAACACTTTCGCGAATATGTAAGTTTTGAAATTTGCCAAAAGGCAGAAACTCGTTACTTAAATTGGACATACATATGTTTATAACTTAAAACTAAGATATATTTGAGTGATTTTGAATTGAATCAGTATTTTTTTAAAAAGCTCTTAAGAGTCGGTATTCGAATTTTAAAGAGTCAACAAAATTGTGTAATTCATAAACAAATTAGTACTAAAGGATTTTTTTTATTGAAATGTCGATTATTCTTTATCGTGTGTTAATATTAACATTACAAAAAAATGTAATACATTTTTAGACTTATGTTGCATTACCTACTACTATACCTTTTTAGTTTGCCAAATTTTAACCGAAAGTAAGTTTTTCTCCATCAGGTCAAGACTCTTTAAAACCTGATAACCTAAAATCAAACTCTATGGCTCGGGAAATTGTTACTACTCTAATATAGGAACTCCAAAAACGTCATAATTTCTTAACCCGTAGTGGGTTTAGCCCTATAATACCATGATATTTTAACACCCAAAACCCTGGCCATCAACAGAAATACTTACCTCTGATGTCTGAAAATCACAGTATGTATACTGTGAAATCCTTAAAAATCGGTACACAATTTGGATTCAGCGAATTTAAAAACTGCTCTATTTACATGTTTTTAACCATTACAACCTTTGAAACATGAAATTTACATAGAAGTTGTGCTTAATCATAAATCCTTAAATCGCTGTGTTCTGAAGACAGACACACATATTGAAATGACTTCAACCACCGATACCCCAACCGATACCCAAACACGGACCAAGTTGTTATACCCTAGTAGCATATCTCGCCCGCAAACCACAATTTTTACACTTCAAGGTATCGGTCATACACAACTCTTACACCAGCACCTCTTCACCGGCAAAATATATATTTTGAGTATTTATAACTTTTTAGCAGAATGTAATTTACAAAAAAAAAAATGTTTGAATTATATTTTTAGAGTCTTTCTACAGTTGACTTTGGAACTTATCCGCTCTTTAATCAAAAGTTTTGTGCTCAAAAAAACATGCTTGGAGGGCTGATTGATTTTCGAAGTTGTTGAAGAAAGCGACCCTTAATTCAAAGTTTGTGTCCCTTTTTATCAGAGCCAATGGCCTTAACAGCTTGTACTCCTACATATATATATTTTGTATATTTTTCCTAATAAATCAATAATTTTAATAAATTTATTGTGTTAGCCGGCTCAAGGTCAATTGAAAACTCAAATGTGGGTTTTTATACGTCACTACGAAACTCCACGTTAAACAGCGAGGACGTGTAAAAAAATTGACCCTGAAGACGATTGCCGAAGAGCAATCGAAATATCTGTGGTCACAAGCGATAATCGCCAAAGTCCTGTGTTAAAGCAAAGAACTTAGGCGGTTATCGCTTGTGACCACAGATATATTGGATTTTAAAAATCAAAATTTGAGTTTTCAATTGACCTTGATCCGGCTAACACAATAAATTTAATTAAAATGGAAAGGTCGCCAAAAATATCATCTAATATTTAATATATTTTGATGCGCAACAAACTAATTATAAAGGCAAATACAAGCATACGCGTACATAAAGAAAACTATAGAAATACATTCTCGGTTATAACATTCATTAATTGTAATGAGCTATTTAATAAATTATATATATGTACATATGTGTAGATTTTATTCAGTCCTTCGTCAAGCGACATATAGTATTTTCATCTAGTTAGTTCTACTTCTTGCCGCTTTAAAAGAAAATAAAAAATTTTACTTATAGATTAAAATTCTTGGTTAGGAGAGTTTGCTTATATCTAATGAAATTATATTTATATTGAACATATAACAAAAAAGGAAGACAAACAAGAAAAAAATATGAGAGAGAGAAATATAATTTAGGAACATTCAAATATATGTATATGTAGAGTATATGCTCGTATAAGCGGCCATTTAAACTCATTTTTAGAAATGTATCATTAAATAATACGACCTTACATGCTTTCGTTCACAATATTATTCATCTTTGTTGGAATGCAATTCCAAATTTGCATGCCATTCTGGTTCATTATTTTAAATTATTTATTCGAAAGCGAATAGTACATGATGCTAGTATGTATGTAGAGTACTAAAACATAAGTTAAAGTAATATATTTAGGAGTTATATTTGTGTATATATAAACATAGATAGATATATATAAAAATATATAATAAATGAAATATAAATTCCTATAATAAATGTGTACATACAAGAACATACTCGTAGCTATGCAAACATATGTATGTACATACTTCTAAGTATTTGTATACATCACTCATCGTTGTAATCCTTGGTCTAAGTCGTATGCCTTTTAATCTATAGCGATGCGTCTGTAATGTTTACAGAGAAAGATAACGCGAAGCCTCGCATTAAGAAACAACAACAATCATGATACTAAAGCCAACAACAATTATAACTTGCACAAGACAATGAAAGTCGGCTTGCAAAAGACAAACTGAAATATGCACTAAACTTTTCTACTTGCTATATTTCACTTAAGTAAGTATGTACGGACGTATACTGTGTTGTGAAACTCTTACAAAAGTTTAGCGCTGCTGTGCTGAGCGTGGGCGTACACGAGAATTTCCAAGTGAGCGCTCTGCAAGGCATCAAAACAAACGGGGAGAAACTTGCAACACCACCGAGTGTAGAATGGTCGATGAGCAATCTGCACTACTACGAATATATATACACATACATCATACATACATGTGTTTGCGTGTGTTATATATGCTGCCACAGAATGCAAGCTCATCAGATTGCCTACAGACTTACCCTAAGACTACACGTGCTCCAGCGCTGCCTGGCAACTTCAAGAGGCAACGGCGCGTGTGAGTACTATTGCAGTTGCTATTAGGCTTTAGCGCTTGTTGTCGCGCTGCCTGTAACCATACCTGAACTTCTATAAAAAGCTGATTGCATTTCCTTCCACTAAAATACACACACACACACTGTTGCGTACTTGCATTTGAGTTGCATGAAATTCGCGTGAATTGCTTCAACTTCCTCGCAATAAACTTTTCTTTTTTTCTTTTTTAGTATTACATATTTCCTCTGAAACTATGCACTCCATAGTTTTGCAAAGCACTCATATATGTATATACGAGTATATATATATATATATATGTATATATGTAAGTATGCTGGTTTATATGAAAAAATGCACATACACATTTGGAGCGGGGCAAGATTTTCGTGCGCTCATAGGCTTACAACTTCTATTATTCGTTTGATTGGCTGTGTTCCTAGGGGAAATCGCCTGGAAGTAAAAGTTGAGCGAGGCATCAAAGATTGCTTATTGCAATTGCCATAATCGGTTATCGAAGAAGAAGGAAGTGATTGGTAAAGCGGTAAAAGTATTTGCTTCTCGTAATTACTCGCACGGTTTATTTTTCTTTTCATTTACCTTTTGTACCAGGGATTTAGACTTTAAAGCATGAGTAGGTCAGTAGGGATATGACAAGTAAGGAAAAATGCATATACTTATACAATTTAAGTAATAATTCAATTAAAAAAGGTTGTTCGAAAAATTTCCTTTATATAATAAATTTTATTTATATTTATTTTAACTGAATAAATCATTTAATTTAATAAGAAACAACTTAAGTGCTTTCAGTAACAGTATTAAGGAGAGCTGCTAATCGAAATATACTTAGCAAAGTGCAGAGAGCCAGTATGATCTGCATTAGCGGAGCGTTGCGAACAACACCAAGCGCCGCCTTGATTATCTGTCTGGACCTGAGACATGTCAATGGGAGTCTAGCTTGCGTAGGCACTGAAGCATTCTGAATAATTATAGAATGCTTCCGGAATACACAGACCGCTGTGTCGATACTGTGGTCCCGGACAGGAAATTCGCGATGGTAATCCCAGGTAGGGAGGCGTGGTCTAGAAACTTCTACACTCCCCCTGGAAGTCACACGGTCTTTACAGATGGTTCGAAACTGAAAGGCAGAGTGAGAGGAGGGGTCTTCTCGCAAGACCTATCTCGGAACTGTTTTTTTCGGCTGCCGGATCACTGTAGTGTTTTCCAGACTGAGGTTCTAGCCATTAAGGAGGCTATAGAATTGTTACAGACCGCTTTAAAAGGAAAGGATATCTTTATGTTTAGAGATAGCCAAGCGGCAATCAGAGCTGTGAGCTCAGCTATAAATAAATCAAAGAGTGTACTGGATTGCAGCCAATCTCTGTAGAAGATGGCCAAGCAGAACAGGCTCAACCTCATTTGGGTTCCTGACCACAGGGACATCGAGAGTAACTGCATTGCGGATGAACTTGCGAGGGAAGGAACAAACAAGCCGATTATTCCTAGTAAAAAACGCATTGGTATGCCCTTTGGTACTTGCAAGCTGCCTTTAAAAGAATCTAACTTATGCTCCAGTTCTAGCCAGGGGCAGGCTACGGTTTCTAGGGGCACCTGTTTTTAGGGACCTTGGAGAATTAGGTGAAATAGACCCAAGATGCTTGGCGAGTTTCGCCAAGAATTCTCAATGGTTCAGCAAGAGGGAGTGAGCGTTAAGCTTGTGATATCACTACGGGCCTCTACCAATGGCCTAAGTGAGTCGCTGGATTAGCAGTGACAGCCACTCATACCTACCTACCTAACAGTATTAAACACATTTTTTACAATTTGAATTACAAAAATTTACCATTGATGCTAAAAAAAAACGATGGCGATCCATTCTAGCATTTTCGATTTTTTGTTTTAAGTACTTGCTATTTTTTTCTACTCAAAATTCTATTGTTGAATTAATATTATATGAACCTGGTGCTAGTTTCAGAAATATGTATATACATTTTTTTTTTTTCAAGACTCGACCAATTCAAAACAAAGAAGCTGAACTTCCGTAATTTTGAAGAATCATACATCTGCTTCTTTGACTTATTTTCTATTTTTATTCAATAACACTTATTTATGACTTTTCGTATAGCCAATCGTTAGAATTGCTAACTATTAAGAGAAGCATTATACAAGTTATAACGATTATTTGCAATTGAAATGGAAATTGGATTAAGACTGATTTTAATTACTAAACACATTTTTGGATATTTTTCGTTTTGTTTAATATTTTAAATAATTTTTTGTTTATTCCTATCTTTTCATTTCGCCTGGTACAGATAAGCCTGTAATAACAACGAAAACGACCGCAACAATAGTATAATAAATATCTTCAGAAATAATTTCAAATTTAAAAAATAACTAAATAAAATAACTTAACCGAAATTAGTCAATATACAAATTATCTCTCTATTCCTGCGCAATGAGCTGGAATCATTTGTGTTAAACCTAGCTTGTTGTTGTTGTTAGTAATGGTTGTGTAGTCAGGTTCTTTAACTTGATGTGTAATAATAATAACTCGTGTTCTATAAATTTGAAGATTTGACTAGACATTTGATTTATGTCATCATAACTATAAACAAATAGATAAATTGGTACAAAATTCGCACACAGTAAACAGGTGCACATTTTTGTTTAATAAAAAATAAACCTATCGTCATAACTATAAACAAATAGATAAATTGGTACAAAATTCGCACACAGTAAACAGGTGCACATTTTTGTTTAATATATACTTTTTTTCGATATTTATTGTGAATTTACCTTGTACTCACCACATTACCATAATCAGTATAACGCCTTAGAATGTTTGTGCTTTAATATACTTTTAAATATTAATAATCAAGATTTTATGGTATAGTTTAAGACAGCAGCACTTTCAATAGCTCTTTTTCTAAGCAGACAATCAACTATATACTAAAAAAAAATGGCTAAGTTTACCCTAAGAAAATTATAGGTATAAATTAGTTTGCAACTTTTATAGTTAATATTATTTTATTTTGAAGTAAATAGAATGCGTTTCGGTTTAGTAACAACGCTCGAATTATTATAATTACTCTTTTAAAATTCACAAAAATGCTAACTGAATACAAAGTAGTAAGGCAGAAAGATTTACTGCCTGATACTGCGTTCTTGATAAATTAACAAACATTGACAAATATTCAATATTCAAAATTTATCAAGAGTTATATATTCTAGTCAAGAATAAAAAGCTTCTTTTAATTATAAACTTTGAACTACATATTTGAAATGTATGAAAATGTATCAATTTCTTGTATCATATTTCTATATAAATCGAATCTTTTGAAGCAAGACATTGTTGAAAAAATTAGCTGATTACTTTAATTATATAACCGCCACGAATATTTGGTTTTTTAACAAGAAATTTTATTATTTAATATATTTTAAATGTATTTATTTAAAAAAAAAATTTTTTTTTTATACGAAACAATGTTAGGCAGCCAATAAGGCCGTGCCTGATAAGAAGCTTACGCTTGGCGTAACATTCCCAACTTTGCAAGTAAGGTGCAAAAAGCAAGAGATATGCCAGAATGAACATACGCTTTTTGTTTATTTACTTATCGAAAATATGTTCAAAATAAAAAGAATTCTTGTTATTAATAAAACTTTTGCGAAATGCGAATTTAAGTAATGTATGTGCAATAGAAAACAAAGTAGAAGAGTATTAAACCTGCTGTTTGCCATCGCATGCAAAAGAATGGGAAGAATAGGAGATGTGCCACTTTTCACTTCAGTTTGGTGTCAGCGTTGCTTATGTGGGGAATTTTATAAATATAATTCATCTTAGCTGTCAAAGCGCTATTGTCTCGTAATCGCTGTGTGCGTTCGTTCGGCTTTGCTTAACACAATTAAACGACAGATCACATACAGCTGGTAAAAAATTGTTGAACAGATGGCATTGCCAAAAGTAAATGTGTATAAGTCAGATGATGTAACATATGTATAGTTGCGGGTAAATGCGATTTACATAGCTATTGTGACTCTGCATTTACTTTAAATAAATCGACCATAATCTAAGGTTTTGCAAGGTTTTTAAATGCAGCTCATAAAGTTAATATATCGCAATTTATACATTTATCTATTTATAAATCTTAGAATTATTACCAGTATTTTGAAAGGTCACTGTAGGCAAAGAGCTCAAATCCTCCTGAAATGCGAGTCCGTTCCACGAAAACAGGATATGCATAAAGGACTAACAGGGCCAAGACGCAGCCAGCGTGCCTTTTATTGTTTTTTAGCACAAAAATTAGCAGTCACCTTACAAAGATTTGCGTTTGGTACGACGTCAGCGTTTCAATGAAGAAATTATTTGATGAACTAAAAGGTGTATTGGCTACATACAGTATAAAGCAAACTTAGTAATTATTCACACAATCTACATACATACATACGCGTTGAATATCTTCAATTTGAACACCCTAAAGTGTTGCTTAATTAACGTCCGCTTGAAATAAAAAATCATTTAATATCATGAATATCAATTTAATTTAATTCACATGAATAGAAATTGTAATTTCAAATTTCCACTGCGTACAGAATAAGACAATGCATTTGTTCAATTAAATGCCTCAATGCCACTTGAATGCGTAATGTGATTTCTGGGCTGCAGGTAAAAGTCAATTGAAACTAGCGGGATAATCGAATTTATGTGACACATCAGCAACACATGCACACTAAGATAAAGAAATGTATCAGAAAGTCACCTATACACGCGCAAATATACATGTACATATGTATGTATATGTGTGTATACGCACACATACTTACATGGCAGTTGTACCTTGGAGACATCACAACTTCGAGACATTAACACAAACGAATCTCTTCAATTACGTGCTACGTGCGCCAATCAAATAGCAATGGAATTAATTTCATCAATAAACCTAACACCGAAATGGAACAACATTCAGAATATTTGTTGCTCTAATATCAATAATAAATCAAAAGTCATAGAATGACTAACCAATACAGGCAAAGAAGTATATAGGACCTTAGGGAAAAGTTCTACAAAAATGCCAAATATACGAAGGATTAAGTAAAAGCTAGCAGGAAAGAAGAGAAGAGCGGTATATTACGGCTAGCTTTCTACTTTGATTTCTACAGACCACTTATGAAGCTAAAATGACAAAGCGCCAATCGAAAAATTGAATTACAGCACAATGTGACACAAGTCAAAGACAGCCCATCGACAAGCAGATGGTCCAGTTGCTAACAAAGTCAAGTGTGACGTAAGCAAGAGGAGTGGCAAGCGTTTCTGCTATGAAAGCCTTCAGGCGTAAAATGATCAGAGAAGACATTTACGGATAGTTACACAATAGATAGGCTACTTTGTTTGATACAACTTCAAACACAGCAGGATAAACACAAGTTATGCGACTAAACGCCTAAAAGCGCACTATCAGAAACACAACACCATTGACGAATACACAAAGAAGAGCATGACATTTATAAATTACAGTGAAATCAATTTTATAGAATTTTACGGGCTAGAAAAAAATGTATGGACAAAGTGAAAACTGATATGAAGACGAAACATGAAAGGTGTTTATGTGTATGTGTGCAGTTAAATTAAGAGCAACTAAAGACAAATGAAAATTGAGAAATTGTCGAATTGCGAAATTGCGGAAGATAACATACGCATTGAGATGATTAAAAGCCAAGTTGAAGACACAAAAAAAAGAAAACAAGAGCACAGAAATGGCCAAAGGCAAGGGGTGTCTGTAAAGAAAAGTGAATCTGCAAACAGACAAAGTGATAAAATAAACTAAAATGTGAATAAATCTGGGCATGTGTGTGTCCCTATATGGATGTATGTTACGGGCGTGTTGACGTACCGTAGCACGGTTCGGTAACTGCTGGAGCTGGAGCGAAGCTGGAGCCACAAGCTTTTCGCAATGAAATATCCGCTTTTAACAGCTCCCAACGGAACTGCGACAGATGGAAAACTTCTAGGAGTGTGGCTGCCGCATTCGCTACAGCGGCAACAAGCCTGTTACGTACTTGCGACACAACGATGGTAAAAGAGAATGACAAACGAGTGGGAGTAGCGGAATGTACGAATGTTTGTATATCCTCGTAAAACGTATGAGAAAATTTCAAAAAATACGAGTAAATATATGCGCACACGAATATGTGTGCATGTGCGTAGTCGTATATACGAGTATACATATGTCTTATATGTATGTATATATGTATATGTACATGCACATTAGGTTGGACCTTTATTTCGATTTTGATGTACGAGTATATTGGATCACTTTTCCGTCACTATAACTTTTCATTCACTTTTTGCGTTTCATTGACGTGAAATGCCCAGTTGGATTTGTACGCTCCAAAATCTATAGTTTTATATCCTACTGAAAGTCGAAAGTTGGAAATTTTATCCATTTTTCTGCATTTTACTTTAAGACATTTTCGTTGCGAAAACGCGTCACTAAAGAAATGCCAAAAATTAACGATAACACCATGCAACAATTTCGCCTTTGTTTGAAAAGTTTTATAAAGCTTATTTCAAAATTGCCATTTGAAATCAAGACAAATGCTACAAAGGTAATATTAAACAGATGCCTTTTGGTGTACCAATGCTGTGGCTGAGAACCCAAAAATCACGTAGACGACTATTACTTTTGTTTAACAACTGTGAAAGGTTTTTCAAAAAAATAAAAACACTCGGTTAAGTATTCTACTGTGCCATAAGTGTAAATGCCGCTACCACATTCTCCAGATCTCCCAGTACAGAAAAGATTTTATATTTTGTCAAGTTTATCCGTTAAGACGGTTAACATGATTAAGAAAATAAATTTTATGCTATAAACTTCTCAAGAAAAATGCTAATTCGGATGAAATTAAATACATAAATTTTAAGCTTGGAGTTCCAGAATGTCACTATAATAAATTGCTGGCGTCAATATTTGGCCTTTAAATGTCTCTATCCGGCCATTTGAGTTTTTTTCAAAAAGATCTGCAGCCTCAGCTCACGAAGTGAAAAGCCCTTTCACTTTTGGTGGCCGAAAAAAAGGCATTTATTACAAAAACTGTTCGGGACACAGGACTAAATCTAAATCCGTCTACTTTTTTTGTTCGGAGCTGGATTACGACAGTTTTGTCTTAACAGAGACTTGGTTAAATGGTAATTTCTTTGATGCAGAGTTCTTTAATACCGCTCTCTTTGACGTTTTTCGCAGAGATAGAGATTACGCTAAAACTGGTGTCGTGATAGGCGTGGATCTCTTTATGAGCTAACAGATGCTAATTCCTTGTGGGATCAACTCTGCGTTAAAATACATGGTGCGTGTGGAGTTATGTATATCTGCGTGTCTTACAATCCGCCGGATAGTTCTGTTGTCATATGTGTATAAGGCACATATTGACAACATACTAGCATTTCATGAAAAAATTGGTGACGACCAACTTTGTGTCTTGGGTGATTTCAACTTGGGTAACATTTGCTGGAGCTTTATGGATAAAAATAATTTTTCTTACTCCATGAAATGTAAATTGCAGAGTACGAAAAGCTTTATCAAGGTAGATGGGAGCCAGCCATGCTTGCAGACTATTGATGGAGGCTCCAGTGGGATACTGCCACTATTGACTATAAGAGGAAAGCCAATCGTTTAAAAAAAAGTTTAATGTAGAAGAACAATTTATGTCACCGCTTCATATAATTTTAAGTAAAATCAATAAATGCCTTTTACTAGTAAACTTGACGTGATAGAGCAATTTTATTTCAATATTTTCAAAGAGTTTTAAGTTGGCGAATCATAATAGCATAGCACTGTGAACCCAGTGAAAAAAAAAATTTACTTTGTTGCATAGTGTTATTTGTAATCACAATAAGGGCCAGTTTTTCAGTGATGGTTTAAACTCAGTTTAAACTAGATTTAGTTAAACTCAGTTTAAATTTAAACTTAGTTTCCTTGCGCTCAATTAAATTTGTTGCGACCAAAACGAAGTAGTCAGCAAACAGCTGATAAGTTAAAATAAGTTTAACATTGCGCGATCGGCCGTTTAAACTCCGTTTAAAGTTGACTGAAAAACGGCATACTGAGACAAACAGAGTTCAACTAGCACTGATAAGCTGGCCTTCAAAATAGCTTTTCATTACCCTCAACAAAATTCTTAAAATACTTACTGATATATGCCGGGTTATAAAGGGCAACCCTGTGACACATACATACATATACATACAGATGTATATATCTGTCATACATACATTTTCATTCAAAGCCTTCACATGTTTGTATGTTTATGCCACAGTAAGTTAACTGAAAAGTCAAATGTTCCTTTCCATCTTTTGATGGCATTTGAAGAGCCTCAATTGATTCCCATCGATGCTTACAAACTGTCACAAGTAGCAGAATTGTGCGTAAAATGGCTGCCACCACTTTAAATTTTCACCACTTTAAATTTCACATATATATACTCGTATATGTACAAATACATATTTATGTATGTTTGTGTGAAAGTATTTTACCCGCAACGTGTTATCCTGAAAGTGTTGAGCACTTACATAAATGATACTAAAAGCTTTTCCAATATTTCTTCATTATTCTGACGAAATATTGTTTAATTGACCTGTGATGTTACTTCGCTCAAGGGAATATTTTGTATTTGAAAACAAGTTGCCCATACGAGTATATACATAGCTGTAGTAAAATTTCGCACATTAAACACTATATCCGGTTACAGAGTTTGTATAAGGAAAGAGAAAGTATTTATTGCAATTTTAATTTTTACCAATGCTGATGTACTGTTAAACGCACTTCATTTTCACGTCCCTCTAAAAAGATTTCGAAAGTACATTATAATATTGACACTATTATACTTTAACAGAGAAACTTTCATTACAAAAACATTGAACTCAAAAGTTCTCCTAAATTGTATCGCTCCAAAAAAATATTTATTTGTACGCTTATTCTTTGATTAAACGGATTTGGTTTATTATAATCAATTGCGATAAACACTAACGCAAATAAATCAACATTTTTTTTCATAAAATTATATTCAATAAATACCACATAATTTTTCTATAATTTGGTGGTGTTTGTCCTTTATTTCCAGTGATGTATAACAGAAATATGCAAACACCGCGTGGAAAATGCTCTTTTGAAAAAAAATTAAACGGAGAACTGCCAGTTGAGGAGTAGTCTCTATCAAGAGAAACCTTTTCACATAACCGATTACGAGAATCACTAACGCACACCATAACCAAAAAAAATGTATCATATAAAGTTCGTAAGCTCTCGAAGATTATTTTCCGCTTAACTTAACTCTAAAATTTTGCATTTCCACAAACTGATGTCAACTAATGTTTACAAAGTGGTAGTTATGAAATAATTAAATGCACATTTGCGTTATACGCTGTTTTGTGTAATCAAAAAAAAAAAAACAGGACTTAATTGAAATTGAACTTTTATTTATTGGTGCAGAAATGTATGAAATTACATGAATCATTATATTTGTATATAAATATTTAAAACTACAACAGCGGCGTTTTAGCAAAATAGCGAAAAGGTCGATTTTTAGGCCACGAACAGAATTTGTATGAATTTTGCCAACTTAACTCTATTCGAATATTTCCCCTTTATTTTAACATATCGATCGTCCCCGCCGCAGTAAAAGCTGCCAACTCCACTATTTGATCAAAATGATTTTTTAAACCAACGGAAATGCTAAATATATCTCTACGCAGTGGTGAAAATTAAAACTATTAATAGTCTTAAACATAGAATGCTAATGTATAACTAAGTATTCGCTATTTGAAGATACACATCAAAACCAAACCGTCTTAAATTGAAACATATTAAATAAAAAAAAACTCAATTGCAGAAAAAATGTGATATGGGCGGATAATTGATTTAATAGAAAATACAATATATTAACACAAAAATGGTTATTATTTTTCTCTAATTTTAAAGACTGCGATTAGATTTGTTTCAACAAAACTGTGGAAATTGTAATTTATTTTATTTCCGTGTATGACAGGAAATCTTTTACCTCAAAATTATTAGCTCCCAATCTAATTACGATATCTATGCTTTAAGTTCCTCTTAATAGCAACTTCTTTAGCTTATTCGCAGCGCCATATTTCTGTGAAAAAATGTCAAATATTTTTTAAATCTATTTCCGTCAATTTAAGAAATGTACAAAATTTGAGCGAAATCGAAGAACATGCTGTGGAGACTCAAACTGTGGACGACAATTGCTTTGAAATTTTTTCTAACCATCATAAATTTGATTTATTCATAGAGACTTAAGAGACGGCGCTGCTAGATATACATAAACTTACAACGGCTATAAAGCTTGTATGTACGTATGTATGTATATCTACTTATTTATCTAAAACTTGCGGCCAACACCTAGCCGAATTGAATTCTACTCATTACAAATTATGTGCGCTCTATTGCGTCGTATATTTTGATGTACAAATGTACGTATATGGACATACATACATATGTATATGTATATGTCTACACGCCGACACCACCAAGGTTGCAAGCAAAATGTTGCAGAGTAAGCAAAAATTTCATTTCGTTATTGCCAACGAGCAGCTTTGACACCAAACCCAATATTTTTGTGTATAAATATGTATGTACATATATACATATATGTATGTAAGCATGTCTACATATCCCTATTGGAAATTGAAAATTACTTCATGCACTGGGTAGTAAAATTTCAACATTTTTTATCGCTTATTTTTCGTATTTACAAAAGCGTGTGTTGCACTTGGAAATACTATTAAAGACTCTCATGCAAAATCAAGGAAAATTTTGAAATTTTATACATTTCCACCTCGTTTATTAAAAAATTTCCTTTTTTCAAAATATTTGCGCCGGTTATACATTGCACTAATTTTATGAATAGCATTTCCTAAAGAGCTGTGCCTATGTTTGTATGTTACTAGGCATGTGTGAAGGCCACCAATCGACGAGTAAGCTTAGTTTCAAATGTATAGATTGATCGTGTGCAACGTGTGTGTTTTTCATTGCTTACATCCTGTTGTATTTTGTACATATGTACCTACATATATAAGAATATTCGAATATCTGCACTTTGCTTGTGTTCATGCTGTTCACTGAAAACTGCATAAAATCATATGATCTGCTATGAAATTTATTAAAGCGGAAATTATTCATTGCACAGTTCAATGCGCTTTACAGCCATCGCCTCATGCAATCCCAATGGATTAATGGCAATGCAAGTTAGGAGCTGCAACTATTTATACATGAGCTGAGTTGTGCTTAAGGCGACTGAAACTATGAACATTTGGCTTTTGCAAAATTTTAACCCTTTCCCTTCACACATTTAAATCTTTGTATGAACGTATTGATATATGTATGTGTTGCACAGTGTGTGTGTGTGTGTGTAAGATGATAGCAGATTTAGTAACTAAATTCCGTATTAAATAGAATAAGAAAACGATTTTTTTATCTTATTAGAATTTTTATTTCTCATTTTATTTTATTATTAGTATTTGTATATGTAGAGTTTTACAATTATGGCTTAAATTACAATTTTAAAGTTTTGTACAAAGTCATAAAAATTTAACAAATTTTTCCAGGATTAGTAATTTTATGAATTGCGTGCAAATAAATTTATTTGAAGAAAAATTATTAGAGATTAGTCAATAACTATTACATTATTATAGAAACTTATTAAAGCATCGAAAGGTATTAATGATTATATGAGGATGGCACTGCGACCAGTCGGTCTATTGTGCCCTAACGAAAGGTATTACCACGAAAATGATTTTACTGAAGTTTACTTTTATTCTGATTACAAATCACTATACTTTAACACTCGAATTTTTTATTGCTTTTTTTTAATACAGAAATACCTTTTTTACGTTTTCGGCTTTGGTTAATTAGTTTTTCAAATAAATTTAATTTATCTTTAATATAATAAATAAAAGTCCATATTTGAACAACTTATTAATTGATCTAATTTCAGAAGACCTCGTTGTTAACTTTTTAAATAAAAATAGTTAAAGGCGAAAACAATGCAATTTTTTCCAATAATTTGATGACGGCACAATATCTAATTCTAAGGGCTGCCAAAAAAATTGAAGTGCCCTATCGAAAACGTTGCAGAAACTACGAAGAGGAAGTTATACACCTTCTGTGAAGCTACCCTGCACCGACCAAAAGCAGACTGCGGTATCCAGTGCCTCAACTCCTGGCTAATCAAAATGAAGTAGCAAAACTTGATACTCCAAATGGTTTCGCTTGGGGGATACAGCTAATTAGTTTTATTGTCATCTTTGGCCTAAGTGGCAGCCAATTTTACTTACCTCCGCTCACGACGGGCGCATTTTTAATAAATTGAGCCATCCTTGGCGCTTATTAAATGAAAATTACGCCCGACAATTTTTTGTAGTTTGACTTCACTACAACTATAAGGGGTAAGATTTGAGAGTAACACACTTGATGCAAACTAATTTAAATTGTTTCTGTTTTTTTCTTTATAATAGCTGCATTTGCATGTCAACGATACCTTACTGTTTTAATTCGATTTATATAATAATAAAAATATGTACACCGTACATTTCATTTTACTATTCTTTAACATTGCATTCTCTAACAAAATTCATTTGGATTCAAGCTTCCAACATTGCACGATATTTAGAAATATTCAAAAAGCTTTTATAAAATGTAAAAAAATTTCAAATAAAATATTTAGATGATGCAGTTTTGTTGCCTGTTCAATATTAAGTAACGTTGATATTTGACAGATTTTTATAAGTGCCCTTCCAAAATACCTTTCATAACTATACCGCAAATTCAATTTTTAATATTTGTAAAAACACTTTAAATACCGCCAGTGAAAAAAAGTTCCAATATTAGTGGTAGTATGAATCTTCTTGAAATTAGAACTTTACATAACTTACATAAATGGGTTACAGAAATACAAATCCAAAAACAGTGTCAACCTTTTAGATAATTTGGTTAAATTTTTTTGGTTATGGTTTTATTTTATTTATTATTGTATTTTAATTTAAAAATAATAGAAATTGTTAAAATGTGTGCCAAAATTTCTCAAAATATTGTTTAAAAAAAATAATTAGAAAAAATATATTTAAAAATCTTTATGAACGAGAAATATTTTTGTAAAGTATGTGCATAAGAAGTATGTGCATAAGAGTACCCAACTCATCCCAAACTAGTCCATAAAAAAATGCCAAAATATTTGCTATATTTTCTAGTTTTAAAACCGCTCAATAATTGCTCGATAAATTTTGCTATTTTTTCTAATAAAAAAAAATTTGTTTGATTTTAATTAAACATTTCTAAATATAATTTTTCTTCTGTCCATTGTTCTGTTATTGTGTCTCCCCTTTCTATCGGTTTTAAATCTGCACGATTAACGAATATATCTATAATCCCATTGAATATATCCTCACTCTAGCAGTACCTTGTTTTATGGTGAGATTGTTAGACTCATTGTTTTTTTTTTTATTTGGTGCTTTCGAAAATGTCGTCGCCAAACGTTGCTATAAATAAGCAACAATGTCAACAAAACACCATACAGAATTATTAAAAATTAAAATTAATTATGAGTCTTGTTTGTTTTTATATACATATTTTAAAATGAATAGAATGCGTTATGGAACCGCTTGCCCATTAGTGTTCCAAAAGTTCTGACTTAACAGTTTAAAATTGTTTATGAAAATTTTTCCAGTTTTTTTGAAATTCCGTACAAACTTAGTTTAAAACTATGATAAAGGGAGTTAAATTTGTATATATCATGGGATATATTTATGAAAGAGAAATACATTTCTCAAGAAAAACCTCTACATAATTCACAAATTGCATTAACTTTCCCTTTGTATTAGGACCACTGTATCTAAGCTCTTTTTTTCGAAACTTTAATAAAGTTTAAAATTAGTTATCTATTAAATGCTATAATAAAATCTAGTATGGAAAACTGATACTTGATAACTAAAAGAATAATGCGTTTGACTTCTTTTTTGAAAATATCAAACAAACAAATTAAATGTTGTAATTTATCAACAGGTGTAAATTTAAAAAAAAATCTTTCAGATCATTGTAAATATTTTAAGTTCATATTATTATGAACGCCAGTACACATTTCAAGATTAGCGTGAACATTTGTGTATCTATCGTATGTACATATGCACTGGTAGGTAAATATGTAAGTTTTACATTTAGCTGTACAAATAGTTGCTCCAGCTATTTTTCTTCATTTACAAGTGACGCTGCTGCTGCTACTGCATGACTGTTAGTACTGTTGTCAATGGCTGCTGGCGTTGATAATGACGAAAATGACATTACAACGGATCCGGATCTATTTGCCATTACCGCTACGAATGATGTCGTTGATGGCGATGTTGGCGGTATTATAGCATCGCTACCACCACAAAATCACGCATCTATGTATGTCTGTAGTTACATATGTACAAGAATGTTTGTGTGTATTTGCAGCTGCTGCAGCTTCTTGAATAATTGTTGTTATTGTTGATATTGTTGTTGGTATCGCTGATTGCTTGACTCACTGACTCGACGTTGCATGATTGGTGTTGGCTATGGCGATGGTGGCGGGGTTCGTGTTGTCATTTCCAACACGTAAGGATATGACGATGTAATTGCATTTAACTCAATCGTTCCGTTGCCATCAGCGCTTACAAACTAAACGATTGCAGTCATTTCTCATTTCTTCCTTCATCGCTACAAATGTTGCCCCTCGATGCCTTTGCTGGCCACCCTCAGCATCCACTCACTAAACAGAGATTTTCACTTGCAGCTGTTGGCCATTTGTTGCTGCCTCGGTACATTGCACACCAATTGAATTGCATGTGGTTGCTGATCGAATAATTTTCGGTCAACGATTGCCGATTACATTTCCATCCCTCTAACTACTAAAATAACATACAAACTTACAAACATAAGTAGGTATACATTTTTAGAGGAAATCGGAAAGTCGATAGGGAAATTGCTTTTTGCATTTGTGGTTGCGATATATTTATGTATATTGAATGTTGACTTTTGTTGGACAATTTTAATAACTTTGAGAACAAATATTTTCTGAGAGTGATTGCTATTGAAGAACAACTATATTTACTAGTTCGTTATACTTTATCTGCGGCTGGTAGCGCAGATTTTTGTAATCATGGTGAATACCAATTGGCTTAATCGTCCTCCGAGTTTACTGAAGACTGTTTCCAGCAGTAACGAAATCACTTCGTGCTTCGAACAGCTTTTCTTATGGCTTTTGTCGAATAGATATTCTTTGCATCGGGTACTCAATTCAGCATTAGCGCTCGATGAATGAATGAAACTATGTATTTTTCTTATTTTCCGGATTGAGTTCGGTGCAATATAAGAACTGGCTAAGTAAACAACTGAGAAATACAGTTCTCTTTCAACGATCTAAACCCAAACTTTATTTCAACACATCCGTCATAGGTGATTAAAGCTCACTTTATGAAACAGACTTAAGTCTTACTTGGAAAATATCCGAAATTAGTCCTCAATAAGGACTTCCGATAAAATATTTTGTATAAATCTTTGGAAATCAAGTTTTATATTCTTAGTGGTGCTTGATGACGATGACTTTTCTCAATTTTTAGCTATCAAGTGAAGGTTTGTTTACCACCCTTTGCCATTGCTTTACCGATTTAATTTTCATTGCTCCTCCTTTTTCTATTGTGCCCCAAGCAATCTAATGATATAATAGGGAATGTTTTTTTTTTTTTTTGATTTTATTTAAAAATTAAATTTGACAGTCATAGATTTGAAAAAGTAGAGGACTTCGTTTACTTAGGAACCAGCATTAACATCAATAATGTCAGCCTCGAAATACAACGCAGAATCTCTCTTGCCAACAAGTGCACAGCGGACTGAGTAGGCACTAAATATATACATAAATAATTATGATAATTACTGCTAAAAATAATAAATTTCAGGAGAGTTTTTCTCGCATCTCTTTGCCGTATTTTCTGATTGTGGACAGCGCCGGTCGCTGTGGTTTCACATCACTCCGTGAGACACTTGAATTCATACAAGCGTGAAAAATCAACAAAAGCTTTATAGGATGTTATTTCACTCAGCGGCGTTGCAAGCGATCTCTTGTATGCCTTTGCATACGCACATCAGTATATGATAAAGCTCGCGGACTTATTACTTTACATAAGCACACGCAGTTGCATGGCTCTTACTTGTTCGATATTTTCACCATCGACAATGCTGCAACATGAAAATGGCATTTTCAGGTGGATATGCTGCATGCAACATGCAAAAGTACCAGTTTATGCAGCAGCATATCTTAAACAGATTAACTTATATACGAGTATATGTATGTATGTAAACGATTATACATAACCTACAAGGGAAAGTATGGAGAACATATATATTTTGCAACTTGAGATTGCTGCCATTTCTGAAAACGAGAACTATAATGGAAATGCATTTAAAATTTTTAATGGATTAAAAAGTGCAAAGAACGAATCTCCATAAATACTCGTTAAAAGTTTTTAGAAATTTAAAATATCAATTTGAATTTATTTGCTTACAAATCAATCTTGATAGAAAACTTCTATGTAAAACAAGAAAAGCAGAAATGGCGCTGTCCATTAAACGAAAAAAACTCAAGGACCGCTATCCTTTATCGATCTTAAGAACGCATTTTACCTGAAAGGAGATTGCTTAAGTGACTTCTTGGTATATTCATACTTCTCTGAAGTGAGTGCCAAGTGAATATTTTTACGGATGGATACGAAGTTGAATCGTATAATTGAAGAAGGAACATTGGTTTGACCTCAAATTTAGGCTGAGAGATTGCTGGATAACCTTACAACGATAGGTATGAGCTGCCATCAAGGAGGTAAACCACTGACCACGGTGCATATCAATACTCGGAAAGCTAATCGGCAATCAGAGTCTATTTTGTCGCTGATAGTGCGGTCTGAATTGGTCTGGTATTGACTGGCGTTTTTTTTTTTTTTGTCGACGAACTCGGATTACAACTCGGGCAAAGTAGGTATACGGATTCTGGATTATCGATAAATGGAAACACCGTCATCAGTTTGACTCAGTATTGTTCTCATTTTTACTGCTTTTGACTTTATTATATGTTTGAATTTAATTAAACATAAACCTAAGAATTCGTCTGCTGGGTAAACATTCAAATTTTCGTATGTCACTGTGTTTCTGGGGTAGACAGATTGCATTTAAGTGCTTCTGCCAACATATTATTTTATATGCACATTTTTTACGAATAATTTAACTCCGCAGCATAAATTAAAATTTTTTATCGAAACTGAATATACACACTTATGTACATACATATGTATGTATATTAAAGTTCGTATCGCATGCAAAAATTTATGTATGAAAATAAGGACAATACTTAAAAAGTGTATGCCACGATTAAAGCATTCGGTGACCCTTCAAGTTAAATCATTTTGTGGTATACTTAAATTTGTAAAGAATTTAACGAATATTCATGCAAAAATAAAGGGAATTATGCTGGGATCCAGATCCAGAAATTGTAAATACAGTATTCGGGACTGTACTACTTTGTGCCCTCAGCTGACCATTGTCGAAAGGTTCAATTATTGAGTTACTAAAATCTTTGCGAAATAGGCAAATCACGAGCTGCATATATTGACTAATTTGTATATTACTTGTCATTAGTTTGATGTATGTACATATAATATTTATATGAATATACAGTGAAAATAATAAGTAATCTTTTAATAAACAGTGACGCCGAGTGAAGACAATACCTCGCAATTCTGATGAGGCTGCCCGAATGCGTTCTATGGCATACGAATTTCTCAAATGAAATTAGTGTAGTATTTAGTTCAATTAAATCTTAATCCAAAATCAAAATAAAAAATTCAAATTTAAATAAAAATAACAATAACAATAATAGCATATTTGTATACATGTATAATGTGTGGCACATATGTATGTATGTATGTACTTTCATATACATAAGTTTAATTGTAAAAGAAACTTCATCTTGATTTTGATAAATTTCTTAAAAACAACTGAAAAATATTTCCTTTCTATCGTGAAAACTCATTCACACTTATTTTCATTTTGATCGCTTATTCCCCCTTTAAAAAACTTTGTTCTGAGTTTATGAGTAAGTTAATGCAGCCCGAACTTTGTGGCTATTTTTGCATCGTTGGATAGGACTGACCTTAAGCCTTTCGCAAGTTACCTAAACATTTATGTGGGAAGATCTGGTGACCTTCTAACATAAAAGACCGAAGTCAGCAATCTGGCAACTATGTCTCCGAACTACAAAACGACGAGTCAGTTGTTGCGTGAATAAAAAGACGACGAGACGTTTCAAAACCTCACACCTAACGACGCCGAGTATTAAATAAACCTATTCACTATTTCCAATTAAATATTAAACTTTGTAACATTAAATAATCATTAAATTAAACTTCATTCCCATATTATAAACCTAAACAGTGTAGTTACCACATTTATAATCTCCGGTCTTTATCCTGGCAGCGTGACACAAACAATTGGTGATTGGTTAATATATCTCACAAAATAAAAATATGTACATACATATATAAAATATCAAAGAGTTTATAAAAAATTTAAAAATAAAATCTGAATATGCATTCTTAAAGCCTAATCAAATTTTAATATTTATAAGAAATAATTTTACTCAAGGTTTGCAATCATTTTTGACAATGTTTTGAAAAATTTGAATGATGGTTTTCTTTTTGTAATGCAAAAATTATACAAAAATTTGCGTTAATTTGTATTAATTTTGCCTACTGATTGATTATCTTGCGTTTTTTTCACTACATGTGTTAAACAAATAAATTGCAGAATCAAGTTTAAATGAATTTGAAGGTTTTGGAAAAATATATTTTAAAAATATTTTGTTAATGTCAAAGGAATATGTTATCTGATTTTAAACAACTACTTTCTTCAATTTATTTTATACGTTGCAATTAAAAAAAATCTTTAATTATTACGTAAAAGTTATAATAAACCTTGCAAATCGGCTATTGAAATTCTAACATATATTTGCAGTAAAGATTTTTAAGTAAAGTTTTGTTAGAACCTTAGCCGACATATAAATATGTATAATCTAATAAGTTATTTGTAAAATTACCATTCAGAAAGCAATTTATACATAAACATAAACACATAGCCCAGTAGTTAATTATTAAATTTCAATAGTAGTTAACTATTTCTCTCGGAATTTCAGCCTAAATTCTCTATTTTTTATTCTTGCTCTTTTCGTCGTAGCGTATTAAAAATATACAATAATTATTAAACTAATGACGAGTCAAAAACGATAATGATTGTGAGCTTTGAAATTGGAATGAAGTGAGAAAAACGCATAATATTTGTTTGCAGAAGAAAAGTACACAATTACATTTTACTACTAATTAGTTTGCTTGTGCAAATGAGGGAAGGCGAGTGGGCGACACTGGAAGTAAGACAGCGTACAATGTCAAAATTAATAGCTATTCGGTTTACTGACATCATCTGTATATAATTCCACCATGTGATAGCCTACATAGTCATATTTTATTTTTTAAGTTTCAAAGAAAAACTTTATAAATTTTACGCTCTTTCATCTCTCTATAATCGAGCGTTAGAAATATGTCTATCAAGGACTCTCTAGCTTTCATTATATACATTTATATACTCCAAGCATCCTGTGATATAAAGATGGGCGAAAGCTGCACATATCCAGATATCCTTAATCCAGATATCCTTTATTTATGTATGTAGGAACGTGAAGTTTAAAAAAAAAAACAATACAAAATCCTTTCATATCAGTAGCCTTTAAATATATAGGTGTATAGCTTAATAGCACCTACCTTTTTTATTGCGATTGATCCATTTAAGATATCTATAATAATTATTATTTGGTTCATATACTAAACAATTAGTAGAGACCAACAGTCTGTTACTGATATTTGCACGGCAGATAATTTTTGTGAAAATACTTTTCATTACAAAAATACAATCTTAGGCTTGGTATTGCTTTTCAATGATTTTTATTTTACGTACATACATACATAACCGTGTTGAGATTTGAAGCTTTTATATGGATATATACATAAATGTACACACCTTTTACAGACCCACATTTTACTTTAATCGTATTTACTTTTTTGAAAATATCTAACTAAAGTATGTGTCAAAGATATGAAAGCAACGATCATATAAAAATAAATACATTACACATCCATATACATACATACTTAGCTTTCAGCGCAGAATGAAAGTTGAACAACAACGACAACTGACCCTATCTATGGTACACACAACCACAATGCATACATATCATACATACATACATAAATGCCATACACACTCGTACAAGTGTTTATTCTCAAATGAAAGATGAAACAAAATTGTCCCATCATTTGTAAAAAGAATGGTTTTTTTTTGTACTCAAAGTGACAACAAACAGCGCGACTAGTCATGCCAGTGAATATCCTTTCGCATTGTTCGCTCTTTAGTTCTCTAGCAAGCGAAGTCTTTTGCTACACTTTAGGTGAGTTACAAAAAATTCGCACGTACATACATTTTGCTTTAATTTGTGCAATGTACATTTTTATCTCGCATCTGGTGGACATGTGTCGCATATATCTTTTGACAATGAGATACTCGACACATTGACATAAAAACTAAAAATTCACTCTGCGCGCGTAAGGTAGTGAGTGCAATCATTTGTGTGCGATGGTGTTCATAGAATTGTAATTTGTATTGCTGTACATTGTATTTTTGAGCATTCATACATATATTGATATACATGTCTATTTACATATGTATTTGTGCATATGTGCTCGGTCCGACATTGGATAAGCCGCGACGATGAAACAGTGAAAATCATTGACCTCCTAAAAAGTTGCATGTGAATACGTTTTGAAATATGTACATATGTATATATTTTTATAAGTACGTATATGTAAGTTATCAACTCTTAATCCACTACACCAAAAAAATATAAAGGGCCAACTTGCCCAAACTAAACACAAGGATTAAACGTTATAATATTCTAAGTTTATTTCACTATACTTAACTACGAACACAGTTCTTAAAATATGTCTTAATGCTAGCAGCACCCCAATGCAACTGCCCGTCACTCGTCATTCTTGCTACCAAGAGACTTTCGTTATTTGGCCGCGACGCATACCTTGCGTAAGCACGTCCGGTGGTATCGACCGTGGCCTTGGTTTCCCACAGAAATTTCACTGTGTTGTGAAATGCTTTTCTTGCGTAAGCACCTCCAGACGTTCCCATAGGTGTTAGGTTGTGCTGTGCAATGTCTGATTGGGCACTATGGCGAAATGCAATTTTTCTGATGTTGCGACACGTGCAGTGGCTGATCGTGGGAACAGCGTACTTTGGGTGCTGGCGACTATGTTAACTCCTCCCCTCTTAAAAATCTGCGTCCCGCAGATCACGTGGCAAAGGTGAGTCCTCGGTGTGTTGGACGTTATTTCTCCCAACCGGAACGGATATCCTCAGCTCGGGAATGTTGATTTTTGCTGTAATCTTCCGCCAGATACCCCAAATCATCAGCACAAGTGTGACCAGTCCAAGGGTTTCCATGACTGCGAACCAATTGGCCTTGTCCCTTAGGTGGCCAAGTAGTTTGATGTTGCCCGTGGTCATCTCGTGTACAAGATTAAGGTTAAGGGCCACGCTACGATTTGTTATGCTGGCCAGTACAGGCGGGAGCACTTGTGCTCCAGATATGGTGGTACTCGAGTAGCTTTGGTTGTTGATTGTTATTGTTTCGTTGTCTATCTGAAGAATGTAAGAACCGTTTAGATTATGAAAGGATTTACCTGACCCCACGTTGCCGTTGAAGTTGTCGAGGAAAATGGTGTCCTCTTTGATGATTTCAACTTTAGATTCATTGTAGGTCAAGTAGCTGCAACTTGCATGACCTCCTTTGAGTAGGCGGGCTATGCAGTCGGTTTCCCGCAGTAGGTCCAAGGATTTCCGCTCACAGACCAATGCAGAGCTGAGCTGCAAGCAACGCTCCTTAATGCCGTAAGTCTGGTGTTTGTTAGTCAAAATTGTTCCATATGCCAATTCCACTCGATGACCATCCTGGATGTTTGCTCGTGCAACCAAGTGATTAAACCTAGTTTCTGTCACTTTGGGCAGGGATAGCACATACAGAAGGAGCGTGCCATTAGTGTAGATCGATGGCTTGCTATATTAAATGGCTTCTATAGCGTTGCTATATGGGAGAACGTCGATCTCACTGACAAGCTGGTTAACTTCTTCTTTGCTCAGGAGGTTGGTATTGACGACACCAGCCTTAGCCATTTGATAGGCACGGATCAGCTCGTTCACATCTTCCCTCAGGAGAGTTATTTTGTGTTGGGTTTCCTGCGAGACTCTTTCTAGGTTTCCTCGGTTTAGGATGTCGTTGGTGGCGACCACAATGCCATTTAGCTTCTGCAATAACTCATCAGTTTTTTTAAAAATTGCGTCATTTACCTTGTACTGTTGGTCGTTGTTTTGGTTTAGAGCATTTTCGTTTCGCAGGACTTCGTCCCAATCAGTGGCATCTGGAGAGCCAGCGATCCATTTCCAGGCTGACCCTATCCAATTGATCGATCGCTTTGATCTAACTGATTTTTTTCCTCTTAGTTCACTTAGGTGAGTGCGGATTCTGCCCAACTGGAATAAGAGTACCTGAGTGACTGCTGTTGTTTCGTTTAAGTTGACTAGTGCATGCTCAAGTCGATTCGTGGCCATTTCGTAGCGGTCTAGGTTAGCTGCATGGATGAGCTTAAAATGTCCATCGATGATCCATCCATACCCATCTCGTATGGTAACTAGTGGTGAATCTATCTTAAACACATCGTAGGAGTGCGCAGTTGCGCATAGGCTTATGCTATGAATTAGATTCTTAATTAAATTTTAATTTCATTTACTTAAAAACTTAGGAGTTGGTACTATAAATTGGATTCTTAATTAATGTTTTATTCTAGACTTTACATTTTTAATTCCATTTGTTTAAATAAAATACAAGCACAGTTAGAATGAGATTATTATTCTTAAATTTGAAAGACATTTTAATTACTTCTTAAGTTATCCTAATATGTTTTACAGTTATCATCAAAATTACTCTTCGATTATTTTCTTCTTAATCTTAAGTTTGAGTTGCATGGGGTTAGGAAAAGAGTTAGTAAGGATTATTAGAATTTGGGTTTGGGCACCCAGTAGCGAAACGGTGTAAATTTAAATTGGTTAGTTTTGCTTTTGGTGCTTTTGTTAGTAAGAGTTTTTATTTCGTTAGTAAAATCTTTTAATATTCAATCTTTATTCAAAAGAAAAATATTATTTTTCAGTTTTTTGTTGTTTTTTTACTCCGACAAGGTTGAAAGTTGATGTATTTTGGAACGATTTTCCGTATACGAAAAATAACACTGAAGATGGCACAACGCCGAAACCGGTTTGTTTCAAAACCAAATTTGACAAGGATCGACGGAAAATCGTTCCAAAATACATCATATTATTTTTCTTTTTTAAGAAAAAATTCAAAATTTAAAAAATTCTATTTGAAATTGTGTCGAAGTGAAAAATATTTTAAAAATAACTATTTATATTTTTCATACAAGTATTTAAGTTATTTCCCTTTCTGGATCTTATTTATTCCTGATTTCTTCAATTTATAATTTATATTTATTAATTTTTTATATATTTCAATTGAATATCAGGTGTCTCTTTTTTCTTTTTTTTTTTTTTTTTTAATTTAAGGTGAGAGAAAAAGAATTTTTAGCTGCATCTGAAATTAAACCCAAAACTGCTTTGTGTTTTAATTTAAGTCAACTACAAAATATTCCCTTATCTCGAATTTATGTTGATTTTTGAATTTGTTTTACTTATTTGTTATAATATTTCATTGTCTTTGTTGTGCTTTTGCGATTTCGTTCTGATGTGCTTTTTTTGCACGAATTGACGCAAATTATTTGTAATCATACTTCATAGTATTTTACATTTCTTGATATTGCATTGGAATATAGGTATAATTGACACTGGAAGGCCCGCGGGTATCCTTTTTAATCATAAGCGTTTATAATTGCAAATGACCTACTCATGGTACGGGTGGCTTCACGCAATAAAGCAATAGATCTTCATGGAGGAGTTGAACCCCTTCGAATCAGCCATCTCGGACCACCGAGATGTGTGGAATTGAACCACTCTGACTTCATCGAATACAAACATACGTTTGAATCCCGAACCGCCGGGTCTAAAGAGTTTATGCGCTTTCTACCTTTTGACCAATGTTATCATGTGCTTTTACACATTTCTTACGTCCGATTTGTGGAATTTTTTACCACTCTCGGTTACTATAGTCGCATTTCTATTTTCAGCGACAGTCTCCTTTTTAAAAAGAGGTTTCTGTTTGGCTTTGATTTGCTTGTTAGCTATGAACAAGGTTTCGCCGTTATTAAATTCTTTTGGTGCCGATCGCTTCTCATTCCTTCTTGCATTTCGGGATTCTTGCTCATGCAATAGCAGGGCTTTTATATTTTCATGGGTTTGATCTCTGAACTCTGTCAAATTTTGGTAGTTGATCCTAGCTGTCCTATTTAAGAATATGTCTACGGGTTTCTTTTTTGTAACGGAATGTATGGTGTTATTATACTTATCTACAGCTATAGACACACGCTCCTTAGGGGATAGTCTTGCTAAGTCGCCTGTGATACAGCGATATATTTCGATTAAGGTTGAATGAAGTCGCTCTACTTGGCCGTTTGCCTCACTTCGCTGAGTGGATGTTTGGTAGATTTCTATACCTAGAGACCTGATGTAATTAAGTACGAGCGGGGTAAGGAATCCTCGCTCGTTGTCCATGACCAGTTTCAACGGTACGGAAAAGTAGTGCAAGACGTCCGTTAATTTCCTGCGTAGGTATATAGACGATTTATTTTTAATGGGAAATAGTTTTGCAAATTTTGAAAATTTGTCTATACAGCTCAAAAATTTCTGTTTTTCTATTTCAAAGAGATCAATGTGCAAGATCTCAGAAGGGTAATTAGGAATTGGTGTTGGCTGAAGGTGCGGTTTTGCCGGGTGTCGGTCATATTTATTCAATTTACAAACGTCACATTGAGCAACATAGTTCCTGATTTGTTTGGCAATGCCTGGAAAATAATATTTTTCAATGATTTGCTCCCTATTTTCCCTAGGATTCCTATGTGCTCGGCGATGCTCTTGTTCAATTATATCAAAAACTCTGTCTACTATTGTCACGTCCTCCACTACTCGCTGCGTAATTCGAATCTTATACCTGTGAAAGTTACCTACGTAAACGCTCTGCAATAAATGGAGGAATTCCTCAGGAATTTTTATACCATTAACTACGTTGGGGTTTAGACAACCCTTGAGTATGGTAATGAGGTTCACGCTGTCCAAACTGGGTAGCGAAACGTAATATCTGCGGTAGCCATGATGCGGTTGCTCATGGCATCGAGATTGTTGACCTATCCTAAATATTACCTGGTTGCGGAATACATTTATAGGAACTTCCACATGGGGTATAAGATCAGAACTGTCCTGTTCAGCGGAGTGCATCGTGGCCTCGGTGAGGGTTTCCTCATTACGATTTCCTAAGTCGCTACCAGCAGGTTGAGCTACTATAGAATCAGACAGGGCGTTCACTTCAGTTCTGAGGCGAGAGAGAGCGTCGGCGACCACATTGGCTTTTCCTGGTGTGTAGATGATCTCACAGTTATATTCTTCAATTCGCGCTTTCCAACGCTTCAATTTCGCATTATAATTCCTGCAGCTTAAAGAGAAAGTTAGTGGTTCATGATCAGTATAAATTTTGATTTTTTTCGCCCCATACAGATAGGACCGCAAGTTGTCTAGTGCCCATACTATGGCAAGCATCTCTTTCTCATTTGTAGCATAGTTTTCTTCGGTCTTGTTAAGCGATCGAGAAATAAATGCGATAGGTTTGTCTTTACCTATGTCACCCTGAGATCATCTTTCTCAGCATTGGAGTAGTCATCTTCTTCCTCACGATCATCTGTTGTGACATGATACAACTTCTGTTGTTTACGTGGGAGGTTCTCGGATGTTGCCCCACGTTTAAACGGATTAGGTCGATTCATGTAGTTTACGCGTCTACTCTGGATAGACTGGTCTACGTCCATTTTCTCTACCGGAGGGTTTTTCGCTTGTGGAGACGGTTGAGCACGTCCAAAGGATCTATCTCGCCCCTCGAATGGTGGACGGCAATCTTGTTGACGCCACGTAGGTTTTGGAGGGATTGGGGCTGGTCTTCCACTATAAGTGACATCCGGCCTCGGAACGTTGTTAATGGGAACTACCACCTGATTGTTCGTCTGCGAGTTATGAATCGTAAAGTTGCGGTAGTTCACATTTTGTATTTCTAGGCATGCAGAGTAGGCTTCTGGTAACGTTTTCGGACGTTGTACCAAAAGCATTTTTGATAAATCCCCGTTAAGACCACGTATAAATACGTCCAGTGCCCTATTCCGGTAAGTGTCCACAAGAACTCTTACAGTTTCATCCGTATAGGATTCTGTCTTGATCTTGTTAATGATCAAGGAAAATTGATGGTTCACACCGGCGTAGAACTCATCAATCCTAGAACCCCTTTGTTGCAATTGATGCAACTGGTGTTCTAGTGTTCTAATGTCCCGTTTATCGGCATAATGTAATGAGAGGCACTCTTTTATTTTCGTCCAGCTATTATCAAATATGTTGTACGAAACTAATGCGGCATCAGCAGTACCACGTACCTTTTGCCGGATGTGCTGCATTATGGCTCTGAAAAGAGGCTTTCCTTTAACCACTTTGAAATCTGATAGGATGGCCTCTACGGCGTGTATCCAAGAGACATATTCAACGGGGTTGCCGTCGAAAACTCGAAGCTCCTTCACACAATCGGGAAGGCGACTTATTTCCTTAAGATCAGACTCCGTTGCTGGAGCCTGAAGGGGTATGTCCTCGACATTATCAACACCACTTGACCTAGGGCAAGAGGCTGCTGCTACGCTGGCGCTTATGGAATCAAAATGGGTGACTCGTCTTTCGAGCGAGTTCATTTTTTCCAAAATCGCATTGATAGCGCCGGTCAAGTTGGTAACGGTTGCCTTCAGATCTTCCATTATCCTGGCTGAAAAAATCAATATTTTAGCAATAAAATACTCACAACAGCAAGATGATTATCATAAGTGATTCTCTGATACAAGCGCACTTTGATGCTTTCGCAGCTTTACGTTAAGCAGGAACTAAGGCTTTTTTCCACTGAACCTCTTTTTAGGTCCTTCACAAGTATCTTATGTTTAAATTTATTTTTTCTTTATTTAGCTTTGGCTTGGCTTTTTCCCACTGAACCTTTTATTGGTCCTTTACAAGTATATTTAACAAAATATTTCTTTCCACACTTTTCACTACTGGGTCCCTGCTCGGGCGCCAGTTATCAACTCTTAATCCACTACACCAAAAAAATATAAAGGGCCAACTTGCCCAAACTAAACACAAGGATTAAACGTTATAATATTCTAAGTTTATTTCACTATACTTAACTACGAACACAGTTCTTAAAATATGTCTTAATGCTAGCAGCACCCCAATGCAACTGCCCGTCACTCGTCATTCTTGCTACCAAGAGACTTTCGTTATTTGGCCGCGACGCATACCTTGCGTAAGCACGTCCGGTGGTATCGACCGTGGCCTTGGTTTCCCACAGAAATTTCACTGTGTTGTGAAATGCTTTTCTTGCGTAAGCACCTCCAGACGTTCCCATAGGTGTTAGGTTGTGCTGTGCAATGTCTGATTGGGCACTATGGCGAAATGCAATTTTGCTGATGTTGCGACACGTGCAGTGGCTGATCGTGGGAACAGCGTACTTTGGGTGCTGGCGACTATGTTAACTTGTATGTATATATATTAATATCTGACTGTGTCTATAAATTACGATTGCAAAACGTACTGATTTCGGAAGGACAGCACTGAATTTTCACTCGCTGTACTGAAAGTTTTCAATCCGCAATTCATTCCGCAAATGTCGTTATTTATCAGTAATTTGTGCTGATTTGTACTGATATTTTAATCTTGACACTTTCAAGCGAAAAAATTCTGAAATAATTTCACATAATTCAAACAATTTGTTAATTTTCATGCTCACAGTGTCGCCCTATTTTGTTTTTCAAATATTCTATTCCACTTCGTTCACATACGAGAATGAATTGGGAGGAGTTTCTTTGAATATTTAAAAAGTAATGACAGTAAAAATGAATGTGATTTGTGTTTTAATGCATACATGTTTGTTTAATAAAAACTAGCAATGTACAAAAATTTACTGATTTTTTAACGCTAAAAAAACTGAGAATACTGATGTTGGGAAAAAAAATCTGGCGACATTTTGCTATCATAATTGTTAATGAAAACAAGTTGGAAAACAAATGGAGAGCTGACATTTTCACAATTATTTTTTGTAATGCCACGAAATTTTTAAATGCAACCAAAAAAAGAATTTTTATTTGACACGGTCCAATGTTATATATATGTATGTATGTACATTGAGTATACGTGTGTGTGTTTAATCGAGTATCTATGAGCTTTTCACCGGTGTGCAGACGCTTTCTACTCAAACAAATATTAAATTACTACTCCTGACATGGTTGTCATGAAAATAAATATCTTTTCTTAAGGGCAAAACATATTTACACATTCCTAACACACTTTGATCTTAAACTTGTTTTTGTTAGGAAATGTGAGAAATCAAAGAGAAAAAACATTTATTATTTTACAAAATTATGAAATTTTACGTTTTAAACAGAGTTTGGCTTTCCATAGAAACTTTAATACAGATGAGGTAAGATATTTTGAAAAACCCACTTATGCATCTATTATTAATTTGTGCAATTTTTTTTTCAATATTTTTCAATGCACGACAGGGACGTCTAATTTCTATATCCTCAATACCATGTACAGTAAACAGAAAGAATAATACAAAAAAAAAAACATTTTTAAGAAAGAAAAAAAAACAATTCGTGAACACAAATCACGTACATATCTTCATAACTAATTTTAATGAAAGGGCAAAGAAAACATTAATTATTGTGTTTTCAAATTTGTACGGCTTTTTTAAGCAGAATTGGTCCGCAAAAATGATTAATGGTGAATAAGCTTTACTACCGCTTAAATTTTTATAAACAAAAGAATTAAGTCTTTCGCGCCATCATGCATTTTGAATGATTATTTTTAGTACTTACAAAAACCATGATTAATTGAAAACAGCTAATGGTTTTTGCATTTATGCCACTCAAATTTATGAACAACTTTCTTACAAATAGCTACCAACAAGACCAATGTGGAAACGTACCTCAAGGCTTTATCCTACGTCCCATTTGTTTCAGCGTTTTCGTAGATGATATTGTTTATTCATTCATTTATATACTGATGATATGCAGATTTATATTTTTCGTCCAATGGGTCTAGGTGAAGATATAGTTTTTGGGCTAAACGCTGCGAAAACTCTTGAGTAGTGTCATATACGAGTATATCGTTTGATTATCTTGGTCTGAGTGGTTTGTCACCAGTAATGCTGGGTGTTATGAAGCTAAAATGTCAGTCTTCGGTGACGAATCTTAGTTTGAAAATGACTACCCACCTAACTTGTACAGATCACACTAACTATTGCATATCGAAGATATATTTTATTCTAAAAATTGTATGGCAAACGTGTCGTTGTCTACCAACTAATAAAAAACTGAAACTGGCGCAATCTATTCTTGTCCCCAATATTTCGAAACCATAAAATATATTCCAGAATAGTCAGTTGTACTTTTGAAAATGTAAAATGAACTTCAGAATAGTCAATTGCACTGAAATATATTTTACATTTTCTGAAGTACAATTTACATTTTACAGTTTATAAATTGACTATACTGAAATACTTTTTACGTTTTCCGAAGTACAATTAACTATTCTGCAGTTCAATTCATATTTTCCGAAGTGCAATTGATTATTCTCAAGTATATTTCACTGTTTCTGAAGTACAATTGACTATTCTGAAATATATTTTATGATTTCTGAAGTACAATTGACTATTCCGTTTCTGAAGTACTATTGGAAAATGTGTAGATTTTTTTGTTAGTGTTATCAGATTCGGGAATTCTTTACCGACCTCAATTAAGTGTATAACAATGTTAAGATGCTTAAAAATGGCAGTTGCAAATCTTCTTAAGTAACATCTCTCTACCTTATATTGAAATCTTCCCATCCAAAATATTATTAGTAGCTGTTTATGGTAATTAATTTTTATAATTTTTTTATTTTTACAACTCTAATATCTTGTTGTATTATAACTATAGTATTATTCTGTATTTTGTCTAATTTTAGATAGAGTAGCTTAGATAATTTCATTTCATTTATTTATTTAGTGGTAATTAGTGCATTAAGATAAAATATTTTTTTGCACAACGATGTTTACAACAAAATCACTTAAAAATACATTAAAATTAAAAATTTATAATTAAACAAAAACAAAATATTTCATTGTTGAAAACATTAAGCGATCACGGACACAATATTTGTTTTTAATATATTTACGAGTATACTTATAGATTTATGAGGGGAAAGAAAGATAGGAAAAGAAGGGCAAAGAAGGGAAAAGAAAGATAGAGAAAAGAAAAATAAAGTGACTAAACATACATTAAATTGCATGTGTCAATAACCACATTTTAAAGAAGTTTTAATTAGAAAAATGCTCAAATATAAGTTTCTTGAAGTTGCCTGCAGACAATGATTTCTTTAATGACTGAGGAAGGAAGTTCCAAAGTCTAACAGCGTTAACGAAAAACAGTCTTAATAATAATAATCCCAACGGTTTTATCCCTCCATACCTAAATAAATAAAAAATTGAACTTGACCAAATTTTGATTTAAAGAACGAGAACATTTAGAAAATACAAGTTTTTCATATAAGTATTCCGGTTGCGCATGAGTAATTAGCTTAAAGATGAAGATGCAATTCCTTGCATTTATAAAGTTCTGTATGTTCTTCTCAGTTGACTTCAGCGCCTTCAGTACAGCGTCAGAGAGATCACCGCTACCTTCAACTTTCTGATATTTCGTTGCTGGAGATTCTTTGATTATTATGGTTTTTGTTGTGGCCTTTCGCTTACCAGCATAATCCATAAGTAACAGGTGGTAGGTTTACAAAACCAAATAAAACACTCAGGTGACTCAGCAAACAAACGAATTAATGACAAAATTCCCTTGGAATAATTGTACACTGAAAATATCCTGTGCTTTACTGTACATACGAAGTTAATAAATGAAATGGAATGAATCTTTTCTCACTAAAAGTTGCAATACACAATCTGTAGCATAAAAACTATAAGTAAAAAGTGCACATAACCTCAGTATAATTACTGCCACATGCTGACTCTAATTACAAACGCATAACAGAATGTGTAAAAAAACTTATTATGAATACATATATTAACTCGTATACTTTGTATTTATGTACATTAGAGTGTTTCCTCTGAGGCAACTATTTTTTTCAATCCATCTACGAAATATCACTCTAATCATATAAAAAAAATTGCTCACTTAAGTCGTGCTCTTAATTATAATTTAGGTCCTCGCTGAATTAATTTGAATTTTAACTAACCCCTTTTTTTTCCAATTTTCTATAATTGACCTTGACCCAAAGTTGAAGAGGAGTTCTTCCTTCCTTTCAAAAAGCTCTTACAGCTAATTGAACTATCTTTTTTATAGGAAATTAAATTCTCTAGAAAAAAAGGTTCCACATAATTTTGCTGTAATGCAAAAATCAATTGATAATTGAAAAAAAAATTGTTTACAAGATTATTAAGAGGGAAATTTTTAAATTAATTTTGCGAGTACTTAATATTAAAATTAGGGGCACGGCTTTGGTGTGACTTTGCTTAGACTCAAATTTCGTCGATAGAGTGAGCAACGTTTAGTCGCCTCAAACGAAGCACCCTCGAGAAGCCGGTTCGATTCTCACTCGAAGCTATGATTTTTATTTTTGTTTTAATAAATAACGGGTCCTCACTTATACCCAATTGGGTATAAAAGCAGACAATTAGTCTCTTCAAAGGACATGCTCGAACAAAGCAAAAAAAACAAAAAGGCCACAGTTCATTCTATATATAGAGATCAGAAGTTTTATTATTCGCCTGTTCCCTTGCGACTATTCCCGGACTCATCCTAGACAAATCGCATTTTTTGCAGGGAAGCATGTTTTTGCCCATTGTCCTGTTGTACAGCTGCAATTTTGTACAGAAATGCAAAAGCATATCTAAATAGTTAACGGATATATAATCAGCAATAAAAGCAAACTTCGCCAGATACATAAATATATACATTTGATGAAGACAACACTAGCGTACATATGCATACACATACATGCATGCACCATGTTTATATGCACTCGTATATATGTATGTATGTACATATGTGGCAGGCATGCAACTATGGCAACAAGGAGTCAAATGACATATTTATTTACCATATTCTCTCATTATGTACATATTTCTGTCTATTGATCAATATGAACATGCACTCTCGTATGTATGTATACTGGTTTGCATGAATAGATGCATCAGCCCTTTTCCACTAACTCCCTTTTTGTACCTTTATTGTCCATATCAGATTTGTATTTGCATTTGTAATTGTATTTACGAGTACACTGAAAATCTTGTACTTATTTATACAATTTTTGTATATAAAATGTATACACACATCTACATACATACATAAATACCTATTGATTCATTTGCTATCACTGACTTTTGTGCTGACTATAAAAAATTTGTAAATATTTCTGATGATACTATTTGAGCAATAACTATGGTTATATAAAAGAGAAATAGAATAGAATAATTTGTTATCAGAGCGATCACAACCTGATAAAATTAAGTAGATAAGAGAGGCAATCAGGGAATATTTAAATGAAAAGGAACAAAAACAAATTAGATAGTTTATGAAGGCTTGACTTATCCGATTCAAATCAAACGCTTAAAAATATATTATATTACAGTGTTCTGGAATTTTCAAAGAAGGATTCCAACAAGTGATGAATGTAGGAAGGATCAACCAACTAGAATCGATGGTATTACCATCTACACCGATGGTTCGAAGATGGCGGAAGATATAGACGTTGGTATATGTATACATACATATATTCGTTCCATTAAACGAATGCCGCGCTTACCATATAGAAAGCTTTGTTTAGGAAGGCACCAAAAATGGCACCACCCTTTATTAACTATCTGGCTGTACTGAAGGCTGATAAATTGCCGGACATTCATGTTGACTCATCCTTACTTATATACTAGGTTCCCGGATAAAGCAATATTCAAAAAAGCGAATGATATTGCAAGACATACTAGGTAGTGTATATCTCGCTATCACCCGAAAATTTTGTATTTATTAGCAAATTTTGCGAATATACCGCAACCATAACAAATGTTCTGTCCAGGTTTCCTCGGTAGTACGGCCGAAGATAGCTAACAAATAGAAACATATAACTTATACGACTAAAATAATGTGCAGTAAACTGTCTCAACTACATTATCGTAGGACACAATGAGATGAGAGCTCACACCAACAAATTTCCTTGAGGATTTCGGACTTTTACAGATGCAACTGGAAATGAAAAAAGACAAGGGAATAATTATTTAAATTATTGCTTAAAGTTTATGAGTTGAACTCAGATTCAACATGAAAAAAAGTTCGGCTAATTATTTGAGTAGATATATTAACTGTGTTAGCCTGGTAAATTTCGCTATAATGGCACTAGATCACTTATAACTAATTTTATTCTCAATAACGCACAATGAAACCAATGTTCACGATTTAATATTAAATACACATAATTACATACATACATACATATGTATGTACATACACACATATATACGTGCCACATATTTAAGCTTTTTCTAATTAAATATTTCCTATCATTTCTATGTATACTAGTACGTACATACATATTTTATTGTTTGTGTTGGTAACGGATTACATGCAAGGAATTTCGCTGTGTTCTATTACTTTGTTTCTAATTAAAATTTAATTTTCCATAACATGCCAACCAACTGGTCGTGCTTAGTAAATCATGTAGTCGGATTAATTTGGCAGAGTATTATATTGAATATTATAATTGAATGCGCACTAATTTTGAAATTTCGAATGCACACAGCAAACAAAATGCACTCTTATGTACATTAACGGTGTTCAATGTTTTAAAGTTATTTTTGCGACATTAAAATTAAAAATGTATGGATAATGTTTAATGTTGCTACAACAAACATAACGAAAGTTATTTTTCCTAAGGAAACATTAAAAGAGGTTTATAATTTAACTTATTTTGGTATTTGATTGGAAATATATCTTTTACGATTTATTCTTCTACATTGTATTTATAATGCATTAAATTTATTTTTAAACCATATATCATATGGCGTTTTCTTTTCTCGAAATAATGTTGCCCCTATTGTTTTTCTCAACCCGTTCAAGGCATTGCGAGTCCATTTTCAACTTTATTTAACTCTTACCAATCAAAGTTGCAACAATTTCTATAAGTATAAGCATTTTTTAGTAAGACAGACAGTATTTTTCAAAAGTAACAATTTGAATAAATAAATAACATAAATACCTAAGGTGGCAGAGATAGGTGATTTGAAAATATTGGCAAACAACTGTTTTTTGATTTACTTAAAATCACTTTGAATTATAAATCTTAGTAATAAAAAGCATGTTTCAAACAAACAAAAAACGATCTTTTACTTTTCTCTTCTATACAAAAAGTATTTGGAAATGAATGCGGAAAATATGTCAAAAAATCAATGTTAAACTTAAGCTTCTTACAAATTGCACACTATCAAGCTTAATTATTTTCCAAATGAAAATAATATTTTTAATTTCCTACTAAACCAGATTTAAAAGTTGTGGAACAAAATGATCCTTATCCGTGTTTTAGATGTGTATACTTCCCAACTTTCTAGTGTTAATAAATCGTAAGAAATAAAAGATGAAAGAACTTGTTTTTTATATCAAATTTAACAGATCAATCAATAAGTCCGTAGGATGATACTTAGATGTCGCCACTATGAAAAAATCTTGTATGTATCTCAAATCAGCCATCGTACGGAAAGTTTGAAGATCGCTATAATCGGTGTATCGCCCTCGAAGGCAACTATGTTAAATAATAAAATCGATTTTTGTCAAACAAAATTTGTTTCTTACTTATCCTATGGACTTATTGAATGGCAGCTTATGTGCTCTATAAAAACGCTATTTTTTAAATTATGCAGAATTAAATTTTCTACTTTTACCGCAAACTTATCCAAACTCATCTCGTAACTAGTTATGAAAATGTGACATTTTAGCAAACGAATCTATAATAATACAAAAAAAAGCATCTACCTGAGAAAATTCAAACTCTTTTTGTGGCAGAAAGTAATTATTCAAAGCCATCAAACGTATGATCTAGCCAAAGCTTCAGTTTTAACTACCTATGCCAAAATGGGAATGATGTAATTGTTTTAAAAAATTGTGTACTTAATTTAGAGAATATTTGGTAAAAAATGACAAAACGAAATATTTAAATTAATTGCTGAAATCTAACCACTGTGAGAAACTCATCGAAAAATTAATTTAGTTGCCCTTCAACATTAACGTATCTGAAGCACAATTTATAGCGTTTACTTTCACATCAACTGACAGAGTATATGGAATAGAAGACTGCAGACATCAGGTACGTAAACTATAAATAGAAAATTTTGAAAAAATAATATAGCTCTAATTATATATTTTTTTTTTTTTTTTTTTTTTTTGTGTATGTCATTTCCTGGGTACAACTGTCACTTTCCTCGCAAAATATTTTGCCGTCGAAAACTGTAAGGAATTTTTTCAACGAAAATTGTTGCAGAAATTTCCCCTTTTTATTCTTGTCTCTTTTTAATTGGCATAAAAATATCATCACACTTATGTACATTTAAAACGATATTCTACAACATTGTATGAAAAAGTATTTATTAAAATAAAATACAATCAAATATTTGAGGCTTAATTAATCAAAAAATTTATTAAAAAATGAATGCAGCTTCATAGATTTTGCTTTACGATAAAAGTGAAATAAAAAATTACGGGGTGAGAAATTTAAAAGTTTGTTAACTTTTCATTTACTCACTTGTACAAACTTAATGTGCACACACATACATAAATAATATTATTAGCAGATTAGAAAATATGCAAAGGGAGAAAAATCAATTATACAAGAACAAAAAATTTCATGGTTTGAACGAAGCAAGTTTCAATTTTCGACAAATTCCATTAATTAGTAAACTTTTAGCTAAAACATTTTTGATACAAATCAAATGTGAAGTTTTTTTCGGCATTGACGTTTATAGTTTTATTTAAAAAGTTTAAATTCCCTTCTTTCTTTAAATTTTAAAAAGTTTAAGTTCGCTTCATGGATTTATTATTATACTTAGTCGTTTAATGTAAGTCGATAACAATTTCAGAATGTTTTACGGTTTAAGGACGACTTGAAATATTTCTACAGCTACAGGCTTTGAGAATAGTGATACCAATTCCGTGGCAGCTGTCGGTGAAGTACAGAATACTAAATGTAAATACCGGAAACACTTACTGATCGTTACATACATGAATATTTAATTATGCAAGTATCTTGAACGTGCTATGAAAATATCAAAGTAAATAATGCGTTGTGATAACTTTGTCGGCATGCTACGTCGCTAATGCAAAAATAAATACGTAAATGGTTCCGTTTTGTCGCAGTACACATAAATAAAGATTAATTTATATAAAACTAACAAAAGACAAATAAAGTGGAATAAATAAAGAGAAGTAAACAGAGAATTAAGACCATCCAAATTACATAGTCATGACGAAATAAATACTCTTACAGCTTTAATGTAAATACTGGACATTCATGCACTACATATATTAGAGGTACGAGCGTACACAAATCCACAAAATACAAAAAATCTTGCCGTGTTACGAGCCGACACTAAGCGCAAACATTACAATAATATAAGCGTCAATGATTAAAGTAAGATTCTTGCGTTTCGCTCAGTCAAGCATGAACACAATAACCAGCAATAATTAAGAGTTTAGTGCTCTCTCGTCTTTATTGAGTCAAATTTAAATGTGTATAAAGTGATATTTCCCATAACATGAACAAGCATTGTAACTCTTATGCTTTTCAATTTTCTTAATGTAGCCAGTATTTAAAAAAAAAATTTCTTATTGCGAATGTTTTAATTTCCAATGATAAGTTTTTAATATTTGAAAGAAAAAAAAATGGTGGTACTTCTATACAAGGTTTGTAAGTTTCATTAGTATTTATTTACTTTCAGAATAATATGTATATGTTTTTATTAAAAATACAGGTTAAAAAACTATCACGAACAACTTGTCAATGTTGTTGAAAAATTCAATTTATCCAAAAAGGGCCCGGCGTAGACAAAACGTATAGAGTTCATACATACAAATCGTGGAGACAATTTCGTATTCAATAAAAGATACGAGTATGTTTTTAAAGATTTACAACCTCTTGCATATGTATGTACTTATGAGAGTCTATTAAGAATTTTTCAACCGGATATAACATTTATTAAAAGAAGTGGGGCAAACAAAATGGCACCACATTTTAGCATTACAAAAAAAGTTGTTTCGGTTTCGTTAATATTTTTATATAAAGCATTACATATAAATATGTATGTGCACTCGTATGTATTTATTTATAGTAGGCCCTTTCCATTTCAAAACGCCCGATCGTGATTTTAGATTTTAACGAAACTTTAATATGATATGTTGTTTTTGGGTAAATTTAAGGAGACACGTATGTATTTTTTTTTTTTTGCTCTAAAAAATTTTTTTTTGTGAATTTTTCGCAATTTAATTTTTTGGTAAAAATCAAGTTTTCTCGTTCGTTCTACGAACTTTATTTGTTAAACACGCACAACTTCGACAAATATCAACCGGTTTAATTAATTTTTTTCAAATATTTGTAATTATATATTCTTTTAAATACAAGCGCCAGAAATTATATCAAAATTTAAAAAAAATAATTTATTAAAAAATGCCCTTATCATAACTTATCAAGTTCGCAAAAATAACGCCAGACAGGCAACAATCAGTGTCTTTGAATATCGATTTTCAATAATAACTGCTTTAGCAAAAAGAAGTTGGAAAATGCGTTTTTGTAGGTTAACATAGATATTTCTTTTCGCTTTTTAATGATGACAAATTTCAATGAATTTCACTATATTTATATATATGTATGTATATAACATATTCCTAATGTTTCTTTAACTATCTACGCTGTACAATAAGTATTAATTTTCTCCAACTCACCTGAATTTCACAAATTTTTTCGCAAGCAAACCCTTCTCAATGCTCCAAAATTATATTTTGTAACCATTTTTTATTTTAAAACATTGTAAGAACTAGTAATTCTGCACACTAATATTATTAGTTAAAAATTTTCCTAAAGGATGTGTTCACCACTCAGCCAGCATTTTCAAACCGCAACAGACGCTTAGGTCGTTAAAATGTTGCCAGAGTTTGGTTGTACGATTACAAACGAGTACAAAGCAAAACCTGAGCAACAAATTGAAAATGTGCGGACAAGACACACACTAATGAATATGGTTTATTTAAACAAAGAGAATGGCGAACAATGCTTGACATAAAGTTTATAAGTGTACCAAAGCAGGTGTTAGCTAGAGAGAATCGAAGTAAATGCACACACAAATGTTTATACATTTTGTATGTTCAAGTGCTCAGGCATAAATATGTAAATATATGTATATGTACATATATTTTTTTTTTTCTAAAATATTTCTTGTAATTGAGAAGGTCTAGCAACAATCTTGCATTTGCAGGCACGATTTGAATGTTGCAACTGTGTTAATAAAGAGCTAATTGCCATGCTTTAATATATGTATGTATACGTACGTACAAAACACATTTTAAACACCATCTGCACATATTTCATACATAAGGTGTTGTGCCAACGCTTGAGTGAGTTTTTGTTGCTCAGACTCATGCTGGGTAATTGCAAATTGTAGTAGTCATTAGATAGGGTAATTAGTAGAGACAACATGGCGTATACGTTACGTGCGAATATATTCTTGTGTACATAAATATAATGTGAGAGAGCTGCAGAACTGCATTTCTAAAAGTACCCATAAGAATGGGGTTATTTAAGCTTAAGTTTGGAGAGTATGGAATTAATTAGTTTTACAGTGGCTCAAAATGTTTAATTAATTTAAATATTTATAGTGGTCGACAAAAGTTACTCATATACATATTTACAATATTACAAGATCACAACATAGTATATAACATTATAATTATTTTGAATTATTTCAATTCCCCTGTTCATTTTAAAACATTTGTAATGTTTTGCATGATTTATATTTTTTGGTATTTTTTAATAAAACAAGGGTTTCAACATTAAAGTAAAACTATTTAATAATTGGCAATTTTATTGAGCCTCTAACCAGTTTATTAAAAATTTTATTTTTAAAAACAACAACAGTTTTAGTGGTAAAAGTTACTTTTAGCAGCTATTTCGGAGATGACGACATCTCTTCATCAGACTTTTTTAAATTAAATTTATTTTATTTAGTTATCATCACCGCTCCCCGGCCAAGGACCTCGAGGTTGCAGAGCCAACACGCTACATACTGTGCTACGTTGTTTTTTTTTTTTCAAATAAAATCTTTCATAAACTGGTCTCAAGCTCAATAAAATTGTCAATTATTAAACATTTAAAAAGCCCGATAGAAAAATAAAAAAAGCAAAACCCTTTAAATAAAAGGTTTTAACTTTGTACTAAAATCGTAGAGAAACTTTTCATTAATATATAAAAAAAAATTAAATAAAAGCTTAAAGAAATATTCTTTAGTGCATTTATTTTTATATAAATATAAAAATCGTGCATGGATTGTTTAGAAGATAATATGCAACAAACTCCGCGAAAAATACGACTCTCAAAAATCATCAGAAATTTTAAATGATTTCAAACTTACGTGTAAAACATTGTAAATACTGTAAAACAAATTTTGTTACCCACGCTAATAGCGGTTCGTTTTGACAAATTTATGCCAATACCTTTCATTTTACTTACTCAACATTTTCTATAAAATACATTTCATTCTCAAAAAAAAATTGAAATATAAACCGAATTTCGAAACCTTATATAAAATTTTGAATGATTAAACAAATCATAATCAAAGATTTAAGTTTTTTTCTCTGAATCTTTAGAAATTGTTTGGGCATGAAATTTTTAAGCTTACGCAATTTTACCACAACAATGTGCAATATTCAATTTGGTAAGATTTACCAAGGATTTACAATTTTTTATTTGTGTCATTTGCTTCTATATAACATCTGAAACAAATTCCTTGAGAATGAACAAGTATTGATAAAGCAAAAATTTTAGAAAAGAGAAGAAGGCGTAAACTTTAAACGTAGTCACGATTAAATACATTTTAACTGCTGCTTCTCTTCAAGCGCCATTTGGAAGCTGCCATTCTTAAAGCCTTACCGCGACTAGCCGAAGCAAATTTACACTTTTTAATTTACATTCGCACAGCAGTAAATGAAATTAAAGTTTGCATTTGGCTCGAACGCTACTCCAGTTATATTTAAAGCAAGCACTTTGCAAGAAAAATATATATAGAAACTTCTTCAAGCCAATAAATCTTCAACTCACCTCACCTCTCAACCGAAGTGCGAATGGTAAGTTTTCTCCGCTAGCAAAACACGTTTTGGGTGTCAGTGCAAAAGTTCAGCAATCAATGCATTTTATTCACTTTTGCTTTCCATTCACGATTTCATCGTCTGCATCTACTAATTAAAAATATTTTCTTCACGTATTAAAATGCCTGGTTTTTTATATCTGCACTATCTGATTAAAGATATAAAATATATCAATTACTTGAATTTATCACAACAAGAATATTAACATATAAATTTTAATTATGACTTCGAAAAGTAGTTATCGAAAAAAAGAAAAAAAATGTTTTAAACTCTAAATGTTTCGAATTATACATAACACAGAAAGTATTTTCCCGAATTCAGTGTACATATGTTACTTTAATTAATTGCGACCGAGGTATTGCCTTAAAAATTTTCCAAAAAATTAAATATATTGCGAGATAAAAGCGATATCAATACTTTATATTGGCAATAAATTTTGCTTGTTTATAATTTAAATTATGCGTTAATCAAAACACAGTTCGTCGTTCTATTAAAAGGCACATAACGCAAGTTAAACACTTTTTAACAAACATTTAAATACATTTATAAATGTTATTTAAAATCTGGAATATTTTAGAAAAATACGTCTTTTATCTATTTGAACACGCAATTTTGTAGTCTATTTGATTTTATTGCAATATTAAGCAAGTTTATAGTGGTAAATATTTGACCATTTTTTACTGACGACCGTATGCATTTTCCTACATAGAACGTACGATCAATATTTATTTTATATGACAAAGTTGTCAAAAATCAAAACCAATTTAATTCAGATAAATATAGCATAAAGCCGGTTGTTTTAGCAAAAGGAAGTATCAAACTAAGCAACGGTATTTTGAGCGGTGACTCACTCGAAAAACTTTAATTCCAAGTTTGCATTTTTTCATGCACGTTGACGCAGTTGCCGCTGTCTTGCGGGAATCTCATGTCACCCACCGAAACCACCAAGAACTGCATTTTCTTACAGAATTATCAACCAATATATTCATGTTGCCCATATCCGTAGATATAAATATGTGACAAATAGATTATGGCTTAGATTATCAGCGCCATCTACCGGATACATTTTCTATAAATTCTTCTTTCTCCAAATATAATGCGTATATTCTGAATTTATTATTTTAATCTCAAAACTTTTGCACATCAATATATTCGACTATATTTTTATATGTAGCATATTTTTTGTAAAATTGTTCCGAGTGTATTTTATGCCTCTGACTTGCGACATCAAGTTACGTACGTTTTAGCTGTTTGCTATTGTTATAGCCATTACCAAAATGGATGTATAAAAGACGCTGCCACAGTAAGAGTCGCAACCGCAAACGGTCAACACTAACTGACCAAAAAGAAAACTATCTTCATATATATAATAGTATGTATTCTATATGTTTAGGCATACATACAGTACGTTTCATTACTATAGCACAACAAAATATTGACGAATTTTGCCAATTCCTGTGTCTTTTCTAATGACACCGTATAAATCAAATTTTAAATTTTAAATTTTAAAATATTAACCATTTTCATTCAATTTCACCATTTCTTATATTGAGAACATTTTCATAATCAATTAAATATTGTTCATATCTTAAATGTATGTATATAAGTAAATGATGGAAAAATTTTAAAAAAATTATGAATAATTTGAGCCACTTATGACTAGCATTTTTTTTTACTATTATTGAACGTGCAAACTCAGAAATAAATTCTCAAAGTTTCTTAAAGTTCAAAATTTCTATTCCCTGTATTATTATAAACTTTGTATAAGGTTTCGAACTTGTGTATATACGGTTTACGTTAGAGAATGAACTCTTACATATATTAATTTCGAATAAAACAAAAATAAAATGCCAGAATTCGTCAAAAAATGAGTGTGCTATAGTTTTGAAACGCCCTGCACATGTCCAACGCTAGTCCCACTTCAATGGCAGACACACATACATACTCGTACATAGTTAGAAATGGAACAGCATCAGCTGGCAGTGTATCGCACTTTTTTCTAATAACAACATTAATACCATTTCAACTATTTAGTTACTCACTGATTAGGATGCTGGTCGCTGCTGCTTTGTTGCGTCGTTATTGTGGTTGTAAACAGAAAAAAGTGTACATAAGATTCGGATTCGTTTTCTTTTCAACGTATTCACTCCTTCGTTCACTGATTTCTATGCTCTCCAATCCACACAATTCTTTTGTATTTGGAATTTGACTTGCCTCAGCCTTTTTCATAATAAACTTGCATATTATCGTTATACCACTAGCCTTTCGGCTCCTTTGGCACAACAATACACTTTCATTAACACTCAGCACAAATACCGCTTATTTGCTTTAACTTTACTGCATCGCTTCGACGCCCTTCCATCTCCTCTTTCTCTTAATTGCTCGTTCTCCCTGTGCTCATCCACGGACTTGCCACAACACTTTATTTCACATTGAGTTGGCCCCTGTTTGGCTATTCGGCATTATTTCATTCCACATCCTCGCCGCTGCTAAAATATTTTCATAATGCTGCTGCCATTTTATTTTTAATTTTTTTTTTTTTTTTTTTGTATTGAAATTTATTTTGCTTTTGTATCGTGTTTTCTTATTGTTGTTTAAGCTGCTGCCACCACGGATGCGAATAAAGACCGGCATGTTTATGCAATTATAAGTAGAAAAGAAATGTAGAACATAATGCTTTTGTTAGGCCAAATTACCAGCGGCAATGCCAAATCGCGTTTGCACTCGCACTTTCGCACCAAACTTTCATGTTGAGGTCGCGTCGATCTTAGATACAAAATAAAATAAAAAAAAGCAAAAGGCTTTACAAGAAATTGTGTGAATTTTTCATTGTTATATTGCAGAAACACTCGTATCTTGCGACTATACACCAGAGAAGAGTTATTGTGGAATTTTTAAAAAAAGTTCACGCCTTGTGTAAGCGGAGTTCATAATTTTAAAAATTAGCGCTCACTCACCTCATTTGCCTTTTTTCTTCTTCTTTTTTTTTTGTATTGTTCTATTTACTTTGTGAAAGAGAAATCGTGTATTATCTTTCTTTTCTCAACTACTAAGTTCAGAGGTGTTTTAGTGCATTACTCATCAGGTTTCATGTGTTCAAAAAAGTAGCTATCTGGCTTTTACTTTACTAATTTCCCTTCAAAGTGTATTTAAACATTTTCAATGCGATAAATTAAATTAAATACATTGAGTTATGCCCTGCGACCAGTTCGTCTATTGTGTCTTATTTGTACTTAAAATCTAGTTTAAATTCAGCTCTTAGTTAAATTTCCACTGTAAAAGCGGTGATTTTAATCAGTTCTCTTTAAATATCTGCTGGGAGTAAATTTTAAATGACACTTTGCCTACAAGATCTTTCTGTGAACTCTGTGCACAGTGGCCAATTTGGCTTCGCTAGCGGCATTTAATTAAAATTTTCAAATTTGAAAAACCGTTAATTTTTTTTTAACAATCGATAACAAATACATTCACTAGATTTATATCGATTTTTAAAAGCTCAGCTTACAGCTGATGAACAGCTGTGAGGTGTGAAAGTCAGCATATGTTTCTGCAAGTGTTGTGCAAAATATTTCCGCCTTTTTGATCATCGTTTTGCTATTCGTGTTAAACTTGCAAATTTTATTATTTTCATTAAAAGTTTTGTTATATACTAACGCCAAGGTATGTATTATATAAAAAAACTGTGGTTGTGATCTGTGTATACTTATGTTATTTATAAAACGTAATCGTGTTTAAGTGTATTAGCAACTCGCCCATTGTAACGTACACCTGTCTTTCGTGGAGTAGAACTTTCAAAATTCACCTAGATTCAGGGTAATTTTAAATGTTCCTATATGTGTAAACCATTGTGTGTCCAAAATGTCCAAAATGAACTGCGAGTAGCTGCGAGCCTTCAATTTATTGTACTTTTTAGGCAAAATGTCTGTGTCAAAACGCACCCTTTTTTTAATATGGCATGAAGAAGCGATCCCCACCAAGAAGTTTCTCGCCGTGGAAAATTATGTTTTTGGTACCGTTTTGAGTAAAATTACCTATACTCAGAAGGAGCAGTGCGAAAATGGAAAGAAACTGCGAAATTTTGCTAGTAGGCTTATCCAAAAGTGGAAGGCCTGTGGCAGAAGTAAGGTGTTTTTCGAAAAAATTGCAGAAAAAATACAATGGAAGATATAATTAACGCTCTTTTTGTTTCTTCCGATCCCTTAATATCTTCATTGTCCAACGGCTCATCAATTTCCTATTCCAGAAATATTAGTTTCGATAAGGAAGTTAAAAGCTTGCTTATAATGCATCATTTTGAAGATGATTTCTCTGAATCTGATACTGAAGAATCTGATTAATATTTCTTTTATAATATGGTTTCTCTTTGAGTTGACAATTTTTTTCTTATTTTATATATGAATATATGGTGGAAAATGTTTATTGAATTAAAAACAAAATAAAAAATTAAAAATAAAAAATTAAAAATTAAAAAAAAAAATACTTTTTTTTCCAAAAATTGTTTGATTTTTTTCTGAATTGAGATAAAAAAAAATTTGAAGATATCTTCTTTACTTTGGAAGCTATGAATAAAATGCCGCTAGCGAAGCCAAATTGGCCACTGTGCGTCGTGTCAGTTGACAGTCAATTCATCTCGAACATGTTTGCCCAGTTCTTCAGGTCCAATTATTCTATCTACTCGCGTACAAACACAGATTATCCAAATAAACTCTGTCCGATGACCACCGCTATCATTCCTGCTATATCATTACTTAAGTACCCTAAAGGAACCTAATAAGCCCGGCCCCGATTTGATCCCGACTTGCTTCCTTAAAAAATATTCTGAATATCTCTTTGCACCATAACGAATTTATTTAACTTATCTCTTAAATTTGGAGTCTTCCCATTGGCTTTGAAGGAATCGTTCATTATACCCCTACACAAAATTGAAAGAAGGTCCTCTATAGAAAATTATCGGGGCGTAGCAAAGCTTTCTGCTTTTCCAAAATTATTTGAAGCAATTGTTGTTGACCGTATAACATATTCCATATCTTCTGCTATTTCTAGAACGCAACATGGGTTCTCTAAAGGAAAATCGACTATTACAAACTTGCTTGAGTTCACAACTCATGTTTTAAACGGATTTAGAAATGATGCATACCGATGTTATATACTCCAATTTTAGTAAAGCATTCGATAAAGTTAGTCACTCCTTACTTATCCATAAACTCGATCTCCTTGGTTTTCGACCTAACCTCCTTCTTTGGATATCTTCTTATCTGCACGACAGAACACAACGAGTCTTTTTTAAAAATACTTCTTCGAGCGTTATTCATGTATCATCAGGGGTTCCACAAGGAAGTCACCTTGGTCCGATTCTGTTCTTACTTTTATAAACGATATTTCTTCTGTTGTGAAATTTTCAAAAATTTTGTTGTACGCGGATGATGTAAAGCTTTTCAGATCATTTAAAACTGTTGATGAAAGGTATTGTGAAGTAAATGGTGTGCCGCTAAACCCTTAAAAAATGTAAATGCAGGGCAGTTCAACCAGCTTCTTATGACATAAGTAACTACAACCTTGAACAAGTATTTAACTTTGTTGACCTAGGTATCTTCATATCAATGCTACAATCAACAAAGCTAAGGGTGTTCTTGCGTTTGTAAAACGATGGTCAAAAGAATTCAGTGATCCCTATATTACGAAAGCTCTTTTCACAACATTAGTGAGGCCAATACTAGAATATGGTTTCATCGTTTGGAATCCGCACTATCAAGTTCATTCTGACCGGATAGAGTCGATTCAAAAACAATAACCTGCCACCCTATATTAATCGTTTTAAACTTATTAGTCTTCCTACGCTTGCTAGTCGCAGAGAAATGTTAGGCATAATATTTTTTGTCAAGTTACTGACAGGTTTGACGTCTAGCCCACCTCTTCTGGCCGAAGTGAAGTGGAACGTTCCATCCCGAATTTCCAGGCATTACCGGCCTCTTTTTCTGAAACCTGGGAAAATAATTTTAAATAAATTAAACGAGCCACTCCGTTGTTTATGCCATGACTTTAACTTTCACTCCGGTTCCTTTGATATTTTCGACTCACTTTTTTGCATAAAGAAAAAAATGTTAAATCTGTGCGTCATGCGGATGCGCTCCTCGCGTCGCACAGTGGGGTAAATGGTGCTTAAATGGAGATTAATTCCCACAAGCCTTCTAGTTATAGAAAAGTTATTTTTTTAGTTAATTCATCATAAATAATTAAAAAAATAATGCAATTCGAGTTTTTTCATTGTTTTTTTTTTTATATTATAAAAATCAAAAATATGGTGAACATCGGTTTTCTAAATTTTTTATTTATTTAAGCTTCAAATTTTATTAAAAATATATAAACTGCTTCTTCACCACTATAATCATATTCAGGATCATTATCATCTTCGCTTGAATTTTCATCATCGCCTTCGTCATCATCATCATCATCATCAACTTCATTATTATTCCCACTCTCTATCACGATCAACTCTAATGCTTCTTCCGGTAAATCCTGCACCTTTTTTTTGGTAATTTTCTTGTGCTTGATATAACAAGGTCAGAACTGATTAAAAGTCTGTTAAATATGTCTTCATTTGCTTTTTTTCTGCAGCTTTTTCGAGAAAAAAGTTCTCTAAAACTCTTAAAATCTTTGTTTCGAGCTTCCTTTGCTTCTTCTGATAATTGTCCGATTGGCAACAGAGCGTGGGATATTATCTCTGGTCCATGGATAAAATATTTGTGAAGTGTTGGAGACATGTTATACCAAGGATAACATTCAACGAAATATTTTCCTGTAATTAAGGCGTAGTCACGAAACTTCTGTACCTCAATATCGTGCCCACAAGAAACAACTACGAGTATTGTATGCATCTTTTTAATCAAATTTATGTCAACTTTAGTAATTGCTGCTGACATCTCGGGAGCCAGGTTTCGGTTGGTCAACACTCAAACCAATTTTATCTTTAAATTCTTTTTGAATGCGTGCTTTATTTCCCGAAACTAATAGTTTCTCGCTTTCTGTTCGAGCTTGTCATTTTTTTATAGACAATTTATACGATAAGTGGAGCAGACATTCAAAGAATCTAATCCACCCGTGAAGTATTGAAAGACAAAATTGTAAATTTTCTGTTTTTACAACTTTCTTCACCATTTCATCAATTTTATAAAAATCTTTCGAGCTAGCTCCGCATAAATAACATTTTTGTGTAGATGTTGTTTCTGTTAATGCGTTGCATACTTTTCCATCAACCATAGATAAAATTAAATTGTGTTTAACTTCCAAATATTTATTTCCATTAGGTACAACCGAATTAACGAGATTTCGTATTTCTATACTAACTCTTTCGTTTTAAGTTCTAGAAACAGTTGTGGACTCTTTTACAAGTTCAATTTTTAAAGGCCTGCAGAAACTGGTAGAAGCTGGGCGCGGATTTTGCCATATAATTTTGCTTCCACAAATCAACCTGATTGGAACAATACAGGTGATGAAAACTGATGAATCATTTGCATCTTGATTATGGTACGCTTGCTTATATGAGCTGTGTCCATCAAATCCCCACTTAGTATACAGGCATAAATTCGTCATTTCCTCATCGTTCAATGTTTCAATCACGTTATTTTGGGCTAAAATTATACGCTCAGTGGTATGATCTAAAATGGCTTGCAAGTTTACTTGTGCTGAAGTCTCGCAAAAATGCATGCTCTCACGTCTAGGATAACAATCCCTTTTTTGCTGATTGGACAATAGCAAGGAAACCTATCTGGAGGAGATTGCCTTATAACATTGTACTGTTATATACCCTAATCCTTAGATAAGAACTTTATGCTATATTAATTAATTATTACAAAATGTAAGAAATCAAAATTTTATTTCAAAAATGTATGCGATGATTAATATTATTATACATATGTATGTATGTAAGTAAGACGCGAATTTTAGCCTATTCCTGAAAACGTTCTCATGCATTTAAACTGCCGCTTATCGTAACGTAGGGTGTACAAAAAAAGCAAACAGGCATCCATTGAACAACAAAAACAATAACAAAACTTTTTTTTTGTACTTTATTTTGCAATTGCTGTGTTTGTTTTTCTTCTGCCTTGAGAAATTCGTGTAAATTTGACCAGGCAGTTCGCATAAAGAAAGACATATACTGAGAAAGTGCGCAGTATTGGCACAACTTTTTTTTTTACAAAAAGAAACTACAATAGCCATAGATTATAGAAATTAAATAATATTAGCTTTGCCCCGCCTAACTTACAACTATATGTCTGCATATAAGATCGAAATCCCCATATTTTAAGGCTTTCGCGCAAAAAAAAAAAAAATACTTAGAGACACGTAAAAACACAAATGGAATCACTTTGTATTTACTAAATTACCTGAACAAGAAGGCTCCATTACAATTTTCCCTAGATTTTCCCAGCTAAAAAAAATAAACAACTTCGAAAAATGAAAAAACACAAGTATGTATATCACTGTGCGCACACAAAAAGAAATAAACTTGCAATTTTCAGAGAATATTACAAGAAAACTGTACATTTTCTTCCAAATATTTGTTCAGTTAGTGATGGAAAATTTTATCTACATATTTTCGTTTGATACCAAAAATTTACTTTTACCTTGAAATTTGATTTTTGAATTAATCTTCAAATTCGACACATTTTACCCCAAATAGCGTCGGTTTGGCGGGAATGGAGTGTAAAAACCGTTGGGATTATTATTATTATTATTATAATTCTATAAACCCTTTGGCTAGCATTTATACATTTGGTAAGCTTAAGATTGTATTGCATGAAGATCCCAAGTAGTTATTTGATCATTGCTGCAATTCAAAAAAAGTATCCTAACAAATAAAATTTACATTCAAAACTTTTTTTAAAATCTGAACCCAAAAGCAAAAACTTTTTTTCTTTTACAAATACTTCATACAAACTTAAGCTCACTTGCAATTTACATCAACTTTATGGCAGTGGGATACCTAAGCTAAAAATTAGAGATCCACTAATTGTACGTAGTGCAGCATTGAATTCCCTTTTCATTTTTTCTGACTATATTTGATGCGAATGCTTCGAAATTTTCACTACTAACCACTACATTCACTACACAATTAAAAAACTGTAGAAAAATGTATAAAGAAAAGTGACGTTTGTCAGAGTAGTAAGTAAATTAGAACAAAAGTGAGAGGTGGAGGGAAAACAATGAAACTGCCAACTGTCCGGACCAATGTGCGCAAGCAAAAATTCGAAGTTGAAATTTCAAACAATGAGAAATCTCGTAGAATATTTAATTAACTTTACAATCGAATACTACTAGTCCATATGTACATACATATTGTACACAGCTATACATATATCATCTCTTAAATATGAAGATACACAAATAAGTTGCACACATTTTTGCCCGGAGGAAACGAATGGCTAACGAACTACTATATATACTCGCTGGAAGCAAATAATTTTCGATTTCTCTTTACGTTATTCCATTCATTCTGAATTTTACTATCGACGTTGCTTATCGTATTAAGTGTGTTTATTGTTTGCCAATATCTATTTATTTATTTCATTCAATTGTACATACATATATAACTGCCCAGAAATTTAAGAAAGCAACAGGCGGTATGCATTGGAAGGCAATTAATTAGTTTGACAGTCATAAGGAAGTATTAATTAAAAAATCACAAGAGTGAAGAAAGCATACAGGTGTCCAATCAGGTTTTATAAATATTTGTGTTTATAACAGCGTTTTAAAATTTCAATTTTTTAATATAAGATGCGTTTCAAATTTTGACACGGAGTGTGTATTGAATCAACATTAAGAACAGTAGTTGTGAAAATATTCATTTATCGTAAGCCTAGCAATCAGCATTTGCTGATAATTTGTGTCCTACATTTAGTTAAATCTAGGACTTTAATAAATCTTTTCGCGCTTTTTGTAATGCATTAAATGAAAAAAAAACATAAATGATTCTACCTCCATTTTAGCTAACAAATCCGACTTTCATTTTCATTTTTGCCACAAAGTAAACAGTAAATATAAATAAATATAAAATACAGTGATTTTGCTTTAAATAAATTCACTTTCATTTATATTGTTTAAATTGAAATGCATGAAAACTCTCACTTACCAACAAACCAAACGTAAATCTCGCATAATTATATACAAATATATAGAATAGTTAGTACATACATACATACATACATATGTACATATATATGCATTCGCTGGTGTCTGTAAATGGGATCATAAAAAATACACTTTTACGCTCAACAACTTGGGCCAAGAAGGGGGTCCCCATAGCACTTAAATGTTTGTGTACTTGTTCCACTAACACCACGGTTGAGCAACCTGCTTCAGCCTAAAAGCATGCTACAAAACATCTGCACTAAGCGCCAGTACTATCCAGTGCGAGTACTTAAAGAGCTAAATAAATACACAGATGCAAACGAGAAGAAACCACGCGTAAGTAAATATTTCAACAAATGCACACGTACACACACACACACATGTACATATATATACGCATTAACGGTAATAAACATCTGTTCATACAGATGTGCATAAACATATGTATATACAATATGTAGCTGTAAATATGTTTGTATGTATGTATGCTGTATATTGTACGAGTATAAACACGTGAACGCTCACCTGCAAAATTTTAACGCTTAATGGCCTGCTACAGCTAAACATAAAACAAAAAGTAAACAGTTATAAAGCAGAACAAAATGAGAGCAGACATAACATACAGCGTGCGAATGAAAGCAGTCACATTCATGAGTGTATTTGGAAATCAGTGCACTCCTTTACGTACACATTTCGTACATATGTACATATGTATGTGTGTACTCATATATATATTTATAGCATACTTGCAGGCGCTTCAACTACAATTACTTGGCACGCTAAGTCACAAATTTAACTTTGTCTTATTATTTTTTCTTTTTTTTTTGTACGTGTTTTTGTGTGTCAAAGTATTTTGTCTCCAAAATGGGTGTGTGCTTTTATTTGTTTTTGTATTCATATTGCTTCAATTGCCTACTTTAAGGCGTATGCTCATCAATTTAGCATATTCTACTTCTTACGTATGTTTGCTTTCACTGTGTAAGAAAGTGCTGCATAATTTGGTAAGGAAGACAATGAATGATATTTCATTATACCTGTAGTTCACCCTCGGTACAAATTGCGGCTAGCATTTTGCTGTGGGATCAATGCCTCAACTTTATAAATGTAGATACTTACGAGTAAATAAAACTGGATTTAATTAAATAGCAGCGACTCGTTTTAATAAATATATTGATATAAATTTTTAATTTATTTATCGAAAATTTGTTTATTAAAAATACAGTTCATTCTCCAACAAAAACCATGACAATCCAACAAATTTACATCCACATTTCAAGCCTTTTGGACAATGTTTGCTGGCATTTCTTAACAATAGAAATATCGTAGCAATTGCGGCAAAACAATCTCAAAAATCCGCATATATTTTTAATATTTTAACTACTAAGGAAATACGCATTACTACACTTAAATTGAATGAACTACAAGCTGGCATGCATTTTCTACAGTTTCTAAGAAAAAAAGCTTGGAATTTGAATACAAATTTGTTAAATTACATAAAACTTTGTACAAAGTTTCAAATTTCGATTTATACGATTTTTATACGGCAACAAATTGTATTTATAAAATTAAAAAAAAGGGGAATAAATTTTGAAAAAGAACCGATGCTATTAAGTTGAACGCAGATGTTTATAACTGTGTGTCATAAACATAAGCTAATAACATTTTGACAAATTACACATGATCGTTTTTATTTCCTAAAAACTTTTTCCTAAACATAGTGGCCTCGAGCACAATAACAAGTGTAAAATTTATTTACTTATAATGTTTGGTTAGGTTAGAGTGGCTGCCACCGCGCAGAAAGCACGGCGGCACACTAAAGCTGTAATAAAAAGTCTCAAAAATAATCGCTAAATTACAGACATTTTCAAATTAAAGTTCACCCAAATAGTATTTTCAACAAAATATTTGCTAAAAAGTATATTTAAACAATTTAAAATTTAAAAGAAAATTTATTGTGTTTTTATTAGTTTTGAACAAAGTTTATAATAAAGGTTTTGGGGTTTGTACACCACACTTTTATTAAAAAATAATGAAAATCAAATGAAAGAAAACATGTCAATATGTGGAAATCTTACAATATTGTTGGCCACCACAAACAATCCGGCGATGGGGTATCCACATTAGCAAGAAATTTATTTAACCCAAAAATAGTTAAAATTTTTTTTCTTTTTCTACGATCTAATTCTCACTCAAGCATCAAAAATATGGTTTCAACTGTATACCTTGATTTTGAAGTTTTAGACAAAGTAACAATTGTGCCCAAAAATATAAATAAAGTAAACAAATGCTTTCGCTATTCTTATTATAAACTAAATTTAGTTTCCTAAATATACATATAGCTTTGTAGCGTTCAGATTTTTGCAAAATGTGTGTTATCATAAAGAACAATACCGTTTTAATTTGAATACTTTTTTTTTTTAATTTAATAAAGTTGTATAAGAGTATGTACGGACATTTTGAAGTTTTTAGCTCGAATTCTATTTTTTTTTATTTTTATTATTTATTCATTTTGAGCTGAAGGACAGTTTAATGGGAAAATTATTGAGGTAAAATACAACAATTCTCAAAACAGTAGATACACCTATTAATTTATTTAAAAAAAAACCTTCAATTCATAGATCCAGCACGGTATATATACATTTATATATATATAATATTCATTTTGAGCTGAAGGACAGTTTAATGGGAAAATTATTGAGGTAAAATACAACAATTCTCAAAACAGTAGATACACCTATTAATTTATTTAAAAAAAAACCTTCAATTCATAGATCCAGCACGGTATATATACATTTATATATATATAATATAATATGTCGTTCGAAATTTGTATAAATTGCCCTCGACAGGCAATGGCAAACCTTCGAGGGTATTTCTGCCATGAAAAAGCTTCTCATTGAATACATCTGTCGTTCGGAGTCGGCACAAAATTCTAGGTCCCTCCATTTGTGGTATAATATAAAGACGCACACCACAAATGGTAGGAGAAGCTCGGCCAAACACTGAGCCAAATTATTATATTATTATGCTAAAAATAACCTTTTTATACTCATCTTAGAAATACATATCTATATTCAAGTTTTGCTTTTACCTCTCGGAAATACATATCTATACTGGCATTGGGATAGTGGTGATGAAGAATTAAATATAATTAATTAAATAAAAAAGAATTATGATGAGGAAATGGCGTGATTTCCGAAATAGTACAATAACTTATACCATTAAAAAAAGTTGTTGCTGTTTTTCCAAATAAAAACTTCTTCCATAAACTGGTCTTGTGCTCAATAAAATTGTGAATTATTATTCATTTACCTAATTGAATTATTTAAAAATAATTATTTATTTAAAAATAATAGAAAAAAAAATAAATATTTAAAAATAATAGCAAAAAAAATAAATAAAATACGGAAATAATGGCGATTTAATTGAGTTTTATACACTTTTTTATTTAACTTTTTAGTTGGAAACAACTTATTTCATTTTAAACCCTTTGTCTACTAAAATTTTTGGTTAAAAACAACTTCTTTCAATTTTGAAATTGAAATGAATTGTCTAATAAAAGTGTTACCTTGATAGGGTAAATAATGTAATATAATTACATTCATTAATAGTAGACCGTAATTTATATTTAATAGAATTGAACTATTTTTTAAAGTATAAAAAACTTTTATGCATCATACACTAAAATATAAAAAGATAAGCTAATAAAGCTACTAGATGCATAACCCATTTACAAAAATTTAAATTCTTTTATGTTTAATTTGTAATAATTCTATTCTTTTTAATTTTATTTATAGGAACAATAATTACAGTTTCATCTAATTCTTGATTACGTGCTGGAAGAAGCTTAGAAGTTATGACTGCTGTTTGGGAGATTCCCATATCTCCTTATCAGACTTGTTTCTCAAGACTTCCGCGGCAATCGAACCCACGCCACCATGCAAATTAATCGCCCACTAGCGCAGGGGACTTCGCAATACATTTTAGTATGTGCAGTTAGTTGCTTACAGAGATAAAATAATGGAACATACTTAAAACTTAATTGACACGACTTCTGCTAGCAAAATTTAATTTTTTTTCTCATACACTCATACAATTTAACTAGTAACTTTTAGTATTTGGAACACTTCCGCACTGCAGGGTTTACACGCACACCCTAACCTAGGGAGGTTACATGCATAAGTGTATTTTTGAGCAAATATGCTTTTCTTTGTCTCAAAGCACACTTCCTTGCTGTTTATATTTTGTCACTTTTAATGGACAAAAAAAGAAAAAAAAAGAGGTGCATATTTCAAAGCCTTATTGGGTATACTATGTACATATGTATCTTCTATTTATGACACAGACGCACGCCGCAGTTGTTGTGTACGAAATCAGTTATTTTATATTTGACAAGAACAACTGATAAAAATACTACTAAGCGCATACAAATTGCCTTTAATATAATTAAGCAATTGGCAAATCAACATGTCAACATGGCTGCTTCCTACAATTTATTCTTGTTGTAATGAATGCCCTCTCTGTATTCAGGTTCATACTACTATGCATATACAAGAAGATACACACTAACTTGTATGTATGTATATGCATGCCTAATTTATATGGCTGCTACAACTCTTTGCTTGCGGTTAAGTAATTAAATTTCGCCACAAGCAGCTCATAAAAATTGAAAGTAGCACCTAGCGAAATGGAGGCAAGCATTTATCCACAGTAATTAAATATATACATACATACATTCCCACCCAAATACATCCAAAATGTGACATCTGCATCGTTTCGTGTCCAAGTAGAATATAGCACAACAATTAACCAACTGATAGAATATTTATAACGTGCACAAGCGAATTTAATTTTACATACATTTGATAATGTCTGCAGATGTGGCTTTGACAAACGTGCGTTAAAAATTCATTTGTACAGTAAACTGCTAATTAACGTTAATAATGAATGAGAAAACCTAGCAACGGGTGTAAAATTCAAAAAGCATTAAAACGGAATAATTTTCTAAGCAAGCGCATTCTTTGTACATAACCGTTTCGTCTTCTTAACCTTAGGATTGTCAAAAGCTTTTTTAAGTTTAAATGTATATGTTTAAAATGAAAAAGTTTAAAATAATTTTCTAATACAATTCAAAATTTTAGTCGGGGAGTATAAAGCATTTTTCCAGTGTTGCTGAATAAATGGGAAGTGAAATTCAATATGGTCACCCCGGTGGGTATTGGTAATTCTAAGCAGGGCCGGCGGAAGGTGTATATCGGGTGATGAGCACTCCTCACGCCAAATCTCATCGGTTGATGAAAAGAAATTGAAAAAAAAACACGTTTTTTTGGCTTTATTTTACGTTTACATACATTTTAGAACCTCCGTTGAAGAAATTTTGTTGACGGAGGGCTTAAGTTTGTCTATGTTCAGCCTGATCGTTCCATCGATATGAAAGCTGAGTCGCGTAATACCACATTCGAAGTCAGAGGAATTAACTTAAAAGGATGAATCCTATTTTTCACTCTACATACTTCCATCGATGTTCAAAACCTGCACATTCTGAATTCCAACCATCATCTGGGGCCAGTCGTCTACTACCGAAAATTGAGGAGCGCTAGAGCATCGTCGTTGAGCTTCCGACCATCCTGCACAAACTGAAGCTTTCGACGATCTATATTTGACAGTGGGAGTTCCCAAAGAGTAGCGTACTAGTATTCTTCTATACTTCAGAGCTACCAATACAAGCACAACATGTTTGTCTTAGTATGCGTGCGCGTGCGTATGGTCGCTGTGGTCGAGTTGGTAGTGGTGCGTGCTATAACTTGATATGCCGGTGAGTTCGGGGTTCGAATTTCAGTCAGGGCAAGCAAAATCATAATAATAGAAAAAGTTTTTTCAAATAGCGGTCACCCCTCGACAGGCAATTGCAAACCTCCGAGGGTATTTCTGCCATGAAAAAGCTTCTCATTAAATAAAACTGTAGGTCCCTTCATTTGTGGTATAATATGAAAGACGCACACCACAAATGGTAGGAGAAGCTCGGTCAAACGCTGAGCTATAAAGTGTAAGCGCCAAAATTATATTATTATATTATATGCGTGCGCTAGCAGAAAATTACTTTACGGCCCCAAAAGACAGTTTAAATCAATATTTTTTATTTCGATCTCTTGCGTGAAATTCTAGGCAACATTTTGACGTTTGGGGCCAAAACAATGCGTATTGCTCTGACAAACTTCCGACCAACTCACTATGTCCAGAGCTGAAGCTAAAGCCATGCATAGAAAAAAATGTGTCATTGTTTCCTATTAGATTGCTAAAATCAGAGAAAGGAAGTCTTTTAATTATAAGTGACACAAAGTCATATTCATTGTTTTTAATTAAGTTGATCAACACTTGATGGTGGAATTAATGTCTTTGAAAAATCATTTTGCTCTGCGCGAACGTCGCTTACATTAACAACGAAATACACATAAAAACCAGAGCTGTACTAGTATAATTGACTAATTGCACTGTTCGCCCTGAAGCCGGTTGTGTTTGTTGCGCCACAATTTATAGCCTGACTTTTTAGCTTGCCACAGCAAGTAATGGCATTAACGCTGACATGGCATAATGCTGACAAGCAGGCGGCACTTTCGCGGCTACCAATTCGAACACTGTCATCATGTGTATGTATACCTATGCATCCTGATTACACAATCCGTTAGGGAAGGCAGCACCGGCACCGTTTCAAGTACATCGTCAAAACAACACCGACTTCTCGAATCATTGCCGCAAATTAAGCGACACACTACGCCACATAATAGTTGTGCTTAAACCGGCACATCATCCCGTGTATATGCCTCTATCCCTTTTGCTGTAAACTAAAACTTTTACCTTGCCACCGCCAATCCGAAGTTCATGTGGGGGTAAAAGGAGCGACAATAAATTGTTTTCTGCCATCATTAATTTGCTTCTCATTCGCAGCCAAGATGTCGCCACAAACTACGAGCGGAACAACAATAACCGCAAAAGCATCAACGTGCCATTCCAGCGTTCCGCCGTACCAACTTTCAGTAGTTCTCCACCTCCTCAGCGCAGGAGGACAATATGCCTTTCCGCACCGTTATCCAGCCTCTCTATTGTTTTTTGCTTTTATTTTTTCGTTGCGCAACTTGCCTCACAGACACCACATTGCGGTGGCTTTGTTACAGATTGCTGCAAGTATTTTTCAAACCTTAACTGTCTTGACTGCGTACGAGTGCATTCACTTCCGCATTGCAACCTTGAAGGGTCCACAAATATGCGGCTATCCTGGCTTCAAGTATTCTTAAATGAGGACGAATTGCTTTGGCTGTTCAATGTGGCATGCAAACGTTTAATAAACAAAAGTTTCTAGGTGCTAGACAACAGTGGGTGGCAAGAGCAAAAGGATTTGAGTGAGAATATGAATAGCGAAGAACTACATAATATCGAAAATTTGCAATTGCGCTTTGTTAAGAAAATGGCATCGCTGGCAGACAATGATGCAATGCAAGTAGGTAATTATTAATCATTTTTGGCGTCAGAGCCAGGCACGAATTGTGTTTACTATATAAATTGGAATATTTTTACTTACTGCATACAATTTAACTTCATTTTGAAAACTCTTTTTATACCACTATACAACTACTTAAATTTTTTCAACACCTTTAACGCTACTTCCTACAATTTGTTCAAGAGGATTGGAAAAAAAAGAAAAACAGGTATGTACATATGTAGTAAATAACAGGCCATTCAATAAATCCTTAGGATAAGTAAGAAAAAACAAATTTCGATTTTATTATTCAACATAGTTGCCTTCGAGGGCGATACACCGATTATAGCGAAGTTCCAACTTTTCGATACCATTTTTGTAGTACGATACATAGTTAGAATATATTTTGTAAATATTTCGTGAATATAAAAATCTCATAAAAACGAACCCCGAAGTGGTGGAAATATTGTGTCATTCTATGGAATACGAATTTAGGAGAACATAGTATAATGCAAAGAAACAAAAAGCCTCCAATAATGCTGATACCTATGTTATGTTGTAAAGAGAATTTACCAATTACATGCAGTAGCTTCATGGCCGTTAATATGAGTTTTTCACGAGCAGTACAGGGGACCCGCTCTAATTTCATTCTGACCCCTTGTGTTTTGTTACGATTTGTTGAGCAGGATGTATGTATCCCTCTTGGGCCAAACTGTTTCAATAAAAAAAGGACTATCCTATAAAACTTTCTGTACAGTACAAAAAACAACCTTCGCTATGGTTTTGCTTGGTATGTTACATATAAAATCCGAAAAATAAATTGCTGAGTTATAAAAGTAGTAGAGGGATAATACTAAGCTTTCAGGTTTTCCGGGAATTCGGCACTTTAATCAGCTATATTTCTCATTTGCGAAACAAGCGCCCACAACACATAACCACAAAACATCAGATCACTTCATGACGTCATTCCTTGTCAAGTTTGGTTGTTAAGCAAACCATTCCAAAAACGGACACTGAAGATGGCACAACGCTGAAACCGGTTTGTCTTAAACCCAAATTTGACAAGGAATGACGAAAAATCGTTCCGAAATTCAATAGATTCCTACCCTACCCTCGGACATCATTACCCCACACAAATCCACTAGCATAGGAAATTTTTTTAAATCACATAGTGGAATTCGATTGTGAAACTGGGAGCATGGCTGAAAATGTTGTCCGTAAGCGAACTTTCGACTAATAAGTTGGACTGCAGGGACGTCTTGAATTCATCGTTATTCAGTAAAATCACTCCAAATAATAATCGTTTAAAAGTTGAGGGACTCAAATGTGAGCTTGCTCTTGCTGCGCCCTTCCTTCCTTATTTTTTGAAGGCTAAAGCCGTCATTTAAATTGGAGTGTAAATAAAATTACTGCCTTTATGAAGCTTGAATGAAATCTGTTTATTAAAAATGTTACTTTAAATTGTTCACATATTCTTCAATTTATTAAATTGTATAAAAAATAAAAAATATTTCATTCAATCCTTTAAAGGCAATTAAGCTAGTAAAATATACATACGATAGTACAAGTATGTCCACATGTACATATGACCAACGAGCACAACATAATAAATCACTTTGATAGAGTCTTACATTCGCTGCTCTTAATCTGGACAATCTTAATATGCTATACTCTCTTATCAGCAGACAGCTAAACAGTTTATTTATTTAGTTTTCTTTTGCTATACAATTCCAAAAGATTTGGCCACTCTACTAACAGTCGCTAGCTAGCCTTCTCAAAATGACATGACTTAAAACCAACAAACCAACTGTCAGTTAGTCAATGCGTCAATCTTTGAACTCAGCAGTCAGACATTCACAGAAGTCATTCGATTGCAGCACCACGTACACAATTGGCAAACAACTGACTGGCTGGTAGACTTGATGAATGAATAGCTGTCTAAAGAAACAAAGTGACCCGAACATGAGAACTCTTCGAAGATGTTTACATTGGCTTTGGGTTTAAAAAAAAAAAACACTACCAACCAATATGTATGTACATATGTACCAGAAAAAAGCATGTGAAATATGTGGTGTGTTAGTGTGTGTGTGTGTGCCAAAGCGGCAAATGAGTTAGGATATAAACACTGTTTTATATCGAAGTTGATGACTAAAGGTAGGTGAAAATCAAATGCAGACTTTAAAGAATAACGAACTAAATTACGACTACCCTTTTAAACTCGGTGCACCTTCTCTCCTATGTGAAATTGACACTCAACTCAACCTCCTCAGCAATTCTCGTGTGAAATATTCGTAAGTACATACATATGTATGTATGTACTTAGTAGGTATGAATGTAACTATGTTGAACGTTGTGATTTTGCTGTGGCTGCCGCCATAACTACCGCTGTCTGTTTCAATGTGTTCTAAAGTGTTGCCTATGTACATACATGAAAGGCATTGTGTTTTGCCAGATGAGAGCATGATTGTAATTCAAAAAAGTATCGATGACATGATGGCTTATGTCGCCTAACAATGAAAAATATTACACGACATTCACTTCATACAAGAAACAAAAAGAAATGTCACAAATACTGTGCTTCTCGTATTCTATGTTTTTTTTTTTCGTATTTAGCGACAACTGATGTTGACATTGCAATACATATTGAGTATTTCCAAATTGCTCAATTTTCTTGCGTTATTCTTCTGCAATTTTTACACTTGTCCGAGTTACTTATATTCAAGTTCATGCAGTTTCTTGTCGAATCATATCTTATGCTAACATGAAAACAGTTGTCAAGATACCAAGACTGCTTTGCTTTTGTATCGCATATCACCACCTGTGAATAGAGAAAAAATCAAGGAATGGTTCAAAATAATCTTTCAAATTTATTCTATACTACATCTTAAGAAGATTCAATATTTCGTTGACAATGCGTAAAAGATGCGAACAGCAGTTTTTGGTCAAAGTAACTTTTTGATATTGATCGTAAGGTCAATATATATTTATATAGTGGTGACAGTAAACAATTTTTTTAATCAATATAATGATCAAAATTGATTAAAAATAATATCTGCTCACTCCAGAAGTGTTTAAATTTTTTTCCTCCTCCTTTTCTCCATTATTCTTAACTACATAAAATTGATAATTATCAATGAGACCACATTCGTGTGGCTGTGTAATTTAAGGAAAACAGTTATTTTTTAATACCAATAATCAATATATACCCGTGTAAGGTAACTCTCTAAAAAATTGTATATTCAAATTTTGAATATAGTATGTATGTATTTATAACTAAAAGATGTTTTCTCATTCAAATGTACGATTATACCGAAAAGAGTAGCATACTTTATCGCTGCACCTACGATTAGTAATCCAATAGAGTAGTTCTTCGAGAAAGACAAATGAATTTGTATTTATTATGGTTAAGTGGCATGCAAGTTTAGATTGCAAAAGTTTACTAAGCTATACAAATGTTGTTGTATTAAATACCGTTCTTCAATCAAAGATATATTTTACTACTATAGAAATATCGGTTATAAATAAAAAGAAACATCAATCACGTTTGAGGTAACATTCTGGTAAAAATCTCCGTTTTTTTCTATCATTGAGATTTAAAGAATTCGAGGGCGGTTTGAACAAAATATACATATATAGTTTTTCGGCCGAAAAACATTTTTTTCTAAACATAAAGTCTAGCGCTTTTAAAATTTTTTTAATTTTTCAAAATAGGCGTTCGTTTCTGTGATGACGTCTTCATTTTACCCAAATATCTTACCACCCAGCCATTACTTGAGATTTGGAAATAGGAAATAGTCGCTCGGATAATGTTTTCAAATCCAAATATTCGTGTGAAATGTGATGTACCCGCTCAATTGAGATGCCTACAGCCTAAGCTACCCCACGCACTTTCATTCTTCGGTCATCCAATATCATCCCATGGATTCTATCGACGATCTCTGGTGTGACGACCTCTTTTGAGCGACCTCAACGTTCGGCGTCACTTGTGCTGATACGACTACATCGGATCTCAGTAAACCACTTCTTAACCATTGAAATTGATGGTTCTGTGTCCCCGTAGTATTTATCAAGTCTTTCCTAAGTTTCAGTAATGGATTTTTCACGCAAAAAATAAAGCTTAATCAGCACACGAAATTAATTTTTTTTTTTATTTTTGTTAAAAGTCAAGACTTTATCTCCTTTCAATGGCTGTGAAACATAAATTAAATGACATTCACTGACTTATCAAACCTCTATAGTATTTAAAGATGATACATGGATAGACATACATTTTCAAATGAAATCGGTGTTGTTCGCTTCAGTGTTGATTATTTTCAATAATCCGTTTGATACACGAATTGTTAATTCAAGTAAATTTGATTTGATCAATTGATTTTCCCTTACAGAACCCTTATTCAGATGATTATATATAAAATTTTAACTGCTCAGTAACGTGTCAGTTAGCTGCTCTATCACAAATACTTGCACATTTTCGTTTGTCATCATATCGGCTGCATACTTAACTCTCCAAACTCTGCTTGATGGCGCTTCTATAAAAGCGTCAAAAACATTACACGCAATTCATTAATTACCGAAGCTCTTAAGTGAGTAATTTGGGATTTTTAAATAAACGACACTCGAAATGAATTTGCCCCAATGACCTTTTAACCCGTTACTTTGAAAGCCAGTTGTTGACCCGCATCACCATTTGGGGTTGAGTTGCTTTGCTGTATTGTTCTTTTTTTTTCTTTTTTTTTTTTGAATTTGCGCTCGTTTGTTCATCCACCCGCTTATCCTGCATGTAAACAGTAGCCTTCTGCGTCCACACAGTCCTGACACGCATGCCGCTCAATATCCATTCGTCCTGCCATCTGCAGCGTGTAACAAAGCCAGCCTAGGTGAGTGTATCCGCAAACAACACTTTGAGCCAACAAAGCAACAAATTTGCGAATTGACATCGAAGGCGTGTATTTGACTGCCCACCCTCGCTGGCAAACCGCTCCGAACGCCAGTGTGTGGATGATGACGTGCTGGGGCCTAGGAGAGGTGGTGATTACAGCTGCGGCCATCCTTAATTAAGTTAAACTATTAATTGAGCAAAGTTGTTGGGTTGACTAACAATTTGCAGTACACTTTGCAACAAAGCTAACAGTGTTTATGTAATTGGCTTTCGTTGGGAATACATATGCAAGCTTACTTTTATAGATACACATGTATGTACATATGTATGTATGTATGTATGTATGTATGTGCATACTCAATTAGTTATTAATGGGATAAAGGAAGTGTAACGGAATAGTACTTGTATGAAATTTGCGTAGTAGCTGACCTTTTATGGAAGTATTGGCTTATTATTTTGTCTGAAAATCGTAGCCTATTTCATAACTACAACAACAAAAACATACGCCACAACAATACATAACTAGATACATACATACATACATACATTCCTAAGTGTAAATTGATTATCACACAACAAACCTGGATGTGATTGCATATGAAGCAGTGTGTGTTTACATTAAGGTGGTCCAAAAAAGAAACTTTATTTAAATTATAAGCTCTTGCTCTATGGATTGGCCAAAGTTTTCTTTGTGCCATATTGTAAATGGGGGGAAAAATTGTTCGTTACTCTTTGAATACTAAAAATGGTTGATCAGGCATAGTATTTGTTTATATTTAGAATAATTCAAAGGATACATTCTAAATGTTTACTTTACATTATTTTTAACTATATTTTTTAAGCTTTCTTTTGAACCTCTAGAAAATTTTTATTATTCTTAAAAGTTTTATAATTTATTATTATTTTTTGAAGTCTTCTAAAAATGTTATTTAAGGACGATGCCTGAAGAGGGGCCGATCCCATCCAATACCCATATACATTTTTTGTGTTAGGTGGAATGGGCAAGAATCCTGCTCTTTCTTCGGAATTCGTTGGTATTCTCGGGTTTGTCGCAAGGCTTAACTCAAACAATATATTGCTACAATGTGAGAGGGTTTCGTACTCTTCAATTTATGAACTCTACTTTTCTCAGTTGCTAGTTAGAATTAATAACAAACTGAAACATTCACGCCTTTTCTGCATTTTGATTTCGACATATGTATAAATAGCATTGCCTTACATCGAAAGCGAGCATTTTTATTTGGTTTTAAAGTATTGAAAGTATTGTCTCTGCTACGCCGAAAAGAAATACATAAATTCTCATTATTATTGAGACCAAATTTGTCGAAATCGAAATACACAACTGGCATGATTGACTTTCATACCTCTATCGTTGGCTTCGAAGCTGAACTCGCAATGCGTGTCTGGAATTTACATCGCTGTCGAGTTAAACTGGATTATTACCAGTCGGCATTTGTAAAACACTTTGAGTGTGTCCTTAATATTTTTGTGATTTCAAAAGCAAAAATTTTAGCATTTTTTTGATGCTAGCGTTGATGATATTAGACTTTTGACTTAACTGTCATTGCACCAACCTAGTGCGCATATATTCAGTCAAGGTTCGCTGGCGCACTTTGTTTTCTTGTTACTTGCTTTTGGTGTTGCTGCTGTTTATATACGATTATGATGCGATAAATTAGCTCCGCATTGAATGGCATGACAAGTGTTGACTTTGGTTTTTAGTGTCACGCCACTCCAAAGTTTGGCTAGCCAAGGATATGACTTGAAACCGAATCGGTTTGGTTTGACTACGCCAAAGTCAAACAAGCAATTACATCAGCAATGATTAGGGGAGAAACTTACATAAGTATACCCGCATGTTTCAACATAATCATGAGTTTATGTGTAAATGTTTATGTGTACCATATATGTTTACACGCGCCATTATGCCAATTTTCCCTAAATAAATGCAATCAACAAAGGCGCACCTCGCAGCATGAATAGAAAAAAAACATTGCCGGTCAAGATGTACTCAGTTTGTTGGGTGGCCAACAAAAGAGCTACAAGTTTGGAAAATATTTGGGCTAAATAAAAACTCACATACTCGTATATACTAATTTGATATATTTATTTACCTTTTATTTGATTTCCAATATTGTTTTAATTAAAATGTAAACCTTTTTAAAGATTTTTTAAAATTTATGTAGCCCGTTTGATAAGGTTCAAGTTCCAAGTCGCCATAAATTACCGATGATTTTTAAAACTGCATTGCCTTACTTAATTTTATAAAAGAATAACGTTTGAAATAAATTCAGTTTAAAGGGAAAAATTCCAAACCCTTCGGCGTTATAAGGAAGAAATTGCCGAAAAAAATAAAAAATAATGTCAAAAATCATCGGTCATTTATAGCCACAAGATACCTGCACTTTATTATACCAAAACTGTGCATATAAAAAAATTTTTTTTTTATTCTTGACCATTTTTGGAAAAATTTAATTTAGTTAGAAATTTGGATTTTTATCAGTTTTGTTAAAGTATAAAATGTATTTTACTTGAGAAATAATGAATAATAAAAAAATTAAAACCCCGGTATACTAAATTATCAATAAGTTGAATAGCTATAATTTTTTCGCTGTATATAACATAAGAAAATCGAAGAAAATACTTTTCCTACTTCCGTGTAAATTTCTTTCATAAAGTAAAAAAAATGGTGGCTCAAGCCCCGACAAACAGCACAAAATGAAAAAAATAGTTCGCCCAGACAACATTCTAAAATATTAAATTATTACGAGTATAACGTTCTTCTGAGCTTTCTTGCGTCGATGTAGAAAATACCACACATATATTTCAAATATAAAGATTTTTTTTTTATAAATACAAATTTTGAATGAAACATCATTTTATAAATTATTTCAATTTTTTTTTACTAAGAAGTAAGGAAAATGCTCTTCATGCATGCAGATTTCTGTGCCTTCTATAGGCTAGCCAAATAGACATCTTAAGGCTTTTACTTTTAAAAAGAACAAACCTTTTCAACGCAGCCGGTACAATTTCTTCGTAAATCCATTGTTTTTAAGACATACAATTTATTGTTTTTAAGACATACAAAAAATAATTTGAATTAACCAAAAGTTATTTACAAATGTGTGCTTCTCTGTTATTTACACTCACCGTTTGATTTTCGTTCATGGGATTAAAATAGTAAAATTAACATTTCTGTAGAAAATAAAATGGTGTATATAATTCACCTGGGAAGTACTTATTTACGATTTATCAGTTTCGCGATTAATTATTTAAATATATGTTTTATGCATATAGATAAATGAGGCGTGAAATGAAATAGTTATATGGCCAAACAATAACAAAGAAAATTACCAACAAACATTACCAAAGTCAATATTCCAGCGCTTTGGTCAAATATTGCTCTTCATCAAATCTCAAAGGGTTCAGTTTAGTTTTGTTTATTTTCTATCTATATTTACTTATTTCACTTCAAAAAGTTTCTATAGCAGCTGCAATTCAAATGAATTATCAAATCCGTATACGTACAATTAAATTTTAACACCTTCTCGCCTCTTTTGTCGCCACGCATTTGTCATACAATAATTGAATGGGCAACCCTAAGCAAAAATAAAGGTGGAAAGAGTCATTGGAAACCAATGCATGAAGGTGGTGGTAGAATTTCAGACTTTATAGTCATTGACACGATTACAGTTAATTGTTTTCGCAAAATGAAAATCCTTTGAGCTGTTGTATATGAAAATTTAATTAGATGGAATATTTTGAGTGCTTTGTAAACTTGCTATATATCTATTAAATTGATTAAATCACTCTCAATTAAATTTACCACACTAATAGATACATTGATTGGGAAGCACCTAAACTTTTGGCAGGATAAAATTAATGGCTGGTGTTAGCAGTAATATATGATGGCGATAACAAAACTGGAAATAAAAATCGCCTTAAATACCAATAATTATAAATATTATCTCTACAAAATAGATAGCACAATTTAATTACACTCTAGAAAGTTGACATTGATTGCATGGACAGACTATTGAAGTAATTTGAATTATGATTACAGCTATTATATATTTATTTATTGCATTTTTTCATTTCGCTTATTAAATTTTTTAGATTAAATAGATAACACATTGAAACCGTTTAATTGATCGTTGATTTCAGAAATTTAAATTGATATTAATTTTACTTTAACATTTTGTTTCAAAAAAAATACATGAAATGCATATTTTAAATATTATGGATATAAGGAATGGGTTTTTCTAGGTTAAACATTAATGAAAAGCAGTAGCGGAGCTAGTGGACACGGACACTCTCTCGGGAGCAAAATTACCTATAAATCTATAAGTCAGTGTAACAGCTCAGTTAATTAGCAACCATCAATTATTTATCTTCCTTTTTGGCATTTAAGTAAGAAAACAAATAGTACAGAAATAAATCAATCATTGTAATTGAAATAAATTCTAATTTACATACATACATACATACATATATGTTTATGTACATGGAATTTATCATATGCATATTTAGAAATCAAACTAAATCCAATAGAAAGCTTCATACAGTGATAATCTTTAATTTCATTAATTTTAGAGGTTTTTAAAGGAATTCTTGCAGTATTCGTTTTGTATATGGATAGCTAAAGAAGCAAGTCCATTGAGATGTGAAACTCGATCTTCTCTGTGCTGATAACTCGAAATACATCTCTAAGCCGTTATAATTTGGAAATGATAGCTGAAACGTGGTCGCGTCTTGGCCTTGGATTATTAAACGAAAATTTACCAAAAACGCAGTTTTTAAATCCCACAAAAACAAAAACAGTGAGTAATTTTGTTTCTGCTTATTGAATATTCGGTCCTGATTTTAAACTTTACATTTGCTGCACATGCAATTTAAACCTTGAAAACTCGTTTTCTGCTTCGCATTCATAATACATTAAAATACACCAATGATATTTGCAGGAAAGATTTCTTAGTTCTCGTTGTATTTTTAAAAATATTATTAAATGCTGTATTTTAAAATTTCTAATTTGCATTTTTCATTTATGGTATTCTCGCAATCATTGTTTTCTTTAACTATTTCGTACATTCATTACTCTGGTTGCATGATTCTAAGATTGCTATAGTTTCCTATAGCGCATCGATATACATTTCACCTGTTTATACTTGAAATTTGTTTTCCTTTCTTTTTTTTAACATTAACCTCTAGCCAAAATAGTTCACATTTATTCGTCTTTAATATAAACAAAGCAAGAGTTTATCCATAACACTCACTGTCTAAGTATGTATTTGCAGCAAAGCGCCATCTATTGGCAAAACATACATTTTTTTGATGATTAAGAATATTTTTGCATTTAAGAGCTACAATATTCTCTTTGTCATTTAACATACTCTTTGACTTTATTACGCTCTCAGTTTTGCCCATACTTAGTATGTGTCCTTCTTGCTCTCCATTCCTTCGCACTCACTGTTTCGGCGCAGTCACTTTTTCGCTCCAAACAAGGCACAGCCTCCTAGAGGTATACAACCAAATATGTTTATTGTGATAGAAACTGCAGAGTGTGGCACTATAACTATATTGAATTCTTAGCAAATTTGCCGAAAATATGTTATTCATTCAATACTCTTAGGCTAATCGTTATATTTCACAGCGCAAGAAGCTGCTTAGCGGAAAACAAAAACATTTAAAGCAATTTAGGTAGTACTTATGAGCTCGTAAATTATGTGTTATTTTTATTTAAGAGTAATTTATAGGGTAGGTAACTTTAAACTTTGGTACTTAAACTAATCATTCCTTACAACGTATTTTCATATTCTACTTGTACTTTTTATTGAATTTAATAAAGATAGCATGAATTTGTTTGCTCTATATGAAAATATTTTAAAACAAATACAAAACTAACGAGTACCAACACATAGATGTGAGTGTGTGTTTTTTATATAAATGCGACAATTGCGATGGTTGCGTTTATAATTTGTGAAATATACACAAAAAATAGTTGAAGATGATAAAAGTACGAATACAGAAAATAGGTCAGTGGCACAGAGAAATAATCGCAACAAAGCGTTTGTAACAATCACAAACACACATTGTTGTAAACTATGCTTCTGGTATTTTGTTGTTTTTCTATTGTTGACACTGGCGTTAGGAACCAACCCGCAGTCGACCATCCTGGAGCTCGAGTGGCAGCAGCAGCAGAAGTAGCAGAAGTAATTTAAACAGCGTTGAGTTTCCTTCGGGCGTAAATACCAGCAACGAAAATGTAGCTTCTACTTATTTCACTTAACCATTTTTATTTCTGTTAAATAAGGGTAACATTTTTTCGCGTGGTAATTAACTTACAACTAGTTAGCCGAGGTTGTTTTATAAAAGTTGGTTACTCGTAGTTAATGGTATGCAAATACCATCGGCTGTAATTAAAATATGGGGCAATTAATTTAAAAAAAAAAACGGAATTAATTTGTTTTATTTAACTAATTCGTTTAAAATTATACTATTATTTTGATTTGCTTACTATATTGTAAACTAATAAGCAAATGACATATTTATTTTTTGCGAAATTTTGCTATTCAATTAACTGTTTTGAAGCATAAATTAATAACAAATTTTTAACAAAAATCAATGAGTGAAATGATTTATTTAGTGCTTGCAGAAAATTAGTTGAATATATTCCAGGTTCCAAAAATAATAGTTGCTGATGAAAACTGTCATTGAAAAGTCACATTAAAGTAAAAACTATGGTAAATCAATCAGTTTCTTTTTCACCCAGAATCAAATGGGGAGAAAAATTGGTTTTTTCTAATTTTTATGTATGTAGGTTTGTATTCATTTTTATAAATATTATCTAAAGTGAATTCTATTTTTTTGAGTTGTACCAATAACAATCTTTGTCAATATATAAAAATGATTTTTTTATTTCTTAATATAGTTTTATATTATATTTTAACGCTCAAAAATTAATAATATGTGTGACTATTGTGCTTTTTAATTTTTTTTATTCACGAATAAAACTCAGATTCAAATTTTTTTAAATATAAACACAAAAATAAAAAATGTTTCGAGTTATTTTTAATTTATTCTTATTTAATTCACCAGCATAAAACCTAATACAGGCTCTCTATAATATTGTTAAATAAATAAAATTGAAATTTGATAATTTTTATAGGTCAAAAACATTTAAATGAAAAATAAATCATTACTTTTGGGCAAAAATATAACACTAAAATTAGAATTCTTAATTTTTTGCTATCGGTTGCCGGTTACTTGTGAGCATAGTGGTTATAGTCCGATTTCAAAAATTGTTGATGAGGATAACAGCGGCATCGAGGCAAATATGTTAACCAAATTTTGTGACGATATCTTCCATCGTTAATGAGATAACGGAAATCGTTTCATAAGCGGGCGTGGTAACGCCTATTTTTCAAAATTTTGTAAATATACGAGGTTTTTGCATTTTTCAAAAATTCCCTTATATGGGAGGTGGGCGTGGTTATTGATCGATCTTGCCCATTTTCAATACCAACCCACCCTGTCAAAGACCAATATATGTACCAAATTTCATTGAGATATCTCAATTTTTACTCAAGTTAATGAAACCACGGACAGACGGACGGACGGACGGACGGACGGACGGACAGACAGATAGTTTGGGCTAAATCGATTCCTCTTTTCATTCTGATCATTTTAGTATATATATGTCTATATCTATGTATGTTGGAACGATTTTCCGTTATCCCTTGTGTCATGTCCCTTGACAAGGGATGACGGAAAATCGTTCCAACATACATCAAATTTCCACCCTGTCAGAAAATCAGAACAAAATCAAAATACAGTCTATATCTATCTCGATTATTTTTGGCTGTTACAAACAATTGTTATGCGAACAAAGTTTATATACCCTTGTGTACAAGTTCGCTCGGGTATAAAAAATCTGATAATAATTAAATGTTTCATACTTTTTTATTATAATGATTACGAACGTTTTTCATCTCTATTAGGAAGATTTTTATCTATAAAACTAGTCACAAAAAATTAGTCTTAACGTTCACTTAAAGAAATGATTTTATTGAAATAAGAATCTTCAATAATTTTTTTCTAGAGAAATAACGGCTTTCATAAAAAATATGAATAATGTAAATAATAAAATTTAAAACTAACTTTTATGTTGGATTTATAAAATATAACTTAAAAATATTCGATATTTGTGGAATGATTGGTCAAAAAATAGTTGTTTTTAGAATAAAAAATTTTAACTGTTACGGTGTCAGTTTTATTTTAAAAAAATGCAGTTCAGCAAGAAATGAGTTTTTTCGTATTTTTGTTGCAGCGTAATAGTTTGCTTTGATATTCAAAGTATATTTTTCCACTGATTGGTAACAAATCGCCATAACTATAAACTAAATAAACTTGGCTAACATTTAATATAACTAGATTATGCTTTCTATATATCTAAAAAATTTGAAGATTACTCGATTTTGTCTTTTTAGCTATAATTATTGTAGTGTTTATTTCCTCTTTGGCACGTTGGATTTTTTTTTCAAATCACCCTCAATTATAAATCTTGTAAGTATTTATATAGAGCAAGAGAATACATAAAACTTTAACAGTATACGAGATTTGATAAACCAATTTGAACGTAAACATAATTGAAATAATTTTTCAAGCTTCCCATGGTCCCGTACTGGCAATATCGCGTATACGCAGTGTCACCCAAGGCAACGCATAGCTGTTAGCATCGGTGAACAAACACAGGATGTGGTTATTTGATTTGCTCAAACGCCTGCAGTAAAGTGGTAAAACATACACATCTACATATATTTACCCACGTTTGTTTACATATACGAATTTCTATCGAAAAACTACATAGAAAGTTCTGTTTGCGGTTTGGAAATTGAGATCATGACTGTTTTGTTCGTTTTGCAGCTGTTGTATCCAACCACTTGAAGCACGCTGTTTTGCTTGCTAATTTGTTGCTATAAACCCAAAAAATAACATGCGAACTTTATAGTTTTTTGTTGATTCCAGCTTTTTTCTGGGTTTTTTTTTATTTTGTGTTTTGCGGGCGATTTGTTTTTTCTAGGCTACTGTTGAGTTAACAACACGAATGAACCACAAACACAAAATAAGCGCCAACCAACAGCAGTCGGCCGGGGATAAAAATAACAACAACAAAAAAATATATTCAAACATAAAAAGGCTACAAAAATATGCAACCAACATCCAGCAATAACAGTGATGTTACAAAAAAAAAAAAAAAACATTTGTACAATAATCTAACGACGCAGACACAACATCGCATTCAGCGCGCACGAACGAAAAAAAGGTGTAACGCATTTTACACTCATTTCAGACAATTCATTTGTTATTATTTTAGGCGTTTTCTGATGTTTCGCTATTACCATGCAGATTTGTTGTTGTATTCGACAAGCTTTAAATGTTTTGGTGAAATTTTTTATTTAACTTTTTGTAGCTTTTGTGTTGCAATATGCTTGTGGGTATCGAAATGTTGTATGTATATGGCATTTTCTGCGCTGTAAGCGTTCTATGTACATTTTATATTGCTGTTGTTGCTACATTTGTTGACAAAAACTCACTTGTTGTTCTATATTTTTTTTAAGATTTTCTGGCTCTTACCCATTCATAGTCTCACTTCCGTTTTGCACTGCAACATTTTACTGGTCGAGTTGCCGGCGTAATTATTTTAGCAAGAAATGTAAATTTGCATAAAAATTCCGTTTTGTGTTTCGGGTCATGAATTTACATGTTTGCATATACATATGTACGAGTATGTACAAATACAAGTATTATTTGTATGTTGCATGTGATATTTTGCTTTTAGGAGGGAGTTTAATGTCATGAATCAGTGGCAATTTCGGCGCCAATTGAAAATGTACTCCTTCTTTACATTTTTTTTTTACAAACATCAAGTTTTTCTATAACTGAATTATATAAGAAGTACGCAAAAATCAATTATTTTCACATCTAAATTTACTTGAATTAAGCCTTGTGGCCGCTGTGGTCGAGTTGGTAGCGGTGCGTGCTATAACTTGAAATGCCGGTGAGTTCGAGGTTCGAATCTCAGTCAGGGCAAGCAAAATCTTTATAATAGAAAAAGTTTTTTCTAATAGCGGTCACCCCTCGGCAGGCAATGGCAAACCTCCGAGGGTATTTCTGTCATGAAAAAGCTTCTCATTAAATACATCTGCCCGTCGGAGTCGGCACAAAACTGTAGGTCCCACCATTTGTGGTAAAATATAAAGACGCACACCACAAATGGTAGGAGAAGCTCGGCCAAACACTGAGCTATATAGTGTACGCCCCAAAATTATATATATAAGCCTTTAGATAAACTAAAGAATTTTATTTTGCGAAAAAGCGAAATAAGATTTGAGAAATATGAGTTACACATATCTGGGCGGACGATATAATAGTTTTATATAGCACTTTAGTTAAATCAAAGGTCTATCACAAGCGGCTTGTATAAGAAGAAATCTACAAATTAAATTGATTTGACTTTATTTTCCTAATCAGCTTAAATGCATTAATTTTTTCAAAATAAGAAGCAATTCTCTTCGTAAATATTTTGAGAAGTAAGCTCACTTACGCGTTATATTTTCAAAACTATATCTTTGTTATTATTTACCTTTTTTTAACTAATCGGTATGGAAGTTTTCCCCAAATTTTTATGTGCAAAATTCTATAAAAAAAACAGTCAAAGTAATTGAAAGGTATTGCTGATGTTATAGCACTATTAATACAAACTTCGGAAAACACTCTGTTCTTAAGCCTGAACAAACGAATATACAGCCACATTTTTGAGTATATTTATGTATATGCAAGCAAAAAATTATGTAATGTACTCTAATTTCATTTGAGTTTTAATGTCAAAAAGTTGCTTGCTATTTTTCCTACTAACGACGAGTTAGTTGTAGCATTTCTTCAATACGTTTGAAAGCACTGATTTTCTACATATCTTTGTAAGTCAAATTTGAGAAATTGTGTGCTTTTCAAAAAAATTATACTTGCCAAACATACGAACGACAATTGCAACAAGTTTTAAGAAGAAGAAAAAAACAACTACTCGTATTTCAAATAATTTATATTAATTTGCAATTGCCGCCACATGGTTTAAACGGCACCTTGTAGTTCCTCGTTACGTGTAAAACTTCAGTTTACACATATGTACATAAGTATGTACGTTTTAATATGTAACTCAAATGAAGTATGGCTTAAGAGCTCGAGCGATTATTTTCTTGAAAGGCACAACTTCAACTTCATCGCGCCCCCAGCGTAGGTCTCAAGCGATGGCACAGCCATTGACATAAGCCAAGCCTGGTGAAAAGGGTTGTAACTGCCGCTGGCGCGAATTTTAGTTCAAATTATGATCATTAGCAAAATGGCGCACCACTTTAATTTCTTTAATTTTTTTTATATAAACAATCCGGTTAAATTCCACTTTTTTGCCCATTCACAAGAAGCACACATTTGGTGAAAGCCACATTTGTTTTCCCACCCAAACACACGTACACTCCTTTATGTACGAGTACATGCATATTTGCATTCATACGTATGTGGTGTTGTAAATATTTGCTCCTCCAAACCTCAACAGAAGCGTGTGCATTTTGCTTGGTTTATTTGGTTTTTAGTGTTTCAGCGGCTGGGTGTAGACACCGGCAAAACTAATTTATTTGTGTGTGTTTGACTGTTTGCTTCTGCGTCGCAGACACAGACGACAGCAATACAAATTAATGCAACAACAATTGCAACAAACTAAAAAAATAAATTTATTCAACGTCTGCAAACAGCAGCCAAATGTAGTACATATTGCATGCACACTTGAAATAATGCTCGCGTCTCGACGCCATCGCTATTTCCTTTGCCACAGTCTCATTGTTGCGCGCCACACGCACGGCAGAGTGCTTGTGTTGCAGGTGCACTGGGGTGTGCCCTGTTGGCGTTGGACCGAAGGTTGTGAGTTCAATGGTAACTATCAGAAGAAAAATATAATGCGTTATATCCCTTCGGTAGGATGTACAAATTGATTGTATTTTTGGAAAAATTTTGGCATGCATATTTGTAAAAAATTAATTTAGAACAGTAGTTCAGAAACTCGGACTAAACCTGTCGAACATTATATTAATATTCTCAAGTCTGCTTTGCCTGAGATTAATGCTTCTAATTTTTTAAGCTTTTAATTTCGAATAGGGGCCCTTATATTCCCTATTCGAAATAAACAGCCAACGATGCGCCATCACCCAATAGTCGAGAGCCGAGATTTGATGAAAATGCAAGAAATGCCAGCTGATGCCTACATTAACCTGGCAAATTATGCGTTTCCTTGTGCTTTGCAAGTAACCAGTGTAATGTAGGCTTCACTCAAGCATTCATCCTTGCCATCTATATATACATACATACATACTAGGGATGTCAATTTTGGGCATTTTATTGAACCCTTCTATGTAGTATCAATATACATACATACATACATATTACAGAAGCAAATGCAAATTATTTTTAAGCACTGTTTGATGACCATAATGAAATATTAATATATTACCATTCAGTAGAAAAAGAAGTACTTCAGGTAAAAATTAAATGCATCGCCCATTTCATTTTTAACCAGGCAGAATTATTGCTCATTCTGATCAAAATGCAATCTTAAAGAAATAAAAGCCTTAAGTGTGTTATCCTCCAACCTGGACCTAAATTTGTTGCATTTGAAATATGCAGTGGAGCAGCAATGCCTTTATCCAGTTCAAGCAAATCGTCGTTAGTTCGCTTTCATAGTAAGGCTCATTTTCTGCTCGACGAGGATATTATCCAGCTAATTTATAATGGCAAGGACAAAACGAATTCTAAGGAGTTCGCAAGCTGTGTTATTTGGGGTGTAATGGGGTGCAGTGGTGCTTCTGGGTATGCGGTTACAGTTGCACGGCTGTACTCAATCCCTACTCTAACGTCCACGTTCGTGCACCCTGGGCAACGTGAGCAACCCATGTGCGAGATACGGTAACCAACCCGTATGGAGCCATGGGTCACGGCTAATAGAGAGGGAGCTTTAGCGGAGCCACTCCGACATATTCGGTTTAAGGGTCCACTAAAGTCCGCAGCGTCTGTCCACCAGGAGGTGCGGCTGCAAGCGGGCGTCTGTCTTGTAGCAAGCGGCTCGCTATATAAACGAATATAAAATTTCAACCCCCAGCAATGGGTTGTGCGCAGGGCTTGGAACCCGCCACGTAAAAACCAACATCCAATGAAAAAGAAAACAAAGCCTCGGATGAGACCCCCCTTTTTTGATGACGACCACAGCAAACGTTTAAAGGACAATGATTTGAGGGCATGCACCTGGAATGTCCGAACCCTTAATTGGGAAGGTGCCTCTGCCCGGCTGGTTGAGGTCCTCAGCAGAGCAAAGGCTGACATCACCGCCATCTAAGAGATGCGATGGACGGGGCAAGGGAAACAAGTGATAGGCCCTTGCGACATCTACTACAGCTGCCATGTAAAGGAGCGCAAATTTGGTGTCGGATTTGTGGTGGAAGAGAGACTGCGCCGTAAAGTACTGTCGTTCACTCCGGTGGACGAGCGTCTCGCCACAATCCGCATCAAGGCGAGATTCTTCAACATCTCCCTAATTTGCGCCCACGCCCCGACGGAAGAGAAGGACGATGGGACTAAAGATCGCTTCTACGATCTCCTTGGCCGCACGTATGAGCGGTGCCCCCACCACGATATAAAAATCGTGCTTGGCGACTTCAATGCCAAGGTGGGCAAGGAGGGCATCTTTGGTTCCACAGTCGGAAAATTCAGTCTCCACGACGAAACGTCCGATAACGGATTGAGACTGATCGACTTCGCCGAGGCCCGAAACATGGTAGTCTGTAGTACGATACGAGGTTTCAGCATAAGAAGATTCACCAGGCTACGTGGCTGTCTCCAGATGGTAAGACACGAAACCAAATCGACCACGTTGTGATAGACGGAAGGCATGCTTCCAGTGTCCTAAATGTGCGCACGAACCGAGGAGCCAACATCGACTCGAATCATTTTCTTGTGGCAGCCAAGATCCGCACGCGCCTCTGTGCAGCAAAAAGCGCGCGCAAATGGACACAAGGAAAGCTCGACGTCGGAAAGCTGCAATCGCAACAGACAGCTACCCACTTCGCCACTCGACTTGCACTCCTGCTCTCTGAGAGCAATAATCAACATAACGATATTTCCGAGCAGTGGAACCATATTTCTCGCTGTCTACATACCGCCGCTGAAGAATCCATCGGATTTCAGCGAGCCCGAAAGAACAACTGGTATGACGAGGAATGCCGCGCAGCTACGGAACGTAAAGACGCTGCCTACAGGGCCACACTGCGATCGGGCGCAACGCGAGCTGTGCGGGAGCGTTATCGTGAGCTAAAGAAGGAAGCAAGACGCATTTTTCGTGAGAAAAAGAGAGAGGCCGAAATGCGTGAGTGCGAAGAGCTTGAGATGCTGGCCGACAGGAAAAGCGCCCGAAAATTTTTTCAAAAAGTTCGACGGCTTACAGAAGGTTTTAAGACCGGGGCGAATTCCTGTAAGAATGAAAACGGCGACCTGGTGACTGATGTCCACGGCATACTTAAATTATGGAGGGAGCACTTCTCCACACTGCTTAATGGAAGCAACTGCAACCCTGGAGATGTTGAACCCGAATCCCCAATCAATGATGATGGACGCGATGTACCATCACCCGACCATGACGAAATTCGGAAAGCGATAGCACGGCTGAAGAACAACAAAGCCCCCGGGGCTGACGGGTTACCAGCTGAGTTATTTAAGTACGGCGGAGAGGAGCTGGTTAAGTGCATGCACGAGCTCATCTCTAGAATATGGTCGGAAGAACGAATGCCTACTGATTGGAACTTAAGTGTGCTCTGCCCAATCCACAAAAAGGGTGATCCTGCAGTTTGCGCCAACTATCGCGGGATTAGTCTTCTTAACATCGCATATAAGGTTCTGTCGAGTGTATTGTGTGAAAGACTTAAGCCCACCGTCAATGAACTGATTGGACCTTATCAGTGCGGCTTTAGACCTGGTAAATCTACCACCGACCAGATATTCACAATACGCCAGATCTTGGAAAAGACCCGAGAAAGAAGAATCGACACACACCATCTTTTTGTCGACTTCAAAGCCGCCTTCGACAGCACGACAAGAAGTTTCCTATATGCCGCAATGTCTGAATTTGGTATCCCGGCAAAACTTATACGGCTATGTAAAATGACGTTGAGCAACACCACCAGCTCCGTCAGAATCGGGAAGGACCTCTCCGAGCCGTTTGATACCAAACGAGGTTTCAGACAGGGTGACTCTTTGTCGTACGATTTCTATAACCTGATGCTGGAGAAGATAATTCGAGCCGCAGAACTTAATCGGTCAGGCACCATCTTTTATAAGAGTGTGCAATTGCTGGCGTACGCCGATGACATTGACATCATCGGTCTTAACAACCGCGCAGTTAGTTCTGCCTTCTCCAAACTGGATAGAGAAGCGAAGCGAATGGGTCTGGAGGTGAACGAGGGCAAGACGAAGTATCTCCTGTCATCAAATAGACAGTCGGCACATTCACGACTGGGATCAAACATCACTGTTGACAGTTATAACTTCGAAAAAGTAGAGGACTTCGTTTACTTAGGAACCAGCATTAACACCAATAACAGCGTCAGCCTTGAAATCCAACGCAGAATCTCTCTTGCCAACAAGTGCTACTTCGGACTGAGTAGGCAATTGCACAGTAAAGTCCTCTCTCGGCGGACAAAAACCATACTCTATAAGTCTCTCATCATGCCCGTCCTCTTATATGGCGCAGAGGCATGGACGATGACAACATCAGATGAGAGAGCTCTTGGAGTGTTCGAGAGAAAGATTCTTCGAAAGATTTATGGACCTTTGCGTCTTTGCGACGGCGAATACCGTGTACGATGGAACGATGAGCTGTACGAGCTGTACAATGACGTAGATATAGTGCAGCGGATTAAGAACCAGCGGCTCCGCTGGCTAGGCCACGTCGTACGAATGGATGAAATAGCTCCAGCCCTGAAGGTTTTTGACGCGGTACCCGCTGGTGGTAGCAGAGGAAAAGGAAGACCTCCTCTGCGTTGGAAAGACCAAGTGGAAAAAGACTTGGCTATACTTGGGATTTCCAATTGGCGCCAGTTAGCAAAAGATAGGGACAGCTGGCGTGCTTTGTTGACCTCGGCCAAAATCGCTTAGGCGGTTGTTGCGCCAATTAAGTAAGTAAGTAAGTAAGTAATACAACTCTGAAAGTTGTGTTCAAGGCGAATTTATCAAGGTGGTGGTAAGCGTATATAAGTAAAAGGCCTCCATGTATTTTGTTTTTGCTTTGCTGGACTGAATGTCAAATTTCTGTAGGTGATTTACATCGCCAGTCATTCGCCAGCCATTCAGAACGAAGCCCTTAGACGTTTAGTCCAGCAAAGCGAAAAAGGCGAAAAGTCAGCTGACTCCCAAGGCGAATTCATACAAGGTGAAGTTTATAGGGCAGCTGATTTCTTCTTCTGCTTATTAGCTTGGTACGTGAAAATGTCAGCAAAAAGAAAGTCGAAAATTTTCTGTTTACTTTTCTGTTTGAATGCAACACGAATTAGATTAGAAATATATTTAAGCTTTTAATTTATAAATAAAGCCATACAAATGAATTTCAGAAAAAAAATAAAAAATGTTTACTTAATGAAATTAATTCTAGTAGGATTGCAATTGGATTCTCCTGCACCACAGATCCACCTTTAGAGGAATAAAAAAATTGCCTTTGCTTCTTCATACATAGTGCATGTATGTAAGTATGTACATACATACGAGTACATTAAATTTCACGTGATTGCTTCGACGAGATTAGAGCTTCGTGGTAAAAGTATTTAACTATTGGTATTATTCGAGTAGCATTGTAACGAAGATTTATTGTCTGTATAGTTTCCGTCGACTTGTTGCTGCATTGAGGGATTCGAACATGTGACGTGCATTCCTGGAAGATAAACCTCAATGGAGTCCCTTTCACAGTCTGATTCCATAAGCTGCTTGATCGCCTAACAAACTCACCGGATTGCAATTGAATGGCTGCGCTTTCAACACAATTTTCATAACAAATATTCCCGTTGATATTCTGATTATTACTCCGTACAGCAAAACTTTTTATTCTAATCGAGATAGGTAAACAGCGTTTTATTTTGTTCTATTCTTTAAATTTTTTGTATTACATTTAAAAAATGACATACATATATTCTCTTTTGCTATGGCATTTTCATGTACTTTAAATTCGCCTTTTCGCCATCGATACCACCTTTAATTAATTCGCCTTGCTGGCTCCTTAACACCACCTTGTTAAATTCGCCTTGGTTGTGTTTATTCGATCGGCTCTTTCTGTTTTAAATCATTTGAGTTTGATTTTTGTTTGAAAAAATGTAAATTAAAGCTTAATGGAAATGTGCGTGTACCGACCTCTCATATTTATTGCAAACGGTTTATTCCTGATTAATTTCCTGAATACCACATACAATAGTAAAGAAAACAGATATAAAAAAAGCAAAATATGCATATGAATACAAAATCGAATACAAATGAAAACGAACATTTGACTAGAAATACGAATAAAAATGTAAAAACGGATGCAAATAGCAAATATTGCTGCAAATGCCAAGCCCGATCTTGAATAAGAATTGAATAATAAGTTTGATCATAAATATGCCTAGTTAACACTTGGAAGGTAATTGGAAGAGATGTGCAAGCAGCAAGAGTAGCATTTACCAAAATACCATAAGCATTATGGAAAATAAAAATCGTTAATTCACTATTCATCTTAGATTCGCTTTGGCAATTGTCTCCAACAGAAATTGGAAGGTTGACAAGTTCTTACTAAAAATCCGCTACGTTTGAAAAAATCATAATAAGGAGTAAATTTCTTTCGCGATAAAAAATACTTTGCTGCACTATTACAAATACAAATATGTACATATACAAATGCAGATACGAATAATACTCGTAAATACGATTCTCAGCCGAGAGATGATGACTGGTGAACATGAGATTTGTGATTGTCATCATTATATTGTTGCATGAATGAGTTTATTGTTGCTTTTTCTTAAAATGTCCCTTCAAGTAAGCACTCTTTTGAATAATATTCACGTTTCTCTGTCAGTGCGTTGCGCAAATACTTATTTTAATTAGTACGTATGTACATATGTACGAGTATGTGTGTACGTTAGGTTTTTTGTTTTAGACTGCAGACCATGGAAGGAGACTGCTAGAGAGGCAAAAACAAATTCGCTATATTGCTGATATTTTGCTATATAATGTTGTTGCTTTTTTCCGCCTTCAATTTATGTATAATGAATGTGTGTAGGTTAGGTGCGAGCTGTTGTGCAGGTGTTGATTTTAAATGAGGCGCAACGTGAAATGTTCTTGTTCTTGATCGTTCCTGTTGTTGCACAGATTGGTTGCTGCACCTTTGGCATTCGTTCGTAATAAACAAGCCACACGCTTGCCAACCGCTAAGTGGCACTGAAGCGTTCAAAGACCGGCAGCAGCAACAACCACAACAACAACAATACAAATGCAGACTGAATGGGCGCATAGCACAATCTGGCGAAACTTGCAACTACAAAGATAAATACGCAGCACTCACATACATATGTATGTGTGCTATAGCTAACACGAAAGTACATATATATGTATGAACATAACAGTTAATATAAACATATCACACACACACAAAGTAAATAAATAGGTGTAAGAGCTGCATCAGAACTGCCTCTAGACACCAGCATCATTTGCCAACCTGCTACGGTATGGTTGTTGGTATTTTTTAAGATTTTTTTTTTTTTAAGTCCAACACCTGCAAAAAATATTTCCTAGGCACGTTTTTGTTTTCCTCCGCACTTGTAATGCCAATAGGATGGAACACCGCAATGCTGCAGCTTTGCTTTTTCGCTTCACTTGCTGTTGTGGCAAAGTAGATTACTTTGAAGAGCTCACACGTAGATGTTGTTACATCTACATACGTATACATACATACATATGTATATACATATAAATACAACCACACGCTTGTCATTCGAGCTCGTAGTCGCAACTGCTTTCCTCTGTTGATAGTACATGCAAGTGCAAATACGTGAGAGTACTCATTAAAAATATTCCATACTGAATTAAAATATTTACATATTTCCTTACCTAAGGAGAGAATGTGAGAAGCTGGCAAACAATATAAAAAAAGCTCTGCTTTTAAGCTCCCACACTTAGGAGCCTAAAGTGGTGGCGCGAGTGCAGCACTGTTGCAAAACTGGTATTTTATGGGCGGATGCGAATGTTTAATGTTAAGCAGATATGCTGATGTAAATCACTGTCGCGCCGTTGTTATGTAAGCTCAGCAATGTGACTGCATTGACTTAGGCTTGTTCGATAAGCTTATTTTCAATCAAACAAATTAGCACTAAATTATTATATTTGAGTTTTTTTGTTTTAACAAAAATTAAACTCATATCCATATATTTATTTTACTATTATACGAGTATGTTAAGTTTTATATTTAAGTAGTTAGTACATTTTAACTCACGTTTTATTTTCTTGCCTAAATTATAAATAACCAATATTTAAGCTCAATTTTTTGGTTAAAATAAAACTTTTTTTTTATCATATTTTTGGTACATTTTTTTTGTATTAATAATACATACATACATATATGTATGTATCTAAGCATGTATGTATGTAATAGTTTTTTTGATATTCAATTATTTGTTTGCGTTTTATTATTTTCGAATGGCCAACAATTTAAAGTATTACCTAATATTCTTATAAAAAGTTACAAGATCCAAAAAACTGTTGTTGTATTGTGTGTACATTGTAGAAATCAAATCAACAATGAAACTTAACTTAACTTTTTCCTGAGTGAGAAGTAAAAATGGGATGCAGCAGTATATTCCGAAAAATGTTTAAGAAATTTGAAACCTTGCAGCAATTTCTTTGAAGTATTATAAATCTTATATAAAACTTCAAGCTTATGTTTATAAGGTTTTTGAATTTTAATGGGCAAATATTTGAAATTAACTAAAACAATATGCACAATACAAAATAGTAAATATTACTTCAGTGAATTATCAGACACTCATTATGTGTACCATATAAAGATACATTTTCGCACAACCATCTACCATGCAAAAAATATTATCGACCTTACTTAATGTCTTTTAATAAATGAGAGATTAATTTAAAAGCAATTACTTTTGCGTTTTTTTACTTTACATAATGAGCATTTTGTGTATTGATTTAAAAAAAACAAATTTTAATTACACTATATTACATTTAATACTCACTAAATCGAAGGGTCTACCCTTCGGAGCTACATCAATTAAACAAATTAGTTGGTTCTTCTTTTAACGTGCTTTTGATTAAGAAAAAGAAACTTAAAACTAAAAACTAAGAAAATAAGGAATTTGGCTTCGATAATAACCTAAACATAAGATGTGTGATTAAAATTATCTCTGATTGAATTCAAGATTATATTAAAATTAACCTTCTATCATTTGCAAACAATAAAATAATTTTATTTAATATATACTCAATTTTAATCTTCTTCTATATATATATCTTCTTAAAACAGCGATTAGCTTGATCAAATAAAATGTCTTGATATGTATATTTGCACCAAATTATGAAATTAAAAATCAATTTGTTAGTTCCTGTGATATTTGATATACATATACATATTTGCGTGGAAAGATATACAAAATGTTCACGAGCAAAGAGTAAAGTTAATGCTTGAAAGGGGAGATAAGAGAGACAAAAACTGTATATAAGTGTAATTACATACATTCATTTATACATACATATATGGTTATGGGAAGGACCTCTCCGAGCTGTTTGATACCAAACGAGGTTTCAGACAGGGTGACGCTTTGTCGTGCGATTTATTTAACCTGATGCTGGAGAAGAAAATTCGAGCCGCAGAATTAAATCGGTCAGGCGCCATTTTTTATAACAGTTTGCAATTGCTGGCGTACGCCGATAACATTGACATCATTGGTCTTAACAACCGTGCAGTTAGTTCTGCCTTCTTTAAACTGGATAGAGAAGCGAAGCGAATGAGTCTGGGGGCGAAGTATATCCTGTCATTAAATTCACGACTGGGGTCTAACATCACTGTTAACAGTAGACGACTTCATTTACTTAGGAACCAGCATTAACATCAATAATAATGTCAGCCTTGAAATCCAACGCAGAATCTATCTTGCCAACAAGTGCTACTTCGGACTGAGTAGGCAACTGAGCAGTAAAGACCTCTCTCGACGGACAAAAATCACGCTCTATAAGTCTCTCATTATGCCCGTCCTAATGTATGGCGCAGAAGCATAGACGATGACAACATCAGATGAGAGGGCTCTGGAGTGTTCGAGAGAAAGCTTCTCCGCAAGATTTATGAACCTTTGCGTCTTTGCGACGGCGAATACCGCGTACGATGGAACGATGAGCTGTACAAGGACGTTGACATAGTGCAGCGGATTAAGAACCAGCGGCTCCGCTGGCTAGGTCACGTCGTACGTATGGATGAAATTGCTCCTGCCCTATAGGTTTTAGGAAAAGGAAGACCTCCTCTGAGTTGGAAAGTCCAAGTGGAAAAAGATTTGGCTATACTTGGGATTTTCAAGAGATTGGGGCAGCTGGCGTGCTTTGTTGATCTCGGCCAAAATCGCTAACAAGCTAACCTACTATTCACGTCTAAAAACGCAAGCACGCAAGATTTTTAACCACGTTCACCCGAAATTGATTTGCGTGGGTTTACTTTACAGAGTTCCATGGCTGTCAAATTCGTTTGAGAACAATACAAGGTGGAAGTTTTCAGCGTTGGTTTAATTTATTTATTTGGTTTAAAGATTTGCTTTAGCTTATGTTACATATTAATTTTTATTTAAACATTAAATATTATCTTAATTTATATGAAGAGCTTTAACACAGGAACTTATTAACAAGTTTGGCAATTGATTTGTTTCCTCTTTTATGTTATATAAGCAATAATAATCATAAAAATCATAATCCCAATTTTTCTTACAATGTACAATTTTACAAAAAGTTTTCATTCAAAGCTTTTTGATGATTTTTATGCTCATCCAAACAAAAAAGTCCGTATTCGTTATATTGAAGACAATGCGCATCACCCTCAACGATGGGATACACGTCAAATCGAAATGTTACGCAAAATTAAAAATGTAAATTGAGTTAGCTTTTGGCGCGTGCCGTTCAATTTCGGTTGCTCTCAAGGTTGCTCTCATACAAGGTGTATGAGCATGAGACATTTATGACAGAAAATTATATATAATAATAAATCTCTTTGAAGTTATACAAGTTATAAATATCTGCGCCGATATACCGCAAGCTGATCAAGATCAGTGAGTTGTAGTAGATATACAAACTCTATACCTATTCGTCTAATCAAAGCTGGTTGAGGAATTATACAAAAATAAATTATACTTAGTTACTTTCGAAATGCCGCAAGCGGCCTCTGTGGTCGAATGGGTTGCGGTAGGTGCTATAACTCGATATGCCGCTAAGTTTGATAGTCGGGGCAAGTAAAATCTTAATCATAGAACAAGTTTTTTTTGTTTTTTAATAGCGATCACCTCTTCGCAAGCAATGGCAAACCTTCGAGGGTATTTCTGCAATGAAAATAAATAAATAAAATACATCTGCCGTTTGGAGTCGGCACAAAGCTGATATTCCCTCTATTTGTGGTAGAATATAAAGATATACAGCTCAAATGGTAGGAGAAGTTCGGCCAAACACTGAGCTATATAGTGTAATCGTCAAATTATTATTGTTATTAATGTATCGAAGTAACTCCAGTAATCATATTGGTATATATGTATAAGTAAACGTAGTCATTTTAATCGTAAACAAGATCAAAGCACACACAAGGCGTAATGCAAAATTTGGCAACATTCATTGAATTCACACCATATTATTATTATATATATAAAAACATTGCCACCCACAACTTTTTTCGATTATACTATGCAGGGCTGTGCGCAGAATAGGATAGCAATTTCATTTACGAATCAAATTTGATGAATACGATTCACTTCTTTTCATATACGTCAATTTTGCCCACGGTATTGAAACCCCCTCCCCGTACGCACGGCCCTGGTACTATGTATGTATGTATATAAAGAACTCCAAACGCTAGAAAATACAAGCAATACCAAAGCAAAGAAAATCGATATTTATTTTCTTTGACACGCGGCATCTGAAAACGTTTTCATCTCACGCCAACTAAATAAGTGAAAACAGCAAATAGGTTTGTAGCAATTTGTTTTAAGCAAAAAAAGAAAAGAGTTTCCTACGTTCTTCGAAGGCCAAGAAATTTACTAATATATACGGCTTGAATGCCGCAAGCAAAGGGCCTACAAAATGCCAATTGAATATTTATGATTAGAAATTAATCAACAATTTACAATGAATACTCTGCAAACACACATACATACATACATACCTATATATATATATATATACGGACTGCTGGACTATTTGGATTATTTACCCCTTCCTTGGAAGTCCATTATACTTTCGGGCTCTTAACACGGCGTGCGCCAGGCAAACAACATTTATTAATAGCACAAATATTTAACTGCTGCGACATCCTTTCTATACTTCGCAAGCCGCTGGTACACCATTTCCCAAGCTCCTGGCACAATTGTTGAATTTTATTTGCGACCTTCTTACCGCTTGACGATTGGATTGTGAATATCGACGCTAGGCAACGCAGTTATGCAGGCACTCGTACAATCGCAGTCGCAAGTTAAAATTAAAATAAAATAAGCAGACAAAGTGATTTAAAGTATTGCAGCATGTAGTCCGCAACCCGTTTCCTCTATTCAAAGGACATCTATCTACTCTATCCTACTTTGATCCTTTCGTTATTTGCTGAATTAAATTTAAACAATCGAGAAGATACCCGTTGACTCTTATCAATTCCTCGCAGTCCTCTTCAACTCACCTCTATTACCCTACTCTAAGTATTTTATATTTCTTTGAGTCCTTCATTGGCACAGCCGTTTATTGGCATTCGTTGTTATTTGTTCGACGTCTATTCGGACTCACGAATTACAGCACGCATTACATTTTATTCTTCGCTTCGTTTTGCTTTGAGCCCTACTCAATTGCCACCGACAGTGTGTTGAAAATAGAGCTTTGAAGGTGTTGAATCATGCACTCGATGAATAGCCGTTTATTTCACATCCCTGCAAAGAATGCGATTAGTCTAGGATGAGTCCGGGAATAGTCGCAAGGGAAAACGCGACTAATACAACTTCTGATCTCTTTATATGGAATGAACTGTTGCCTTTTGTTCGAGCATGTCATATAAAAAGACTAATTATTACCTTTTATACCCAAAGGGGTATAAATGAGGACGAATCTATTTATAAAAACAAAAATAAAAATTATAGTTTCTAGTGAGTTTCGAACCGACTTCTCGCATAAAATTTCGTTGCCTAAGTGCATACATACATACATATGTATATCAATTCATCGTTTATTATACCCGAAAAATGTGAAATAGGACTAAATGTGATGAATGAGGATTATTTGCGAATAACTAATACCCAATTGTACCCGAATGAGACCAAAACCGGAATAATCTCGCTAGAGATTAGTCGCACAATTTTTTGCAGGGATAGATACAGACATATGTAGATACATACATACATATATATTTGAAGCAATAAAAAAAGGTACATTATTTGAATGTCGGCTTTCTATTTAGGAAGAGTTGTGCGCCTTGTTGTTGTTTCGGAGCGAGCGTTTAAGTGATTTGTTTGGGTAACGCAAGTGAAGGTAGATATGTGAAAAAATTGCAAAAATTCAGTGGGACATAAAAATAATTTTTTTTAAGAAATACTATTTAATTAATTGAAAACGCTGTGCCACATTTTCGTGTTCGTGTTCGTTTGGTGCAAATATTCCTCTTTTTTAAATACTAAAGTTTAGGTCAAGTAAACTTATGTAGGTTAAATAAAAATTATATTTTTCTTTAGTAATGACTACCCTAGAATGTTGTTTATAAAAACATACAAAGGTCTTATATTCCAGTGGCATAAATAGAGGGTGGCATGGTAGGGATTGATCTAAATGGCGCGATTTCTTCACAAACAAAGAAGTAAGACAACACTGGCAACTGTTGTATGGACGATTTCTTCTTCTTCTCTCTGTATTATATGCATTAAAAATGTCGAAAGAAATCTCGCTAACAATGAAGCATTTAGCAAACAGTAAAACAAATTATCAAAACTCAACGATAATTCATTCACACTCACTTTAGACTTTTAGAGAAGTTTTAAAAACAAATTTTTAATTTGTATTTGTTAAAAAAAGTACTTTAAAATAAAGTAATATGTGTACCAGTTTTGGAACTTGGTTTTATGCACATCAATTTTCTTTTAAAACTATCTGTACTTATAATGAAAAATAATAAAAATGTATTTAATAAATTGTTAATGGTAATATCAACTTAAATATCGATTGCCACAATATTTTCTTGCACTCTTCAACGTGTGTCAAAAAATAAACTGAAATAAAAATGTTAATCTTAACTGCCTTCTTCAGCAGGCAAACGAGATATCTCCTGTTTATTTGTTGTCATAATTTAACAAAAACTCGGTGTAAATCCTTTTCAAAAAAAATCCATTTCTGGTTGTGTTTGCAACCAATTAGTACACCGTCGGACATGTACATGCGTAGAACTGTTTGAAAAGCCCACCAATTGTAAAAGCAAACGCCCAAGGTGACCTACCGTGTCAAACAAAAAACTATAACTAAAAAAAAAACGTTACACGTTTTTTATGTGTTTTTGACATAGAAAAGCTTTTATGCGAAACAAAACATGCGTATGTGCGAATGTACGTACATATGTATGTATAACTACAAATACGAGTACAAAACAAGGCACTGATAATCCCTTTAACTAAAGCTGAGCAACATGCATACGCCTAAAAGCGTGCCACAAAGCGCTGAACATACGTCATTTCTTTTATCGAAATTCCCGCGAAAAAACAACATACACGTGTGTATGAATGTGTGTACGTATGTATGTAGATATGTACGTATCTACATGATTTAAATTTTTTTTATGGTTTTACCATTCCGCTAACTGACCCCTCGAAACGAAAATTGGTTTAGGAAACCACAACCATACTTTGTTTTATTGAATGTGGCCATAGCGCCAACTCGCAGCCGAAAATAGTGAAGGTGGACTCACAATTATAAATATCTACAATGGCAGAGGCGGCATCCTAAACCGCAGTCATTCATTCACTCAATCTGCCGTATGTATTTCGACACATCCTGTCTACATATCCTACATTTCCTCTGCCACCAGTGGCGAAAACGTTGGCTATTCCGCTGTTGGCGTCAGTAGCGGTAGCGATTGCTTTTTCATTTGGTGGTGCTACAATGCCCAACCACACCACACTCACTACTCACGCTCCTAAGCTGCTCACACCAGCATTCATTCATGCTTTGCATGTATATCGCATTGGCCGAAACCGGAAACAAGATGTGTTGGTTTGCCAGCGAGCTGTCCGTCGTTAAAACAAACTACTGCACCCAAACACTCCTTTATGTAAATATATATGTATGTATGTATGTATGAATGTTTGAATGAATGCATGCAGCATTGGTCCGATGTCATCTTCATATGTACATACATACATATATAAATAGATACGTATGTATGTATATGTATGTATGTAGCTGTTGGAGTTGCTCATGACCGAACGGGAAGCAAGCTGCGAGTATTCACACGGATTTATTGAGTTAAGTGCCATTAGAGGAACCCAAGTTCGCGTGCTCTTATGCCTTTAGCAATGCATTTGTATTTCACCATTAAATACATACATATGTATGTACATAGTATATGTATGTAGGTATATTTGTGTATAAGCGTTTGTATATGCATGTTAATTTTTGCAGGCTAGATAAGAAACTTATAAACGAAAAAAATTCGAAAAAGCGGACAAGTTATTTTTCATATTTACTCGTTGAAAAATAAAATTTATTTATTTAAGTTTATTCCTTGCTTGCAAACTAAAGTTAGTTTTTCAGTTTTTCATTTACTATTGAGTAAAAATTAATTTTTTAATACCCAGACATAAATGTTATAATTTGCATTTTGTTTCATGATATAAAAATAATAAAACACTTTTAAAAGTTTTTTAACTTTTTTGTTTCACAAATTTTTAAATGTTTACTCGTAGCTCGAAAAGTTTAATTAAAACGAAGAAATAATTTGTATTTCAAATAATATGTGAGAAATGCATAACTATAAAAAAATGAATATCACTACAAATATTTATTTTTGTGAAATTTACTGCAAAACAAGACAGTTTAACAAAATTATTGCAATGATTAAATACATACATACTTGCTGTACTCAGTATTAAATTGTGTTTCAATGGAATTTATTTATTTAAATATATAAACAATCGTAATTGTAGCTAATCTGTTGTTAATGTTTGCGAGCAAAGAATTGTTAAATATGTGTGTTAATTGAGGATCAGTTCAATTGATAAGTCTAATAAAATCAAAATTTGGATAATTGAAAATTCGCAATAACAATAATTAAATATTTTGCAGACTATGAATTTTAATTGTCTTTTGTTTAATAGTTTTTTATATGTACTATTCTGTGTTGTACATGCGTATGTTTGTATGGAGTTAAAATATTTATCTTCAACCAAAAGAAGTTTTGAAATACATTTATGTTTGTATTTACATATAGATTCGAATAAGATTAATAAATGAATGAAAGTTTAACTTTTTTCTATAATAAATTTGTGTAAAAATATCTACACTTTTACGCAAGAGGACCACCTTTTATAGAGCAGTTCGTTATATTAATGTTCCTTAGTGTTTTTTCATTTTAGAAATTGCGATAAGCATGTGCACAAATATTACAACGTGACTAGCACCAAATATTTGTCTTCTTGCAACAACATCCGTTATTTTTACCATTTTCATTCGAAGTACATACAAAAACGACTTTTGAATGAACCCCACAATATTAGAAGTTCGAATAAAGCCAAATGTCAGAACCGTCCATTAATTTTGGATTTTGTTATATGCACGAACTGTGTATAAATACGTTTGAAACGCCAATAAAATAAATACACATGTCTGTTTGTATGTACACCAAAGCAACTGCAGATAAATAAATGTGAATATAAATAGAAAGTTTGCGAGTAAAAGTGAGATAAGGTGCTGCAAATCGAAATGTGCTCGTAGTAACTCATTTACATATTTACAAAAACAAAGATATGTAAAAAGAGATGTGCTAAGAGCAATATGTTAGATTTTAACTTATAGGTTTTATAAAAGTTGCGTGTTTACTTTTCAGTCGATTGACAGTTAACTCGAGGTCCGTACGGTTATGTGGTTATACTAATGCAGCGAAACATTCACATCGACCTTGTGTTAATAGTTGGAAAGCCGGCAGCTGATAATTTTTTGCATGTTGGCCTGAGTAGAATAGTCAAGGACAATTTCATGTCAGCAACTTGTCATGTCCTCGTCTGGCGGGATCATAAACAAGTAAGGAAAGCAAAATTCGGGCGAAACCGAATTTTATATACCCTCGCGAGGTATTTTTGTATGGGCGGTGTCGCGGTCAGTTTTCCAAATTTCATAAAAACCCCGTCTCTTTCTTTCGAGTCGCTGCTATTAGTATTAAACTTTACTCAATTTGTTCCAATAGGTACTGAAAAAAACCGAGTTTTTTTTATTTTTCAAAACTATGGAAGGAGGGCGTGGTTATGGTCCGATTTCGAAATATTTTGACGGTGATATTATTTATATCAAAGACAATATGTTTACCAAATTTAGAGGCCATGCCTAGCACTGTTATTTAGATAAAGACATTTTATCATAAGTGGTCGTAGCAACGTCTATTTTTAAAAATTTTTAAAAAGTCCAGTTTCTTTGTTTAAAATCCTTCCAAATATCAAATTTCACTCAACTAGCTGTAAGTAAAAGACACAGATAAATCAAGGTTTTTGTATTTTTCAAAATTTCTATTATATGGGAGGTGCGCATTTTGAATGCCAACGAAAAGCGCAATCTATGTTTCAAGTTTCATCAAGAAATAACATTTTATACTCAAGTTATCGTAAGGACGGACAGATGGACGGAAAGACATACAGACAGTCAGGGCTAAATCGATTCTTCTTTTCATTCTGACCATTTTGGTATATACTAGGGTGTTTGACTCGGTTTTTCAAACCGGTTTTCTCCGGTTTTTCATAAATTATTATACGGTTTTTTTGAAATCTGGATTTTTCGAATATCGAATAAATCAGTGTTTTTAAGATATAAGCCTTTGATAGATTTATTTATTTATTTATAACAAATAAGCTTAAATAGATAATTTTATAAGCTAATTGAGTTGAAGCTATAGCGACTAGGCCTTAAGCTTAACTTTTTGCGGGGTTGGATATACATATGTATGTGTCGTGTATATGTGTATATGTATTTACACTTTATTATAATTAGGTATTTGTGTGTGTTTCGTATTCTTTTTTTTCTAATGTATATGTACATACGTACCTAGTTTTAAATACGATGGTACAGATATGGCAACACATCGACTAATTTTATATCCGATATATTTTTATTAAAACGGCAACCACAGAGTGCATATCAATTAGATAAGAAATATTCGAAATTCAAATAATTTGTAGAAAGAACGCAGCAAATACATATATTTTAGAATATTTTATATATTTAGACAAATGTCATAAGAGGGCGGAAAAATGTTAAAAAATGGTACAACGCCTTTTTGACAACAAGTCATTCTAGCTCGCTCAATTTGCTCAATGAGAAATTAAGCAGTTTGGTATAACCTCAAATTTTAAAATTTGAGATTATGTATGAGTTGCAGATTATTGCCTATCCTCGCTTTTACGTTTTTATTTTTATGTTTTGTCTTAAATAAATTTTATTTTTAGACCAATTAATGCCAACTGATCTAAAATTGTGACTAAATTTAATTTCCAAAGATTTCATTCTTAGAAATAAGAGCATTTATTAACATGTATGCACATTTTTTTAAGCTTTTTTTACCGGGAATAAGAACCAATTTACTCGGTTTTTTCTTGATTTAAAAATATAGAACAATTCGAAAACCGGTTTTACAAAAAAGTCGAAAAATCGTACACCCTAGTATATACACTGCGATTCACTTGATTAGGGACACTATTGTAGCAATCAATTAAAGCTCTCTGCTTTTAACATATTTTGAGGACTTGATTGTGTTGTACATTTTTTTAAGATTTTTCATTTAGCAACCCGAATATGAGGGATAATCAATATAGAAGCCACGTTAGATTCAGTATGTGCTTTTATCCTAATTCCATCGAAAAAATGATGGGATAACTATTAAAAAATGATGGTAGGAAATCAAACCGTGGCCACAACAGCTACGGAGAGTTGAAACATTTGAAGATTAGCATCTAATTTAAGTGACTCCTGTGACAAAAAGGATATTATTCCGCTGGCAAGTCCACTGTAGAGGACCAGATAATATTTAAAAATAAAGAAATCTGTTGTGCAGTATAGGTTTATGAAAATTCGTTATCATTTTAGTGGTTTGGAATTCCCAATCTTTAGCTGCATAATACGATATGGCACCATAGACCATAACAACACCCTTTTAGCTATGATGACGAACTAAAATATGTTTTGCTGTCTTAAATTATTGAAAATATAGTTAAATCCGTCAGACTCAGCGAGATTGTTTTTTTTTGGAACGCGAATAAAGAATTTTCGAACTTAACCCTCCAAGTCATGAAACCTTTGCCAAAATTTTGCCGCTTTGCTTTGCCAAACTTACACCGTGGTACTTTTTGCCTTGAGTTTTGCACAGAAATCACTTGCATTAGCAAGTAATCTTCCAATGTTTCATCTTTCCGTAGCTGTTGTGGTCACGGTTTGCCTTCCTACCATATTTTTTTATACTTATCCTTATTGTTGAATTGGTTCCCTTTTCTGGACTTTTTTTTTAGCTATTTTCCCTTTATACAGAAGCATTCTCTTTAACGGTTAACGCTTAACCTAGACACGTTTTCAATTTAAATTTAATGTTTAACACTTTTTAATATGGAAAATAGTAATTTACAACACTTTGCTGTAAATAAAAATAATACGTCAGCTAATGGCCTCAGTTGCTAATGCTAATATTTTTAGATTGTTTAGGTATAATTTGTATTATCCTTTAACAATGAACTAATAATAATAATAATAAAAATAATACACTTGTCCACACAGCGCCATTCCTTACACTGCCCCTATTCAAATGACGCGAAAATAACTATAGTTTTTTCGATGGAGAGCATTAATTAATTGCAAAAATAGTGTCCCTAATCACGTGAATCGCAGTGTATAAGTCTCTATCTATCTCGATTATTTCTGGCTGTTACAAAGTTAATATACCCTTGTGTACAATTACGTTCGGGTATAAAAATCTTTAATCTATCGTTATCTTGGAAAGATAGACGCAGTCAATACACTGTTTGTCAGAACTGTTGGACACTTACAAATTGACAAGTTTTGCTGTTTTCTAATTAAAATACTGTTCATTCTGCAACAAAAACCTTACAACTCATGTGTTATTTGCTTGCTATTCCTTGGCAGACTAGCTTATTACTCGTTCTAGTATCATGTTACATATGAAACTAGCGTTATAAAACATATAACAACCCAAATTTAAAAATTGAATACAACATTTTTAACAATTAAACAAAATTTCATGAAATGTTGAAATTAAAAATATTTTCGGTATGCAGTTTTGTAGCTCATTGAATTAAGTATAATTTCCCTCAATTAATTTTTGACAAAGTAATTGCAATTGTTTTTTTTGTAGCCACTTCCACTCGAAACTTACGCAAAAAAAATTTACTCTCAAAAGGTCAAAACTTTGATAAAATACCCTATAAATCATTATAAGTATTGTATAAAATTTGAATCTTGGAATTATATACTTTTCGTTTGAGAATAACAGCATTTCAACCGAGAAATATTAAAAATTAATTTAAATAACAATAATTAGGCAAACGTAACTCCTTCCTTCCTTTCCATCGGCAACTTCCTCGATTTCTTTTAGTCGCGAAAGACAGTGCAGGCTGCTGTTAATTTACATATATTTTCCACGTTTGTCATAACCAATCTTGAGGGCAGTCTAATTTAGTGGATTTAGTTAAAAAATGAAGAGATATAAAGTGGATGACTGGAAAATTTAACCATATCAAGTAACAATCTCCAATACTTTGACAGTTTTTTGCTTTATTTACAGAGTAAATAATCAACCCATTTCAATTTTAACTGTCAGTGTCGAAAATATTATAGAATTTTTAATTACTTTGATAATCATTTGTTAAGAATTAAAAAAATTGCCACTTTGTTGTGAAATGTTCGGCTATTTGGTTACAAATTGAAACAATTGCTATGTCCTCATGAGTTTTCCATCCTCTTCTCATCCTGTGACTATTGTCAATAAAATGAAAGGTTGATTATCCATTATGGTGTCTACAATATTTACATATGTATTTTATTAATAGAACAAATATTTCATATCTTTGTTTAAATATGTACATCAACTAAAATCAACAGACAATAACGACTGCCATATAAAGTAAAGTAAATAATTACAAGTAAAAAATCCTACTTACAATACATGAACATGCGTGCTTACATACTTTAATACGACCATACATGCATGTTCGCTTCCCTTTTTATTCAGACCAACAAAAATTACTACAGGCAAATAATTTAAAAAATCAGTTCTAAAAAGGGATTAATACTGAGGCAAAGAAATTGTTCAATTTGTTGTAGATACATACTTATATACATATTACAATTTTTTTTTTAAAAACTAAGTTATGATAGTATTTTATAATTTAACAAACAAGTATCGATTCATATAAGTGAAAAGTAATTTAATACGACATTAAAAATCGTGAATCTATTTTTAAAAAGTCAGTAATTTTGGACGTTTTGATTTGACGGCAAGTTAACAAGTTATAATTTATATTGCGACGAAAATGGTTGTTTCGCAAACTCCAGTTTAGTTAAAGGTTAGGTTATTTTTGTTTTTGTGTTACACTCTTCGCAGCGTTATGTTTATAACAGGAATAAATATGTACTATTTCGGCAAGTTTTTCAAGACAAATATGATGCCTCACTAGTGTATTGAGATGTCGTCATTCCTTAGCATTCAAGAGAAATTTTTCAAAATTAGAGTTGCTCTGCTTTCTCGTCATATCACTTTTATCTTGACAATACCGTACCCACTTCGGGTGATACGTAGCACAAAAGCTAAGCATACGAATTACATTTCGTAGATGTCTGCACTCGGGTAAATATTGATGAGTCCTAGTCATGTTGCCACGTCCAGTTATTTACATAAACTAATGGCTCAAGCGTTATTGATTTGAGTTTTTATACTGGCACTCAGGTAAAAATCTACTATCGATACGAAACAAATGAATACGCTAATTTTCTTAGTAAGTGAGAAATAAATTCTCAGAAATACATAGTTCCCGAAAATAATTTACCTACTTATTTACTTATACATATGCAGATGAATGAGGGTAGCCTACTTTCCGGTGAATGCCAAAGATAAATAAATCCTTTCCAAGGCCACGTTAACCACAACGCTATTACCTGTTAGCGAAAGATTCGTTTTAACGAATGTGTATTGTTGAAAGAATTTACAGTTTTCGTCGAAATCTATTCATAAAGGAATATGTACATTCTTAGTAGATTGGTTTAATTTATTTAAAATAAAAGTAAATCTACAAGAAAAAATGTGGCAGGTATTTCCTATGGATTCGCCTTGTCATCAGTTTGTATACATACATATTTTTCACTTCTTTTCCAAGTTTATTGGAAAGTATCGTAGAGCAGTAGTATAGTATGTTTTATGCGTTAAATTTTATCTCTTGTTTAAGCCATTGCGGCGAATCCAAAGTCATCTGCAAACCATTGCCGCCATTGCTAGGAACGTTTTAAAGTATTGCCAGCATGAGGGTAAGCGCATCTTAGGCAATCTTGTTTTTTGCTGGATAATTAATAGATATCAAGCCAATACTAAAAATAACAATATTTCATTTATTATTTACGGTGTTATAAAATGAATTTAATTTACACTTGAAAATTAGCTTATAATAATCACATCTTCCTTAGAAGTTTTATAGTCGTAACCTAAAAAGGCCTTTGCAAAGAATAGTATCTGTTTGAAATTTGGTTTTTTGCTACAGTATATAAAAAATTAAAAAAAAAACCGTTAGAACTTTTCTACATTACATAAACGATATGTACAAAGGCATGTGTATATATACATACAAATTTTGCAGTTGGTTGGATTGGTTAAAAGCGTAAAAAGTGATTTAATTTTAATTGTTTATGAGATTTTTTTTATTTTTTTTTTTTTTTTTATTTTTTATTTTATAAATAATGAATTATTTAACAAATGGTTTTATTAGCAGCGCTAGCAACGAGGGCCTTCGGCTGAGATTTTAAGATCGATTAGTTTTCGGTAAAAAGATAAGAAAAACAACATAACTGAAAGTGGTAGAAGTTATAGTAGTATTTCGGAGATCACCACATCTCCTCAACAGACTTCTTTCTTAAAGCATACCATAATTAGAAATTGCATATTTTCAAGCAAAACACGCGTGCGAAAAACTGTCGGCAAAACTGTAGATTTTTGTATACGTTCGTATGTACGTTTTGTGGCCGCTGTGGTCGAGTGGGTAGCGGTGCGTGCTATAACTGGATACGTCGCAGAGTTCGAGGTTCAAATCTCAGTCAGGGCAAAAAAAATCTTAATCATAGAAAAAGTTTTTTCTAATAGCGGTCACCGCTCGGCAGGCAATGGCAAACCTCCGAGGGTATTTCTGCCATGAAAAAGATTCTCATTTAATACATCTGCCGTTCGGAATCGGCACAAAACTGTAGGTCCCTCCATTTGTGGTTAAATATAAAGACGCACACCACAAATGGTAGGAGAAGCTCCCAATTGTATAAAAGAATTGAGAGACGGGGGCACTTATGCAAATAAACGAACTCATATATCTGCATAACATTTTAGGCCTGACAGACGACACGTATCTGCATTTCGATATCAGCTGATTTGACGAACGAAATCGAGCTCAAAATAAGAAGTAGGGAAAATAAGATTGGCAGCTAATTGAATGCCAAAAAATCATTACGAATTAAAAAAACTTAAAATTATTATCTTAAAGTTGCTCAAAATATGCAATACATTGGCACATACGTAATTCTTAGCAGGATGCTCAAGCCTTGTGTGGTTACACTTCTCGACATTAGAAAAAGGAAGTTGTGCAAATGTGTGAGCATATTTTATTCAGTACTTATGCACATAATTTTCGTGCATACGAGTATCTACGAATGCTTATGCGCATTTGGAAAAGGATTTTGCATGAGTTAATGCAGATCAAGGCTACTTATCTAGATAATATTGCCCTACTTATCTAGATAATATTGCCCGTCTGTCAGCCCTTTAACATACGTATGCAAATGTATGTTAGTTGGCATAATAACAGAGAACGTACAATAATGAGAAGGTGCATTTCGTATACGATAAAAATAAATTTGTGAAACGCGCGCGCTAGGGAATCCAGAATGTTATTGCACAGAGATTTAGCAGAAGAATTTCACTAAATTTCTGTAAACTGGCATTTTTCTGCTCAAATTTAATGTGAGAAATGTTGCAGGTACATATGTTGCACAATTATATATACAAAAGTTTGTGGTTTTGCCGACGGCATTACGCATGAGTGTTATGAATAAATATTGACAATTTCTAATTAAAGGCAATTGATATTATTTTATATAGATTTTTAAGAGTAATGAACCTCATTGGTACTTTTAAGGTATTGAAAAAAAATTACTAAGAGGTTGAATTTATTTAATTTGTATTTGGCTAGTCACAATGCAAATTCGTAAATTCGTGCTGATGCTCGTTTCCCTATTTTACTTTTAAATATGAATTATGTAATAATTTAGTCTAAAATTATTGTTCTTGCACACACTTGTTACACGATTACAATATTAAGATGTTTTGTGAGAATTAGTATTCGGTTTGTCAAAATGCAAATTCGCGAAAAGTTTCCATATAATGCCCTCTTATTTATTTTGAAATAAATTACTGAAGTTTTTGAGACAGTATTTAAGTTCAACTTTTTAAAATTTTTTAATAACATTTTAATTTCATATTTTAATTGATTTCTAGCGTTTGTCTCCGCAAAAAATAATATTTATGTACATATAGGGTGTTTTTTTTACGGGTTTGTTTTTCGAATAGAGATAAAACTGGCGTTTTGTGGTCAAATCTGGCAACTCTAATGTCATTTATGTTCAGTTTGGTTTGCCATTTCATCATGAACAGGTTGACAAAAGAACAACGCTTGCAAATCGTGCAAATTTATTTCGAAAATAATGGTTCAGTTCGCGAAGTTTACCGTGAGCTCCGTCCATTTTATGGTCGACATAATCGTCCATCAGAGCAATTAATTCGGTTAACCATGGATCGTTTTCGCACTACGTTTACTCTATGTAATAATACGCATCCGCAGAGACGTCGAACAGTGCGCACCGAAGAAACAATTGCCGCTGTAGAGCAAAGTGTTGAAGAGGACCCGAATGAATCGATTCGCCACCGTGCACAGCAATTGGAGCTTTGTCCATCAACTTTATGGAAGATTTTGCGCAAAGATCTTGGCTTGCGACCTTACAAGATCCAGCTTGTGCAAGAATTAAAGCCGCGAGACCATGCAATGCGTCGTGATTTTGGTGTATGGGCCGAAAATGAGATTGATCTCGATGCTGATTTTCATCGCAAAATTTTGTTCAGTGATGAGGCTCATTTTTGGTTGAATGGCTACGTCAAGAAGCAAAATTGCCGCATTTGGAGTGCAGAGAATCCACATGAGACCCTTGAAACGCCATTACATCCACAAAAACTGACTGTTTGGTGTGCTCTATGGGCTGGTGGAGCCATTGGGCCATACTTCTTCCGCAATAATACTGGAGAGGCAGTTACCGTCAATGGAGACCGGTATAGAGCCATGATAACCGACTATTTTGTTCCCGAATTGGATGGCATGAATGTGGATGAGTTGTGGTTCCAACAAGACGGCGCTACATGCCACACAGCGCACGTCACAATCGATTTATTGAAGGAAACATTCGCTGAGCGCATAATTTCGCGGAATGGACCTGTCAATTGGCCACGAAGATCGTGTGATTTGACACCATTGGATTATTTTCTTTGGGGATATGTGAAGTCGCTCGTCTACACCAACAAACCAGAAACGTTAGGGGAATTGGAAGCCAACATTCGTGGCGTTATTGCCGACATACGGCCCCATATGCTCGAAAAAGTGGTTGAAAATTGGACTTGTAGAATTGGATTTATTCGAGCCAGCCGCGGCGCCACATGCCCAAAATCATATTTAAACAATAATGGCATAAAATTATCCTTCCAATAAAGCCAAATTGATGGACCTTAAAACGATTTTCTTGTGTTTTATTTCAATTCGAAGTTCTATACCCCTAAAAAAAACACCCGTTATGTACTTTGTTCTCTGCCATACAAATCTGTGTTTACAGTACATCCCTCTTACAAGCGTCATAAAAATATATCTGCCCGCACTCATAATCGAAGAAATTTACTTAAAAATTTATACTTTGGTATAAAAATATAACCATCTGCTGCGCCAATTGCATATAGGGCGCATTTAATAACAATGCAAATTGAACTATTAATTAAAAAGAAACTCTCATCAGGAATAAAATTGATGCGAAGAAGTGTTGAACGCATATAAACAAAAAATACTGTATACAAATTGGCAAAATCCAAATTTTCTTAGCAAACTGCTTAAAACCGCAATTAAGATCAAGAGACAGCAAGAAGCTCTGTGGTGTGATGAATAGAGTTGAAGCAATAATCGAACGTTTTTGTTTTGCCACGGTTCGATGCCAGCAGCCAGCGGCTTCGCAAATTTGGTGGTTGATTTTTATTATTTGTCTTTTTCAATTTTTGTCTTCATGCGTGAGAAGAAGAAGAATAATGGTAGAGCAAGGGCGGGTAGAAGCGCAAGCAAAACTATTTGCTTGATTCGAGCTGCGCACTTTTGTTCAACTCGCGCAAAGTTACTTTTTGCTTGCGACGATAGACAAGACAACTTGAAGGGAAAGGGTTTTATGCACTTTGTTGTCGATCTTCAACTAGCGAAGAGAATTTCAGACTTCATAATTTTTGTGTCGGCAATGCAAGTGTGGGAAGGGAAAGAGGTTTCAGCACTTTAGTGCCAATTTTCATTTCGACATCAGCGGATGGTCAAATTGAAGATTTTATAATTTTTGTCATCGTCGCGAACAAGAATGGTTTGTGGACGGCACATGCGCGTAGCGGGGAAAGTGTGCAAGATGCGCACAAATTATGAATGAAGCCAATTTATGAGAATGAATGAGTTAGAAGCGCATGTGCAAATGATGACATATGTATGTACATATATTATTATTATGCATATTTTTGAATTGTATGTACATATGTATGTATGTAAATAAATGTATGATGTATGTATATAGAACTTGTATATACATAGATTTATATGTAATAAATGTTGTTTAGATATGTATACATATACATATATCTAAATTTACATTATTTTATATATAAATGCATAAACATATATACGAGTATTTTCTCAATCAAAATATGAATTAACGAGCATTTATTCAATCAAAATTATTGCAACAAAATAAATTAATTTTCTGAATGTTATATTCACTGGCATAAAATGAAGATGCATAAACAAAATCTAAATAATTTCGCATTTCGTCTTTTATCGATGCAAATAACGGAAAATATGAAAGAGCAGGCGTCCTGTTAAAAGAATTATGCTACTCAAGTACTTAATTGTCCACCCGATTTTTAATTTATTCTGTGGCGTTACCGTGTGAAATGACGGCAACAAATTTATTGCTTACTCTATTTTTTCCGAGTTCAACTCCCAGCCGCTTATGTACATTTAACAACTTTTTAAAATTTTTCCTTTTTTTTTGTTTTAAATATACATAAATTATTTTAATTATACAATATACATATGTATATTACGTATTCGCTACAATTTTTTTACAGCAGAAGGAAGAAATTACATTCTTCATTATCTTTTGCAAAATTCCTACAGAAAAGTTTCTGGTCTTCCCAAAATAAAGGAGATTTTTATTTTTTTACGATTTAAATATGTAGGTTTTTGCATTATTAAAATAAGGGAAAGTGAGAAAATCATTGGTCAATCATTGTACGTTCTCTGATAGTGATGCGTTTTTTTTATTTCCATTAAAGTAAAATGTGCAAGTAAATAATTTATAATAAATTAACATTATCTGTTAACATTCTCTGCAACAACATTCCGATTCAGGATTTTATTTTGTAATCCATAATCATGAACGAAATGCACCTCGCATATACGGTCTCTTCAAAAATACGGATAATTAGCTATAAAATGATAATCGAGAATATATTTTGCAAATTCGAAGTCTCCACTAAAACTGAAAGCTTTCTACACAACCAAATTAGTTAAGCTCACACAGAAAGTTATTTATACATAAAAGCTCCACTACAGCAATAAAGCTTTCCAAACAACTGAATCGTTCACAATACATAGTTTTAAATTCGCATTTGAATTTGATTTTGGTATTTTAAAATACTTTTTGATTTGCAATATTTAAAGAAATATTTTAGTAGTGAATTTTTAAAATAAATTGTATACGCAAGGTTTCTGGCAGACGGTTGAACAAACGTAAAGTGGTGTAGTCTGTATGGTTAGACTTAATGGATTTTTGAATTTTTTATAATGTACTAAACGAAGTTTGGCATTTTAAAAACGTCGCACCTCAAAATGACCAAAAGGATTTATTTTTTATCTAAACTCATACAAAGTTGAATATTAAAAATTAATAAATTATGCTGATAATGACAAACAAAAAGAACAAGGTGAAATTCGAATTGCATTAAAAATATTAAAAGTAGCTGGAAATTGCCTTTGATTTATTTAAATTTTTGTGTAGGTACATATTTTCTGCAAATAAGCAATTTTTCTCGCTTTACATGGAAGAAAATATTATTTGATGCCTATAAAAACAAATTGCTTAGTCACTTGAAAATTACGCAATATTAAACTACATTAAAAAAATTCAAACACTCTTATAAAAAATTTGATCAAGCCTTAACGATTTCTAAAAACTTTGAAACAAAATTTAAATTTTAAATATTAAAAAACTAAAACAAAAGGATAGAAAATAAGTAACATTTGCTTACCATGGAAATTTGTGGAACATCACATCGCTGAAGGTTTCTAACAGCGTGGAAGCTTCTCTCTTGTTTAAGAATACGAAATGTAATATTATAATTTTTTCCATATAAACTCAAACAAACATTTTGACCGAGGTCAACAAAGCATGCCCGCTGTCCCTATCTTTTGCTAACTGGTGCCAATTGGAAATTCCAAGTATAGCCAAATCTCTTTCTACTTGGAGGTCTTTCTTTTCATCTGAAACCACCAACAATTTCAACAATTTAGTTAAAACTTAATCCACTATCGATTAGGACATTCCAATATATTGTGAAATTTCAGAGAAATTGTAATCTAAACAGGATGTGTGTATTATGTAACGTATGGACTCCAACACGACTGGGCCGATTTTGATGAAATTTTCAGGGAATCTTCAGAATATTCAGGCGGGTGACACTGTGAAGTCTGATTTTTCATTTTCGGTCTGCGGGCGGAGGGGCGTGGCAAAATCCAATTTTCATATTGCACCACCAATGACGTATTGGTACATATTTTTATTTTTTCGCTATTTTATATTTTTTTAAAGCTGTTGTCATGTTTTTCAAAACGAGATATCAAACTCTTAAATCGGTTATGTAGTTCCGAAGATATTTACAAAAAACCTATGCTAATAATGATCCAATATCAAAATTTTAACCTTTCGAAATGTTGCATTCAAAAATCCGAGTTTTCGGTTTATTTACAAAATATTTACATTATTCGATAACCCACGATATTCCGCGCTTACTAAGGTGCAACATTGTACATACAATAATTTATGTAAATATAATATCTACATATACAATGTATATGTATGTATATACAGTCGACGTCCAGTAATACGAAAGCTCCTTTATACGAATGTCCAATAATACGAATGCAGTATTTTTTACACTAATAGTTCTATAATACGAATTAAGCAAAATTTAACCGTTCGGTAATACGAAAGAACTTATTTTCCCTTAGCAGGCTTTGCTTTTTGATTTTTTTCCTTTTCAATCGTTTTTTTTTTTTTTTTTTGAAGTTGTAAATCATATTTCTGGCGTAGCAGTAGGCTTTGCTTTTTCTATTTTTTTGGCAGTCGTTTTTTTCAAGTTCTGGCGTTAACATCATTTTTCCGCGGATCTATTGTGAAAAGTTAACTTAAAGTGAGGAGCAAAATGAAAACAAAACAACGAATTTCGTTGCACGATAAAATGAATATTCTAGAGGAGTTCGATAAAGGAAAGTCTTTGTTGCACATTTCCAACAAATTTGGCTTCTCTAAATCAACAATTTGCACAATAAAAAAACAAAAAGACCAGATTTTATCCAGCACTACGAGTTCTTCGAAACGTCGCTTCAGAATGAAGACTGGAGAATTCGTTAAAATGGAAGATGCACTTCATCAATGGTTTTTAACGCAACGAAAATGTCATATTCCAGTAGGTGCTATGCAACTGAAATGTAAAGCGCGCGAGTTGCATAAAAAATTGTACAATAACACATTTTTCGCTAGTGATGGTTGGCTTACAAAATTTAAAAAGCGCTACGGAATCAGACTGCTGAAGGAATCTGGTGAAAAATTATCCTCGAGCAAAGAACTTGTAGCCCCATTCATTAATAAGCTTGCGAGTGTTATTGAAAAACATAGTCTCTCACATGAAGCAGTGTTTAATGCGGACGAATCTGGCCTTTATTGGAAAATGCTACCAGACAAGACATATGTCTACTCGGAAGAGAAATGTGCACCGGGTCGAAAAGTGTCAAAGGAAAGAATAACATTTCTAGTTTGTGCGAATGGAGAAGGGACAAAAAGGATAGAACCTTTCGTCATTGGGAAAGCGCAAAACCCAAGATCATTTCGCAACAAGACTTTGCCGGTTAAATATGATAGCTCGAAATCTGCTTGGATGAATGCTACAATATTTAAGAAGTGGTTTTTTGGAATTTTTGCTCCAGAGGTATGTTATTAAGTTTTGGAACTATGAATCTACAATTTGCATTATAAATCATCTAAACTAATTTTCAGGTGGAACGTTTCCTAGAAGACAAAATGCTTCCCAAGAACGCGCTTTTGTTGTTGGATAACGCCCCAAATCACCCACCTGCCGATCAGTTGGTAAAAGAGACCGACGACGGTAAAATTTTGGTAATGTATTTTCCACCAAATGTCACTCCATTAATCCAACCCATGGATCAGAATGCGATTAGATTGTTAAAACTGCATTATCGCACCAGCTTGTTGTCAATGGTTGTGACCTCAGCGGAAAGTCTTGAGACGTGCCTCAAGCAAACCAACTTATTCCAAGCTGTTTCTTTACTTGCATTGGCGTGGAAGAAAGTATCCCAAGAATCATTAAAAAAATGCTGGAACAGAATTTTTAATGACGACGGATTCGACGAAGAGGACGATGTTCCTCTTTCCATACTTCAGCAAAGGGAGGAAAACCTTGCGACCAGCAACTCTTTACGTTTATTAGAGCGCGTGTTTCCAAATGCAGAATTCGATGCCAACGATGTGACCGAGTGGAATAATGACAATTTCATCGACGATATACTGACATTTAATGACCATGACGAAGAAGAAGCAATTGTGCCTCCAGCCGAAACGCCCAAGGTAAATCATGTGGATGCAATAAACTGTTTTCGAACATGTATTCAGTGGGCCGTTGAAAATCAGATTGACAGTTCCAAAACTATTTTACTGAGAAGCCTACAAGAAGAGGCCATGGAAAGGAGTTTGCAGATCAATAAACGTCAGAGTTTAATGACGGAGTTTCTAGCAGACTAATGTTCTACGCTAATTTAGTACATACATACATATATACTTTTATTTTACATCATTTGTATTTTAACCTTTTTGATATACATATGTACGAATGGAAAAATATGTACAAGTTTATGTTTTGATTTTGTTTTTGTTATTTTAAGAAAATAAAAACTACTTTGAATTTTTACGTACATATATTTAGTTGATTTCTTGCCTCAATATGAAAGAAAAATATTCGTTGCGATTATACGAATATTTCGATATTACGAATAGGGCTGACATTATATAATTCGTATTATTGGACGTCGACTGTATGTACATATGTATATATAAAATATAAAAAATGGTAATGTATGTCAAAAGTACCTAACCGATTTTAATAAAATTTTTACAGTAAGAGCATATAATCACTGGGCGGGTCATAGAGCAATAGAAAATAATGTCCATAGGTGGCGCTGTAGTCGAGATATTTCTAAAATCCGTATTTACAGATCGATTTGATTGAAATTCAAAACATTTATTAGACTCCTAAACATAAATACTTTGTGTGAAAATAGACTCGATAGGTGGCGCTGGAGTCAAGATATTTGTAAAATCCGTATTTACAGACCGATTTGATTGAAATTCAAAACATTTATTAGACTCCTAAACATAAATAAACAACCACTTTTGGTTGAGGAACAGCAATTAGCTTATGCAAAAATTACATCTGTAATTATAAATTGTAAAGCCGGACTCTTTTTCTGGTGGAACAGCTTACTACTTGCTTATTACGATATTTGTTTTATGGAAAATCTAAAAAACTGAATTTCTTTTCCACTTGAAATGACACTAAAATGTTTTCATACCGAAATTTACCAGAGTGGAAATCCCTGTAAATCGAATTTAGTGCAACTGAACTCATTTGTTTTCAATTGTTCCAGCTGCGCCCTTGCATTGTCACCACCAATTGTTACCACGCATATTATCAATATGAGCAAACTTAGTACGGTCGTTGGACGTAGGCAAAACTTTCATGCTTTTTTCTAATGAAAATACGCATATACATATGTATTGCAAAAATTTTACAGAATTTTATCATCTCTCAGCGTAAAGTTGTTGGTACTTTCCGTTTCCTTTGAAAGAAACTTTCTACGAACGCCCTGCACAATTTTCACTTCCCGAAGCACTAGGACTACCGGTTGCACTGATATGGCCACCAAATGTACTACCAAAGAGCTAAAAATTAATAGAATATCTTAGCATATACACGCAACATTTCATTTCAATGGTTAGTTACGGGTATACACATTCGTCAATTTATACTTATGTATGTACATACATATGCATATAAATTATTACGAGTATATGTTACATTGTGTATTCTATGTATGTTTAAGCAATTCAAGCAAAATCCAAGTAAATGGAATAAGTGATAGTTTGCAAGTAAGTAAGAAGCATTTGCAATTTTTAAGGGACAGAAACTTGGGATTTCAATAGATTATAAGGCGACTTGATTTGCAGGCGTGCATTTTATTTATTTAATGAGAGTGGTTGTATCTGTAAGACTTTTAGTCTTTTGTAGTACATTAACTGGATGGTAGTTACACAAAATTGAGTTCTTGCATAATACTATGTAAAGTTAAGGTTAACTTAATGTTAACAAATAGGCAAATGGAAAAACTAACATACATTTATGTAAATACTTTAAATTAACATTGAATTAAATTAATTTAAGAATTAGGAATTAACATTTTAAAATTACAATTAAATTTAAATTTAAACGTAAATGTCAGCTTGCGGCTAAACATTAGACGTTAAAATTTATTTTTATTTTTATTATAAAGTATACAAATAGGAAGACAGGAAATTAATTTCTTAGGAGAAAAATAAATGATGAATTACGACTTTGTAGTTACCCCTATTCACAGCAGCCTTGATAGATTCAGGAATAGAATTCCAAAGCCTTACAGCATTAACATACAACAAATTATTTCCGAGAAGCCTGTGATTTGTAAGAATTCAGTTATGTAAATCACACTTCAGACAAAAAATGTGATGTATTTCTGCTATAAGTAGAAGCCCGCCATTATGTTTGTACACACGACTCCTTACAATTTGGGGATATACATACATACATAAGTACATACATTAAAATACACACACTATGTATGCATTCATGCGCAGTTCCTTTTAATTTCAATCATTAATCAACTTTCCAAAATATTTAACGGAAATGTAACCGCCTGGGAGGTAATCCACTCAGTTTTCGTTTGATAATTGAAATTTAAAGTCAATTATTGCATTGATTTCATATAAGTCAGAATTGATGGTCGGAATTAATAATGCACATTAATTTTTATGATTATTATTCGATGCTTTGTTGCTGTAGCAATTGTTGTTTTAAGCTACTGTTACTAAAAGCGCTTTATTTGTTTTTAGCCATTCAACACAAGATTAATGATAATTTTTATATGCATAAGTATAATTGAAACGAAATGGCCGTAAAGCGTTTATTGTATTTTTTACTAACTCATCGCTTTATCTCAGTTGTTAAAAAATCACAAAAAAATCAAAAAAAAAAAAAAACAAACAAACAATACAAACAAAAATTGTATTGTCCTCTTTTGCTCACTAACTTATTTATGTTTTCTACAAATGCATGCTCATACTCTTAAGCACATACATAAATATGCACAGTTGTTTTTATAAAACGACACATGTGATTTAATTTAATTTGGTTTCGTCGGTGGAAGAAAATTGGTTTTGCACGCTTGCGCGCCCCTTTTTGTATTCACTTATTGGCTTCTTGTGTCATTCAGCCAAAACAAAAGAGTTCAGTCAAGTCACAGTTGTAAACGACGCAAAACCCAATCAAATATAAAAGTCATTCAGTTCACTTTTATTTTTTGTTCTTTTTGTTTTCAAGCAAATTAAATTAATACGTTGAATTTTGAGCACAACAACAAAATTAAAAGTTTTGGTAAGAAAATAAATTTATAGAAATAAATATAAGCACGCAATTATACATTTCGACGGCTAAGGACCCATTCTTCAGTGGTGGTTTAAATCCAGCTTAAACTTTGTTTAGTTAATAAAATTTGTTGAAACCAAAACAAAATAGTCAGCCAACAGCTGATAGGTTAAACAAAGTTTCACCTTGCCACATCGGCCATTTAAACTTAGTTTAGACCACGCTTAAAGTGGACTGAAAAACTGCATACTGAGTTTATACTTAGTTTAAACGACAATAAGTGTTTAACTTGCACAGAAAAACAGGCCCTCACCTGGCAAATGTGCAGATTCCACTTTTTCAAATATTATCTACAAGAGACACAAATATTATTATTATTATTAGACCTTATTTTTAATATTTATTAAAAAGTAAACTAAGGTGCTAAACAAGCAATATTTGACTTCATATGCAAAATAAAATATGAAGTACTTATAGTTTGATATTTTTTAAATATTCTAATGTTAAATATCATATGATATTTTTAAAAAGAAAATATTTTTTTTAATTTATTCCGATGTAAAATACTCGTATGTAATAATTAAAATGTTGATCGTTCAAGTGAAAATTGTAATCATAAAAATCAAATTATTTTCTTTTCAAATAATAAAATAAAATTCCACGCTTATCATTTATTAATGAAGACTTTGCTTCTGCCATACATAAATTATGTACCATAGCCAAGAAGCCAACAGTAATACTTAACTTTCGAGCTAAAAGGGTAAAAATATTGAGTAGTAAAACGCTTTGATGCCGAAAAAAAATTGTTTTTAAAGTCACTGATTTGTCAATGAGCCCTCGCATTTTCCATTTATAGAAAATTGCAAATTTTAAAAACGTTTACATGAAAGAATTGAAGCGTTATTACTTGCTCACTGTATTTTAAAAACTGCCCGCATTGTAACACTTTTAGAGTTTTCAGGCTTTTCTCTCAGTATAATTATCAAAAGTATTAATAATTTCTTGTATTGAGGAAATTGTGGGAAACCATTTTTTATTATACAGTTTTTTGAATCTAAACATTTGGTCCTGCTCGTTATTATAAACATTTGGAAAATAAAAAAATAACTTTTAACTCATACAACTCGATAATCTTACCCGACATACCTTTTATAAAAAGGGAGTGAGTCTCGAAAACCATGAAAGCTCAAGTTTATAACCTTTTACACAGTTTAAAAAACTGCACTAACGAGAGTAAAAATAAAAAATAAAATCGTTTTCAAAAAACTTAGAGCTAATTAAATTTTAGTAAAAGGAAGTGCATGTTTGAGTAGCCATAAATTACCTGTGATTTTTGACAAATTTATCTAGTTGCGCAAAGTACACCACACAAGCGGCTTCGTCAAATATTTTAAATATACTTCAGCTTTAAGAAATTATTTCTAAATTCTAACACAAGTTTGGTTTTCCTTTCTTCTGTTCTAAACTGTTGCTCTGCAAAAGTTTCTTTGCAAATGAGCTGATTTGGCCATACGCAATGCGAAAGATTTTATGAATTATCAATTCCGCAGCCAAATAAATGAAAAATTTTTAATTTTGGTGCAAATTTGAAATGGCATGTCAAATCTGTAAGTGCCCCATACACAACACAAATAGCAAGAATCAATGAGACTTATGTATGTTTGGCCGGTTGTGTGGTTTTTTCGCATTTAGTTTTCGGATTTATACCACACCCATGTTGATTCGTAGATGACATAGAGGCGGATGTGTTCTGAACTTGTAGGTCCTCATCTGTAATATAAACTGACTTCAATCTGTCGACTGAAATTGCTTTAGGTTTTCCTCTATAGTCGACAATAAAATATTTTTCATGGCGCAAGATCACTTTGAGGCAACCCTCGTACGGTGGTGAGAGTGATATCTCGATATGGTCGTTTCGCGCTAAGACGAGAGAGCACTTTTCAAAGAACGTAGAAACTCACCTGTTGTAATCTGCGAGTTAGGTGCATTGACTCACCGTAAACAAGTTCAGCAGGAGTCATCGTAATGTCTTCTTTTTAGACTGCACGAAGGCCAAGTAGTAGAGCGTCATACCAAGTGCTGTTGTGGCACAAAAGCGCTTATTTTAGTTGTCGGTAAAGGCCCTCGAATAGGCCATTGGATTGTGTGCGACAAATTGTCGTCGCCAGATGATTAACGTCATAAATTTGTGAAAGTATGTGAAAGAGCCTTGAATCAAATTGGCGGCCTTGATCGGAAGTAATCCTTTTCGGGACACCATATCTCGCAATTCAGTGTCTTATAAGTTCACGGGCTATTGCCTATGCGGTCCCAATTTTCTAGAGGTATAGCTTCTGAGAATTTTGTTAGGCACTGGTTGAATCCTCCTGACGAAGGCAGGGACACTTAATCAATGCGGATGTGACATTTATTATACTGAAGAATACTATAATATATATATTGACATATACTTATATATGTATGTAACTATCATTTGTTTAGAAATTTAGAAAAAAATCATTTAAATAGCTTTCATCAAATAATTCTTGGATTTATACATTTTTTTTAAGTGTACAGTTTAATACGCATTCGTTATTTTAATTTATTAAAGGTCAAGGTTTAAGTATTTACAAATTATCGTTGATTTTAGAATTTTTTTTTACTGGCGGTGTTCCGAAATATTAAAGTCTCGAGCATGCTTCATATGGAGAAAATTGCAGAATAACGCCAGTAAACAAATTTTTAAGATTAATGAATAATATGTAGTTATTAAAAAACTAGCATTTCATTGTACTTAAATTGAATGAGCTGCAAAATTGTATAATCGAAAAATTTTAAGAAATTATACTAAAAAAAGTGTGTACTTCATAAGAAAGTTTGTGAAATTTTTTAAAATAGTGTAAAAAATTTAAAGCTTTAAAAATTTTATATATGAAATTCATGCATATGCGTATGTATGTGTCTACGTATGCATACCTTCAAAAAGCATGCGCCAAGTGAAAACTACGGTAACCCGTTTGTGGCAATTGCAGAGGAAGCATAAATATTCTAGCGACATTGCAACCACAAAGCTTGCGGAAAGTGATGCAACTACAATTCAACAGCAGGATTTCAAAATGATAACGACATGAATAGTGGCAATTTAGCGGCAAAAGCAAACCAAAAAAAAAAACACCACAAATACACACAATGAAAACAAAAACGCGAGCGACAGACAGCGTCAGTGAGCACAATTTCCGAAGTCAACGCTTAATAACATACTTGCCACAATGGCTCTGCCGTAACGCGCAGCGTAATTTGTATGGAGCGCTTTTCATCCATTGCTACTCAGCGTTCTCCATTCTCTTCTCCATGCGAAAGTTATTACCACAAATGGAACTATTTTATGCCTTTGCCAACTTCCCACTCATTACCATTTGCATGCCTCGCCTAGCAACAATTACAGCTAACGTTGCTGTGGCTGTCATTGCTCGCATGTTGTGCATGATCGTCCACAAAAATTGCTCTGATTCTGCCACAATTCTGCCTAAAATTATGCAACTCCGGGTAAGTAAGCATTCATTTGCTCTGCTCATAACATTCGACTGCGCGACGCTTGAATTGCGCCATGTGCATGTGTAGTGTGTATGAGGCAAGCAAAGCTGATTATTCCCACTGTGGCATGTAACAGCGATCATAATTTCGAATGCTTTATTACGCAAACACACGCTCACACAAATGAATGATTGCCACAATAAAATCTTCTACGAGAGATTTTCCGGGTTAATGGTATTTTTTATTTTACTCATCCTTTCCCCTCCCCATTTGTCATTCTTTATGTGCTTGCTGTGACAACTTTTCAGCTGACGTTGTTCTTCATTTTTACTGTTAGCATAACGCGCACGTTGATGATCCTTGCGGATGCATGTTGGCATGCAATGTGTAGTGCTTTTCACCTTTCGTCCTTACTGTGGTACATTTGCAATTAAATTGTTGGGAAGAAGAGTAAACTTTTGTAAAACATTTCACACTGTGTCGTTTAAACTGGAAATTAATGAGTGAGAACTGTAATGAAAATGTAAAAAGTGCATGTAAAAGTTGCATGACAGCACGCAACTTGAAGTAAACCTTTAAGTTGAAAATAGTTAAATTCAGAGCTTAATAATTTAGTTACAAATAAAAAAAGGTTATAATGCAAATTATGTTTTCAATGTCCCTTTTTCGGGGATAATAAATTATCCTGCACTTCGTAATCAGAGTATTTTCCAGTTTGGTTTGTTGCTAATTCAGGTAGGCAAATAAATATAAAGTGCCTAGCAACAATGCCGACCTCTGCGCTATTGCTGAGCCAATCAATTAATACATAAGTTTTGTAGTATTTCTCATTCTCAATAGGAATTCTGGAGATGCGTTTGAAGAAAAGGAGCCCAGAACAATATTTAGGGATGTGCAATAAATCCCTCCACTTGACAAAGGCGAGGTGAGAGCTGCAATAAGTCAGCTTAAGAACAACAAAGGGCCTGGAGATAACGGTATACTGACTGATCTGTTCAAAGCTAGCGTCGAAGAGCTGGTATGAAGCATGTACTAACTGTTTAGCACAATTTTGTCCGAAGAAAACATGCAATAAGCTTGGAATATCAGCGTACTTTATCCAATCCATGATTGGGTCTTATTAGTGTGCTTTCAGGCCTGGTCAATTCTGGAAAAGACCGTAGATACACACCCTTTCTTTTGTCAACTTCAAAGCCGCTTTTGATAGCATGAATAGAAGCGGCTAAAATTTAAAATCCTTGCTGAACAAATACGGTCGGGGAAAGTGACGTTGAGAACAACATTTAGCTCTGTCCAAGTTGGAAAGAACGTCCGAGACGTTCAAGACAAAACGAGGTTATAGAAAAGGGGTCTCTCTTTCGTGCAATTTCTTCCATCTAATGCTGGAAACCGTAATAAGAGCTGACAATCTGAGTCGCAGTTGCCCCATATATAACATAAGCACGCTGCTGCTGACGTATGTGGATGACACTTAAATCGTTGGCCTTTACAACAGGGCCATCAGTGCAGAGTCGAGGACAAAACAAAGTACGTATGTACCTTGTGGCAACAAACAAAAAATCTTCGCGTTTTGGGACCAACGTCACTTGAAGTAGTCAAAGATGTTGTATACCTTGGACCCAGCATTAGCACCATCAATGATGTCAGCCTCGCAAAAAAGCGAAGAATAACACTTGCCAACAGGTGCTACTTTTGGTTCGGTAGGCAACTGAAAAGCAGAGCCCTTTCTCGACGAATGAAAATCTCACTTTGCAAATCCCTCATCATGCCAGCCCTTTTATATGGCGCAGAAACATAGCCGATGTTGATCAGCAATGAGAAGACTTTGGGAGCTTTCGAGAGGAATTTTATTGGCAAGATTTTTAGGGCCCTGTTCGTGTGACGATGGTTACCGCAGGAGATAGAATGATGAACTTGATGAGCTGTATAATGATATGGACATAGTCAAGTGCATAAAAATTCAACGACTGCAATGGCTAGGGCATGTCGTTCGTATGGATGATGAAGCTCCGCTGATTAAATTCTAGGAATCGGCACCCATGGGTGGACAACGAAGGCAAGGGCGCCCATGAACCCAATGGAAGGACCTGTCTTCACATGGAGTGAATAATTGGCGTAACCTAGCGAATCTTTCGTTGAAGAATTCAATATATCAGACGCAGAGTAAACACCGCGTTCTTCATATGCCTATGCCTTCAGGAATATAATAACAACATGCAAGAAAACCAAAGTAATGCTTCACTCACTGTCTCAAAATTTATAAAGTGCGTAAAGAAAGAAGGAACAGTAAGACTAAACGAATCGATTTCGAATTTATTCTACGCATTTCGGTTAATTTTGTATATGTTATGTTCATATCTACACACATATACATATATTTTAGTAAATAAAATTTTAAGCATAGCTAAATCTCCACTTGAGCACTTTGGATCAACGAACTTAATTGGCGCAAATAAAACGCCAAATAAGTATGTATGTATGTACTATGTATAAATAGTTCGCAAGCGGGAATATACATAGTGTCATTTCATTTTGGTCTCCAAGTTAACCTAATCAGCTTTTAACTAATCCTCCAGAAGGCCGATAGCCTCTGTTGCTAGTGCTTTAACTGTAATATGATTATTTATAATTATATTTCTATTAAATAAATAAATAAATAAATAATCCTCCAGACACGAAATGTCTATAATAAATATTTACAAATACAAAACTTCAAATATGTATTCCAGTTGGCTCCAAGTGCTCTCGCATTCTTCTAAAACTTATTTAAATTTTTATCTTTTAAACGAATACAATTCACTAATAAATAGCACACGACTCTCAACTCTGCAAGAAGAAATAAAATATTTGTCACAGATGAAATAAGTATAATCGGTGTTAAGTGATTCTAATAAAAATTGCCTATACGTAAGATTTGTCATTTGTTACAAGTTGGCGTCGTTCATTGTGCTTGGACAAAACTATTCACGCACCGAACACAAGCACCTTCATTAAGAATCTATCAACGAAAGAGGACTTAAGTGAATTGTTCTTCCTCAAATTAGTAAATATGCAAATAAATATACTTATGGTTCAGTTATGCACACTTAGCTTCACTTAACTTAACTTGAGAAATGTCATATAACGAGTCTATTTAATGAACATTGCGTATAAGTGATTAGCCCACACGTAATCCAACATAACTTTACTTGAAAGTCTGTTGAATTTTTATTTTCTACGTAAAGTCCAAGTGACATATAATATTTGTGATGTCACTTGTGTTTGTTTACTTGATTTTGACAATTCTCTTCACACACTTGACAAGTATTTGGATGAGGACGCTTGGCGCTATTTTCGATTTCGGCAACAAGTAAGTATTATTTATTAAATAAATGTTAAATTTATTTTATTAAATTATATTTTTGTCAAAAAATCGTATAAATAGCTATGCATACCGTACTTATAAAGAAACTCAAACAAAACCAGAAGAATAAAATGACAGCTCAAAAACAGCTGATGAAGATGCCGGATGGTATGCGCTATGTGGAGTAGTATAATTAGCTCTGTGTTGGCCGTATGTTGAAAATTTAAGTATAAGTAATACTAAGTATGCATAACTGAACCATTACGCTTGTTCGCATTAATTTTCAACGAGTAAATGTGTGGCCATTCTCTCATTGTCTGATTTAACACTTGAAATGTCACATCAACCGCCATTTGACAGTTGACATCACCGGGGTGACGGAGCAAATTGGACTTGAATTGTGGCGTATTTACATATACATACGTTATACATACGAACATATGTATAACATATATGTGTGTTAATATCGTTCTGATTTATGTATACTTCTGTCATTGAAATTGAAGCAAGCACACATTCATATGCGCATATTGAAGTCAGCTTATCATATGAGGCTCTCAGTTTATGCAATATTTTCAATTAACAATTACAGAATGACCCTTTTCATAGAGCTCTAATTAGTTAATATATAAGATAGCACACTGGCTGGCTGGAAACTACAATTTTTTTTTAATAATAATCCAAACGGAAGGCAGAAAATTGTTAAGTGTCGATATCTAAAACTGTTCAGCTACAGAACAAATGCTCATCAGCTGATCGAATGGTTATATGTATGTATGTATGTATCAATTATTAAGAGCATTGAGTATAGTTTTCTTTACGTAAAAAAGTGAGTCTGAAATATCAAAAGAACCGGAGTGAGTGTTAAAACCCTGACACAAACTACGAAGTGGCTCGTTTAGTTCAAAATTACTTTTACATGGCTTCAGAAGAAGGGGTCGGAAATGTCTTGAAATTCGGAAGGGAACGTTTAGTTTTATTTCGCCAAAGAGAGATGGGCTACAGATCAAGCCTGTCAGTAACTTGAACAAAAATACAATACCTAGCATTTCTCTGCGACTAGCAAGTGTAGGAAGATTAATGAGTTTTAAACGACTTATATATGGCGGCAGGTTGTACTGGGAATCCCAGCGAAAATTTCTTAAAGCAAAAAGCAGAAATTGTTTTTGAATTGACTCTATTCGGCCACCAGTTAGCCATGCTATTTGAATCCGCTTGTAGTAAGGACCTTTCCTCAACAGAATGATACGATCTAAAAAGTTTTACATCATCAGCATACAATAACATTTTTGAATAATTTATTACAAAAGGTAAGTCATTTATAAAAAGTAAAAACAGAATCGTACCAAGGTGACTTCATTGCGGGACCTCAGAACAAACATAAATAATGTTTGAGGAACTATTTTTAAAAAGTACTCGTTGTGTTCTGTCATTGAGGTAAGAAGATATCCAACGAAGGAGATTAGATTAAAAACCAAGGAGGTCGAGTTATGGATCAGTAAAGAGTGACTTACTCTGTAGAATGCTTTACTAAAATCAGTGTATATAACATCAGTGTGCATAAATTCTCTGAATCCATTTGAAACATGATTTGTGAACTCAAGCAAGTTTGTAACTGTAGATTTACCCTTAGAGAACCCGTGTTGTTTTTTAATGTACTTCGCCTACATTTTATGAAATGCTTTATCGCATCACTAATCTGCAGGTGCATCAGTTAATTTTCAAGGCTAGCAAAGAAAATACTTACAGAATAGATTGAGAATATTCGGTTTCGTTCGAATATAGCCTTTCTTGCTTGTTCGTTCTCCTTTTGATTTTTTGTATGAAAGTTTTCTCTGTCTTCTCTACTCGTCATTACTGTTTTCTTATATTTTTTGATCGTCTAGATATTGGCTGCATCTCAATCTTTAAAATTAATTATAAGTAAATATGGTTATTTTAAATAAATAAATAAACAAATTTGGCTGCTGGCAACCTAAAATCGTTTCTGTCCTCATACAAATTATAAATTTTTTCTTCCATGCCACGAAGAACTGTAAAAAGCTGGCTCCAGTATAACAAGACAAGTTTGTCAGCTATTTCAGTTGTAATCAGTTATTGAAGTGAAAGTGACGATAATATGGGAAGTAACGTCCCACATAATAGGTTCACCTATTTATTATGGTGGAAAACTTTATTTAAACCTAAATTGCAGATACTTTGAAATAAAAATTTAAAAACATTCTGTAATGTGGAAGATATAGTGAAACCTCTATAAAATAAAAAAAAATTTGGGGTTCCATGTGAATTCACTTTCGGAAAGTTCGATTATAATTTGCAAGCACATACATACAAGGTGGCACAAAAGTAAACTTCCGATGTTGGCTTGAGCATATGTTAGACGCGATTGGCGGGTAGCAGCTAACAGCTGATGCACCGTCTGGACTTTGTACGGAAACATCTTCAAATCTTGTACCAAAATTCGCTGTAAAGACCGTCGACTGATACCCATTTGCGTGGCACGTCGTGTGGTCGATGTCGACGGCGCTTCCATGACATCCTCGGCTACAGCAGCAATATTCTCTGCAGAACGGCTACTCCGGGGTCTGCCACGCCTGGCAGCATCTCGTGTTGTGCCAGTCTCTTCGAGGCGACCGGCTAAACGTCGCAGTGTTTCACCAGTAGGCGTTGGACGGCCAGGAAATCTGCGACGAAATCACCGACCGATTGTTGGTCAAATAAATAGTCAGTAATCAATAGTAACATTGTTTATTAACGTGTATTTCGCATGTGTTTACTACACAAATGTCAAAACAGAACTGACATTAGGGGCCAATCGCAAAATTTATAGCATTTTCTGATAGGAGGATTACTTTTGCGCCACCCTGTATATAAGTATGCACATAATTGTTCGTGAAATTCGACAATGTACTCACCCTATTCATCGGTAAAGTATACCCTTGTAGGTCATTTTGCTGCAACATTTCCATACGAACTGATACCACGCATAGTGAAGTCTTAACTGCTGACTTTAAAAACGAGTTTATTTAATTTCTTCAGATGTCTTATCATTCAACCTTTTGGAATTAACTCAGTTAAACCTATGACAAATGCTTTATGGCAGTTGTATGTAATACAAATGCCGTTTACCTTGTTGTTGGCTACAAAGTAGACGACGCAAGAAAACTAACTCTTCACTCCCGAAAGTCATTCCACAACCGCTCAGTCAATTGATTTTTGCCACACGTTCTGCGCATGCGTAATTCCCTACAGCCAAGCGTGAGCAATGCGCCGCGACAGTAGCGTCAATATCGAGAAATTGTAAATGTTAAAACAAGAAAGAAAAGAAAAACTAAAATGAGTATGAGTATTTTTTTTTTTTTTGGTTTGAAAGCAAAAAGAATACCAATATCAAAACAACAATAATAATAATAATAATAATAATGATATGCGAACAACAAGACTGCAAAAACAATCAACAAAGGTGCGAATACAAAAGATTGGGAGTGAAATGACGGGTGACAGTTGTGGCGACACAGTGGACGACTGCGTGACCGTGCGTCCATGCGTCAGTCAGGAGGCTCAATTCCAACTTTATGCAACTCCCATCAGTTGAGCAAAAACCCTCGATCGTTGTGCATCGAGCGCGAATTGAATGTCAGACTGACAACTGAACACGCAAATTTTTTCACCCAAGCGACTGCGTGCGGAAGAGGAATAAGTGAGTTGATTCAGCGCTGGCGCAACAAAACAGCAAATCGCAAAATCAGAGTGTGAACTTGAAATCGAAATGCCTGCAGCGCTGCGCTCCGTGTCAGAAAATTTAAGCTCGTGGGCTGAGCTGGCTGTTTGATATTCTTACTTTATATATATACATTTCTTTTTTTTTTGCTTATTTTGTGCCTCTTAACTTGTGTGATGATTAGAATGCGAGCGGACTTTTGTTGTTAAAGACGACGACAAGGCACAGATTTGAGCAACCAGCGCACAGAACTCGGCGATGCCGCAAACGTGAAGCACGGTTGCGCGGAAATTAACGTTCTTAAAATATTTTATATCGAAACTCCTTAAGCAGGCTCGCTAAAAATAGTGTACGTACGAGTGTAGTTATTTTAAGTGATTTTATTGGTTTGTTTGGTTGATACAAGAAAACGTTTTCATTAGAAAGATTCAAAAATTAATCGTGGCAATCCCATTGTGGTTAAAAGTGACAATAAATAAAAAAAAAACGTGATTATTAAATATTAAATAATAAACAATGACTGACAATCAAAATACTAAAAACATATATGAAATTTAAAAAAAAAATGGAGTTTAATGCAAAACAATTTCTTTCAACATAGCACATTTTTACTGCCAAGCGTAAGACTGCATTGTTCTCATGCAGTATTTGAAGTTTTTGTATATCCTAAAAAAATGTGTATTAACATACATTTAGATAAAATATTGTCCGCATATTTTTAAATTCGTGAAAAATTCTTTAAAGTCTTTTACTTCTCAACCTTAAGTTAATCAAACATATAAAGGAATAACTTCAAAGAAGTGAATGCTTCGTAAATTCCACAAACATCCAATTGATGGCAAGTTTTATACAAAATGAGTAAACTTTTATATATGGCATGGAATATTTCCTCAAAGGAACGAAAACATTTTTTAAGATATGATTTCCAAATTTAAGGGAAATTGTTTTTTCTGAAAGAAAGGGCTGTCGGAAAATCCAACGAACAACCATTATAATTAAGTCAGTCAGTTTTCTTTCCAACTAAGATTTCGAAAGTAATATCCTGAAAATTAATTTATGTACAGGTACATATGTACGAGTACATTGAACCTACAATCAGGACATCAAGAACAACTACTGGCATTTCAAATGTTCTTCCCCAGTTGCAACGCATTTCCCTTTCGAAAATCTATTAAATAAAGTTACGAATAATATTTACTACATACAAAGCGCAATTTTGAATATTCTGCAACTTTTTTTAAGCACATAGCTGGAATTTATTTTAAACCGTTTAAACATAAACATTTTTAGGCAAACAACAAGTATTTAAAAAACTATAAAAATATTCAAATATTTATATGCGCCGAGATTTACGAGTTGTTCATTACTTTTCATGCTATGCGAAATCATTAAACAATTACAATTTTTGTTGGCATTAAGTCAAAAACCTTTCGAAATGTTTTACATATATACTCATACTGACATTTGCCAAAGTCGTTTGCGCATGCGCGCTCAATTACGTTAGGCGACAGCTTACGTCCACCCAACCGCCCCATGCACTAACCCACACATCTAAATTTGTGTGCATACATACATAAATACACACACATAAACACAAACAATATTTTCAAAGTCAACGTCGATTTCAGCTGACGCGGCGGCGCAGCTACTTCCTGTGCGGAATACTAAGCAACTTAGCCGTTTTGTGTTGACAAAGCTACTATGAAATATATATTTAAATAAATATAAATAAATGTATTTAATTAACGTACATGTTATATGTGTTTAAATTTAATAATAACAAATACATACATATAAAAATATAGTGCGAATTCATTATCATTGCCTTCAAGTCGAACCGATGAACCAATGCTTAAACGTTTTTTTATAGGTAATTGATACTTGAAAAGTTGCCAAGAATTAAGATTTTTCATTGGATTTTGTTTACGAAATTCTTTGATGAACTTTCTATAAAAACCGAACAAAAAAATATACATATTTTATATATAAAGATATATGAAGTTGTTAAATTTTGCAGTAAAAACTTGAGTAACTAATATTATTTGGGCTAACGAAAAATTGGGAGTTAAGGTGAGTAAGAAAATGATTTGTATTATTTTGTAACAAAAGTAATTGTAGCAAACAATTGCAGATTTCTAAAAAAATTATTTCAAATATATTCGCCTGTGTTCAACAACCATTACACAAATACAATTCCACATTATTATTATAATTATGTTTAAAATTAATTTTTTAAAAGATTTTTTGGATTTTTTTTGAATGTGCAACTTTCTATCTCATTTTTTAGAGACGGCGGTGCACCCCTTTTTTATATCAAAAAAAAATAATCGCTCTTCCATTATACATCCGCATGCGTGCCATTCAATTTTGGTATAATATTGTGCATATTTTTGGCCGCTGTGGTCGAGTGGGTAGCGGTGCGTGCTATAACTCGATACGCCACTGAGCTCGAGGTTCGAACCTCTGCCAAAGCATGTAAAATCAAAATCATAGAAAAGTTGTTTTCTAAAGCGGTCACCCCTCGGCAGACAATGGCAAACCTCCAAGGGTATTTCCGCCATGAAAATAAATAAATAAAATACATCTGCCGTTCGAAGTCGGCACAAAACTGTAGGCCCCTCAATTTGTGGTAGAATATAAAGACGCATTATATTATTATTTAAGGTGCATATAGTATTTCAAATGCTGCACATTGTTGTTGTCTTTTGGCACTTTTTTAAAACTCTAAATTGAATGGAACTGCATACTTAAGTATTTCTTTCTTTTAGATTTAAAATTTTGATAAAAGTTTTTAAAATTACACTAGAGGCCTCAACTACAAATTTTGGATCTTTTGTTTATATGAGAATTTTTTTAGAGTGTAAACTGTGTTTTAGTTTAAAAATATTAGAAATTTAATAAAGTCAAAATAAACTGTTCAATGTGGTTGTGTTATAGTTGTTAAACGCACATTATCATGTTTAAAATACTCGTACATTTAGCACGTATTCCTGCATTTTTGTTGGTTTGTATGTAAGTCTATAATTACCGTTAGTTGCATTACTCTTTACTTGCATGGCTTATTTGTATTCTTTCGTCATTATAATGACATACGAACATACGTACATATATACATATGTAGATACACACTTACCTAGTTGTGGGCTTTTTTCGTCAGTTGCCAGCTCATCAAAAATGCATTTTCTATTCCAAATTTTCTTAAAAGGAATGCGCACGTAACGAAGAAAGTGCTTTTTGCCAAGTAGGTAAAAGTTTAAGCTAGCCGGCACATTTTTTTTCATCATACATACATTCATACATACATACATACATTGGTAGTTAATGTATCCATACTTAAAAATTGCTTAACACAAGTCCAAATGTAGTTTATTATAAAAAATCGTAAAACTTTTTATTATTTATCCAACGAAAGGGAAAGCTGTTATTACCAAATTGTTGAGTGCATTGAAATGTAATTTGCATTATGCAAGATTGTTAATTTTTTTTTGTTTTGTGGAAGACAACGATGGTAAACCGTTTCTAAGATTTTTGAAAATACTATTATTTCCTTTAATTGCGACCTTAGGAAGTATGGAGGTGATATGATGAGATGTGTTTAAGTTTTGGTGTTGTAGTTAGTAAATGCAATTTCAGACAATTATTGATTTTTTTCACTTAGCGAGATTGGAGAAAAGTCGTAAGATATCTGCATATTTTCTAAATTAAAAAATAGCATATTTTTGGTTTCGTGATATTCATATGACAACGTTAACCTAACTGAGAGTGTACATGATTTCTCTACTCAATCCCCACTTGGCAAGGAATGACTGAAAATCTTTTAAATTTATTTCAGAATATTACCTCAGCACAAGTAAAATGGACAATGAAAATTTTTCTCTACCATATGAATTTATTTAAATATTTTCATAGAATAGTTCGATCGAAATTTTACCAATTCAATTTAGTTTCGTTAATCGTTTTAATAACGAAAACATAGCTACGCCAGCAAAAACAGTTATGTATTTTTCAGGAACTATTCAGGAGAGCAAAGCTATTTTTTTCAGAATATATTACAAAAATCAATTGTTTAGTTGCAACGAAGATATAAATACATATGTAAAACGAAATACATCTATAAAATAATTTGAACATACATGAATTTGGATAAGTTAACCCGAATGGCGTTGAACAAATTTTCTATAAATATTTCCATTTTCAGCCAACAACTTTTTACCTCCCATAAATGGGTTTAGTTTCGAGTAGCATAACTTCTGTAATTAGTGTGCGGAATTTCTGAAAAAAGCTTTCTTGAAATTCTTTCGTTTAAAGCCAATGTAATAATATTTTATATAGCTTGTGTATAGTTAAATTAAATTTTTGGATTTTTAAAATATGGCAAGCATGTTCAAAACATATTCAGAACAAATAACTTTTACTGTTTAAGTGGTGATATAGAAATAATGCATTTTCAAAACCAAATCGATAATATCTACTTGAGATAATATATTTAATTGAAGAAATTGAAATTTTTTAGATCGCCTCTTTCATATAAACGATAATACAATTTCAAATTAAAGCTCTCCTAAAATTCATTCGAACCCATTTAATATTTCATATAAATTGAGAATAATTTTTTTTTAATTCGATACCTAAAACAAGTTGTAGACCCAAGGCAAATAAAGCCTTTTCAAATTCATTTCAATTTATGTCCATCTATTAGTCATTAGTTTAGCTTATTTATATACCTCGAAATATTTTAAATGCTCGAAATATTAAGATACCTACATACATATTTTAACTACATATTCTTCTTCAGTTAGGTAAGGTAGGTGAGGCAAGCAATTCTAACCAGGTGCACACTTAGGCTACGAGTCAAAGGCCGCTTGCGATACCTTAATTTAATTCACTTTTAAAACAGGTGGCAATCTATTTAAATGGATATTAGAGTTAAGGGCTTTTCAATATATTTTCAATATTATAAAAAAAATTTTGAAGAGGTTAAGGTCTATAATTTGACAGAAAAAATTTCGAAAAAACCAATACCAAAACGAGGAGTCATTAGTCATTTTGATTGCGAGGAAATGTCGCGTACATAGTTTTTTGGACATGTTGACTTATTTTTTGAAGATTTCTAGATCTACATCATTTTTTTACGATAGAAATTTTGTATTAAAGCATGTTTTCATAAATAATTAAAATTTTACATTTACTTTATTTATTTGAGCTTAAATGCTCAAACCAAAATTTATGGTTCAATTCCAAAAATAGGGAATTTTTTCCTTCATAAAAATATATACACATACATCCAGTTGATGTACTATAAAATACTAAAAGTCTTACAGATACAACCACTTTCATTAAAGAAATATAATTAATATGTTTGTATGTTACTAAGTACATACATATGCACTAAAATGAATAAGTATATTTAGGAAACGAGTATTCTACTCCATTGTGGACACACACATACAAACGTACGCATTTGTGTACTTAAAACGAAAGCGAGAAAATGAAGTGATTATCGGTTCATCGGTTGATAATAAAGGAAACTTAATGTTACGTATTCACGTGAATTCGAATATTTTTTTAAATAAATGTCGAATAAGATTAACAGACGTTAAGCGCAAAGCAGTTAAGTAAAAGTCCTTGCAGTGCAATGTTCTTGAAGTGATTATTTTATTAAATGCATGCACATTAAATGACAAACCAAAATCGTTTGCAAGTATTCAATATTGTCAATAATTTGCAGCTTCAAAAAATCTATAAGCAGTATGGGAATTGAATAGAAAATCGTTCCTACAAGGCTGCTGATTTATGGATTATGGTTGACCGGTTAAGCAGCTTTTAATTCCCACGGGCGCATGCCTTACCTGTTTTTTTTTTTTTTTGGAGAAATATGTTTACCGCACATTCGCAATTGATTGTTTGTATTTACAATTGGCAAAATTTATAAATTGATTTCAACGCAATTCAAGTAATGGTGATCGCTATATAAATTATTTATTTATTGCCGATTACCATAGAACGGGTATTGCCATGGTTCACAAAAATACATTTATATATTTTGCTAATTATCTCTCAACCACATCAGTTTGAAGTTGATCAATAGAAATTTGCTATAAATGAGATCATTGAAAAACAATTAAAGTTTATTTATTTCAAACGATTTTCAAAGAATGTTACTTAAGCAAACGCTATGCAAATCCTAACAACGGTTTCAATCGTTAATGTCTGTATGTTTGTGTCCACATACTACAATCGTTAATCACTCCGATCAATCGAATTGTCAATGGACAATTTCTTCTGTTCCCAGCCACTCCACCAAGTAGTAAAGGGGTTGACACATTTTTCGTGCTTTCGACTTTTATTTGCGTTTTTTTTTTCTTTCTTATTTTTTGTCTTTGCCGCCTTATCGCGTTAAACGAATTCAGTTTGTTAATTTCGTGAATTTTGATGTGTACGTGTTGAGACCCTAAAACCCGTTCGATTTATATATTTCGGAAATCGATTCTTATCGCCTGTCATTGGTCAATTACTAAACTCTTCGTGTGTGTTTAGAATTATTAATTGAGTAACAGTTGCTTCATAGTTTGGTAATGTTTTTTTTTTTTGCTCATCAACCGAGTTTTTAACCGCATTCGCAAAAAATGTTGAAAGATTGCTTACGTATTATATTCAAGTCCCTATAACAATGTATGTATGTATGTATGCATGTGTGTATATTGCATTGCTGCGGAGTTGTGACCTTAGACTTGTACATAATAGTTGTTGGAAATATTTTCGTGTACAACATTACACAATTAGGGTAATCACAATCTGCACATTTCGGCGCATTCGCTAATTTTTTATGTATGTAGGTATATATTTTGATTGTGAGTTGACATTGTGATTTGCAGATGACGTTAAGCTAAGCCATTTGTATGTTTTTAATATTGATAGCGATTTCGTGTTCAATCCAAAATTATAAAATGACAAATTTTAAGCACATGTCGTGTAGTTTTTCCCTGTCAAAAGTTTGACATATCGAAATTAAGGCATTACACAAGATTAGTAGTTAAAGATCACTTAGTAATACTATTTTAGACGTTCGATCTGCAGATAACTCCGTCATTTTTACTTTTTAAAAACAAATTCCAAAAAAAATTTAAAAAAAAAATGTATTTTAAAATAAAAAATGTAAGTAAAATATTAACTTGCAATTCTGCAAATATAGAAACGTATGTTTTATTTTAAGATATTCAGAGTAGTTTTTTTGTATGAGTTACTCTGTCTGTGTTGATTTTATGTGATTTTATTAAAAACTTGATTTTTCTGCGGTATACACTGCATCTTTATATATAAATTTTTTTTTTTTTTTTTTAAATATAGTTCACTACCTACATAACAAAGTAAAATAAAAACAAATAATCATCAAACTTTTATCAAATTCTTAAACTTTTTCCCTGAATTTGTCGAATTCAATGGTGTAACAGTGACATACATATAGTACATACATACATAACTACATTCAAAATACTCGTACTTATTATGGAGGTCGAAAAATTCTTAAAATTGTTAAAAAAAATATTTAAGTTTTTATGCAAATTTTCTTCAATTATTTTGAATTGCTTATAAATTTTGATACTTTGGTTTTTTACAGTTTTCACTAAAAACGATAAAAAAAAATTATTTAAAAATAGTATTTTGAATAGAAAAAGAACAAAAATTTAATGATAAGAATAATAAAGTGGCACTTGTGTTGCGCTTAAAATTTTTAAAACTAATGTACATTTTTCATCTGATTAATTCATCTAACATTAAGGAAATATGAATAAGAAATAATCCCTCTTAAAATTTAAAGCTAGCCCAAAGTCATCCTATAAGGCACAACACATTAATTTTTCGATTGCCTTCCACTTCTGCTCTCATTAGCAGACTTATTACGAGATTATTGTAATTGAGCTAGTCAAGTGCGAATAACCGACGCTTCGTAGCTCAGAAATCAATGGCATTTACCTCTCGCTTCCACAAGAATTTTCCACTTACAACGATTACACCTCATTGCGCCGCCTTTGGCTTGTCATCAATTTACCTCTCAAGAGCTTACTCATTAAACACAAAGCTTTTTTATAGCCGTTTATTTTCTACCGATTGCCGCTTGTAATTAAAAGAAAACTATAAGCAGCAGCAGAGCTCCTAAAATAAATTAAAGAAAAAAGCCAAAAGCTGATGGAATACAATGCAATGTGCCGTAGTTATGCAAAAGAAAAAAGTTCTACTCACTCTCTAATGCAACCTCCTATTTAACGTAGTTCTTTGCATTGCATTCTTCTAGCGTTTCTAGGCAAACCATAGAATGTCGGCGGCGATGGCAGTAGTTGTTGGTAGTAGTTATTACAATTACCTGCGATTTTATTGTTTGCTAGTTGCTTGCAAAATCCTTGCAACGATAGGAAAAGCAGTTCTTGATTAGGTAAGGACAGAAAATGTGGTTGATTGAAGAAGGCAAATAACTTAGAAAAAGGATGGCTGCTGGAAAGCTAATGTCGAAGGAGATGTTGAAGTAGCGCTAATTTTAATTGAAATCGAAATGAATTGAACGAGTAGATGTTTGTATGATAATATGTACATACATATACAAACACATAGATAAACGGAGCTTCATCTCATCCCACGCATCGAGTACTTAAGTGGAAAATGTATAAAAGTGGGATACGATTACTGCAAGCAAGCAAGGAGGAGTTTTGCACTTAATTGGACTGCGTCGCACGGCAGCGCGCGCAAAATCATGCAATATACTCATGAGATGCATATGTAAGTATGTACAAACATACATATATGTATGTATGTATATGTACTCGTAGGGATGTAGTTAGTTCGAGACCGCCAAGGGCCAATCAACAGCCGACAACTAATTGCTGTAATGCTGTAAATTAAAATTTAATCAAGCATGCGAAATCATGAAATTTTGCAATAAATGCAAAATTCGCAATGCCTAGCTTTGCATTGCATAAATTTTTAAGACTTTAAAGCAAGCGAATAAAAAACAAAAAGACAAGGCGGGAAAAATAAAAGTGCATAATTTTCAGCTCGTAAACTACTTAGGCATGTACGAGTATACAAATGTTTGTATGTATGTACATCTACAACAGTCGGCAAGCAGTTGATAAGCATTTTATATATATTTTTTTAATACCTGGCATGAGCTGCTTGTTGTTATTGTTTTTTAATCGTTTTTTTTTTGTTGTGCTCTTTTGTGCCATTATATTCGATGTTGACTTAACGCCTTGAATGTCCTTGTAATTATAAATGCACAGCCGCCGGCTAAGTCTCAGCAACGAGTCGCAAAAAGGAAAAACGATTACAAAAGAGGCAACATAACCACACATCAGCCAAGGAGTCACGAAAAGAGGCGAAACTCGATAAAGTGTGCATAAAAATTGTTGCAAATCTTGAATATTACGGGGCTGACATTCAAAATGGACAGGCCTCCAACATGCCAGCAAACTTTTCCTAGTGCAATAGCAACAAATAAAGCCAGCTATCAAGTGGCAGTAGGCTTGACATTTTGATGTGAACAAGAGACTAAGCAAATGTACGAATGTATGTGCGTGTGTATGTAGTACATAGCTACCCTGTAGGAAAATAGCAGGTATTCTGAAAAATTTACCAATTTTAAAGTAGTTGGAAATTAACTGCTTTGAAACAAATACAGCGGGCGAGTCTTTTAATTTTTCATTTATTTATATGAGCGTAATAAAAAATAATTTGAATACTTTTGTAGTGAAGAGAAACTAGGAAGTTATTTGATTGAATCCCTTTAAAATGTTTTAAACCGCATTTTGCTCACTAAACCAATCCATAAATAAAATAAATCCAAAAATTATAAATTGTTGTTATTCTTATACATACATACATATATATGTATGATTCACATATGTATGCATGCATGTTTATATGTGAATTCATATACGTTTTATCTCCGATTTTGATGTTTGATGTTTTAAAGATCATTTGTGGCACACCTTTCCCGCCCACTTGCGAGCGAGTGTTGTGAATTTTGAAATGCTTTTACTTAGCTCATAAATGTTAGCCCTCTGCTTGCGTGATAATGAATCTGACTTTTGCAGATAAAACGATAGGAAAACACTGTATATATTTGTACCTACTAAGTTTAGCCTTTTCAATCTGTTGGAAAAGTTGGAAAAGAGTAGGTATAAAATAAAGATGTTTAAAACAAATTGAGTTAAAAAGTAGTTCTAAACAAAGCAGTTTTAAAATAGCTGGAAATAAACACAGTTTATGGCAGTTGTAAAAAATTTAATATATTTGAAAGTGGTTGAAATCAAATGCAGAGTGGGATAATTAACTTGCTCCTAGGACATCGAAAATATAATGAATTTAAGCCACTTGTAGTTAGAAAAATAAAGCACTTTTTAAACTGCTTTTAAAGTACTCTAATTTCCGATAGGGTACTTACGAGTATGAACATACGTATGTATAAGGGTGGGTCAATTAGTTAATGAAATTTGAAGAAAAAATAATAATTTTCAGTAAAAAAATCAATTTATTCGGCATTCAAGTTTGCTATTTTTATCATCATAACCCTTTGTACCCTAAACACACTTCAACCATTTCTTTAAATGTTTATTATTCTTCAATTAATTTCGTTGATGAATTGTTCATTTGAGAATCATGAAACTTGTTAAGGTAATGATCCGGAATTCATTTCATGCAAATTCGTTAGCGACTACGGTCTCGTTAGTGTGATGGACGTGCTGGTTTGAACCGATATAATCCTACCGCAATTCAAAAGCCGAGCTCTCGTTATCCACCTTAGTTCTTTACAATGTTGAAAAGAAAGTTTCAAACAAGTTCCTTTTTTGAAAGAGTCGATTTTATAACATCACTTCTACTTCGAATAGTTATCTGTCATAGCTACGAAGAATATGAATTTCTAATCAGATGGCAGACTAAATAATCGACTTATGGTAGCGCTGACTTCAAATTATAATATGTCGCTATAGTCAAGCTATAGCCAAGGTCCTGGTGATATACATAAATAAGTATGTGTATTGAGTCTGAACTCCGTTTCAAAATGGAATATACTTGATCGTCCACCTGAAAATCTCATTTTCAATTCAAGAAGTCGCTGAAGTAATTTCAGAAGATGCTGAAATGTCAGAATTTGATTGCCTTGTTTTTATTTTACACAAAAAGTTTTTACATTTTTATTTTTACTTTTTTTTTGTGTTTTTGTTTTATAAATAAATAGAATTATTTTGACATTACAGATCCTCCAAGCAACAAAAGAAACCCCGACTGAAAAATTACTTTGTATACACTTTGGATGTGAATGCATGGGGCAAAATTTCTGCTCTCGATTAGCTAAAACAACATACTTTTTAATAATAAATAATATAAAGGAAAAGTTACGTTTTAAAATTTGTTTTGTTTTTCTCTTCATCTGCTTCTGCCTGTATGGAGCGCGATGCTTTTTTCGTTTAAAGGGAAAGATTTTACTAGCTATCAAAAGTAATCTAAAAATAAAAAAGTGCTAATATAAAACAGAATGCTACGTTTCATTCTTGAGCAAGTGAGAACTTGACTCTTCTTATTTCCAGGAACTTGTTGATCCACCCTCGTATGCAAGTTCATATGTATGTACATATGTATATATGTATGTAAGTAGCACCGTACTTCAGAAGCAATAAGGAAGAATCAATAATTTGGAGGTAACAGTAGAGGGCTGACGTTGCGTAGCAATACATTTAATTTAGTGCTTTGAACGTCGGCTGTGTGTGTCGCAAACCAGTCGCCTCTCGCCTTCGTTTTGAAGCATTCATGCAACAGACCCATTCATATCAGGCGACAACATGCCTCAATTGGTGCAATAAATTGCGGCTTCATGTAGGGCTCACTGCTCGGGCTCTTTGTATGTTAAAACCGACTATCCGGATAACTCGACCAGTTGTCTCGTGTGTCTACGCTGCCATTCGCTGAACTCTGCGCGGCTTAAGGTAAATATGTAGCGACAACATCACAGACAAGTAAATAAGCATAACTTGTGCATTTTACAGATAGTCGCGTGCATTCCGGAAAGTAATTAATCAACTAGAAATATGTAATGGCAATAAATGCACTACTTACAGATGTTGTTAATTTTTAGTTGCTTGAGTTAAACATTTCAGTAAACTAAAACGAAAAAAATAGCGTATTCGAATTAAGCACTTAACAGAAAAGCAAAGAGCAGCGAAGTTTGTATGATTGATAGGAGTTAAGAAGCCATCTGACTAATTGTCAATGTTTGACATAGTCCTTAGTTTAGTGGATTTATTAGCGCATTGGAAGAGATTTAATGAAACAAATAAAAATAATACTCAATGAAGAGGCAATTCGACACTCACTGCAATACATACGCGGCAAATTATAATTATATTATAATTATTATTATCGTCTGACGGAAAGGTTAGAGAATAATGTTATTTTCATTACCAAACGATGTTATTTCAACGATGATTTGTATGAAACTTACAGACTACGTCTTAGCTAAAATATTTTCCCGAATTCAGTAAGCAGTCCCAGTTTCTAATTGAGACAAAAGTGACAATTTTAGACTAGTTAGCTTCCAAAATTAAGCCTCTAGTCTCAAAATAAAGTCTCAAAAATTAAAATAAAAAAAGAAGAAAACGTGAAAACGAGGAAAATCAATAATCTCGAGCCCATTTTGAGACTTGAGATGATACGCAGTTACTGAATTCGGGCAATTCTCTACTGTAAATATTCAAAGCTATAATCGCTGTCATCCCCATTTAAATAATCCGCGTCATATTATATTTAAGCTACTTGGAATATATCTGCATATATATTCCGAATACTTTCGATAAATAGTTGTAAGTACAAATTAAATTTCATAAATCTTACGCACACATTTGTTTACTTTTCAATTAGCAACCAGCAATTGTGGCCAATATGTTTTAAAGGAATGCGCATGTGTAACGCATACAAAAATTATTAATTTGCATATACCCTATTATGTTTCCTTAAAACAAATTCAGGTCATGTTTATCATTGAAAACAAAAAAAAAAAATGTGAGGCCTCGTTGACAAATGAATGTTGATGGCACGAGCTTTTGTAGGCTGAAATTAAGCCAAAACAACTGAAGGTGTAGTTTGAATTATTATTGAGTGGTTTTTATGTTAATTGGGTGTTATGAAGTGTGTTAAAGAAATTTATTTGTAACATTCAAAATTGTACATACTTATGTACATACATAAATAGTTATCCATACATTGATCGATGTGTATGATATGACAATATCTTATGCAAAAGTTGATTGAACCTTATATTTTTCTTTCATATTTATTCTAAGTAACTGAAGACATACATATATGTAATTGTACAATAGTGGGAATTACGTACAACAATTCAATGTAAATAGCAAATGTCTTTGGTATTTCCGATTGTCAGTTTAATCTGGCTTGTCACAAGCTTCTTGCGGTTTTCCATGTGTCATTGCTATTTTATTGTCTCTTAATAGAAATTCAATAGAAACCGCAAACGCATTTTCAATCGATAACCCTCAAGTGACTAGATTGTATTTAATAATAATATCCCTAAAGAATTTCAATGATTGAGTGAGTAATTTCAATATCGTTTACAGTTGGGATAAAGATAATTGCATAACTCAAAATAGCAATGCCCAATCAGTGGACTTCCTGTACATATGAATAAGTACGAGTATATCATCGCGTAACAGTAAATTGTACACACTATAAAACGATATAATCGCGAAACAAGGGACGAAAGGAAAATTTTTAACGACTTGGCAATTTTATGGACATGGTTAATTTAAGAAATATAACTTTATTAAATTTTAAATGTTTGACTTTTTTGAGTACAAAGACGAATAAGTATAGAAAATGTCCTCTTTTTATAAACAAAAGTATATAACAGACTTATATGTATGAACACTACCAGATTATCTAATTTAGTCCATTTTAGTATAATAAATGCAACATTTTAATATGAAGTTTTTTTATACTAATTCATTCTTGTACTCCAAAAAATTCAGTTTCCTTCACTTTCCTTAAATGTTGTCTTTTATTAAATAGGCATATTGTTATTATACGTTGCTATGAATTAAAAAAAATTTTATTAGTTCATCCAACTTTCAAGTCTATCAAACATATCTTGAAGTTTAATGTATATTCGCGCGTAAAACGAATTTTGTAGTAAAATTTTTTCTATTACCAAATACCCAAATATCATGCATACATATGTATGTATATATTCTAAATTTCTCGACAAAACCTCGGTAGTCAGATGTCCACGCTCCATCGGAAAATTTTTCGGATTTTACGCATCCCTTCTAAGAAGTTCAAAACTGCACGTTCCATGAAAAAAATACCTAGATAACGCTCTTATAAAATTATGTATTCGGGAGCGGCATTAAATGCATACTAATAGTGAAGCTACTTCTATGCTTTGCCATGTTTCGATATTCAGCCCTATTCTGAATAAAAATTCCCGGGAATTTGTTTCTTTCTCCCATTACTTTAACATGGGAAAGGGAGAAAAATTACCCCGCAGTATCTATTCCGAATTGGCTTGATTACTTTTTTTTAATAAGTTTTAGTTCTTTGTTTAAAACTTTAATGTGTAAGGTGTTTTGTTAAATAAAGAACAACACTTTTATAAAAACTAACGAAAGAGAGAAATGAAAATGTGTTCAATTGCTTCAGTCACTGTTTGTACATATGTATATAAATATGGAAACACTCGACTAAAACAAAAAGATTTGATTTTATGTTTTGCCTAATGCTAGCAGGAGATTAAAACTGGAAATCACTGCAACATTAAAAAACACCAAAGCATTGTGGGTTAGCACAAACTTATTTAATTAATAATCATTTTAGTAATATTGATAAGTGTATGTAGTGCATTGACCCTTTGATAGATAAATTTATTATGCATGCAAGCAAATAAATGCCAACGAAGATAATAATTTGCAATTGGTCCATTTTTATAGCAAAAGCGTAGTAAAAATATTGTTACAAAGTGTATACTAATTAGCCATTATAGCAATTTAAAAAACTAAACGTTATTAACGACAACGTTAGGAAATTTTGACGATAGATTTTTTATAATAAGTGGAATGCAAGAATTAATATATTTACATAGAAACATAGATATGATTTTGAATAAATATAAATATAGTAATCCGTAAATTTGTACTGATAATGAAAACTTGTTTACATTACCAGTAAAACTTTACTGATTACTGAAAAAAAATTAAGTTAGCAGTACATTTTTACTGACTACTGAAATTTACTTTGCATTACCAGTACACTTTTACTGATTACTGAAAAATATTAGTAAGTAGTAAATTTTTACTGATTAATGAAATTGCATGGCGTTTATTTCTTGTATTTATTATGCATACAATTAAAAATTTACATCACTGAGTTTTTGTCTTCTAGAACGATTAACAATCCCAGCGAATGAAAACAACCGTTCTACAGGCGCAGATGAGGGTAAGGGACCCTTACTAAGGGTATATTATATTTTAGAAAAATGTTTTTAATCGCTGGTTGTTTTTTTTTTTAACAATTCGTCGTTGTGTCTCGTTCAACTAAGTATAAAATTGCTTCCTGAAGATAATTTCCCGAGTCTGTGGAAATGCACTAACATCTATTTAAGTGAATAAGCAAATGAAAAAAATTGTACAAATATTAGATGGAAAATTAAGTGTAATAATTTTAGCGTTACTTTTTTCCTCGAAATAAAGAAATGATATCTGCGGCATTTATGGCAAAACACGAGTTTCATCGTCGGTTATTTTACCATACTTCACCACAAAAGCATTGAACCTTTTCTTCACTTCCTCTTCTGTTTGCGTTGTAGCCGTGTCTAAGAGAGCTCTCAAAAATCGTTATTTTATAGAAGGGACAGTTATTGCAGCAAGCATCCCAAGCGACAGGTTGCAATAGGAAATATTTTTCAAATATTTTGAGTAAGGCTACTTGTTTTTTTTGGCTTACTTCGGCCAAATATGTAAAGCTTGTAGGCTTTAAATTTCGCATTTTTAGCCTTAAGGACACTATAGCAGGGACAAAGTAACCAAAGTAAATGGTCTTTTCGCCCTGAAGAAAAGCGATCGCCTCCGCTATAGGCCTCATAAGCTTTACGTTTTCGTCCAAGTACCCAAGCTCGTCACTGAGAAGAGTGGGTAATTTTAGACGGTAACACAATTCGTCTAAATTAATTTTGTATTGCAGCAACTTCTTTACAGACTCATAAAGTGAGTTCCACCTTTTTGTGCATGGAGTTAATAAATTGGCGTACTGTCTTATTGGAAACCACACGTCTGAAAAAAGCACCCTATACTATATATTGTTTTGTGCTTTGCTTTGACTTATTTCTCTCTCAATATTTTGGAAATAGTCTTGTTGCGGTTCGATTATATTCTTTGTTATACGTCATCACTAATGTATTTGAATATTTAAATAAAATATTATATTATGAGGGAAATAAATATGTGATACATTTTTGAATTCAATTTTATAGTTTTATGCTAAAAAACTCATCTCCGTCCAAATTTTTCACCGGCTTTGAGCAATGATATGGAAAACTGATATTTATCAGTAATCAGAAAAAATTTACTGCTTACTTAAATATTTTTCAGTAGTCAGTAAAAATGTACTGCTTACTTAAATTATTTTAAGAAATCAGTAAAAGTGTACTGGCAACACAAAGTAAATTTCAGTAATCAGTAAAAATGTACTCCTTACTGCTATCCGTAATGCATTTAATATAACTATACTGAAGTGTGCCCATATATGGTCAGTATTAAAGGCATAGTTCCGACAGCAAATCAAAAACTGTCATATAAGTTTGCAGCAAACCACCTCCATACAAAAGGAGGCTTCCATTCTGAGACTTTTTCTTTCTAATTGTGGGTTTTGAGTTGATTTAATATGTTAACAAATTTTAGAGATGCAAAACTGAAATCAAATTTGCCTGAATTGAACGAGATATGCAAAGTTCAGAAAGAATTAAGTAAAAACAAAAAAATTATATGACGTTGGAACTCTCTATAACTAAAATATTTTACGTGTATAAGTTTTTATTCGTATTGTTTACATTTCATAAAAGTTGAATCATAAACTGAAGCTCAAAAGAATTACATTTGTATCTTTCTTGGCATTCTCTACTTTAGCCACTACTTATTTATGTAAAACAAAATTTATTATTATTAGTAAGGTATTAAGTGGAATGCTAAACTTGCCAAGTGCCTTCGTAATGCTTTCACAATATCATATTTAACTTATGAATATTAAAATATTTAAATTATGAATACAAGTGCAATATCTACATAGATACTCACGCATATATAAAATTTGATTATTTATTGAGTTTAATGTCTAAACTATTTAAGTGAAAAGGCATATTTTGTTTTACTCGTATTTAACCTTAACCGGTTTAATTTCCTTCCAGCACAAAACAGTGTTTAAATGTAAATACCTAACAAGCCATTTGTAAAAAATTTAACACTTTGATTCAATGAAACTATTTTTTTTTTAATATGAATTCAAACACATACATATATATGTACTATATTTATCTATAATGCGTATGTATTAATGGCTGTAGCGAAGCATAATTTGTTTTATTTTTCGACTGCTTGTAAACCTAAAAATTTAAACCTAACCAACATAACTTTTTTTTTTAAATCAACCCCCTATTGTTTTCTAAATGAATTGTAGAACATTAAATTTAAAAGAAAAAACGAATGTATTCCTTATTGATACATATTTCATATCAACGGCTATGTTGCAAATAAAGCAAGTTGGCTTGCAATTTGATCAAATCTGTAATGAAAAGGGATAATAGCCAGTCATTACAAGCTATTTACATGACTACACCAATTAACTTATAAACAACAGTTCATCATTTTTACACATACATACATAGATGTATCCATACATTCATATGTAGTACATGCTAGCATTTATTCGTTACACATACACTCGCATACATTTTTACAAAGCAGACGTCCTTCCAATCAGTTGCGCCATAATTACAGCACTTGCTTTACAATAACTTCTGGTCTTAATTTAACTACATACTTTGTTTTTTTTTTACTCGCTAGTGTTTTAATATTGCACTGGTGGAATCAGTTAAGCTGAAAAAGAGCAGTGACTTATTAATTGTATTTTTTTTTTATCGTTAAAAGCGCGGAACTGAAATTCGAATAAAAAAAGGATAATAAATATATTTTGTTTATTTGTTTACTATATTTGCTATCTGATACGAAGTTATTTGTATGTACATAAGTGTTTAGTTAATTTATTTACGAACTTTACTCGTTAAATTTGTTTTGACACCCTATTTACAATTATTGTTATTATAAATATATAAAACATAATTTTGTTTATGGTTTCTTTTCTTCTATTTCAGACGCTCAATAAAGCACAATACAGAATGCAGTCCCTTCTCGTCGCATTGGTAGGTTCTACAAATTATATTTAATATTTAAATAATTACACAAAAATTTATTTAAACAAGATTCTTTTATTCAGTAATAGAACGTCTGTAGTTCGCTTAAATTTATATAAGTTGATACAACAATTTTCTGTCATCCCTTGTCAAGTTCAGTTTGGAGACAAACCGGTTTCGGCGTTGTGCTATCTTCATTGTCAATTTTCGTTCTGTTATTTAAGACTATACACTTTCTGTTGGAATGAATTAAAATTAACAACTAAACCTTAACATTTGATTCCGGCAGACCATCTGCGAGTTTAAGAAAATTAAAAGTTTACTTATTTGGTGTATTCGAGATTTATTAACTAACTTTTCTTAACTTGTTTTTGTTCTGTTAAGAAACCACATTGAAGTTTAAAAAAATTTGCAAGAACTACTCCATATCAGGACACAATTTTTTTGACAAAGAACTTTCAGAATAATAATTATAATTATAAATAAATATAATTATAAATAAATAAATAAATTATAATTATAATAAATAATAATAAATAATTATTTAAAGGTGTTTTTTTTTAATAAATTCCAAATTTCATTCATATTTTTCATATTTTTAGCAAGAAAAAACATTAAAAGGTATTGATAACTATTATTTTGAGACTTGATACAAAAGTCTTTGCAATATTATTATCAGCCATATAAATATTTTTTCATTAACTTTTATTTAAAACTTTTTAAATTTTATGTTCCTTTTCGGTACCTTTTCAATTGGGTTCTGAATGAACTCAAACTCGGGAGAAACTGGTCTTTATTGATTTCGAATTATTGCCGCCCTCGTCTCGAACAAGTCCCGAAATCGTCCGGAAGAAAATCGTTAAATAAACCTGAACTGGTACTGAAAAATTCCTGTTGTATTCTCAAAATGCTTCTGAATAAGTCCCGCCTATTAGAACTTACGAAGTTTTTTCTCTCTCATACTTATTAAGAAAATACAATTATAATATAATTCTCAAAATAAAAGCCCTTTAATTAAAACATCAAGAAATCATGTCAAATTGATACATTTACTTAGGCGGTTGTTGCTTGTGATATGTTTTCTTTTTAAGTTACATCCACTATTTTTTTCTGTTTCGTTTACGTAGACTGTGGTATGCAGTTTGAAACTTCATGTCGTGCAGGGTCACGGTCGATTAATGGATCCACCCGCACGAAATGCTATGTGGCGCTTTGGATTTCCAAATGCTGTGAATTACAACGATAACGAACTCTTCTGTGGTGGATATGCCGTGCAGTGGGAACAAAATTTTGGCAAGTGCGGTGTGTGTGGTGATGCGTATCATGTCAAATCGCCACGTCCACATGAAGCGGGTGGTGAATATGCGAAGGGTATCATTTCGCGGTACTATTCAGCAGGACAGGTGAGTAAAGTTTTTTAATTATATTGCATCTAGTATGTATGTAGATTAAAAATAATATTTTAACATAACGTAACATATTTTCTTTTCATTTATTTTTGGCTCGCTACCACTCATATCTCACATGTGAACATACATACATACATACTCATTGACATAATATCTGTGCTTTTAGGAAATCGATGTTGAAATCGAACTAACTGCCAATCATTATGGTCGATTCGAAATGTTCCTATGTCCCAATAACAACCCACGCCGTGAGGCCACACAAGAATGCTTTGATCGGTATCCACTCTTCATTTCCGGCAGTCGTCGGGAGCATCGTTTTCTCATACCACGTAGTGCGCCCAAAAAGGAGATATTCCGCTATCGCGTCCGCCTGCCGCCCTACGTAACGTGCACCCAATGTGTGTTGCAATGGACCTACTATACGGCCAATATGTGGGGCAAATGTGCCAATGGCACCGAGGCGGTAGGCTGTGGTAAGGCGGGTGAGTATACATTTTTACACGTTTTACAAATCAGAGTAGGGAAGTATGCAAGTAAACACTCGCTATCTTTTTGGCCACAGAAACTTTCCGCAATTGTGCCGACATTGCGATTATATCCAACACTGGTGGCGGCGTACCACCGATCTTCGTGAATAATAAATCTCCCTATCTACTGTACTATCGGGATTATCGGGCGCCGGAAGATAATAATGTATTCCCGCTAATTGTGCGGTAAGTATTGGCGACTATGGGTGGTTGGCATTAAAAGTCAAGTTTATATTGATTTGAATAATTTTTAATTTGCTGTAAATTGACCATTTTTATTTGCTTCGCTTTTTTAGCAACTCTACGAGGCATTATGCTGAGAGCAATAGGAGCCTCATTTAAAACCCCGTCCTAAGTTTATTTGCTTCTAGCGTTTTCAGTTGCTTTTTACGGCTTTACTTTTATTTGTATTAGTTGTAGGCATTGCTTGTGTGCGAAATCGGCAAATATTTACATATCTAACCTGCTAAAGTTTTTTTTTTATTACTTTTTCGCTTAATACCTACTTATGTACGTATAAACATACATACATAACTATTAATCTGTCGTGTCTGGTAAAAAATTAGTATTACTATTTCAATTTAATAAAACATTTAAAGTTACAATAAAATATTCAAAGTATAAAATTGTTGATAGTATATTCACTGAAGTGGGATTGGAATGATTCTGAAATGCTATCGGGAGAAAATATTTTCTTTTTAACTGTACTTCGATACCACATATTGACCACTTATTTACTTTTTAATATTTATGGCTATTCTATTAAAATAAATATAACAATTGCTTCAAACTAAGAACACAACTAAAACAGTAAAAATATTTTAATTTTACTATTTTATTAATCATGCAAGTTTATATCCCAATACATTTTTGTTACAAAAACTAGACAAGTTTCCCGTAGCTAAAAATTATCGTTGATATTTTATAATTTTTTATTGACGCTCTTTTTAAATATTTTTTGTGCTACGCGAGACTTTTTTTTTATAAAACTAAAAGGTTTCACAAATCAATGACAATCTTTTTATACAAAAATCGAATTGGATTCAAAACTGCGTAATTCAAATAATGTCAACTGTTAAAGTTGAATTTTTTTTTTAAAGTATTATACTTTTTTTATTATGTTTGAAAATATCGTTTTGGTTAGAGAATTTATTTGAAAAATATTACAAACTAAATTCGTTTAAAATAATAAATATTCTGATCTTTTGTTGTTGTTGCTTCCGACAGGGTGTGAAATGTTTGGTTTTGGAACGAATTTTCGTCATCCATGTACCTGACCTACACAGTGTGGGTCGGTGTGTTACTCTGTTTATTTCGGGTACCACTCAACCAAACTTGACAAGTGATGACGAAAATTCGTTCCAAAACCAATAATAATAAATAGTTAAAGCAAGTAGTTATGAAGTATCAAAACGTCAGTCGTCATTTTTTTTTGTACCTGACATATAAAGGACCTAACTTATTTTCATTGCAAATTAACATTTATGCAAAAGTATTTATCAAAAAAAAATAATTATGATTTAGAAAATTATTATTATATTTCACTCTTAAGCTACTTTTGAACGAATGAGAAAGTGAGATAGTGTCTTTTTATATTAAGGTAATGTATGTATGTATGTATGTATATATTGCATCTTTTTAAGTTTGCTTATGCACAGAATAATAACTTAGAACTTAGATTGCCTTGAATTTTTTTAATGGTCTTAGAATAATTGGTAAACAATTTTAAAGCTTAAATAACTAATATTTTTACAAAAAAAATATGTAAATAAATATAACAATTAATAACTTACTGTGAAAATAAACAATTGTTACAAATATATATAAAAATAAAAATAGACTAGTTGTTTTATTTTAACACCTGGTGTTGGCTTTTATTAAAATCTAAAATTAATTGGATCACCGAAAAAATTTGCCTAAAAATACTCGACGCTGTATAACTTCCTTTTTAGTTTCCACTTGTCGAACTTCTTCAATGAAATACTTGAAGTTTTAAGAAAATGTTTTCCACGAAAAAACCAGTATTTGGCTGAAATGTTCAGAATCACCTTAAAATCGTTATTTGTCAACAGCCAATCTACGCTTTGCATAAAATAAAATAAAAATATTAAATTTTTTCTCTATACAGTTAAATCATCCCTTTTTGACTTGGCACAATTTGCCGTGTCACCGACGATATATCGCCCGTATATTTGAATCTTTGATGCACATTTTTAAATAAAATTTTTGTTTTATTAATTTTTGTCAAATTTTTTAGTTTTGCATTTTTCATACATTACGTAACAAAACGATCTGGAAATAGTCTTTCATATCAATGCATTTAAATTGCTCGAATGATATTATCGAATTATTGTTATTATATTAGGGGTATTCGGGATTTGCTGTATTAATATTTACTATTTATACAACAAATTCCGAATTACACAAGTAAATCCCGAACACATATCCTCATGTAATATCTGTCTTCGTGTCATTGTAAAATTTCCCAAAAGGCTGATTTATGTACGAGTTCATATGTATGTATGTGCCACCAACAAATAAACGAATGTGCGTAATATGCCGCAAAAAGGCGAAAAGGCGAAAAGGCGAAAAAACGAAAATATTAGATTTTATTATAAGAATTGTAAAAATTAAATCGCTAAGATAAACGATAATACACACAAATACATATCAATTTATTCGACTAACATATTTGTAGATGATTCAACAATTAATTTTTTTTGTTGCTATCGGCTGTGAGAAATTTACAAAAGAAAAACCACATTTACAGCTGGGTCCACACATTGTATTTGCTTGTACTCTTGTATTTGAAGTGGAACGTATATTTTATTGTTGAATTTTTATTTGTTATAAAAACCACAGAAACCACGAATACAAAATACAATGGCAAATACAACAGATCCCGAATACCCCTATTGATTTTCCCCTCTACCTTAAAAGGTTACTAATAAGATTGTTAAAGAAAAATTATTTATGGTATATTGATTGTCTAAATTAAACCACACTCGGTATAAATACTTGGTAGTAATAAGTTAATTTATGTATGTAATGTCTTTAATTAGTCGGGTTTTGGAAAATTGTGTTGGAGCTTAAATATATATTTTCATTAAATTGACATCGATTTCTCTCACTGCATATCAGCCTAAATATATGCAATGAAAATTTCTGCTTAATAGCGCCATATTCGAGTTTAGTTGTCTGTTCAGGAAAACAATTTACTTGGGTTGGAGTCCTGGGTAACAGACTCGGTTCAAATAAAAAGACAATAAATATATCAACAGGTGCGTTAAAACAACACTCGTCCCAATTCGGTTTCGCTAAAAATATTTTTCAACTATTCCTCATTTTAGCTTATTATTTTGCACATGTATAAAATACATAGCTTTTCATAGTTATAAGACAGTCATATGTTTCGGCTAGGTATTTTTTCAAATATTTTTTCAATTAAAATATAGTTAAATCTCTAGCAAAAAGAATTTATTATTGAAATCCAAATTTCAAGCTATATGAAACTAACATAGTCCATACATTTTTCATAAACTTTTCTTCGGATTTTTTTGGGCATGTCGTTTTGTAGCTCATTCAATTTAAGTAGTATAGTAATGTGCAAGTTAAAACTAGCTAACGATTACTATTAATTTGTGATAATTTACTTTTACTGACGCTCTTCCGCAATCTTTTTCATAAGAGAAAATCTCGATCAAGTATTCTATGAGAAAAATTGTAAATTTTAAGTCACTTAAAACTTGCACTTTATTATATTAAATTTTAAAACAGCATATCTACTAACTTAAAATGAGTATACCAATATTTAAAAAAAAACTCTGTACATACTTTCAATGAAAGTTTTTATTTATGTTATAAAAAACTTCGCAACAAGAAGATATTCAATTTAGGATATCTGCAAAGAAATGTTTTACCAGATCGCGAATATTTTTCAAAATTTTAGTAGAAAAATATTCTAAATTTTTATTAAATTAAGACATATGAACCATTAATGGATCATATTGAAGATAAGTCTTCGATATCGATTTTGTTAAAAAAATTGGTTGTATTACTTACCTCTTATAATGTGACTTTAATCAGCATTTTTATGATTTTACCTGATTCGCTGAAAACCTTTAAAATTTATAACAAAAAAATAAGACGCTCAGATAAGTAAAGCAATAGTAGCGATGAATGAGTGCCTACATACATACATATCATATATAATTAGATGAAATATGTTTTCGCTTTAATAAAATATTTACCACCTTGATCAAGGAGCAATATCGTTTCAGACAATTTTAATCAAATCCGCAAATTAAACAAAAGTCTTCTCTCCATAATTCAGTAGGCGGTTCGTCTATAATTTTCATCAAATAGACAAAGATTTCTTTAACATAAGTAGTAATAAAAAAACAAGACATTTGTTTTTATAAAATCTCGTGCCATTTACTTCGCAAATTTCGAATATTTAACCTATCCTTGAAACAAATGGTAGAACTGTACATCGGAAAATCGATGTGTAAGAACTTACAGAAATCAAAATTCTTTTTGTTAGGATTATAAAAATTTTCACTTCTGTAATTTCTTGTTCAATCAAAATTTTGAACTATTGACCAAACATATGCATTTGGAAAAAGTTTTACCCATGTACATCCCTTAAGTTACGAGTAAGAAAGAAAACTTATTGAAAAGCGAACAGAGTCTAACGATGACAATGCAATATAAATAACAAAACTGTGGGACTAAGAGAAGCCTATAAAGCGAGTGGATAGCAGTATATTCACGTTCGAAGATTGTCATCCACTCAACATCTTATATCGGGATATGTGATGGCCATTATGAGTAGAAGAAACACTGATATTTGCACGCTACCCACCACAATCGTTTTGAACAAATTGTTCTTCGGATCAGAGTTACTATCCGGTGGCAATGGGGTAGTGCGCTTTCGTATACGACGTCGTTTTCGTCCACGCACTGCCGCCTCGGAGACACGTGACACTTCTGTTAACTTTATTGTCCCGCTAGCTTTCTCAACTTGGCGTTCCAAGACAGGTGGTTCATTGTAGAGAATATTGTTTACAGTGCTCTGAATCTCTTCAATCTTTAATGGTTCTTTCACATACTTGTAAGGTACTCGTGCACTCCTGGCGCTGTCTCCAACTTCTTTCATTGGCACCTTAACGTCTGTTACTGTTGTGCAAGAATCTTTCGACACAGACAACGCGCTCTCTATATCTCCTATAACGCAGGGATTATAGAGAAAACTGTTAACGAAGCAGGGATCTTGGTCGAGCACGTTGAATGGTACCAGTGTGTTCTTCGGCTTGAGGTAGCGCATCAGCAAGTCGGGATTATCCTTAAGTCGCTTAAACGTAGTACGCTTAAGTTCGGTGTTGTCTTTGCTAGAAGGAAGATAAAAGTGGTGATTAGCTTTTTCTTTTAGCTCAACAATGGTCTTGTACTCCATTCGAAATTCTTGAACGACTCCTCCACATCTGCGTATGCCTTGGATCATCGACACAATACTTGCATATTGCATATTGGCCGGGTATGAACTATGCCACATGTTGGCAATGGGCGTTGCCAATTTTGTGAGATCGTGCAACTTAAGATCACCTTGCGAAACGGTGCGCTTCAATGTTGCCTCCAATTTCTCGCCCAAAGCTTTCAAGATGATAATCTCCTTCTCCAATGTGGGCACATTTTTGAAAATCACGTCCACTTGTGGCTTTTTTTTCGCAGAATCCGGCATTACAGGCTTGTGTATTGCTATAGTAGACGGGCAGTCTGCATCTGGAAGTTCATTTAGATTTTGCAATGCCGATTTAACAATCGTTTCTTGACGTATTATCTCCTTTAGTTGCGTTTTGAGAATCTCCTTGAACAATATAGAGTCATTTGGTTGCAGTTGTCGGTGACGCTCATCTGTCTTCAACACATTTTTTATCGTCGATATCTCGTCAGGTGCCATACTTTTTTTTCTACAATCCAAGAGACAACGAAAGTTTGATGATATGTTCGCGCTCATATTCAACGACTCTGTAGTTGGTACGGGTATAAGTGGTGCCACCACAAAATCGTCTAATGAATCTTGCCGCTCTAGTTCATTGCCCATTTCCATGTCGTCAGTATCATAGTCTTCGATGTGCGGCACTGTAAGTGTGGTACTTATGTTGTCGGATCTGGCAGAAGATTTTTTCGAAGACAACTCCTCTGAGGAAGTCTTAGAATCGCAAATACTGCGTGGAGTCATTATTTCCTTTAGAGATTTTAAACCCTTACAACTAAATCCACTCTTATTTACTTCCAGTTCGGGTGTGTATGTAGATTTAACTTTCATTTTGCGTAAAGATTTCTTTTCGGTAACCCGCTTGTTAAGATTTGTGTTCGGTGTCAGCGGCTTTTTAGTCGTTCGTTGAGCGGATGAACGTGTTGGTTGCAGTCGAAGCGAACTCTTCGCTGGTATGAGGGTTCGGCTTTTTGAACCAGTCAAAAAGTTTCCCTCATTGCTGGCGCTCTTCTTCACTCTGCTCAATCGATCCCAGACGGTTTCCTTATTTGGCATCCCTGGCGACCGCTCTGAGAGCGAACGAAAGGTTACTGCAGTCAATTTGAAATCAATGATAAATATAGTTATCTCATGGCATAGGCGTGTTAACTTACCTTTATGCAAACTTTTCAACTTTCGACGCAAGTCCTTATTCTCGTTTTCCTTTTCCATTTTCATTAGTGGATTTGGTTTACATCTATTTACCACGTTCGGCATCGTCCATACGTTGTTATGAAGCTTCGCTGTATGAATCTTTACTAAGTAAATGTGAAGTATTTTAATTAAAATGTTTAAACGAGCTTATGTTTTAATAGTTATTTATTTATGCAGCACGCGTTTTAAAAATTTTGACTTTTTTATTTTATTTTAACATTCAGAATGTATAAATCGTGAGAGCTTTTCAATTGTCTACTTTTTCAAATAAAAGTATTGAACAACCATGATTCACGAATCATGTTGAACAACAATACAAGTCGCTCTGAAAATATAAACTTGGATAAAATGATCGGATCATCTTTACCGGCTTCAACTAGATATTAATCACTGCCGGTTATTTCGCACTGTGAATTACAGAGCGGCCCATCTAAGTTCATTAAAAATTGAATGAATAAATCAAAATATAAACGAGTATATTCGCTACTTATTTACTTCTCAATGACATTCTTTAAGCGAAAATTAAATGAAGTTTTTTCAAAGGAATACCTTCCATTCCTAGGGTTGCTTTATAAAACTAATTTTCAGCCGTTTTTAGTTTTTTTTTTTATATTTTTGTATTTTTAATGTTGTTAATACCTTTTTCCAGCACTATATTAATTAACAAGCATTAAGTTTTTGTGTGCACAAGCTAAACTAAATATATTTGATTGTTTTGGGTTTTTCTTTTTGCAGCGACCAGAAATGTATTGCCGCTCCAGCATTCCGTACGATACCGGGTATGGATAACTGGTGTGAGATAAATTGTCTGCGTTATCCACCTAATTGCCCGGAATCTGCGTGTCACTGTCCGTACGTATATTTATTTATAAGCTACTATATCTATATTTTATTTTATTTACTTTTATTTATTTTAACTTTTATTGTATTATCTATACATATATATTTCTTGAATTTTTTATTTGCTTTTATTATGTTAAGATTAAATGTTATTTATACATTTGCATTACATATATTTAATTCAATGTTTCATTTTATTTTGTTTAGCTTTGTTCTATTTTATTACTATCAATTTCACCAGTTTCCAGGGTCTCCCAATTGCGAAGTTTCGGCAATCATTTTTAGTAATTATATTATTTTATTTATTTTTTCCATTGATCTTGGATTCACTAAACAAGTTTTAATTCATCAGACGTATAAATTTGATATGAACAGAATTTTCTTTGAAATGTTTTCTATTTTAAACTCTAAGCCTGAAGAATATTATAATTTACATTCTCTTCTATTTTACTTTATTCTATCGTTTGGCATACATACAAATGTACATATGTATGTAAATATATGAAAATATTTTTTATTTTATTTTATTATTTTGTGACTTATTATTATATCTTAATTTTTATTTGTTAAATTGGTTTTATTGGCCGTAATTAATTTAAGTTATATATCGATTATAATTTTTTTAATTTTATTATACCCGAGCGTACTTGTACACAAGGGTATTACAACTTTGTTCGCTTAACGGTTGATATAGACATATACTCGTATATACTAAAATGATCAGAAGGAAAAGAGAAATCGATTTAGCCCTGACTGTCTGTCCGTCCGTTTGTCCGTGGTTACAATAACTGGAGTAAAAATTGAGATATCTCAATGAAATTTGGTACATAGATTGCTCTTTGGACAGGGTAGGTTGGTATTGAAAATGGTCAATAACCGCGCCCACCTCCCACATAACGGAAATTTTGAAAAATGAAAAAATTTTGTTTTTACTTTATCTATTGAAATATGCCCACTTATAACGTCTGTAAGTATCTCCACAACGATGTAAGGTATCGTCACAAAATTTGGGGAACAATTTGATATCACTAGCATCACTGTCAATAATTTTTGAAATCGGACCATAACCACGCCCAACTTCCAAATAACGGAAATTTTAAAAATGCAAAAAAGTTCGTTTTTCAGTATTTATTGGAAGAAATTGAATAAAGTTTAATACTAGCTGCGATTTAAAAACAACGAAACGGGAATTTTATGAAATTATGGGCACCGCCCATACAAAAAGACATCGCGAGGGTATATAAAAATTGGCTTCGCCCGAATTTAGCTTTTCTTACTTGTTTTTATCTTCTTTTTTTATATGTATTAATAAATTAATTTTTCATTTCTTTTTTATTTTCGGGTTAATATGTTTAAGTTTCTTTATTGTATTTATTTTTATTAATTTTATTTTTATTTCAAATTTATTCATTTGCACAGTAAGGACTGTGTGGCAATTGGTGAACTGGAGGGTCGTGAGGGTGCCGACACATATTGCATGGATGAGTGCTTGAATTATGATTCGATATGTCCAGTGGATAGATGCCGTTGTTTTTGAATTAATTGACAAACGTGTGGAGTCTCTTGTTTGTATCACTACCATCACCGGTGTCTATGCCTCAAGACTCCATGAAACGGATCAAAGCTGTGCTACGAATTCTGTGCCTTTTTTAATATTCTTTTATAATTTTTATGAAATAATAAAATAAATATAATGAAGAAATCTTGCATTACGCTTTTTCGATAATGTTCCCATAAAATTTTGTCCTAGAAATACTAGCGAGCTAGCGAGTTGAGCTTCCATGTTGGCTCTCACAAGTATTTCTTCAAGTGGCGTTGCACTTCGTGGCGTATTGTAAATAGAGGCAACCAAGAGTCTAATTAAAAGAAATTTCCAACATGTTTTTGTGTTTTGTCAAATAGTAGTTAGTTATAAATTTAAATACTTATTAAACCTTTATAATATTTATGTACTTTCTAAAAATTCGCAGATTTCTTCGAAAATTGCAGAAACACATCTTCTGCCTTATCCATCCGTTAAAGCAAAAATTATAAAAAAGAATTATTTTTATAATGTTTAAATACACCTGACTTGAAAACAAATAATTTACTTAGTTTTATTTTGCAGAAATATTTTTATTAAAAACTGAAATTTGAACTGAATTTTGCTATGATAGAATGGAAGTCAATTAGACTGAGTCTATTTGCAATGAACAATGTTGGATCTTCGTGTGAACTCTTTGGTAGGAAATAGCAGCATTGTACTAACATTGTAACTTAGCATACAAGACCAGGAAAAAGAAAATGTTATACATATTTACACACCAAGGTTATATGTATGTATGTATCAAAAAACAAATGTACGACGCTTTCACTTGATTCACTTATGAAAATATTGGCGCCATCATTTAAAATGTTTAACCATATTCGTTTAAGTTTACAGCATGAGCTTTCGTTACACAATTACTTAAAACCAGTCAACAGTTATAATAACGGAACACGCATCTGCAATTAGTTTCTTACACAACACTTTCGTACTTTTACTGTGCGGCGGCATTTTGATGCTCGAAAATGCTGCGCAGCTTATCAAAACCATAGTTTGAAGCCTCTTTTTCTACCGCTTCGCGCAAAATCGGCCGAAACGCCTTCACATATTGCTGCACCTTGCGTCGCAGATCTGTGAGATTGCTACCATCGTCGGTACTGGGCTGTACTGTGGCAACTGTCGCTGGATCCGGCAGTGGTTGCATCTCCAACGGATCGAGCGACTCAACGCTCAGCAAGACCTCGCCGGGCAATAGATCGCTTTCGGAATTTGGCGGTGACGTTTTGGCATTCAACCGGCCCACCGGCAGATCAATATCATTGGATATTCCACGCAATGTGTACTCATCTGAACTATTTTGGTTGCACTCAGTTTCAGCTGGTAATATATTACGACGACGAAATGTGTCGAAGCGATGGCGTACAATAAGTGCGAGTTTGCGCCAGCGCCTCATCGCGCGCACATGCGGATCATCTTCACTCTTAAGCGTTGTTTCGGGCGTGTTGGCATTTGCTTGAGAACTGCTTTTATATTCATCCTCGAAGGTCCGATGGAACTGTTCAAAGTCAGTAAACATTATAAGCGGTAGCTCAACACCTTCTGCATCGCATGCGAAACGGCATTGCGAGTCCTGCTCCAACATTTTCAATGTCTCTGAATTGGGTAATGAGCTTAATGAGGCGGCATCAGTTGACTTTCGGCGTCCATCTTTTATGGCTTTCTTAGCCAAATTGCGTTGTGAACATGAGTTACCAAATGATAGTCGAATTTTTAGTTTCTCCTTCAGTTCTCTCAGTTCCCTTTCTCCAGTAATTACCGACTTGCCTATGGGTTTGCGCTGGTTTGTCGCTATCTTTTGTATATTCATACGCGATCTATCGTTGCCATAGCTGATGCGTTTATCCGAACGCGCCTTACGTTCCAATTCGTTGCGCGAAGGTATATTACCAACGGCAGCTCCCGATGCAACAGCGTCAATTCGCGAGGCACAACGATCAACCAGCGCGTTCATTTTTGAATACTCTTTACCCAGCTCCTTGGCCTTGATCAGCGTTTCTACGCGTATCTCCTCGCTCGTTTTCAAACGATCAACTGCTACGCGTCGTCGTTTCCATTGCGATGATGTCTCCTTGATCTCCTCTATTTCGCGGAAAAGACGCTTCAAGCGCACCTGGCGCATCTTCATTTCGATTGTACGATCGTTAAATTCCTTGATACGTTCATATTCCTCCTTCAACCGCTGCAGCTGGCCATTCTTTTTGCTGGTACTAACCAGGCGTCGAAAAAATGGTGTTGATTTAATTTGATAGGACATCGTGCATTCGCCTACAGCTACTACTATCGACTAATTTTACTGTTGACCCGCTTTATTTTAGCTACTCGCAAATGCATACAAATACAATCTAAAACGTATTGCTTGCTATGCTTATTTTATCCTCTTGGCGTTATTGATTTCAAAATTGCAAAAAATTTACGTAAACAATGAATTTAGTTGATACTGATAAATTTTGGGCCGCTTTGGTTAGATCGTCGCTAAGTGAGAAAAGTCTCGGGTTACGCTAATTTGCACACCAGTCACTTTTTTAATATGTTTTTCTGAATTTTATTTATTTAGATCCTTTCAAAATGATAAGAAAATCGATTTAAAAAAATATTAAACATTGTCAAAGAAACTTTGAATTTGAACGGAGTAAAGTCGATGGGTATACAACAAGTGTGGATGGGCCTCAAAGCAATGCCATTCGGATGGTGTTGGTACAAAAAACCATGATGAAAACAATGATTTTCTAAATAAAATCATAATTTATGTTTGTACAGTATTATAATCCGCAAAAAATTGTTATTTGTAAGAATATTTGCCGATAGATGGCGCAAATTTTGAATTATTAACAAAATCGTTTTTTACATACTCATACACACCACGTTTTTGTTTCAAGTCGCATAAATTGTTTATATTTTTTAAGTACTGTTTCTAATTTCCCCTAAAGAAGAAGATTTTTCTCTCCTATTATGTATGGAGACAAGTGTATAGTTGCCAGTCTACTAGACACGGCTACTAAAACCGTTGTTCGTATTATGTATAGCGATTGATCTCAGTAAACAGAAAAGCGCAGACTACATCCCAGAAAGGGAAACATTTTCAAACTTTTAGTAGCCGATAGCCAGTAGCGGGTTGCCTTTTGTAATGGAAATTTTTGCGGAAAAATTTTTCAGAATCGAAATTCAGAACAGGCCTATATAGCTGTTTGTCTAGTAAAGTTAATTTTCTGTTTTAGAACATTTACGAATACTTCAAACATACATACATACATACATATGTACATATTTATGCATGTATGTGTATTCAAATATTCTCTAATTTCTATTTTATTTGTTCGAATCTAAAATATCGCGTGATCATCTGTTATACGATATAGCCTACCCACAAATATAATTGAAAAACGGTTTACTCAATTCAGTAGCATAAAATATATTGATTGCCAAATTAGCACTCGTGTGTATATTTAGGTGTGTATGTATGTATGTATTTATGTAATTGTTTTATAATTACATGGCTTCTATAGATACTCTTTCAAACACCATGCATTTTTTTTTAACAACTAATCATACTTAAGTACATATGTATGTACAAAAGTTAAATGTAATTGACACTTCTTTTAATGTTCACATATACTCGTATGTATGTATTTACAAGCATGTAAATATGTATCTAGCATTGACATTTATCGAATGCCAACGATGCCCATTAACGGCAATGCCGTAAATGCCACATATTAAATTATTTTTAAATCCTTTAGCGACATAGTCTCTCGACAAAGCCAAGCTGCACTAATAATGAAACTACATAGATAGTATAAGGAAAATGCAAGTGTATGTGTGTATGATTGTATGTCTGTAGCGTTTAATTTAACACTATAATACATGCAAAATATTTCTTTTGTATACATAAACTTACATTTAATTAACATTATGCAATTAACACTTTGTGTTTACAAGTTTAAAATTGGGGATTTTTTTGTTTTTTGTTTTTTAGTAGTTCGTTTTTTTTTTAAATTAATAATTAATAAAATAGTATGAAGGCAGGTGACTCTTACTTAAACAAACTGAAAATGCTGAGATTTCAATAGAGGAATGAAAACAAATTAAAAACAAAACTAAAACTATCATTTCAAGTAAGATTTGTATTTTAAATTTAAAGCCGACGAATTTGTATTTATTTGAGAAATTAGCGCAACATATTAAATACGAGCATAGAATACTAGTTTGCACAGGCTCCATTAAGCGTACGTTTTATTATTGTTTTAAAAAGATTGAGAAATTTTGGGAACTAACGTTTTTAACGCGTAAGTAACTTTTTTAGTCAATGCAATTTTGTCATAAATTTATCACTAGGCGGTTGTACGTCGCCTTTTTTGCTACTACTACATTTTTACTACATCCAAAGGCCGGAAATGCATTTCAGTCTAATTTTAAAAGAGAAACTTCTTCTTTTTCTTTTTCAATTTCTGCTTATCAATATTCAACTCAGTTTCGTCAGCATCCTATAGCGTATAATGAGAAATTATTAGTTAGTTTCAAGTAAATAACAAATTTTTAGGTACTCACCTTGTCCGCATCAATTTTCTTGCTTTTGCTAAGCTTTTTTGATTCCTTCTGTTTTTTCTTTTCCTTCTTCGAAAGCTTGACTGAAATTTTCTTCGAATCACTGATTTCTTCACGCTGCGCTGTATGCAATTCTAGGCGTTGTTTAATGCTCTAAAATTAATGTTGTGACAACTGAGTTATTCACCTTTTGGTTCATTAAGGTGAAATGAAAAAAATATTTACCAAATCTTCTTCGGCTTCACGCAGTCGATCCATTTCCAGACATTCCACCACCTCATTTCGCAATTTCACCACTTCTACCATGCGCGCAATCAGCGCTTCTTCGCGCGCTTTATCCGAATCGGTTTTATTGCGTTCCGGCTGTGCCATTAACACGCGTATTTCATATTCCAAATCGGCCTGCTCCTGCTCCAAGCGATGTTGACGACGTCTGTTAAATAGGGAAAGAAATTAAAACTTACATTAAAACCAAATACATTGAATTGCATGTTGAGTTCAAATGCTTTACAATATTATGTAAGTGTCTTAAGAAAAATGTTGCTTGTTTTTTCCAATAATTCGAAAAATCAGAAGACTTTCTTTCTTTAAGAGCGATTATAAATGTGAGAATAATTTAATTTTTCTAAAAATATACTCGCTGTGTGGCACTGCAATCCAAAAATTTGCAAATATTCTATTTGGTTTTTAAACGCGACACAAAAAAATCAAAATAGATTGAAAGTATTGAATACTGTATGCCGTTCTTAGGCATCGTCTTTTCACGTTTTTTTTTTCAACTTTGCATTTTGAGACACTTTGAATTTGCTTAATTTTTTTGTTTACTGCATGACATGTTGATCAAAGTAACTATTGCCCTATTGATTGAATGTTTGATGGATTAGTAAATTAATATTCTAAATTCATATATTCTACTTTAATAATTAATAATACTTACAGGTACATTAGTTCGGCTTGTCGGCGAAATAGTTCGTTCTTCTCGTTAACTAACTCGAAGAGTTGTAGTATCAGATCTTCCACTTCTTTTGAGTTCTGCACATGTTCCGCTCCACTTGATGTAGACTTCTTGCCATCCAGCGCGTCAGGTGTTGTGGCCCTTGCACCCAACAGCTCGCCATCTTTTCCCTCGCATCTATCGCGTATCATTTTCTCCAATATAACACCCTGCTTTTCCAGGCCCTGCTGCTGCACTTCAATGATCTCCAACTCATGGCGTATCTCTTGCAATGGCAACATTTGTAACACCTTGCGTGGCGGTACGGGCAACGCCGGTGCTGGCCCTTTGCGCCGCTTCCACTTTCCGTGCGCCGATTTGTTGTATGGCGTTGACGAGATATCGCAGTCTTCTGTGCCGGACGAGGCGGATATTTGTGATTGTCGATTACGATTTTGTGCCTCTTTGTTGTCCTTCAACTTCTCGAGTTGCCGATCGCGTAGACTATCGAGCAGAGGATTCGCTTCGCGCGTCGGCGTCTCCATGCTAGGTGGCACAATGATACGCCGATAAACGACATTCATCTCCTCCTGCTCGCTATAACGCAGCAATTGTTGCTTTTGCTTGGCATCATCGCATTTGCCACTGCCGTCGGCGTTGGCATCAACATTCACTTCAGCATCGTGTTCGTCCTCGAGCAAAATTGCATCAAGCGGTATGATGCGACGTGAGCTACGACGACTCGTCGTCGCACACTCCTCTTCGGCACTTCTCAAGTTTAAGTCGTGCACTGACAGCTGCTTACCCTCCAACAAAGCTTTCTCTTCGTCGGATAGCTTCGAGTCGGATGTATCGCCTTGCAGAGGGTAATTAAGCGAGTTTTTTGGCGCCGTGCCATTTGTTTGTTGTTGTTGCTCTAATAGCAAACTATGATCGAGTCGCGCGGGCTTCGGTGGCGCCGGTGCAGGACGTTTTTTGCGACTCGACTTCGGTGTGCCCACAGTGCTCGAGCTGGGTGTAGATGCTTTCGAGCTGTCAGTCTGCCGATCGCCGGTGATAGGCGAGTGTGTGGCTACAGGTGCGGGGAAAAGCTCCTTGGCAAGTGGGGCGGGTGGCGCGGGAGCTTTGCGAGCTTTCCGCGAACGTATTGTGCCACCGGCGGATGAAGTTAGGGAGTTGCTGGATCCACGTATGTCGATATTGCGGTGCAGGCTCTGTGGTGTATTATTGTGACTGGCACTGCCGAGCGAATTTGCGCTGCCATAGTAGTCGCTGGAATTTTGCAGAATAAACGATGAAGCAGATTGTGCAGACTTATTGCCAAGACGAGGCGTGAGTTCCGGTGTGGGATTTTGTGATAGTGATCTAAGTTTGTGCGGTGGTATATATTTGTATTTTAACATTTTTTGTTTGTTTGTTTTATTTTAATAACAAAGTGTTTCGAATATTTATTGGTGCAAGAGTGCTGGGTCTAAATTGCGGTCGACATTTTAAGGCGATTAAATGGGAGAGTAGAAACTTTTTATTTTGTACGAAGATCCGATGTTATTTATTTTCGCACATTTTGTGCCATCACTAGAAAAATATTCTAATTTTCAACCAGTTGGTCGGTTGCCAAACTGCAATGCCAGCAAATTGAAACGACAAGTGAATACTAAGAGTGCGCCAACATAAAGAAAATTGCAAACTAACGAAATTCAAGCGAAAGCTCAACTGGCACAAAAAGTTTGTTATTCTTGTCCAAGCCTTCGGTCGTCAAATGGGCCGCTATGAACCACCTTAATTTTTGCCATAATTTTTTTTAACTGTGAAATGCTTATAAACACACACATGTAAGCTCATGACTAATTAAAATTAAACAGCGCTGAAACAACAAAACTGCGGAAATCAGCTGGTCTACACGTCGCTTTATTGTAACGATGGTTCGTTGACCATACACAAGCGAAAAGAAAACAAACGCCTACAGACATACATACACATGAATGTGTTCCCGGCACCTACACACACCTGCCCGCACACAAACGCTCCTATGCAATTTATTAAGCTCAAAGAGAACATTTAATTTTTGTTTATACAAACCGGCATTCAATCGGACAAACTCACTTAATAAATCAAACAACTCACTCCCTCACTCACTCACTCACTCATTTATGATTTAATTTGCATACGACTTGTAAATCGACAATATCTATGGACATGCCCAAGCCCGGAAGCCATAAATGCAAGACATCAAATCACTTCCAACGTTCAACGTTCAAGTCTTCGGCGTAACTGAGTTACATAAATGGTAGAAGGTGTATGATAGCGGCACAATTCTACAGTTAGTTTAAGACACACGACAAATTAAAAGAGGCAACTCAAAATGCCACAAAAGCTACGCATGCGTGCTAATTAAAAACAATATGCAAACAATATTAAGTGCAGAGAATGGAAAAACTCTATGTACATATGTATGTATGAGCACTGAAAGTAACAAGTTGGACTTGTATTTGTTCTTCTTTTTTTTTTTTTTTTTTTGGACAAATATCTGAAGAATTAGCCAAGAGTCTTGTTTTCGTTTGGCGAATCAGTTGTATGCCCCACTTCCAAAGTACTCGTATATGTGTCGCGCATTTTGCTTTGCAGAAGATTTGGCAATGGACACTACGCTACGTAGCATTCGCATTACCGTTCTTTCTATTCAAGTTAATCGCAAATACCATAGGAAATATTTATATATACACAAATACATATGTGTAAAATGAATTGAAGGTATTTTGAAGTGTTTCAAGTTAGCATATCAGCACATAAGGTGACGAACGCGGGAATAGCACCAAAAGAAGAATTAAAATTTAAAAACATTTTAGGAAATTGACCACGTTATCAAATGAAGAACGAGAATTGATTGCTGGGCCAATTCAAGCCGATTCGAAATATTTTCTTTATTACTCATTTTGAAATGTGTCTCCAAAAACACAGTCTTGATGTAATGGCAATAATAAACATTAACGCTTTTCCACAATTTTTAAAATACACCGGTGGCACACTAATTACCACGCCCTTACATATTCCAATAGTACTGCTTGAAAATTGAAGATGACGGTATTTTAGAATTTTTTTTTTTTGTATATTAATAAGTTGTGTTATTTTGCCGTTATAAATCACGCATTACTGAAAATTTTAGGGTCGGTTTCAAAGTGGCATTTTAATTAGCACACCCTGTCATAAGAAAAGTGTTTCGTAATTCGTTTCCGTTTAAGGTTGTGATTTTTCTCCGAGATTAGTTGTAAGTAAAAATTTTTAATAGACATACATCAGTGTGAAATATTTAAAATTGGACGTTGCAAGAGCTCCAGTGAAGAGGAAAGGCGCCTAATATGAAACATGTTCAAGGCCGGGAAAAATATTAGTAAAATATTATCGTGAGAATAAAACATTGCAAATAAAAAGAGATCTAGATGCAGAAAGACCACAAAAACAGAAGATTCCCTCATTGTTCGGCAGGCGCTTAAAGATCCTTTTGCAACTTCCTCACAAATACGACTGTTAAACAGCGGCTTTTGGAAAACAGAAATTGGAGAAGAGCGCCAGTAAAAAACGTTCACAATACCAAAATTAAATTATTAAAAAATGTAAACGGCCTCTTTTGGATGTATTCTCTATTCTGTTGTAAATAGCTAAGACGATACTCTTTCTCGACTTTTTCGTAAGTTTTTTTTTTTAATGCGAATAAACTTTCTTCTCAAGACTATCAGGCAGTAAGCAAAAATTCCCCTATACTATTTGTATAGAATATAAAAGCAAAGAAACCTAAAAATAATTTGAAAATAATTGAGTATGATTGTTCATTGTCTGTGGCACGCGATTATCTAAGCGGTGTCAAGGAAAGTTGTGCTTCAGTCAGAAAAGCATCTCTCAAAATTCAAAAATTTTTGTTGATGCTCATAAAATTAAATAAATTTACTAAAAAAAAACCCATCGAAAAGAAAGAGATTTTAATAATTTTATAATCTTTTTTAGAATTAATTTCATTACAGTGGCGAATATAGTCGTTAGTAAATTAACATAGATTGGAGCGGCAATACGAACAAAGTGAATTGCATAGCTGGCTGTCACGTCTAGAACTCATTAAGATGCGCCCACAACAAACAAAAAAGCAATCAAACATTAAAACTTAAAAATAAATTTGTGTGCAGGTGGGTGTTGTGCACAAACATTTTATAAAGGTATTATGGAGTAATATTTATTAATATCCGCCCGCACTAACTATTTACAATTACTCAACATAAATTCGCGACGCCAGATTAGGAAATGATATTAAAATAAATTTAAAATATCACGAAATTAAGTAGAAAAAAGATGTAAATAGAAAAAAAGCGTTGCGGAAGACAAGGAAATGCTTCGAGAATTAAACTTAACACAGCATATTGCTGACAGAGAAAAAAGTTAGTGGGCTTACGAAAAGGAGTGACTTATATTTAAAAAAAAAAAGCACCTTTACTTGCGCCAGCTGAGCTGTTTCGAATATAAAATATATGTGCGAGTATGTAGAAATGCCGAAATATCTGTTCATCCTTTTGAAAACAAATTGAGCACGAATTGCAGTGAAGAAGCACTCGATATAAACTTAAGTACATACATACATACATTCATGCTTGCATAAATGGCTGTTGTGAGTAGTTAATGCGCATGCGTTAAATGCGCTGACACACTTGCCGCCAAGCCCTGGATTGACATTCTCTAGAGAAGCGCTAATACAGCATAAAGCAAAAAATGGAAAATGTTGAGAAAATCATACATAGCAGCACACATTTATATGGAGCAATCGGAAAACTGGTCAAGTATTTTTACCTCAATTTTGCCGTTGTGTATGTATGTACGAGTATGTATGTACATGTTTGGCTTGTTTGTGACAAAGCCGAAAATTTCAAATAAGCCAAATGTGTAGACGCAAGAGGGTGGACCATTTTTCAGATGAAAACTTTTAGAATTGTAAGACAATATTACGTTAATTCAAAAAGATTTAATGATAACGGAAAAAATAACCTACAAAACACTAGTCAAGCAAAACAAAATTTATTTAATTTAGAAAAATCAAATTAGTTAGATAATCATGAAAACTGATTTAATCTTTAATCAAAAAACGTTTGTGCTTATTTCTAATTACAGATGTGATTAAAAATCACGCGGTTTTATTAAAATTGTTTAAAAAAAAATTTTATAGTAATTAATAATTAAGTTATCATTATAACTAAGTCATAAATGTTAATATAAAAATTGGACTACTTGTAGTAAATAAGCAGTAAGCATAAACATAATTTATCTCCGATTTATAATTCAAGATATTTGCACTGAGAGTAAAATTTTATAAAACTAGCACGCACTCTAAATTTAAATAAGATTCAAAACTTTAAAAAAATGTGCCACAGTAAGTGTAACGACTATGCCAGCTTACGATTACCAAAGTCACGTAAAAATGTACGATAAGAAAAAGAAGAGCAATCAGTTCAAAGCAAGGATGCATTTTAACGTTAAATTTAACCGTTCCGAAATGTTTTCTCTTGTTTCGGTTGAAACATTTCTAAATATTATCGTTAAAGAAATGATCATAATAAATTTCATTACGTTTTTAACCGAAACGAAATGCTGGCGTTAACGTTAAAACGTTAAGAAAAACGCTGGAGATTCACTCGTCGCAAACAGAAGCGCAAACAGGCGCAAACATACTTTTAGGCATATTAAAATTAACGAAAACGGAAATTTTATAACGTTGCAACATTAACGATTTCATTTCGTTTTGATAACATGGCGCCGAAACGGAACAAACTCATTTCGTTAAGTTAATTTTGCTCGTTAACAAAACAAAACGTTCGTTTGTTGAGCAGCCCTGGTTCAAAGTTTAGTTTGAATTTGAAAAGCGAATCGTAAAAGAGTTCATCAAGTTTGTAAACATGTTTTATATGGGATATATAAACTTGAAAAACAGTTTAAACCGGATTCGAAATCCGGATTCAAATCTAGTCGCGGGATTTAAAAATATATATTCTTGGCATTTTTCTAGCCTTTTTCATTTAAGTAATAGTTTTAAAAATACATAAAATTTATAAAAATTCAGGTATGATTTTTAAGTGCTAATCTAAACTAATATTTCTAAAGACAATTTTTATGAAAATTTATGCAATTCAGGAACTTCTCATTTTCAACGATTCGGTGCATACACCTCAAAGCCCACAATCCACTAAACGAATTTCCAAAGTTTCTTCTATGTTGTCCGAACATAGTATTAGTGAAAGTAGAGTTATGCAAAATGTAGCAAGCAGTGAGGTTTATCTGTAAGTTGTTGGTTCAAGTATAATTGCTGATTTTTATTGATTGATATGCCATGTAAGAAAAACCTAGAAAACCAGACCATCGGACTTCAAAAACAAGTTAATATACTTAATACTTAAGATCAAATATCCCGAAACCGGTTGAGTTTTTGACAGCATACCGTGAAATTAAATTAATCATAAATGAGGTTAATAATATAATTTATAAGTATCTGAGACGGCTATCCAGACTACCCTGTACATAAAATTCATCAAAAATGAAACGAAATTTTTTCGTCAAATTCTTTCTGTTATTAAGCTTAACTCTTGAACCAAACTCGCTTAAAATTTTTGTTTCAGCTGGTAAAACTTTTGAGAGGCTCAAGTGTTCTACATTAGTATGTTCACTTAATATATAAATAAACACAAAAAGTGTGATTTGTAACACTTTTCGAAATTTCTACATAGTCACACAAATATGTGTACGTACATATGTACGAGTATATAAGGCAATTGTGCCACTGCCAACAATAGTCACAACTTCCAAAGCAAAACATAACACAAATGGAGTGAGATGATGTCGGCGACCGAAAGTGGACAGTGACAATATAAAAAAAATGTAAGGCCGTCTAAAACGAATGACAAAAGTAAAGCAATGCTTGCATCTTAAAAAATTACAACGAATCACATGTATGTTATATTTCAATTGTTAAAGATGGACAACAAACAAAGCATTTGTACGAGGGCTTCCTTTTAAGTTTTGCAACTGGGCCCAAAAAAAAAAAAAAATTATGAAATGGTATTTCAAAAGTGATCATTTTCGATAAGAAAATATGTAATGCATCGTTCATCTTAATTAAAATCATGCTGATTCATTCAACACCACACTCAGCTATTGTTAATGTGTCTGAGTGGAGTGAAATTCTTCTCTTAAAATAAAATCGATGCTATATTTGTTGTAAACAGATCGGCGTTTGACACATTGTCAAATGTAACAATTTTTTGGCATAAGTGAGACCAGCATAAATCGATTTTTTTGTTTTGCATAACATGTCAACCTAATTAAATAGTTGATTAAATCTAAGCTCATGTCAAAGCTAGAAGAAGCTCAATACATCACGCCAAATGAGAAATCTTAAAACCACTCTTATGAGAACCAAACTAATGAACAATTCATATTTTCTGTTTTATACAGTCGTTCATAGCCAGAGCACATCTAAGATCGGCAGTTCTCATTTTTTAGTAAAACGACAGTGCCGCAATTGAATAAGCAGAAAACGGTACACAACCATTTTTATTAGTAGTCTTCGCATAATCTAGTAATCCCATTGCCGAATGGAAAATTGAATTCGAAGCAGAACATTGAGCAAACGTATGAAAAGGCGTTATGATCAGCATAGAGAATACTTAAGAAAGCAATTAAACGATTTTGAACGCCGAGTCTAAACACTGAATTTCAATTTTCAAGATTTAAAAGACAGCCCTCGTAACTATGTATAATGGATGCGTGTGTGCTTAATTTGTATTGTTATGACTGCAGAATCATTCTTAACTGAATAAGGAATGCAGGTAACCGGAAATTACCAAGGTAAGATGGTTAATACAAATATGATAATGAACATGGATTGGATTACAGTGCGGGAAAGAGTGTTAAAGTGGTGAGTACAATGAACTCTCTGAATTAAATTACAAGAAATTCTGGGTGGTCCTTCTCAAATGTAAGAAAAGTGCTAAATTACACACTCAAAATACTAAGGAATCATCATTGTACATCAATAACTATTATGTAGCAATTACTACAAAACTAATGTAGGAACTCGGAACATTTAAATGCTACTACAACTGCACAATTACAAATATCCAGCTAACTTGTAATGATATTCTTTCTAGCTCTTTCTAACAATAAATGAATTAAATTCAAGCGGCTAAGGTCAGCTGAAACATTGATAATTCTTGATATTAAAAAAATATTTAATTGATAAACTTAACAAAAGAAGCATGTTACTAAGACAAGAAGAAAGCAACCAACATAATTACATACATGTACAAATGTATGTACATACATACATACATACGCATATTATGCGTTTAAAAACTATAGCACAGCCACATATTGCCATATTTAGACAAGTTTTTGTTTTATTTAAATTCCAAATGTGTTTAAATTAAAATAATTAAGTCTTTAACAAAAACCGTCTAAATTCAAGTTTCAGGATTTGTTGAAAACTAAAAAAAAAAAAATAAGCAAACTGTTAGCAAATTTCAAACTCTAAAAAATTTTAATTTTTTTGCGTATGTCGCTTGGTTGCTTCAGTAAAACCAATTGGTAAAAATAAACGTAATTTTTAGCCACTTCCAAATTACACTTGTTGGTACTAAAATTGAAGAAGCTACAAAACTGTAGACGCATAAAGTTCGAAATTTTTTTTTAAGTAATTTACAATTTTATTGAGCTCAAGGCCAGTTTTATGGAAGATTTTTGTGAAAAATTGTAATGATAATTTTTTTTTTAAATTTTGCACAAAGTTTGAAACTTGAGTTTGAGACCGAACTGCATTTTAATTGAAAAATAATGGAGTTTAAATAAAATACTGAAACATTATCACAATTTGTCAAAATGTGGTTGTGCTATAGTTGTCAAATGCAATGTACATAGTTCAATAAGCAGTGGCTGCTCCCTTTGAAATCTAACACGCAGTAGCAGCAGCGTCTTGTTCGCCACTGATTTACACTTTCCGCTATTATGGCGCAAAAACAAACAGGTAATCGGATGATGTCCCACAAAATATTTCCATGCTTCCATAAATAATCACTCACATGGCTGACATTTGGAAACAAAAAGTCTTAAGCAACAATTTCGGCATATTTCTAATGCTACAAATTTCTTTTGTCTGCTTTGCTACTTCTACTTCTAAGCGAAAATGAGGATGACCCTTTGAACATAATGCACTTATTGCTGGTATTGTAAAACCAATGTGCATACATACAATTACATTTGTATATGAATGTACATGTGTTTTTTTTTTTTTTTAATTTTTCTTTGATAGCGAAATAATTGTACGACGCACGTGCACTTTTGTCTGGATATGAAACACTCTGAATTTTGTGTGTATTCTCGTACGAAATGTAGCTGTTTCGGTTTTTATCGCGTTGGCTTAAACCACTTGGACCGACTCGAAAGTGTTGACTAGAATGACTGACGTACCTACAGCCATGTACACATGTTGTAGTCGAATTTCTTGCTTCTATGTACATAAAATAAAAATATTTGTTTACGTTGAGTTGAGTGAGAATCAGTAGTGAGTGAAGCGCAGACTGAGTTTCAATTGCACCAAATGTTGAGTGCAGTTATTTTACTCAATATTTTTGTGTATAGTGGGCAGTGTTTTTGAAATGCTGTGCCTACATTCGAAATAATCGCTTTGAGTGTTGTTTTTTTCTTCAAGGGGTTAGGCCACTTTGATATTTAAAAACAATCATTATTTTTTTCTATTAGCTAAAATGCTTCCTTATAGTCCCGAGATTACGGAAAATATGAAATCATACATAATTTTGATGGTTAAAGTAGATTTTTAGTTCAAACAGTAACGTCACTTCAAACACTCATGAGAATGTATAGATACTTTAAACGCGCTTTTTCTCAAAATACGGTTTTTAAAAACGATAAATCCTGCAAATTTCAACCGATTCCGAAGATTTTTACACTCAAATGCCAGCAATACAATTCTCTTGGATCTATCGTATGATTTTTGCAGTACATCAATTTCTTCTTTTATATCTTTCAATTAGATAATGTAATGACAAACATGGGTAAAAAAGACATTTTTCCTTCATATAATTGTACTCGTAATTTCGTAACAAATCCAATATAATACGAAATCCCTACGATAGTTCATAGCCAGTGCATTTCTATTGAAGACAAAAACGCGATTGTTGCAGTCGGACGAAGATTTTGGCAACTACACCCTATACCAAGTATACTCGCCCTGCGAGAGAGGCAATATTCACAGTACTATCTCAACTATAATTTACGATGTAAAGTCCTGAACAAATTTTCTAAGCAACTTCAATATATGTATGCACATTAAAACCTTATCAAAAGATTTCCCTCACGAGGTATACTTTCTCAGCAAAAAAAAATTGAATTTGTGCATCTAAAGCTTTTTCGTCTGCTGAGTCCGAATCTGAAGCAATAATCCCTTGGCTTTCTCTACAGTCCGTGGTTTGTCCAGAAACCGGCTTTTGTGTTTGTGTTTTTTTAATTTTTAGCAAAATATATGAACTTAAAAAAATACTAAATAAATTTTTATTTTAAACAAAATTAAAACTAAAAATATTTGTTTGCTTTTTGTTTCTAAATTAAGGTGTAATTCTAATATAAGAGCCAAATTCATAAAAAATAAAATTACGAAATTAAAAATTAATTGAATGTTTTTGATAAATTTTAGGCTTTTTGATTTGCTCCACCTATAATGGATAAAGATAATTTTCTTGTACTCAATCAAACGAGCTTATCTATTTGGCACATTAGATTATTTAAATTATCAAAAAATAGATTTGCTTTCAAATGAACCGGTTACGAATCCGAACTATGTATATGTGTATGTATGTACATACATATGTATGTATGTATGTATATACATTAGACTGGGGCGATTTGTACCGGGTAGAATTTATCAATACCGCGCCGTCAAAATTACGATTCCTCTTAATATTTTGAACAAAAAATTATTGTACGACATGGGTCTAAAATGAATTTGGAGGTTCCGTAATTGGATTTTTATGGGATCAGGTTGGGTTTTAGAAAACTTTAGTGTACAAAAATCGACAAAAAAAAGTTGGCCATTATACAAATAAAGAATAACTTATCCATTGATGCAGCTAAAAACATGAAATTTTATATTTAGTACACTTATCACATATAAACTGTTGTCTGTGAAATTCATCAATATCGGACGACTATAACATATAGCTCCCATACAACCGATCATTCAGATAAATCGATTTTTGAGTACAACTGTTTTTCGTCTCAAGTTTATGAAATCAAGTTTTTAAATATTGTTACCAATTTGGAAAAAAATTCAAGATAAATCATATATGCACCTGAATGATTGGACCTTTTTTCAGATTTCAAAAACCGAAATTCGAAAATGATTCATCCATTTTAATTACATATTTGGATTCAGCATCAAATTTTGATTGAAATTGATATGTATAATGGTCAGATTATTTTTTTTCAAATTTTGTACATTATGATCCCATAAAAATCAAATTCCCGAACCTCCAAATTCCTTTTAGACCCAAGTCGTAAAAGAATTTTTTGTTCAAAATAATAAGAGGAATCGTTATTTCAATGGCGCGATATGGGTTGCAAATTTGCCCCAGACTAATATACATACATGCGTACATACATACATAAGTATGTATGTATATATTTGAAGCACACAAATGCCCGATGTACCAGAGTCCAACCCACACCGCAATCTGGGTTAACCCACCAGTTTTTATAATTATTTGGCGACCTCTATAGCCGTCAGCTAACACACAACTTTCAGATTCATCATGCGGAAAATCTTATCGTCAATGCAGCAGTTACCTAAGCAGTCGAGAGTAAACTATAGAATAATTTCGCAAGCAAATAGCAGGTTGACAGCAAAAGTGGAAGTAATTTGCATAAGCATGTCTTTGTATAATTTAGCATTTAATTATCGGCCTGACGTTGTCATGCGAGTGTGTCGCATGTGCAACAAATGGTGGCAAAGTGGGCGAGCAGCGCAATAAGAACAAATGAATGGCGACGACGCTGCGGATATGAGTAATAAAGAAGATGCTACAGGAGTTATACTTAAACGACGTAATAGCGCTAAAAACGTGAGTACAAAAATTTAGTGACCCATTTCTTCACCTCCTCTTGCCCTTAAAATGTCGACAACACTATGAAAATTAAATATTAGAATTGGAAATTTTGCTGATTTAACATATTTTTCGAATAACGAAATCGACTAAGCATACGAGTACTTACATATTTGTTCTGGGCGTGGGCACCGGCGTCTTCTTCGTCAGCGATGACGACAAGCTAGAACGGCGCGATAGATTCACAGCATCTTCATCGGTCTCCTCACCAAACGGATTGCGGGATATGCGCGGCGGTGGTGGACGTGGTGGTGGCACTTTGCCGCTTGAGGGCGTAGAAGCCGCCGTTGAGTTGCGCGATGTCTTCTCCAACTCGACCTCATCATCGGAGCTATCGAAGGGATTGACGTTTTGTGCTTTTTCTGCAGACTTTGCGGCCAATGTGTCACTGGCACACGATTGTGAAGTTCTAACATGGATTTTAGTTTGTTGTAGATTTTCTTTGTTGCCATCTAAGTCCTCATTTTCGTCATCCGAATTGAAGGGATTTAATTCTTCGGGATATTCATCAGTTGTAACATTACTGGGGGTTGTTATGACTTTTCTTGTTGTTGCATTGATGACGCCAGATGTGGTTGGCAAATCCGTTGTAACATTATTCATTGTGGGTTCTTTTTTCGGCTCATCTTCGCTTATTTCTATTTTCGGTACTTCTTTAAATGTTCTCAATTTCGGCTTTGGCTCGCTATCGCTTTCATTTAATTCTACCTTATTGTCTTTAATAGTTTCCATTTCTAAAGGCACTTCATTTACATTTGACTTCTGGAATTCCTTGATATCCTGTATTTTAGATTCAATCTGTTCCGCCTTCTCTATCTCCATTGCTTTTAACTTTGCTTCGTCTTCGAGATTTACTCTAGTCACACTTTCAGTTGCTTTAGTTTCATTTATTATTGTCATAGAGACCTGTTCATCTAATTTCGAGGCCACTTCATGGCCGATATTCAGTAGTTTCTTATCGCTAATGGTGTTAGTACTTACAATTTCAGGGGCACTTAACTTATCGTCATTATCAGTAGTTTTATTATTATCATTAAGTGTATCATTATCCGCATGTTTGCCTTCATTAGTATTATTATTACGTTTGTTTGCAATTACTTCGAATTGTTGCAGACGCGCACGCACCACACTGAGGCGTTCGGTGGTTGCCACATCCTCCGCCGACTCTAGCGTCTTTATGCGCATTTCAACAGGCTTCTCCAACGTTGTATCCATATTTTCAGTCCGACTGTCTGTATCCAATTCAATGAGACTGGCTCGCAGTTTCTCTAGTTTCTCAGTGTTGGACACCGTCGGTTGCACCTGCACCTCCGTCTGCGCCAGTGCTGTTGCTGCCCCAATTCGGTCTTTGGTAACATCTTCATTAGAATTAGGTTCGCATATATCTAAGTTAATTGTTGCTGTCAGGCTTGTTGGCGGTCTGTTCTCTGTCGATTTTGTTGTGGCACTTTTTAAAACGCCTTCCTGATGGTCATTGTTGTTTGCGTTATCTGCCTGTTGATCGGTATGAGCTTGGGTATCGGGTAAGTTTGGTGTAGTTGTATTTCCTTGTGCTGGTCTTAACGCGGATGTCAAATTCAACTGTAGCTCAGTTTTCTTTTTCTCCAATGGGGTTTTAGTGCTGTCGTCGTCAGCCAATGGTTGTTGACCACTAACTGTTGTTTCATAAATTTTATCCGCTTCATTTGCTCCTGTCTCCAATTGCAACTGCGCAGTGGTTGTAAATTTTGGATTTTCAACATTCGTTTTCTTCATTCCCCCCTTTTCGTTGCTGCTTACCGACTCCAACTCCTCCACCAAAGCTGGTGGTTGGGTTTTTGGCAAAGCCGGCGCAACGTCTTCCAAGCTTGTCTCCGTTTCTGTATCCGACGTATCCATTTGTGCTTCTGCGCCTGATTTACTTTCGACTGTGTTGGATATGCTCTCCGTGTCCTCGCCATCACCATCGATAGTGTCATTGAGAAAATTGCTAAGCGCGCTATTTACCTTGTATGACGTTGTTGCATTGGATCCTTCAATGCGCTGCAAACTCTTACGCTTCTCCTCATCGGAAACACTTTTTTGTAACAAAAATTTACTGCCAGACGCTGCTTCACTGCCGCTATTGCCACCAGCATGCTTCTTGGTTTGTTCAAAAAATGCTAGTCGATCTGCTATGGAGCTACGCGCGGCCTTTGGAAGCACGGCGGCTGTATCGCTAGAGGTCGGTATTTGCTCTTCATTTGCATGACGTAACTCTACACCACCTGCTGCCAATTCACCACCAGTAGCCGAGTTTAGCTGTGCTTCTTCGTCGGGGCATGTTTCACAACAATATTCGCCATCCAACTCCGTCTCATAGAAGCTGCCGGGTGTGAGTTGGGAACCACAGCGTGCACATTTCAGACAAGTCCGATGGTAAACTTTTTTGCCAACTAAAAGGCGCTCAGCGAGAAAGACGGGCAATTGACATTTTTGGCAGGGATCTCGCTTAGGTACGCCAACAACATGGGCCATCTGAAAGATAATGAAGTAAGTTGAGTATCGAAAAAACATTGTATTTGTTGGTTAAAGATGTTTACGCTAGTTTGTTAGTATTCGAATTTTATTTGGATTGCACCGATTTGTGGTTAGCAATAGACTAAATGACTGTTGTACGAATTTGAAAGCATTTTAAGTTCACAAGTACCACTCACTTTAATTCCTTCAGAAGACATAACAGAAATAGAAACTCCAAGAATAGATTCCGAATATGTAGGCAAAAAAAGTATGAATCGGCACTAAAAAAGAATTTCAGGTAAGATCTTAACATTGATGCAGAAACACCTTGAAAACGCCTAACGGAATATTAATAAGAAACCGATAAGTTTGGATGTGCGTCGAGATATATAACCATCTCGAAAAACATAACGACATAAAAGACTCCGAAAATAAAAAGGAAGATGAAGATTTAGAGGAAGGCTGCAAATTGAACCTCCGTCTTTTTGTATGAAATTTTACATTTCATAGTTGATTATTATTCCTCAGTATAGAACGACTTAATATTAGGTATTTTATGGAGTTTGCAAAAAGTTCCAAAAATACTGAAAAAATCCATAATGGATTAAATCAGAAGTGTTTCGTGGATAAATATCTTCTACTAGCTGGCAACCGTTGCGCGAGGCAATCCGTTCAGTAGTGCCCGAGATTAGCTCTTTCCAAAATTTTAGACTTTGTTTTATAATATGTATAAATTAAGTAAAACTCATAATATAAATTGAAAAAATATTTTGTATTTACAAAAACTCTGTATATTTAACCGCACAGAAGCAGCAAGACAAAAATATTTTTTAAAATATAAAAATGTATAATCAAGGCATATTTAATATGTAGGTAGCCGTAGTAGTTGAAAAAAAAAATTAAAAGCAATATGTGTATTTCATTTTTGCTTTTATAAGGTAATATTTAAACAAAATATTTTTTCAACTACCTAATTGTATTGATAACATTCTTATATAAACGAAATACAATTTGACAATTGACAATTAAAATTAAAATAACCTAGTATGTATGTAACCCCCGATAATCGGGTGTTCTTGACTCAACAATTTTACGTTTTTCTTAGGAACGACCGACTATAATCTTTCTTTTAAAATATGTATAAAAAATCCATATCCAAATTTGTAATATCTTTTCACGCAAATATCTCAGGAACTAACAGACAGACCTTTAATTGGGGAATTGTGTGCAAAAAAACACATCAACAACATCAAATCATTTGATATACACATCTACATATGTACATATATTTCGTCTCTGTAGGTTTTGTAATTTAGTCAAGCTAAGCGCCGCTTTTCAGAATATACACAGATAAAAAAAAATTTTATTATGATGCTACCTTATTTTTATGAAAGTAAGTTATTGATATGTCATTTACAAACATGTAAGTTTGTCATGATAAATTTTTTATTGAATCATTACTTCATATCATAAACACATTTCCTGCTAATTTCCCTCATACTGAAAAATATGGCATCCTCTGGTTTTTCTGTTTTGTTTTTCTGTTCGTATTCGCCTCAAAATAATATAAAAAAACTGCAAATTTAATAGGAAAAGTTTTAAGTTTCTCTGAATTTTTGAGAAAATGGCTTTATCGCTTTATAGAGTGTGTCGGGAAAAGACTTTTGTCCCATCCAGCCGGCAAATTTTTAAATACCATTTTGGCCATTTTAAGACTAATCCAGTGGGATGCGCAGGTGTCAACTTCCCGAACCGCTCAAATGTAGTTTCGGCTATCTGGGTAAGCAATAATAATTCTAATTTTCATCTTAAGTGACATATTCAGCCGTGCTCCCAGTTTCACATTCCAAAATTTCCCTGTGGATTCGATTTGAAATCACATGTTTGGTGTTCCCAATTTCACATTCACATAAATTTTTGTGAATTGAATCCGAATGCTTGGTTGTATGTGAAATGAAAAGTAAATGACAAAAAGTTTGTGAATGTTTCATTATTTTCGATAGGAATAATTTTTAAAATATTCTTTGATGTTTGCAGAGGCCATTTATGACATTTCTGTTTTAGTTATTCATTGAAGTATGCGTGTTTTTAAGTGTTTTGCTGATGACTTCTCAAAAAAGCATACATATGTACATAGCTGAATCCGAAAGGGCAATTTCAACAACAGCTGTTTGTGAATTGCCACAACGATAACCGATATGTGTGAAGAAATTTGTGAAATTAGGAGCACTCTAATTCACTAATATATGTATGTAAAGGGTGTTTTTTTTACAGGTTTGTTTTTCGAATAGAGATAAAACTGGCATTTTGTGGTCAAATCTGGCAACTCTAATGTCATTTATGTTCAGTTTGGTTTGCCATTTCATCATGAACAGGTTGACAAAAGAACAACGCTGGCAAATCGTGCAAATTTATTTCGAAAATAATGGTTCAGTTCGCGAAGTTTACCGTGAGCTCCGTCCATTTTATGGTCGACATAATCGTCCATCAGAGCAATTAATTCGGTTAACCATGGATCGTTTTCGCACTACGTTTACTCTATGTGATAATACGCATCCGCAGAGACGTCGAACAGTGCGCACCGAAGAAACAATTGCCGCTGTAGAGCAAAGTGTTGAAGAGGACCCGAATGAATCGATTCGCCACCGTGCACAGCAATTGGAGCTTTGTCCATCAACTTTACGGAAGATTTTGCGCAAAGATCTTGGCTTGCGACCTTACAAGATCCAGCTTGTGCAAGAATTAAAGCCGCGAGACCATGCAATGCGTCGTGATTTTGGTGTATGGGCCGAAAATGAGATTGATCTCGATGCTGATTTTGATCGCAAAATTTTGTTCAGTGATGAGGCTCATTTTTGGTTGAATGGCTACGTCAACAAGCAAAATTGCCGCATTTGGAGTGAAGAGAATCCACATGAGACCCTTGAAACGCCATTACATCCACAAAAACTGACTGTTTGGTGTGCTCTATGGGCTGGTGGAGTCATTGGGCCATACTTCTTCCGCAATAATGCTGGAGAGGCAGTTACCGTTAATGGAGACCGGTATAGAGCCATGATAACCGACTATTTTGTTCCCGAATTGGATGGCATGAATGTGGATGAGTTGTGGTTCCAACAAGACGGCGCTACATGCCACACAGCGCACGTCACAATCGATTTATTGAAGGAAACATTCGCTGAGCGCATAATTTCGCGGAATGGACCTGTCAATTGGCCACCAAGATCGTGTGATTTGACACCATTGGATTATTTTCTTTGGGGATATGTGAAGTCGCTCGTCTACACCAACAAACCAGAAACGTTAGGGGAATTGGAAGCCAACATTCGTGGCGTTATTGCCGACATACGGCCCCATATGCTCGAAAAAGTGGTTGAAAATTGGACCTGTAGAATTGGCTTTATTCGAGCCAGCCGCGGCGGCCACATGCCCGAAATCATATTTAAACATTAATGGCATAAAATTATCCTTCCAATAAAGCCAAATTGATGGACCTTAAAACGATTTTCTTGTGTTTTATTTCAATTCGAAGTTCTATACCCCTAAAAAAAACACCCGTTACATATGTATATGTATGATACGAGTATGTAGAAGCAGACAACCTTATCAGCGCTAATGTAAGTCAAGTAAATATTAATAAAAATAGATGCCAATTGGAAAAGCAACCACGGGCTACGAAGATGCGTGAAAACAGCAGCAACGGCAGAAAAAAGCAAAAACAAAAAAGCATAACAAACGTCGGTTTAGTTTTATATATTAAATACTATATACATATGTAGGTATGAAGAATGGGAATGTATGCTCTTTATAGGCCAGATTAAGGTTAGTAGTGAGATGTTAGTGAACTCCTGATGTAAAAACGAGTAGCACAGAATAAGCTAGATAATATGTAGATGTTAGAGTCAACTTGGCTGCACTCTTCGTTTTTTCTTACCTGTAATGCAGTTTGAGCGTTAATGCGATAGCGTCTTTGTGTGAATAACTGTGGTCTTTGATAATCCGATTTGTTTCGTATTCGTATGATAGGCGTCGTTTGATAATGGAACTGTTGCGCATGCGCTCACTTGCCTAACAGGTGCTGTGGTGTGTACGTGTGCAGTATGTTTTTTTTGGAGTGATGCGTGTGTGTGTATGTGTGTGCTTATGAGTTTCCTACTTCTTTTCCTTTCTTCATATGTTTTTTAAAGAATATTTTATATACATAGTACCATCAAGCACGAAAGATTTCTTAATAATTAATGCATTAATTGACATAATTGAATTCGGTATACGCAGAGCGGATATTAACGACAAACGAAAATTCTTGACGCACAAACACAAACGTCTTAAACGAATTTAATATTTGCAAAAGCACAAATTAAATAAAAGTTATTCAATTATTTTTCGCTTAAATGCTACTTAAATATTGCTTTATATGTATATGTATGTAATATATTTGTTGCTTTGCTCATTTTTTTTTTAGTCAAAAGAGCTTATTCGTTCACTTGCGTGTGATGTACACTTAAAAATTGATTTATGTTGGTTGCTGATGCATGTAAGTATGCGTGTGTGTGTGTGTGATACTTTAATTTACGTGCAATTTATTTGTAATTTAATTTGCTTGCTTTTTTTAATTTATAGCTTAATTTGAGCTTCTTTTTTGCAGCTTCCGTTTAAATACTTTTTGTTTTTTTTTAGTTTGTTACACTTTTGTTCTATTTCGCTATGTATTTTATTTTTTATATCTATGTCTGTAAATTTGTTCGTGCTGTAACAAGTGCTGAGTTGTTTGATGATTTGTTTTTTAATTAGTGCTTTATTTGTTCATTTCCCATCTTTGTGTGGTGTAAACTGTATTATTTGTTCGGTAATGTGTGCACTTTTTGCAACGCTGTAATTCAAAATAACAACTGAGCGTTTTTTTTTGTTTTGTCCTATTTGTATTTAGCAGAATATTTCAGGTTTATATTGTCCAATAATGTCCAGAGTCTTCTCGTCCTGTTTAAAAAGAAATAAGTAAAAAAAGAAAAAAAAGTCGAATATTTATAGAGATAATGCTTTGAATGATATGAAGATGAAATTTGAAAAAGTATGAAAAGGAAACCAAAGCGAACCATACACAAAAGGAACAGGCAATTTCAGGCAGTAATCTAAAAGAAAATGTGTGTCATGCATGACGCTCATTTACTAAAAACCCGTCGTAATTAAAAAAAAAAAACCAACAACCGAGTATAGAGTATGAAGGTTTGAGTAAATTAGTAATAGTAGTAAAGTATATGCTGAGCCTAGGAAATTGTTAGTTATAGTAGCGATATTTGAAAATTTCGATTAATACATATTTTTTAATTTCTTGGGCATGGTTTACCCTCAACATGTGCAATTAAAGGATTGGCAGCATTGAAGGCTTTTTCATAGAATTTTTTTTACAATTCAATTATGTTACGAGTAAAATTTATTTGAGTCTTTGTTTCAATCTTCCTTTTAACGCATGAGGCAATAAAACGTTTTGAAAACGCACACATTATTATATATTTCTAAACTTTTCCGTCATCCCTTGGCAAATTGGCTTAGGCGATAAACCGGCTTTGATTTCTTAAATCCTCCCAAGTTAAACTCAAGCATTTAAATTTCATATTGGCATATCACTAATTCATAAAATGTACAATATGTAAGCATTGTGGCAAATGTTCGAAACGCAATATAGAAATTGAACTGAGAGCGAGCTCCCAATCAACGTAAGTTTTTCAAAGTACACAGTATATTGGAAATATGTTAATTCGAAATGGGTTTGAGAAGAAAATGGGAACTATAGTTAAAAGAGAAAAATAATAAATACAAATTTGTAGATAAAATATCGAAGACCAGACTTGAAAAAGGTATTCGTTTTTCAACTACATACATACTAATGTTTTTATTTACAAATTTTTTTTTTTGTATTTCGCAAAAAAATATTTAAAAATTTTAGAAATCGTTTTAATTGATGAAAATGTGTTAATTTTCAATTTTTTTTTTTAAGTTTAAAATCTTGATTTACATTGTTTTCAGCATAGCACAAAGTACATACTATGGGTATTCATCTAAACGCGCAAATGCCTCGTAACTGCGTAAACCTCGTAAATAAACCGGTTTTTCATACAATAATAAAAACGTTTTCGAGGTTTATGCGGTTGCGAGGCATTTGCGCGTTTAGATTAATACCCCTATTAGGGGTATTTTTGTACATGAGTCACGACAAAAATTATGAACACTTTTTTGACTGTTCTGCTCTTATCAGTTCTGACTCAGTGAACATTTCTGCTTAATACTAGTTTGCAACTATAGTCAAATAAAATAAAATTTTTAATTTTTGCATGATTTTAAGCAACAAAGAAGTGTAGTTTTCCCAATTCTTTTATAATAACGCTTAAAACTTAATTGATCTATTTATATTCTATACGGTTCGCTGGATACAAAAATGAAGTGAAATGGGTTAAGGAAACATGCATACATATCAGTTTTTTACATTACAAATAATACATTGTACAAAAAGTTTTAGTTGAGTGAATAAACATAAATGTACTCGTATTTGGATACACATTCGTAGTGGTTACAGTATTTGCGTTTATATTTGGCGTTAAATTGTAGTATATAAAACAGATGAACATATTCAAAAAAAAAATGATAGATAAACGCATTTATAGACATTTATAGAGCACACACACACTAATTTAAATCTCAAAAAATACAAGCAATGCATGATAATAATCGTCATAGTGCTAATCAAAAATATACTTAAATCAGTGTTGTCCAACGTGACTGTGTGCACGTTATGCTTGTGTTGGTTATTAGCGTACATTCGGAAAGCTACAAGCAGACAACACGAATACGGAACAGTGCGTACAAATAAGTAAACGTACTTTTTAAAAATTACGGCCAACTAAATTATCTATATTTATTTCTTTATTATATTGCTTAATTCTAATGAGATCAGAAATGTGATTGTTTGATAGTAGATTTCTATATTTGCTTTGAATATGCTTTAAAGTGGAAAATGCCACTTCGCAACTATGTATATGTATGTTGATCCGAACATTGAAAATATTTTTAAAATTTCATCTTTCGCTAGTGGATACTTTTTTTCATCAATCATTTTCCAAAAATCAATACCGGAGTCAATAAGTAACGAAAAATCTGATCGCATTTCTCTGATTTCTTTTTGAAGTAACGGATCAAAGGTAACAACATCACACGTCAATGGATTATCATATAGGTTTATAATTGGTTGTATTTGAGCTAGATCTTTAAACCTTTTGTTGTAATTTTCTAAAATGCGGGATATAATTTGGCTATAGTATTCTAATTTATTTGTGATTGAAAATTCCTCTGCAAGTGATGATAGGTTTGTAATTTGTAAATAATTGATTAATTGTAAATAAAGTTTTCTTTTGTAATTATCAAGAAGACTTTTTCGGGCGTCTCCCTCGATATTTACAAGATTTTTGTGACAACGTTCATAATATCTTTTTATATCATGTTTGCTACAACGCTTTATTTTTTTATAACAAATTAAGCATTCTGCATGCTTTTCATTGTTCTCAATAAAAAAATAACATATTTCCCAAATTTGTGGGAACATTTTTAGTGCGTTCTGTTTTTAAAGCGTGAAACGTGAATGATGTTGCTTGCTTGAAATTCTAGCGTCAACTGATCGCAAAATTCTGCTTTGCTTGCCTACGAAGTTGAATACAGTAGCACAATCGTGCTTTCACAGACACTTGTCGCGACATGTTGGTGTGAGGTGTCTGGCTTGCTGTACAACTGTCCGTGCGCTATTGTGCGCATAGGCCGTGAACAACGCTGACTTAAATCTGTGTGTTTGAGCCATTTTACTGGTAAAAAAAAAAACTACAGGGTCAAAGACGAATAATAACTTGTGCAAAAAAACATTAAATTTCTCTATGTAATCTCCAGTTTTCGAAATTTTGAACTTTGAATGAAGATTTGAAGTCTCCACTATTTAATTCAATGTTATCAATTTCAGACTCTCATATCTTTAAAAATATTAAATCAATATTGCTTAAAGCACAACAGACGTTTAAGTATTATTTCAGATTTTTCAGATTACCAGCGCCTCCCAGCATTAAGATTTATTTCGAAAATGTAACTCCGAAACCTGCGAAAAACTATATTTAATTAAAATCTTTCTACACCTCGCAGAGTAATACTATAGGTACTTGTGAAATAATTCTCTGGTTTAGAAAAATTATGTGAAACTATTTCAGAAAGCTATTCATACAGCGATGTACAACAATACAACCAGACCACTGCTTAGTAATAATCTTATCTTGTTCTGATTATGAGTGTGAATTAAAATGAAAACATATAAAACTTTATATATGTATAAGTATTTGAGAGGTGTGGGTGCAAAGTACGAGTATGCAAATATGTGCGCTTCATTTTCATAACAAAGCAATCAGAAACCAATTAAGCATTCAATGCTTAACATATTATAAGTATTGTACTATAAATCTCGAGTGTTGTTAAAGCGTGAAGCTGCATTCAATAGAAGGTCACATTGAATAGATTGGAATCGTGATTGACAAGTTGAACGGCCCTCTTCTGGGTTATACAAATATTCGGATTTAAAAGAATAAAATAAAAGAAAATCGAATGACTGTAAATCAAGAGCAGAAAAACAGCAATAAGTTAAAGTCAAATATTTAATATATATTGCATGTACGAATATGTACATACTTACGTACATATAGTATTGACGGTACTGCTGCTGGCAAATAAAAAGTCTAAAATATATATTTTTAACTTTTAATTTTGATATCTGAATAAATTTGCATTCCTTTTAATTCTAGCCACACTATTTTGTGCACTTGATAAATTCACCACATTGCTTATTTATCATTTTTGAATATTTATAAAGTTGTTTATTTGTTGTGCCAAATATTAAAAGCTCTTTTCATAATAAATTTTCAAATGTTCCTGGCAAAAACAAAAATATAACTGTTTTGCAAAGTTACATACATATATAAATTTGTTTACGAAAAGAAAGTGCATTTTAATGTTTATGCAAAGAATTAACGATTTTGCGAAATTAATGTAGCTAAAAAACTTTATACTTAAATTTCAAAAATCGATAGTAACATTTTTTGCATTGTCATTAAAATGATCAAATATTCAAATATTTCATATTTTAAATAATTTTTAAGAGTTTATTAATTAAATATAAAATGTTAGCATTTTATTTAACTTATTGAAACTTTTATTAGCATTCATTTTTAAGAAATTTAATCGCAGCTTCCAGATCACAAACATCCTACACGCTTCGCTACGGCGCCACTTTACTCCGTGTCAAGTTCTTCACCTCAGGTTGAAATCATAGATCTTTTTAATTCATCAAATTTGCAAAGAAATACGAAAAGGTATCCAGTTTGATAAAATTCTTAAAAAAAATTTTTTATATGCCGCTAAATTAATTTAAAATGGTGCAAAATATTTGATGCCGTTTTTTTTTTGTCAAAAAGTTCAAAAAATATTTCTGCAGAATTATATTATACTATTTTTTTGGTAAGTTTATCGCAACTAATTTAAATATGGAATTCAATATGATTGTATAATTGACTAGTTAATTGTCACAGAAGCCGAGGTATTCATAAAATTCGCATTCATGGTCCGATTAACTGAGTTTTTTCATATTGAAAAAGCCTTCTCAGCTCCATTTCGGGTATATAAAAAGTACAATGCACTTAGAATTACGCATGAAAAATACTAAATTTAGTTTCTGTCATGTAAGTAGTATGTATGGGCCACTCGAAATAAATAAGCGCAAATCGACCTGTGCAAAAAATTATTAATCGAAGGCATGCAAAAACATATACATAAATATACATACGTTTATTCATACATATGTGTGTATGTATTTATGTATAAAATAATGCCTTGGGCTGTGGAAGTACATGGGCTAGAGCATATATGTATGTACATATGTACATACATACATATGTAAACACATACAAACATAACATAAACAGTTATGTACGAATATGCATGTACATATGTATGTACATATGTAGATGAATAGTCAGCTGACCGCTATAATGAAAACTTGAATACTTAGCTTTGCTCGTACAAATGCAATTATACGGTGAGTCAAGGAATTATTTAAATGCGCATATATGTAAATACAGTCGATCTCTTTTTAACGCGAAAAAAACGCGTAAAAATAACCACATTTTAGTTCAAATTTGTTTATTCGTTCCTAATTTGCGATAAATCAGCGTAAAAAAAAATGCGCTTGAAAATAACCAAGTTTCCACCCGAAACCCAAGTTTGGGGAACAAAAAAAAATTTATTACATACATATGTACATATTCATTAAGTATGCTTTGATAAATAACATATTAAGAACCCTCTGTTTTACAGGATTTTGACAAAAAACTTTAAATATGTATATTAAACGACGAATAGATCCATACTTTAGTTCTTAAAATAATCTATTAAAAAGCGCTGGCGTTTCTCTTTCTGCATGTCTTTATATAAATCCCGGGAGCACTCCATAGCATTTTTAAAATCTCGTCGAAATTTCGCTAAACGTTTATCACTAACGCTGGCAAAATGCGTTAAAAAAGCAACGGGGGATTGCGGAACAATCTGTGCTCAAAAAATACGCGTTAATAAAGTAAAACCGTGTAAAAACAGACCTTGGGCGATTGTAGAAAATTCCGCGTTAAAAAAAACAGCGTTAGAAGGAGATCGACAGTATTAATTTGTACAGTGCCGGATAAAATACTAGTAGTGCATTATATTTGCAAATTTGGATAACAAGTTATTCCTCAATTTCGATTATTTTTCAATTAAAATATAATTGATCCTCTAAAAAGAACAAAAACCATATATGTATACCCCAGCGGCCTCGAATTTCTTTTGCAGACAAATAGTTCTCGATTACGTCGTCTAAGCCGTTTTTTTTTTTAAATTTGGTAAAATAAAATAATCGTTGGCGCCAAAGTGGTAATTTTTTCTTGAAATCAATATGGAGTTTTGCTCTCTTCATGGGTAGGTAATCGATACTAATGGCACCGCGTGCAAACCAAAAATCAAATCTTATTGTATATATGTATGTATGTAAGTACATATTTACTGTATAAATATGCAAGTTGGGCGCTTGAGACTTGCGTCATTTCAAGAGACGCCTGTGCTTCGTGCTTTTCAAGTATCTCTGTGCCGACACCATCTAATAAGAAGAATATTGATGACAATAGAGCAATAAATTGAATTTTGCATTTGCATATGTGTATGTATGTACACATACATATATGCATACATATATTTGTAAAGTTGATAGTAAGGAAGGCAGCAATTTGCCACTTTTAGCAAATGTAGCAGCGACGAGTAATTGCATTACTTAGTTTGAATTGGAGGAGCCCTTTTGACGGTAGTTGTAAAAGGAAACACACATAGGTACCATTTTTCCATATTTATGTTACAAGTACCTATGTACATACATATTCAGACCGATATCGATAGAAAACGCTTCTTAAACGGACTCACGATTTACATATGTTGAATCACTGCAATTACTCGTTGATATATGTACATACATATGTAAGTACATATGTATGTATGTACATATATGTAAATTAAAACATTCAACACTGACTGCGTGCAGCCTCAAGTCAGTGACTATTACGGCGTAAAAAATTGCTACATCGAATATTGCATTTAACACGCAAAATATTTTAGATGAAAAACACTCAACCGTTCACCACGAATAACTGATTTTCACTGTTGGTAAGACGATGGCATAGTTACATAGTTAGCAGCTGATGGTTTGAGTGGGAAAACACAATAAAAAAAATTAATACTTTAATAACACACTTCGTTAAGTGCTTCAAAACAGCTTTTTCGTAAATGTGTTAATTTTGCATATTTTGCTAAGAGAATAGTGGATGTGTCAAAAGCTGCCATTCTCTACTGCTGCTGGGAATACAACTTTCTCAACACACAAGAACAGCGGCTAACAGAGGAGTTTGTCTCTAGTGGAACATCACAAACAGAACGCAAGAGGCCGAACTAAAGTGAATGTTTATAAATAAACATTTGAAACCGGTTACAGATAAAGTTGAAAGGAAGCATCAATTAGATTTTGTAAATTCCCACCAGCATAGATTTCGAGGTCAAAAAACAACTCTATTCACATTTCTCTTGCGGACTAACAACATCCGCTGCACTCTCGTCTAAATGTTGGCATATGTGTGTGTGTGTGAATGTATGTATGGAAGTGGTACTTTCAACTTTAGCAGTCAAGCTATAGAAAAGTAAACAAGAAAGAGAAGCGTCGTTAATATCTACTAAATAATCTACTTAAACTTACTAACTCTAGAGCAAACACAAACTTAATATTATCGAAAATGCTTCTAAGTCTTGAGACAACAAAGCAGTTAACCTCAAAATGTGTATTAGAATTTCAAACAAAAAATGCGGCTAAAACTAAGCTAAATAAAAATGTCTAGCTACAAATCTAAGGTGGAAAGCGGGCGGGGATAAGCTAACCTCCTTGTCCCTGTCCTCAAGCAATTTTACACACGCTAATCATCAACACTTCATAAGCGCTAAAGTACGGGCGGCCGGACGTTGAACCTCGTATGGTATTCGCAGTTTTTGGATTTTCTTTGTTTACAAAATTAGCTTAGTCTTATGATTGTGAAACGATTTGATACGAAAATGGGTAAATGAAATCTGGTTTTAGTATGAATGTGTACCAATTTTTTATTTGTTTTGTTAACCATTTTCTCAGCAATTAATTAGTTTCCACTGACCCTTTCCCTTAATTAAATTCGCATGTGGTTGGTCAAGCCTAGAATTTACTTCATTTGCCAATTGGCATAGGATATTTTTAATTGCTTTCTAGCCAGTATAACTTTACTTTTGAAGATATTTTAGTATGTATTCAAAATATACATATAAATTATTTTAACTCCACGATTTCTTATCAAAAAACCAGTCTAAATAAGCGACATTTATTGCAGCGAAAGTTAAAGTTATACCATACATTCACGTTTAATTATTTTTTTTTTTTGAAGTTTTTTTTTTTGCAAACAGTAAAAGTTGGTTTATATAGTAATTTCTGTTTAGGTGCAAAAAAAAAGAGCTTCGTATCCGTTTCCTATATTTGCAAATGGTGTTTATACGAAAGTCTAATGAAAAAACGAAAAAAAATGTATTTCGACTATTTATTTATTTGTATCGATATATGTATGAATCCAAACAAAAATATTTTAGAGGTAGTATCGATTAGTCGATGTTCGATAATACATTATATTATTTTTATAACTTAGGTATGTATATGTAGCTAGAAATACAATCTAATGGAGATTCAGACAATTTAAAAATGTTTGAAGAAGAATTGAACGGGTCGTTTAAACCCAACTCACTTCTTTATCATTAGCGAAATTATTATATGAGCTTATCATCAACTGTACCCGAAACATGAATGCTAAATATTCGCATGTATGAATAGAGAATGGCCAAAGAAATGTCGTAAATTTAAATATTTAAAATATTCAAAAGATATATTATATGCAAAATAGTGCCGCTGAACATTTTGAAAATCCTAAAAAAGGGGTTAAAGTTGCAATAGCTGCTGTAGAATGTGCAGTAATGCCTTTAATCGAACAAAGCGCCTTGTGATCGAGGCTTTATAGGAAAAGGGGTTTCTTATATCAGACAATTTAGGAAAAAACAAATACATACATACATACATATGTACATGTATGTATGATTAAAAATGTGTTAATTTTCTCACGATAAAACCTTATTAGCGATGTGAATGCCATAGTATCGAACGAATTCTCTTACAACTGTCCTTGGGAAACAAAAAAGAAACAAACAAAATAAATAATTAGGCGCAGAACGAGGCAAGTTTATGTACATACATACATACATACACTTACAATACAGCGCACTCCAACCAAAAGCTTACACATTTATGAAATTTATGTATGCACATTTTAGATTGCATTGCATTGGTTTAACATTAAAAAAAAATATTGCCTCGGCTAAGAAGCTTCTTCTGTAAGTTATCACAAGCTATACGATTAACTCGTAAAACTACTTTTTGGAACAGAGTAACATAATAGTAGAGCTATTTATCAACCGTGGTGAATAATTAAAAGACGAAATATAAACATTTAGTTAAGCCACCCTTCGCACGTGCATTGAATACGCGAAATTATAACCACAACAAAAGAAACATGTACCTTGATGACCCAATATCTTAACAACAAACAACAATATAATAAAACAGAAACTTAGCTGGCAAAATCAAGGATAAAATATTTTTAACGCAAATTAAAAGACACTTTGGTAAAATCGTCACAAGAATTAAACAAATAAATACCAAATTAAAACAATTAATATATAAACTTGGCAGTAACTCTTAAACTAAAAACCATTACGTACAAAAAAATACCAAATTCGATTTTTTGTGGTGAGTCATCATGCCGTGAGAGCGCCTCCTACAGCGGATAAAATCCCATATTGGCGCCGTGAGTCCGCAACCTAGCATCAACATTGGATCACTAGCATGCAGACAAAGCAAAAGTATAAACCTGCATCGATTGACTCAAAAGCAGGCCAACAGGGCAAAAAATCGACGTAGCGGACAGAAACGCTATCGTACGAGGCGGACCAAGAGATTGGCATGTTCAAGATACATTAAATAAATACAATTTATAGCCACATACCAAAGCACACCTCGCTGGATCATATGTACGAATGTACATATGTATATATGAACGTACATACGTTTGTACGAGTGGGCTACAACTCTAGCTATAGCTACTCACCTACTCCCTCACAATGGTCGCTCAAATTGTGTTATGAATTACTCTACACGCAAGGCTTTTCATAAAATGGCAACGCGCCGCATTTATGCAAAAATTTAGCTCTAATTAAATATAAATATACTTGTACATCCATTTGTACATGTACATATGTATATTTGTAAATATGTATACAATTTAGCACAGAAAAGCCAAAACTAGCGCCACAAACCACTCCCTCATTGCGGCCTAGACATGACGAGAGTGGCGGTCATGCGTGTCGAAGTGGCCAAAACTATTGAGCGACTCACTGAATCCATATAAGTAAGACTTTTGCTATTACATATTTTATTTGCTTTGCCTTGTTTAATATTTTGCAAATGTTTAACAACAACTGAAAATGCCACGTATTTAAAGTCAAACTTCAGTGAGCAGCGAGTTTGTGGTAAGTGGAAGACAGATGAGAATTTCAAAAAAAAATTATAGCAGTGGGAAATAGGAAATTTGCTACATGAAATAATGCTTACGAAAACGGAAATTACAAATATAATTTAAACACAATGTAACTATATAACAATGCATCTTAATGTAATACATACATATATGTATGTATAATCAAATAAGATATCTTGCACAAATAATTCACAAAATCCCAAAAAAGATTGTGGTGAGAGTGCGAAAACTATCTTATATACCCAATATAAATATATTGAAGTGAGAAATATCTCGCAACCAACCTTATTTTTCCAACTTCATAGTTTGTATGTTCTACATAAATACATTTGAAATGGTTTGGAAATAAACGAGAACCACAATATTAATTAATTAATTAGAAAAAGAAAATTTCTTGTATAAATACATTGTATGTATATCAAAATGAAAATACATTGGAAAACGAAGGTTACTAGAGAAGGGCCTAGTTTTCGATTGGAGAACCAGCTAATTTCATGTTCAAAAGTGCAACGAAAATCATGTTAAGATATCTAATAGAACCTTTTGTTTTGCTCTGGAGTGTATTTAATTCCATGTTTACAGTGTCAATTGATATCACCTTAATCTAACTTGCTTACATTTTATAACCTCTACCTACCTATCTATCCTTGCTTTTTTTCATAACATTTGGCTCTACTTATGTACTCCCTATTCTCCACGTTGCGGTTGACTACAAATGAACAATGACTAAGCTGAACAATATTTATGGATCATGAAATCGGGGACTGGAACCATTAAACTGGACATTAAATGTTAAATATCTAGTATATTAACTCAACTTGTCAATGTCGCGGTTTTTTTTCTGAAATAAGAAAACGACCTTATCATAACTTGTGCGAATGAACCTTTTCTCTGTCATCCCAGGCAGTTTCGTCATTTCTTATCAGTAGGGGCGATTGGTGATTTTGTTTATTGTTATGGTCATTGCGCCATGGGCATATATACCATAACTGCACATAAATATATATATAAATGTATCTACATAACAAACATACATATGTACACATGAATTCATGTACCGACGCATTTGTAAATGCAGTATAATTCAGCAGGAGCTTTGAGAAACTAACAAATCTGAGGTACTGATAATCCACGACTCTATCACACATATGTAAATATGTATGTATGATATACATACATATGTGCATATTACGTGTACGTCGTTTGAAATGTTAAGCTGCACTTTTTAATATTTCTAAACGTAATCGCTTAAAACACCTTAGGAATGAGTCACTTTTCGCGACAACTTTTAATTCAATTGACTGGAGGGCAAGTAATTTTTTTGCAACAATAATTATACGGATATAATGAAAGTATGTATGTAGTATATATAACTTTTAATTTTTATATACCTTATCAAGGGTGTCGTTGCCATGCAAGGCCTGCTAGTTTATAAACACCTACTCTGTCACTGCCACGTACGATACGAGTATAAATCCAGTATATTTCAAGGACAATAAGCCTATATACTGCTTCAGTTTTATAATTACTTAGTGATTAATCAGTGATACCATTGATTTGTCCAGTTATAAGCATATGATATGACAATTTGCGTCGTTTTTTCCAGAAAACTAAATTCTTTTACCAACTTCACTCCGTTTTGTTTGTACTTCACTCTGATTGGATTATCTCCTAGTTCATATATGCACAAGCGTTCCCGAATTTAAAATATTTTTTTGCTACTATTATAAAACTTTTACACTGAATTTTTGCTTTTTATACACAGAGCTTCATTTCACGCACCGCAATTTTTGTTTTCTAAAAACAACAAAATATTAAATGTCCCATGCGAAGAGGTGGAAAAATTCAACCAAATTGTAAATCAGTTTCAAATGGACTGATTAGAAAAGAGAAGCCAAAATTGAGAGCGCCACTTTGGCAATTAATTTGACAGCTTTGGTTTCTTGTTGTTTTACTGATAGTGGCGCTGCTAGCAGCTGTCGGTTTAACAAACAGCTTGCGACATCTGTACTTACATTGCGCTAACGTTAATTCGTATGGTGCGAAACTCTGCTAGTTGGTAGCGCTATTGAGCGGTAGGTGTCGCAAAAGAGCGTGTGTTTGAGATACCCAATTTGTAGTAGAGTCCAAGGCACATTCAATAGGTAGCAGCAGCAAACTTTTTTTTTTGAACTTTTTTCATATTTTATTTAAATTTGAATTGTCAAATTTTGAATTTCCTTGTGATAAGAATGCTTTCAGTACAATTCAAGGTAGTTGATAAAATATTTTTGAAATTTTAGATTTTAAAAGCAAAAACAAAATATACAGAGCTCAAACATTTTTTTTTTAATTTTTCTACTGCTGCTACCTATTGAATGTGCCTTGGTAGAGTCGTAAAAAATGATACTCCGAAATGAATGTAAACCGGAAACCAGGTGGGATGGGATTGTGAGCATAATGGAGCATATGATCGCATCACAGGTCAAATGGGCTGTCGAACAAAATTAATATGCGCTTAGCGTAAATATATTTAAACGTATTACGGGAAATTAAACTAGTATACACATATGTATGTGCATATATATTTTCCAAGCGCAAACTTTTGCAATGATTGTTAGGTAAGTGCTGAGAAGAATTCTAATGACTTACTACAAAAGCGGTAATTCAACTATCATTCATGCTAAGGCCTTGCTCAGATGTCTTAAACAGCGTTATACTGAATAATGCTGGAAGAACAATACGGAAAAGGCCATATACATACATATGTATGTATGTGTAGGAAAAACAATAAGAAATATCAGACACATGCGTGCGCAGGCGCAATAGAGATGCACGAGTCGATGCATAGTGCTGCCGGCCAAATGCGGCCATAAATGTTTAAACTTATTCAGATGCATGTACATACATGTGTATATACAAATATACAAGCATATATATATATGTAGATACAGATATGCCGCAACAACAACAAATATTCAATACTGTCCTTGCTGCGAGCAATGCACATGTTCTGTTCTAAACATTTGCTGCCGCAACAGCAGCAACGATTCGGAGAGTCCGCAGAGTTTTTTTTTTTTGCTTAGAACTCTGCGCATTTTATAGCTTTTATTGGCAAGTGGTTACAAGTATTTTGTTGCAAATCAACAGCTGAGGAGCTTGCGTTGTTGTTGGTGCTACAGCGTTGTTATTGTGCAAATTGTATGTTTGCATTGCCATTTCCTTTCGCTATGCATTCAAGCGCTTCATCGGTACGCTTTGCCTACATTTTCTATGGCCTTAACAGTAGTTATTGTTCGCACTTTTTCTATGCGCTGCTTTCTCACAGAACTTTTTTAGTATTTTTTATTTTTTTTTTTTTTTTGATTGCAAACTGGGGAATTGTGCCAATGTGTTAGCAGGAATTAACTGCAGAACGCACAAGTCAAGGTAGGTCTAGATAAGGTATGAATGGAAGGAGTGCATACATACATATTTACATATGTACATGTGTATGCTTGTGTATTGAGTTCATAAGTGCATATAAACATATTTATATATGTATGAACATGTGTTCATAGCACTTTTTAAGGATGAATTTGAATCAGACCGAGTGTTCTGTGAGCCAAACGGAAAATCAAATGGTCTGCTGATCCAAAACAAGTAAAATAATAGTAGGGAAAGTTAAGGTGGAGTAATTTACATAAGATTAGGATGGCGTATGTAAGTATGTATACGGAACAGCGCTCTGATCGTTAGGAGGAGACCAATTCCCCTAGCCAAAGCTCCGATTTAGAAAAATCCTAACTGAAACTGTTAAGATCACAGATTCCCACCCCCGGTATCTCAGGCAAACTGTTGAAGAAGCCCGATCCCAGTAGCGGAGCCACTTCGCATGTGGTATTCGTCATTCCTGGAGCATTGTACAATTTCCAATTTCACTTGTTTAGAATCGAATGTTTTCAAGGCTATCTAACCGTTAATGAAGATAGTGGCCTTTTTGTACGAAACCCTGCTTTACGTAATAGACCAGCCGCCTTCTCTATAGCGTAGACCCCAGCCACTGCTGTCGTGCGGCTGTCGAAAGGAGTTATTGACCTGCAGGTCCTCCGAGAAGAGACCGGCTCCTATACATTGTTCCATTTTTGAACCATCCGTATATATGGATGGATATCCCCTTTACCGAACCTCTGGTTGGAAACCTAAAAGGTGTCCTAGTATTGAAGTCTCAAAACGGCATAATGTAGTCAGTGCTGGTTTCTATGTCAGTATTTCTGCATGATAATATTCGGACCCCATTTTCCATGTCTTAACCGTCAACATTCACAGAGGCACGTTTATAGCTGTTTCGCTTAGAAAAGTTTTATTTCATAATTCTTGCTGCCTAAACATTTATTCCCTTACTCAAATGCAATTCAAGAGATTGATACTCAAACATTTCGATCACATAAAAATTTCATTAAGCTAAGCGACCTAAACTTAACTTCAGTTTTTTTACTTAACAGCTAAAAAATGGATAAATATCAACAAGGAACGTGCTCTAACTTGGTGTTGCGCTGAGTTCCAAGGTTTTAACCTCACCCGGGAAGCTGAGAACGAAGGCAATGCTATAACTCCGAGAGTATTTCTGCCATGAAATTAGATTATCATAAATGTATCAGCCGTCCAGAGTCAGACACTCAACAAAAACCAAATTTATTCTTGTAAAAAGTATGAAAAAAACTTATAAAAAAAAACCATTCAGATAATATTTAAATACTAATGAATACTGTTAGTTGAAAGAATGTTATTAAAAGATGGAAAATTAAAAATAATTTGGTTAAATATTTACCATAAACATATGTATAATGAAATTATTAGTTGAAAAAGGTACACACTGGTGTTAGTAATAAGTATAATTGATTATTAAAAAAAAAAGTAAATTGTTAAGTTCTTGTGCAAGATGTCTCGATTTTCAACAAACAAATAATAACATCGAGACTTGTAACGATATTCGTGCGGAAACTCCTCAAATTCTAAACTTAGTGCTCGAACGACTTTAACACTAACCAATACAGCATGTATGAGGGGGGATAGCATATGAAAGGTTGCAAAGTATTTTAAATGATATACAAAACAGAAGCCCAACTCACCTTTGGCGGTGGACCAGCTGCCTTCGTGATTTGCGTCTTCTCCGCAGACGCTGTTGGCGATGGGCGTTTCAGTCTGTTGGGTGAATCTGTAATCACAAAAATAATAACAAGTTAAACTACGTACGAATATGTGAAAAAAATATGTTCAAAACTTGTGTCAAATCTATAAAATTTTATGGGATATTTTGTACATATGTATGTATACAAACATATGTATGTTATATGTACATATGTACATATGTAGAGAAAAGACTTTCAGTTAAATATTTACTTCAAATCGAATTGTTTACATCTTGAGTTGAAACATAAAATGTAATTTATAAACACATTTATACTTTGAAGCTTTAAAATATCATCAGTGATGATATGTTGTTACTGTACTAATATTCCTCATACGCACTTGTGTTCTGCTGTTCGTCGCGTCGGAGTGGACACGTTTCTTTGCTTTTTATAAATAAACATTCATACACTAATTTAATTGGCTAGCAACTTTCAACTGAGCAAAACGAAAACAAGCGCTCATTCAAAAAATTTCGGTGATGGTTTAATGATGTGCGATTTATTGGGACTCCACAAGAGGTTAGTATAAATCAATTTTAATATCGCAGCGTCTGCATATATAGTTATATGTACATATATGTATACATACATATTTACATATGTACATATGCATATACAAACAAGCAGGTCGTCGTTCATTTGGGAAAATATTTCTTGTGGAAAAGTCCAAAGACACAATTTTAGAGAGCAAAAATACTCCTAAAGTAAAACCTGGTTTGTTTTTGATGGAAAGTATTTTGTGATTCTTTGTAATTACTGTAACGACCGTTAACACTTAACAGTTAATACAGTGATTCCCATTATTAATACAAATTTATGTACATATGTACATATATTGTTGATGAGGAAGTTATCGATACCGAAAAAACGATAATAATAGCGATAATGACTGTATCAGCAACGGCAAAAGGCCAATTTTAATTAGAACCATAATTGGTAGTTCGAATATGTAAATAGTTCAATATTCGATAACCATGACTTAAGTGACTCACTTGTTGAAAAAACAACGTAAGCAAAAGTAAATATTTATCCAAATTTTAATTTAAAAAAAGTTCTCTATAGCAAAGCTCCATTTGTTTGGGATCAACTAAGGTACCTTTTTAAAAGTAAAACTTCTTTGTTGAGAGACGAACACCTGAGCTGTTTGACACTCCAAAATCTGCTAAGATTTATTCGTAACTCCTGGAGATTTCAAATAGATTAAAAGGAACATGAAAACAGTACAATGGACGGCATGTAGTCTGAGTGCGGTTTTCTGCACTCGTTGTTTTGTGTCTGATTCGAACAAAAAAAAAACAAGACCTCAGGCTTTGTTGTTAAATTTCGAATTGTCAAGTAAAGCGAGGGAAGTTGTATGTGTACAGGCCCTTAACTCTCTACACGTCAACTCTTTTCACTTTACGTTATATCACCTCACCTGACCTGGTCTCACCTCACTTAAGCTAATTTCAGCTAATTACCTCTCGATCGTCACGTAAGTACTTCTCAAACTTCTGTATGTGAAACAAATAAATTGAATTTCTTAATTTTTTATTTGATCTATTAAAATTTCGAAACCCATCTTTATAATATTTCATTTTCCCTTTATATTATGTCAAGATAAGCAGAACGTAATCATCAATTAAGTATCAGGAATATGGAGAACGATTAAGAAATGAATCATGAGAAATTTAAATTCCATAGCGCAACAGCCGACGCTCATTCTTTTTTTCTTTCTGTGTATTCCATCATTCGCATTTGATCTAGGTCATATTGAACTGCAGTTTTCAGTTTTTTTTTATCAATTGACATATTTTTGTATCAGCATGTTACAGAATAGTTTTTCAAAATAATTTTTTTAATGATAACAAATTTTCCACTGCCCTTTGTAGTACTCGGTTGAACGCGAGCAGGCAAATTAATTTGTTATGCTTTGTTAATAATATACATAGTTGTACTACAAAAAAGCCCCGCCCTGCCGCCTTCTTTTATGTTTGCATGAATAATTATTATAAATTTGTAATATTCTGTACACCAACTCACCATTCCCTTTTAGTTTAACCTTTCAAATCATAACAAACATCGCTACCATTTCGTCATACGTACGTATGCATGCATTTTTATATTGATATGGATTTGAACCGTCGATCTCGATCTAACTTTTTCGGTTTAAATTTTCGTTTTTATGTATTTATTCTTTTTTAAATTCGTACGCTGTTTTCGGTTTGGATTAATATTTTTTTTTCTTTTGTGTCTGTTTTACGATTTATGGGCGTTTATTAGTGATTTGATTATCGCTCATTCATAACTCGCGACGGGCCCATGAAAAAAGTGTACATATGTACATACTTACATACATACATGCGCATATGTACGTACGAGTACTTATTAAGTTGTTGATTTGACTTGTATTATACCCTTTGCTTTTACGTAATTTTTATTGTCGGAAATTAAATTGCATTCGTTATACTATTATTCATTACTATTAAACAAATTGAAAAGACCTATGTACATACATACATAAGCATTATTGTATGTACATTTATATTTAGATATGTACATATGTACGTATGTTTGCAAGAAGGCAGTCAACAATTAATACTCTGAAAAGGTGTTACCAAAATTGATTTCTTCGGATTTGGATTTTGAAAAACCGATCATGATTGAAAATGAAAGTGACTATTGATGAATATTGATTTTTTTAATGTGATTTATTTTAGTGCAATCTCTTTTTAATTATGCTAAAACAGAGCTGTCCTCATTTAGCATTTATTAGAAGGTCAACGCTGAGCTCTAAAGAGCTTAGTTAAAAGATTTAGAAAAAAATGCGGCTATCAATTCCCAAAATTTAGATTAAGATATTTAAAAATGTTTAGCTCATAAAATACTCGTAATAGAAGTATTTTATATCGACAAATTTAGGAATTTTTTTTTTATAAATCCCATTAATTTTCAATTAAACTAGCATTGTTGTTGGTTTTTTAACAAAACCCATATGCACACAAGCTTTACACTTTATACGAAATTCATGATTATTAAATAAATTTGAGAAAAAAAAATTAACAATTTTTTAACACTTTTTAAGATGAATTTGTAGAAAATATCGACAATGCTGTTTAATAGCCCATTCCTTTTAAGTTTACTAAACTAACACTGCTTTGACTGAAAGATCTAAAACCTTTGGAATTTTTTATACGTTTATTGCGCATAAATATGTCCACTTGTAAGGTATATGTACATTAGGGTGACAGTTAATTTCGAAAGTGATATTTTCTTTGGTCTCAGTATTTTTTTTGTGTGTAGTTTTATTTAAAAAAAATTCTAGTAAAATTTCAAGGTCGTAGGAAGAGGATTAGGGGGCGCGTCGGCCCCCCAAAGTTACACAAAATACGTTTTTTCACGCAAATTCTTACTTTGACTGCTTGTAACTTTCTCTGTGTTTTTTTTTTTAAACATTACTGGCGAAAGATGTTCATTAATATGTCTACAATAACATCTGTCAATAACATTTTTGTCTAATGTTAATATTTAATGAAAAAAACTTAAATATAGGAGAAAAAGTACGCCTCAATGTCGATTTATTATACTTAAATAAAATTACTTATATGATTCAAATTTTGGATTTTGTTCAGATTTATTTAATTAAAGATTCGTATAGAAAATTCCTTATGATTTACGTAAGAGTAGCTTCAACAATTATATACAGTAAGACCTCGCTAGTCCGAACTTCAGACTTTTTTTGTTTACTTTTGTTTTCAAGTGTAAGAATTGTCTTTAAAAGTTTGCTTCAAATTTTTTTTGCCTGTATGCTGAAGCGGTCTATAATATTGACAATTGTGACCGAGAATATTCCCGTTACAACCTCAACAATATTATTCTCAATGCTTGCGTAAGCTACCGACAAAAAATCAGCACCAATGTTCCTCGGAAAATAGATTCTTATTTTACAGTTATATGCAGCAGCCGCAAACATTTTTTAATAGCATTAAATTTGCAAAAAAATCATTCGAAGTGAATATTTGAATGTGAAAAGTCGAAAATGTCTGCTAGAAATTTACGTGAACGCATATATTTAATTGGTTATTGTAACAACTCATTAACGGGAAGTAAACTACCCTCCAATATAGAAGTGTTGAAAGTTTTGTTTTTCAATTTACGTGTAGTAAAAAAAAATTTACGGGAAAGTTCAGATTTAGTTGTAAAAGAACTATTCGTGTTCTGGGAAAAAGCCCGCATTCCGGTCAAGGATAAACAACACTGCATTACAAATGTAGAGAAATTGTATAAAGAATGGCAAAGCTTTCAAAAAGATTCAAAGAAGACTTCTAATTTCCATAAGAGCAAAGTAAACACGTGGAAAGAAAAATTGGATATGCTTTTTGACGTGGCGCATGCAAGTGCATTAAAAATAATGTCGAATCAAGAAGATATTGATTTCTTGATAAGTCAACGAAAAACGGGGCGCCCAGGCTTTATGTATGGTATCGATTACGAAGAAGTACGCCGAGAGTGCCGACTTGAAGAACGCAACAACAATTTATTACAACAAGTGGAGCGGAATAATCGTGAAATTGCATTAATTGGTTCGTTGTATGTTATTGTTTATTTTTTATTTTCTTTAAATTAAGTCGTTTTTATTAGATGAAACTGCAGAGTTGCTGTCATCCGAATCTTCAGAGAATGATAACAGTTTTCCAGATATGGAATGTGACCCACGTTGTAGTCAACCTCCAGCCAAAAAATGTAGGGGAACAAATAAAATACTAACACCAAAACTGGCGGCCGCACTCGATGTCTGTAAAATCAGTGACAGACATGCGGTTCATCTAATAAGCGCAGTCGTTGAAGCTCTGGGTAATAATGTTGAAGATTATATTTTAAACCGAACGTCTGTACACCAGGAAAGGGAACAAATCCGTGAAGAAAGAATTTCAGCATTAAAAAATAAATTAAAATTAAATGAGCTCGACGCTATCTGCCTTCATTGGGATGGTAAACTTTTGCCGGCGCTGACGGGAAATGATAAAGTTGATAGGTTGCCTATAATAATATCGAGCGGTAAAGTTGAACAGCTTCTTGAAATACCTGCACTTGATTCCGGTACTGGAAAAGAACAGGCATCCGCTGTATGCGATGCTATTTATGAATATGGTCTGCAAAATCACATCAAAGCTTTAGTGTTTGATACAACAGCGGTCAATACTGGGCGTTTCAATGGTACCTGTACGTTAATTGAAAATAATTTACAAAGACAACTTTTATGGTTACCATGCCGTCATCATATATACGAGATTGTTTTAAGATGCGTTTTCGAAGAAAAAATAAGCTGTTATGGAAGTCCAAACGTTAAAATGTTTGAGAAATTTAAAAATGCTTGGGCTAAGATTGATGCTAAAAACTATGAGTATGGCATCAACGATCCAACTGTCAAGACGTACATGAAAGAGTCTGCTGTTCGCATTATCGGTGCAGTAAATAATATCTTGGAAGAAAAACAACCCAGGGAAGACTATAAAGAATTCTTGGAACTCACTTTGCTCTTCCTGGGTCAAAAACCAGAAAAGACACATCCAAACAGCCTAATGTTTCGATCGCCAGGAGCTGTTCACCATGCAAGGTGGATGGCAAAAGCGATTTACTGTCTAAAAATATTTTTATTCCGTAACGAGTTCCAGCTTTCAGCAACTGAATTAAATGGGCTTCGTCAAATTTGTGTTTTTATTGCTGAAGTCCATGTCGAAGCGTGGTTTTCTGCTCCTGTGGCCATTAAAGCGCCATATCAAGATTTTTTATTTTTACAAAAACTTGAAAACTTCAAAAAAATTGATGCTGCTATATTTTATGTTGCTCTTAAAAAGTTCAGGAACCACTTGTGGTATTTAAGCCCTGAGGCGGTTGGTCTTGCATTTTTTGACAGCAACGTATCCCTTTTTTCAAAACAAAAAATGGTGGCGGCTTTGGAAATTGAACAAGAGCAAAACACAAAGCGAGCTACAATAAATGATAGAGAAATCGTTGAAATATTCCATGACGGAATTGAACAGTTCGTCTCTGTCGAAACAAAAGCATTATTTGAAAGATTTCAAATAAATACTGATTTTTTTAAATTAAACCCAGACAAATAGGAGCAGGACCAATCTTATTGTAAAGCGGCTGAACTGATGAAAAAATTAAATGTTACAAATGACACTGCCGAAAGGGGGGTAAAATTGATGGAAGAGTATAATAAACTATTTACCAAAAATGAACGCCAAAAACAATTTGTTTTAAAAATTGTTAGCGATTACCGCCATCGGTTTCCGGACTGTAATAAAAAGACATTGTCTCAAGTGCTTTAAACAATATTAATAAAAAAAAAAATCATATACATAAGTAATTATATTTAAGTATAATAAATCGACATTGAGGCGTACTTTTTCTCCTATATTTAAGTTTTTTTCATTAAATATTAACATTAGACAAAAATGTTATTGACAGATGTTATTGTAGACATATTAATGAACATCTTTCGCCAGTAATGTTTAAAAAAAAAAAAAACACAGAGAAAGTTACAAGCAGTCAAAGTAAGAATTTGCGTGAAAAAACGTATTTTGTGTAACTTTGGGAGGCCGACGCGCCCCCTAATCCTCTTCCTACGACCTTGAAATTTTACTAGAATTTTTTTTAAATAAAACTACATACAAAAAAACACTGAGACCAAAACAATAAAGAAAAAAAAAATACTCCATACATTTAATTGTCACCCTAATGTACATACATGTAAATACTTCTATTACAAGGCCATATGTTATTGATTAGGGCACGAACAAATATAACAATGACTTAGCCAATGATAAGTTGTGGATAGGTTTTATATTCGTAGATGAGACAACTTTTACTGAACGTGTGATGAGGGAAAAAATCGCATAGAAGATGAAAGTCAAAAGTTTAACTGAAAATATTCCTAAAGAGAGTGATATTTAATAACCTAAAAAACGCTCCATCATCACGAAGATCACTTGCACAAGAGTCAATACTGTAGCAGCATCAGCAATAACAATGATCAGAGCTCGTGTGAATTCACTATAAAAATTACAATAAAAAGATCACTTAAGTCGATCTTCAACATGTTGTTTGATTGCGTTTGTACATGTATGTATACATATGTATGTATGTATGTGCCTATGTACTCGAATGTGGTCCACTTTAAGTGATTAGATCAATTTCACTTTTGAGGTTGTAATTATGTTGCCATTAGTGTGTAATTGCTGCTAGAAAAAAGCAATTCAAAGCATTTCATTCACATCCCACCGATTTATGTATATGGGATTGTATTGATTGTATATACGCACGCACGCAGCAATACCGCCAACATTGCAAAGAAAGTTTCATTGATCGAGCTAGGCGAACGGGTTGGTCGGTGATATCGATGACTGCGTTGAAGCCAACAATGATAGGCTACACTCGTATCAAACGCGCATCGATCGCATCGCCCATTAAGGCACAGACGTCGACTTTTTTGGTTTAATTCTTTTTTTTTTATTATTATTACATAGAAGACTTTGTATACATTGTGAAAGCATTAACTTGCCAGTGGCAAGTGGTTGGAGATCGGCGGTTGGTGGGAGGGATATAAATTGGATTCGTTTGCACTGACATATTCCTCATGCATACAAATGTACATATGTATGTATGTATGTACCTATGTGGGCAAGTAATTATTTGTTTATATTAGTTTGCTGCTTCTTTCGTTTTATATAAATGTATTTAATTTCCTTTCGACACTGCTGACCGATTTTCTTAGGTAAAATAGTGAAATGATTGAGTACTGAAGTTTCAAGGTGTTTAATGTGATCAAATTTCAAGTTTTCGAAACGTACACACAAAAGCAATAACGAAATCAAAGTAAAATCGAAAGTTTAGAGAAAGTTTGAAGATAGATTTATATATACACACAAAGATTTAGTAAAAAAAAATTAGGATTTGTAGCAACAAAGAACATTATTAAAATAAATACATATGAGTGAAGCAATTACAATAGAAAGGATACAAGGTATTTATTTCGAAATATCATTTTACTTTGCACTTGTAGAAATTTTGCAGACGAAAATAAAGTTGAGTTGTTGGTTTGGCTTGCCTTACAACTCTTTAGCAGCCCGCAATGGGTGTTAAACCATTTCATATTCGGGAAACAAATATATTCAATATTTTTAAACTACTTCTAAGTAAGTATTCAATTATTTTTAACTTTTACCGAGTATATTAAAGTGACTCCTATATGTACCATATACGAGTATAAGTGAATTTAAAAACTCGAAGTGCTTTCTTCTTCTGCGGATACAAAATCATTTGTCGATTTGTGTTGAAACCAAAATACTTCTCCCGTTGCCTCTCTTCTTTCAGAAATTAAGTCAGTTTCTAAACCCAAGTTAAGGCAGACATTTCTTTACTTTGTCCTTCCAAAGTGTTCGCGGGCGCCGCGTCAAAAGATTTTTTCATCTGAGAATGGCGAGAGATTTGTAGAAAGAATTTTTTTCGAACAAAACGGGTCCCGCCCCAAACTGACAAGCGGTTATTGAAGTACAAAGTACCATCGGTTGGCTAGAGTTATCCTTCGCTTGATCTTCGCAGGCTGACAATATTGACAGCGCTGAATTCAAAGTCAAAACTACCGCAAAGTTGAAACTGCTAATATCGATCTGGGTCCAAATAGATGAGAAAACATTTTATTTATTGCCATGCAAACTCTTCTCATAAAATCGCACTCACATTTCAAGGTGGCATTCAAATGGATAGACTATATCAGTGTTGCCGCTATGGTAATTGAATTGTTTAAAAATAGAACCAATGGTGAAAGAAATTAAAAAAAATTGTGAATTGTTATGTTTATACAAATTTCGTATTATATTTCTGAGTTTGGTTATTTTTTTTTTAAGTTTATTGGTAAAAAATAAAAAATCTTTGCGGCAACACTGGACTCTATACATTTATAAAACAACAAGATGCACACTACAAATTGAGAAGAATATCCACCAAACTACTCACAATCGCATATGTATGTATGTATGTTTAGTTAGCGGTATAACATTCACTAACATTCATTCAAAACACAAACCCAAATGACCATAATTATTAAAAAAATATTACACTTTCTTTTCCACAAACGAACAAGTCAGCTTCCTCGTACACACTAAAATTACTGTTAATTTACGACAATAAATAATTTTTAAACTCCTAAAGTAGCCATATGTATACATACATATGTACATACATATGTATATATATAGATACGGATGTGTATGCAGTTAACCCGCAACTGACATGCAGTTAACACTTACACACTGCAGCAGTTGCAACAAGTGATCATCAAATAAAAAAGATTGAAAAACTACAACGCAATTACATTAGAGCATTAGTTTTCTACACTTAGAAGTCAATATGAATCCCCTTTTGCAAATGCATACATACACTGGTGGGAATAAAAATAACAGTTTGCACAAAACTTGAAGCAACCGTCTAATTTTCATTAAATTTCAACAAAATTTTTTAAATATCGCAAGAAATTAAAAAAAAATTATAAATTAAATTTAAGGTAATTTTATTTTATTGTTTCTATACAATAAAAAAAATTACCCCAAAAAAATGTAAATACAATTATCAAAGAATTTGCATGGTATTAAATGTATAGTAGTGGTAAAAGTCACGGGTCTTTATTCGCTATAAAAGTCACGCAACAGCAACAATGGCCTACAATTGTAATTGTTAAAACCGTGTTTCAATTAGGTACGAACATATAGAGTGTATGTATGTACAAAAATATGAGTGTTCTTTATGTATATGAACGTTTAGATATGATGGTGCTAGTGCACAAAAGTTAGGAAGTAATTACGAGTTGGCTGACGGTTGACTAATGAATACATTGAAAACGTTTTTAATTGCAAAAGCAATATTAAGTAATCGATGGAGAGCGCCAGCTACTACAATCTGAGTTTAGATCATTAAGTGTTGAGACGTCATTTGTGGCCGCACAAAATCATAGAAATTTATCCAACCTGGTTCAAAACATACTGAAGTACGACTTTTTCCTTAAGAGATCCTAACAATCTTATAAACAAGTAAAAAAAAGGATGTCTTCGGCTAATAGTAATTCATATTTGTGCGAAATTTTAGGTGTCTAGCTGCTTAATTTAGTTGTATTGGAGCTCTATGTTATTTATCTTTGATCTATATGAGCTTAAAACAGCGAACCTTCTTGCAAAATTTCAAGATTTTTGAAGTTTAAATAAAGAAGTAATGAAGCAAATATAATATCTGAACCATCGACTCCTATTTGCGTTATAGTCATCCGACCAATGTCTAATAAATTATAAAAAGGCACCTGACTGCCAAGATTCATTTAAATAGCTCAAAAACTGAGGTCTAGTTTGCGTTCAAACACTCGGACAGACGGACATGGCTAAATCGACTCAGCTCGTCACCCTGATCTTATCAGTTTTCATTTTGATGGGTCTAACTCTTATCGTTCTGGTACTTACAAACATCGGACCAAAGTTAATATACCATTTCCATGAAAGGTATAAAAACGGCGACATTTTCAGAATAACCCCCGAATTCAATAAGCAACCTCAGTCTCAAAATAAAGCGAAAATAGAGATGAAGATGAAGAAAGAAAAATATTCTTACTAAAATAAATATAAACGGAATTATGTTTTCTTACTTACTGTCTTTGTGGTACTATCTTTGAACGGAGGATAGTTTGATAGTTAATAACTGTTATAAGATAATTTATTATAAAAAATATTTACATAAAATACAATTTTTTTAAGAGAAAGTTAATAAATTCCAACTACGAAACTGAAATGGATAACCGGGTACCTGGTCAATGACCCAACGGTTAAAGTAGCTTGAAGCAGACCGACTGTTTTTTTCGGATTAATACAAAACACTCCAAATAATCCGTGTGCTTTGGAAATCTTCTGTTTTTCGCTGGGTTGTTGTTTTGAATAGCAACTTACAACATACTTATGGTACATACATATTTGTCACTTGTGTTTCTCTTCTTAATGACGTTCTATAGCTAGCAAAGGGCAGATAACTGCGTATACACATTCACTTTATTAAACTAAATCAGATTTTGATAAATGAATTTAGGTATAAATAGATCAACTACGACTTGGATAAGGCCTCCCAACTTGAGGACTTATTATTATTGGACATTTTTGATCTCTCATAAAAATCGGTTGATATACTTCCATAAACTGTAAAGAATGATTGGCCTGTATGTCAGTTACGTCACCGATCGGATATTCTTGTAGAAAATCTAATATTTTGGATTACTTCATTCTCGGTAACAATGAAGCTAATACTTACTACTTACTGAATTTAAAAAAGAAGGAGATAGATTTGAAATAAAATGATCATTTTACAACATACAAACATATCTCTTGAAGGACTTAACACAATTTATCCTTTTTTTTTTTAGAAGAAATGAAATTAAATAAGATTACTTAGCGAATATATAATTTCGTAAGTTTGGTAGCTAGTTAATGACTTAGTTGGTAGCCGTGAGCTAAACTTTTACTAGTCGCTTACAAAAGACGACCACGACTGATGATTAGACGTGTCGTTGCGGCTGTGGCAATGGTGGTTATATCATACAGTACGTTCTAATTTTTAAGCGAATAAATATGTAATTGTGTATGCACATTTAGAATTACTTCTTATTTGCCCGCTCTTTTTTTGGAACTTTTTTCATTACCCCTCATGCGTGAATAAATGCAAAAATTAGTGACATACGCATACAAAAAAATCCCTAAAATACGACGTGCGGTTAAAGCTCCGACGGCGCACCGAAATGTGAAATAATTTACATATTTACTTACATACATACCTAAATATGTAATGTATGTATATGAATGTGTTGAATTCCATGCTAAGTATAAAAATATACATAAGTAATTGACTTGAATGCGAAGTTACAAACGAATATTCGAGCAGATAAATGTTCTGATCTGGGAGCAGCAGCAGCCGCAGCATGAAATATTACTCACCAAATGGAGGACAAAATGATATGAAAAGGGTGTGTGTATAAGAAAAAAGAACACATATGCATACATAAAAACAAACTCGAAGTGAAAAAACACAAAAAAATGCTTTAATGGAATACAAAACTCGAAAACGTAAAAAAAAACTCACCAAATTTGTGAACACAACTTACGCACACCTCGTTCTCCTTTCTTTTTTTTTCAAAGCCACTTTAGCTCGAAAGGTCAATCACATCAGTGGCCAGACTGGCCGCCGCGGACAAACGAACGACAAAGCGAGATGGAATCTTCTTAAGTGTAAGCGCAAAGATCAAAAACCCAAAATTTATGCGCAAACCCAAAAATCAAAATACACAAAACAAAAACCTTATATTTAAAAGAGACAGGAAACACGAAAGAAGTGTAGCCGACTTTAGGGGGACTAAAAGTATCGAAAGAGCATAGGCAGCCAGCAATAAAGGGGGAGCAGAAGATTGCAGGCAGCAACATCCATAACAACATCGATGATTGCATCAATTTTATGCTCAAATTACGCAATAAATACAATGAAAACACCCGGAAAAAATAAACAACCAACAAGAACGATAAGCTTAAAAAGCAAACGTTGCCGCCGTTGCCGCCGCCACCAGCGCGCAATCGATACATTTGAGTTAGGTCCACGTAAGTTTCGAACGAAAAAAAAATTTTCTTAACAGCGCAACAAGCTAATTTGGCCTACAATCAAAAAAAAAAAATAAATTAAAAAAAAACATCCCACATGCCGCAGACAGGCATGCGAAAAATGAAAGGAAGGAGGTCCCAAGCGAATATACGATCTGCAATAAAAAGAGAATAATAAATAAAATGCATTGTTGGTAATTCGAAAGCATCTTCCAAAAAAATACGCCGAAATTCGTGGAAGTCTACCTACCAGGCAGTGATTTTTAATTTGCCGAAAAACGCAACAAAAACAAAAAACGATTAACAACTTTTTTGTTCCATAAATTGCTTGCACCACATCCCTTGAAACCAGTTTTATTGCGACTACTACTCATTACGTCGAAGAAGTGCTCATTTTTGGCCAACAAAATCCAAACCAACAAAAGCTTTTTGCAGACGGAATATTTTTTTTTTTTTGTTAGAACGAATTTCGATTTTGATTATTGAACTACTTATGTATGTACATAAGTATGTATATTAAATAACTAGCCAAGGCGAATTCATTAAAGGTGGTGTTAATCAATCAGCTGATTGGTGGTTGGTTGTCAAGATCAATTGTTTAGTTGCAAATAATCAATTGTTCCCTTTAACTACAGGGAATTTCAACATATGGTTCACTATAACTTTTTGCGGTGAATCTAATAGTGTAGAAATTATTTCGCGAAAGTTAAATACAAAAGAGATAAAGTTTGACAATAACCCACCAAAGGGTTGCATTTTTAAAAAAAGCTACCACCTTACATCAATTCGCCTTGTAACTAGCATTAGGCAATGCGGTCCAATTGAGATACATAACATATTTATTTTATTTACTTGTATTCTTGTCTGTATTCAAAATCGTTTTGAAACGCGTATACATATAAACGAATACATAATTGTCGATTTAAGATCGGAATATTTTATCGAAGTTGTATGCAAGCAACAAGAGTGAGTTTCAACATTGAACGAGTATCCGGCTGAGCGAGGTTCAAATTGAGTTGAATTATTAAGGGATTTTTCGTGATTTTTATTATCATTATTTATTTTAGAGTTATTTTTTAGTACTTTGGACCAAGGATTTGTCTTGTATATGTCTTACACTCATGTTTGAAGTTAACGAAATAGACTTTGCAACATGAAATATAAGGTTGCAACCCATTTTTGAAGTATATTTATAGACCACTTTGTCGTTGGCTCTTAATTCTTGTCTGAAATAGTAAAATCTAAAGGATTTTTAAATTTTCAAGTGTTTGTGTTCGAATATAATTTTTATCCGCGCCTGAGCTAAACATTAACTTTTATTATACACTTTTGTATGAATCAAATTTTATAATTTATTTAATTTTCATTAGTTAAAATATTTTTTATAAACTCTCAGTTTCGCGTAATGTAATATGAAAAATTAAATTGACATTATAATTTGCATTACACATTAGTAATCCCATTTTTTTATTTTTCAATAGAACTGATTTTGTCTCATGTTGCTGCCGTAATTGTGTTGAGTGTTTGTTATCGCCTTTTCAGCAATAAATCAATGTGTCAATTTCAAAATTTATAGTTTACGCGAATTTGATTTATTGGCACACTTTACTTTTTGTCTTTTGGTATTGCAAGCAATATTCACTAACCCATTAACATCGAACAGATTTTCTGAGGAAAAGATAAAAATTTGCAAATGCCAAACACTGCAAAGAACACAAAATCATAACAGTTTAAACTGATATTGAGATAGTCGCGTTACCATGACTAATCGTTCGTTATAATACAAATACAACAAATGCAACACAAAATTATGGTCCGCTAGACAATGCGTTTATTTACTTTAAATACATACACGTGAATGTGCTTATTGTCGTTTAAGGTACAAAACCACGTAACTTATATTTGTGCCAAAAAAGAGATTTGCTGCCTGGTAGTTGCCAACATCAATATTCATCCATCCATACCAAAATCTCGATATGAGACAATTTCCAAACTTCTGATTAAGAAAAAAAAAATACTCGTATTTCTTACTTGCTTTTGTAAAACTGTGGTAACCGTGCTTTTGCTTAATTTGATACGCGGTTTTGTTGTTTACACGACGATATGTTGATACAGCATATAAATGGGTATTGAAGCTGTTTAACCGTAGTCATGGACCACCTGAATAATCTTTCGGTGCCTTCAGAAAACTCACTTATGAAGCTTATATCCCTAGAAAAAACACTCCCAAAGGGGGTCCCAAGAAACAAAACGAGGGATTCCTCTGAACTGCACAATCCGCGCTGCGGACCAATCCGGTACAGGTGAGACTTGTGGTTCCCATGATGGGTGGGGTCGTACAGATCCGGATTTATGTCCGCTCACGGACTGTCACTTCAGCATGTTTTATGCTGCTACAACACCAACAGCAGGTGGGACTTGTGTCAGCATATAACGTGTGAATGTCAAAGAAAATGCTAAGACTTACGTTATCGAGGCTTACGACATTGAAACACTTCGAGGGAATGCTCAATGATACTCGTAGACAAGTTTCTAGAAGAACGTCAGAAAAAACTCAGTGCTTATCCTGCCCAAGTGCCAGGTACGAACAGTAGACTAGATGCTTTGATGTATTTCTCCTTGTTTTTTATTTATTTGGTCTTTGATCTATTAAAACTTTACTTCACAATTTAAAACAGACATTAAAGCAGTTTCGACATTTCAAAGGCCAAAAAGCAAGTGCAAGATACACGCTACTATTTACATGTTCAATGTACCTTGATTATTGATTGATTAAATTAATCCTTATTTTTCCTCGAATTTCTCCTTCTCTTCAATTAACTTTCAAAAGGTCCATAACTCATACGTTATATTGAGATACAGCGAAAACGATCAAATAAATTTCCTCCTATAATTTGGAAGTTTCAATCACGTTTTGTACTAACGCTCATTACAAAATTGCAAACAATTGAAAGCTCCCTCCAGCCCCTTAGCCCCTCTCCCATTATTTAGTTATCGCTTTAACAACAACGAAAGAGTTCAATGCCTTGGTGATACCTTTGCAAACAGCCTTGCCAAAAGCTGTAAAAAATCGTGCTGATCTTACACAATCGACAAGAATTTCAGCTGTAATTTATCTGATTGCAGATTTATAAGGGAAATGCAAAAAAAAACGTGGAAAAAAGTAAAAGAAAAATACACTCTGAAATCTCACAACAATTGCAAATCAGTTATGTACGAGTGTGTACTATTATTATACATAGTAGGCAAGCGAGAAGTGAAAGTAAAATTGCAAATTCTGCCATCCGGTCGCGTCGCCTTGTATTTGGTATGAGCACCGATATTACAGCAGCACGATCATTTCGTCTGGAACGGAGGAGCGTAAGCATTGCCGCTCAATTGTTGGATGTTAACTTTAGGTTACATATTAATGTTGTTCTTGTTGTACATTCATATACATATGTACATTATCTTATGAATGTTACGAGTATTTGGCAAATATTTATTTGTGAGGCTGCCGACATCTCGAAAAGCGCGCTTTGATCGGCCAACAACCCTAATAGATTGTTAGATGAAAAAACGTTAAAGAAAAAAATGTATACTTTTGCAGTAAACGAGTACATTCGCCATAGAAGACAACAGGTATGCGCATTTCTGTGACTGTAAAAAAGTTGTGCGCATGCGATCGTAAGCAAAGATTTTACTTTCAGTATTTGGATTACAATTGGCTTGATATGAGCCTTAAAGGAGCAAAAGAGAGATTTGCAAAAAAGTAAAAGTTTTCCATAACCACTATGTAACATACATACCGAGCTGTTAGAAAACGTTAAAGTAAATCCTTACCGACTAATTCATATCATTATTCATTTTTTTTAACAGGATGTGCATACAAGGTGGCAATACCCGACGTTCTTTAGCTGTAATTAAAATCATGGGTCTACTTTTGGATCTACTTTTGGATTTGCTTTACAAGAGAAAATCATACACTGCCAGGATCGATAGGCACCCAAAGTTTGCTTTTTTCAACACGATTGACAGAAGCACTTTGATAGGCTGTACAACTTGATATTAGTTGATATACTTAAGTAGATTCGTGGCTTACAAAAAAATTCTTAAAACTGGCGATCTTGCTGACGATATCAAATTTACCAAATAACGTTGCTTTGAACGGGACAAGTTAGATAACTGGCACTGAAGAAGACACAAAGCGCAGACCGTGTTGCCACATGACCAAATTTGACTAGGAATGTTGGACAATCTTTCCAACTTATTCAAAACTATATTAAAGTTAGATTAAATGTGCTGTAGTAGTTTACAAATTAAAAAAAAAAACTAAATTGTTTTAAAATATAAATTATATTTTATCTAACAAGTTTGGGAAAACCGAAGTTCCAAAAATATTTTATTATATAACTTAAATTGTACTGAAAGCATTATTACCTAAACGAATTACAAAATTTGACAATATTAATTAAAATTGCTCAACCAAAATCGGCCCATGTTAACAGCAATTTAACTGGCCGAAGTCGAATAAAATCGACTGGGCCCAAGTAGTATCGCGTTCAACGTTTTCAAGTCGACGGTAAACCGAAGCAACTCTGAAATTTGCATTAACTAGTATTTTTGATGTGACATTTGCCTTTGTATATGTTAATATACTCGTATTTGGCAAATATTTTATTTAACAAACATGAATATCATGGGAACAAATGTTTCTATAAATAACAATGCTATACGAAAATAATTTTCCCTAACTTGTTTTTGTGTTGCCTGTAAGTTGATGGTAATGAATTGTTCTCATGAAATTCATTATAAGGCTGAAGTTAAAATATACCTGCAAACAACATGAATAGAGCAATTTAAGTAATTTATTTTGTATTTATTTGCGGAAATGATATTTTTCGACTCGTATAAATGCTTTGGTTATTCATGTTTCTGGTCGCTTTTCATTCGAGTTTCCAGTCGATAAAAATCGACCCATGTAAAGGCAGCTCAATGAAATTATATATTCAAGAATACGGTATTAACTATTATCGATTTATTTATTTTAGCAAATGATCAGTTTGATGTCTGTCGCGAATAAAGAGCATTTTTTTTAGGTAAATTTTGAGAATTTAAAGTTTCCATGGAGATGCACAATTGAGGAGTACTCTGATCCGAGAGAACTTCCGTTTACATTCGAGGCGAGGAGTCTTACTAAATATATTCCATCTGTTGATAATTTCTATATCTCAGTATATCTAAATAAGCATTTGTATAAACATTGTATTATTTAAATACGGTAGTCAATATAATTGCAAAATTCTAAACAAAATTTTAAAAATTTCGATTTCAATCAGCTGAAGGCGTAGTTGAAATGCTAGCAGTGAAGCCAAGGTGCAAAGTTGCAATGTTGCAACATCCCATGTCGCAAGCGCTATAAACTTTGTGTATGTGTAGTCAGAAGTCATACGAAATCGTGATATATCAAAAGTCGCGCTTAATCAATTGTTAAATGCCAAAATCAGTGGTTGTTGTAAATAAAGCAAAGCGCCGAGATGATACAACAACCGGCAGTTGCATGTAAAAGATGCAAAAATAATAAAATGATGCACGATTGTATGTATTCTCCTTTGACTCTACACAGACACCAAATCAAAAGTGTGTCATCTTCGGCTGCGAGGCGATCGCACAAAGCGCGCAGCGTTCCCAATTATTTTCAACGTTGTTATTGGATTTTTTTTATATTTATTTTACTTATTAACATCTGTTGCAAAGAGCAGCAGTAGCTGCCGAAAAACCAGCAACCAAGCCAACATGTAAGCGGCAGTTTGCGCAGCTGGAAAATCTTAATGCAATAAGCAAAAGTTTTAAGTTTTTCAGCATCTTCTGCAATGAACTGCATAGAAATGCTGCTGCTTCTGTTGCTGCTCTTCTTTGCACATATTTTCCTTTTCTTTGTCTTCAACGTTGGTGCTTCGATATTTCTTTTTTTTTTTAGTTGGTGATGTAATTGCATAACCGCTATAATGACGCTGTTCCCACAATGCTTAGCTGCAATTGTTGCCACTGGGACTGTGACTGTGACGGCAATTGCAATATTCACTACTTGCCACACCAGAGTATTAAGGCAAAAATTGCCGCGCTCCGTTGGTGGCTGGTGGCGCTGTTGGTGGGTATGTTGCAAGCGACAGATCAGAAGCCGAGTAATTTTTGCTGACGACGCGACGCTGGCGTTAACTGTAGATACAAAGGATTGCGATGACTGCGATCTATCCAACGTACTGACTATCCAAAACGTACTGTAATGTTTATAATATTTCAACAATACCTGACTTGATTGAATCCGTCATATAAAATGATATAAATAAGATCATAAAATATATATACTAGCACCAAGTGCATGGGAGTGTAAGCATTCGATTCGTTTTAAATGGTAATTAGAAAAAAGTATAAATTTTTTCTACACATCTGGTCAAAGGTAAAGGCAGAAATTAGCTAATTGTCAAAATTTTTTATTGGATTTAATTTGTTTTTATTTTAAGGAAAATTACTAAAACTTTATTTAATTCATCAATAATGGCAAAATTTAAAATAAAAATTAAAAATCTCAATTGGAAAAGGTTTTATATACATATATATGTTGGATGTTATCCTTTCAAAATTATAAAAAAAAATCAACATCGAAACTCATAACATTTTCCCTCTGTAGATATATATGTCTATCTTTATACAGTTAAAATGCAAATGAAAAAATGAGTAATGAATTGCCTCTCAATTATCATGCAATTTAAATTAATACTGTGCTGGCATTGCATAAATAAAATATTTTTTCGCGATCCAGTAGACAAACGATCAATATTAATCTAAGGTATCTGCGACGCTCTGACTTATTTTACATACATTCCGCAATATCGAATTAGGCTATGAATACACCTATCGGGCGAGCCCTCAGGGAAATCAAATGGTTGATATGGATCTCTCACTTCCTGGAGTAAATTTTAAAAATCTGATTTCGAACTACCTTAATTGAATTTTTTATGTATTTTAAATTTTCAATTTAATTTAATTGCATTTGAATTTGTATGCCAGTAAGAAACTCTGTATTCATTGACTGATATACATAAATAGATAAATAAATTAATTAATTTAAAATATTTTTTTCCAGAATTTAAAACGAAAGTGTTCCTCCGTGTACTTGTTTGTAGACATACATATGTAACATATGTATGTGTTTTTATACATAAGTTTGTATGTAAAGAGTTTATGCCAATAAACAATGTTTTCCATCCGCTTCACCGTTCAATTAAAAACTCCGCAAACTACCACACTATCCAACCATGAATGCTCCATTTGCCAATGTGGCTGGCCCAGGCGAGCGGGCTTTAGCAATCAAAAGCAACACTTTTCAGTAAAAAAACCAGTGTATATACATATAAATTTGTGTATGTACATATGTACATACGTCCAATCATACATTTTGTATGTGTATATGTATGTATATGAAGTGCAAGTCAAAAAATAACATCACGAGATAATATTAATCAAACGCTTCAGCGCATGCGCAGGCAGCGTAACTGACTGCAACTGTAAATTGTTAATTGCTTGCACCAGTCGAAACAAACAACGCCAACAAACATTTACCGGGCCAACAAAAACAAAAACGAAAAAAAAACATTCATCACAACCACAACCAAAGAAACCAAAATGGAAAAAACCAGCCAGTAAAATCAAACTCTGCGCGTTACTATAAAAAGTAGATTAGCACAAAATCATAATAAAAGTGCTTGCATTACACATTCCCCACACCTCCGCCTGCCAGCAGCGCCTTATTTGGCTGGCCCCTTTTGCAGTGGCTCTAAAATGCATTTTCTCTGCACACAATATTTACTGCTTTTCCGCCATGATTATGTACCTTGAGTCTTTGTTATTGAGTTTCCTTCATCCAACCAACCCAACATACATACATACATACATACAACAAATTGAGAGTGGTTTTGAGGGGGCGGTGGGGTTTGATGTTAGCAAATGAAGTTTGCGCAGCAGTGAAGCACTCAAGCGTTACTCTTTTTTACCAACCAACAATTTCTACAATTTATATTTATACTTTACACACAAACTTCTGAATTAACAATTAAAATAAATACGAAAATGGGGTGACAGCGTTTTGTGACTGAAATGTATTATTTGTGAATAACGGTATTTCAGTATAAAGCGGAAATTGAGGTTTTTTTGTTGAATGAAAGACAGCTTTTATGAATGCAACTGTAGGTAAATTAGGAAAAGATAATTTTAAATTAAATGTTAGACTTTTCAAATATATATTATGCACGTTAAAAATTATTCAATTTTTTCTTTTAGTTTTACACAAATTTTGAAGCTATGCTTTTTGTTAGAGAATGAACTGTAATTTTATTCTAAAATTCCTAAAATTTAAAAATAAAATAAATATAAACGGCTACAATATCATTATGAGTTTGGTTGCAAATGATATGACCACCACAGTCAAATTTTGAAAATTATTTTTCGATTAAAATGCAGTTCATTTTCTATCAAAACCCATATAACTAAATCCAAAATGTAAAAATCTAAAAAGAACAATAAGGATTCATAAAACTTTCAATTTTGTTTTCAGAACCTATGCCTAAAGACTTCGTTTGATTTTTGTATTAATTTTTACTAATACTGTTGCGCAGGTTTTTTTTTTTTAATTATAATTTTCTACTCACCTTGTGCAGCAAATACTTGGTAAAATTGCGACAGATAAGTAAGTATCGATAATCTGTCTGGTACTTCGTAGGTGGCCATATCGACTGCGTCCAATAAAGCGGGTATTCCTAAATATTTCTCAGCTGTGGTGAATGCTAACTCATTGTTGTAATACACATCGGCTTTGTTTAGTTTATCGAATTCACTGAAAAATTTAATGTAATGTATTTCTTTAATCAAGGAGTTACGGTTAGTTACTTCTAAATAACAAGTTTTAAGCATATTAGATAAGTAAATCAACATACATAACTTTTGTGATAAGTAAATCAACATACATAACTTTTTTGTCGACATTAAAGCTACTTTTGATAACACGAATAGAAGCTGTGGGATCTCCACAAAACTAATAAGCCTATGTAGAGTTACGCTGAAGAAAACTTTTAGCTCAGTTCAAGTTATAAAGGAACTATCCGAGCTGTTCTAGACCGTACGAGGTTTAAGACACTTTTACAGCGTCACTGTTGGCAGTAAAAACTTTGAAGTAGTAAAGGACCTTGTATACCTATATTTATTTATTTATTTATATCCCAGCATAAACATCACCAATAATGTCAGCCTTGGGCTCAAGCGAACTGGACCTACTTTTGATTCGGTAGGCAATTGAGGCATTTCTCAATGAACACAAAAATCCTTTTATATGGCGCAGAAACATGGACGATGTTGATAAGCGATGAGAAGGATTTGGGGGGCTTCGAATCGGAACCAATGGATGGTCAATGGAGGCAAGGACGCTCACGAACACAATGGAAGGACCGAGTGTTGAAAAGCCTTTACTCACTTGGTATGAGTAATTGGCGTTGACTATTAAAGGAGAGAGGGAACAGGTGAAGTTTGGTGATCTGAGCTCATATAAGTAGAGGAGGACAATAAAGTCTTATCATAAACACTGTGCATTTTTTGTAGTATGCCCATGTGAAAGTTTCAAGTGGAAACGGAATTTTGACAATTATTTTTATTAAACTTTGAAACAAGAATATTATTTAAGTATAACTGCCAGCCGAAATAGTAGAAAGAGAATGCGGTTTGTTGGCTTCGTGTATTCGAATATGTTGTACTTGCATCACAACTTTTACTATCCTTCTCATAGCAATAAACTGTTAGGCTGATGAAAGAGCCTTTGCAGATAGGAAAAGTGTTCAGATACCTCCGGAGTATACTCTCAAAGCTGGGTTGTAGTAGACAGCTTAGTACATACTATTATTTACTATTATTTTAGCACATAAACGTCTGCTAAAACTTCGGAACTGGCTGTGTTGTTTATTAACAAATTTTTACCATCCCTTTTTATTTATGAACGCATAATATTGACAATATAACAATAGATTTCATTCAAGTTTTGTTTTTGACAGTCGACGTTAGTTCTGCTTTCTAATTTTTGCTTAACAATGTCACAATTAATATTGTTAAGCACTTTTTAATAAAGCCTATACTAATTCTAAAAATTAATTAGTAGCTTCTGTGAGGATGAGCAGAACGATGACAACATTTTGTATTGCATACCTACCTTTTTAGTTTTTTGTTTTAAATATACATACGAGTACATACATATGCACATTTTATATATAAATATCTGAACAGAAAAAAACACAATATCAGTATCAAATTAAAAATGTCCACGGAAGTGGGTTGAGCTGCTGGAAATGACACATACTTGAAAGAAGAGAGATTAAAAAACACATTATAAATTATTAAATACGCTATTATAACGTTTTTTATAACATGCCCAATTAAATATATGGTATACATACATATTATATGTTTGTCTACAATTTTCGGTATCTACCTTTCAAAATTGTGGTGAGGCTTTTTGCCTCCTAGTACAATCAATTTGCAATTGACAACGCAAAAATTTGAGCAAATTTAATTCGTTTATAAAAATAATTTACGGTCACCTGCGGAACGCACAAAATTTCAAGAAATCACTCGTACATATTTATGTACATATGAAACAGCTGCAGTCAGTCAGAATGCCAGCCTAATCTAAGAACTGGCAAAATGTAGAACCGCAAGTTAAACTAAGCCATTGGCGCAGCTGGTCGCACCGCGTTCGATGAATCAAGCAAAAAAAAAAATATGTGTATATTAAATCAATATCGATATTTCAGCAAAAAGAAAAATTACCAACGTTAAATCAAAAATATATGTATAGGTGCAGCTGAAGCTGGAAAAAGGCCTTGACAAGGCTGTTATACGATTTTGTTGATTTTCGATTTACGGTTTTTGAATAATAAATTCAGCTGTCTAACCATTAGTGTGCAGTGCATGCACATTTACTCATAGTCAGTCTGCGTTTCGAGCGCTTTATGCCGCAAATGGTTATTCATTCGGCAATAAAATCAGATGTTTTTTTGAGACTTCTAGTGCATTTAAGCTCATTCAAATAGAATAACAAACCAATTTGCGTAGACATACGCTGACAAGTAATGCTTAAGATATTTATTTCGGTTAGTCTATGCGGCTTTTTTAAGTAGCGGGAGCAGTGAGATAACCCTCCTCCTCCGGCGAAGCACGTGAAACGATTAATTTCCATTCGATTTCATGTGGCTTTTGTTGTTTTATGTTTAACTTTATTTCTATGTTTTTTTTTTTTAGTTTGTTGGCTGTGCGTTATAATTACAGCAAACCGGAAATAATCACTCAAATACAATAGAGCTCGCGAACAAATTTGAAAGAGACTCCTCTAAAGTGATGCCGCCGGTAGCCTAAGGTATAGATATATGTACATAAATACATATTGATTTGCACATACATACACATATAAATATATATGTGATTTTGGAGTACGAGTATATAAAAATAATTATTGTATAGTAAATAAGATACATGTGTATGCTACGACTATTATAGCCAAAAGCAGCTGCACAATATTCGTAAATGAAATAAAATATATTGATTTCCGAACAAAGTCAGTCCGAAGTTAACGATTACTTTATAAACATTAACGAATTCTGACTATTTGAGAATGCTTTGGGACTAATTCTCGTCCTTTTCGGGATCATTTCGAGACTACTGCTGAACTATTTCGAAGCTACTTTGAGTATATCTGAGGAGCGCTTTAGAAGTATTTTGGGATAATTTCAAAGCAGTCTCGGAATCAGTTCCAAAGCGTTGTAAGACAATTCGGATACGACTTTTGGGACTAGTTCGAAGAGAATTCGATATCGTGAACTGATTCGACAAAATGAAATTAATTTTATTCTAACCTAAACTATTTATGTGCATATGTAACTGAATCCCCTGGCACCTTGCTAAGCCTTACACAGATGTTTACACATCAAATTATATAAGTATGTACCTCTTTATATTATCACATTACTAACACAAATTCTAATTTTGAACCAAAGCGAACTCCAAATTCGAGTTTTTCTAAATTATATTTACTTCAGCGCCACCTAGTTGTTAAAGAGAAAGCTTATATCGAGACCACATATAAAAGGCATGAAATCAAAAAAATGTTTGGTTTGAATTATAATGTAGTTTCTAAGCCTATTATTTAAAACGACAAACGACTATATTTTTATATTCAAATGTACACACATAAATACACATATATAGCATAGGTTAATGGGGAAAATGTATTTATTTACATAAACAAATTTTACTTATTATGTTTTTATGACAATAGTATAAAGACGCTACACAAAAAAAAAAGCGAAATGTATAAGATTTCACATAAAACTGGTTTCAGTATTGTAATTACAAATATTATTGCTTTACCACAGTAGCTGCCGACTATTTGTCTACCAACATCTGTGTTATCATGCTAATAAACATAAATACAAATAAAAAATTAGTGAAATTAAACAAATAAAGCATCGAATTGGTTATTACAACTAACTATACAAAAACGTTATTTTTTTGCCACACACAGAAGCCATGGACACACAAATAATAGGTACGTTCGCGTAGCTGATAATTATTGAAAGCGTTTGTGTACGCAAAAAACTTGCAAAGTAGGTAAAATTGTGAGAGAAAAGTGACATTTAATTTTGAGGGGAAGCTGTTGGTTTCTACTGAAACAATTTTTGCCAACAGCAATTTTCCAATAAGAAAACAGCTAATAAAAAACAGCTGTTTAAGAATTTTAAAGGTGAAAATTAGGAATTAGGAGTATTTAGCAAACAAGAAGCAAGTAAATGTTGGTTTGTTTAAGTTTCCGTAACAGAATGTTTCGAGAAAACAATAATGAAATGTTATTCATTTTACATGTTTGAATGCTGGCAATAAATCAATCAGCTGTTTGTTGAACTTGCAAGTTTATGCAAATTTTGCGTTTGCGTACTATTTTGGATATTTTTCACTTGTGAGAGAACAGAAGAAATTTCGCTTAATTTTGCTGTTAGATATTTTCTGCTGAAGATTTTAAACGAACGTACCTATTGTAAATAAAAAAGTTTTAAGTGACCACAACGTATGTTCTTATGTATAGTTATATAGTTGATATTTTGTATTTCAATTAAAATAAATTTCATTCTGTAACAAAAGCCCAACCGAAGCTTAAGACTTCTTAATAATTTTTTTAAGAGTTGCTGTTTTCCAATGCATTGAAAATTTGAAATCTTTCATAGAAGCAAATGCATCAAAATGATCTTAAAAATCAGCGAGATTTTAAACGGCTTGAAACTGCACATTTACATTCTAAAATTAAATTGGATAAATGCGTGCTTCCAAAGCTTCTTAGAAGAAAGTTTGAAATTTTGATGAATTTTTTATATTATTTGACGTTTTGTATATTGTTAAATTCTCCCTGTGAGAAAAACTGATATTTAAAAAGAGAAAAATTTCGGTCCTTTATTTTAAACTTTCAAATACCGATGTGGATGAGTAGGTAGCGGTGCGTGCTATAACTCAATATGACGCTAAGTTCGAGGTTTGAATCTCAGCCAGGGCAAGTGGAATCTAAATCATAGAAAAAGTTGTTCTCTATGAGTGGTCACAATCCGACCGGCAATTATTAACCTCCGGAGGAATTTCTGTCATGAAAAATACATCTGACATTCGAGGTCGACATAAAACTGTAGCTCCCTTCATTTGTGGTACAAAATAGAAGACGCACACCACAAATGGTAGGGCAAGCTCTGCCAAACACTGAGCTAAGTAGTGTGAGCGCCAAATTAATAAAATAAATAAATTTCAATAAGGTTATAATGAAATATAAAAATAATTTTTAGGATTTTGCGTTGAATTCCTTCGTTTAAGACCTAAGCCAGTTTATATATATTACTCATTTTAATCTAAAGCAGTATTTGTTTTTATCTTTAAAATTGTCAAAGGGTTTGTGATAGTTTTAGATTATTTGAAAATTAAGCAAATGAAGATCTTTGTGATAATTAAAATAAATACGACTTTTATAAGAAATAGACAAAAGGAATTATACTTACATTAAATCTGGCCGGAAATGATGTATCATAGCGCAAAAGGCCAAACCATCTCGCCACGATGTGGTCATATTGTCGATTTTGACACCCGGATAGCCCTCCGTTAATCGTCGGCACCATAACTCCAAAGCTTTTGTGCCACGTCTTTCGGCCATTTTATCTGTATTCTTACTATATAAGTTTACTGTACTAAATTGCGTTGAGTTTTTGGCCTTAAATATAATTTTAACTGGGTTTTCAGTTCGTAAGCTGGAAGAAAGAAAAATTTAAGAAATTTAAACGCAATTTTGCTTAATAAAAGAAAGATATATTTCGTATTAAATACAACTTTCAAGATTTCTTTAGATACATTTTTTTCAATAAACCGTTTTTGCAAGGTTTAAATTAGCTAACGCAGAGAGAAAAAACTCTAGATCGAACGATTGCAATATAATAAAAATTGATTTTTCGCAAATAAAGCCTCTAGTCTAAAGATGAAGTATCTTAGATGTCAGCTTCATAAGCAGTTCATGAAAAATAAAACTAAATTAAAAACGAAGAACCTAATTACCTAATTAACTGGTCAATCGGTTGACTATGAAAAAGTGCGGCTTCTGACTCCAGAGTGTAATATTAAGATTAATTTCGAAAGGTGATATACATTGCGACCTAAAAGATCTATTATGATACCCCTTTTGTTCTTAAGGCGAGGATAGTCTCCCCTAAAGATCTTCGAGAAGATTTGCCATGCATATAAATTCATATATTTTGGATGGACCAAATTTTGGAAGAGAATTTACAGATATGGTGTATTCTCCAAAACATCTGAATCTATCCTGCATTAGCGCTCCGCACTCCGAGTTTAAGTGCAATGGAGTTTCGTCACATTCTCCACACATTCTGCAGATTGACTCCGTGACCACTCCAATGTTGTACAAATGATAATTAAGTAGGAAATGAACACTCAAAAACCCAGTGAGAATCCTCAGTTTTCCCCGTGGCATCCCTCTTAATACCTTAGCTCTTCCGGGATTAAAATCTCCCAGAAAGGCCTTCGACTGTCTTAAGCCTGGACGAGATTTCCACATTTGGCTTCTTCTAGCCATCGTACAGTTTTCTAGAAAACTTCCCACTGTGTTGGATGATAACCCACAGCAAGGCTCGTATAACTCGGACTGCTGGTGACTATTTAGATAGGACCACTTTCTTACAAAAAAGTAAACTGAAACACTTTGATTTACTCAATTATTGTCTAAAAAATTCAATAGTATCATAAAGTGAATTAAAACTAAACAAATTTAATGTTTTTTTTTTTTTCAAAACAACAATGTTTTGTATATAAATAAGTATGCAGCCTCAAGGAGTGCAAAGTCTGTTAATACTATTTAACTGCATTTAACTTTTCCATTGACTATATTTATATTTTATTATTAGCTTGCTTTCCTGACGGTCTTCTAAATATATGTAAGTATGTGCATACCACTTGCTTCACATAATAATATGTTTATACATATCGCTCATTTATTAAAAGACTGTCATAACTCAAATAAACCAACAATCGAGAAAAACTGACGTGGAGCTTTGAGTTTACATACTCGTACATATATTCCCATAGTAAAAATTACAATATTTTTTATCATACCGAGGTAATGATTTTTGCAACTGCCTTGGAGTTTTTAAACATTTAGAAGAAGAGGTAAAGGAATATTTCTAAATACTTAACAAGACGTTTGTATTTTTTTGACTATGCCAGTTTTTTAGTAAATGATATACCATATACATATGTATATACAAAATGCATCTCTCAAAAAGGTTTCTTAAAAAAAAAATGTATGATATGTAAAAATAATAATCGCAGTCATGAATATAGCGAAGGTGTCAGAGTAAATGATCGACAGTGATGAAGAAATATAAACAACAGGCGACTATGCAATCAGCCGGCAAAGCGATTAATGCAGATGAGCATTTTTATAATTTATATTTAAGTAAGAATATGAAAATAATACTCACAAGTCTACATATGAAAGCATATTGTTGTAACTACTCGTAAATACACATTCGTACATACTCGAATATGTATAATTGCCCTTACCACCGTTGTCAGTAGCGCTTTAAGAACTCTGCACAGATGTTGGGTTCTGTATTAGCATATTAAGTGCCTATATCCAAAGCTAAAGTTATATAAGTTGCCGTCAATTAATATCGTATATGCATTCACCAAAGAAATCTTATAAATGTATGTGCGGTAAAATGAGTCAATGATCTCATCTTGTTCACATAAAAGAATAATTCTCTTCAGTTAACCTTTTGCTGGCGAACTATTTTTATCACAGAGATATTAAATTTCATACAAATGTTTGTATATTTGTGATTTAATTTCAATGAACACTGTAAAAAAAACCGAAAATAAGTATTTTATTTTACATTCGTGAAGACTTGGAGTGGTTGTTATTGACAATACAAATATGACTGCAATAGGTGGGTTTATCACCAACCTGCAAGTGAAAGAGGAAGCGCAGCGAAGTTAGTTAGACAAGCGAAATGGTAACCAGATGAAGTTCTTCAATTGTCGCATGTCAGGAATTTTTATAGAGCAAGGAATGATCTCGAGTAAACGGTTCGATCAATCATATTTATATTTATTTTCCTGCTGAAAATTTTGCTCTTTAGTTTCCGATTAAATGTCTGTCAGTTATACTATTATACGTCACCTTAGTAGTCACATGCATATACCAAATAAGTTTATTTGTAGTAGATTAATTTCGTCACAGTGTATTGAGAAATGAACTTGACAATGAACAAACCGCAATAACGCAGACATATTGACTTACACATTTATGTATGTACATGTGCTTACTAAGCACTCACAATAACGTATGTATGTATTTTAAATTTTTGTGGTGAAAATATGGTAGTTATTATTTATAAAACACCTTCACAATTAAAGCCTCACTGACAAGTCTTAAAAAAAAAATTATTTGGAAATTTTAAATAGAGTTTCAAATTATTATTAAAATGTCCTTTGATAAGTTTGGAAGCGTTACGAAGTGAGAAGGCACATTTTTTTCGAGAAAAGTTAACGCCATTTGTTAGAGTATTCAAAATGTTGTATGACATTTGCTACTTTGGTTTTTTTTTAATTTTTTTCTAGAATGAACTGTGTTTTAATTGAAACATAATGTCTATTTAATAAAAAGAAAAAAAATTAGCAAAAATTTGTCATAAAAAATAAATTCAACACTGGTACCATATAAATAACTTATTGAAATATGCACCAAGGAGAATGCAAAGACGAGAGCGATAAAACAAATAGTACTAATTAATTATGATTAGCGATCGCCTTAAACCGTATAACCGCTTAAATAATCAAAACAATCACATTTGAAAGCTGTCAAAAGCTCAAGTTGCTACACCCTGTATTCATAAATGAGGTTTGAGGTCAAAAGAAAATATAAGCCTACGATTAGATTTTTTGCAATAATTATGATAAGAGCTACTACTTACATATGCACTTACATACTTACATACATATGTACATATATATTTATAAAATTTATTTTAAATTGCCTAATTATTTATAGCTGAAGTACGTAGCGCTCGGCCCGGCGATTTTCAGATGTTGGTTCAGAACTTGATCCCCACTTTCTAGTGCAAATCGTAGAAGTGCCCTGAAATTGCCCTCATTATTTTCTGGCATTTCCAAAGACAGTGATCGCACATTAAAATGCTGCGAATAATTGGAACACATTTTTTTCCGTTTTCGTGCTGTTGTCGTTTCCGCCCAGCATCGATATTACAGACGACATCATTTTTCTTATTCTCATCAATTAGTTTGAAATTTTCAACATCTTCCACGGATTTTTTATGTTACTCTTTGTCTTGATGTTCCTTGAATTTTTTGAGTGCTTTTTCCAATTCCTAAACGGAGTCTGGATGGGAGTTTGAAGGACCTGGTGATTTCCTTTTCCAACTTCTTTCGCGCCAAATAAAACACAAAATCGTTGACTATGTCGGAGATAGCGAGAATTGCGGTGACGAAGAAAGCCACTTCAACACATTGATATTTTGTGCAACAATTTGTGTGTTTTCTAAAAAAATTATAGCAAGAAGTTTTCTTATTTATTTAACCGAAAAATGTCTTGGTTCACTTATCCCACCAGGCGTACGACAACCAAAAGAAATTTTTTTTTCTTGACTCCAGGAAGAATCGTTCGTCCCTCGAATCGAATTCCTTCCCTTGGAACGAAACGTTATACAGTAAGAAATTAATGCGACTTACGTTAAAATTTTTGCAAAAATGTTGTAGCTTTAAGTTAAAAAATGCAGGAATGGGTTTAGGTTCGAAAATTTAAAAAAAAAATCTATGTTCTACAGCAACTCAGTGTAGAGTTTACGTCATCACTCATCTGAAAATAAATTTGAATTTCTCACTTCGCGCACTCCGCATTTTTTATGCAAGTGTTGCTGCCGGATGCCAGAAAACACTATGTATTATATGTAGGTTCCGGAAAGGGGGGGGGGGCGTTTTCAGGTTTTGAACTTTTTTTCCCTTTTTTTAGCGGTAACATTTTTTTTCAAAACACTCAGCAGAGGCTTGCCCACCAATTACCTTGGCTAAAGGCTTTATATTCCAATACAGTGAATTTGAAAAACATATTGCGATTCACTCTATGTCCAAATATATGAACAAATGCATACAAATGTATGTACATATGTACATATGTATGTGTATACCTATTTACATGAGGGGACCATTGTTATTTTGCCACAATTATGCCATGGTGATCATGAAGCGGTTACTGTGTAGTCAAGGGCAGACGCCTTCGCCTGCCACAGATAATTTGGCATTGATTTTGATAATGACATAGAAATGTGTAAATATGTATGTATGAATGTAAAACAAGCGCAATATTTGCTGTTAACGAACAAAAGGATTGCAGCGTCCACTCAGTGTCAATGTCAATAAAAAACAACGTAGCAGTTAGAAATATATTGCACATGTATGTGTGTATGTTGGTATTGGAGGATATATATGTACGAATGTGTATAACTCACAGGAAAACTTTATTTTCCAAAATTGTGGAAACATTTTGACTTGTTACTTTTAATTCCATATCTACTATTCATGTATTATCCCTACAAGAACAGTGCCGGTCAATTTACCGTACATCTGATGGTCAGTGGCTGAAAAAATTTTGTCAGCACTTAGAACAAAGTTGCTATTAGTTTCTTAGGGCCACTATGTAAAACCTTATGTCAACAAATGTTCACTCTAACACATTAATATTACCGAATAGACAAACATATAGCACTACTGCACACTCTCGTTCTTTTTACTGGGTCAGTGCTCCCTATAAAACCATCAGTACTGAAAACAATTTTTTTTTTTTTTCAATTAATTTTTATTAATAAACTACAAGCTAATACCAAAAACATGGTAAATAAATGGAAAATATATTTCGTTAACTAATTTTTGCGCAGAACTCCTTTCTGCATAAGCGTCCTTCGGCCATCCTGCAAAAAATATCGCTGGCCGGATAAACTCCGGAGTAGCCGGAGTACTTTTGTGCAGAGCTCCGTTCAGCTTTTTTTTTCATTCAAAACTTATCTTTTAAAAAAACACGACGATTAAAATGTTTCCTCAACTTTACACTTCAGAGTTTTCCGAATACTACGTGCCATTTGCAAAACTCTTATGAATTTATTGTGTGTTTCTTTCTCGCATATGCGAAATTAGCCTAAATGGTGATTATCTTTTTTGTGCAACTATAAACAACTTACAACCATTTTTGCGGACATCAGACGGTCAGTAAAGGAAAAGACGAAAACTTCGTTGTCTCATTCTCGCATATAAATTTGCAACCATAGTAAGCGTAGCGCGTCGCGAGTGTCTCTTTTGGCAAGCACCATGGCAGTCATTTTACCGGTAAACTGACAGTCAGTGCTAATTTTATGAATGAGAGTGTATTGGTAATTCTCCCAGCATGTTCTTGTTGGGATATTTGTATGTATGGACGTATCCGAGTGCAAAAGTACGTTTTCTATCGGCAATATCTTTAAAAAAATTTTAAAACAAAAATGGACAACTTTTAACATATTTGTATTTATGTATGCTATGCATAAATATGCAAGTGTGCATGTTTGTATCTGTGGCATTCTGTAGAATAATCTGTGTTGTGTTATTGAAAAAACAAGCAGACTCTCTGTAAGTGAATTGTAATTATTGTTGCTTTTCAAAACTTTACTGCTCCGTCAGAGATACGCACTGAATTACTTATATTTACAAAACTTAATCTTTAAGTAAATACTTGCCACACAAAGGTCCCAAGTCTTTGTACATTTTCCAAGGAATTATAATTATCTAACGAACTTCGTTTTTGGGCCACCCTAATGCATTGCTATCATTCTTTGAAGCCTTTATACAAAAAAAAAAAAGTTTTAAAAAAATTGGAAACTTTAATATTTTTAGTTTTAAAATTAAATTACGACTTTACTTATTTGGGAAAATGTTCATTTGCATTAATGTTCAAGTCCCTAGTAGTTTTTGCACCTCGGGTGAGACCCAGTAGCTCGATTCGATAGCAAATTTCATTTCGATTCTAAGTGCAGCATGTCCCCATTAGTTTCGTCAGTATTGAAAACTGACATTGTCTAGGCAATAGCAAGAGCAAAAAAGTATTAAAACTACTTACGTAAATTAAAAGGAATTGAAATTCAACCATACAAACCAAGCCTTACTTATAAGATGATAATTGTGAAAAAATAACAAACAACAAGTTATCGCAAAATTGAATGAAGAATAAAACGACATTCTCCTAAATCTCTTATAACTTTAATGAAAACTTTTTAAATTTTATTCAATTTTGTTCACAGTTTGAAACTTAGATTAAAGCTAATTTTTTCGCGTATTTAATATTTTTTATAATTTTATTGAGCTCAAGGCCAGTTTATGGAAGATTTGTTAGTGAAAAAACTTAAATTAAATTAAAAATAATTTAATTTAATAATCAAAAAGAAGTCTGATGAGGAAATGTGGTGATTTCCGAAATAGTACTATAACTTCAACCATTAAAAACTGTTGTTGTTTTTTCACTAACAAATCTTCCATAAACTGGCCTTGAGCTCAATAAAATTATAAAAAATATTAACATTTACTAGGCCAACAGAAAAATGAACAAACATTTATAGACAAGGATGAGCACGCCTTAGAAATGCATTTAATGTAAAATAAAAACACAAACAACAACCACACAAACAAGTTAAATAGCGGCAGATCAGTTGCTCTTGTTTGTAGTTGGTTTGTTTAAGGAATATGAAATAAACACAACAGTCAACTCGGCTAGCGTAGCACAATAGGTAGCGTATTGGCTGTGCAACTCCGAGCTCCCGGGTTCAAAGCCTGAGAGAAGTGGTTATGAAAATTAAATTAAAAATAATTTAATTTAATAATCAAAAAGAAGTCTGATGAGGAAATGTGGTGATTTCCGAAATAGTACTATAACTTCAACCATTAAAAACTGTTGTTGTTTTTTCACTAACAAATCTTCCATAAACTGGCCTTGAGCTCAATAAAATTATAAAAAATATTAACATTTACTAGGCCAACAGAAAAATGAACAAACATTTATTAAAAAAAAGGAAGTACTGTAAAAATTCGACAAAACAACTTATCCCGACTTTGAATTATTTCATATCAAGCTTTGAATGGAATCTTTCCTATTAAATTTGAAAAAATTAATTATAATATAAATAAATCATTTGTTTAAGTAACCATCCTCATATGAATTGATTTAACGTATTTAATTTGTGTATGAAATATTAAAATTAATACATCCAAAGTAAAACATGCTAAAGTCAAATAAGTTGTTTTACCAAAAGTCCACAGATATGCACGTATCAACATCCACTTAATATATTAAAATAAATATACCTTCAATCATACGATTCAGCACAAAAATTGCGGCCACTTGGACGACTGGTTTTGAAAGTTGCAAGAAATAAAATGCTCAAAAAAGATAATTAAAAACAAAAACTAAAAACCAAACTGTAACACGCAATTCTACGCACAATTTAGCACAGAGCAGATAAAATGAACTTAACACGCTCCATTTCAAACCCATTTAACCATTAGGTTGTGATTTAATGAAATCTTTGTTTGGAGTATTAGTACAATTTTGGCTTTTCAGTTTTTAACGGACTCAATACGTACTTAGCTATGTTGAAAATTACAAGCTGCTATCGTCAGTTAGAACCCCACAACAAGTTCGAATTTGATTTCACTCGCTTGGTGGTTTAATATGTATGTAATTAATACATATAATATTAAATTTTACAATATTAAATTTTAATATGATCGAGGTATTAAACGCCTCTTTTTGAAATAATAATGTTTTGCTCACTGGGTATTTACTACTTGCTGTTTAACATGCAGCTGCCAAAAATGCACAAAACATCTACATACATACATACATAACATATGTACAAATAAAAGATACCTGAACAAGTTATACAAATTTAAAGACCATAAAATTGTTATAACTTATTTGTAAAAGTGATCAACTTAGTCGTTAAAAATAATTAAGATGTAAATTGGTATCCAAAACAAAATATTTGTCTAAAACACAATCATTTTATTTAAAACTCATAACTTTGTACTTATGTATGTATGTATTCGTATATATTTTCACGTCTTCTTTCAACTGCCACCAAAATCTTACATTTAAAATAAGTGGACTCAACAAATGTTCACTCTAAGCCAACGATATTTAGTTAAAACTCTAGATAAAATGGGCCTATTTTATTCCAATCAGTTAGAAAGGAATCTTTAAAATTTACATTTCACAACGTCTTGGTTTTATTGCATCATCATCACAAATTTGGTCGGAATTGGAATGTTTAAGTCCCTTCTCCTCAAACTGTTGTTAGTTTCTTCAGTTCTGTGAGGATCAGAACGAAACCTTTTCTTTTCGGAGAATCATAGGCAATACCATTAAAGCAAAAACAAGCCTGAAAAAACTTTTCTGAAATTTCAAACCAAACTCACAGAGAAGTTCGAATTTTGGTCGATCCTATTTAGGTAGTAGTCAGAAAGGATTAACTGGGATTAAAGGATTTTTCTATAGGTATAATCTTATACAAATAAATTTACACAAATATATGTACACATAAACAAATAAAAATATATTGTTTTCGATTATTTAAAAGCGACTTGCAGTGAAGACTTTCAGTAAATAAAATCTGATTGTCTGCAACAAACCGGAGCAAAGTTCGAGTGAGTCATGAGTCACCAGACTGTAAAAGAGCTCAGTTGTGTGAAGATTATAGACAAAATATGTACATATGTATATTAGTGTGCACATGTGCGTATTTGCGGTTTTCCAAAAAGACATACCGCGCTGTACTATACACAAAGGCAGTAAATAAAATTCTTACTTATTGTGCGAAATAATGCTTCAGTGGGATATCACGCAGTCTAATAAAGAAAGCCCACCATGCATACATACATACTTATGTACATACATATATCTCTGAATATGTATGTATATTGAAGACATTAAGTCAACAAAACGAGCAGAGAGTGGCTGTAAAAGCAAGTTCAAATTCATCAATTGTGGCACCCAGTGAAGGCGTTGGCGAACAATGTGGCACAGTGCAAACACAATGCAACACAGTTCGAAATAAAAATAAAAAGAAAAACAAAATTTTGTATGTTTCTAACGTTTGATGGCAACATTAACAAAGCAATATTTCTGCGCTGCGTTTAATTTTCTGTGCAATAACTGTTGTCAATTTGTTGAACAATATGAACAACTTTCTTTGAGCGTAATTTTGGAGCGTTTGCGGTAAGTGCAACATTATTTGTGGTTTTTATGGACTAATTTAAAGTAAATTGCATCACTCAACCACAATAGAGCGACAACGGTAGTTATTTAAGAAAGAAAAGCATCTATAAATATTTACATACGAGTACATATTTACTTATAGTAATGCGCCAATACCACTTTTGTATACCGACTTCGTTCCATTGTAATGTGACTGCACTTGGCTCTGACACTGAACCTGGGTCTCCTTCACGGTGACTCATACAATGTATGATCAATGTATACGATTCCTCTTAAGCGTTAGACATTTATGGTTTCAAACAGCAAAAGTTACCAAGTTTTTTTTTAATATACAGCTTATAAATCTTGACCTTCATTTTATATATTCATATTTAATTTAAAGAAAATATAATAAATGTAGATTGATACTAAAAAACCAAAGTGATTTGTAAATAAATATTGCTCATTCTAATTTTTCGACCTAAGAGACCTGTTAAGTTGCTCTTACGATTTGTAATCAAATTGTTAAAATGAATTTGTTAAAAATATAAATAAAAATAGTATTGTTTTTATAACTGTAAAATCCGCAATCATTGCAACTAGAAATAGTCAAAAATATTTATGATTATTTATCATAAAAGAAAAGAATTAGAATAATTGAAAAATTATTACAAATACTATTTTTTGTTTAATAATTTCTTTTAAGTTTTCCTTATTGCTATTTTAACTACATTAATTGCTTTTTGAACTGAAACTTCGATGCGCTGTTAAGTGTTATACTCTTTAAATGAAACGAAACAAGTAATTTTTATAAAAAATTTTATATTATGATGGTACGATGATATGATGTGATGTGATAGTGCGATGTGATGTGATATAATAATGTGATGTTCTCCTATTTCATTCATCTTTTTCCCCCAAAAAATCTGTGTGGCGTAGATTTATTTCAATTGCATAACTCTAGGCTCACAGATTTTTTTAGGACCTTTGGTTTTTTCCATTATTCGAAATTGCTTGTTTTTTTTTATTTTTTATTATTTCAGCTCTAATACAGTTAGTTTTCTAATATCAACCGAGTTTATTACTTAAAACAACTGTCTCAATAAGTTTTTTTTTTTTGTTTTTTAATATACCTTTTTTTAATGGAAAGTTCGACATGGTAAATTAATGTTGCAAAAATATTTAATAATGTGAAAGATTTTTCATTCACAAATTGTATTCGCGTAAAAATAATAGAAGTGTATAATCTAATTGATCGATAACAATTAATCAAAAAATAATCAAGAAAAATCAATGTTTATCAAGTATTCAAGAAAATTTGGAAATACTCGTAGTGATAGCTTTCAAGTAATGAACATTAAGTAATTTATGAATTTTCAAATTATTTCTGCTAATGGCAAATAACCATCCGTTCTTTTTTTAATTGCAAAATTTAATACAAATCACTTGGATGTGTAATATAAATAATCATTTTAAAATTATTAACAACATTCATTTGTAATTCGTTAGAACTACTCAATGTCTAATTCCTGTGTGTTTTCACCATATCATAATGATTAAATTATTTCTTCATGTGAGCTTAATAACACCATAAATATGAGCTTTCGAAATACTTCGAGGCAAGTAGTTAAAGAAAGTAAAAAAAAAGTAAGGCTAATCAGTTGTTTTCAATGGCAGCGATGGTTGGGGCTGAAGCATTACACTTCCTACCCAGGCTAAAACTCACAAGGCGAGGAAGAAAAAGTAGAACGTCTTCTGTGTATCTGCCCGCCGCTGGCTACGATGAAAATGAAGTTTTTGGGCTAGTCCTTCTTCGGTGACTGAACTCAAGAAAATAGCATTCGCCCACTGAAATAACCATATTTTCGCTTACCTTACGAGTTGTTGTATTAAAATGACACATACTGGTCTTAATGGGATCTATTTACGATAAGGTATCAAAGGAATCAAACAATCATTACAAACTCTATACATTTGTATACGAAAAAGTGATACACCGATCGCGAAGAGTTCACACAATCAACACAGAAGCCCATTCGTGATTTTCTCAGATATAAAAAATGTTCTCTGAGTGAATGTAATTTCACTTATCTCAGCAGATCCAAGAAATATCCTCAAAAGCCTTCCGTCAAGTATTGCGATACATAAAAATGTATGTTATATATGTATATTGATTTTTTATGGATTTGATTTGAAGCTTTGGTTAGTGGCTTGAGACGACCACTGTTAATTGTCGAGACTTAGGCGATTAATGTCCCAATTAATGGCAATAAAATTCATCTATATGAGCAAGCTTATGTGCAAATCTACATACATACGAGTATTTGCAATTTACACACACACTAATCGCGTGAACTAAAAACCCAATAAAAATCCACTTACTTCTCATATTCCCACCAGCGACGTGATTATGCGTCGGGTCAGCAAAAGTAACAAGCAAATATTTACATACATACAACATGAGTATGTGTGCAAATTTAAGACGCCAAATCTAAGATTTCAAAGCAAATTGGTTTGAAAAAAAAAAAATGGCAACAAAGGTATTGTGGATGTGGATTATTTTTCTCTACACTAACCGACAGCAATTAAGGTTTGTGCAAGTGGAAGAATGAATGCAGATATGGAAGTGTACATACATACATATTTATGTATGTACATATAAGCCAATCATAATGATCGTAGCCGCCAAGAGGCAAATAAATACATATGTACCTACATATCTTCATACCCAAATGTATGTACATACATATACATATATGTATGTACATACATATGTGTGTACATTTTGTTTTTGTATGAATCAAGAGAAAGTGTACATAATTAGACTTGACCAAGATATTGTAACAAGCAAGACAACAACTTCCACAGTTTTGGAACAACAATCTAGCGTGCTACAAAGAAGACAAAATGCATGCACGCTTACACACATACATATTTTCTATGAAAATGTGTATGTTTGTCAGGTATCTTTAATGTAACTCAACTCGAATGCAATATGTTAAACCCATCAAAAGTGTACAAAAGTGGGCATGTGCGCTCGCAATTTGTTGTTGTTTATGAAACAGCAGAGGGGCGGGATATTGCAATGCTTGAGATCAATGATCGTTGTTGGATAAATGAGCGCGTGCTTGTAAATTAGAGATAGCGCCGCCACCACCACCAACATCGCCACCACCAAACTCATTCGCTACCAATCCACTCACTTGTTCGCTTAGCCAAGCACGTTCACTAACTGGTGGCTTGAATTGTAACTATAGCTCAGTGCGCGGCGGAAACGATTATAGTTGTTAGTTAGGTGTAGGAAAGAAGAAAAATATATGTAAGTGTGCAACGCAACAGTCCAACAACATTGGCAAACTCTCGCTGCTTGTCAAACAAACAAAACAGCAGAAAATAAATAAATAAAATCTTGTTAAAAATAAAATAAAATAAAAAAAATTTAATTGCTGCACGCACACACACACACTAACGCAAGCAACGAACAGTTCACAACAAAAGAAGTGGCAAGTCGAAAATTGATTTTTGCGCAGACAGCCAAGAAGTGTGTTTGCATGTAAATATGTACACCTGTGGGCATAGAAATACTAGTGCTGTATATAAACGAACTTTGAAAATTTCTTTTAATTTTTTAATTTTTTAATTTAAGTTTTATCATTTTTTCAATGAAGCGCAGTTAGTTTTCCAACAAAACTGCTAAAATTATTAGTTTCTAACTTTGTACTAAACTTTCACTAAAATTTTAAAATTTTTTCTAAGAATTTCTAGATTTTTTTTTTTTTTTTTGATTATGCAGTTGTATAGCAGAAATGATTTTGGTCTCGTGGCCGCTGTGGTTCAGTATGTAGCGGTGCGTGCCGCTGAGATCGGGGCTCGAATCTCAGCAAAGGCATGTAAAATCATAATCATAGAAAAATCAGGCACTGGCAAACCTCCGAGGCTATTTCTGCCATGAAAAAGCTTCTCATAAAATATACCAGCCATTCGGAGTCGGCACAAAAGCTGTAGGTCCCTCCATTTGTGTTATAACGAAAGACGCACACCACAAATGGTAGGAGAAGCTCGGCCGAACACTGAGCTATGTTATGTATGTATATATAGTGTAAGCGCCATATAAGTAATAATAAATAAGTTTAGTCTCGTAATGTGCATAGTTAAAGTGGCTGGCGATTGTTGTTGATTTATAAGAATTTGTTTGTAGGCGCTTGAAATATTTTTTTTTTATAAAAAAAATGCCCAACAGTGCCTAGAGAAACATATCACGCAATGGCAATTTTTAGCCACTTGAAATTTGCACAATATTGAACTTAAATTTAAAGGGCTATACAGCCTTATACTCAAAATATCAAATCTGAGAAAAAGTTTGGAATTTTTTGAAAATTTTATTAACGTTTAAGGCTTTGTGAAAAATTCGTTAGTTAGACAGTTAGTTATATTTAAATTGGAAAATTATAGAAATACAAAAAATAAACAAATTGTCAAACTTTGCCAAAATATGACGCTTCCATTTTTATGAAGACAGTTACATATACATACATATGTGTGCATGTAATCGCACCAGGTTGGATGGCTCGCTTGTTGTAAGTTAAAGTCTATTGAAAAATATGTTGTTACAAAAAAATTGCAAATAAAGAGGCGCGCTCAAAGCAAAGAAAACGCTTTGGCGGCGTAGCGCTCAAATATTCACACTTGGCCAAATACACACAGCACGATAGTATCTACTGGCCGCAAAACTTGCGTCTTTATAACTACATGTTGTAGCGAATTTGCCGCAAACACCAGCAAAGGGTGCTTTTTTTATAGAAGTTTAAAACTTTGAAATTGCTTTGCGGTTAGTTTGGTTTGACATTTCATAACGTTTAGACTCATTTCTGACGCCATTTCGACCAATTGGATGAAATGCAAATTAATATTGATGTAAATAATTCATATAAATTTTGGATCAACGATGATGAAACTAACTTTTGTTGAAAATAAAGTAACAGTTTGTTTTTCTTTTTTTGATTTAATAATTTTTTGTTTTTTCATAATGACTGAAAATTGGACTTTTATTATTATTATTATTAAAAGCTAATATTACAATATAAAATTATAATTTTCAGCCATAGCATCACAGGCCTTAGGCTAAAAATTGGACTTTAAGATTAAGCCCATTATATCATATTCAATAATTACTTTCAATTATATTTTATATAAAACCAAACTCATTGATATAAAGAATATATTCCTTTGTTTTAATGCATTTTTAATTTCAGCAACTCGAAAGAAAACACCCTTTATATGTGTACGAGCATAAAGCCTCGGCAAACGGCTGGCGATAAATTTCTTGATTAATTAAGTGAGAAATTAATTAAAGTTGAAGTTTTTAGTATATGTAGACACATATTTCTGTAAATTATTTTTGCAAAGCAAAGTGCAACAGACACTTTGTTTGACTAACCTTCAAAACAGTACCGAAACTAGAAACGTTTGAGAAGCAATGAAGATGCAATTTCTGCCACCATAAGCCCCATTCATCGTCATCTATTTCAACTCAAAATAGTAACCGCACAGCATATTAAGAATTTATTTTTCGTTTATCATAATTTTTCAATTGAAATGCAGTTCATTCAAAACACTGTAAATCCATATTTCAAGCTTTGTTGAAAATTTTTAAAACTCAACAACATTTTATCAAAATTTCTTAGAATTTTATACCATTATATTTTTATATACTTTATTATGGTATCAAGCGGCTAAAATACCGTTGATTATTTACAATTTCTTTTCACAGATGCGCAGCTTTTTTCCATATAAGATATCGCGATTGTGCGTTATAGCTGAAATACAATACGGCGGAAGTCGACCGATTCGCATACTCGATCACAATTCGAGCGGCAGCGAAAAAAAATCAAATGTTATTTTTATTTAGTTTTAAAACTTTGAATCGAAAAAGAAATACTCCATATACGGCGCCGAGCTAACTCACGCCTTTGCTTTGGCTGTGTGCAATTTCTTAAATGTACTTGTATATGTTTTAATTAAATTTTAATTTCATAAATTAATATTAAAAATTAATAAAGCACATCATATGAGATTAAATACATATTCGAAAAAAGGAAATAAACAATTAAATACAGACCGTTTCTCCAAAAATGACTCAGATAACTCACTCACCAGTCCCAACAGCTAACTCTTCCATACCTCATGATATTTTATTGGCAACGAGTTGACTACCAATTTCAGCAGAAAACCACAAATATTGCCAAAGTAAGTATGTATGTACAAAATGAGGCAACTCAACTCTCTACCGACTTGTCAGTGGTAATGACACCTTTCAACTTGCTGCCTGACTGGAGTTGGTCGTATGAGAGCAAATAAAACAAAAAAAAAAACAACAGAACAAAAAATTGGTATGCAAGCCAATGTCAGTCATTTGTCTCTTGCACTTCAGCGACAACTGAAATTAGCATAAATACGTGCATAGGTTCTGCAAACATACAACATACAAATGCAAAACATTTCTTTGGATACGATTAACACTCACACTCGCTAGGTTTGTATCAAAAAATACATAAGTACAAAATGGAAAACATATTCATACACATGCATGTACATATGTATGTACATACTATGCATGAGTATGTGAGTAAAAGTATGCAATATAGATATTTATAAGCAAATATACCAAGTGCTAATACGGAAATTTCAAAGTAAATGTGCATAGACACACTGTGCGGGCATATGAATTTATTTTTTGTTTACCACTCAGTTCTGCTAAGTGGAGAAAGTAAAGAAATGCAAGAAATACTCGTAGCCAAATGAAATGACAATGGCTGCATTGAGGAAATGTAAATTTCACACTGCAAAAGTTTATGCTGCACTTAAGACAATCAAATTAATTTACAACGAAAGTGGAAGCATTAATTTTAATTTCGAGTGTCAATTTCCTTTAATTCCAAGTGGGGATTTGGCACTAAAATGTTAAGTCTTGTGATTTTGGTCTGGTGTAATGTTTTAAGTGAAATTAAATAATATCACTTCACCTTAAAGCCCTATGCGCTGTTTAACATATGATATTTAGTACAGGGTAGTGATGCACAGAGACGGGTAGCCGGATCCGAAGGACATGATGCTTTAATCGATCGATCGATCGATCCGAGTTTTAGAAGAACCGAGTAACGGTACTAAAGAATCGAAACTAGATTTCAAAATACCTGGAAGTGATTCTAAGAGAGTCCCAAAAAATGGTTCCAGAATAACCGAACGACGATTCTAAGGTCCCGAAGAACGGTTTCAGAATAACCAAAATACGATAAACCAAAAAATCGATTTAAAAGAACTAAAAAATGATCTCATTAAACCCGAAAAATAAGTCAAAAGGAATGAAAATGCATTCTGAAGAACGGTTTACTATAGAACCAAAAATAAGCCCCGAAAAAAAGACATATTTGTGAAATTGTTTGATTTTTAGATTATTTTTGCAGATTGTGAGGGTCACGCTCTGTCGAAGAATATTTTTTTTTATGCGCAACAAACAACGCCTGCAAAGAAATTCTAAAAAATTAACGCGAGTTTTCAGTCCTTGGCCGGACATAAATCCGGGCCGTTCCGGTATTGTAGACCCGACTGTCGTGGGGACGTCCAGCCATAGATACTATGTTAGCACACAAAAATGCCATTGTGACTCATATACGAACGTATTTAAAAATGCATGTAAATTTTTAAATAAGTTGTCTTTACTTCGTATCACAATCAAAAGTAGTAACAAAAAACTGTAACGGTTTAACTAAAATCCGCATAAAAAATAGCGATAACATGAAAAGATTATGCACATAACATGACACATATTAGTTAATTGCAAAAATTAAAATTGGAACAATACCATTTTGTTTTCGTACATTCGCACAGCATTTCGCAATCATAAGTTCGTTAGATCACAAAAATTTATTATGCAAAGTTTTATGTTTTGCTTCGAATTGAAATTCATTAAAAACTCTTTAAATCCATTCACTAAACTAAGCTAAATCGCCAGAGTATGGCTGCGCTTATATCAAATTTGTGTATCTTTTTGTAATACACCATTTTGATGGGAATTTTCCATTTTTATTTACATTGAGTTTAATTTTATAACAACATTAAATATTCATAAGCTTAGAAACACTGAGATATCACTCAGCTCTAAAAGGCAGATGAAAGCACAAAAGTAAATTAAAAAACACAGTGCAACAAAATGAAAAAAAAACTTTAATCCCTAGGGTCTAATATTATTTTTCTGATGGGATATCTTAAACAAGATGAACTTTTTTTTATCAAATATTTTTATAGGAAATTTTGTTTTCTTCTTATGCCACTTCACAGTTATAGTTCTCATTCTACACAAATAAAGATGTTAAAGCAAAACTCTATATTTGAAATCAATGATAGAAAATTCTGGGTATGCAGTTTCTTAGTCAATTCAACTTTAGTACAATAATGTGCAAATTTCAGCAGGCTAATATATGTATACCGTCGATGTTTGAGTATTTTTCTTTTTTGATGAAAGTGTTGCGCATTTTCTTCCATAAAATTATAATATATAATTATATTATAATATTTCGTTCGTGCGTTGTCTGGAACACACTCGGCAAAAAAATTCTCAAAAATTTGCGATATACTTTAGCGACCTGAAACTTGCACATTATTGTACTAAAATTGTATTGTCTACAAAACTGCATGCCCAAAATTATGCATTTTTGATTTCAGTTATTGGTTTTGCTATAGATAATGTTTCCGAATTTCATATGTAAACTTTCAAATTATTAATAAAAATTAATGTCATTTTATTTTCTAAAACAGAAGAAAAGAAATGCGTTATCTTGTATTCAAGTATAAGAAAAATAATTCTCTTTGGGCATTCGTGAAATAAATGCATTAAAAATAAATGAAGAAGTTGGTTAGTACTTTTTAAATTTACATTTTTACAGAAAAAATTACTCGTGGCAGCGTTTTGAATTTGACACTTTAAAAGCAAATTCCTCCACCTTCTCATTCCAGCTTATCATTCACTTGTTACTCTTCCTTTCTCTTCTTGTTTTGACTACACAGGAAATACGCATCAATTTATACGAGTATTAACATTCGAAGAATGTTTTGCTGTTGAACAATTCGCTTCAATTCCCATACACGTTCCCCCACACAAGAAGTGATCGATTTACAATGACTTCTTGCAAGCTCAAGTGGCGCTCTGTTATTGAGAAAACTGCGAAAATGACCGGAAACTTTGCCTATGGGCTTTGCTTTGCATAGTTCAATAACAAAAATTTACTTATTTGCATTAAAAATGTTAGATAACTAACTTGACAACGGGTTCGGACTAGAGAGAGAGCCTGTGTGAGTTTCCAATTTTGACCAATTTTTTAATTTAATTTTACTTTATTTATTTAATTAAATTTATTTTAAATTTATTCACTTAAAATAGTGTTCATTTTCTACCAAAAACAATATATGTACTTATACTCGGTGTTGTTTGTAGCAACGCATTACATAAGCTGGCAACTCTATCACTACCTTCAACAAAAATAATTATGTAGCTTATTTTATGTTTATGTTTGCATATTTTTTGTGTTTTTTCTTTTAATATTAACATACTCGTATATTATAAAATGGCTATAAAGAAGATATCATAACCAAACTAAATAGATAAGTCAACAAGAGTCGTTTATAGCAAAACACATTTGCCGTACCTCCAAAGTAACGAAATTGGTGTGAGAACCCTATTGTTATTGCTGAAGATATTTGACATCTGATTTTCTGTGAAAATCGCAGTCGTTTGAATATAATACAACGGAAATTCATAGAATATTGAAAACTCGAATTTAATGGAAGCTTCAATTGCCTTTAATGGAGGACCTTGGGCCAATTTGATCTTACATATATGTATGTACGTATAAAGACGATGGGGATGGAAGTAGGAGTATTTATTTCACATATGTGCATACATACATAGTTGTGCGTGTAAAAACATGTATGTATGTATTACATAAGTACATATATAATCCGGTATTTTCTCAGTAACATTAATTCGTCTATTCTGTGAAATTTCAGCTTTTAGTCTGTCTGATTTTATAAATATCTAAGTACATATGTAAATGTATTTTAAGATGACTTATTAAGTATTCATATATAAACATACATATGTATGTACATAGTGGCTTATTTTTATACAAAGTCAACAACATACATTATTAAATTTAATTTTGTTTTTATTAAAGAGATAAATGTTAAGATTATTTTTTATACGACACTTAACATGTTGACTGGTTTTTAATTGAATTTTCTAACAAAATAAAGTATTTAGCTCTAAAATGCATTGGTGTGTGTGTGTGTGTGCATATGAGAAAGTGTGACACACAAAAAGCTAGCAGTGACAACTATTATACTGCGATAAAGCAGATGACAACGCCGCTTTGCGGCATAAGGCTGCTAAACAAGAGAGCAGCAACAGCATAGCTAACTATTTTTGTAAGTGACGTTGTAATTTTCAACTGACACAAAACAATCAGCTGACCGGGCATAAATGTAGAGGGAAAAATTACAAAAAAGGTTACTGTGGTGTAAAATTTGTTTGTTTATGCCACTTTCACTAGTGCCTTCGTTGTTTATATTTTTATCGATTTTTTACCCAAATATGTTTTTCATAATTGCTTACATTTACACATATGAATGTATGTAAGTGAATGTCAACACACCTGCATACATACTTACATACATACCCAGTAAGAACCCTATCTCTCAAATAATGCGTTATATAAGCTTAGTACTACGCATTGTTTGTGTGAGAAATTCAAAAGCGTTCTCTTTTTTTAACACAAAATTCGCTGGTACGAGTATGTTATTCTACATGTAACTAGTTTTCTCTTTCCAAGCAAATATTATTATGCGATAAATAACTTTTTATATAACGCAAACAATACCATATGAATATCGTTACTACGCAAATGTTTAAGTTTTTTCTAATTGTATTTGCAGATGGCCTGCTACATAGGAGCCCATGTTTTGTTTTTTGAGGACGATCGATTTTCTATTCTCGCATATTTAAAATTTTTCAATTGTATGAATCCATCCGATTATCAAGCATTAAGTTTCAATTCCTCCTAGTGAGGGTTTCAGGATGAGCAAACTGGCAAAAGGTATTTAAATTGCTACTTAGTGCTCTACAATACTTATTTATTGTTATCAGTGACCAAATATTAAAACAAAAACTTGAATTATGTTCAAAGAGAAATGCTTACTAAAGAACTTATTTTGAAAGGTTCTTTTAATTACGGATTGAGTAGAAATCGATTGGTTAACATATACAGCTGTATTCTGTGCACTTGACAAATTAACAAAATATTAATAACTTATCTTGCTTGTTATGGCAACTTTAAGGCCTTTTAAGGTTAACTTTGTTGGGAGGTTTAAATAAAGTGAGTTTAAATAAACCGATTTAGACAAGTTTGCTTCATTTATGCCCAAAATAAAGATAACATACGAAAAAATGTTGACTCTTCGCTAACTTCTTTTATAATATTTCCAAATGCACATTAGAAAGTTCAGACCAATTGCAATACAAAGCGTCTTACAATATGATTGCATATGTATGTAGTTGTTTATGTACGTATAAATGTATATATATGTTATATGTATATAGTGTATAAAAGTGGAAAGCAGCAAACATAGCCTAACTAAGTAAGACAAAACAATAATAAAATTTGTATTGTGTATATACGAGTAACAGTGTACCCAAAAACGAAATTTAACTGTTGACAGCTACATATTTACGGCGCCGCACAATGTCACATACACTAAGTATGTTACATACATATGTACCGACCAACCTCTTTGCCCGCACTTTTATTACGTTACTTTTTGTATGCACGCAAAGTTTTAAACATTTTAATGTGCGCTTTAAATTTACGTGTCAATTTAGAAAGTGCTCAGCTGACAGTTGAGGGTTTGTCGGTTACTCGGTTCCTCGGTTCCTCGGTTCCTCAATTCTCCAGCTGTCCCATTGCATGCTCAAAAACCACCTTCAAGCTTGTGCTCCCCCCTGCCGGCACTGTGTCTAAACTGTCAGATTGATGCTTGACTCAGTTTATTTGATGGCTTGTCACTTTAATGCGAAAATAAAGTACTTACGGACAAGTTTTTCAGTCGATCGTTTAGCTCTGCTAGCTATTGCTTGAAATGAACTAAAAAACTCTTTTACATCTCTATTAAAATGAATAAAAAAGTTTTAAGCTTTCTCGCACTGAGCTGGTGTTAAAATGTGTTAAAGTCAGTTAACTGTTATCGCTTTAACCACAAAACACAACATGTCAGGAGGAGGGTATTCAAATGTAATGTATTTGACATACATACATACTTTTAAATTTTATTTTTGTTATAAAGGTGAAGAACAAAGTATTTAAAACATATGCCCATGTAATGGCAATATACCCAGGGCAAATTCATTCCAGGTGTTAGTGGCAATACAAAAAAACTAACGTTGACTCGTTTTTTTTTTGTTTGCGTTTTTGAGTACTGATTGTCAACACTTTCACAAATTTTAAATCACAGAATGTATTAGTTTAACGTTCAGACCTCCAAGCGAATGGAAAGAAATAAAATCTGCAACTTCTATGAACTTCTTTTATATACATACATGTATATGGATATACATATGTATGTAGTCCTTGTAGCTTGAGGATTGAAAATAATCCAATGAAAAAATGTTTTTTTAAGTGTTAAAATTTAACAAATAAATGAATTAGTTACATCTTAAATATATGTACATATGTTTGTGATCAGCGTTATATTATTTTTGAATCAAATTAGTTTGTTTTATATTCCATAAGACTTGAAGTACCTGGTTCGGATATTATTTCGCTTAGTAGCTTTTAACACTTCGCCTACCTTTTCAATGATCGCTTGCAGCACTTAATACGATAAAATCAGATCACGAAGTGATTCCTTCAAAAATTAAGTACCTAGGTATATGAAGACTGTATAAATAAATAGCTAGCGAAGAGCGAGTATAGCATATAGACACTTAGACGTTAGTCGCTCTCCAAGTTTTTTGAGTTTGGTATCTGCAAAATGTAGCTAAACACACAAGCATTGTTGTTGCCACAGCCAACTGCAAAACCTGCAGCCGATTTTCTTAGCCAATTGTATCAACAAACGCTATTTCGGACTGAGTATCCAATTAAGCAGTGACGTCCCCTTTCGGGTAATCCAAAGAGTGTGGCTCTATAAGGCTCTGATTATTCATGTCCTATTGTATGGCGCAAAAGCATGAACATGACTAGATTCGATGAGATGGCGTCTGGAGTGTTGCAAATAAAAACTTTATGGAATTTTACGCCCTATGAACGTGAGAACGATAATATGTACAAGCTTTATTAAGTGACAATAATATAGACATCGTGAGGCGTTGGAAAGACCAAACGTCTTTTGTAGTTTTGGAAGTTGTCACGACATTTTCTAAAATTAAGGGGTATGACCACTGCAGAATTTTCAAAAAATCGTTTTTTCGCTTAAACTATGCTTTATGGTCATAAAAATAAGGTTCAAGTTGATTTGTAGCGTGGAAAGTTTTTTCAAACGACTTTCAGCGTATATAGTAAGCCCACTTTCGGCTCAGCTATAGAATATCAGAGTTATATGTGAATTGATGAGACAAATAACTTTGACAATTTTTATCCGATCAAAGAGACATCGCACGATTTGTTTATTATAGTCAACAAAATTAACCAAAAAATAAATAAATTTTTCATCAGCTTGAAATTCAAACTTGATAAGTGTTTCATTAGTTCTGTGAATAAATGATTATATCACGAAAAAAAAAGTTAATGAATCTGCACCTGATTTTATAAACGCTACAGTGGTCATACCCCTTAACAGAGTTACAACAGTTATTTTTCTTAAGTCAGGAAACGCAAGCGGATGAATCAAAATCACGAGTACTCACTACATTTAGACGCAAAATACAATCAGTCCAACACAAGATCCAATAGCCACAGCCATACACGAAATTTCTGAGGACAAGATAACTACACTTTAAACCAACAATATTAGCAGCAACAAGGAGTTGCAGAAACTAAGAAGGAATGTTGAAAAATTGAAAAAAAGAGCTAAGTAACTTGAGTTTAAACAGTCATAGCGGACAGTTGTCCCTAAATTTTATTTGCCATATGCATTTTAATATTTTATGTCATATACAAATGTAAGTCAAGTATATAAAAGCATACATACGAACATACAGACCTGTATTAAACATTACAGTCCACTAAAATCACCGAAAATATATTTCTAAACAACCAGTATGTTTAAATATACATACATATGTAAGCCACACACACACACACTAAAATAAATGTAAGCGCTTGAGCAGCGTTGGTCTATTTGTATAAGACAAAACAAACAACACGCGCTTGAGCAGCGTTGATCTATTATTTTAATACAAGGTGGCGCAAAAGTAAACTTCCTATGTTTTTGGCTGTAATTTAAAGAAAAAATGAAAAGTTTTATTTTTTCTCGTAGATTATTTTTATTTGGTCTTTTCGAGAATATGATGTCATTGAAATGGCCGCCGCCACAGTTGATTGTCATTTGAGCCCTTTTTATGGCATTTTCCATCACTTTGGCCAAAACTTCCGGCGATAGGTCCTCACATTCTTAACGGATATTGTCTTTAAGAGCTGCAAGAGTCTGAGGCTTGTTGACATAAACCCGCGATTTCAAAAAGCCCCACAAAAAGAAGTCTGAAGCGGTCAAATCAGGCGATCTTGCTGGCCAGTGCAAATCGCCAAAACGGTAGATTAGGCGCCCGGGAAATGCATCCTTCAGCATATCGGTTGTGGCACGTGCAGTGTATACCGTTGCACCGTCCTGTTGGAACCACATGTTTTCCAATCCCAATTCATCAAGTTGCGGCAAAAAGAACTCGTTGATCATTGCTCTGTAGCGCTCACCATTCACAGTAACCATTTGGCCCGCGACGTCTTCGAAGAAAAAAGGTCCGATGACTCCTCCAGCGAAAACAGCACACCATACAGTGACTTTGAGCGGGTGTAATGGCTCTTCGTGGGTTACACGCGGATTTTCAGTGCCCCAGAAGCGTAAATTTTGCTTATTTACGTACCCGCTAAGATGGAAATGGGCCTCACTCATGATTATTTTTGATGAAAAATCATCTTCCTCTTGGTGGTGATTAAGGATGGCTTGAGCGTATGTTAGACGCGATTGGCGGTCAGCAGCTAACAGCTGATGCACCGTCTGGACTTTGTACGGAAACATCTTCAAATCTTGTATAAAAATTCGCTGTAAAGACCGTCGACTGATACCCTTTTGCGTGGCACGTCGTCAGGTCGATGTCGACGGCGCTTCCATGCCATCCTCGGCTACAGCAGCAATATTCTCTGCAGAACGGCTACTCCGGGGTCTGCCACGCCTGGCAGCATCTCGTGTTGTGTCAGTCTCTTCGAGGCGAGCGGCTAAACGTCGCAGTGTTTAACCAGTAGGCGTTGGACGGCCAGGAAATCTGCGACGAAATTCACGTTGTGTCAAAGTCACCGACCGATTATTGGTCAATTGGTCAGCAATATTCCGCGTTCTGGAGCAGTGTAGCGTAACATTGTTTATTAACATGACTAGATTCGATGAGATGGCGTCTGGAGTGTTGCAAATAAAAACTTTATGGAATTTTACGCCCTATGAACGTGAGAACGATAATATGTACAAGCTTTATTAAGTGACAATAATATAGACATCGTGAGGCGTTGGAAAGACCAAACGTCTTTTGTAGTTTTGGAAGTTGTCACGACATTTTCTAAAATTAAGGGGTATGACCACTGCAGAATTTTCAAAAAATCGTTTTTTCGCTTAAACTATGCTTTATGGTCATAAAAATAAGGTTCAAGTTGATTTGTAGCGTGGAAAGTTTTTTCAAACGACTTTCAGCGTATATAGTAAGCCCACTTTCGGCTCAGCTATAGAATATCAGAGTTATATGTGAATTGATGAGACAAATAACTTTGACAATTTTTATCCGATCAAAGAGACATCGCACGATTTGTTTATTATAGTCAACAAAATTAACCAAAAAATAAATAAATTTTTCATCAGCTTGAAATTCAAACTTGATAAGTGTTTCATTAGTTCTGTGAATAAATGATTATATCACGAAAAAAAAAGTTAATGAATCTGCACCTGATTTTATAAACGCTACAGTGGTCATACCCCTTAACAGAGTTACAACAGTTATTTTTCTTAAGTCGGGTTTAGACAATCTTGTGTAAATATTAACATTTGATAGTAGGTCTAAAGATCTTTCAGTCATATTATTTTAGTTATGATTATAGAAACAAATTTTTATGAACTTTTCAGAAGTGCATTTTAGTTATACAATGTATTTCTTCTACAGCGAGCGTCGTGCTATTCAGTTATTAAATACGAGTACAGTTTCAAGGTTTCGTAAATATTTGTACTGCCTGATAACTTTTGATTCGCATTTTCACTTTTCTGAACCGTGTCCATAGAATGATAACGTATATTTAAAATAATAACAAAATAACATAATCAATTTGAGCATTTCTTTTTTTTTATAATTTGTTTATGTCTGTAACAATTTTAAGGTGCATGCATTCCTTAAACAAACTCTTATCTTTTAAAAAGAGTGATATAGAGGATTTCCGTCGCCAAGATATACATACACATAATAATTTTGCGTTTAAAAAATATTTGTATAACCAAAAGGATTAACTCACATTATACACTTAGTGTATATGTTTATAACCTTGCACATACATATTTACCTAATGTGGTTAGGCCTAAAAATGCTAACCTAACCTTTATTTACTTAATGATAAATAATACAAATTAATGAGTGATGTTAATTATAAAAAGTACATGAATAAGATATTTATGAGTAGAATTCATATCCAGTTCAGTTGATAACATCAAAAACTTGGCGCCACAAAGTAATTATAATAATAAAATGTGTCACCACTTACCAAAATATTGCAGATAGCACTTGGAACGTTTACAAATCACCAAAGGTATTTAAATGCTGCAAATAAAGGAAATTTAAAAATGTATTAAATGCTTAAACTTCTGCAATTCTTAAAAATTAATTTAGCAACTTAAGAAAGCTTTGGTGTTGAGAAAAATTGTGTATCGGATGTCAGTATACACATAAGGGTGGTCCAAAAGTATGTTTTTATAAAAAAAAAAAAAAAATCGGGATTTTTATATCCTCACCCCAAGTATTGTTCAATGTTCTAATGTGGAAATCAAAATATATTCGAGGTCGCTCAAATTGCACAAAGTTCTCCATATAATTTAGGTAGGAAAAAAGTCAGTTCAAAATGTATTTGTTTTTGCTGAAAGTGTACGATTAATCGAACAAGCGGATTAGTCGACATCTGGTTAATTAATTAATCAAAGAATAATCATATTTGATGAATCCATATTAATTATTTTACTAGTAAATATTATTCGAAAACCTGAATAAGCATGTATGAAAAAATGTGTGAAGGTAAACTGCAAAGAATTGAACAAAGTTTATGTTTATTAAGTTTTTTTAGTAAACCGCAATTACTCAGGATTTGGTTAATGAGAATATATATATATATGTATATGTATATGTATATGTACAGTATCGGGCATATCATTTGCAACAACATTAAAAATTACATAGCTTGCCACTTATATTCATTTATATATTTTTGATAATTATCATTTTTAATTCTCAAGATTTTTAACCGAAGTCATATAAATTAAAGTTCCAAAGCTTATACGGAATTCGCATAAATTAAACAAATTTCTCAATATTGTCATCAAAATTTTCAACTTTTTATTCAGGATTTTTAGGAAAATTCTGGGTATGCAGTTTTGTAGCCCAATGAATTTTATTAAAGCATAGTGCGTGTTTAGCATTTTCTTCCATATAATGTATCATCAAACTTTACAAAACCCGTTTAAAGATTCTGCAAAATTATAAATGAAAATTATCAAAAATTAATAAAAGAATATAAGTCGCAAGTTATACCATTTTAAATTTTGTTGCAAATGATATGTCCGATACTGTATGTATGTATGTATATACGTTAAATCAACTTTTTTTTCTATTAATCAGGCAAAATATTAATGAAAAAATTATTTTTTATGAAATTAATTGCATATCGCTAGTTTTGACATTAAATACAGTAATTTGCTTGGAAAAATCAGATTTTCCTGCTCGCCAAAAAACTATCACTAGATTGTGTCTGATTTCTCCCTTTTCCGTACATTGAGTAATTTTGAGTTAAATGATATTCGAAAAATATCTGTAATACATACATACATATGTGCTTATACAATAAAATGTGATGGGTTGAATTGTTTGCTTTAACCGCAAAAGCTAGTAATTATTGAATGGATATTCCCTCGAGACTAATTAGAATGCTTAGGAGCAACTTTGGTGTTAGCAAAACTATACACACGAATCAGCATAAAACGCTAGTTACAACCATATGTATGTAAGTATGTATGTATTATATGTATTCTTAAGTGTATGTATTTACGCGTACGTGTTTACCATAACTTTTAGAGAACAGCCCCACGAAGCTCTCACAACGTTGCAGGCAGTCTACCAACCATTAAAACTGTCAGGTTTCTTGTAATGCCCCACCGGTGATTGATAGCGCTTTAGCCCAAGTCAATCTGCATAGAAAAGCGCGGAAATTCGCAATAAAATTTCTACGAAACAACTTTAGAGGTATGAACTTAACCCAAGTGTGAGCATTCAAGTTGCGTCCTGAGCCTCGAGTCTGACTAGCGTTAAAATGAAATTATTTAATATTCAATGCTCGTACAATATTTACTTTTGAAGTAAAACATTAGCGGAGTACCCATTCTTTTAAAACCGGTAGACGCTATTATACTTGTGCACTTATGTGTGAAGTTTAATATTTTGTTGTTTATGTACAATCATATTGAGCACAAATTTAGTAAGTTCAAAAATATATTTTAAATCGCTTGTTACTAATTAATATAAATTTGTGGATAATTGTGATTTATTATTTTTCACATTCTTCATTTAAGCTTCTTATAATTTGCTGCCTACATAATTTGTTTCTAGACTGGCTTTTTTTTTATTTTAGATTTGCATAAAATTTGTATTATTAATTTGCAAAAAGATGTAACGCAGTGTAGATCACAGAAGTCTGGCAGGCATAGCGAATTGTGAATGGACGATTAATTGCCATCTAGGTAAAATATATACTAATATGTATGATATATACATAGGTAAATACGTATTAATAAAGTTAAGAAGACAGTTTCACCAAAATTTTAATGCAAAAGTAGGCAGAAATAAATCATCAAAGCTTAGTGAAGACACACAAAATACGAATACAGTTAGGAATCCAAGGTTGCCATTTTTTAAACAGTTATTCTCATTTTTGATTAGTGTTACTAAATAAAAAGGCACGAGGGGGGAAACGCAGCAAATTTTGAAGGCGTTACCCCTTCTTTGAAACTTTTTTAAATATTAAATATATTAATGTATATAATAATATTTCATACCATATATGTAATTAAGAAGCTTAGTCTGTGTACATAGATTTGTTGATATTCCAATACGTAGACTTCGTTTAGTAGTTTTTATGCCATTTTTCTTATTTGTTCAGCCACCAAATGTGAGAGTTTAAATACAACGCATTTTTTAAATATCTGTTATTTTTCAATTTAAATACAGAGTATTGCCTTGCAATAACCAAGATAATTAATCAAAAACTGTTACCAAAAGTACAAATTTCATTCAACAACATTTTTGAATTTTTCTGAGTATACAATTTTAAAATAGCACATTCAAATTTAGTATAATGAAGTGCAAGTTTAAAGTAGCTAAGAGTAAATATGGGTTTTTGAATTTTTTTTTACTAATATCCTCATGCAAATACATAATGTAACAAAAGCTCAATATTTTTGTTTAAGAAATTTCCAAACACTGTCTGCAAACAAAAATTTTGAAATTTAATGAAAATAAAAAAAAGTGTTAATAAATGAATTGTAAATTGTCATATTGGTGCCATTACATACATATATGAAATGCGGTATATCAAACTTTAATTTAAGTATTCTGTTGAAGGCACATGTTTATGGCTTAAACAAACTGCATGAGAAACTTTATAACAAAATTGCAAAGTGTGTGCGTGAGGAATGTGAAAATATGAACTACACTTTTTTGTAATTTTGAAAAAGATTTCATTTAAAATACACCTTGGAAATAAGCGGATAAGAAGGGTGTTGGTAAGCAAATGCGTATAAATTTATACGACGATTTCATGTAAATAGAAAACAATTACATATGCAATAAATGCATTTTATCTACTGGCGAAACGTTTAACTTATCTTGCTTTAATGCGGTGATGATTATTTTTAATCGGCAGACACCATTAATAGGAATTGTACATGTGTACATACACACATTTGTATGTACATACATACATAAACCTATAATAGTACGTACATACATACATATGTATGTACTCGTACATGTGTTATAAATTTATTTCTCGCAATTTGAGGCAACTTAAAATTGCCTTCATAAAATTTCATAAATTGACATGCAACAATTAATGTCAATTGGCATTTTTAACAGCACAATTTCTCGTTCAATTGAGTAATTTATATGACGCCTGTTCCTGCGTTTAAGTAAAAATTTCGTAGCGGCCGAAAAAAGTTGAAAGAGTAATACAAAAATTAAAACTAATGTTGTACATCTGTATGTATGTATAGCTTTATATAGCATAATTACTATTTTTGTACAAAGTTATGTAGGTATGTATGCAGATAATACTATTTGTCTATCTATTAGGATTAAGGCTATTGACTTCTGTGCACACATTCCTAAGTTGTAAATCTCTTCTTAGGCCTTATCTCTTAAATAGTGTACGCTTATGCCCGAATTCAGTGACTTAGTGATGAGCAGGTCACAAAAACTGTAAATAAAAACAAAAGAAAAAATCGTGAAAGCAACGAAAAGCAATAATCTCTAGCTCATTTTGAGACTTGACATGATACCAAGTTACTGAATTCGGGAATTAGAGTATTCCAAAAAAATATTTATGGGCTTCCCCGAATAGAAGGATTCGGTAACCGCTTTGCAAAGAGGAAGTTAAAAGAGAATCAAGGATTATTTAACTTGTTCATTGTCGCTAGTTAAAACGACTGAAATTAATAAAATTTTACTTATTGAAATGCATGTTCACAAATTTTTATAACAGTAACTATATATGTATAAAAAATTAAATGAACTTCGACTTCGTATAAATGAATGTAAGAATATTTTAACAATTAATGTAGAAAAAGGCGGTAGGGGACTCAGTGAATGATGATTGCTGCTTAAAAAATAAAGCTACACTCGAGACATGACTTTCCTAGGACATTAGTGTGAGGGAAGAGATACATTTCGGGAGATATGACTACCGCATGATCATTTCCAACAGGGTTCTTACATATTTACATCTACATATATTCCTATTTTGGAATATGCAAATTGGGGTCCGAAAAACATGAATTGGCAGAAATCCGTAACGAATGTTTAGCGTCGAGACTTGAGCTTAACATATGTATGTACATAAGCTAAAGATCAACGGATAAGTTAAAAACTTCAAAAACAGTATTTGACTATGCAAGCTACCGCTGAGATTTGTCAGCTCATATACTCGTATGTATTCACATATATTTGTAAGTACCAAATGAGGTTGATGCTTATAAATTTAAGCTTGTATATACAATATATGTATAAGTGAATACAGTAACTCGCAAAATTAAATAAGCACTGATAATTTGGGAATTTTTACATTTTTTTTAATTTCGAAGCTTTTCGCTTAAATTTTTATATACATAAGTATTGTTCAAACTTTTTTTAAATTGAAAAAATTATTTTGCTGCAAAAATTTTAAATTTTTAAATAACTACAAAATAGTATTATTAAAAGAAATTATAGCAAAAATGTCAAACAAAAGTATCTGTCATTCAATTGCCGAAATAAAATAATCCATGCAACTACTAGGTATTATTGTACGCCTTTGTGTCTCTCTTCGTCACTTTGACTTGATTACACATACAGAAATAGTGACGATAATCAATAGCCCTACTGATCCGGGGCAAATTATTATGTAATATAAATATGTATGTCTCACAAATATAAATCAAATAAGTCTATATGTAACTCACGACGTTTTTGCAATTGAAAACCAAATGGTCGCAAACAAAAATAAAGCGATCGGCAAATTTAAACAAAAGTTAGTTGCATTTTTGTAATTTACAACTACCGCAACCTGAGCTGAAACTGTTTGTTAAAAAACTTCTTATACATAGTGTTAAATGTTTTTTGAAAGTTTATTAAAAGTTGAAAACTTTCATTTACTTAAATGATATATTTTTTTAAAGAAATTTACGAAAATATTAAATGTTAAATGGCATACGAAATCGTTGCATGCTTCTTTCTGAGAGCAACTGTATACTTGCCTACATATGTACGAGTAAGTATGTATATACATAGTATGTATGTATGTATGTGCTATGTGCGAATGCATGTAATGTACATAAGCTCGTTTAGTTCAACCTTAGTGCCCTCTTACCGCCAAACACATTGCAATACTTGCATATAATCCGTTCCACATTCGAGTACTCGCACTGCACTGTCAGCAAGTTTGCTTCATACTTTGCATTGCCTCGAGTCGAGTTTTTATGTATTTTACTTTATTTATGCGAGTAAGTAATTCGTTTTACTTGCGTTTTTCTTTGTTACAATTTCAATTGTTCAACGACGATTTCCCTTTCACTGTGGAAACAAAGAAAAAAGCGAAACGCTCAGCGCCGTATTGGGGTTGGGGAAGGGGATAGTTAGCAGACACTTCAAATGAAATCGAAAACAAGTGGAAGCGAAAACAAAAAAGTAAATATCATATACATTTACAATACAACATACACTTAAATATATATGTACATATGTATATACATGTATGTGTATATAATTTAGCGAAGACTGCTGATGGAAGAGATTAGTAGAACACAGTGGGACACGAGCAACAAAACAATACGATTTAAAATGGCTAAGTGCCCCAGTGGCTGACAACGCCGGAAAGCCTAAGTATGTAATATGCACAGCGACAAATGTTGCAAGAAGCATCTGGCCTGCACAGCAGAGGGGCGCGCATTTAACTTTATTTACAACCGACTAACTGCTGCTGGCCAGGGCACTCGCACAATGACCGCAACGTTGAATTGAAAATAGATTAGTGCATAAATACGAAAAGTCATCGTCCGCTCACTGAAAGAAACATTATCTTGGTAAATGCGTTTTTTGTTGAACAAACATACCTACATATAAGCAGACAAATATGTACATATACATACATATGTGATATCTGGGTGGAGTATAGAGGAAGGAGATTGTGATATGTTGTGGCAGAATGGCCAACAAGTGCGATGACAACTTCGTCGCGCGCTGGGCTATTTCTGAAAATGTACAAATCGCTTGATAGTCGCATGGCCGGGTGAATGTAGACCAAATTCGTTACCACATTTTGTAGAGGAAACAAAAAAATTATATACATAGGTACAAACTTATAAGCGCTGAACAAAAACGAAAGGTAAAATAATCAAAACAATAAAAAATCATAATAATGAACGATAAATATGTAGCAAACATTTGTTCATAAAAAATACATATGTCTTGCTCGTGATTTTGGCAACCAAATTAGCATGATTGGTAGCAGCGCAATGGAAATCTAAATTTGTTACAGTAATAATTAAAAAAAAACAAACTTGGATACGCTTGTGGTATACACATTAGGCTAGGTCGTTATATGTACGTGCATATAAGTTACATACATATGTATTTGTTTTTCTTTTTATACGTTGTTTACCATAATTCTACCCATCAGATTAAGGCAAACCATAACATGTGATATTCATTAGGAGATAGTGGTTAGCTTGAGCTCACACTATTTAGAATATGATTTATAAGCTTTTATTCAACGATCTGCTTATTTGATTTATAAATACAACATTGAATGCTGATTAATATGGTAAACGTTTGAAAATCAGTTCAAAATTATGCATTTATAAGGGACTAATTTTCAACTTGCATGATGCATTCATCCTACAAGGTCAGAACACAATAAACTGCAAGTGATAAATAATGGTCTAAGATGATTAATGGCATTACATAAATGCGCTCGTGCTGGTGAAATCAAAACAATTGTGAAATCAAAACAATGGAATGATAGCATTTATTTTTTGTATTATAAGTTCTCAAACAAATACACACACACACACACACACAGATATTTGTACATATATACCTTTTTTTTTAAACGGGGACAAGGTCACAGCAAAGACAATTAAATGAAAATAAATTAATAGAAGAATAATATATTTCATAAATGCTATGACTCGATCATTAGAGTTTTCAAAAAGAAAATATCTTCAAAAATAAAAACGTCAATACTAACCAAAAAAATTGTAATTTTGCTAGCTTCTTTCCTCTACTGCAATATGAACAGCTTATCAAAAACTTGCGACAATTGCCAAGTTCTACCAGGTACTGAATTTTAATTTTATATGTGCCTATGTATGTATTGAATTTCTGCCCCGCAAAAGTAACGTAAAAAGTTCATGATTCAGCAGAAAACCAACAAATGCACACTTTTAAAGAATTTCCCTTCTTCTGATTTCACGTCACAATTGCAATTGTTTTCTATTTCTTTCTTTGTATGTCCCCAATAGTGAAAAATGCGCTCAAATGCTTTAAAGTAAAGCGCTTTAAATGCAATTTGCGCGAAAGACGCAAATAAACACTATATGAAATTTAAAAAAAATCATACCCTTTTCAGACGGAGTTTCATATTTATTTATGTAATGAAAGAAGAGCGGCAAATGTGTCGTTTTTTGCAGTTTAAAAAATAAAGTAATGAAATTTTAGCTGACCGCAACATATTGGCAAGCTTTTGTGGGTAGCAAATTTGCAATAACTGAAGTTTAGCTTTAAAATTCTTTAAAAGACAAGAAAATAATAAAAATAGTCATAAGAAAATATTTGCATTAAAATCTTCGAAGTACAAACGCGCAGCAACCAGGCAAGCGTGATACATAAGTGTAAAAATGTTTCACGGTCAATCGACTGAAAGAAGTGGTTGTAAAGATTAATAAAGTACAATGGATCAAGTTAAAAGCAAGTGCATGAATAAGTATGTAGCATGCTATACTAGCACATACTCGTACCTTTGTTTGTATGTACATATGTACATATATTGCGTGTGGTGGCATGAATTAAAAATAAAATTAATAAAAAAATTGTTTATAAGAAAAGAGGAGAGCATTGTAAACAAATAATTATAATAGCATCATGTTTCCTATCGGAATTCGCATCACAACGGATCATGAACTTGATCATTTCGAATATCTTGAACGGAGTTTCTTAGATTGGCACATACATATATTCTGCATATGAATCATATCGGATTTTAAAAAATTAAAACGTAAGTGCTGGCGCTAATACAGGGGGAGTGGTTTGGAGGTCCGGACCCCTGAAATATCTGACCCAAAAACGCAAAAAAATTTAAATGTATGCAACAGTTCATCTATGATGATTTGTCTATAATATATATTTTTGGCCCCCCCTTATTTTCTGTATCCGCACCTGCGTAAGTGTATTCAAGTGGAAGTCTTTAAATGCCAAAGAACGTACATTTCAATGAAGTTCCAAAACAGATTGATACAATAATCTAATTTGATCTAATTGCTTTTTGGTTTACCACAGAAAACTAAACTCCTAATACCCGCTGTTAAGCTATCATAATCAAATATATACCTTCAGTTCTTTTGAGGCAAACATTTTATTTGCAAACTATTACTTCAAATAAAAATGCCAGTACTTACATTTTCAAGATCAGTCTCTTATAATAAGAAAATTTTATATTTTCCTTTTCTTATATTTGCTTATCGAAGCGTCAAGAAAGGATGCTGAAAGGCAATTTGACGGGTTGTAGGCAACAAAAAACACGCAGATGAAAATGAGAGCGCGAAATACATAACAAGGGTTATGATTTAATGCATATACATACATACATATTTATTAATTGATATATGAAAATAGAATTTTGCCATTCTAACATCTTCTAGCCAGCAGCCGATTTTCAATGAAATTCGGTCATGTGTGTACATAATATTATGCATTTTAACAAAATTGTTCAGCTATGATTCATTGTTTTCAGTAAATTGTCTTATAATTTGTTTTTAAGTCGACTAACTAACTGGTTTCTGTACGTGAATATACTTGTATATGTAAGTATATTCGTATTTTTAGCAACCATTTCATCTGTGCCAACATAATGTACAAAAAAAGTTGTGATGCTATTAGTAATTATCTAAAAATAGCGCAGATCAAATTTTCATTGTATAAATCGGGACCCAATTTGGATATAGGAAGTATTATGTTATAGCAGTTTTATGGAAAATCAACATTGACAGCTATTATGTATGTATGTAAGTAGGTGTTACATATAAGGTGTTCATATAATATTTAATTATTGCTTGATTTTAAAACAAAAGTCATAAGTACATACATACATATGCATGTACATATTCGTATGTGATTAGATCTCTTGTGAGCAAATGTTCACATTTAATTTCAAGTTTTTTGTGAACCTAATAAACTTTTGTTCAATTGTATTGCTTTTATTATTTACATATACATATATTTATCTGTAACTTGGAGCAGCACTTTGTTTGCACTTTGCAGGTCATGCCTTACTTAAAATAAATTTCTAGCTTGCGAAAAAATTTATATACCGTCAGTGAGATATTTCTAGAAAGCGTTCTAGCCTGAATTGTTTTGATTTCTTCGAGTTACTATTTTTATGTCTGGGAATTTTGTAGTAAAATCGTATTGTTATTCAACGATAATAAAAATGAATTATTTTATAACTTTTTTGTATACATACTGATGATTCATTATATACATATACCTAGTATTTAAAAAAACTACCCAAATTGACAGTCGTTCAATGACACGAACGCATTCCCGTTTTCAATATCGATATCGGTCAATTTTTTTTAAATTTGGAATTATTCTGTAATTTATATCAGTTCAAGTTTAAACAATATGTTAAATCATATATGAACATACTCGTATACGTATACTTTGTAATACTCAAAAATATTTCTTTTTTTTCGAGGTTTTCAGTAAGAAATTTTAAAAATCAAAACTAGTTACATCAGAGAAGTTAAATAGCACCTCGATTTCTCTTTTTACGAATAATAAAATTTTTTCTTAAATAAAATCGTTGCGATTATATAGAAAAGCTAGCAACCTAAATTGATAATAGAGAAAATCAGTAGAGTTCTTCTTAAATATGTTATCTCTTTTATTTTTAACGCGACACTTGAAAAGGGTAAAGAGGTGCTCTTAAAAAATAGGACATACTTCACCGTGTTTAGTGTTTCAATAGAATTTTTATATTTTGCAATAAGTAGCAAAATAGCAACAACTATGACTGATAAAGGCAAGTTAATTATTTATGTACGTATAACAACACAAAGTCGACTAGAATAAAATCGAGAGCCCTATAAAAGACTAGAAAGAAGGAAGCGCACATTCTTATCGCAAGTGAACTTATCTAAAATTAAAAACATATGTAAACAAATCATTATCAAAGAAAGCAAATAAAAAACAGTAAAAGTAAAGATACTGCATCGAGTAAGCCGGAAGGTTGTTTCGCGTAATCATATGGCGCTTATCAATGAAGATTGCGGTAGTTGTATGAGTGTATGTATGAGCGGAGATATTCTCAGCGACTAAATTGTTCTAAATATATGCTATTGTACGGCCATGATGGTACTCGTACATATGTACTTATATGTATATACACATAACCCCACAATAAATTGTCCAGTGGTGTTAAATCTCATCGCGATCTTGGAGACCTCGCCATAGGCCCACGACGCGAGATAATGCGCTCACCAAAAATTTCCTTCAATAAATTGATTGTTTCCTTGGCTGTATGGCATGTAGCGCCGTCTTGTTGGAACCAAAGGTTGTCTACATCAACAGCCTCCAATTCAGGAACGAAGAAAGAATATATAATTTACAATTCTACATAATAAAAAATATAAATATTTCTTTTGTGTAGTCACCTTAATTTCGTAATGCGTGGAAATTTGCCTCAGCAGTTAATATGAAAGTATGTATCTAAGTACGTGAGACTATGAGCGAAGTATTATAGCAGCGACACGCTCCGTCTACTCACTCTGACTCATTTGCTGGGAGTTTTGTGGAACGATTACACATTTTGCGTTCTGTGGACAGGCAAAGAAGCGAGTTAACTGATAGACAAACTCGTTCCAGTAATCGTCCAACAGCAGAAACAGAGTCAGAGGCCGCAACGCCAACACGCATGCGACGAACAAATGTCAATCATTGTTGACATGCCACATGACACTTAAGTAATATGTATGTAGCTATGTACGAATATGTGCCTCTTTGTACGTCAATATGTATTTATGTATAAGAAGCATGCGAATTTCAAGCAGTAGAGTGCGAAAATGCGACAGGCGAAATTTCTTTAAACAAAACGAAAAAATAAAAACAATGTTGCATTGACCGCAGTTTGAGCCAGACTTTGAATATGTGCCAAAAGCGAGTGGACAGTAAGGCAGAAAAGTTTGTAGCCAACTAAAAATACATTAAAATTTTCGTACATATTCGTATAAAAGACATATTTCCATTTCTAAGCAAACATTAATGTTCTACACATACGCAACTAAGTATAAATATATATCTATGTATGTATGTATGGATTTTTGTATGTATTTATGTACGTTTAGCAATGTGATTGTTTAGAAAATTGCACAAACAAACCAACTTACTGAAATAGCAAAAGAATGGCAAACGATGGAAAACTACATTCTTAGTGGAACAACGAACGGCACTTGTTGCATGTTGGTGCCTCAATGCCATTATTGCCGGTTATATTGCATCAGACGAAGGCATGGTTAACAGCGCATGGCAGAACGGCGTGGCATGACGCGGTGGTCTAAGTATTGGGGCGCTACTAAGCAATGTGGCTAGAATTGACGAGCCGACATATACATGATGTGGGTATAATTTGTGGCACAAGCAATAAATAGAAGAACAACAATTTGAAACATACCTACATATATATAAGTACATAAGTACATAGTTGCTTGCGCATATGAATATGTTGCATGCAACAAACCGACGCCGTAATATAACTAGCAACGCAGCGCCATTATCACAACTAAAATTGCAATAACAATAAAATGCATGCGTCCATTCGGACTTAAGTGCATGCAACCTGGTGTGCAATGACAGTGATTTCCCATTGCAATTGTAGCATAAGTTCATACATATCTACGCATTAACTCGTACATACATACATATATGGTAATGTACGAGTATGCATGTTTCTTTGTATATTTATTGGACTTCATATTCACGAATTTTATTGCCACTCGCTACACTTTGCCTCAGTTGTTTGTGCTAAGCTCAACTATTCCAATGTACATATGTATGTACGAGTATGTGCAGTCGCAACAATTCCTCGATGGCTGGGCAAATAATAAAATTACAAAGTTGCAAATTATACTACTTCATATTCTGACCATAATTATACGCATATCCGCCGAATATGCGAATGCATATGTATATTTAATTATAATCTATCTACACAATTACGCGCATATTTAGTACCCTGTAGGAATACATTTTTTAAAAATGATGCCGAAACTTAAGTTGTGTTTAATTTTGTTAGGCCATTTTTTTTTTAAATCAGAAGATATTGTATGTATGCACATATATATATAGTTACATCTCATACTCAGTTTTCACAAAAATATTTTAGTGCAACTCTTAAAATATAAGCGTGTTTTTTTAGACATATGGTTTTTAAGAAATAATACACATGTAACTTTATTATAAAGATATAGGTTTGCCATTATGTTTTAAGAAAGATTTGGGGCAAGTGGCGGCTCGAATAAATTCCGGGGGCCGTATGTCAGCAATAACGCGCCGAATAAATATTCTCTTCCAAGGCGGCAATCCTCTCGGGCTTATTGGCCTAGACAAGCGACTTCTCATAACCCCACACAAAATAGTCCAGCTATGTTAAATCGCACGATGTTGTGGATTATCATCACTCCAAATGCGACAATTTTGTGTATTAACGTACCAATTCAACCAAAAGTGAGCTTTATCGCTGAACAAAATTCTCTTGGGAAAATCGGGATCGGTGGCCATCTCTTTTTGAGCCCATTCACCGAACGTGCGACGCGCTTGTTCCGGAGTAAGTCTGTTCATTATGGAATGGCAAACCAAACTGAGTCAAAAAGTCCAACTCCGAAAAAAGTATTGTCTCATTGAAAACCACACGCCTAAAAAACACAGTTCGAGTGCATACAGTGCTGGAAAAATTATTACTCTTTACTATTTACATAATTTTGTATATTAGATGAGACTATATGAAACATGCCTCCAGACTTGTTAAATATTGGTTTGCATAAAATTAAGTTGCTCTTTTGGATTGGCCCTCGCAATCACCGGACCTCAACAACATCTATGGGGAGTGTTAAGAAAGTGGATAGGTGGACAAAGATGGAAGAATAAGCAAGAGCTTTGGGGAAAACAGGTAAAAATTTGTGTTGATGTGAAAAAAAATATTATATATTAATATTTATCAATATTATTTTTTCCAGGCTGCATTACCAAATGTAATAATTATAATTTCTTTTTTAAATCAATGTTATAATATAAAAACCACCTAATAATTATTGAATTATCTTAATAATACAACAAACAAATTTTATTGAAGTATAAATTTTTTAAAATATTTTTGAGTATGCAGATTTTTAAACTTTTCAATTTTACATTAAAAAATCACAGTTTAAGAATCAGTTTTAGTTATAATGTAGTGGTTTTAAGTGTGTTGAGTTTAGATGTTGGAAAATTAGGTGTGTTGAGTTTAGAGGTGGTGCGAAGAAGAAGTATCTCCAACCCTTACCGTCTCATGCTTAATGTTGAGTTTTCAATTTAAGTACTATCGCCACTAAGGAACATAGATAGAATAATATAAGATTGTGTAACTTAAGATTGTGTAACTCATTGTAGCACAACATCTTTCGATCTACTACTTCATATTGCTGTAGTTTCACAAATGCACTCTCACTTAAAGATACCACTCAAATAACACTTTACACACACCAGAGTATGTACAAAGATTTATTCGTTCCATATGAACTGAAAATGATATGCGCATTTTATAATTGAAATATTCTTTTTGCAAATACTAAATAAAATTATTCAAAAAAAATAAAAAATTAAGCAATATCGGAAATTTTATTTAAGCGTAACTGAATACTAAAAACTTAGAAATATGAGGCATGCGGACAATCGAGTGAGGTGTATAATGAAACAAACAAGTAAGACCGGAACGATGAATACAAATTGGCTTTGCAGGCGATAACATAATTGAAACGACAACTAAAACAACAAGCAGATAGTAAAGCGAAAATCTACTAGGCATGTAGATACTAGTATGTAAATGCATATTCATATAGCAATAGCAATATGTAGTATTTACTTATACCAATACAAGAATTGCATATATGTATGTATGTATGTTTTTCCCTAGACCTCCAATTTTTCCCGCTGCTTCAATGAAATTGCTTGCTCTTCTTGTTATTCGACCATCCCGTTTTTGAAGTGTGAATGTTTTTGCAATTTGGAGGATGATGAATGGAATGTTAAGTTAGAACGACCAATCAAAGCGATAAGTTGGTTAGAACATCCGCAATCAGTGTTGCCAGAATACTTTCACGAGTAGAACAAAAATCAATCGAATGTTAAATTCGACACTTTTATCGTCGTCATGGCTATAAACAAAATTGTATCATATTTTTTTTTACTAATATTTATGAAAAATGTATACAAATACGGTTATTTTATACACCAAAAGTAGCAATTTATTTTCATGAGTTTCGTCATATTGAATAAACCATGATCGTCGAATCTATGTTAGCAGAACGACTTGAACTTATGTACTCGTACGTCCGCCCATTGACTCCCACTTCAGCAGCATGCCACACTTATTTATGAATAATAATTTATGCTGATATCAAAACAACAACAACCCATAAGGAGGAAGGTTAGAAAAAAATCCTTGTTTCGTAATTAAAATTTAAAGCCCAGATAAACCAGAAACGAAAAGATCTGAACCCAAATAGATTGACTTGGCAGCACTGCTCGCAATAACGGTGATTGCGAAAGAAATCGGGCTAACCTAGGAATATGAAGACTTTGTTAAATTGCAACAACAACAACGCTGCTGTTTAAAAGCAATGGTGATAAAATTGCACTTGCAACACAACCGCACACGCGTTCCTTTATTAAATATGTAAACTGAAAATTACTGGAAACGTTAACAAGACCAACAGTCGCTGTAGCAATAACACACAACAAAAACAACCATTCGCAGTAGTAAAATGAAAAGCAGTCATAGACCGAGTCGCAGCAGCTGTTCGCTATTTACTTGTTAGATTTAATGTTGTTGTTTTGCGCCAAACTGGTAGCAACTAAGTGTCTAGCATAGTTGGTAGCCTGCCTGGTTGAGTACCCGGCGAACGATCGACGATGCAACGGTTGGATGAATGGGCGGTCAGGCGTTAGCCAGGCTAAATTCGCTTGTTAGTAGGTTGCATGTTACATTGGGGGCAAGCCTGCTTGGCTGGTTCATTTGGCAAATCGAAAACTTCTTTCTTTTCGATGGCGTTTTTTCTTCTAAATAAAAATACGCATAAAACAAACAAAATGGAAAAGTTATAAAGAAACTAATAAATCAAAAATTATTAATTTTCTTTAATATTTTGCCGGTGAACTTAATTGTTATCATTCAAGTTCAGCACAACTTGGCGCCCAGCTACAGTTGTAATTATATTTGCGAAAAATTTTAAAAATAACATCCACATAAAACTGAAATGCGCTTTTTGCCTTGGAGATAAACGCTTAGGGGTTTAAGCAGATCGATCTGACTTATTGAACTAAGGAAGATTGTATAAAATAGTATCCCAGTGAAGTAAAAGTTGCTTACCTTTGTATTTTAATTGAATACGGCTTAAAATATTAGTTGTGTATTTTACATATATAACAGATGTGAGCCACATTTATTGGCGTCAAAATAATTTCTCAGGATATAGGCCCATGTGCATGTATATATGTATGTATGTATACTGACCAAGCTGCAGGCATTTTATGCAAATTTCGCGTTTTAATTTCAATAAATTTTCGCCTTTACAGAGCATTAATGAAACTCAAATAAAATGCTAGGATTATAATAATTGTAACCGCGTCAAATATGTCAATTTATATTTCTTTTGTTAATTTTTTTTTTCAAGTAAAATGCTGCCCAAAATCTTAAGAAGCAAAGTTTTAAACTTTGTAGAAAATTCAAAATAAAAAAACAATACAACAAACATCTAGTAAACAAATTATGTCAATAGATTCTTAGAATAGACGCTCTTCTACAATTTGTTCTAAATAGTACATGCTTGATATTTTTTTTTTTTCAATTTACTTATATTTGAATGTATAAATTTACGAGCAACAATCAATTACACGAATTTTAAAATAAACTTGGAATATTTACACTGAATACACAAAATAGTGAATAAGTTCTGGAAAAAACTTCGGTAAATTGTTGCCAATTGAAACTTGCACTGTATCTTCTTCTTCTTTCATTGGCTCGATAACCGCCTATGCGATTTTGGCCGAGCTTAGCACAGCACGCCAGTTATTTCTCTCTTTCGCTAACTGGCGCCAGTTGGAAATACCAAGCGTACCCAAGTCCTTTACCGCCTGGTCTTTCGAACGCAGAGGAGGCCTCCCTTTTCCTCTGCTACCACCGTCGGGTACCGCGTCGAATACTTTCAGAGCTGGGGCGCTTTCATCCATTCGAACGACATGACCAAGCCAGCGAAGCCGCTGAATCTTAATTCGCTGCACTATATCTATGTCGTTATAAAGCTCGTACAGCTCATCGTTCCATCTTCTCCGGTATTCGCCATCGCAAAGGCGTAAAGGCCCAAAAATCTTTCGGAGAATCTTTCTCTCGAACACTCCCAGAGCCTTCTCATCAGATATCTTCATCGTCCATGCTTCTGCGCCATACATCAGGACGGGCATAATGAGAGACTTATAGAGCGAAATTTTTGTCCGTCGAGACAGGACTTTACTGCTCAGTTGCCTACTCAGTCCGAAGTAGCACTTGTTGGCAAGAGTGATCCTCCTTTGGATTTCGAGGCTGACATTATTATTGATGTTAATGCTGGTTCCTAAGTAAACGAAGTCTTCTACTTTTTCAAAGTTATAACTGTCAACAGTGATGTTTGATCCCAGTCGTGAATGTGCCGACTGTTTATTTGATGACAGGAGATACTTCGTCTTGCCCTCGTTCACCTCCAGACCCATTCGCTTTGCTTCTCTATCCAGTTTGGAGAAGGCAGAACTAACTGCGCGGTTGTTAAGGCCGATGATGTCAATGCCATCGGCGTACGCCAGCAGCTGCACACTCTTATAAAAAATGGTTCCTGACCGATTTAGTTCTGCGGCTCGAATTATCTTCTCCAGCATAAGGTTAAAAAAGTCACACGACAAAGAGTCACCCTGTCTGAAACCTCGTTTGGTATCAAACGGCTCGGAGAGGTCCTTCCCAATCCTGACGGAGCTGGTGGTGTTGCTCAACGTCATTTTACATAGCCGTATAAGTTTTGCGGGGATACCAAATTCAGACATTGCGGCATAAAGGCAACTTCTTTTTGTGCTGTCGAAAGCGGCTTTGAAGTCGACAAAAAGGTGGTGCGTGTCGATTCTTCTTTCTTGGGTCTTTTCCAAGATCTGGCGCACTGTGAATATCTGGTCGATAGTAGATTTACCAGGTCTAAAGCCACACTGATAAGGTCCAATCAGTTCATTGACGGTGGGCTTTAGTCTTTCACACAATACACTTGACAGAACCTTATATGCAATGTTAAGAAGGCTGATACCACGATAGTTGGCGCGAATTGCAGTATCACCTTTCTTATGGATTGGGCAAAGTACACTTAGATTCCAATCAGTAGGCATGCATTCGTCCGACCATACTCTACAGATAAGCTGGTGCATGCGCTATACCAACTCTTCTCCACCGTATTTGAATAACTCAGCTGGCAGCCCGTCAACTCCGGGCGCTTTGTTGTTCTTGAGCCGTGCTATTGCTATACGGATTTCATCGCAGTCGGGTAGCGGAACATGAATTCCGTCGTCATTGATTGGGGTTTCGGGATCATCATCTTCTCCAAGGTGGTCTCTGTCACTACCACTAAGTAGTGTGGAGAAGTGCTCCCTCCATAAACTAAGTATATTCTGAACGTCAGTTACCAGGTCGCCGTTGTCGTTCTTACAGGAATTCGCCCCGGTCTTAAAACCTTCTGTTAGCCGTCGTACTTTCTGAAAGAATTTTCGGGCGCTTTTCCTGTCGGCCAACATTTCAAGCTCTTCGCACTCACGCATTTCGGCCTTTCTCTTCTTCTCTCGAAAAATGCGTCTCGCTTCCTTTTTCAACTCACGATATCTCTCCCGCAAGGCTCGCGTTGCGCCCGATCGCAACGTGACCCTGTAGGCAGCATCTTTCCGTTCCGTGGCAACGCGATATTCCTCATCGTACCAGTCATTTTTCCGGGCTCGCTGGAAACCAATAGATTGTTCAGCGGCGGTACGTAAAGAGCAAGAGATGTGGTTCCATTGCTCTGAAATATCGCTGTGTTGATTAGAGCTCTCAGAGAGCAGGAGTGCGAGTCGAGTAGCGAAGTGCGTGGCTGTCTGTTGTGATTGCAACTTTCCGACGTCGAGCTTTCCTTGTGTGCCTTTCCGCACGCTTTTTGACGTACAGAGGCGCGTGCGTATCTTGGCTGCGACAAGATAATGGTCCGAGTCGATGTTGGCTCCTCGGATCGTGCGCACATCTAGGACACTGGAAGCGTGCCTTCCGTCTATCACAACATGGTCGATTTGGTTTCGTGTCTTACCATCTGGAGACAGCCACGTAGCCTGATGTATCCTCCTATGCTGGAACCTGGTACTACAAACTACCATGTTTCGGGCCCCGGCGAAGTCGATCAGTCTCAATCCGTTATCAGACGTTTCTTCGTGGAGACTGAATTGTCCGACTGTGGAACCAAAGATGCCCTCCTTACCCACCTTGGCATTAAAATCGCCTAGCACGATTTTTATATCGTGTTGGGGGCAGCGTTCGAACGTGCGCTCCAGGAGTTCGTAGAAGCAATCTTTGGTCCCATCGTCCTTCTCTTCCGTCGGGGCATGGGCGCAAATCAGGGAGATGTTGAAGAATCTCCCCTTTATGCGGATTGTGGCGAGACGTTCGTCCACCGGAGTGAACGACAGTACTTTACGGCGAAGTCTCTCTCCCACCACAAATCCGACACCAAATTTGCGCTCTTTTACATGGCAGCTATAGTATACGTCGCAAGGGCCTACCGTTTTCCTCCCTTGCCCCGTCCATCGCATTTCTTGGATGGCGGTGATGTCAGCCTTCGCTCTACCGAGGACATCTACCAGCCGGGCAGAGGCACCTTCCCAATTAAGGGTTCGGACATTCCAGGTGCATGCCCTCAAATCATGGTCCTTAAAACGTTTGCCGTGGTCGTCATCTAAAAAGGGGGGTCCTGTCCGAGGCTTTGCTTTGCTTTTCATTGGGATTTGTTTTTTACGTGGCGGGTTCCAAGCCCTGCGCACAACCCATTGCTGGGGGTTGAAATTTTAAATTCGTTTATATAGCGAGCCGCTTGCTCCAAGACAGACGCCCGCTTGCAGCCGCACCTCCTGGTGAACAGACGCTGCGGACTTTAGTGGACCCTTAAACCGAATATGTCGGAGTGGCTCCACTAAAGCTCCCTCTCTATTAGCCGTGACCCATGGCTCCACCATATCTCGCACATGGGTTGCTCACGTTGCCCAGGGTGCACGAACGTGGACGTAAGAGTAGGGATTGAGTACAGCCGCGCAACTGTATCTGCATACCCAGAAGCACCACTGTACCCCATTGCACTTGCACTGTATAACTTATACAAAAATTAAGTGAGCCACAAGTCTGTATAAAATTTAAAATGAAATTATAATACTTTTTTTTCCAACTTCTAAAAGATTTGATACTTGGTTTATATTGTTTTGACCATAACTTTAAGAGAGAGTGTGTTTTATATTCGGCTTCAAATGGTAATTCAAAAGATTTACGCAAAAAGAGAAAATTATTCCTTCTAATACTTACTACAATACAATTTTTTTAAATAATTGTTATTAATTCAAATTCCAAATATAGTTCGTTCCTTGACTTGACCATATGCAACGTAAGGAAAAACTACAGATATAACATTTACAAATATAACTTAAATTTTTTCTATTACTGTTAAATTTTGTGCTGAGTGCTGTGTTTTAAATAAATCAACAATTGCAAATTTATTATATTTTTTCATTTTTATTAGCACTGATGTTTCGGCGTCATCATTTTTTGACACCTAAAGATGGCCACTGTGGTCGAGTTGGTAGCGGTGTGTGCTATAACTAGATATGCCGGTGAGTTCGAGGTTCGAATCTCAGTCAGGGCAAGCAAAATCGTTATAATAGAGGTGGCCGCTGTGGTCGAGTTGGTCATATCATAGAAAAAGTTTTTTTCTAATAGCGGTCACCCCTCGGCAGGCAATGGCAAACCTCCGAGGGTATTTCTGCCATGAAAAAGCTTCTCATTAAATACATCTGCCGTTCGGAGTCGGCACAAAACTATAGGTCCCTCCATTTGTGGTATAATATAAAGACGCACACCACAAATGGAAAGAAGGGCTCGGCCAAACACTGAGCTATATAGTGCACGCGCCAAAATTATATTATATATAAAGATGCTCTCTTGCTTGAGCACTAATTGTGACACTAATAAATAATATTAATTTATTAAATTTTTATTTTAAAGTATATTTCGAGCGTGTCCTTAAATACGAAATTCAACGAAAAAATATACATACATAAATGCCAACCAATAAGCTGTACATATACATATGTATGTATATTTTTTTTTGTTACAATGTTTATTGTCGGATAAAGTTTAAAATAATTGTATGAAGCTTTGTTATGGCACATTCATTAATTTGTTTAAGTAACAAAATGTGATTTTCCTTTCCCCATAAAAATACCAATATTGATTACGCAATTTTTTAAGAAACATGTCTTACCAAAAATTCATTAAAACTAAATGTTTGACAGAATCAAAACAAATGTAAAAAAATGGGCGATTTTTCCTTTTTATGAAGTCCAAAAATTAACAGGTATTGTGCAAAATTTTCTTTTATCTACACGTCGCGCCATCGGCACCATGGAAGTACCCATAAGCAAACTGAAACAGAACCAGTCAGAACAGTTGACCAATAAAACAAAAACTACAGATATTAATTTGCATTACATACATATGTACGCATAAATATTTACGTATGTCCATAGTATACCCTTTACAACACTCAAGCTGCATTTTCGACAACTCTGGCTGCACTATTTCAACAAACATTTAATATTCACTCTACTCCTCGTGCTTGCAATAAACTTTAAAATTTTTTTTGTGTTTTTTCGTCATAATTTATATTGTAATTAGTTGTTCTCGTTTACTTTGGTGCACACTTTGGCGCTGTTTAGCATGCAAATAGCACGAGCTTTTAAAATTCTAGCCAGTGCTCGGTTCGAATGTTAAGCATTGATGACGTATGTAAGTACGTAGATATCTTTCGTATGTAGATAGATAGGCATGTATTTAGCCAAGGCTTTAATTATAAGCTCAATCGCGATGAGTATTTATGCATACACACAATAAAATTAAACTTTTGTTTTGCCTTTGCCATGTTACTTTGAAGCATCGCAAGCAGAGAAACCGAATTCAGCAAAATTTCTAAGTTAAATTCTATGAAAATAATAAAATTTTTAATTCGCACGAAACCCAGCATTTGCTGCTTAGTTTAGATTTGTTTTATATTCTTATATATTTTTTGCATAGATTTGCAAATATGTTTATATTTTGCTTACCAGTGTATCTTCGTTGATGACGCCAAAATATCAAAACAGTTTTTTACCAAAAAATATGTTTTTTACACGTTATTTATCAAGTTTTCTTGCCTTTGTATTTATTAATTTTTTCTTTAACTTTTTCTATTTGCAATCGCATAAATGCATAAGATTACGCTTTTAGCTCTATAACTGTAAGATTTCGTTTTTACCAAAAAAAAAATGTTTCTTTAAATTAACATTTAGGCTTATTTAGGATTAAGTTGCTAATTTATAAAACACATGATAGACGCACCCCGCAAACACATGCACGCGTGTATGTATGTTTTAAGTTATATTTGCACAAATAAAGCTTATCGAACTATATACTCCCACTAGCTTACTTTGCGATAAAAACTTTTAGCGATAAATTCAACTTTAACTCCAGACGTTCATGCAAACGCTCGGGTTTTTAACAAATGCTAGTCAAAACACCTTCAAATACAAATTTTAAAAATGTCTTTAATAAATAATTTATATCTTTATTTCTTTACTGCTTGGTTGCGTATCTCTTTAGCTTTTTTTTTTAATATTCCAATAATTTTTTTTTCTTATTTGTTTTGTTTTGCACTTTTATGTATGTCACTTGTTTTTGGTATTTTTGTATGCACTTTTCCTTTACGCTTCTAAATCACTGCTCACACGCATTCCGCTCGTATCAAATTACACTCACTAAATGATGTTAACTACTTAACCGGCTTCAAGCGTATGACTAAAAACTGATTGCGTCCGCTGGAGTTAACCAAAATGCAGCTCGCTCTGAAAGCATTTGGAGTGGGATATATCATATGGGAGAGCAAATAAAAAAGAAATACTCGTTGTATAACAAAATAGCAGAAAACCCTCTAAATTCACTCATTTATTGTTCTCCAACCAGTTTATCAGCTGGTTGTTTACTTTTATGCTAAGTTTGCTCTTTAGTGTTGCCAACTTGAGTGCTTTTTATCAAAAATTACTGCTCCCCATTTTTTTCTTTTGTGGTGATATATACATATGTATGTATATGTAGTACATATATCAGCTACTTAAAGCTAGCACAAAAAACTATATTTTTGAAATAAAATTTCCATAAAATTTTTCTAGTTATAAAGAATTTTCACTCAGTTTTAATTTGTATGTATTTCCCTGCATTTCCTTGTATCCCAAGCGTGACATAAGACATTAACTACTCTTTTCAGATAATCGGTCTATGGTAATCGCTTTGTCTATGACCTTTCTTTCCATTCAGCCGTCTTTTTTGTACAATATATAGCCTATAAACTTCCATTAAACCTCCTCCTCACATTTTCTAAGCAACTCCTCGTTTGAGAATATTTAAAAACGCAGTATTTTACGAAGGTATCGGTTCACGTTCGAAATTATGTATATGGCAGAATTGAAAGGAAGGTCATAGCGATTGTCATAAGCCGAATATCTGAAGAGAGTAGTTAATATCATATGTCATGCTTTGGATACAAAGACATGCAGTGAATTAAAACGGAGTAAAAATTCTTGAAAGTATAAAAAGTTTAATTTTTTAGCTATTTTACATATCGAAATTGATAAAGGTTCTTTGTTGGTTTCGAAATTATGTGTATGTAGGGAGAGTAATTACTGAAGTTTGTGTATTATTTAAGATTTGCCTTGAAAGAATATAAAAATAAATTTGGAAAGGCCGAAAATAACTTTAAAATAATCATTTAAATCTAGAAAATATATAATAAACAAACAAGGAGGTTTTAAAAAAATTGTATTTGTCCATAAAAATCTAAGTTTGAAAGCTTAATTTTACATTATTGAGGCAACATTGCCTACTTTACATAGTTGTTGGCAAATTGATTGTTCAAGAAAATGTCCTGGCTTTTTCTGTTTTTGAAATCCAATTGTTGGCATTACTGTTTACAGCTGTTTATGAAGCACTCTCGCGTTCAATAAAAGTATCTGTGAGATATTTTTATGTATCTGTGTGTGCTCAGTTTAGTAAACTTTCATGAATGTAGTGGTGTTAAAGCGCTTATAACTAGTTCTCGCATATCAACCGGGTGAGCATTCTCTGCCATACACGCTCTCACGCACTCGTTGACTTTGTTGTTAATTTATTCAACAGGTGATTTTGCAGCGCCAATATTTGAGTGATTGAGCAAAAGTTTTACAAATGTAAACATGGTATTATAAACAAAAGCAAAGATAAACAAATAATTTTTGCTTACTACTAGTATCAAAATTACAATCTGAAATAATAAAAAATAAATGGTGTGCATATATTTATATTATTTTATAAAATAATATTAAATTGGTGATTTTTAAAATTGGACAAATACCAGTAAGCAAGCATTTTATTCAAATATCATACTTTTTGAAATAAATAGAAAATAAATAAATAAGACGTATGGTCAGTTGAGTAAAATAATAAATGTTTTGCCATGTATCAATACCAGTATATTTGTCAAATGCAATTTCGAAAAAAATAAGAAAGAAGTTTATTATAAGACTGCTAAAATTTTTATATTAAAGATTATATAAATATTCTGGTAAGACAGAAAAACGGCCATTGAAAACTCATGTAGTATATGGTAGAAATCTTGAAAGACTGTTTTATCTCGAGAATAGTTGTTTTATCAAGTGGTCACAGATATGTTTGTCGAAATTTTTTAAAAATTGGCTGATATCAAGGCATATTGAACAGGTAGTCCCATTTGAATAAAATTAGAACCGTTCGTCTAAAGGTGCAGCAAAAATTAACCTGCAACGAAATTTCTGTAAATATTGGATTATTCTCTCTCAAAGTGAGATACTCGCACATTTTTACGCGAATAAACTTGCAAGTTTAACGAACATCAGATTAAATTTTTTCACCGCATCCAAATATGCAAAATGAAAAATATTGCATTGGTGTTTTTCTGAAAATTTCCACTAACGGAACAAAATTTTGGTATTTTTGATCAAATGTTTCTTGCTTGCAAAGTTGTGCTGGGTAAAATTTTTCCAGCAAAAAATTTGCAAATTTATGAACTGCTACCCCATCCAGCATATTCTCCAGATTTATTTTCAATATTACTGTAAACGTCAAAATTGCATACAATTTCGTGGTTTTTCTCATCAAAATGGTTCTCTTTATTTCAAATAGAACAAAATTTTAAATTTATAATTTTTAGAAAATTGCAAGAACGCTAATGGCTTTTTTTAATTTATTTGCTATGGACTCTATCTTCATTAAATACACAGAAACTAAAAGGTAAAAGTTTGATAGTTCAGCAGCCGCTCTCCTAATGGTGTGTGTTTAATGGAATATATTTTTATAAAACACGTTACTAAATTCGTCCTGAGGCAAAACAAAAAAAAAACGAAATATGTGAAAGGAATATTTCTAATACTATTTTATTATACCTATGCAAATTAGGGTAGAGGAGTGTTCAATCGATACTACCTGTTTAATGTACCTTGGCTAATATTTTTAAAATATTATGTAAAGTTTGAAACTTGAATTCATGCGATTTTTGGTGAGTTCTAAACTAGTAGGTATGTGTACATATACATTTTAATAATATATTATCGTAAAAATTTTATTATGGAGGAAATGAAAACGTCTATGTATATAATGCAGTACTGGGTGCTCTACTTCTATTTACGAATCATAAAAAAGCGTCAAAACGGTTGAGTGTCTTAAGTTGTTCTTAGTCTGAAATTAGATCCAAAAAGAAAAAAAGCAGCCGGGTTCTGAAGTAACCCTATGCGCATGTACTCGTACATATACATATATTAGGCAACTTGATGCAAAAACGTTACTAGTACAGCAGCATGAACAGCTGATACCAAATATACATAACTTTACCTTTGACTGATAAAATAAATAAGCTCATTTAAGGTGACTCTTCAACGTTCATTACTCCTTAACATAATTAAATTAAAACAAGAACCGAGATGGACACATGCGAAGAGTTAATCAATAAAAACAAATAAAAAATCCATGTAAACAAAGAGAGGTACAAAAATTATAAACAACCACTGATGGTGGAGTACATCTCGTAACTATAATTATGTAAATACATTTGTGTGTACATGATATAAATACGCCGGCGCACATGTTTGTTTACAGAAGTAGGTACAATGATATGTGTACGTATGTATGTATGTACATATGTTTGTTTTTATATACGATAAAACTCCTGGAGAGTTAAATTCGTGTATGGAGACATTTGAAATTGGCCATCTCAAACATTTTTCGAACATCGCCGTTTTATTGTATTTATTTTTATCTGTTGACATATCTGATCTCATAAATACGGGTATGTTTGTGTATTTATTTAAGTGGATGTATTAAGTGCAGATACAAACATACATACATATGTACCATATATTTAAATAGTAGCGTCAATTTGCCGCGTCACCCGCCACCAGTCATCGGGACAATGCTGCTAATAAAAGCGTTAATCCCCTGCGTCGACTACAAATCTAATAGCTAAACACTTAACGTCGCGAGTTTAGTAATTTCGTGACCCAAACGGATTTGTCGCCGTTGGTTGTCGTCAATAAACTAAAAACCATAAATTTCACTGCAGGTGACAATAAGTACTCGTACCTGTATGTACCTTTTGTGTCAGGGAGTAACATCTAATCCGGCATCTGACGATTTAACGGAAAGAGAAACTGGCGATCAGATGACCGTCGACGTTAAACGACAGGTAATAAATGGTAGCAAAGTATCGGGTGGTTCATTAGGACGTGCACTATTCAGTAGGGAATTGAAAACAAATCATGCGTGCGTTTGTCAAACTGTTCTGATATTTTTGTTCAATATTGTTTGAAATTTAATCATGAATGGCCCTAGTTCGGCAACGTTTCAGTCTTTGCGATTTCAGAAATCCCTCGGAATATCCACTGGTTTTGACAAAACTTTGAGCCTACTTCTCTCTAATTAACTACATAAGTCAGAAAAATCGCCGCAATTTGTGCTGAAGAACAACCAGAAATAGTGAAGAGTTGCCATTCCATTCAGCAGGTTTCGAGTAGTTTCATCGTTAAATGAGCGGTCCATATTTGTTAAAAAATAAGTAAACTGGAACGCGCCAGAAAGTGAAGCCTGTGTTTTAGAAAAACAATAACAAAATGGTGTCGCTGGCTGGGCAATAATAAGATGAGCAATTAATTTCACGCTTCGTACCAGCGGCATGTTCACAAAGATCAGCTGATCATCACATATCGAACGCGTCATGTAAAATTTTAACTTCAAATTTAATCATCCCAATCGCAATTACGATCAATATTTTTAAGACACTATTTTAAAAAATATTTGCAAATAATGGTTCTTTTATGCGATAGCGAAGTTTTTGAAATACAATTTATTTATTTATTGTTTTTTTTTTTAATTTTGAAAAAACATTTCACTTAATGAATCACCCAATACATGGATTGTAATTACGGATACCTACATAATTTTGTATAGTGCATATGTACATATACATATACAAACATATATAAACATATCTGCATACAAAGCCATATATTTAAATACTCATAAAGAAGGCATTGACCAGAGCCACTGACACATAAATTGCTGCGAAAAGGTGCTGCTGTTGCTCATTGATGAGGGGGCAAAAAAGGTGTTATGGAATAATCCTCAAGAACTACAACTACATATGCACATACTCACTTTCTAAGATTTGCCATTGGCGTCACAACGTACTTATGTAAACACGCCTCAAGAGCGATAGAGTACAAGATTACGCCTTCTCGCGGATTTTGACATTCCTGTCATAAAGTAAATAAAGAATATGAAGCAAAGGACAACGAAGAAAAACTGATTTTAGTATTCAACGTGTCTTAATATCGAAAAATTATTAATATATAAGTTGAAGACAGTGGTTTAATTAATGAATGACCAAAAACCTAGAAATAAATGTGATATGTTAGCCGTACTATCGGTTTTTAGTTTGTTTACAAACTACCAAAAATGTAAAAATTGGCAAAACCAAAGAAGCGAAACCCCGGAATACGCCATCTTTGGTTCGCTGCATTGTGACGCCTGCTAACGCCTATTGATTAGCACTACAATGGCACAAGTTGTACTGGAAATTGGCAAAATACAAACTGTACGAGTAGAGTAGCCTTTGTATCGGTATGAAAACTTATCGTAAACCTCAAATTTGTGAACTTCTATTAACCACGTGCTGCTCATTATACCTACTCACAGTGACGTTCAAAATAAACACAAATTTTGGCAATTAGTTATTCCCTTATAAAATGTTGGTTGTTTTTTAATTAAGGGTATTTTTTATTTAAAAACTTTTAGAATAAATTTTGAGTATGTTGTTTTGTAGCTCATTCGATTTTAGTTAACAGAGTGCAAGCTGGCTAAAGTATACCGTTTATATTTGAGAACTATTTTCGTCGTAAGTTTTGCGAAATTTCTTTCTAATACATACATACATACATACTAGGGTGATTGACTTGGTTTTTTCAAACTGGTTTTCTTCGGTTTTTTTCAAAAATTATGGTACGTTTTTTTTGAAATCTTGATTTTTCGAATATCGAATTAATCGGTTTTTTAAACTTCTAAACTGGTTTTTTACCAGTTGAAAAGTTAAAGCCTTTGACAAATAACAGAAACACGACAGCACATCGACGAATTTTACATCCATTATGTCTTTATTGAGACGGAAACCACAAAGTTCATATCAATTAGATAAGACAAATATATATCCGAATTCCAAATAATTTACAGAAAAAACGCCGCAAATGTGTTTTACAAGAAAATTGTATATACATACATACATATTTCGACAAAGGTCATAAGAGGACGAGAAAACCTTGAAAAATTGTATAACGCCTTACTGACAGTATGTCATTCTAGCACGCTCAATGTGCTCAATGTATAATTCAGTAATTTGGTATAATCAAAAGTTTTAAAATTTAAGACTATTGTATGAGTTGAAGATTATTAACTCTTCCCGCTTTTACGTTTTTATTTTTTGTGTTTGTCCTAATTTTTGTGATCTGATCACAATTGAGAGACTTTGTTTTAAGAGTAGAGGACTTGAGACCAATTAATGCCAACTGGTCTAAAATTGTGACTTTTTTCTAACTATTAAGGACTGATACTGCTTACTGAATTTGGGCATTAAACAACATTTTATTTTAAAAAGATTTCTTTCATAGAAATAATAGCCAGAATTCAGTAAGCAGTCAGATAAATTGGCATTCATTAGCTTTAAAGAAAGGCCTCTAGACTCAAAATAAAGTCTCTAATTGTAACCTGGTGATGAGCAGGTCGCAAATAATTAAAATAAAAACCAAAGAAAAAACGTGAAGCCGAGGAAAAGCAAAAATCTCTAGCACATTTTGGGTTTGGTCTTTTTGACAGCTGTTAATTGATTTATGCACAGATTGGTTTGCCATTTCAAGACGACATGAAAGAGAATATTCGGCGCCTTATTGCTGACATACGGCCGCAATTGCTGCAAAATGTGGTCGAAAATTTGGCCTCTCAGCTGGAATTTATTCAAGCCAGCCGCGGGGGTCACTTGCCCGAAATCATTTTTAAAACATAATGGCAAACCCTGATCTTTATAATAAAGCTAAATTCTTTGCCATAGCATTAAATTATATGCGTTTTATTTCTTCTTAAAAACCACATGTCTAAAAAAAAAACATTGATGTAGCTTTTTTCTTACTTTGAACAACAACCGGTTTACTCGGTTTTTTCTTGATTAAAAAATTAAGGACCGGTTTTTTCAAAATGCCATTTTGCGAATAATTCGAAAAGCGCTTTTACAAAAAAAGTCGAATAATCAAACACCCTAATACATACATAGTTAAAAATATTTCGTTCAAGCGTTGTGTTCACACTGGATCTGGAGTTTTTATAGAAGATAATGGTTATATGCTTCACATTTTTCTTGGTGAATTGGCCTCGGTCTTCCAGACCAAAGAATTTGCAATCCTCAAGGCTATGGACTACGTGGTGGAAAATAGGTGGAGGGGAGGAGTATACGTGTCTGCGGTGACAGCCAAGCTGCACTCAAGGCATTGGCCAGCCCTCTAACTACTTCCAAACTAGTTCGACAACGCAAGTCTCGACTAAACTATGTTGGTAAACATAATGAACTTGCTTTACTCTGGGTGCCTGGACACTCCGGAGTACCTGGTAATGAGACATCTGATAATTTGGCCAGAACTGGCTCGGATTAGGTGTTCCTCGGCCCGCAACCAGATATAGCACTTCCACCTTCGGCCATCGATGCCACCATCAGAAACTGGATGAATACTTCGCTCAGCAATGACTGGGCGGCGTCAAGAGGTTGCAGATGGGCAAAACTCATGATACCTTCGATCTCAGAAGGACTATCAAAACACTTGCTCTCACTTAATAGGCGAGACTGCAGGCAACTTGTTGGACTGTTGACCGGTCACTTCACGTGGCATAGACACCTGACAATAATAGGCGTACATGACAACTCCATATGCACATCCTGTTTTGAATAGAAAGAGACGGTGGAACACTTTCTGTGCTTCTGCCCCGCCTTTGCAAGAACTAGGTATCAGACATTTGGTCGCGACGTGTTGAGAGATGAACACCTGAGCTCTTTGACACCCCAAAATCTACTAAGATTTATTCGAAAATCCTGCAGATTTCAAATATAATAAAAGGAACATGAAAACAGTACAATGGACGGCATGTAGTCCGAGTGCTGTTTTCTGCACGCGTTGTTTCGTGCCTGATTCCAACAAACAAACAAAAAAAAGTGGACGTTGGACGAAAAACGAAATGGTTAAAAGTTATCGAAATCGATTATGCAGTTTCACTACGAAATTTATTTTCACCACTTCCGTGCTTCCCTATGGAGTATATATCGTTGATGAAAGGTAAAAAGGTCACAACTGATATTTTACAATTTTTTTAAGGAGAAACATAGGTTAGTTTGTGGACCAATTTTTTTTTTAAATGGTCATACAATTATTAAGTTTTACGATAAGACTTCAAATTTTTTTTGGGAAGATGTGCTTACTTTCATCAACGATATATATGTATATGTATGTTTGTATATACATATATGTATGTACGTAGTAATGTACACATTTAGATGTTTAAACTATTCTCACCTGTCCGGTTTGGTTCCCAAGGCATCTTCCTTTCCCAATCGTAACTACGCTCTGACATACTCGTACACACGAACAATATGTTTTTGTTCCAATTTTCCAAGAAAAACAACTGCTTTGTTCCAACAAGATCAGCGCTATTGTATGTGTGTACATATGTATGTATGTATGTATGTATGTAGTATATTCGTTGATTTCTTTTTGTTCACTCTTATTTTATAATAAGCATATATTTATAAGAAAAGAAAAAAACTATTGTGCATTGTACTTCAGTTGTTTTATACGCCAAGCAACATCTTAAATTGTGTATGAATTATTGGGAAGCGTTTAGTATTAGAGTTGTTCAGCACGCTTGTTGTTTTTGGCGTGTCGGCTCGCTTGATTTCACTTGCTCATTGCGCCGCTGCCTACTGTTAAGTAAATTCTCGCTACTGCTTGCAGCCAGTGTCTGTTTGTAAAACAGAAAAACAAACTTAATCTTAATCATTTTTATCCCACGCAATAATTTCTCGGTTGGTCTTAGACAGATAGGTTGAACGTGTAGGAACAACCTTTTTCTAATTTTTTTTTTTGGTTCAGCCATGACACAAGCCGTTTTATTAATTTTGCTTAATATGGAACAAAAGTAGTACTACCCTTTCTTTGGAAGTTTGTACAAACTTCACAAGTTCACTTAGAAACACACAAAAAAAAAGAAAGAAAAATCGTTGAAGCACTACGAATTTCACACGATTTGTCAGTTGGATAGTCGCTGCAACTGACACATCTCGTCTCATGCCATCAAGTAAACTGACTGTTAGTCAACCTACATGCATAAATGCGTGGAAAAAAATTTTGGGCGAAAGGAAAGTTTACGCGATTTTGCAGATAAAGAGATTGAAATCTTTCTTATTCTGTTTTTACAAGGAAAGTTTATAAATGATCTTTAATTGAAAAAAAAATAATGTAATTAACGATATGCATAAGTAATAGGAAAATAAACAATTGAAATCACTTCCTTACATACATATATATATGAACATAAAAAAATCTGACTATAACCTAGTATCAAACGTCCCTAGTTTCCACAACAGAACAGCTGATTCATATCGTACTCTTGGTAGAAGCATGAGAAAAATAAGAAGCAATGAACAAAGCTCCTTATGCTTCAAGTGGCTGCAAATTACAGCTGAATTTAGTAATTTTTTTTAAGCCATGTTTTGTAGTTTTTCCATAAAAAAACTTCAACTTTAATTTAAAACAGCATTACACTTGCACTTTGTTGCACTATAATTGAATTTGCTGCAAAACTACATACTCGAAAATGTAATGCTTAAGAAAGCTACTCATTTTGTTTGAAAAATTATAAATTTTCAATTAATGACATATAAATTGCGGTTATAGCTATGAGCTGTGGTGTACATAACCACATTTTTGTCCGAAAATTCGTTCAAATACAAATATATTCTTCATTGTGGGATTTTATGACTTATTTCATGTTTGGGAAATGTTAATCCGCAGGATGGTCTTCTTTTTAACATTTATGCCTGTGCTAATGCAAGCATATTGTTTCACCCCAAGTCACTTTTTATATTTTGCTTGTAACATTTTCTTCAGAATTTGTTAGACTGTTAGTAGTTTTGTAACGATTTAAGAATATATATAACAAATGATACATATGTTTATATTCGTGTTGTATTTTTGAAATTGAAAGAGAACACATTAAAATATACAACCGCAGATAGCCAAGTCGCTGTGCGTGAAAGCGAGTGAACACAAATGCTGCTTTTTGATAGTTAACAGAAAAAGTTGAAAAATCAAATAAAAGATAAAAATTATCCCAGCAGACAGTATAACAATGTTTAATACGTTTTCATAAATTATTATTATTTTTTTAATTTGGCGCTTACACCAAGCACCAGCTCAGTGTTTGGCCGAGCTTCTCCTACCATTTGTGGTGTGCGTCTCTTATGTTGTACCACAAACAGAGGAACCTACAGTTTTATGACGACTTCAATTGGCAGATGTATGTATTTATGAGAAGCCTTTTAATGGCAGAAATACTCTCGAAGGTTTGCCATTGCCTGTCGAGGGTTTATCGCTAAAAAATTTAATTTTTGAAGTAATTTATTTGTTAAATCAGGCTCGATCTCTGCTGCTTTTAATAATTTGCATTTAAGTATATGCACTTTTTTCGCCATTGGTACAACTCACTTATTTTTGTGAATCATCATCGACAAGTTGATTGAACAAAGGAGGCAACAATACGTTAAAAAGAGCAAATGTGAACCGCCAACCTTCAACTAAGTTAACTTAAGCTCTTTGGAATAAAAAAACACAAAGAACTAAGGTAGCTCATTAACATTTTGTGGCGCACGAAGTGGAACCTTAGGCACATACTTATAAATAACAACATGTAGAAGATATTTAAATTCGACATCATTATACAAACATATGTACATACTTCATCAGAGCTTTACACTACAACTTTAAACTACAAGTGTAAACCTTTTTCTATTTTATAGCTTATCTACACCAACATTCCGCCATGCGGCGTAGACATTATGGTCCATTAATCACAACTTCCGCACCGAAAGACAAGCTAAATGATATTCTCAACTTCGAACTCTAACCAACCCATCTACATGTTTACCTATTGAATGTAGCGATGAGCTGACAGCGTGCTATGAGTATAAAACCTACTTTTGAATTCAACCCTTTTTAATAGTTACACTTACTTTTTTTTACCCATAATTAAATCATTGCAGTTAAAGTCAGATTTTTTATTAAAATATATACACATACTCTTTTATATGTATGGGTAAAACTACTCGTATTTATGTAACACAATTACAGCTTTAATGGTAGTTCATAACACACTTTTACGAGTACGTTTCAGATGATGGTGGTCTAGAAAAGCGAAAGCCATAAAGAAAAGAAATCTGTTAAATTGTAATGAGATAAGTTCCGATACTTAATTGCTATTAAAATTGTACATTTCAAAACAAACGAAATAAAAAACAAAAATTATGTAACTCGGCAAGGTTACACTATAAAAGCCTTACTGAGTTTCTGAACTATTTCAAATGAAATTTGTCTTTCTAACTATTTACTATTACTGATTCCATCTTTAAACGATGGAATTAAGTAAAAGTCTTTTGTTAGAATTTTAAGAGGGCAGACTGCATGATGATATGTATGTTAAAAAAAGTTTTCGATTATTGGACTTTTTTGCAATTTTTTCTTTTAAAAATTCCACTTTTGAAAAGACCGGTTTAACCAGATATTTTCAGTAATTGTCAATAATGCAAGCACCTTCGTATTTGCACAAAAGAAATAATAAGTGAAGCATCTTTACATAAAAACAATAACGACCAAAACAAATTCACTTTATAACAAGGATGCATTTTAACGTTAAATTTAACCGTTCCGAAATGTTTTCTCTTGTTTCGGTTGAAACATTTCAAAATATTATCGTTAAAGCAATTATCATAATTAATTTCATTACGTTTTTAACCGAAACGAAATGCTGGCGTTAACGTTAAAACGTTAAGAAAAACGTTAAGAAAAACGTTGGAGATTCACTCGTCGCAAACAGAAGCGCTGCATACTTTTAGGCACATTAAAATTAACGAAAACGGAAATTTTATAACGTTGCAACATTAACGATTTGATTTCGTTGTGATAACATGGCGCCGAAACGCAACAAACTCATTTCGTTAAGTTAGTTTTGCTCGTTAACAAAACAAAATGGTATCGTTTCGTTTGTTGAGCAGCCCTGCTTTATAATAATAATTATTTAGCGATAACGCTATATGGCATAAGTATCAGTGCTTGGCCGAGCTTCTCCTACCAATTGTGGCGTATGATTTTATGTTGTTCTGTAAGTCTCAGTTTAGTGCCCATTCCAAACGACAAATGTACTTCATGAGAAGCATTTTTGTGGCAGAAGTTCACTCGGAGGTTTTCCATTGCCTGCCGTGTGGCAGCCGTTTGAAAACGAAATGAATTCTATGTATGCAATATTTTAGCAGAATCTGGACTCCCAAGCCTGACTCAAAGAGTAAATAATATGACTGCTGGCCTCATACATAAGGTTTACACTGCACAAATTACAACCTTTACAACATCTTCAATGCTGCAAATCGGAAATTACTGCCAAAGAGACTCTTGGCGTTACATCGTGTTCTTCTTCTGGCCAGGGAAATAAATATTCGAGTTAAAACCATTCGACAAGCTTATCCTATATGCCCGCAATAACAGCCTTTTGCTCGAGATTTGCTCATCAAACAACGAAGTAAAATTAAGTTAATGTGAATACCTGGTCACTGTGGCATCCAAGAAAATGAATTCGTTGATTACACTGCGAAGGGTGTTCATATGATGCTCTTGTAAAAGCTGACATGAAATGTCTGATAAAACAACACTTTCATACGAAGTACTTTTTGAAGTGGAAAGATTACAATCCGATATTTCCCTCTCAAACTAATCATAAAGATATTTTGAATTTCACAAGGCTTCGTTTGGGTCATACTCAGATCACACACGGCTACCTGTTAAATTCTGGAGATTCATCCTGCTCTTTTTGCAAGGCTTGCTGCACATTAGTTAAATAAATAATAAATACAAGGTGGATAATTTTTGGCACGGCTGTTCCATCGGAGCTTCTCTCTAACGCAACATCTTTACATATAAACAATATATCTAAATTTCTAGCATTATGTTACATATCTCATTTGATTCAATACCAGTTGATCGCCTCGAGCTGGAGCTGTTATTTTATAATTTTTTTGTATATTTATATGCTTAAAGTATTTAATATTTAACAAAGTGTGCTAAGTAGTGACAACTCCTGAATTCCGGAGTGCTATTTTGTCAAACCTTATGAAATTTGCTAACCACTTAATTTGTTCAAAAATAAATTAAAAAATTAAACAAAAAGTTTTGTGGAAAAATTATACACATGCACCTTGCTAATTTCAAATTTCGCAAATAATTTTAAATATAACGAAGAAATGGCATTGTGCGCAATTTCTAAAGCCAAAAACGGCAAAAAATTTTCTTTTTATGCAGAGTCCAAGGAAGGTGGGTCGAAGTTTTCCAAATAAATTTTTCCAATTCGGCGAGAGTATGTAAAAAGCATTTCGACGAAGCCGATTTTTATCCTGGCAAATTCACAGTTTTTGCATAAGATTAAATGTATAGAAAACCTTTTTATATCAGTGAATGTAAATGATGTTAACACAAGCAAAAATTTAAGTGAAGTTAAGAAACTATTTTGAGGTGTAGGATACACTTTAGAATTAAGTATTGTAATAATCATCTAAAAATCAAACAGCTGAAAAAAAACTGTGCCGAAGTAAAAAAATGCTTAAAATTATTACTTAAATAAATTGATATTATTTCATTCCACGGGCTAGGCTTGAATGTTTTTTGTTGACGTTTTATCTATTTATTTCCACTTTTTTTACTTCTAAACTTTATTGGGTCGTTTTCCTCCAATGAATGTTTATGGGTTAAAGCAATGTAAGTAAGTTTTGAGAGAAATATTTTTATTTAGTGTTATATGAAATTACGTGACACGAAACGACACTTCACAATAAAATCTATCATTTTGGTGTTTATGGTTTATTATGTAGGTATTTGGTTATTTAATAAAAATTTATTTACTTTTTATTCAGCTGTTCCTTATTTATTAACAAATAAAAAATGTTTAAATTCGCGTGCCTCCTTTATTTCTGCCCACTGTGAGTAAATAAAGTTTTAAAAATCAACGCTAGATTGTAGCTACTTTTAACTTGCACTTTATGATACTTTATGGGATGAGCTATAAAACTGTTTACCTAAATAAATTATTGAATAAAAAAATTGTATTGAAATGTAAATAAAATTTGAACAAACAGTGAAAAAATTCCGTGGAGCATTATACGAGTACTTATAACCAACATTTTTTTTTAATGTTAGCTATAATGTGGTTTTACTTTACGAGTACTATGATTCATCCAAGCATAATCGATTTTTTTTACCCGAGGACTTCATAATACACTCTTTAACAGGGTTGTCTTTGGAGATGAGGTAATGAATCAACAAACTTTGCAAACTTTGTGTACTAGTTATGTACTGGTTAACGTTTAACCAATTTACTTATAATCGATTTAATTTAAACAACACACAAACATGCATGACACATATTGTCCGACGGGTTCTTGAAATCCAAGGGAATGATCTAGCAAATATTAAATACGAATACATACGTATGTATAAATGTGCCGCAATACGCATTTTTTGAAGTTTTTGTACTTGAATACAAATTTATATCAGTAACAATGTGATTTACGCTGATTGTTAGATTGATGTTCTCTCTTTATCTACATACACGAGTATATGAAAGGTTGTGCTAAGCATTTTTATTAGTATTATACAAAAGTGAAATGGGATTCATGAGCCAAAAATAAAAGCAATTTGATAAAATTTACACAAAGTTTTACGAATAAGTACATTGTTTACCCGGGAGATGTTTTACCAACCTACATATGTACATATTCTGCTTCCCATAATGGTGAGACACACAAAAACTGACAAAACTTTAACTATTCTTTATTCATTTCCAAAATTTCTCAATTGAAATATTGTTCATTCTCTAACTAAGACCATATGAACCTTATTTCAAACTTCGAATGAAATTTATGAAAACTAAACAAAATTTCATCAAAATATCGATCTTAAAAAAATTAAAATTTTTTGGAGTACGAAGTACAAGAAGTATTAATTTTATTACCGTTCTGCTGAAATTTTTCCCATGTAACCCATTGATAAAAATGTTTAGATATGGAAATATTTATTGCGAAGCACATAAGGATGGTAGCCATATAAAGAAATGATTGGTTTTAATAACTTCTAAAAATTTCAAGTTACTTTTTGAAGCAGTGTTGCCAGATTTTAAAAATAAAACTGTAAATCATCTTTGCAAAACGACGAAGGTAAATATTTATCGAATTTTATTGTAAAGGCTCGCCTGTCTAGGCAAAATGTTGCATTTTCATTACTCGCAAGTGTATTTTAATGTAGCAATTGTTACTAAACATAAAAGTACCTATTTTTTTAATTTGAAGTATCGATGAATTGCCGAAATATGATGAAGCGCGAGTATTTATTCTGATAAATAGCTTGTTTAACAAAAGCTCTTTATCTGCAATGTATCCATACATACAAGTATTTATGTACAAAATGTTGGTGGCCATAAAATAACTGATTAAAGTAAATATCGAAGACTGAATGCAAAAGAACCACAATTTAAAATGTGTATAATACGATCTTCACTTAAATCAATTAATTGAAGTTATCGACAATTAAGCGCAAAAATGTTTTCTTCATTAACGTCCCTAATTGAATGAAAGAAATATATTTATTAAATAGACTCTTCTGGATAAATAAATGCATTATATTTTTACATACGATTTTTGAGTTATTACTCTTTTGTGCTCAGCGTTCGGTATGTGTCTTCCGTTTCCGATAGAATAAAAAGTGTATTAAATATATTGAACTGCTCAGTTATAAATTGTAAATGAAGAGATGTACACGTACACATTGCCATTTCAAACTACTGAATATTGACAAAATTGTTAAAACATTGTTTTGAAATTACAAAAATGACATTTTGGGCAGATCGGCCGCAAACGATTGCTGTGGCTTCAGGTAAGTGACATTGCTTGTTAATTGACGTTTTCATTTTTCTAAACAAAAAAGGCACGTGCTGACCTTTTGTAAAGATATGGGAACAAACCAACAAGGATGGCGATATTTCGATTTCCACGGTTTCTTTAAGTTTTGGGTGCCAAATCAATAAAAAAGCAATAACGCTCATATCGTTAAACCACTATTGGATTAAAATAATAAGTAAAATGTAGTATTTCGTGCTGTTGCAATACATATTTTAATTTTGATAAAATACACATACATATGTGAGCTAATGTATGTCAATAAATTTTGGCATCAAGGCGAATTGAAATAAGGTGGGGTTAATCAATTAGCTGACTGTTGTTTGATTTCCAAAGTAAATTTTTTCTTTAGAAGTTAACAATTATGATATTAAAAGTTAAATACAAAGGAGATAAATTTTGACAATAACCCACCAAAGCGTTTAATTTGTAGAACTGCTGCCACCTTTTATGAATTCGCCTTGTTTAGTATCAGAGAACGTGTAGTGCCGAGAACCAAGAATTTTGGATAACAAGATTGCGCCCATCAGAGAGGATTTGCCTTGGCGTGACGTCACACTGATTGAGGGAGAGAAAGACTACAAAACAAAAAAAAAATGCGAATGAAATGTAATGTAGGGTTAATGAACCACCATTTATGTATCCGGACATCTGTGCTTTTTTCAGGGTAAAAAATGCATCGTGACAATTACGTAAAAGCTATATTATTAAAAAATATTTATACTCATACAAACAACAGAATTATTCGCGATTTGGCCGGAAAAAGAGCGTCAAAGTAAAGAAAATGTTGAGTGTCCAAAAATGGGTGTGTTTACCATATAAAAAAACTAGTTTATCCAGTGTGACGCAGTAAAATCAGCTGATTCTGTTAAAATCACAAAGAGAGGAATAGCGGTATAGCGATGGGCGCCAAGAATGATAAATTAGAAGAATGCGACATTTCTACGTCATAGCGTCCGGAACATGGGCGAAATGAAAATACCAACATGGCGGCGAAATCGTAAATAAACGCGCTCACACCGGTATGCAATTGTAAAGCATTTATACAAGTGTTATGTTTTATTCATGCTAACAACCAAGGCACATTCAATAGGTAGCAGCAGTAGAAAAATTAAAAAAAAAAAATTTGAGCTCTGTATATTTTGTTTTTGCTTTTAAAATCTAAAATTTCAAAAATATTTTATCAACTACCTTGAATTGTACTGAAAGCATTCTTATCACAACGAAATTCAAAATTTGACAATTCAAATTAAAATAAAATATGAAAAAAGTTCACAAAAAAAAGTTTGCTGCGGCTACCTATTTGATGTGCCTTGCTAACAACCAAAAAAGCAGTTTTTGATCAAAAACAGCGGTAGTTTAGCGATTATAAAGCAATTGGTATATAAAAATACATACATATGTATGTGAAATTGTGATATTCCGTTGTTGTTGACTCAGCTTATGTTGTACTTGTACAATTCTCAAAAAGTGTATAAGGAACATTAAATTCTAAAATCCTTTTGTTTAAATTATTTTAATATCAAAATATAGTCAAAATGCAAGGATTTCATATTGTCGTTACTACAATTTGCCACTGCACACTTCGTTTATTAAAAAAAAAACCCTTAACTAATTGTTTAATTATTTTGAACGCGAATGTGAATTTTCTGTTTCTTTTCCTTTTTGACTCGATATTCTGGTAAGATATGACGTCACACAGTTGTCAAGCCAAAACAGATAACGGTACGAAAGTGTCGCAATCTTCTAATTTATCATTTTTAATGGGCGCAACCTTTGTTTCGCTCAATCGTCAAAGATAATATGATACGAAAATCTTTGCTTCGAGAGAGCGCTGTCAAAAGGCGCATTTTTTACAACATTTTCCAAAAGAGCCACTCTGTAGAAATAGTATCTTGGAATTTTTATTTCATTTTTTGGAGGTTTTGCAGTTTCTTCGCCACAATTGAGGTTTGCTAACAGAATGAATGAAATTGCAATAAAAGTAAGAGTAAATAAGAGATGTTATTAACCTTAATGCCAGAAGATAATACATATATATGTATATAATCAAAACAATGAAAACAATTAAAATATCGCAGAAATTAATATTTCGCAGAAACTGCTTTTATATATGCATTAAACATAAATTTAGGATATAGAGTGTTTTCTTATAAATATACATGTTTATTCATGTACATATATTAAAATGCAATATTTACCCAGTTCGTTTTGAAAAAATAGTTTTGGTATAAATTAAAAAAAAAATACATTATTTGTATGTAAATCACAACCTTCATCGTTTGCTAAAACTTATATATTAAATTTAACTCTAATTTCGAGATTTTAAGACACATTCTATAAGAAAAATAACATTTACTCGCTTTTTTTATCCAAATAAAAATTATAGCTATTTCCACGCATTTGCCTCTGGTAGCCCACCTTTTTGCGTGCCAGCTGTTCAGTAGCCCATGATTCGGCTTTGTTGCCAGCCCAAAATGTGAGATCATGGGGTCTCGCAGCAAGCGAAAGAGAGAAGTTTCGTATCATATTATCTTTGGTATATAATATATACAAAACTCGCCTTCGAAATGTGCATTGCTTATAACATTTGTGTTAGTGCCAGTATAAAGAGATTTTGGAGATTTTGCATTATCCACGCCATTAATGCGTTATACAATTTGGAAATATGTAAATGCAAATTCAATAAAAATAAATATATAAACTAGTAAAATTAACTTGAAAACAATATATCAAAGAATCTTTTAAAATTAATACAATAAACGATTGTAATAAAAGCATTCACATATGGAATACAATAAAATTAAAGATAATTCAGAGATATAAACAGCCCAATCACTGATTCCGAATGAACTCCCGTCGGGACAAAATCTCCCGTCACGAATTCGGGAAAAAATGCTATCAGCAATTCCGACGTTTTCGTAGTTTGCGTTGCCAACTGTTACGCTAAGTTCGAATGAGTATTACCAACTCATTACATGAAATTCAGCGATTTTTGTTTACTTTTTTGACAGCAGTTGAAAGAAAATGCACATATTTTCACAGGCAAGTTTACAATAGTTATTTAAATACAAAAAATTATTACATGAGTTCCATTTTTGCCTATTTACTTTTTTTCCAGGTGGTTGCTGTTGAAGTTTTATGTTATACGAGTATTATAGTTGAATGTACATTGGCACTTTATACTTGTGTTAAATACGAAAATTTAAATTCAAATAAACAACACTTCCTTGTGCATATATCTATCGATTCACTAAGATTACTACGAAAGTCGTATCCTTAACTGGAGGCCCAAGGCTTTTCAGCTGCACGGGGTTTTTGGAAAACCTTGCGCAATGTCTGCTCGTTCATTATATTCACTAGTCTCATACTTACTCCGGTTAGTGGATGGTCTTGACCTGTTGTAAAAAAATTTAATTTATGAACTACAGCCATTAATAAACACTTCTTAGATTTTTAATTACTTTGGTGAAAAATATCAAATTAGTTTCTAGTTCTCGCCTGAAAGACCTAAAGTAAAATAAGCAATTCCGAACTTTTACATTGAATTGCTAAGACAGAATTTAATTTACATAATGTGTCATTTACACAGCACATCTGCTTCGGTACTTAATTTTTTGAACTAAGTTTACTGAAAACAAACTTAAGAAAAAAACTTAAGTTTCATGCTAAAAATAATTAAAATTAAATTTCAATAAAATTTTAAATGATTATATATATTTTTTCGTTTTCTTACTGTATTTTTATGTAAAAATAGTTTGATATATTTATTTATTAATTTCTAAGCATACGAACTGCTGCGTTTTGTTTGTTACATCAATGAATTACATATTCGAGTATGGACATAAGTATGTGCATAATTTACTTGTTAAATTTGTTTTTATTATATAAATAAAACTGCGTTTTGAACTTTTTTGTAACTTTTTGTATTTTTGGTAATTTATTTTGTAAGATTGTGGCAACCGTGACCCAAGATTTGACTTTTTTGCTTTGAGCGAGCTCTCACAGCAAGCAAAAGAGAAAATATTCGTTTTTTATTACATTTGCTCTTAACAACAACTGATTCAAAGAGCGTAAGAATATGTGTGATGAGCTCACTGCTCGCTTAATAATCTAATCTTTGCCGACCACTGTGTTAGAAAAGAATAATAAATTATTTATGCATATATGTATGTATGTACAATTGTATAAATGTGTGTTTGATACAAAATAGCTCACGGTACTTATTGTACGCTTCTGAAAAAATAAAGCAGCATCTAACCTGGTAATTTCGAATTAAAAATGTATACGAGATGATCCAAAAAATGGAACTATTTTTGAAGAAATTGTTTACTGTGACTTAAAACGTGATCTCTGTTTTTGGATTGCCTTTATTTGATACTCCTATTTTTTCATTTAGTTGAGAAAATGATACCGGCCGTCCGAGCGCTGAACGCTGAACGTGTTTCAGGTGTCTATCACATCAGGTGGGAGTAAAATTCAAAATTACGTTTTTTTTTTGGTGTTGCTACCTCTGCTTTTCTCAAAAACCTGACTTCGAGAATATTTAAAGACTTTTTCTTTACTAGTTGAAATTATCACAAATTTGTCCAAATATGATATTGAAGTGGTTCTGAAAAAATCGTGAACTTCTCTCAAATGATCACGCCAATGTTTTGAACGGTCCGAAGTGGTCCTTTAGTAGTCTTAAGCCTATCCAGAAATGTTCATTAGGAATCCAAAAATGTTCCTTTAATAGGCTCAAAATGGCTTAAGATAAGTCCTTAAATGGTACAGAAATAGTCCGTGCACCAGTTCCGGAATGAACTCAAACTACTATCAATACATTTCCGAAATAGTCACGAACTAATTATTAAGTCCCAAAATTATATCTAAAGTATCTTGAAATAGTCGTGAGCAGGTCACCAAATTACTCGGGTCTAATCCCGAAATGTACCTAAACTAGTCCCGAAATGAACATGAACTATATAGAAGTACTGCTGTGTTAATTCAAATTGCACATACATATACTGGCCACCATGATTTAGTTTTTTTTTCGCACAGAATGTGACTAGCGTTAATGCCGTAAAACCGTAAAATTATGATTCATACAACACATATATATGTATGTATGTATGTATATGTATATACATTTACAGATATTCTATTTTCAAAGTTACTATCAATAATTTTAATATACAAACATATGTATGTTTGTTTGTTTTCTCTTCTCTCCATTTATGTAGATGCATTCATTTTCCTTTCAGCGGGCATGAACTTTGCACTTGGCCTAGGCTACACCCCTATCGGCGTTTCAAACCATTATCAGTGTTCATGGTTCATTGGTGTTATAATTGGTGTGCTACTGGCGGCGCCACTCACAAAAATTTTAACCAAGCGTTACTATGTGGTAAGTGAAATACCGTTGATATCCGATCTTAAGTCAATATGTACTCGATCGTACTTTTATTTATTTTTAGTTGCTCAGCAGTTTACTGGTTGTCGTAGGCGGAATTGTTTACACCGCATTACCACTCGATCTTGTGGCCATACTGGCGGCGCGTTATTTGAACGGTATCGGCACTGGCTTTATAACGGTTCCTTTTATTGTACACTGTAGTGAGATCAGCGTCATGACAAGACGTGGCCTTAGCCTGGGGCTTGAACAACTCTTCACGGCCCTGGGTATCCTTATACAAGTTATTTACTTTGAATTGTTCAGTGGATCCAATGGCACTTTTATAGAGCGCATACCTGGCATCATTTGTCTCAGCTTCGGCTTGAATGCATTTGGTTTATCTTTCTTTATTATTGAATCGCCTGTCTTTCACATACGTCGAGCGAATGACGACGAAGCATGTAATTCTTTGACACGCCTACAATTACCGGCCGAACCATCGGATCAAAAAACCATTATCTTTGACGAACACAAAAATTATGTGCTGGCCAATGAACATTTTGGCAAGAGCCAGAGTTTGTCACGTGGTTGGGGCCCACTACTGAAAATGGTTATATATCAGAGCGTAATGCCATTCACATTTTCGCTGCCATATCACCAAGAGTTGATACTTGGAACCATATATGACATTACGACCGGTTACCTATGGACAACGATTGTATACACAGCGCTACGTATTTTGGGTGTACTCACTGCATTGTCACTACTGGATAGTATTTCGCGCAAAATCCTCAGCTTAGTGGGGCTGTTGGTGATGGCTGTCCTTGGTGTACTTATCACTGTTATATTTGCGGACCTTTACAATTGGCCTAATGCGTATCAAATGAGCTTGGCAAGTGTACTCTTGTTGATAATTCAATATTTCGCAGGCTTGTATGCGCCGACAAGTACAGTATATTTGGGTGAGGCTTTCCCAATGGTGCTGAAGCCATACTTCATAGCGTTATGTATTTGTGTGCAGTGTGTGGTGCATATTATCATTATGTCCACCTTCGACATGAATCAAAATTCGGTTTTTGTTTTCAACACATTTTCTTGCATTTATCTATTTGCCTGTTTCGTATTCTTCCTCTTCACAATACCCGAGACGAGATTTACAACACTGGCCGAGGCACAAGAAAAATTCCGTAACTGGTATCATTTGAAGTTTTGGTGAATACACAAAGAATTGTAAAGCTTGGATTATGGTAATCAGCTTTTGCACTCCAAAAGTGGAAAATTATTTTATTTTTACGAATTAAATGTTTCACAAAATACGAAAGAATATTGTAGTAATTAATGTAAACACTTTTATTAAATATTTTTGCATAAGCAATGTGTTTGTACCCGGATATTTTTTTTATCAAAAGCTCGTTAATGTGGTATTTTTAAAATATTCACTTCGTTTCTCCAAACAAAACTGCAACGATAAAATTCCTTTTTTTTTGTACTTTTGATCTAAGTTTGAAGTTTGGATTCTTAAGTATTTTGTAAGATAATTCCATGTAAATTGTCAAAATTTTTGAATATGTGGTGACCTTATAAGTTAGAAGAAGGGGTGTATATACATACATGCATACATATATGTATGTACTTATAAGTGAGTGTCGTAAGCTCCTTAAATTTACATACACAAAATTTTAAATATATAATACCAGCTTTACCTTATGGTACTCGTTCCAAATTTGTATTCTAAAAAATAAAACATTTTCTTTAAGAAAACTTAATAAATATCTATGTACAGAAAATTGATATTGACATTAAATTATAATTTGAGAAATGCATGCTCAGAGTCGATAACTTTATTAAAAAAACTCGAGACCCTTAACCCGCAAACACTATTTGAAAAATATCGCGATCTACAAAAAAAAGGCAAAGCGCGCCCAGCAAAGTATTTAAGTATTTATGCTCCTTTTGCAGACTAACAGATTATAAACATTTTACTTAAATGAAAATAAAAAATTAAAACACTGTTTGAGTTTAAATTTTTTGTTTTTCCTTTTTTTTTTTGGTGTAAATTTTAGATAAAGATCAGTTCAAAGTGTCTAAGAAAAATGATAAATGACACAAACAATCTCCTATAAAGTAAAAAAATTGTGTAATGTGTAGCCTCTAATATTTTTTATCGCATTCTTCGATGATGGATGAAAGTGCACCGTTTAATTTTCGTAAATGTCCGACAACAAACTATTTAAATACTAGGTCCCTTTGATTGTATCAGCATGAATTATGAGCAAAAAAAATTAATCACGATATATTAGTATTTGGAACCATAAGTGAATTTGTAATTTTTTTATTTTAAAACACGTCGTCATGATCCCTATGTAATAAGTTGGATGTCACAATTATAGCGCCGCCACATATTAAAATGCAATTTTTATTTGTAATCGACAAAAGGATTTCAGATACATATAGACACATACATATGTATGTACATGCCAAAATTATGTGAAATAAAAGAAAAATCGTTTCAGTTGTCCAACCGTCTGCCCGTCCGCACATCCGTGAACACGAAAACTTATGTAAAAATTAAGATATTAATATTTAAACTGGGTTCTTAGATTGCTCCTTGGTCACGGTAGGTTGGTGAAGAATCACCCCCACTTCCCAACGTATTTTTGAAATTTCCAAAAGATTCGTTATTTCAGAGTAAAACCTACTGCCCCCCTCAGCTGAAGTCAGACAACGCAGACACGTGCTAATGACCATTTCAGTAACTTTCTGTGAAATTCTCGGAAGTGAAGCAAGATTGACAGAATAAATTGAAAGCCATGATATGCATCATAGGAGGGAGGCCCAAGTAGCAGTAAGACACGTCTGTCGTACATTGGGCACACAAACGAACAGGTCCGTTTGAAATGCTGCTTGAAGAAAATTGTATTTAAGGCAGTATAGAGCGTAAGGCATAGAAAATATGATGCGAACTGTTGTTTCGTGAGAGCGCTGTCAAAATGCGCATTTTTTATATAATTTTCCAAAAGAGCCACTCTGTGAGAAATGGTATCTGGGAGTTTTTATTGCATTTTTTTTGGAGATTTTGCAGTTTCTTGGACACCGTTGAGGTTTGCTAACAGATTAATGAAAATGCAATAAAAATAAGAATAAATAAGAGATATTATTTAACTTTATTCCAAAAGATCATTTATAAATATGAAATCAACATGAAAACAATTAAAACATCCCAGAAATTCATATTTTGCAAAAACTTGTATATATGTATTAAACAAATAATTTAAGATATTTTCTTATAAATATACCTGTATATGTATAGGGTGTTTTTTTTACAGGTTTGTTTTTCGAATAGAGATAAAACTGGCATTTTGTGGTCAAATCTGGCAACTCTAATGTCATTTATGTTCAGTTTGGTTTGCCATTTCATCATGAACAGGTTGACAAAAGAACAACGCTTGCAAACCGTGCAAATTTATTTCGAAAATAATGGTTCAGTTCGCGAAGTTTACCGTGAGCTCCGTCCATTTTATGGTCGACATAATCGTCCATCAGAGCAATTAATTCGGTTAACCATGTATGTATATTAAAATTGTATAAAAAAATTGTTTTAGCGATATCTCTTTAATATAAAATACAATATTTGTATTTAGATCAAAACCTTAATGCTCTGTAAAAACTTATATATTAAATTTAACTCTTAATTTAGATAATTCAAGACGCATTTTATAAAAAAATAACATTTACGCGCTTTTTTTATCCAATTAAAAATGATAGCTATTTCCACGCATTTGCCTCTGGTGGCCCACTTTTTTGTGTGCCAGCTGTTCGGTAGCCTATGACTCGGCTTTGTTGCCAGCCTAAAATGTGAGATCATGGGCTCTCGCAACAAGCAAAAGAGAGAAGTTTTGTATCTTATTATATATGGCGTAAGGCATTAATCTGACTAATTAATACAATCGGGTGATGCAAGTTCCACTCTATGTAGAAGTGATCTTACCAGATATACGAGAATAGAGACCAACCAGCTCAAAGGGCTTACGGTAATCATCCTCCTTTAATGAAGAGTTGAGGATTAATCGAAAACCTAACATCGCAATGATGCTTTTTAAATATGAATGTAGTTTAATAGCCTTCACGTCGTCCTAACAAAGTCTAACAGTAAGCTTAAAGGCATTCCATATTATTTCAATGAAACATCGAGTTTTTTTTTAGATTTTCATGTAAATTAAGTATGTTGTAAAAAACTCATAAGATATGGCAGAACGAGCGGAAATTAAAAAAAAATATTTTTAAAAGTTACGCGACTGTTAAAATGTAAAGTGTCTCGGCATAAATCACTGTTTATCACTTTATAGCTCGCAAAATAATAGTTATATTAGTCAGAGATTTATAAAAAAAATTTTGTTTTTTTTAAGTAAAATTTTACATTCTTTTGTTAATAAAAAAAAATCCAATTTGCTGAAAAATCTTGTTTGCACCATTTAAAATTTGTTTAAAAAATGTATGTGATAAAGAGTATATCAAAGAATAAACTGACCAATTTTTAAAGGGCGTCTCCTTATAGGGCCTGTGATATTAACTTTTTCGTGAAGCAATGTCTAATAAAATCAAGTGATAATATGCATGTATTAAGTATTTCGCAAGCTATGAAGTGATAAACAAAGGCTTACGTAGAGATACCTTACATTTTTAAAGTTGCATAACTTTTGAAAAAAAAAATCGCGTTTACAGACATTTAAGGACCTTCTGTGCAACATATCCAAAATTCGCGCAAAAGTATCTTTATCAAAAGTAATTTACGTACATAAATATATAAGTTTTTTTTAAATTTGAAATAGAAAAATTATATATTTATAAATTGGTGGATGGTGGCGCTTTATTCGTGCAACGCACTATGCAAGTATATTTGCTAAAAAAAATAGTTCAACAGTTCAGTGTATTATACATATCTTATTAATTGTTATGCAAAATAGCTCTGGAAGTGAATTTTTTACTTAATCAGAACTAAGTTATCTACATAAAAATCCGTGATAGGTTAAAATGTTATCAACAAAAAGAAGTTAAGGTATTTAGTTCAGTAAGCTAGAATTAATGTGGACTATGACGCTGCATATTGGGCACTATCGAATCGAAATATATACATACGAGTATGTATTTCTTTACATTTAGATAAATAAAAGTGTATATAAGAAGGTTGCGAAACGAGCTATCGGTTCTTCAGTCAGTAACGCGCGACGGTGCATTTCCCTTTTTAGCAAAAGGATGGTGGCAGAGAGTGTTAACAACTACAACCGCCTGTGGGTTGATCGTCCTCAAACATTGGCGGTTATATCGGGTCAGTAATTAATACTCGTTTATGCACACTTACTCTTGATAACATTGTTGTACGATGAAGTGAACTAATGGATTTTTTTTTTGTGTGCACAGATTTATTCATCTTTATAACTGGTGGCATGAATCTAGCTGTCAGTGTTGGCTGGTCCAAAAGTGAATACACTCTACAGTTTCGCATTTGCTGGTATATTGGCGTAGCTATTGGCGCCTTTATAGCTCCACCACTCGTTCAATGGAAGCGAAAACGACTATTTATTGTAAGCATTAATTAATTTTTTTTTTTTAAATTACTTAGCTTATTAATTTGATTGTGATTCTTAGATAAAGTTAGATTAAATGCAATTGTTCAGTAAGGATACATTTAGAATATAAGATATTTTTGCAATGCGATTTCGAAAAATATAATTGGCCCTCATATTTGCCTAAATAACTTAAAAACGATTGTCTCAATCGTTCGAAATCGAATTTTGCTCTCTTTTTTACTTGCTTAATTGACATTTTAACTGTTTAACCGATTTTTCCGAACTCGACGTAGTAAGTCAAACTCTCTTCTAGACTGGTAGCGAATCAATCGTATACAAAATGTCTTGCACTTATGCTTCACTTTATGACTGCGTATTTCTGTGTCCAGCTAATAAAGGAGTTTAAAATAATTTCAATTTTAGATAACCGTTAAATTCCTTATGATTTAATGATTGAAACTGAACCAAATCCTTGTGAGACCTTGCTTTTATTTTATTTTAATACAATTTACAGATTCCCAAGCCTCATCGCTCCTTTGAAAACAATGCTTCATAACATACACTTTTCTAGGTAACAAATTTCAATACCACCGAGTGAACTCCAAGCTAATTTGCAATCATCCCTTGTGAAACAATTTTGAACAACTTCCGCAACGTTTCACTACAAGAAGTACAATTAATTCAAATAACTATTAAACATGTATATTTAATTTATTCTTTTAAGATGCATTGAATAGTCTTTTAACAGTACTATTACAGGACAGTTTTTTTTTTCAAATACAGAATATTTTTGTAATTTTATATCTATAATATAGAATGAATGGTTGACATTAGGTTGTAGTAATACTACATAATTCATATTGTTTCATATTTTTTTTTATAGATCCTTCCCAATCTGCTTGTCGCCGCTTCCGCTATTGTCGCTGTTTCCGGCTACCAGTATTTGAGCGTTTTAATAGCATCTCGTTATATCGATGGCATTTGCATTGGGCTGGCTTCGGTTTCCTTCATTACACATGTTAGTGAAATATCCTCCGTGCACCGGCGTGGCTTCTGTTTGGCCTTCGAGCAAATCGGTCTCGCCATTGGCGTCTACATTCAAATGTTGTACACCGCCCTATGGATACCGGGCACGAACTTTAGTCCCAACCTACTCATGGGTTTGTGCAATCTATTCTTCGGTTGTGTTGCCGCCTTTATGACATACACCCAAATCGACTCACCGGTTTTGCATATGAGTAATGATGATGAGCCTAACGCTATCGCTTGTGTGAATATTCTCTATAAGCCACCAATATTGACGGAAAATAAACAGCAGGTAATCAGCGAAATCAAAGTATATGTCGCCATGAATAAAGCGCTTTGTGTCTGGAAAAGTATTGGAAAAGGATTGTTGCCACTCATCAAAATGACAATTTATCGGAGTTTGCTCTCTTTCATCATCTCTCTGCCAATTATGTTGGCGCTAAACAAATCGGGACAGGTTAGTGACCCAAAAAGCATCAACTGGCATCCGGTGCTCTATGGATTCCTCGGCTTACTTGGGCCCGTTGTGGGCTCGACAACGTTGGGTGGCATAGGACGCAAATGGTTGAGTTTAGTTGCTCTGGCGGCAACAGGGGGCATGATCCTTGGCGTGGGTATCGTGTACGATGATAAGGCGAACTTGAAGAACGAAGCGCAAATGTCGATAGTTTGTGCCCTGCTGATGATTGCACAATTTCTAGGTGGCATTTTCGCGCCAAGCACATCTGTTTATCTCGGTGAAGCATTTCCGCTGAAAGTCAAGCCTTATTTTATTGGATTTTGCATAGTTGTACAAAATATTGTTGGATTGGTTATAGTTTGCACATTCGACTACAGTTGGTACAATGAGTTTGGGTTTTGCATCGCTGTGGGCGTAGTTATAATATTTTTTGCAATTTTATTCTGTTTCACGCTACCAGAAACCAGAAAAACAACTCTACGTGAAGCGCAAGAGCAGTTTGCATATTTTTTAAATTTTAAAATATCATAACTGCATTTTAAGTAAGAAAAGCGTTTGATAAATACAGTATTTAACGCTTTCAAAGCTTTCAAACGCTTTGACGAAAAATATTTAAGATATGCGCCGCTATTCCTAATAAATAGGAAGCTCATAAGCTTAAATTTATGATTTATAATCATTCAAAAATAGTTTTAGTTTTGTAATCAATAGAAACTAGTAAGGTGAAAACGAAATATTTGAGAAAGTAAAACTGTAGGGAAAAAATTATGTAACATGACATTAGGTGGATATCTATAAAATATAAACCGAAAAAAAATTTCAGAAGGCTTTCAACTACTACTAATTTTATTCACAGTTCTTTAATGGTATTGAAGCTGGTCACATCTGTCAGTTGACTCCGGTCAAAATTTGCACAAGCTACGGCATTTAGTTTGTGTTTGACAGCCATTCATTGCAGACTACCGAGTGTTTTGAGGAGAAAATGGAAAAAAAAATGAATTTCGTGTGCTCATTAAGCATTATTTTGTGCGGAAAAAGACCATCACTCAAACCAAAGCTAAGCTTGATAAATACTATGGGAACTCTTCACCATCAATTTCAATGGACAAAAAATTTGTTTAAAAAATTTCGTTGTGGGCGTACAAGCCCGGAAGTTGCAGAACGTTCTGGACGCTCAATTGAGGTCTCAACACCCGAAACAGTTGGAAAAATTCACGATATGATGTTGGCCGATCGGAGATTGAAAGTGTGAGAGATTTTGGAAGTCTTAGACATCTTACATCGCTCAGTGGTTTCAATTTTAAATGATCACTTGGGTATGAGAAAGCTTTCCGCAAGATGGGTGCTGCGTTTGCTATTACCTATTTTGATGCCTTCGACAAATCTTAATGTTTTGAATGGTTAAAAAAATTGTAGAAACGTTGGACAAAGTGTATAGAACTCAAAGTAGAATATGTTAAAATATAAAATATTTGTTTATCACAAAACTTTTGTTTCATTCAAAAAATCACGGACTTATTGACCCGCCCTCGTATATTCTGAAAGCTTTTTCATACATTTCATTTTCAATATAAATCACGAGTCTGATTTTTTTTATATAAAATTTTAATATATGGCTTACGTTTTCTTATCAAATCACCTTCAATTTAAGTTTCTGCATTTTATGCCGATTACTTCATCATCGCTTGTCAGAGTCTAATCGCATGTTCCATTTGCTTTTATACTTTTTATAGCGCATTCTGCAACTACTTGCATTATGTTAATGTCAAATATTTATGTATGAAAGTGTGTATGTATAATTGTACACATTTGATATTAGCTAAGTACATAAGTATGGTATGTAGGTTTACAAAAATTTTGGTGGGCCTATTAGTTTAACTGACATAGGAACGAGAAATTACATTTTTTTGTCTAAGTCACAAGAGACAAAAGTAACAAATTTAAACCAGTTGGCACTCATTACTTTCAAAATAAAGCCTCTAGTCTCTAAATAGTGACCTGACCTGTGAGCAGTTCACAAAAAATTCAAATAAAAAAAAGAATAAAACGTGAAAGCGAGGAAAAGCAAAAATCTCTAGCTTATTTTGAGACATGAGATGATACGAAGTTACTGAATTCTGGCATAAATCTACACCAAACATATGCAAAATATATACATAAAGCTACCCTGTAGGGAAAGCTACCGGTTGTATGCTAAAGCGCAACCAGTCTACGTTTCAGCCCAAATCGCTCGACTTCCATCTATTTTTCATGTTACCAACATGGCGGTGTCTGCATCAGCTCATACTTATTAAAGTGGCAGTTCATAAGGATAAACAAAATTTTAATTGAAATGGATGGTTTAAGTTATGACGCAGTGACACAAAATTGGAATTTAATTTTTTTCTTTTATATTTTTTTTAATGTTTTTACTTTTTGATACATTTCATTGTTTTATTAGATTTATTTTTATTAGAGTAATGTTACCTTTTTTTTAGGTTTTTAGGATTCGACAGCTGAGTGCAGTCTGAGTAGATTGTGAACAAATCACTTTTGAACTCGATTGAATTACGGTTAACAATTTTTGATAATTCTGCTTCTTCGCTCGACGATCTTCTTTTTTATATTATTTTCTGACGTCACGAAAAGGGTAGCCGTTCTCTTTTTTTCAAATTTGTGAGCTGAAGACATAGTAGTCATCCGCGTGTACTTCATATTTATGATTTTATTTGAGGTTTTGCATGTTTTACATATTGACAAAAAATAATATAGTTCATAATTACTCCGTAATTTTAAATATGAAATTAAACAAACGTTACGATTGTTACTGTTGAAGATAAGGAGTTATATTCATTTACCTAACACTATGCATTTCAATCTATTACTTTATACAATGTCATATTCAAACATATGTTTAAACGTCATTACTCATTATTTCTTATTTTTCATATATCATTTTGTGTAACTCTATTTTTCCTTCTTCTGGATTTGTACCTCGTGGAGTTAACATCAACTTACCAATTTTTACTTTAAATAAAATATCAATTTATCTAAGCAATCTCATCAGGTTATGGGCCCAGCCCGCAAATATAAATTTATTTTGTGAGACTGTTTATGTATGAGCGATATTAAGGCAAATTGTCTTATAATTAAAGCGGATCAAGTAAGCACGTGCTGTGACTCGTCGGACGCTATGGCTTTGAATTCTGCATCCAGCTCTTCGCGGATTGAATTGCTCTCCAAAGACAACTTCGATACTTGGAGCATGCAGGTAGAAGCTTTGCTTGTGAAAAACGACCTTTGGGAATATGTGAATGGTTGTAATACAATACCGACAGAGAACGATGCTGCAACGAGGAGTGCCTGGTTGAAAGCTGACAAGAAAGCTAAGGCAGATTTGATTCTGGCCATTCAGCCATCTGAGTTAAAGCAAGTTCGGGGATGTGAAACCTCACGAGAAGTTTGGTTAAAATTAGAATCAATATATGCATCGAAAGGCCCGGCGCGAAAAGCAACGTTGCTAAAGCAATTGATGTTACAGAAATTAGAGGAAGGCGACGACGTGAAGGAGCACATTGCGAAGTTTTTCGATGCGGTGGATAAATTGGAGAGTATGAGCGTACAGATCAACGGTGATCTTCTATCTATCATGCTCTTATATAGCTTGCCCTCCTCTTATGAGAACTTTCGTTGTGCAATAGAGTCACGCGACGCGCTCCCAACGGCTGAAGTGCTCAAGGTAAAAATAATTGAAGAAAGCGATGCACGCAAGCAATCGGCAGGTAGCACGGTAATTGCGATGGCAGCGAAATCTCGTAGGCAAAATTGGCAGAAATTCGCTAAAAGTAAAAGAAAAATAAAATGCTTTAAATGCGGTTTGGTAGGGCACAAAGCAAATGCATGCTCTGCGAGTGATGATATTGGCCGAGGAAATAATTCTAAAAATTCCAAACACTTGGCATATAGCGTTGGTGAGACGTACACAACATACCATTCAGCAACCGCAGATACGTTGTATGGTGACAAACGTATGAAGCGCGCTTGGGTATTGGATAGTGGGTGCACTGCTCACTTATGCGCTGATAAATGTATGTTTAAAAGAATAGAAAAGTCTTCTAAAGCCAAGCTGAGTTTAGCGAGTCAGCTGGCGTGTGCAGAAGTGCGTGGAAAGGGTGTTGTAAACTTATCAGTGACAGGCGAAGGATGCCAGCGTCAAGTGGAGTTCCAAAACACACTGTTTGTTCCTGATTTGCGCACGAATTTAATTTCCGTGTCCAAAATTACTGACAAGGGGCACAGAGTGACATTTGCCAGCAACGGAGCATACGTATGTAATGAAAAAGGAGAAATATTGTTGGTTGCTGACCGCAAGGGCGATTTATATTATATAAGGGAGACCAGCGAGTGTGCTGCTGTCCAGCCGAAGTGCTCCGAACTGTTGAAGTGGCACTGTCGGTTGGGCCATCTAAACGCGGCGGATTTATCAAAATTGGTGCAGGACGGTTTGGTTCCTGCTTCAGACATTGCCGACGCAAACGAGGTGACACAATGCAAAGTGTGTATATTGGGTAAAATGGCTGCTTTACCGTTCAATAGAGGCCGAGGACCTTGCTCGGAGCCTTTGAGGATTGTACATTCTAATGTCGTGGGACCATTTAGGGAAGAGTCGATTTGCCGAGGTAAATATTTTGTCACCTTTATAGAAGACTGTACAAGGTGGTGCGAAATATACATACTGCGAGAAAAGTCTGGCGTGTTTGAGGCTTTTAAAATGTACCAAAAATTTATGGAAAGGCAAACCGGCGTGAAGATTAAGTGCCTGCAGTCTGATAATGGTCGTGAGTATATAAATGGTGATTTTGATAAGTATCTTTCAGATAATGGCATCGCGCGACAGCTGAGTATTCCTCGTACGCCACAGCAGAATGGAGTCGCAGAGCGAATGAACAGATCGCTATTGGATATGACTAGGTGTCTTTTGCTGCAGTCCGACTTAGGTCACAGTTTTTGGTCGGAGGCTGTAGCAACTGCGTGCCATATAAGGAACAGATGTCCCTCGCGAAGTTTAGGTGGAAAAACGCCTTATGAATATCTACATAAAATTAAGCCAAATATCAAATACTTAAGATCATTTGGTACGAAGTTGATGGTACTCGACAAGCTACCCGAAAAAAAATAAGCTTGCACCCAGATGTGTTGAAGGTGTTTTAGTAGGGTATCCTAGAGACCAAAAGGGTTATCGAGTGTGGATACCGAAAGCGCACAAAATTGTTAGTGCGCCTGCGTCAGGTTTGGTAATGAACTGCAATTTGGATCACCTCCAACAGGTATAGCGTTGATGAGTTGCTTCTGCCGCCTACAGTTTCAGAAGAGAATAATAGCAGCAGTCGTAAAATTGTAGATTTCTCCCCTTCTCCTATTGAGAACGATATTTCCAGTGAACCCACTGCAGAAGTTGATGTCAACAAAGAGGAAATTCGAAGAGCACCAGGTAGGCCAAAGTTGTTGCGAATTGGGAATAGAGGAAGGCCGCGCAAAATATTTCGTTGTCGTGCCAACTCGGAGCCGTTACAGCAACCTGTTTGTCCAGAGAGCGACAATGATGGTATTGTCGAAGATGATTTATTTGTTGGTTTGGCTGAAGTAAGCATGCAAAGCGCCTTAAATGGACCCGATAATGAGGATTGGCGAGACGCTTTAGAATGTGAGGTAATAAACATGATTAAAAATGATAAATGGGATATAATTCAGGCCAATCACAACAAAAATGTATTGGGATCCCGTTTTGTTCTGACTAATAAGTATGGAGCAGATGGTAAAATTGAGCGACGCAAGGCTCGCCTTGTAGCTAAAGGTTGTGCTCAAAAATACGGCGTAAATTATAATGAAACGTATGCACCTGTAGCACGATTAGAGTCGATTCGGCTATTACTTGCGTTGTCAGCTCGTTTTAATCTCACGATTTGGCAGTTTGATGTTGTAAGCGCATATTTGAATGGAACATTAAGCGAAGAAGTGTTCATGAGGGTTCCATATAAATTGTATGATATTTTACAACAAATTATATTCAAATTTGATAAAAACAGTGATGTTTATAGAAGAGCTGCAAAAATGTTGACTGACATAGATAAAGGTGGCAGCATTTGTCGGCTTAAGAGGGCGCTATATGGCCTCAAGCAAGCTGGTCGGCAGTGGTATGCCAAACTTAAGTCAAAGATTTTAAGTATGGGTTTGAAACCCACAGAAAATGAACCGTGTTTATTTTATGGAAAGTTTGAAGAAAACTTAGTTTTATTGCTGGTGTATGTAGACGATCTACTAATTGCGTCTCATGACATAAATATTATTCAAAATTTAAAACAGCAACTTTTAAATGAGTTTGAGATCAAAGACATTGGACGAGCTAAATATTGTCTGGGCCTAGAGATTCATCAATTGGATGATGTTATAACTTTAAAGCAAAGCGGCTATATACAGGAATTATTAAAACAGTATGGAATGAGTGAGTGTAATCCGGTTGCTACACCATCAGAGTTGAAGCTGAATTTTGATATGAATACTGAGAGTTATGATGGGTCCTACCATTACCGGGAGCTTATTGGATCTCTAATGTACCTGTCCACTGCTACGAGACCAGACTTAGCTAACACTGTGTCTAGACTAGCTCAATTCGTGACTAACACATCAAAATGCCACTGGAATGTGGCAAAACGGGTACTAAGGTATCTTGCTGGTACTGCAAACAGAGGTTTGCTGTATCAAAAATTGGACCTACCGCTGGTAGGGTACACCGATGCTGATTGGGGTGGCTGCACAACTGATCGTCGTTCCTACACGGGTTACGCTTTCTTACTCAGCGGTGCTGCGATAAGCTGGCGCTCACAAAAGCAAAGAACAGTCGCGCTTACGTCAACAGAGGCCGAGTATGTGAGCTTGGCAGAAGCAGCTAAAGAAGCAGTATACTTGCGTAGTCTCATAAACGAGATCGGTCTTCACGAGATCGCTGATATTACAATCTATGTGGACAACAGGGGTGCGCAGTGTTTAGCCAATGACCCAGTTTTTCATGCACGGACTAAACACATAGACATTAAACACCACTATGTCAGAGAATGCATCAGCGCAAGATTATTTTCATTAAAGCACGTATCTACACAGGAAATGATTGCAGATGTGATGACAAAACCGTTAGCGCGAGAAAATCACGAGAGATGTGTTATTGGACTTGGTTTACCCCCTTAGATGACCTGCATATTGAGAGGGCGTGTTGAAGATAAGGAGTTATATTCATTTACCTAACACTATGCATTTCAATCTATTACTTTATACAATGTCATATTCAAACATATGTTTAAACGTCATTACTCATTATTTCTTATTTTTCATATATCATTTTGTGTAACTCTATTTTTCCTTCTTCTGGATTTGTACCTCGTGGAGTTAACATCAACTTACCAATTTTTACTTTAAATAAAATATCAATTTATCTAAGCAATCTCATCAGTTACTTATTATTTAATTTATGTTATATGTGATGTGTTGTAAGGTGTGGTGTGATGATGTACATAGAATACTGCGATGTTATGTGCTAATGTATTGTTATAATTTGATGTGATTTGTGATTATGTGATGTTATTTTATATGATGTGATATGACGTACTGTCATATTGTGTTATGTGATTTGATATGATGTGTTTTGATATATTGTAATGGTTATTAGAACTCTAAATTTTTGTTAATTTATTTTTGTGTTTTCTATAAGTATTTACACGCTTTCATGTCACGAAGTTTTTATAATACAATAATACAATGCAGATTAAACTTTAAGACGAATAGTGTTCAACAAAACAAGGACACTTAACAATCGCTTTAAAAAATTATTTTTTTGCGAAAGCAATTACCAGCTAAATTAAAAAAAAATGTGTTAACAAAAGCGTCAAAATGCGAGATTATCACCGCAGTAGTTAGGCGACGGGTTTGTGATACTCCAAGATAGCCCTATAGTTCTATATATCAAATAGGATTTTTCTTATTTGTTACATTGTGTTTTGTTTCTTCACCATTTATTTTTTACCAACTTGTAGACCGAAGATTAACGCATAGAGCTTTGACTCGTTTGCAAAAGCATGTAAACGAAAGTTTTTGACTATCAATAATAAAAAATACACTCAATCCGGACAAATGTGTGTTCGTGCAAGTTAAAAATAAACTCAACATTTCGAAACTCTTTTTCGTAAACAACCATATATTATCTTTCATATAGTAACCGTAGTATGTACTCGTACTTTGATTTTAAAGTGCGGAACTTATATTTTTATTATGAAAATAAAATATGTAAAAACGGGAATTTTCCTTGTTTTTAAATCGTTCTTGTCGATTTTATTACAACTTTATATCGTAAGCAATCCACACTGGAAGGAAGTTTCACTTTCAATAAGATACTAAGTTTAAAGTAGTTTCTAAGTAGATTTTGGCATTTACAATTAAAAAAGAAGATACAGTTGGGCTTGGCCTGAACGCTGTGGGAAAGCCAAAGTTTTCCAATTTTAACCTAGAATATGTTTGTAGTTTTGGAAGAATAATCAAATTGACAACTTAAATGCAATAAACAATCTAAAAAAGGTTTTTTTTACAATAATTAATATGAAAATCCTAAAAATAAAATACCGCGCTAATCTATTTCGCTCACCACTTTCAGGGCACCGAGACGTACATATGAGTAGCGTTATTACTCTACTGTAGCCCGTTTGTGAAAGAAATCGACAAAATTGTCGATTATGGTGACGTCACATCGATTCGATCCAAATTAGTCGATTGATCGAGAAAGAGTGTTTCCGTAAGACTTAATCGAGAAAATATGAAACAGTGAGAGAAATGGAATGCCAATCGACAGGAAATTCATGACATCGGATTAGCAATTACATATTTAAGAAAATCGTATTGGGAAAAGTGAGCATTTTGACCAAAATATGTAAACAAAACATTTAATATTGATAAATAAAGATTGTTTCTATTTCACCTATGAGTTTATTGGTAATTGGTAACCCGACCCGACGTATTTCTTTGTAATAAAAATACATAAAAGCTTTTTTAATTATCCATATAAAATATATTAACCATAATATACTTACACTGGTCTTTAATTCCACCAGCTTCCATTTTGAATTAAACGAACTGTGTACACAAACACATTAAAGTCACTTAAATAAGCAATTCTCATCATCTCAACAGCAAGTGAGAACAACAATCGGCAATATTTCATTTCATTTGATTACAGAAACCCTTTCAATCGAGTGTTCCTACTGGAATGGAATGGAACAAATCAGCTGACTATACAGGGTTGTCGATCAATTCGACTAATTTTATTACAGAAACACAATAAGTGAGTGTGACGTCAAATCGACAATTTCAATCGAGAACATCGATCGAAATGAGTTACAGAAACGGGCTACTGAGCATTATCTTATTCAACCAAATGACAATTAAATTTAGAAGCTCAGCAAAATTTTGCAACTTAATGAACAATCAATCGTTATTCGTGTGAGGCATATTGAGTGACACAACCATAAATGCCAAGTTCTGCTGTTACTGTAGCCCATGATTCAATAGTAAAAGGTTCTGTAATAAAGCAGCTTGCTCGTTCCCGCAGACCAAATCTGATTCTTAATTCAAGAAGAATGTGGCTTATTCCACTTGAAATTGATAGTATATTGTAAACTTCTTCTTACCAAAAGATAAGTTGACATCACTGACTTGTTTGTCTAATTTATTATTTTTTATTAAATGACATTTTTTTTCTTGCACAGCAACTAAATAGATCGATTAGCCTATCACTGCAACAATAAAAAATAGAACTCGATCAAAAAAACTTACAGACATTTGATTTTGTTATTGTGTGAATTTGGGTATGTTTTGCAAAAAATGTATGATATTTCATAATAATATAACAATTCTTTATTTGAAACATCAAATATATCTTATTTGCAGTGTAACACATAGAAAGCGAGACTTCTGGGCGATATTATTTCAACATTGGCATTTTCTGGCCATGAAGCTGGTGAGTAAATACAAGTTTTGTTTTATTCGATCACATCAATGATAAATCCATTTATTTGCAGAATACCTTGCCCCAGTCAAAGCAGAGGGATATAATAACATATTCATATTTATATAAGTATTTCCATCGCCGATCGACACTAGCTTTTTTTTCTGCTGCAGATCTGTGTGTAAACATAACCATACTCGTACATAGGCTCAAAATAAAGACGTAATAAAGCGTAATATAGCAACTGCAACTATAAAGAGGTGTTCAAATGTTTGGAGTGGTTGCAGGGCACTGCCTATTTACGAATCTTCCCATAGACGATTTGTATCGTAATTTTGTAATTGTTTAAGATCTAGTTTTTGCCGATCATGAGCAAATAAAAGTGGGCTTTCTCGTTACAGTTTCGAATAGAATCATACTGTTTTATTTTTATTTTCAATCGAAAAAATTTTAAGACCCGTTCTGCGTATAGGGAATACGAATGTATAAATACCTTTTCCTCGCTTAGTTGTAAGTTTCTTTAGTTCTGCAAGGATCCGAGACAATACTTTAAAACAAAAAGAAAAATCATAGCTTTTGATGTATGGCAATGTCATTCATTTCGATTTCGACCAAATTTGCAATTTATACTGTTAAATCTGGAATTTTAAATCAAAATATATAGGCAATACAAAAATCATAATCCTTATATTATAAATGTCAAAGTTTGTTGGTTAAGATGTTTGTTACTCCATCATTCAAAAACGGTTTAACGAATTGGAATAAAATTTAGCAGGAAGGCAGCTCATAACCTGTATAGAAATATAGGACATTTTTTATTAAATATAATGGCACTTCCCATGCATCTGATGGACCGATGGAATTTGGTACGGATGTACATAAATACAAGTACATATGTACACATATTAAAACCAGTTTCATGATCATGGTAATTGGAATTATCTGAATTTTTGATACCGCATAACTCGGAAAACATGTGCAATGGAGTACTGGAATTACGTTTTTACACAAAATAACGCTTTCCTACACGACGGTTGAGTTTTTTTTAATTAAATTTTTTATTATTTACAATTGAAATATAGTTCTTTCTCTACACATTTTAAATTAAATAATTACCATTACCATTACCAAATGCTTTTTTATAACGTATTTTACTTAGTTCCTTTCTACTACCTTTTGGCAAAAAGGTATCATATTCTTCTCTCTTTCTGCGTACTTCTAAAATACAAATAAAGATTAAGGAGTGTCAGAATTTAGATGTCAGGAAGTACAAAACCTTTTATAATTGAATCAGGACTGTAGCCCATATACATATTTGTTTTTTTTTTTTTGGGAGAACTCCAGTGAAGAGAAAACTCTCATAAGTACTGCTATTCACATAGCAGCATGCACGACTTGCATTCTCTTGACTACACCTACGTTACTAAACTCTCTCCACCACGACCACTCTCCCCGCGGAACTGCCAAAAGAGGTATTACCTCCCGGGGCTGGTTAGCTTACTCGCTCTTACCTGTGTTGTTGGCTACGTCTTGCCATCTCTGCACGCCTAAGATCTATGTGAATGCGTGATACGAGAGCGCATATTTTTTTCCACCTTTCGCCAAGATGTATCTATTACAGGTGACATCGACAAAAGACGTGCTTCTTCTTATTCCATTTGGCAATGACGTTATGTCAAACTATCACGTGTGTTGCCTTTGTTTACGTTTTATTGTTTACAATTTTCATTTGCGATAGGATTGTGTTTTGTGACTACGCGTTACTTTTTGTGAAAAATTTTGATAAAAACTTAAAATTAAATTATGTGCGATATTTGCGGAAAGCCGAAAAGGATGGGCGGATCATTTTTTCGTGTTCCGCTTGATGTGCGGCGCAGAGCTTCATGGAGGTTATGAATACATATCGCCAGCAATCTATTTTAAAACGGCCCTTTTAAGGGCCACCAATAAATCCAAATAGACAAAAATTTGCCTCAGCAATAAACATACATGTATGTATGTATGTACATATATAGAATTTTTCCGATATATTTTCATTTCATTTATTGCCGTAACATTAGATAATACATTACGATCTGTGATGTTATTGCACAACACATCAAAGGTAAAATACACTAATATTAAACGGCTCTTTTAAGAGCCAGAAATATTTTCAGAGACAAAAATCACCAAAAACGAATAAAAAACTAAGTAACGAAAGAGGTACATATACAAAATTCACTACACTTTTCTTCTTTAAGCAACTTGCACGCTCGCTGATGAATGTAGAACCTTCTGGATTGTATGATAGGAGCGCATTACATTTTTGGCACCACATATGTACATGTATTTGTTGCCGGTTAATGCCGATTAAACACTTTAAAGGTTTGGCTTCTTGGTTTTCCTGTAAAGTTTGAAATTAATAAGGTATTTTATTTCAGAAATGTTAACACTAATACCTTTTATATTTGTTTAATAAATTTACGCACAACAATTTCTGCTTGCTTTCCAAATTACTCCTTCACTGTTATACATACATATGTAAGTGTTACCACATATTATTGAAGTTCACTACAAATACAAATATTGCGTTTAATTAGCAATATGTATGTAAATTTTTATTATTTTTACCTTTTTTAATTGTTTCCATCGATTTCATTAGCTCTTTGTATCATGAAAATAAATACATAAACAAAGCAAATCAGCCGTTTCTGACATAACGTAGAATAGTCGTCAAACGGGACATTTTATTGTTGCCTGATCAACACAACCTTACATTATTGAGTCATGCCTTTCGCTTGACTGGAGCATGCAGTCAATGATGTTTACTCCGTCTAAGATTGTGCGAACTTGAGGAGCGTAACGTGGAAATTGGAACATAATGTGTTCCGCGTCTTCTTCGCTGTCTCTACATGTTGGGCAGCGAGGGGACTGTCTCTACATGGAATACTTATATATTGGCAGTATCGACAATTACAGTCAGCAAACATTACAGGACAGATATATAAAAAATTAATAGAAATAATATTGTTTGTCGACTATATCTTTATTTAGAGATATACAGGAAAGCTGTTCTACACTACTTTAGTTATTCTCTAAATATCACATGAAAAATTCTAAAAGCATCTAAAGAAGTTATTAAACAATTTATTTTGTTTTATAAAAAAGTCTGTGGCACCTACTATTTTTGCTTTATTTTATTTATATATTTCGTCCCTTCATAAAATTATCTAAGCCAAGTGAATACCTAAATGTTAATGAATCAAGAAATATAATCGTTTTTGTCAAATACACATACATACATATGTATGTACATACATACATATATGTATGTATGTATATCGTGATAATAAAAAGTGCGTTCCATACTCCGACAACCTTTTCCCATATCGCTTGAAAGTGTTTATCATTCGAATGATAAGAAATATACCCTTTTTACCAAAAATCATACACGGTTCTAAAATTTACTCAACGAGTTTAATTCATTTAAATAAGAAGGTAGAATATTGATTGTTGAACGGAAATACAAATAAGTTTTTCAAATAATTTGATTTCTCTAGGGTTTTTTTTTTGTAATTCTTGCATTAATTGCATTACTTTTATTTATTCAAATTATATTTTCAATTCGGTTTTTAATGTGAAGTTAAAAGTATGAGGAAATATCATAAAAAAGTACTAAAAGCTATGCCAAATTGATAACCTCTTATTTTTAGAAGGCTGAAAAATATAATCAGTGCGAAATTGGATATAAAGTTGTGCCTTCAATTAGTACGCTCTACCTCACTTCGAAGGCAGAACGTGGAATTTACTCAAGCCCTTACGCTATTTTTCGGTATTTTATATTTTAATGGTTCTCTTCTAATTAAAACTTTTTTATCTATGACCACACTAAATTACATAGACAACCCAGGACGTCTCTGGACTAATATGCCGCAGTCTAACGCTTTGGTGTCAGGTGATTTATGGTTAATAAGCAGTCTCAAATAATTGCTTAAAGTAACATTTTCTTACAGACATTTTCATTTTCATAACGGGCGGATTTCATTTAGCCGTTAGTGTGGGTTGGAGTTTCATTGCTTACGATTTACACTTTCGAATTTGCTGGTTTATCGGAGTAGCAATTGGGTGTATACTCGCACCGCTATTTATCAATTGGAAAAGTAGACGCGCCTTTATCGTAAGTGAAAATACGATTACAGAGCATCAAATAACTAGTAAACATACACATTCTCCTCTCACTAGCACAGTTCTCTCCAATATTGCTGGTGAATGTGTCGGCTATTGTTTCAATAGCTGCCTTTTATGATACGAAGGCGCTGATAGCTGCCCGCTACTTGAATGGCATTGGGATCGGTATCACCACCGTTTCATTCATCACACACGCTAGTGAAATTGCTTCTGAGCATCATCGCGGCTTCTGCTTATCCATGGAGCAACTGGGTCTAGCTGGCGGCGCTTATATTCAAATTTTATACACTGTGCTTTGGGATGACGAACTTTCATTGAATCCCTATTGCTTGCAGGGCATATTTTGTATAATTTTCGGTGTAATTGCTTTGTTGCTGACATTCACCTCGATCGATTCGCCTATTTTCCACTTGTGCAGAGGTGATGAACCTGAAGCCTTAAATTGTATAGTTCGTCTTTCGCGACCAACCATAATGAGCAATGGTAAGCAAGCAACATTTAACAAACTCAAAGAGTACGTTGCTGTGAATGAATCAATGTCATCGTGGACGAGCTTTGTGCAGAGTTTAAGCCCTTTGTTGAGGGTTTTACTCTATCGGTCCATGCTTTCGTTTATCGTCGCATTACCGATTACAGAAGCCCTCGTTTGGACTGAAGTGATAAGCAATGTTGGCACAATTGTCAATTGGCCACCTATTCTCTACGGGTTTATTGGAATTTTGGGTGTACTGGTGGGCATCACAACTACGGATGCCATTGGTCGCAAGGCGGTTAGTCTGTTCTCACTGTTGTGCGTCGCTGGCATGACCATCGGAGTTGGTATTATCTTTCATGATCCTATGTGGTTTAATAACAGCACAAAAATGGCGATTGCCTGCGCGCTCATGATGATTGCACAAATTTTCGGTGGTATATTTGCGCCGAGTACCACAATTTATTTGGGCGAGGCATTCCCATTGCAGTGGAAACAATATTTCATTGCATTCGCTGTCTTGGTGCAATATATGGTGGATCTCATTATTGTTTGTGCTTTCACATTTAGCTCGCTTAACGAATACGTCTTCTACATCTCAGCCGGAGTTATAATGTTCGGTGGAGTTTTAATCTTCTCACTCACCATGCCAGAAACTCGAAAAACAACTTTGCAAGAAGCACAAGAAACATTCTCGCATGGGCTACACTTGGAACTTCATTGAGGGTGTATGTATGTAGATAAAAAATTTAGATATAAAATATATACTTACGCATACATATAAAGAATGTAACTTTTCGCAATCGAAGACAAATATTGAAAGCAAATTTAATAAACTGACAAAAATTAATTAACAATAATAATAATTTGGCGCTTACACTATATACATAGCTCAGTGTTTGGCCGAGCTCCTCCGACCATTTGTGCGTGTTTTTATTCTACTAAAAATGGAGATACCTACAGACTTTTGTGCCGACTCCAAACGGCAAATGTATTTTATGAGAAGCTTTTTTATGGCAGAAATACCCTCGTAGGGCCCGCAAACAAAATTTTATTATAATTCATAATAAGTATACTATCATTTTGAGGCACTCGTCGTATTTACTGCCGATTATTTTGTATTACTTCACTGTTTTTATTCCCGAGCGTACTTGTACACAAGGGTATTAAAAGTTGGGTTAACATAACGGTTGTTTGTAACAGCAAAAAATAATCAAGATAGATATAGACATATATGTATGTATATACCAAAATGTTCAGAATAGAAAAAGAAATCGATTTAGGAAGTTTCTGAAAAATGAAAAAAACTCCGTTTAAGCAAATTACGTGAAATTTGGTATTAGGCGCGTTTTTAAACTAAGAAATTAAGCCACGCCCACTTATGATATAAATTTTGTAACTTAGTAACAGTGATAGGTAGCGCCACAAAATTTGATATACATACATATTGTCCTTGATATTACTGTTATCATAGAAAAATGTATACTAATTATATAAAATCGCTTATGTATATGGAAAATGTTTGTAACGGCTAATCTCATTAAGTTCTGAAGCGATTTTTATAAACTTTTTATTAAAATAAAGCATTTGCCCGCATTTGCCTCGCGAGTGGCATACTTATATTTTTAATTTTCCGAAATCAAACCCTTTTTCTTTCGGGTTGAAGTTTTTGATAACCCAAAAATATAAGGAAGGTTTTTCATTCGCCAAACGTGTGTGCTTGTGCCTTTATCGTTTGTGGCACGCACTCTCTCTCACTCTCTTACATCTCTTCACATATTTTACTGCATAACCAAGGCGAATTTAAATAAATGCTAAATTCGCCTTGTGCATAACTTAATGAAGTAAAGTACATACATACATATGTTGTTAAGAGAGTAAAACAACAAAGCAAAAACTTTGAATCGTGTAGAAATCATCGCCAGGGTTGCCGCGAATCACATTTTTATTTTACCAAATCCCTTGAAAAAATTTACCAATTTGAAAAAAAAATTACCAAACTTTTTTTTACAAGTTTTGTTTATAAAAAATAAAAGAAACACCTTTACTTCTTTTTTTTAAGCGTTTTTTATTTACAAAAGAAATAATTAAAAAAATTAAAAGTATTTCAAATTAACTTCAGTTCTTGTTTCTCTTAAAATTAATATAAAAAAAAGATATAACAAATATCACTTCGTGTTTCTCTTAACATTAATGACAAAAAATTGGTCATAAAATAACTTCTTGTTTCTTTGAATGAAATAAATTTAGTTATTGTTAACAATCGTTAAATGAGCTTGAAGGCCATACGAATTTTAGGAAAGATCAAAAATTCATCAACAATCAAAGAGATCACCACATCTCCTCAATAGCTATAACTTCGACCTCTTTGATTGTTGATGATTTTTCGATTTTTCCAAAAATTCTAATGGCCTTCAAGCTCATTTAACGTTTGTTAACAATAACAAATTATTTGACAAGCCAGAAAAAACCAAAAACATTGAAATAAACTTAGTTTTAGGATCAAAGTTGGTTGATCAAAATAAATACATATTCATATGTATTTTTACATTTGGAAGCATGCTTCTTCCATTCCATTTTTAAAAACTGAAATTTTTTCCCAAAAATCTAGAATATTCATTTCCGTGTTCAATTCCAAGTTGGTAAGCCTTAATAATTTCCACTGGCTAACTATAATTTCAGGATCGCTGGTTGCCAAACCTGGGAAGTTTTTTAATAATGGTTCAATCGATAGTTCAGAGTTGGATAAAACTTTACCGGGTGTTATTATTACTAAATTTTTAACATCTTCTCTTGAAAAGTCGAATCGTTGCTTAATTTGTTTTAAGAGCTCTAAGTAAAATTTGAGAACATTTCTTTTTATTCTTACTTTCTGAAAATCAGTCAATTTACTTTTTTTCAAATAGTCTACTGCTTTGGAACTAATAAAAACATTTTCTATTTGGACATAATTTCCTTCGTCTAATAAATCAATATTATTCAAAGATTTCAAATTTCGAACATATGCGTTTGGCATAAAATTGACCAATATTAATTTAAAATTTGATTCCAAATGCAAATGTAAGTATGGCAATCTAACCTTTGCTGATTGAAATTCTTTATTCATATCATTGATAATTTTCAGAATGTAGGATAAAAAAAGAAAGTATACCTTTACATCGGGCTCATTCATTTGCAATGCCAGGTCTGAAGCTTTAGTACCGTTCACTTCTAACACACGATCAAGAAAATATAAATATAGTGGAAGCCATTGTTCAACAATTCTATTAATAACCTCCTCCAAGGCAAGCCATCTTGTTAAAGAAACGCCTAATATTTTGTGGGGCTTCACCTGACCATAATCTTGAAATTCCTTCAATTCTTTTCGGGCTATGAGAAAAAAAACTGTATATAGAGCGACAAAGTTGTTCGATTTGATGCGGCAACTGTTTACACGCGTAAGCTGAACATAAATGTAGGGAGTGACAAGTACACTTGATAAAAAAAAGATCTACGTCCGACTTCAACTTTTCTTTTAGGCTATTCAATTCTCCGGCCATTACATTTGCCCCATCGGTTGCTAGTCCGATAACATTTTTAAGAGGAATATTTCGTTGCATAAAGAATTTTTTAATATCTAAGTAGATGGAATTCGCATCGCATTACTTTAATTATATTAAACCCAAAAATTTTTCATGAACACTTCTTGAAAATTTGTCAAAAATCGAACAATTAAAATTAAGCATTTTTTTGTCGAAACATCTGTGGTTTCATTCACAATCAGAAAAAATTTGTTCGTTCTTAATTTTTCGGTAATTTCTCCACATGACCTCTTACCCAACTGATCCACCAATTCTGTGGCTTTTGTTCGGCCGCAATGAAGCTGCTGTGCAATTCGAGAGTCCGGACAGCACTCTTTTAACAGTTTCGGTAAGAAATCCATAAGTAAAAATGGCAAATTGTGGCAAATAAGAAACATAACCATAGTTAACTCCGCATGATGTACCTGCTTAGACATTTGTTGATGTTCTTCATCCAAAAACTTGTCCATTTGGATTTGATGTTTTTTTTTCTGTTCGTTTTGTTTGTGGATTGGGAAAACATTATGTTTTTTTAAAAATGATAAATGGTTCGACAGCTTCTTATCACAAGCTATGCAATAGCTACACCCATATTTATTCCGCAACCAAGAAAATCTCGATAGCCAGTCATCTCGGAATTTTCTCCAAGTTTGTTTCACGGGATGTGTTTCACTGCACACAATAATAAAGACATGATACATTTGGCCATATATTTAGCAAACTATCTTACCTGCGGCCACTGTCACTGCTGGTTTCATGCTCCTCTTCAGGAGGTGCAGGTCTTTTGCGTAAAACAAATCTAAACGAATAAAGTATATGATGATTTTCTTATTGGAATCAAAATTAAACAACTATGAGCACATTTTCACTTACCTATCCATCATTTGTTATTATTTATTAAGTTTATTTAAAAAAAACTTAAACGCGCAATATCCAACACCACTTGACACGTGGAAAGCAGAAGTACAGTTGCCATAAACAAAAAATTAACCAAATAACCGCAACCACATTGGTGTTTTTACTGTGGCTGTTGTTATTTGATAAATTTTTTGTTATTTATGGCAACGCTGGAACAGTGCTGGTTTCATTTATGTCAAATGTGCTTAAGACTACTAATCAGGGAAGAATTTTATAGTACGTTTTTAAAATGTTTCTACAAAACTATTTGAAAAAAATTAAAGATAATAAAATTCAATCGAAATGGACTTAAATTTTGAAAATTTACCAAAATGAATAAAAATTTCACATTTTACCAAGAGGAAAATAATTTACCACATTTGGTAAAATTATACCAAATCGGCAACCCTGATCATCGCAGAACAAGTGAATTAGCGCTAAACAGCGTACATTTTCTGCTGCACAATCGAATGCTCATATAAATTCACGTATGTATGTATTTCTATACTATTAAATAAAATTGATTATATGGGGAATGTTTGTCATGGTTTGGCTCTAAAAGTACTAAACCGATTTTAATAATTTGTTTTTTTTAACCTTTTTTTTTGGCGGTAAAATTACAAAAAATACAAAGCAATATATGTATGTATGTAGATATACGGCAATTTTTAATCGAAATAGGCTATGTTATGACAGAACAAGGTAATGTTGTTTACTACCCAACGGAGTTTCTTAACATTCTAAACCCTCGAGACACCACCAAATGAATTAAACTTTAAAATTGATACGCCAATAATACTTTTGGGAAACATTAAGCCTCCAAGTTTATGTAACCGGATCACGCGTTTTATGCCTAATATTATACAAGCGAATATTTTAACCGAGCCTGCAGCATTAGAAATCACCATGATCCCAAGGATACCTATAATATAATATAATATAATTTTGGCGCTTACACTATCTAGCTCAGTGTTTGGCCGAGCTTCTCCTACCATTTATGGTGTGCGTCTTTATTTTATACCACAAATGGAGGGACCTACAGTTTTGTGCCGACTCCTAATGGCAGATCTTTTTAATGAGAAGCTTTTTCATGGCAGAAATACCCGCGGTGGTTTGCCATTGCCTGCCGAGGGGTGACCGCTATTAGAAAAAACTTTTTCTATAATTAAGATTTTGCATGCCCTGTCTGAGATTCGACCCTCGAACTCACCGGCATATCAAGTTATAGCACGCACCGCTACCAACTCGACCACAGCGGCCAAGGATACCTATGATACCAATAAATTTGCCGTTTAGTTTCACACAAGTATAGTTCCCCGTAAAAACATGATTTGCAATAACTATTAACAAGTCACAAGGGTAAATTTTCAGTACCATTGGAATTGATCTTCGTGTTTTCCACGTTGAGCTATACATACGAGTATATCGCGCTGTCGCAAACTGGTGCCCCACAAAATCAAACATTACTAATTCCAGGAAATTGAAACGAAACGCGGAATGTTGTGTTTAGAGAAATTTACAAAAACTAAATATGTACCCTCTCTATTACTTTTTCTTTGAACTTGGGTTTTTGGTTTTTTTACTCTTAATCAACATAATATTTTTTTTTTGTTTTTCGAATTTAACTTTATTACATTAAAATAATTTTCATAAATCACTTTTGTAACCAAACAGTTGTATGTCGTTCGCAAAAAAAAAATATACGTTGGCAACGCCACGGGTATGCGCTAGTATTAATATATAACGGAAGATTTGAAAAATGCAAAAACTCCGTTTTTTCGGTATTCATTAAAGCAAATTGAGTGAAACTTGGTATTTGGAGTGATTTTAAGTAAAGAAACTGTGTATTTATGAAATTTTGAAAAATAGGCGTTGCCACGCCCAGTTATGAAAAAATGTCTGTATCGCCACAAAACTTGGTAGACATATTGTCCTTGATAGCGGTCTTACTATAGTTAAATATTTTTAAAATCGGACCATAACCACGCTCACCTTCCATATAACGAAAGTAATTAGCATGTTCATATTAAATATTGTTTTTAAGAAATTTGATGTAAATTATTACTACTTATGTAAATATATATGTATGTATATATTAATAAATTAATGCAAACACTACAAACTACAGTTTACAAAAGAACGTGTGTTTAAGTCGTTTTTGCTTTTCATGACTTATATCAAAACTTTTTAAACTTTAAATTTGTTATGCTATGAATTATGCGAATAACAGAATATTTCAGTCAGAATACCCACTTATGTTTTCAATTGTAATTAAACTCTATCAAACTCCGTTCAAGCAATGAATATAGTGCGTAGACATTATTTTAATTCGACTAAAACGATGTTTACCTCTCATAAGAATTATTATAATCTAAAAATGCAATAGTAACTCTACTACCGATTTTTTTTCTCAAATTGGCTTTTACACAAATTTGGAAATGGGCGTGGTCCTGTCCATACCATAAAATATCGCGAGGGTATATAAAATTCGGTTTCGTCCCTTTCTGCTTGTTTTAGTTTCATTTTAGTTAATTTTTTCCTTATTTCACCCTAAATTAGTTTTTTTGATATGTTTCACCAAATTTTATTTAATCATTTCTATCATTATATACTTATCTACATATTTTTGTGTAGAAAAGTTCTCTCGAAAGCCCCAAAGTCTTATCATCGCTAATCAATATTAACAGGAACATGAAACTGAAAAGAGCAGAAATTGATTTACCAACAACAAATATTTTTAAAGTATCAGAGAAATCGTTCCAGAGTAAATACTCTTAAACACTGTTGGAACGACAACCAAAATAAAAAAAAAAAAAACAGAATAGATATTACAAACAAAAAACAATATATAAAAAGATATATTGGGAAGTAAATAAATCAATCTAAAATAATCTAAAGAAACCAAAAGCAAGAAAGAGGTAAAGCAATTACGATTAATCTTAAATAATCAAAATTAACTATTAGTATAAATATGGAAATCTTTAATAGTTGTAATCGAGCTATTCTTTTAAAACTTTCTTAGAAATTGTATATTAACTTTGGTCCGATGTTTGTAAGTACCAGAACGATAAGAGTTAGCCCCATCAAAAAGTATACTGATATGATCAGGGTGATGAGCTGAGTCGATTTAGCCATGTCCGTCTGTCCGTCTGTCTGTCTGTCTGTTTGTACGCAAACTAGTCCCTCAATTTTGAAGCTATTGAAATATATGAGAAACCACATAACAACCTTCATTTAATTGCACGTACATATGTATGTACTCATAAGTAACTAATGTAACACTTGCAAATACATATGTTTGAGCAATTGCACCTCAGTTGTTTAAGTATTCAGACATGTACGTATGTACATAGCGCATCGATATTGCACCTTAACACTGCATTTAAGTTTACAGCTGATTCAAAAATAATTATAATAGCTTATTATTAGCCAAAGCTTACAGCAAAAGAGAAAACCGCATGCAAAGACCTTGAGCACAAAATGAAAATTGAATACATCAATGATTACTGTCGAGAAAACCTTCAAATTCTATACGTGTGCATACATTTGTATTTGTTTGTATTTATATATGCATGTGTTTAAATACAATCACCTAACAATTCCACATTAGCATCTTTAGTAATCAACATCAATTTAACAACGATTAGCAAAGTTACGCATACATAGATAGATATGTACATATGTACATATGTACATAGAATAATTGTGATAAAAATAAATTCGCTGAGATTAGTAAAATTAAACTCTTTCATTATTCGTTTTTCACAGTCTAATCCATGCACAATTTTGTTATAGTTTTTAATGCGGAGAATATTCGAGGGGACTGAAATACAGTTCGCTTATTTGACAAGAAAAAAAAACATAGAATCATTTCGAATTTATTATTAATCCTTGTCTTTTTTTATATTCCCTTCATAATCGCCATTCATTTCAATGCATTTCTTAAGTCCATAGATCCACCTCTCAAAACATTATTTAAAATCTTGCTTTTTAAGCTCATCAATTATCTTCACGTTGCTGTTAAATACCTTTCCCTTCAAATTTCTATTAAACTTGGGAAATAACCAGAAATCACAAGGCAGACTTTGGTATATCAGCAGGTGAAGTAAACAGGCATTATTACTTTTTTTGCTGAATTTTGTTGCTTAGCTTTTACGGGTGGTTTTGCATCTGCTAGGTTCCAAACCATGCACTGGGGATTTTGTTTCCGGATCGTACTTATTGAACTAAGATTCGTCAGCAGTAACGACTTTACTAAAGTTGCTAGACTGCCCATTTTTTAATTAGTTTAGAAACAAGTAAGGAAATCTAAATTCGAGCGACACCGAATTTTATATACCCTCGGGATGTATTTTTGTATGGGCGGTGCCACGGTCATTCTTTAAAATGTCATAAAAAACTCGTTTCTTTGTTTTAAGTCGTTGCTAGTAATAAACTTTACTCAATTTGTTCTAATGGTGGCAAAGCCTATTTTTCAAAATTTCCAAAATTTCCAAAATTTTCAGTTTCTTTCTTTAAAATCGTTGCAAATATCAAATTTCACTCAATTTGCTCTAATAGATACCGAAAGAACGAAGTTTTAGCATTTTTCTAAACTTCCGTTATATGGAAGATGGGCGTGGTTATTGACCGTTCCAAACCATTTTCAATACGAACCTACCCTGGCCAAAGGACAATCTATGTACCAAGTTTCATTAAGAAATCTCAATTTTTACTCGCAACCACGGATCGATAGTCAGGGCTATATCGATTCCTTTTTTTATTCTGATCATTTTGGTACGAGCATATATAAGTCTATATCTATCTCAATTACTGTTACAAACAAACGTTATACGAACAAAGTTAATATACCCATGTGTGCAAGTACGCTCGGGTATAAAAATTGAGCAAAATCTTTTGATGAATATCTAATATTCGCGATACAGCCATGGCATTCCAGCCCAAATTTTTTCAGAAATCATTTCTTATGTCAATCGTGGATCTTCGTCAACTTTGGACTTAACCAGAGTCATAGTCAAGTCATCAGTGGGGGCTCGTCCTCTATAAAAAAAAATGCCCCATCTGGAATCTTCGGAACCATTTGGAAATAGTGTTTAGAGACGGTGCAATTGTTCCATATGAACTTTGACAGTCATTGAATATTTTTAGTGGCTTCAACCGAAGAGAGTCACATAGCGATTTTCTATTTGCATTGATGGTGGAATTTCGTCTAATCTCTCGTCAGATATTTGGTTTTTTCTAGTCTCCATTTCAACCGATTGTTCTGTAACTTAGAATGAGGTCTCGCAAAACAGTTGCAAAGGCGAACTTTTTTTAGTCCCTTCGTATGAAGAAAAATATCTAATAAAAAATACTTAATTCATATCCTTTCTCCACTTTTCCAATTTACTTAAACTGTTTATTAAGGATTTTCCAATTGCTTTACCCTAACAGAACGACACAGAAGTTATTTTTCCCCAAAATTGTTCAACGCCTTACATTCGAGAATATACCATTATTTTAAAATAATAAAATTAAAATATTGTTTCTTAATAAGATTAATATGTAATGCAAGTTTATATGTTTTCCATAGATTTTAAAGTTGTGGTTTATTTTGTTAATACACTATAAGATGATGTACTTGCAGATATTAAACCAAAAAACATATGTATTTTAATTATATTTATTTCGGGCCAATGTTAATTTCCTATTGGCATGTTTTTGCTTAAATTAAATGTTGTTTTTTGTTATTCTATTTTCTTTTGCTGTTTGATGTGTTTGAGATGTAAGAGTAATATTTGTTTTTGATTTGAAATTTTATTGTTGTAATTTAATTTTATTGTTTTTATGTTCTATGTGCAAATAAAATGCAGACTCCCTGAAGAAGGCGCGAATGACACCGAAATGCGTAGGAGAATATAAGAAAATGTGTTTACTTTATTTAAAACTACCGACCGAAAAGCTCCAAAAATATCGCATATGCATTTTATTTTGTGAAATATGTTTGAAAATTATAATTTCTCTTCTTTGTATCCCCTTTGTACATATATTTGCTAGTATTTGCCGATTATTTAAAATTGTTTCTTTCTATGAAATATGGTCACCTTGACAATTATGCGGATTTTAATAAAATAATTTCGTTTTCATTTCTCGAAATAATGTTACCCCGTTTGTTTTTCTCAGCACCTTCAAGGCGTTCTCTGTCAGTTTCCAACTTTATTAGACTTTGACCAAACAAAGTTGCAACAATTTATTCTAATATTGCCATTTTTTAGGAAGACAGGTGGCCTAATGCCAAAGTAACAATTTGAGAGGGCAACATTTTTTTCGGGAAAAGAAAATGCCATAAAATAAACACATCGATGGCATTGCACCATTTACCGGTATTTCTAAAAACCAGGCAAGCTAAAATCCTATAAAAGAGGGCAAATTTGAATAGGCAGGTAAAGGTCTTTACAGATAGTCAAAGAAAGGCAACAGATAAGGAGAAATAGGCAAACAACTTTAAAAAGAGTTATATTCGTTTGAATAAAGGCGACAAAGAAAAATATCTGAATAAAAAAAAAATTAAAAAAAAATGAATATTTTAAAATAAGAAAAACTAAATCGTGGTAATATTAAATCGAGATTGCTCTATATGTTAATAGAAAATAAAAATTTCTTAAAATATGCTCCCTTATACTCGTAATAACATTATATTATAGAATCGTTGTAATCTATTTAAAACAAGTAAGAAAAGCTAAATTCGGGCGAAATCGATTTTTATATACCCTGGCGATTTTTTTTTGCATGGGTGGTGCCCATAATTTCAAAAAAGCCCCGTTTCTTTGTTTCAAAACGCTGCTAGTATTAAACTTAACTCAATTTGTTTCAATAAATAACGAAAAACGAAGTTTTTTGCATTTTTCAAAATTTCAGTTATATGGAAATTGGGCGTGGTTATGGTCCGACTACAAAAATTATTGACGGTGATGTCAAGGACAATAGACGTTTTGTTATAATGGGCGTTGCCACCATTTTTCAAAATTTCATAAATACCTAATTTCTTAGTTCAAAATAGCTTCAAATACCAAATTTTACTCAATTTGTTTTAATAGATATCGAAATAATTAAGCTTTTGCATTTTCCAAAATTTCCGTTATATGGGAGGTGGGATCCGATTTCAAAAATTTTATACGATAATAATAGCGATATCAAGGAAAATATGTCCACCAAATTTTGTGACGATAACTAATACTGTTATTAAGATACAGAAAATTTGTCATAAGTGGGCGTGGCAACGCCCATTTTTCAAAATTCAATTTTTACTCAGTCAGGGCTAAATCGATTTCTTTTTTCAGTCTGATCATTTTAGTACATACATATACATATATCTATATCTATCTTATTTTTTGCTGTTACAAACAACCGTTATGCGAACAAAGTTATAATACAAGTACGCTCGGGTATAAAAATAACAGTCATCTCTTTTTCATTGTTAGCGAGTTTCTAAGATTTGTATCTACATATCTATGTTTGTTAATGAATACGCGTTAGAGCGCAACCAAAGTGTGTCATCTTCAACGCACAACAATTTTGTTGAGTTGCTGTTGCATTTAATGCTTACACACCAAAGAACAGTTAGACAAATAATATTTTTCTGCAAAGCTTAACGAATTCTTATTTGTATTGCCTTCAGAGTGAATACAATTTGATTTTTTAAATTGGTATTTTTATTGCACGGGAATTGTGTAATCATGCCAATACGTAGCATGGAAAAGAGGAGAGCTCAAATTTCCCAAACAAAAACTAGCACGAGTGCATTCATAGGTGTATGTATATATTGCATTCGTACACTCATACGTATAACTTCATGCATTAATATGAACCCTTGGTGAAGTTTATAAAATTTTTCTTCAACCACAATTTTATTGGTGTGCCCCAAAAGATTAACTTAACTGTATATAACAACAGCCTCGTGATTATGATGTCTAGATTGTTAAATACCAATTGTTTATGCAATAACTAGTGGCTTGCAACATGTTGCAGCATCAACCGCAGCTGTATACACCGCTCTTACGTAACGAGGTTTAATAAATTTATTACACTCTATTTAATAGCGACTGGCCTTTTCATCATTACCCAACTTGTATCGAATATTTTTTCTGATTTAATTTTTTTGTTGCTGTATATTTCATATATGTATGTATGTACGTATAGCGAAGCAATTATTTTTTATTAAATATCGGGCTGTTTATGCGCAATATTTTTACGTCTTAATTGACTGTCGGACTGGTTCGATAAATCGGCTGCATTAGTGCAAGTGCACGAAGCGAAACAGATACCTGCAACTGAAAGAAAAATATTAATAAATTTGTGTAGCTACTTCTATTTTAATCATAAATATTTTCACTCTGACTTTCAGAAATGCCAAGAAACTAGTAAATTAATAAAAGTTGTATCAATGCAATACCTGCGTTCATATACACTTCAGAATATATACTTTTAATATAACTCACTTTTAATATAAATCAACATTACGATTGCGATGGACAACGAAAATGGTTGGGGAAGGCGCAACATGCCGGAATTCATCACAACTAAATTCACCAAACCTAAACTCAATATATCGAAAATCATCACACTTAAACCCACCACACAACTCATGTTTAGTTGCGTCAAGTTGTGTTATGATATTTAATGATATGTTTTTCATGTTATGTTGTGTAATGTTGCATGATGTTATGAAATTGCATGCTATACCACACTCAGTCATTGCAATAGTTGGAAGAAACTTTTCCTTATGTTTCTAATACATTTCAGGAACATATACCAACGTTATCTGCGAATATTACTTTTTTTTTAATGGGGTATTTTGAGCTAATTTTCCGATAACTCTCAAATATGTTTTTGAATACTAATCAAATTCGCAGTACCTATTTAAAACTAGCCATTAATTGGATTGGGGGTGATTGTCAAATGAATTGTTTTTTATGTTTATTTTTTTGTTTACATTACATCTTCTCAATTTTAATGTTTATGTTATGACATGAATGTTAAAATAAATTTTAAAAATTTTTTTGTTCGTGCACTCAATTGTACATGCTGCGCATTTGGATGGTGGACGTCTCTTTTGCTAGTGTTACTGAAATCAAAAGCTCCTTGATTTCAACGCGTGTTTAATGTATTTATTTCAATCAACCTCTTTAACAATCTTGCGATAAGGCTTATATAAACAAAAAATTCATTACAAATTGTTTAGTTAACATCGGATTATATTGAGTCAAAATTAGACAAAAAAATTCAATATTACTTAAAACCTAAGTTTAAAATTTAAATTATTCTTAAAATAGTAATGGAATTACAGCTTCCGGCAGCAAATTTGTCCTTTTCCCAATAAATAAAATTTGCGAAAACAAAAAATGATCTCTAGCAGAATTTGAAAAAATGGTCCACTTCCTTTTTCCTCTCGCTTAGCACACATAACACATTTTTAATATTTATTTTAACATTCATGTCATAACATAAACATTAAAGGTGAGAAGATGTAATGTAAACAAAAAAATAAAAATAAAAAACAATTAATTTGACAATCATCCCCAATCATCTGCTCGATTACGACCACCTTAAATAAATTCACATTGAGTTATACATATGAACGAAGGTCCAGTACTTACATAAATGTTCTTGTATCAGATCATTCTTAATTTACACTGTCTTAGGCCCTGGTTTATGCGATTTAGGTTGCACAGATCCGACATTACCATATTTTAACCAGAATATTAAAATTCGTTAACGTTCCGGTAACTTAAAAAAAGTATAAATATTTTTGTTTTCTATTTTATGATTTGAATTCGCTTTGATTTTATCAATCAAATTACTTTGACAATAGCCCACCAGAAGCAAAAACAAATTTCTTGTGGTTGTTGATGTTGCCCTATCAACACCACCTTTAATGAATTCGCCTTGGTTACACCTTCACCGAAAAATTGTATAAATAATTTTTTTTAATTTCCTGAAATACGAATATACTATATGTATGTATTTTACTCCTTTCAGATACATACATACATTTACTATATTTGCTTGTGGAAAATTAGTCAAATTAATTAAAATACCAAATGAACCCATTTTTTAAATCAGTACTTCATTTCAAAGCATAACAAAGATTAAATTTATTAGCTGTTACATGCTTCTAAGTTTTTAAACGGAAAAGTGAGAACTATCAAGCCTGTTCTGCATTTCGGTTTGGTCTGAATCTGAATGAAAGACATTTTGATACATCGAAAGTGAGCATTTATTTTTGGTTTTAAAGTACATAACTTCTCATCCTCACAGACCTGAAGAAACTAACAACAGATTGAGGAGCAAGGATTTATTAATTCTGATTCCGAATTCGAAATGCAGAACAGGCCTGTATATAAACAAATTGTAATATGTATGTATGTGGCTGTACCCTGTAGTCAAATGCACTAGTTGTAAACTATTTACATCACAACTAGTACGCCTCGCAAGCCCAACTAGTCAGCCAACTGTCTTTTTTCCATATTTTTTTTTACCATGGGGATGTTCTACGAAATGGCAATTGTTAGATTTGAAGAAGAAATGCACCAGTCTCACACTAGTACAAGATAGACTTAAAAATACTAGTCCAATTATTGACCAAACAAACCAGTCTCCTACTAGTTCAACAGAGCCAAAGAAATACTATTAGAATTGTGGACCAAAGCCACTAGTTTGTGATTAAAAAGGGGAGTTAAATAAAATAAATTCATGAATTAAATATAATTTTGCTAATAATAAGTTTTACATTTTCTGAGTATTGATAGAAATGAAAAATAAATATGGTACATTCAAAGTTGGTATCATTCGAAAGAATAAATAAAAGTATTTTTCATTAAATGATATTAAATGGAAAATAACTTTAGTTAATTATTGCGAAAATTTAGTTTCAAATACAAGTATTTATTATTATTATTCGTTTTGTAATTGATAAAAGTATGAGCTTTTTCGCACTAGTTCGATTACATTCAGTAAATTCTAGATGTAAACTAGTATTTTTTCAGACTAGTTTTGTGTTTCACTGCAGGGTATATGTATGCATGTACATAGAAAACCATAACACATATAACGTGCCTTAATTAATATGTAACTTACAATCATAAGCATAAGCTTTGTTGTGGTTATTTGGGGTTTTTTTGAAATGTTGAAGACAACAAATATGAAACTTTAAATTCCCTCTTCTTAGTTTTGATTACACTGGAGTACACTAATTTCATATCTTTAAAGTGACATTACATTTTCCATTTGGTATCGTTTGTCGATTGCAAAAAATCGTATTGGTTTGCCACTATTTTGCGATATTTTTTTAAAGGAGGTTTTGATTTTTTTTCACTTTTTCAGAGCATCAATGAACTTTTTGCCCTATAACTCAATAACTTGATATCACAATAAAAATACTTATGTATATGTTTTAAAACTAGATGCCAATATGTTTAGTTTGTGAGCCCACATGCAAAATTCTGAAGATTTTTATATAATGGTTTACTAAAAACTATTAATGGAATGGATGAAAAAAATTGTCATTATTTTTTTTCTTTATAGTGAATTTATTTAGGCAAATTTTTTAATATTTGGAATTTCTATTGCTGGTCGCGTTTAATGTTGGCATCAAATTAACCCAAAATACTCATTGCTATTTTATTGCAGAAATTTTCCGACTACAATGACACAAATAATGAATATCAAAATTTACAAAAAGCGTTACCCAGATAAATACAAAAGCAGTTTTTTATTGGAACAAATACTTATTATAATACCATCTAAATAAATTAAAATTAAAAATGTTATTCAGTCCTTCTCTGCTATAAACAAATGTTGATTCGTGCAGTTATGTCCAGTAGTACTCTCCGAACATTTCAATATCGAAGCTTCCCTCAGTAAAATATCAAAGAGATATTTAAAAAAAATGCATTTTTAATGAAATTTTGGCTCCGATTTTTTTGAAGTTTGCAAACATTTATTTCACATTAGTACTTGGCTAAATTCAATCGACAAAGGTTAATTTTTTAAAGACAAGACATTCGAAACCGCTTACTTACAGAAACTTAATATGCGTACCCTCTTGAGACGCGCTCTCATTAAGGTTGAAGATAGTCGAAGACCACCGTTTAAGGGATCAGGACGATATTGCGAGAAACTTTCTTTGTGTCTAGAAAATGACGCTAATGTCTTACAAACGGAAGCGCTATGTATCTTTCAAGTCTGAAAGATGCAAGGTAATCTGTGCAATGGAAAACAAGGGTCATATATATGTTTTTTCGTTCATGATCAATGGCTGGTCAACTTTTACATACGTATCTAATAGAACAAAACTTGTGTTCCAAGCCATAAGAATATCGGTACAAGTTCAAATTCACTACAGTCAAATACATACATACATACACATGTCAGTCGTAGGAGTACAGCGCGTAGGTTCTACCGCTTTCTGCCTCGGTTTCACCCATCCTTAGCCTTCTCTTTTATTTACATATTTGTACATATTTCATCTTCACTGTCCGCTGACAGTTATACGTCAGTTATTTTGTTATTTTATTTACATACTCGTACGTCTCATGTAAGTAACACAGGAAACACGTTTTTATATTTATTTTTTACAAAATTTACATGTTTACTTTTATTTGTTTACCTTTTTTTTTGTGTTTATCTTCATTCAAATCATTTACTACTAGACAGACTGCAGTTTTGTTCGCCCTCATGTTCGGCTTCGTGGAGTCATTGCACTCTTTTTGTTGTTCTCACCCGCATAATTTAAAATTAGGTAGTATATTGCTTGTTCGTGTCGAAACCCATCTGCTTGCGGTTTCATTGGTCATTGCGACGTTCTTTGTCCTGTTATTTTCGTGTTGTCGACACGGTCAGAACTTCTGGTTACAACGGATGCATACTTACATACATAAATGTGTATGTTTGTATGTATAACTATTATGTAAAAAACAACATGAATGCACGTCCACTCGATTTCGATTTCCTCTTTGAACGTTGTAGACTCTGTTGCTGCACGCTGCGGTGGCATCATGACGTGATTTTAATTTACGAGCCATGCTCCAAATTTGGAACAAATCGGAACAAATTTGAGCTTGCCGCATGACTTTAAGAGCTGCCAGATTTATAAAAGCAAATAAATATCTCCTCATTAAGTATAGGTTCCCTCGAGTTTTCATATTAATAAATTGTTTCATATCACTAAATTTTTGTTTATAATTTCAACATTAACAGCTTAATTTAACTGTACATTATACATTTATACTTAATATTGATCGCATAATTTCAATAGAACGATGAAAGCGGAGGTGTTTCTTCATCGACACAGTCAACATTTCTAGCTCTAAAAACACTTGATTCCAATTTTCACACAAAGTTGTATGCAAATTCTTTGCATGAACGAGGTGTGTTCAAAAAGTAACGTGAGTTTTTTTTTTGTAAAACTCCCTTCTTTCATAGGTCCTTATTTTGTTGTTGCTTTCGGTACAGCGAATGTCAAAACCAACCAACAAACAAATGATTATGATTTTTGCTGCACCACGGCGAAAGAAAAAACAAATCAATCAGCTGCTTACTAAGGCCACCTTACTAAATTCGCCTTGTTGGAAATTAAATATTTTCTCAAATATTTTTCAAGCAGTATTTTTCAACTTGAGAACGGTATGAGAAACAATATACTACACACAAGGCATATTAAACAGGTAGCAGCATTAAAGAAAATGCAACCCTGATGTATACATATATATTTTGTGATTTGTTGTGGTCCATCACCCTTCAAAATAGAGATATTAAATTTGACGAGTTTGATAATTCTAAATGTAAACAAAATGTACGCGTTTCTACATTTTGCTTAAAAAATACATTTATATCAACGCAAACAGTGCAAGACCCATCATACTACAACGGATCCTCAGGAAACATTGCTCCTGGTCACAATACTCTGGAAAGACTTCAAGAATGCAAAAAATGGTCGGAATTCACTAAACTATTGGCAGAAAGCGGCATGCCAAAGCTCTGTTGCAATTGGATATTAAAGCAAGATCCGACCTTTCCCAGTCTTTTATAAAACAATGTCCCTTTTCTGGGTATGTGTATACATATGTGCATACGTATGTAGGTTTCCCAAATCACGTTAACGCAAAAAAATTTTAAAATAGAAATTAGAAATATACAAAAAGTAAACAAAGATTGTTTTGTAAACAACATTTTTTTTGTTTGTTTAGAAAATCAAAGTTTGTTTTGTAAACAAAGTTTGACTTGTTATGGATATATGAAAAAACTCCAATCAGCTGATAACATTATACTACCTGTTAAGTTGACCATGACTACACATAAAAAAATTTGAGTAAAAATTTAACACAATTTCTAAGTGCTCCCATTACTGTTAATAATAATAATAATAATTTGGCGCTTACACTATATAGCTCAGTGTTTGGCCGAGCTTCTCCTACCATTTGTGGTGTGCGGTCTTTATATTATACCATAAATGGAGGGACCTACAACTTTTTGCCGACTCCGAACGGCAGATGTATTTTATGATAAACTTCTCCATGGCAGAAATACCGTGGGAGGTTTGCCATTGCCTGCCGTGGGGTGATTGCCATTAGAAAAAAAGTTTTCTATGATTAAGATTTTAGATGACCTGGCTGAGATTCGAACCCCGAACTCAGCGGCATATCGAGTTAAAGCACGCACCGCTGTTCCTCAGAAAAACATACTTTGCGACAATTTTTGATGTTATTTGGATTTTTGAGATCCGCTTTATTTCTATTTAATTCGAGAATCAACTTCCATTACAAGCCCGAACCATTGAAAATTTTACTCGGACAATCTACCAGCTCTGAAGCACTACCAAGCGTGTTTTGGGAACTTCCAAATAAAAAAGATTTTGATAATACGAGTACGTGGGCTTATCTATGAACAACCTGAGAAAATTTACGAAAATTCTCATAGGGCATTGCAGATTGAATTAACACCTCACGGTGCTCCTCATTGTTGACAAAATGTAAAAAACGCCTAGGTGAATATCTGATAACGGATGGCTCGGTTATTTTAAGAGAATTTAAGAAGCAAATGTAAAAAGAACGCCTAAGTCGAAGTAGGAGACGCAATGAATCTCAAGGTCGCGTTGAACACTCCCCAAAAAAAAAAAGAATAAAAATTTGACACAACGATTGTGGGAAATACTGTGAAAGGCTTTAGAGAAAAATCTGTATATTAAATCATTTTGAATGACATCTTGGAAAATACAGTAAATGTATGTATTTATATTCGATTTCTAACATTAAAAAAAAAGTGTAATATGTATTCTCTGATTTCTTCGTTAAGCATGAAATCAAATCCAGTATTATTTCGCATCTACCATATTTGCAGTTTCTTTTCACAATACAACTTCGCATTTCTAAATATTGCAATACGTAATATATCATTTCTATTTAAAACGTATAATTGAAATGTCATTTCCCTTCAAATTTGCGGTGCGTCATTCTTGGTGCCATTATCTTGTGGAACTGTAGACACTTGGCATGCTAGTGAAAATGTATACCCGTAAATCTTAACCTTTTCTAGACAATTCCACCAGTGCATCTGTACCTATGCATGCGCATACAAATAGACTTCACAAAGTCAATCCAAAACGGATGCACAGTTTCACTTATAGTATTACAAAGACTAATTTTGCAGTTATAAATTGAAATGTCATGCCAAGAATTTATGGCAATATTTATGCTGCTATGGATTTCCAACAACAGGTGTGAACAAAAAAAGTTATTCCGCTGTCGAGATTAAGGTTTTTAGCCCGCAGTCCTTTGCAACAACAAAGGATGACTTTGACATTGAACGGAGATTAATAAGTCATCGCTTTACGTTGCGAATGCATTTTACTTTACCCAATTTATTCCTTTTATTTATACATAAAAATAAAAACAATCTATTCGCTTTCGCGTATTAAAAACTTAAATGCGATTTATATTTTCCATCGTGAATATACGAGTATGTATGTTTAAGTGGGAATGATTGTGGGAAATAATTAATTTCTTTCACATTAAAAACTCATTAACCGCAATGCAGTGAGTTGGTAAAACTGTGTTGCAGCGAAAAATTTAGAAAACTCATAGGCAAAATCACTGAATGCAACCGGCCAAAGCAATTGGAAAATTTCAGATGGCAGCCGCCGGTGCAATCTGTGGAAAATGTGCACTTGAAAACACTGTAATTAGATTCTAGTGCCTCTTGAAGGAAATGCGCGATCGGCATAAAAAAAACTTAAAATAAAAAAAAAACAAGTTCTAAGCTGTGTATGTACATACATCGTTAATTCAATGCTTAAAGTTCATAACATACAAAAACTACAAACTGTTGGAGCATTCCACATAGGGGAGGTGGGGAGGAAGTCTTATCTGCTCCACCAAACTGTCAAGTAACTAAACGCAAGTGCTGAATGCAATAAAAGTGTAGATAATCAAATTAAATTCATATTTCAAATCAAATTTGTCAAGATATGAATGACAAGAAAAAACACATTATAATATATGTATGTACATACATCAGTATTTCAAACATTTCTGAGTTTCTAAACTAAAAGGTCACCACATACTGACAAGTTTTGATAACTTATTTTTCCTTAATTTCATTTATATTATTGTTCAAGTAGCCTATAGGTAATTTTCTAACTAAAATCATGTAAAACAAAGTCTTAAACATTGTACGAAATTAAGCCAAAATTGCAAACAAAATACATATTTTTTCTTAATTTTTTGAGTATACAGTTTAATATATTTTTTTCTTAATTTTGAGTATTAAAACTTGCACCAAAATTTCAAACAAAATACAAATTTTTTTTCCTTGATTTTTTTTGTATTGAGTTTAATATTTATTTCTTAATTTTTTTAGTATACAGTTTAATATATATAATAGTAGAATAATAGTGGTGCGTGCTATAACTCGATATGCCGCTAAATTCGAGATTCGAATCTCAGCCAGGACAAGTAAAATCTAATTCTATGAGCGGTCACCCCTCGATAGGCAGTCGTAAACCTCTGGGGTATACCACTGCCTTGAACAAGCTTCTCATAAAATACATCTAAAATTCGTAGGCGGCAGAAAACTGTAGGCCCCTTCATTTGTGGTATAAAATAAACTACAGAAATATTAAATTTTACCCAACTTGTTCCAAAAGATACTGAAAAACGAAGTTTTTTTTAATTTTCGAAACTCCCGCTGTATGAAAGGTGGGATTAGTTACGGTCCGATTTCAAACATTTTTTACGATAATAATAGCGATGTCAAGGACAATATTTTTACCAACTTTATTGACCATACTTAGCGCCGCTATTGGGATACAGAAGGCGTTGCAACGCCCACTTTTCAAAATTTCATAAAAGATCAATTTCTTTCTTTACACTCGCTCTTAACATCAAATTAAATTAATCTGTTCCATTGAATAACGAAAAAAACAAAGTTTTTGCATTTTTCAAAATTTCTTTTATATGAGAGGTGGGCGTGGTTATGATCCGATTTCAACAATTTTTGACAATAATAATAGCGATATCAAGGATAATATGTTCAAAATTTGTGATGATACCTTACACTGTTATTGACATATGGAAACTTTTTCATAAGTGGGCGTGGCAACGCCCATTTTTCAAAATTTCATAAATACCTAATTTCTTAGTTCAAAATCGCTCCAATTACCAAATTTCACTCTATTTGCTTTAATAGATACCGAAAAAACGGAGTTTTTGCATTTTTCAAAAACTTCCGTTATATGGAAGGTGGGCGAGGTTATTGACCGATCTTGATCATTTTCAATACCAACTTACCCTGTCCAAAGAGCAATATATTTCATTGAGATATCTCAATTTTTACTCAAGTTATTGTAAACACGGAGATACGGACGGACGGACATACAGTCAGGGCTAAATCGATTCCTTCTTTCATTCTGATCGTTTTAGTATACATATATTTGTCTATATCTATCTCGATTATTTTTTGCTGTTACATACAACCGTTATGCGAACAAAGTTTATATACCCTTGTGAACAAGTACGCTCGTGTATAAAAATTATATTGCCAAACAATAACAAAAAAATATGGTTTGTTAAGGATTAGACACAATAATATTGCTTATTTCATAAACTAAACCGTACTGTTTGAACAGCCCAATTTCCTGCCATATTTCTACTTATTTTTTCCAAAACAACAAAGCGATTAGCATCGAAATTCTGAATAGTTTGACCTTGTAACATATTTGCAGGGTCTGCTGTTTGACTTCATACTTCAATTTTTGCCCTACTTGCATGTTGAAGGTTAAACATTAATATATGCAAATTATTAAATAGACAAATGCGTAGGTAAAGAGTTTACTTCACCTTGCATGAAGTGGATAAGTATATTTTTCAAATGAGCAAATTTTTTAAGGTTTCCGATCTATCAAAAAAAAAAGCAATCGATTGTTAAAAAAAAACCAAAACCTATAGACAAAGCGAATGAAATTGTACATATGAACATAGTACATAGTTACATAGCTTTGCTTGCAAAAATCACCAATAATCCACATCAATTTCCATTTTGCAGGATTTTTTTTATTGGGCTTGGAATTTAAATATGTACAGATAAACTTACTTCCTTATTTACTTTTTTTAAAGTCGAGTTCTTATGCCAAGCTCTTACTTTTATTTTTATTTTTTTATTACTATTGAATGTGAAGTTCAATGCCAGCGTATTGACAGTTAAGGAAAGTTGAAATTTCTAATAACACAGTTTTAGCTAAACTTTCTTGGTAATAATCTAAGATGAAAGCAGAACCAATCGAAATCGGGAATGCTGCGGCAGGAGTACTAACACCAAAAACTATTGGCCGTGCTTTTGTCGATGATACCATCGAACTATGTACATAAGTGCGAGTATGTGCATAATGTATTACCTTATTGAAATTCATTACGTTGGGTGCATTGTTATTTTAATAGCCGATAATGCAACTTCACGATAATAACACACACCTATGACTGTATGTTTGTCTGTATGCTTGTCTTTCAACACTACCGGCCGGTGTCGTGGCATGGACGTTTTGTTGGGATCGGCGAAGGCGTGGCGCATTTCATTGCGGAGCATCGAAGAGTGAATGAGTGCATTGACTTTTTTGCCACTGTTTATTGTATTTACTATTATACGATTGTCTATCCGCTTATATGTATGTATGTACAGTTCAATGCATTTCTTTTGTTTTGTGCATGCAGATATATGCATACATACATATATTTAAGCTTACATACGAATAACATAAACTGATGTTTGTTTCTAAATCGGCATGCGGGTGAAGGGGCTGTTCACTTTTATGGTTGGTAAAATTCAAATGAACACATAAAACAGTTCAATATCTTTAACGTGAAACAATTTTTAATAGCTGTGATTAAATAAGCTGTAATTGTGGTCAGATAATAAAACGAAATTATTTTTTTATTTAGAGTTCAACGTCCCTTTAAAAGTTTATTTAAAAACAGTTGAAAAACAATTTAAAGAGCATTCCTATTATTCTTCAGGGATGGAGTTTTAGTCAGATTTTTAGAGATATTATATTATACGAGTACTTGTGGACGGGTAATCGCCTTAAAGTGAGGATTCCAATAATATTTGTTTAAGCAAAAAAGTAATCAAAAATTACTTGTATGCGTATTTTTAAGAAAAAAATATTACATAAAATATCTTGACTCAATCTCAAAGAATAGCTGCTATTTACTACGCAAAGAAATAGAACTCAAGAAATTAAAATTTGTTTGTAATGAAAAAATATGTTAGCATTCAAATTGCAATATATTTTTTTTTCACAATACTTTTAAATGCAAAATATAAAAAAAATTCGATTTCGATGAAAGCTTTAATTAAGAGAATAATTTCCAGAAGAGTGGGTTTATCTATTATGATTTTTTTTCAGGCATCATTTCTCTTTCTGCGTGATTGTGAAGTGACAAATATCATTTCATTTGTGTTAGCACCACATTTATGTCGTCGTTATCTTTGTATGCACTTCATTTCAATTGGATCAGCTATTGACGTTTAAACGTAAAATTGATAATAACTGAAATTGTTCACTTTACGACAATGCAGACCATTGACTCTCAGATCTTCTACTACTTCAATTCTTTATTATTTATTTTTGGTTCATTGGTAGTGTAATGGCACAGGGTATGAATACCCTTAACTAGCCCATAAATGCAACCCTATAAAACAATCTATTACAATTGTAAGTCTACAATAAGTAACCGCAGCTAGCTTTAAGAAAAAGGTGGACAAGGAAGATGATAGAAGCCGCCTGGGCAGCCATTCATTCTTTTGCCATCTTCTTATCGCGGCGAACCTGCAAGTTCGCAGTAACTTAACTAAGTATCAAATTACATAAATTAAAATAAAATTAAATATATGTATATCGTTTTTTTTCATTCAATTTAAATTAAAAGTGTTGCTTTTCCTGTATGGCACAAAAGTGTGTAGCCAGGAGTGTGCTAGCAGGAACGGCCCCGCGCATGAGATGCGCAACCCGGCACGAACAGGTGCACGACATGGCGGACCGGTTGATGCTCCGCCGGAGGAGCGTTACCTTGCTATAAGGTAACGCCACATGGCGACCGTGACAGCGAATACGACGACCTGCGAGAAATAAAAGAACAAATATAAAATTCACAAAAAAAAAAAAAAAAAAAAAAAACCAAAAAAATTACAAAACCATAAAATCCAAAAAAAAAATATAAAACAAAAAAAAAAAAAAATTATTAAATCCAAAGCCTAAAACAATCAAATAAATGAATTTAAAATAAAAAGAACATTTTTGAACTAAATTAATGGCACTGTGAAGCAGTGAATATTTTTCAAAAAGAAAGAAAAAATTTAATTTCAAAAAAGTACTTATTTTTAACAAACAACTTAAATTAGAAAAAAAAAAAGAACTAAAGGAAACGCGTAAACCAAATTTTTATAAATCAAAAAAAATACCACGTTCTGACAAAAACGAAATGGGTACAGTCTGGTATGCAGCAGAAAGCCGCTAAACGGAATCACGCCACATAACGGCCATTTGTTTCGACCACCATAACGGTTTTTTTGCCACGCCGTGACGCGGCATAAGCAGCGAGCAAACAGCAGCAGTAACAGCAAAAAAAACAGCAGTAGCAGCAGCAGTAAGCAGTAGAGGTCGCATCAAGGTGAAACGGAAATAGCAGTAGTAGCAGCAGCACCTGCAGCAGCAGCGAGCAAAAACAGCAGCAGCAGCGAGCAAAAAGCAGCAGCAGCAGCGAGCAAAAAACAGCAGTAGCAGCAGCGAGCAAACAACAGTAGCAGCAGCAGTAAGCAGTAGAGGTCGCATCAAGGTGAAACGGTGAGAAACACCAACAGACACTTCTGTTTAAATTAAAAAATTTTTTTTCTTAAACATTGTTACATTTGTCTTAAACTACTTATTTTTCCGATATATATATACTTTATGTATAAGCTTATAACTACCCATCTAATATAATCTTGTAATTACCTTCTAATATGTTACATGCAAGTCGATATTTTCATTACTTTCGTACCATTGATTCAACTTTGTGAAAATTTAAATTATATTTTTTTAATATACAAGCTAAAAGTATGTTGTGACCTGTAAACGGAAAAATTGTTTTTGCATGAAAGCTCTCTCTGCATGCCTATTTCAGCCGATGACCTATGTCCGAAAATTCATATCAGTATTTAACACTTTTTCGAAAACTTAAAACAAAAAAAATTTTTCTTTTCATACCTTCTTACATTTTGATATTGTCTGACGAACGGTGACTTTATTTTTTCTCTCTTCGTAAATTTTGTTCTCAACTGCTTCGAGATTACGTGGTTATGAACGAATTTGAACTACAATTTAAACAAAACCTAGCAGATTTTACTAAAGCTACAAAGCGTATTCTACATAATCGTCCAATTTCAACAAACGCTATTAAGCTAAAAAATTATAAATACTCGCTTATTACAGCGTATAATAATATTTTATTACTTGTTATTGCTAATAGTTCGGTTCATACATGTGATCTCGGGGAAGTTCAGGCAAAGTTAGCACGCTGTAAGGAACTCTTAGCGAAGTGTTTTTCTAGACTAAATTGTCACGTTAGAATTCCAAAAGATAACTTAACATTAATCTGCCAAGCAGACCTAACCAGTTCTGAGTCGGAAGAAGAATTTACTGAAGCAAAGGCAGAAGCGTCGGAACAGACTAGTTACAAAAGAACTAGTTCGCTACCAGTTCTTGCAGATTCATTATCAGACACTCCTACAACCGCTACGAGTTCACAAGACATATCAACAATTTTTCAATTAAGCAAAATGGCAACTCCGGAACAGAAAAAATCTTTCATTAGCCTTTGTGCATCAATCATTAGGGAAAATTACAACGGTGATCCGCTAGCACTTGAATCATTTATAGATAAAATTAATTTAATTGAAGATCTTTCAGACGAAAACCTACTAAGTACATTTATAGCATTTTTAAAATCAAAGCTTGAAGGCAAGGCACGCGAGGCAATTCCAACTGATGTTAGTTCAATTGTTCAGATTAAAGACGCGTTACGCAACAGAATAAAACCGGACAACTCAAAAGTTGTAGCTGGAAAAATTGCATCATTGCACGTAGTAAACAACAATTATACAGAATTTGCCAAACGTGTCGAGGAGCTATCTGATGCCCTACGACGTTCTTTAATCACTGAAGGTATGACACAAGCTAAAGCCCAAGAAATGGCAGTTGAACAAACTGTAAATGTATGCAGGTTAAATACACGTTCTGACTTAGTTAAGTCAATTTTAGCATCGACAACCTTCAATGATTCAAAGGATGTAGTAGCAAAAATGATCATAGAACAAAATAACCAAGCAAAAGAGAGGCAAGTGTTAGCGTTTCGACCACAAACTAACAGACCAACTAATTTCCGGGGTAATTTCCAAGGACAAAATTTCAATAGGTACAACAATAATGGCAACAACTTTAGGTACAACAATAATAACAACAACTTTAGGTACAACAATAATAACAACAACTTTAGGTACAACAATAACGGCGACAACTATAGGCGCAACGATAACGGCAACAATTACAGAGCAAACAACAATAGCTACACTAATAGGTACAATAACAACGGTACTAGGAGTAACGCAAACAATTTTAACAACAATACGCCAAACAGAAACAACAATAACGGAACTAACAATAACAGTAGAAATTATTCAAATGTGCGGACTTTAAACGCTCTGGCCCCTCAGGAGCGAACACTGGGGGAGCAAGAAACGGACATCTAACCGATCTGTCTAAAACAATAGGCATTTACTGTCTTAACTTAAATTATTCTGACTTTATCCAATTAAACTTTACCGGATCTAACAAATTACGTACGTTTTTAGTCGATACGCAAGCCGACATTTCTTTAATCAAAATTTCAAGTTTAAACAAACATTTTTCAATCAATACAGACGATGTTATCCGCATTACTGGTGTCACTTCTAATAGTGTTTCTACTTTAGGTAAAATAACCGCAAATTTAAATTTTTCGAACTTTTCTATAAAACATAATTTACACGTGGTGAATGACGATTTTAATATTCCATCTGATGGTATACTGGGTAAAGATTTTTTAAAAACAAACAAGTGTGTTATTAGCTATGCAAACAACCGTATTTCCTTCTGGGTAGGCAATGAAAAAGTCGCGATTCCGATTCTTCACGGGACAGAAAGCGATAACTGTGTTATACCTCCCAGATGCGAAGTTTTTCGACTCTTTGATTTAGGCAAGCAACCGGAGTCACTCTTCGTAGACTCACAAGAAATTGATAACGGTGTATTTACAGCTAGATGCATTGTTAATGCCAGCAACCCAATTATCAAGATTATAAATACCACAGACGAGGTAAAATACGTAAAGAACTGTAATATTCAGACCGATAAACTTTCCAATTATCATGTGTATTCCATAAAAAAGACGACGAAGGACGATAACCGGACAGAAGAACTTAGTAAAATTTTAAAGAAACAAATCCAAAGCAATAACGCAAGCAAATTACTCGACTTATGTCTAGAATATGCAGATATATTCGCTCTGCCTGACGACAAAATGACATTAAATAACTTTTACGAACAAAAATTAAGACTGACAGACACAAACCCCGTTTACATAAAAAATTACAGATTACCATATTCTCAGCGTGAGGAAATAAATAGCCAAGTGAATAAATTGTTAAACAATGACCTTATCGAACCAAGTTACTCAAATTACAACAGTCCTTTAATTATAGTTCCAAAAAAAAACAATGATGGGCGAAAAGCGTATCGTATGTGCGTAGATTTTCGTGCAGTCAATAAAAAATTAATTGCAGACAAGTTCCCTTTGGCACGTGTTGATGACATTTTAGATAACCTTGGTCGAGCAAAGTATTTTTCGACATTAGACCTTTTCTCTGGATTTCATCAAATCCCCTTGCATACAGATTCACGCGATATTACTTCTTTTAGCACCGAACGTGGAGCATTTAGATGGAAAGTTTTGCCTTTTGGCTTGAATGTAGCACCAAATTCGTTTACACGAATGATGACAATCGCTTTTTCAGGTATTCCGGCTAATGTAGCATTTTTATACGTCGACGATATCATTGTCATAGGCTGTAGTGAAGCACATCACATTAAAAACCTTTCAAAAGTTTTCGATACATGTCGATCTTTCAACCTCAAACTTAATCCAAATAAGTGCAATTTTCTGAGGCCAGAAGTAACATTTTTAGGTCACAAATGTTCCGCGACGGGTTTGTTGCCAGACGATTCCAAAATTAACGCAATTAAAAAATATACAAAACCGACTGACAAAGACGCAGTACGACGATTCGTTGCATTTGCAAATTACTATCGAAGGTTTATACCTAACTTTGCGTCTCTAGCCGCACCTTTGAATCGTTTAAACAGAAAAAAAGTAGAATTTATTTGGAATAGTGAGTGCGAGAAAGCCTTCGAATCACTAAAATTAGCGTTGATGTCACCTAAATTGCTACAATATCCAGACTTTTCCAAACAATTTATTATTACAGTTGATGCTTCAAAAACCGGATGTGGCGCTATTCTTAGCCAGGAACATCAAGGTAGCGATCTGCCTATTTGTTTCGCTTCTAAAGCATTTAATAAAGCGGAACAGAAAAAACCAATTATAGAGTTGGAACTTTTAGCCATTTACTTTGCCATAAAACAATTTCGTCCATACATTTACGGAACTAACTTCCTTGTTAAATCAGATCACAGACCACTAGTTTTTCTTTTCAATATGAAGGATCCATCTTCAAAACTTGCGAGAATTCGTCTCGAATTAGCCGAATATAATTTCATTATAGAGTACATTAAGGGTAAATCAAACGTCAGTGCCGACGCACTTTCACGCATTTCCATTGACGAGATTAGGGAATCAACAAAACACGTTCTTGCAGTTAAAACTAGAACAATGACTAAGAAACGTAACGAAAAAGAAATACAAAACAGCGACATAGACGATTCAACGCAGACTTTACACGTTTATGACAAATTTGCATTTAGTTTTTCAAAAAAAATACCGCGTATTAAATCAACAATGAATCACGATAAAAATAACAAAATTTCGAATTTACAAATTTGCGCACATATAAAACACAAAAAACTCGAGTTACTTAATGTCGAGATTGCTAACGAAATAACGAATTTAGACGACTTACTTTCGAGGCTCGAAAACGAAGCCGGCAATCGCAACATTAAACATTTTGAATGGCCAAAAAACGATACATTTTTCAAACATTTTTCTATTGCAGAATTAAAAAACAGCGGAAACAAAATTTTAAAGAATTTACAAATTATATTAACAGATCCAGTAGAGACTGTAGACAACGACGATCAGAAACAAAAACTAATGACAATTTACCACACTGACCCGCTTGCAGGAGGACATTGCGGAAACAAAAAACTTTATGCCAAAATACGTACAAAATACTATTGGAAAAACATGACTCGTGACATTGCTAAATTTGTAAAAAGTTGCGAAAAATGTTTATTAAACAAAGTTAAGCCTAAAACTAAAGAAAATCTTGTTCTTACGCCAACACCTTGCAAACCCTTCGACATTGTAGTTATTGATACAATAGGTCCTTTACCTGCGTCGAGTAATGGTAATAAGTTCGCCCTTACCATTATATGCGACTTAACTAAATATTTAGTAACAATTGCTATTCCAGACAAAAGTGCTAAAACAATTGCATCTGCCATTTTTGAGAGATTCGTGTTAACATATGGTATTATGAATTCTATTAAATCCGATTTAGGTACAGAATTCAAAAACGATATTTTTCAAGAATTAACGAAAATTTTAAAAATCGAACATAATTTTTCAACCGCCTACCATCATGAAACCGTTGGTACAATTGAACGGAACCATAGGGTACTTAACGAATATTTGCGTGCGTATTTAGAAGAAACATATTCCGATTGGGACGTATATCTAAAATATTTTACATTTTTGCATAACACAACAACAAACACAGTTTTTGATTACAAATTTACTCCATTCGAATTAGTATTTGGAAGAAAAGTTATTTTGCCAAATGAATTACAAAAAGAAAAAATCGATCCAATATATAATGTTGAAAATTATGCAAAGGAAGTAAAATATAGAATGCAAAAATCACACGTACTCGCAAAAGAACTTATTAACAAACATAAGACGCGAAATAAAAATCTATATGATAAAACCGCGCGTCCTTTATCAGTTAACATAAATGATTTGGTTTTAATTCAAAAAGAACCACGAGATAAACATGCAAACATATACAATGGTCCACACATAGTAACAAATATTGACGGTGTAAATATAACGATTTTTGATAAAACAAAAAATAAAGAAAAAACAATACATAAGAATCGAATTCAAAAAGTAGACTAAAACAAATATTGTATTACTTTACTTAAATTATTATAACCCCTACTAAAATAAGTGCTAATAAAGCAAAATGTCTACAATCATTAAAAATGCTAAATAAGCAAAGAAAAAAATCTATAAATAAAACAAATGCAAAATCGAAACTATTTCATATATATGTACTTATATACAAATGCAAACAAGAACTTGTCAAATAACAATATTGTTTTCAATTTCCAAAATTACTATTTATATTTAAGCAATACCAAAATATGTGTCCATTATTTTCCAACTAACGACACACAGCAAATGAAATATATAATAATCATTGTAAGCGTACATCTGTACATAGCATAATTCAACGCATATAATGTAAAATTCAAATAACGAAAAAAATGAATTTATTAATGCATCAATACATTACATTATAAAACTTTATCAAAAATCATAAATACATACATATTTGTAATTACTACTTTTACGGTTACTACGCAACCAGTAGTTAAATAAGTAAAAATACATTTACTACCTAGTTAATAAAACATAACTATAGATATTTTTAATTTGCAATAAGCATAATATTTAAATTGTATCAATTTGTATTCCTAAATTGGATTGTTATGAATGAACGATTAAAAGGGGAAAGGATAATTGATAAATCTCACTAAACATCCTTCATTCAAAACAATCTAATTTTTCTTTACCAATGTGAAAGAAGAATATAGCAAGATTGATCACCTTGCTACATCCTTCTTTTCCATAGGAGGGTGATGTAATGGCACAGGGTATGAATACCCTTAACTAGCCCATAAATGCAACCCTATAAAACAATCTATTACAATTGTAAGTCTACAATAAGTAACCGCAGCTAGCTTTAAGAAAAAGGTGGACAAGGAAGATGATAGAAGCCGCCTGGGCAGCCATTCATTCTTTTGCCATCTTCTTATCGCGGCGAACCTGCAAGTTCGCAGTAACTTAACTAAGTATCAAATTACATAAATTAAAATAAAATTAAATATATGTATATCGTTTTTTTTCATTCAATTTAAATTAAAAGTGTTGCTTTTCCTGTATGGCACAAAAGTGTGTAGCCAGGAGTGTGCTAGCAGGAACGGCCCCGCGCATGAGATGCGCAACCCGGCACGAACAGGTGCACGACATGGCGGACCGGTTGATGCTCCGCCGGAGGAGCGTTACCTTGCTATAAGGTAACGCCACAGTAGCCACCAGGTCTGTAGCACATAATATTTACAAAAACATAAAAATTGGGTTGTTCGTGCCTTCCAGATTATCAAGTCATATGGTTATGTGGTTATATATTTATTAGTTTCCAACAAAAAATAGTTTACATATTTTGTTTTTTAATTTTCTGTGTAATTAGTTAATGGAGATTGAAAAAAATTATAAGAATAGAGCAAAAAACTGATAACCTGATAACCTGTATAGCGGAAACAACTTAAATGTGTTTGAAAATAAATAGCTTTTAAAACAACAATGTTAAAGATACACTTTTTTATTTGATATTCTGTAATTTTATCTTTAGAAATAAAAAAAACCTTTCTTTATCAATTGCGACAACTCTTTCATAGTAATATAATTCGTGAAGCTTAAATCATATTTACGATATTTTTTGTCAAAATCATAAAAATTTATTTTCTGAATAATTTTATATGATAACTATGGAGGATACAGATAAACTCGTGTCAAAAAAATAAAGGTTTATTATTTATCGTTATTTTTATTTAAGCTCACTTTTAATTCTTTTGAATATCGCTATTAAGGTGCACTCATCCAAAGTCCTTTATCTAAATTTTATTAGAACTCAGTTTCGAGCAGGTTTCTCAAATATAGAACAAAAACATTCACTCTCAAAGAGGGACCTTTAAATCTTCCAGACTCCGTTAGGGATTAAATACAAGGCCGAAAAGCTGTGAAGTCTAACTAAAAGAACTCGCCTCTTTCCCTTAAAAAGCTCTTATTGAAAAGACATCTTGTCTAGTGTTGTTTATTTAAAGTTTTGAAAAAATTATAGTGAGTTTATATACATAGAAATGAAATCGCAATTACATAAATTTAAGGCACGTGCCTATAGTTAACAAATAAAAACAATGTATTAAAAAATGTATGTCAACAAATAAGTAAGCAAACACCTCCACAGATATATTAAAATCGCATTAATTTCTCGGTACTCAGTATTTTTGTTAAAATTTGTTTTTCTATCGCACCCTAAGCCAAATTGTTGTATTTTATTTTCAATGAATTGTTGCTTGGCACTCGTCCAAATCCTAAGCAGAAACGTAAACAAAAGCGAGAAAAACGAAAAGCAAAACTTACAAACTGACATTATTTTGCCTTTATTTCTTTTTCTACCTTCTCGTTTGCTGCTTAAGTCTTTTGTTTGACTAATTCATTGTGTACACAAATGCACTTGTATATGTCGGTCATTGTGCGTGACAGTCAGCCTCTTGTGACGAATTGCATTTTTTATGAGTTTACAGCGCTATCAGTATTTATTTAATTTTAAATAGGAATTCTTAGTTCACCGGTTTGAGATCTCAGCTTTAATACAGTTGGTGGATGTAATGAGACGTTTTGAAATTAAGAATATATAAGAATTACTTGAAATACATCTTCTTAGTTGAAGTGCTTAAATGGATGAAAGCACGACTTAAGTACATACAAGTTGATAGTGAAAAACACAGATGAAGTTAAGAACAAAAAAGGGATGTGAAGAAAAAAGTCTGGTGAAATAAGTTAAGGTGAGGAGAGGTGATGTAAGGTGAAAAAAGATGACGCATGGTTAGTTAGAGTGAGTACAGATGCATAAATAAGATATGGTGGGTTTAGTTGTGGTGAGTTAAGATGTTGTTTTTTCTACTTTATGTAAGTTCATGTGTGGTGAATTAATTTATTGCGATTTAAAGAGTGGTTTGTTAAGTTAAGGTGTTGGGAGTTAAGTTTAAAAGTGGCGAACTCATGAGTGGTGAGTTAACCAAAGGGAGAACATGATACACTGGTGGTTATTTCCAACTGTTTTCATGTCCAATATTCCCGCAAATACTATTTTTCTGCCCCCCGTCCCCATTTCTACCACCACCATTTTCTTCTTATTCACCATGTGATTATTTCGTATTATGTACACTGACGAGCAATACTGTAACATGGTCCAACACTTTCTACATAGTTCTCCAAGTGCAAGGAATATTTCTTTTTTTTATGTTATTATTTATGCATCTGTACTCACTCTCTCAAAACCAGTGTGGGGTTTATACAACGACAACAAAAATACTAATAACCATAAATGAATTTTGCTATTTACAGTTATATATTGCTTAGTTCTAAATTATATGACCTTTTGGTTTATTGAAATTCATTCAATTTGACCTTTGCCGATTGGTAAATGGAAGACTTTTAACAATCTAATAAAATACACTATTTTCAGTAATTTTTTCTTCAATTTTGATATGACAAGAAAAATATCAACCGCTTTCAGTCAGATGGTGGGGCACGGTACGGGACCAAGGACTAAAATATAACTCAACCTTATAATGTAAACCATGTTGGTGGTTCGATAATGGTTTGGGGTTGCATTTCAAAAAATGATGTTATTCCGTTGATACACATATGTAGATTGCATTATACGCAAAGAATTGTACATGTTCATCTTACAACAAAATTTGCCAGGTGTGGTAAAAAAATGGACCATGTTACAGTATTGCACTTCAGTGTATATCATAACTTAATATAACTAAACTTCACATAACGTTAGTGAGCTAAGTTGTGGGGAGTTCAGGTGTGGTGAGTTTCGATTTTGTCAGTTTAGGCTTAGTGAGTTTCGCTGTGGTGAGCTCAGGTATATTGAGCAGAAGAAATATCAATTTATTGCCGTCGCCAACATTTTCCCTTAGACGATTTCGATTGAGTTTTAAATATTTTGCGGCCGCTTAAAGTGTTCCACTGCAAAAAATAATAGTAATACAAAGCAATCATAAGAGAGTAGAAATTAAACTGCAGCTGCTGTAGTCGAGGAATGCGCGTATAAGTAGAGGCCACAGTTATTTTTGGGTAGAATATGTAGTATTTATCAGGATGAAAATACTAGACACTAGTTGTATGTGACAACTTTTTTTGCATTTTAATAACGTTTATTGGAACAGGAGCTTAAGTAGCGTTTCCTAGGCTATTTTCAATGAAATTATTAGAGTTTTATTTGAAGCGCAAGTATTTCAGAAAAGTTGTATCTACATATATTTAAAAATTCTATTTTACAATCACGCTTTAAGTAATGATATTAAAACTTTTGAGCTGCTCACCTTTAACATATCTCAATAAATTTGTATTTTATTTTATTAACATTTTCCAATTCAAAGCTTTGTAACTCAGTAATATACAAAGTAGAGTAGAAGGGGGTGAGGTATTAGCAATCGTCATGTATTTGTGACCAAAGATGTGGAGACATTTGTAAAATTCACTTTTTCGGGACGAGAAAACTGGTTTTTTTCGTGTGAAAAAAATAAATTGTCTCACAGAAAAACACACCAGGTTAGAGTTTTCCGAAGCAAAATTTCCTGCCAATAAAATATAATTCTTTATTTTTGAGAGAATTGTGTTTTTTATCGTGCACTATAAAGAGTGAAGTAAATTGAATAAACTGACATTTAGGACTACTATTTGAACACAAGGAGCTGTGATATTTAGTTTATTCGAACGAATTTTATATTTCAGTATTCAAATAATTGTTTTTTAAATAAATATAGATTTTTTTGAATATAAATAAATAAAAAAAAATATTTTCAAAATAGTATAATTTTACCTCTTTTCAATTTATTTATTTCTAACTGTGTTTCTTAAATTCATATGTGTTCGAGCGTGTGAGTAGTAGCGAGTTTAATGCAGAACAAAACGGTTGCGCTAGCGAATAGGCAGCATAAATACCATCAATAAATATTCAAGCATTATACAGAAACAGTCTTTTTATTTAATAATAATAATCTAAACGGTTTTTACCCTCCATTCCCGCCCAACCTACGCGAGGGGCGCATCCGCATGACGCACGGATTTAATTTTTTTTTTTTTTTGCATGCCGAGTCATGAAAGGCAGGAGTTTGTTGGGTGTCGAGACTCTAAAATTGTTCAGCTACAGAATAAAAGTTCATCAGCTGATTTTAAATTTAAATTAATTTGGATAGTAAAAGTGGTTTTAAAGCGAAATTGTGAATGTAATCCATCATCTATTGAGAGTACAAAGTATGGTATTCTTTATGTAAAATAGTGAGTCGGAAATATCAAAGGAACCGGAATGAAAGTTAAAGTCCTGGCATAAACAACGGAGTGGCTAGTTTAATTCAAAATTATTTTTGCAAGGTTTCAAAAAAAGAGGCCGGTAATGCCTGGAAATCCGGGAGAGAACGTTCCACGTCACTTCGGCCAGAAGCCAAGCCTGTCAGTAACTTGACTAAAAATATTATGCCTAGCATTTATCTGCGACTAGCAAGCGCAGGAAGATTTATAAGTTTAAAACGATTAATATAAGGTGGCAAGTTATATTGGGAATCCCAGCGAAAATTTCTTAAAGCAAAAAGCAGAAATTGTTTTTGAATTGACTCTATATGGTCAGAATGAACTTGATAGTGCGGGTTCCAAACGATGGAACCATATTATAGTATTGGCTTCACTAACGTTGTGAAAACAGCTTTCGTAATGTAGGGGTGAATGAATTCTTTTGACATCGTTTTACAAACGCAAAAACACCCTTAGCTTTGTTAATTGTAGCATTGATATGAAGATTAAAGTTAAGTTTTGAGTCCATTGTGATACCTAGGTCAACAAAGTTAAATACTTGTTCAAGGTTGTAGTTACTTATGTCATAAGAAGCTGGTTGAACTGCCCTGCATTTACATTTTTTAAGGTTTAGTGGCATACCATTTACTTCACACCAATTAGCCATTGTTTAGGCAAACGTCCTAAATTTGTCGCAACATTTTGACCCGCACTAATGTTTTCTACAATGTTAAGTGCACTGTTAAAATGTCCCTTGACTTAATATGCAGTTCAACCGGTAACCGTAACAAAATGCTAAAACGGTGCAATTAATGTTATTTTTCAACATCAACGAAGAGGACGTTCTTTCAACCACTTTGCTCCCGAGTAATTATACTTCTTTTCTAGAAAGGTAATAATAGCGTTATAGCCATATTACATATCCACATATACATTTATTATTAACACAACATTTTTGTAATATTGTACCTGACATCACACTTTGATTCTTTTCATTATTATTTGAATCGGCCTTGCGAGGGTTTAAGAAGATCATTGTCGACTCAACACTTAGTCCTTCTTCGCCTTTCAATTTACCAGCGCTTAGATATTAACCACTGGAGCCAACTACATCCTTTGTGAAAAGTAGCAGCGATTTTTTAAGTCCGCTTGTAGTAAATACCTTTCATCAACACTGTTAAATTATCTAAAAAGCTTTACATCATCCGCAGACAACAAAATTTTTGTATATTTCACAGCAGAAGAAATATCGTTTATAAAAAGTAAGAAAAAAATCGGACCAAGGCGACTTCATTGTGGAACCCCTGATGATACATGAAAAACGCTCGAAGAAGTGTTTATAAAAAGAACTAGTTGTGTTCTGTCGTACAGATAACAAGATATCCAAAGAAGGAGGTTAGGTTGAAAACCAAGGAGTACGAGTTTATGGATAAGTAAGGAGTGACTAACTTTATCGAATGCTTTACTAAAATCGGAGTATATAACATCGGTATGCATAATTTCTCTAAATCCGTTTAAAACATGAGTTGTGAACTCAAGCAAGTTTGTTATAGTCGACTTTCCTTTAGAGAACCCAAATAAATACTTTCTTAAATCAAACCTTTAATTATAATTTTATTCACATTCTGGTACCTTTACTACGCTCGAAAAATAATGCACCACATGTCCTCACAAATTTCGATTGGGGTAATGTAGTGCATTTTTTTAAATTTAAATTTACACCAAAAAGGTTTCTTGCTATAAAAATGTTGTAATCAAGGTAATTAATTATCTTTCGAATGGATGCTTACTCGTTGTATTCAGTTGCAAAATACGGTTATACGAGAAAGTCAAAAGAAGGTACATTAACCCCTTCCACTCTGCATTTAAGAAAAGGCGTTTAAATAAAAAAAAAATTTTAATTTGTTACTAGTTCTCAGGCTTTTAATTGACATTAATGTGACTGCATTAATTTAAAAAAAAAATTTAGTAGAACAAGCATAAAAATTAAACAAATTCTCGCTTATATTTAAAATATTACAGCCGCCATAAGCTGCTCGTCCAAATGACCGCAGGTATGTATGTATGTATATATATATTTACATACTTATGTATTTTCCGCTATGTACTAACTTCACATATGCATACATACATACATACATACATACATATACTATACATTCTATGTATATTGAAGTTAAGGTGTGCAACTTTGATTACCCATACTTGAAATAGAGCAAATCCAAAAATAGATTCAACAATTGCACACATTCTAAATATTTCAACATTTCCTTGCCCAGAAACCCGTTGACACAATTCCCTACATATAAAGCACATTCAAAGCAATACGCATGCGCACATACAGCGCATACAGCGCATCCACATACTCGTACCAACAACTTACGTTAAGATACGTTTTCCTCGAAGTGCAGTAGAAAGAAAGAGGCGAGCTACAAAATACCTGCAATTTGTACGTGTTTGACAATCAAGCAAGGCGCGAGTGCAAAACCATTGCGATGCTATAAAGAAATACTTACGAGTATGCAACATGCCACTACAGTATGGCACACAATCACACATACTTACGTGAATTCGTTGGAAGATGGCAGTACCCCCAACAACGGCGATGCCATTAATCCGCAACACTCCCTTTTTGTAACAGCTGATGGCAAATAACATACATATCTTCATATGTATGTATGTATATGTACGAGAATGTTTGTATGTACGAGTATAGGTATGTAAAAGGAGCACTATGACAATGCCGTGGCAGTTATTTAGATGCTGCTGTTATTTAATGGCAATTTGCGACTTACGAGTTGCAAGAGACTTGCGACTAACCACTATTGTTGCAATATCACCAAAAACGAATGAAAAGGCCATACAATGTTGCTGTTGAATTGCAAAGCTAATCGCGTATTCCTTTCTCAACATGACAAGTTCTTAACGAGTTGTGGTGGTGAAACGTAAGGAGCGCAAGGGGGTAGCGGCGGGTTATGGTAGTGGCGTTGCTGGATGTTGTCTGGTTGGCCAAGGTGAGCAAGTATGTTGCTGAGAAGATCGTGGCAGTGGCAGATGCGATTCCTGACTGCATGCAGCCTGTTGCGATACAACATTTATATGGCTTATAATGTGTGTGTATTTGTATTGTGAATAACAACAATGACAAGAACAACAACAACAACATCAACAACAACTACATATATGGCATATTCTGTCCATAACAGCAGAACAGCGGATCTTTAAATGTTTAAATGCATTTCAGCAGCTTCCACAACAGTCACTTAGCGTTCGGTCGACGCTGTTACTCAGCTATCCGTTGTATTTTGCCATATCTGGACATACTACCGTTTAGAAGCCTTGATTTTTGTTGTCGCGGTCAAGTTTTATTTCTCTTACTCCTTGTCTACATGTTCCTATTTATTTTTCATGCTATTTTCAGCCCCTCCACGTAAATACCATACATACTAGGGATGTCAATTTTGGGCATTTTATTCATCCCGGGATTTTCTAGATCTAAAAACGAAATCCCGAATATCACGAAGTTTTGATTCATAGTTTTTAATTTATCAAAAAATGTAACACCTCTGTAATCGCTGTATTATAGAAGTATACAAAATAACATTAATATAACAAAGAAGAACGATTTGTTGTAATTCATGTACATATGTATGTATTCATTGGTATTTTGATTCAAAAAAAAAATAAACGTAAAAATTGGAACACATTGAAAATAATTTATACTTCAAATAGAAATATACATATTTGATACAGAAGCAAATGCACCTACATAAAATAAAATTATTTTTAATCTCTATTTGAGACCGATATTAAATATTAATATATTACCATTTAGTAAAAAAACATCACCCGCTCCATTTTATGCGAGGCAAAATTATTCCTTATTTTGAATGAAATGCAATCTTAAAGAAATATAAGCGTGTTATCCTCGAACCTGGACAAATTTAGGTCCAGGTTGCATTTCAAATCTGTAATGGAGAAGCACTCATGCGCTTCAACATTTGTTGGCTAGATTGTTGACAACAAGTTAAATGCTCTCTGTAGGAATTAGCCTTTATTGCCCCCATTACAAAAACTATCAATTTATTTTACAAAACCTTCTGATCAATTTTATGCCTTTCGATTATTGGACAATTGCAAGCTGCTCGTTAAAACTTGATGCAATTAATCTTTGAGACTTTCTGCCTTATCCACCTCAAGCACCTCGTCGTTAGTTCTATTAACATCGCTTTCATTGTAAGACTCATTTTCTACTCGAGGAGGATATTCTCCAGCTCATTTATAATGACAAAGGGCAAAACAAAGCCTTTAGGGAGTTAACAAGCCGGGTTATACGTCTTATTGTGTTATCGTAATACAACAATTGCTTTTCTGCAACTCCTGGATTTAAATAGACTAATCCCGGGATATTCGGGAGTTGAAAAAGGACGGGATCCCGGGATTGACATGCCTAATACATACAAACATGTACATGTACATGCGGTTATATCGCATTGCCTATAAGTGGGCAACATTCCGGACGTTGTCGGCGCGCGTATATTCCAGCGAATACTGGTTTTCATGGCAATGTAATGCAGTGCCTGTGAGGACGACTAAAGTTCGAGTGGAACGGTATTTTGTAGGTTATGGTGCAGACTATCATCAGTTATGTACATACAGTTACAGTTAAACGGCCTTGTAATAAGTAAGTTGCACATAGTGCAATTACAACAAAGTTGCAGCTGTTTTAACCGCTGAGCCAAGAGTTAGCGATAATACGATTTAAGTGTTGCGAATCGAAAGAATCACACATTCGATAAATGTTAATCATCGAGAGTTTAAAAGTAAGTGTCAAACTTAAATAAATTAGAACAATTTAAACAAACTTTCATATTACATACAAAAAAAAATGTGTTCAGATTAAAACGCCTTAAAGCGACCCCATTCTGTGAATCAACTTTCATATACTTAGCTTGTTCACAATCTTCAGTTTTAAAAATAAATGAATGAGAACTAAATGATTTATTTAAAACTTTATATTATTACTATTTGTACTTATATTCAAACATTCATATGCTGTGACTCAAACCTTTGACAACATTGTGATTTTTGCTGGAGCGGAAATATTTTTTATGACAATTTTATTTGGTTAATTTATTATACAAACATAGTTAAATATTAAACAAAAATCACTTGAATCAAACTTTCATCAGAATTTGTAATAATTGGACAAATTTGCATCAATGAAAAACTCTTTAATTAAAATTTGTTGGGGGAAGTTGAAAGGGATCTAGGGTTCGAAATAATCGGTTTTTAATTGTCCAACGATTTTATTTTGCATTATTTCGAATGGCAAAAGAATCGAATGTGACACTACTGAAACTCGGCAGCCATTTGGATCTACCATTTTGAATTTTTGATTTGATATTAAATATGTCGTCCACCAATTGGATGCAGAATTTATAATTTTGAAAATATGAAACATATGAGATTCGTAATGAGCCACCACGAAAGCATCCTTATATGAAGTTTCAAGTCATAAAAACTTGCAGGCTTGTTAATTTAATTGTATATTTTCATACTGCAGGTGCCCTTTAAGTTTCCCTGACACATTTAGTTTTTAATTATCAAAACTGAGTTGCATTACAAACATAGAGTTTGAACTTTTTGCTGTCTTTTATTTATTATATTAAAAATTTGTCCAATATGTAATTCAGATTGGTTCGACAACTTCGAAAATGACAACCATATTTGTTTCCTATGAAAATAAATTTGCCAAACTAGAATGCTATCGAGTCGGAATTAAAAATATATTTCAAGTTAAATAGTTTAACAATTTTATTAATTATTACTATTTTTATATCTGTGTTCGGATTTTTGTAAGTAAAATCTTTTAAATTTACTTATTTTCATTGAGGTGATTTTTGCGGATATTTAAGAGAAAAAATAATATGTATTTCGTTATTTAAGCAAAGAGCAATATATTTCAGTGTCGTCAATAAATAGAAACACATACTACTTGCCCACTTCTGTTGCAAATATAAACGTAGGGCATCGCCACCCCTTCTCCGCTATTCATAAAAATCATAAAAATTCCAAGGCAATTACAATCTGCAAGCAATTAATTAATTAATTTTCCTCATCTTTCTCAATTAGGCATGCGCACTTACACACTCAAACGGTCGTGTTCCGCTTGAAGACCGTCAAACAAGAATGGCGTTTCAGGTTGCAAGCACACGCCTACCAAGGAGAGGGCCATTGGCTGACTTACATGACAATGCAATTTTCACACGTGCAACAACGTGCAACAACGTGCAACAACGTGCAAATGGTCATTGACAACCAGAAGCGAATGCAGCTCAAGTATCTGAAGTGCTTAAGTGCTATTTGCTAAAGACTTTGGCTGCCATCCGCATATCAACACATGTAGCGACATTACTTCATGTGTAATTGGAAAATTGCTTCCCACTGCAATTATGTCATACCATACTAACTACAACAACAATTAACTACCCATCGAACTAACTTGAAAAAAAAAGAAACAAATTGCTGAAGTCGCAGACCAACTAACCTGCTAATATAAACAACAACTAAAATGGGTGAAGTAGGAAGCGTTTTGCAACTCGTTTCTGCCACAAACTAACTACTTGTGGGAAATCTTATGACCAGCGTTGGGTGGAAACGCTGCAGAAGAAGAAATGTGACAATTGTGCAACAATTTCCACTTAAATTCAAATACTTTGCTATGGCATGAATGTACAAACATACATAAGTTTATCAGTAAATTGTTAATTGATGGTATGCTTTTGGTGGACGCTAAAAGAGAGCATAATATAGATTTATATATATTTTGATTAAAAACGCAGTCTCTCAGTTCGCTGTATTTCTTCAAGGTTCTCGTTTCTTTGAGGAAAAACATCCTTAATATGAGCTTCCCAAAAGCATTTATTTATTCTATGAATTGTAGTATTTTTTTATTTAGTTTGAAAAACCAAAGTAATTGTCACTTAATTAAAATAAAATTAGTAACCGAAAATTAAAATAATATCAATCACCTCAATTTTTTTCTGTAAAAAGAAACATGTAAGTTTTGCCAATTACGTATTACACCATAGCGTCATCATAGTTTGAATTGACTATTAAAACAACAACAAAGAACACATGTTTTTAACTAACATATGCTTACATATACTTATATTTCAAATATACATACGTACATACGTACATATGTACAAGTAGATAAATGTATTTTCAAGGTGTTGAATACTCATTGGATTTGTGGCTTGAGGCAATTCAGCAGGATGAAATTTGCGCGCTTGACCTACTTTAATGGATGCGCGCAACAAGTTTGTGGCAAGTGGCCACATGTACATATATAAATATGTACAAGTATGTGTTAACAAAAATACCTATATACCTATTAACAATGTATGTATGTTAATAAACAAACTTTGCTTGGATGAGTTGTTCAAACGAGAGAACAATGCGCTGCATGTAGTAGCATATGAAAATGCCAACTCAGGTGGCATTTACAAGCAATTATTATAACAAAATTGCAAGAGTACACATGTCACTAAGTGCGTTTGTTTGTATGTACATGAATAGCAAGCAAACAAATTGAATTTGAAATGTAGGCAAACTATTGTACCCAGCCAAAAATTTGCTGGTAAATAAATGATAAATGAGATACGAGTATGTAGTTGGAGTTTGTGTATGCAGTTCGAAATTATGATAATTTCTATTCGAAAGACTAATAAGTGCATTGGCTGCTCAAATTCGAACAACGTATACCCTCCCCCCTTCCCATTTATTTTTGTAGAGGCAGACTTAAAATCTTCTTAAGGCATTTCGAAACAAAATAACCCATAGGAGGTGAGTGGGAAGCGGCTTATTGCAATGCCAAGCAGAGACTAAGTACAGCGCTACTGGTAAGAAGAGTTATGCCAGTAAAATTGCTAAAACAAATTGTAACTATTGTTCTTCTTTTTCCAAAGAACAACTGGTTCTATGATTTAATGTTTCGCAGAATAGTTTTCTTAATGAATTCATTTTAGAATGTTTTTACTGTAACTTAATTTGGATGCCTACATTTTCGTGAGCTATTCCTTGGAACGTTGTGGTTCAGATTTCATTTGTCTTGTTTATTTTTTTTAACATTTAAGAAAATGTGTACCTCGACTTAGAGCACTTACATACATACATTCCGTTTTGGGCATTGGGTATACAAATTATCAACCGATATGCCGCACCTTAGAATTTACGTTGTCGCACAAACTATGTTGTTGTTGTTGCATATCGATTTTGGATTTTGCTTTTTTTTAATTTTTTTTTATTTCATGCGACGGATGCGATTATTTAATTATTCAATTATATTGTTCCTTTTTGTATGGTTTTTCTTTTGAGTTTTGCTTCGGTCATCTTTTAGTTCGTAATTAACTTTAAAAAAATATTTGTAGTATTCGTACACTTTTTGCACACGTGTTGTCATTGTTGCGCCGTAACAAAAGTTCACTTACCGTCAGGTGTTCATTGTGTATTGTTGCTCACTTGTTGCTGCGGAATGGCATGCGGTTGCCAAACACACACCATTGCACAGATTTCTAAACTTCACAGCATGAAAATATCAACATTATTTATTACAAACAACTGCATTACAGCTGAGATTGTCTGTACGTGAGTCCGTATGAGGTTGCAGGTAATTACAAGCCCATTACCCAGTGTAATTTCCAGCCACAGGTAATTAATTTAGCCGATTGAAAACCAATAGCTACCAAGAGAAGCCATCCAGCCGCCAGCCGCCAGCCCACCACTGGAACCAACAATGAATGACTAACATCTAAAACGTGCGCACAATAAACACAAAAAAAAAGAACAAAACATAAGTATGTTTTGTATGCACGTACATATGTATATATGTATGTGTGTGTATGTTATTAAGTAAATAAATAATACCGAGGCAATGGGCTTTCAAAACATCGAAAGTGTGTCGCTGTAACATAATATTATTAAGCAAGCATTAGGCAATGAAAGCAATTGAAATTTTCATAATGCTCAGGGCAGGGCAGTGATGCACAATAAATCGATTCAACGGAGTTATTTTATTATTATTTAAATGAAATTGTTTTTTATTTTGCATTTTTTTCATATTGCATTACTCTACTTTTTTTGATTTTTCTTTATTGCTTCAATTAATCATCATTGTATGACACAGAATTTTGTGAAGACTTAAAAAACCTAGCGAAGGGTCGATTTTTGTTTGTAGTATTGTGCAATGTTAATTAAGTTTTGATTGAACCCTACAAAGGTCGATTATTTTGGGTAAATTGTGAAAATCAACAATCTGCGAAAGCAATGGTGGCACTTTCATTTGATTTCCATTATTTTCTAAAAATATTTATAAAAAAATTTAACTTTTTGAGTATCCAGTTTTAGAGCGCCTTCATTTTTAATATATAGTATGTACATAATAAAGTACGAAATTTTGATCAAATTTTTTTAATATTGTTTGGCCTACTATTTTACTAATGTTACATACCTACATACATATATGTTGGTACCTGCACTAGGATTTTCCCGTGCACAAAATATCTCCTTTTTTATAATTTAAAATTAATTTGCTCTTTATTTTTTAAATTATGACTTATGAAATAATGCTCCTCGAGCCAACTGAAAGTGTTAAACGATTTTAACTTGTAGTTAAAATAAAAGTTAGTAGCTAATGAAAATTAAAGTATCAAGCAAATTTACAACTTGTGAATACATTTCAACGGAAAATAGAAATTTTGTCATTTAACTTAATTATATTAAAACGTATGTACATACTGAAATGTGCATGCAAACTTTATATTACGCCTGCATATTAGTGCGGATTATTGTTGATTTTTGAATGCAAATGACTACTTTAAAATATAATTACCGAATTAAAATAAAAACAAAACAATAAAAAACAATTTTGAAAATGAAAAATAATGCATAGCAACAATAAGGAATAACTCAGCTGTAATATAAAACAAATTCATAAGTTTTAGTTCTCTTAATCGTATTTTTGCAACCTCCACTTACAATGGCTAGTGAAATTGCTAGAAAACAGTAATATAAAGCGACTCAGCTGATTACTTGATCAATTGTCAAAAACAAACATGCTCTAACAAGCACAACATTTTTTCCAAGCGATCTATAAACAACCGGGAACCGAGTTTTTTATATTATCTATGTGCACAAATATCGTTTCCGAACTTTGTTTTTACAACTTTTTGTCTATTATTAGTGTTTGCTTATTTGTATTATTATTTATTTACTAAACAATAACCATTTGTATGGCAATTATCTTCTTTTTTAGCACAACGTAATAAGCATAACAAGATAAATCATAAAAAACTCCTTAAAATACAATTACAAATGTGTATAACAAATTGGCAAAAAATGTATCACAAAGTCCTTATCTAATGTGGAAGATTGGTCTAGTTGATTTTAAAAATACGAATATATAAATTTTTGCATCTTATGAATATTTAAAAGTTAACATTTTGAAAGTTTGGTATCACATTTTTTTAGTTTATCGTTGTGATATGAAAATTAACATCCATCTTGATTCAACTGACTCTTCCGGGACATGATGTTATTTTTCAATGAAACTCATATACATATGTTGCTCCTTGGTCAAAATGATAAGACACGTGTATGGCATCTGCGACCATTTTTGGTTTTCAGATAAAAATCGATTTTTTGAGTTATTCGCGCGAACATTTTTTTTAATTATGCATAACTTTTTCAAATCTTGCCCGATTTAAATAATTTGTACGTTCGTAACTTGTTGCACTATTTGTTACCGTTATGAACAATTTAATTGTCATCGTTAATAATTTTTTTTAGCAATAAAGTGCCCATTTTTTTGAAATTTCATTTCTCGAAAAGGGATTTTGTTTCTCTCTCTCTTTTCTTTCTTCGAAACTTTTTTTACATCATCTAGATACACTTATCTAAAATTTCACTTAATGGCTATTAGCTAAAAATTTTTGTTTTTGTGTAATGATTTTTTGGAAAAAAAAAACTAGTTTTATTTGCAAAAAACGCGGACTTTCGACTTTAAATAAGTATCGTGTATGGAATATCCGTGAATATATGCCTCTTAATTTTGTTTGTGTCGTGGGATGATTTATTGTTAGATCAAATTAAAAGCTAGATTCACATTTGGAAATTTTTTATTTTCAAATAAGTATGACAAAAAAGAGTGAAAAACATGAATATATACGTAGAACTCATTTTCTTATAGTAAAATATATAGTAGTATTTTTAACGTTTTCAAAATCTCTACTCAACCTAAATTATGCATGTTTTTTATTTAATAACTCTCCACTATGCATGTTTTTTATTTAATAACTCTCCACACGTAAACTTGAAGGCTGTGAAAACAGCCTTATTGAGGACCATAGATAATCACTCCTTCAATTAAATGAAAGGTTGTTATTGTACGAGTTTTACGATATAATTAAGAACACAAAAACAAAAAAAAATTAGCAAATAGCCATTAAGTGAAATTGAAGATTAGTGTATCTGGTGATGTAAAAAAGTTCCGAAGAAAAAAATTCTTGTTCATAACGGTAATAAATAGGGCAAAAATTACAAACATTTGAGCGTACAAACTATTTAAATCGATCAAGATTTGAAAAAGTTATGGATAATTGAAAAAAAAGGATCGCGCGAATAACTTAAAAAATCGATTTTTACCTGAAAACCAAAAATGGATGCATAGATGCCAGACAAAATTTTTTTTGGGCAAACAAAAATACACGTCTCTAATCATTTTGACCAAAGAGCAAAATATATGAGTTTCATTAAAAAAATATCATGTCCCGGAAGGGACGGTTGAATCGGGATGGAATGCATCAGCTTTGATTGTCATTTCTCCGTAGATTTTTTCATAAAACATTTAACATAAAATCAGCCACCCAAATGCAATATTGCTTCAAAATAAATACATACGGTTATCTTTAACAATGACCTGTGGCCACTTAAGGAGATATTCACAAACGGGCTGACCAATGGACCGACAGACGGATGGACAATCACATTGAATGGCAAATCGCAAATTGCTCAATTATGAGTGAGTGAAAAAAAAAAACAAACTAAGTGCAGTTCATATTGTACTTTAATATTTATTTTGATTTCTTTTATTATAAATACAAGCATGTGTGCATACATTTTAACAACAAAGCTTTTAGTGTTTCTTTTTTTTTTTCTTTATTTCTCACTTTTATTTGATATTTTATGCGACTGAAAATGTGAGTAAAAATAAATATACGTACTTACTACACATACACAAATATCTACATACACACATATGTATGTACATACTTATATTATGGCAAAACATTCACAATATTCACGTCACCCCAATCGCAATCCCGCCAATATGCGAAAGCATAAGAAAACGTTCACTTTCCATTTCAAATGCCACATGCAACCGCGTCAATCGCCGCCACTCTATATGGTACCAGCAGCCGGGCAATAATCTCTATGCCGCGGCCGAATGTTGCAAATGGCTATCCAAACCAGCAGTCCAGCAATGTGCTAGTGTTAGCTTGCAAATAAACAGCCAAGCCTTAGGCGATTTATCGCCATGCGCTGCGTTTCAGCTGCAATTGGCCAGAGACCTTTGCGCTTTAGTCATTTCTCGGTTTGTCGGTTTATTGGTCTATGCATCCGTCTGTCTGCATGTCATTTAGTATCACTTTTTTCTGTTTATTATTATTTTTTTCTCATTTGAGAAAATTTGTCGGCGTCCACAGTGTCTGTAGCTCCATCGATTTATGGCGTCTGCTTTGCAAATTTCGTGCATTGACTGGCTAACGGTGGGCGTCGTCTGCCCAAGTCTAGCATCAACATTGAACAGAGAGGTGTAGACTGAGCTGACACGACTGGATTTGAATTATGTACGCTGGCGGGTTGCTTAGTTGCTGTGGGGTATCAGAGTCTAAATGTTTTGCATAAATTTCGTAGAATGAAAGCAAGTTCGAAGGTGAAGTGCAGATGTGTTAAAGGGGTTCGTTTGTTGGCAGCAGTGTGGCCAAAAGTTCGCAATTTCGAAAGTGCGAAAGTCCAAAAGCGATAAAACAGGGAAATATAAGGGATTTTTAAAATTTATTTGAAAAGTTTATGTAGGTAGAACTAGTATTTTCTGTCATGCCTTTTCAAATATGATTTGCGGACATCTTCGACATTAAAAAATTTGTTTGACCTAAAATCATAGAGGTTAGGAACACACACCATCTCAAAATTTTACCATACGTATTATTATATATCATTATTATGATTATAACGTTTTTTTGATTTTAATTTTTTTTTTATCAAAATATTTTTGTAATATTTTTGCGTATAAGTTATAGTTGATTTTTGTTAATGGTAATTTATAATGAATTGAAATTTGCACCTTATTTTACTAAAACTGAATGGAATACAAAAGTGTTTACTTAAAAAATTTATGAAACAATTTGATAAGAAATGTGTGTTTTCTTTAGAAAATTTGATTTGTTTAATTGTGTACGAAGACCGAAGCTTGCGTTCTTAAGGTTTTTGTTAGATAATGCACAGTATTTTAATTGAAATTAAATGCAACACAAGTTTAAAGAAAATACTTGTATCAACACACTTTGAGCGTCAATTCAAGGACTTTCTTCGCGATGATCGAAGGAAAAGGTCTCCCTAAAATTTCAAGATGCTTCTTATATTTTAATTAGAAGTTTCAATGAAAGTTCTAGATTTGCATTTAATGCAACAATCTCGTTTATAAGCTTTTCGTGAAAAATAGGCAATTCAAAATTAAAAATGATAATCAATGGCAGCTATTTCACTAAAAAAGAGATTGAAGAGTATTGTTTTCTTCCTTTTCTTGTCCGACAGGGTGGAATGTTGATATTTGTTGGACCAAGTTTCCGTCATCCCTTGTCACGTTTGGTTTGGAGACAAATATCAATATTGAAGAGCATTATTTTAGTGCTTTTGTAATATTTCTTTATAATACAACTTAATTGAGGTTTCCAATATATAGCACATATAGCACAAGAGCTCTTTTCAGTTTTGAAATCTCAAAACGCTTTAGAAACCGGTCAATAACATTGACCACCATAACAACAGTTATATAGCAATATTGATAATTATTAATTCCACGATAGTGACAATCGATAACGATTATAACATTATTAACAATAGGACCTGTTCCGAAAATTAAAAAAAAGATTTAAAATTTGTGTTCGAAGATATTTAATTAAAATCATTGACTTTGGCACTAATAAATATTATATTTAACACACGGCTAATACTTGTTTTAAAGTCTTTAAAACAAATACTATATAAACATTTTCTAATACCAACAAACAACAATTCCATCATGTATCGTTGTTCGTTTTTTTTTTGTTTCTGACGACTTTTCTCAGTAATTTGATCTCAATCAAACTGAGTTTTTAAAATTTAATTAATATTCAACAACCACCGCTGAAAGCCAAGCGAAATTGTCAAATTTAACACTTATTCCGAAAATTATGCCAAGCTGCCCACAAGTCAGACCTCATTTTGTAAATGGATTTAAGCGTAATAAAAGAATGTGAAATGTCGGGTTGGGTATGCTCTTCTTACCAATTGCTACCTCATCTGTACGCTCAGAATGGAGAGAAATACGAAATAAAAGACAAGAATGTGAAACAGACAAAAATATCAAAATACTTATGCAAACGTATGTATGTATGTAATTTAAATCTCTTACCATAATCCGAAATGAGCAAATTAAAGTGGGTCAACAGCACATCGATTTTATACTTACCATGCACATGCATACATACCTATTTACTTGTAATACTACAAAACTTCGACTGCTGCCAAAAATAACAACATAACAATTTTAAGAGTAAACAATAAAATTTTAACAACAGAAACCCACTTTTTGCTCAGCTGTAGGTGTGCGGCTAATAATAAGAATAAATATAGCAAACAAAAGGCAGAAGAACAAAAATACGAGTATAAAGCTTTCGAAAAACGTTCATCTGATGTGTTGGTTGATTTGTTTTTTAACTCAACTGTTACTGCTGCTTCTGATTTCGATTCGTCCATTCACGCATAATCAGTAGCGACTTTTGTTGTTGACCTGCCGCCATGGCAGCTTGTTTGTCGTTTTGTTCTGTTTTGGTTTTTTTTTTTGCACTTCATTTTGTATCCAATTGTTTAATTCAACAAATGAGCATATAAAAAAATTCTTCTCAACATTTACCCGAATAAACGCTTATAAAAATTCACATATTTACATATATGTACATACTTACAAACACATCAACAGCAAATTACCCATTAATTGAACATGTGTCTTGGCTTTTGACCCAAATGTAGTCGAATGGACAGTCATATTATGCACAAACAAATATTCTTTATGTTTATTTTCTTCTTTCGTTATGTTTTATTTGAATTAAACCAAATCTATCATTTCTTTCCCACAATTTACATAAATTTCAAACAAAATCTACCGCTACATAAATACTTATAAGCAAAGTTATTCAGATATACACCTCATCTCAAAATTATAACCGCTCAAAATATGAAAGTTTACTTTTTATTTACTAAATTTTTATTATTATTTTTTACCATAATTAAGAGCTTTATCAGAAAAAATTTATGAGAACCCAAGTTTCAAAATTTTGTGCACATTTTAGAAAAATAGAATAAACTATCATAAAAGGTGTAAATTATTGTTAAAAAAAAGTTTAAATAATGTTTTATATTGAATGCGCTGGCATTCAGAAAAAACTGAGCAGCGTAGAAGAAAGTTTGAAATTTTGATTAAATCGTGGTGGCTGAGGCACAACATCGACTGTGGAGCCTAAGAAACTTTAATGTTTTGTCCTTTAAACCATCCATGCTAAGGAAGCTAGTATTCAATTCTGAGAGCTCAGTTAGGTTTTTGAATCTAAGATCCGCATATGTAATACGATTGGAAATTACCTGTTAAGATGATGTTATCCTTGGTCTCACCACATGAGTATTCAGCAGCCCTCAACTAACGCACGATTCGTTTGATTTCAAAAATTTGTCTGTACATATATTAATGTAAGAAAAGTATAATTTATTTTTATTACACAAACAGATACTTATCGAAATATGATTGTCAACTGTTTCAAAATTCAAACTCAAAGCAATAAATATTGTAAATATTCTTCATATATTTTGATGTGTTCTTTTAAAAGTATTTATCAATAGCAAAAACGAATGGCTCAAAGTGTAGTCATCCTAAATTCCCGTAGACATATCTGTATAAAGTCATTTAATGTCACTTTAAGTTCATCCAACTGAGCTCGCTGATTGGTAAATATGTGTTTTTGAGTGGCATTTAAAGTTCATTGAGCCATGGTTTGTTGACACTTTTTCAAATGGCGAGTGCAAAAAGCACTAATGAATTTATTTTTGCTGGCACGCTTGCCGGTATTTACATATGTAAATGTGAGCTCACCCATATTTAAACGATTATCAGACGTGTTAGCCCGCCTAAAATGACGGAAGTGAACAGAGCAAAAATTTTAAGGAAAAAAAATTAATTTTTTAAAATTGTTTATCATGCCGCTGTATGTAAATGTTGAAGCTAAATCTCTCACGAGACATAATGGCTTTGCATGCGACTCGATTTTTTTCTTCTTAATTTTATTTAATTATGTGCTGCACATAATTTTAATACGAGTATATGTTTGTGTAATATGTGGGCACACAATATTTTATGTGTCACATTTTTCTATTATCCAATGTAGGTACTTTTTAGACGAGTTGTGAGAGACTTTTGCCGCCTTTCTTTCCATTATCTTGGATTACTAGTATGTAAAAGTTGACGTCAATGCTGAGTTTTTGAATGACTCTTTGAGTATCATTCAAGTACGGCACTTAAGTAAGCGTTCAAGTGACTGAGAGAAGCGTGTGTAGTTTGGCGCAGTAACTTGTGATACTTACATACATCCATGCGAGTTGATTGACTTATAGCGAGTTCGTTGCTTAAGTCTTTTGTGTGAATTTCCGCTTTGTTGCTAACGGACAATTTTCATTAATATAATTAATGTTAAAAGGATGATAGTATAAATACTAATGAAAACGAGCCAACACTTAGTGATGTAATTTTTTTTTTTTGTATGCTTAGATAATATATGCGGAAATTTGCACTTAAAATATATATATAATTTAAATGTATGTATGTAAGTTAACAATTTAATGTCTCTACCAAGTGCAATGTTTAACTAAATTTTGCTTACAGACATACATACAATCATGCAAACATATTACGGCGAGAAGGCTTCCGCATTTTCATTTGCAGTTTGAGGAAAGTTACTAGTAAAACGAAAAGGTAAATCATTTATTAAAAGAGAAATTGTCAGCAAAACTATTTAAAGTCACGTAAAAATGTCGCAAACTTTCAAAAACAATGACAACGATTTGATATACGTTTCAAACAAGTTACTTGCTTCGAAAAAATGTGCATCTTAAATTTGTTATGAAATTTTTATATTGAGCATGTCCTTAATTTAATTTAATACTTTGTTATTGCTTGGCCAAATAACCATTTAATTTTTAATTGTTTATGAGCTTTAAGGCTGTTTCAAAATCTAATTTTTTGTTTAAAAGTCTACTCGTCTCATTTTTGCTCTTATCGAACGATATACGTCAAAGGGTTAGCAACTATTTGCTGTTAGTCGTGTAAAGACCTATATTTAAAAAAAAATGGTATTAAATGCGAATTTAGTTTATGAAAATTGCAAGCTTTTAAAGCATACTGAAAATTTGAAATCACTTTTTAGCGAATACCTGGAACGTTTAAAAATATGCAATATCTGCTGATGAATATTGCCCGCTATACATACTTTCAGCATTGACAGCATGATTTAATAGAAACAAAAAAAATAAACTTAAGGGCGTTGTTTAAACAACGCTGCATCTAATTTAATGTCTGCTCATGCCTGTCATATATAAATATAAAGTTGTAATCAAAAGCAAAATTGTGCATTTACTCAATTTTTCTACAACACAGTTCATCGGCCTACTGTATGCCACATTTGGTTGTGAACTAACATTTCGTTTTATTTGTAACTTATTTGATTTTCCGAATTTTTTACATCATATTCCATTCATGTCGCCGCCATCATTTCCTTACACACACTTGAGGCCTCGAAAAATGATGTTTCTTATTATTAAAGTATGTGAGGTGAGGTGCCATAATTATGACTTTGCTGTAATATTATTCACTTTATGCCCTGAACATTTCTCAAATGCGCAAACCATGCCATATTAACTCAGTAGTGGCAGTTATGCTGCTTTAAATTGTGATACTTAACACTTTAATGTTACTGTTGCATGCATATACCCATCGTACTTATTTACACAATTGTATGCAGTAGCATCATCAAACAATGTGAGTAATCGTTATTCTAACATTAGTATACTGATGTCAAATGTGGTCATAAAATGAGGTTAACGACGTGAACTATTAACTTTAGTACACATATAACATCCATTTTTTTTTTTTAATTTATGTGATTGTATAGAGTCATGTAAGTCCAAAAAAATATTTGTAACAAAAATTCCTCCAGAAAGGCACTGATAACGTGTTTAATGGAGCTTTTAGCATTTCATTGTGTCTCTGAAAAACTTTGGTCCAAGTAAATACCATACGACCTCTCAGATTGTGGGGCAATCAACAATTTTCTAGTCTTCTATCTTTCCAAGTTCCGTAAGATTGAATGAATGATATACAATTTTGTTATTCTTTCTTCTAAGCGACTGTCTGGTCGGTAAAATCTATATATATAAAATACAATGTTTGTCCTCTATAGACTCTAAAACTATCCAACCGATTTGGCCTAAACCAGTTTCATTTGAAAGGTTATAGTCCAAATTAGGTTTTCGGCTATATATCTTTTTGATATCTCAAGTGACAGACAAGCTGTGATGAGAAGACCGATAACGAAGAAAAAGGAGTTACTGCAAGGCCAGGTAGTAGCGCTAGAGCAGCTGATTCTATTCATTTTATATCTGAATTGTCAAACTTGCTTTATATTACACTGAATTGTCATTTATTGTGAATAAATTTTGACAATTTAGATGTAAAAGGCAAAAACAAAATACATTGAAGTTCCGGCTGCTAGGTGGCGCTGGAGTCGAGATATTTCTAAAATCCGTATTTACAGACCGATTTGATTGAAATTCACAACATTTATTAGACTCCTAAACATAAATACTTTGTGTGAAAATAATGTCGACAGGTGGCGCTGGAGTCGAGATATTTCTAAAATCCGTATTTACAGACCGATTTGATTGAAATTCAAAATCTATATATACATATAAACATGAAATGCCCCATGTATGTTACCGCATCACTTGAGAACGGCTGAACCGATTTGGTTGATTTTTTTTTGTTGTGCTCACAGATGCCACGACAAGGATTGTATGATAAAAAGTGGAACCACGCCTAACGATTTTAAAGAAATTTTAATGTGGAAGATACACCACACAAAGTGGGCCAAATTGACATGCGACGGGAAGTTTTAGGGTTCGAGAAATCTGTATCTGCATTTTATTTTTACTAACAACGGCCACTAGAATGCGCTTTGGTGCGAAAAATCAATATTTTTAGGTTTTTCCGACTAAGAAGGTAGTTATTGTATTATATCTGTTTTTCATACATAATGTATAAGAGGGGGCAACAACACAAAAATACTTTAAAGGCCGGGTATTTGCTAGTATAATCATAAAATCATATCATGAAAACTTCACAGGCCATCGTCTAAATGATGGAAAAGCAATAGCCTCTTAATAGGCAACAGTCAACCCCATCTTGGTGGGAATTAAATTATTTTTTGAAACTCGCCCATTCAATGAGAGGCAGACAATAGTATTTTCTTTTAATTGAATCTCGAACATTTAAAGTGTTAAGCCCTTTCTTAAGTTCACTCTTTCATCGACTTCACTGAGGAAATAACAAATGCTAATTAAAAATGAGCTACGTATACAAAGAAATACAGTATAATCTCTGAAGCTTACTAAATTTTTGGCAATTAAAACGGGTAGTTCGCTGATCTTTAAAAACTTGTAGCGTTCCTCAAGGGTAAGGTGGCCAAAAACTGAATGTCAACAACATTTATATCAGTTTTGTTTAAAAAAATTTAATGTATTATTTAATATTTAATTTAATATAAAGAAGAAAGATATGGCTTTAGAGTCATTTTTTCTTATAGACAGTTTAATTAAGTTATTTTTTCATGCTCACTGACGTTTTTGTCTGTTTGTATCACATTTTGCAACCAATTTTACGGCAAATAACATTCCGTGGCAATAAAAAGAGGAATTTGAAATATAAATCATTTTGGAAGTATTTGGAAAATTTGCAATTTTTTTCAATATGGTTAATATATATTACTTTTTTTTCGTGATTCTATTAAAAATATAAACAAAAATATTAAGGAATCTTCAATTACTAATGAACTGGTATGTAGCTGATCATCATAATATCCTATGCATAAAAATAAAAAGTATTCACAAATGAGGTAACTCGCTAGATGTTGTCCCTGGTAGTTCTGAGCGAAAACATTTCAACAGAGCTATTTCGCGATTAATATCTTAATACCATTTCGGGACTAGTTCTGGACAATTTGAGGTAAGTTCAGTACTATTTTGGGACTAGTTCACAAACTATACTCTTCTATAGTATTTCGAGACTATTTCAAGACCATTTTAGGAACAATTCAGGACTAATCTAGAATAATTTGAGGGCAGTTTTGAGGTCTGTTCGGGGCTATTTTGGGATAATTTAGAGATTATTTTGAAATCATTTATTTGTGAATATTTGTTTTTGTTTTTGCAACATATTTGATTTTATCAAACAATCCTTTTTAATCCTTTGAATTAAAACACTTTAAATTCGTTATTTCTTTCTTCCCAATATATTCGGAGATCATCCACAGGGGCTAAAAGGTAAACAAAATTATAAATGCATAAATTAAATTTTATTAAGACGGATACCTTATTAATTGTAGTAACCCCTGATAACGATCTCCGAAGGAGATTGAAATATATTGGGGAAAAAAAAAATTAATTTAATGTGTTTTCAATACATTTTGATCTAAAGCCGGTATTAAAATAAATTGTTTGATCATTTATTTGTCTAAATTCTCTAAATCGTCAAGCGCAAGCAAACAATGGTTAAATATTCGAAATATTCATACCTTGTTTTTTATTACTAAACCATCTTCTATCTAAGTATAAAGTTGCTTAATTTCTTAAAGAAAATAATAAGAACTTTTATAACAAGTTGAAGAAATTTTTTTTCAATCTACATCTTTACCAAAGCACTACAAGTACTTACTATGGATATGTTTACCAAACTAGCGCAAATCACTTATAATTGATCGGTAAGAAATAAATCGTATTTAAATGAATGGCTAACAAACAGTTTAGGCTCACATACATACATTTGTATGTGCATACCCAGACAGAAATGAAGCAGCTTTAAAAGTAATTTACAAAGAACTTTTTCAATGATAATTATTTGTTCTATTATTTATTTACATAAGTACTTTGAAATACTTTAAACTCAATAAGTGGAATATAAACAACTGTTTTCACACGAAATGAGTCAGTTTTTTCCGACAGGGTACATAAACTTATAATAGAAAATAAATGAATTAAGACACGAACTTACAACACTGAGTTGTAAAGCTTTGGCGGCTTTTAGCGAATTTGAAACTTATACATTTAAATATACTAAAGCCTTTCCACTCTATGGCTGGGCGTTATCTGATTGAGTAACAGTATTTGTTTATAATATTAAAAATGTGAATTGGCGGTAAGTACGCGATCATGCAACCTCTTTGCTATTAAGTTTACTGTTTACAATAATTACCACAATATGTAAGTATCAAATATGAAGCAAAATCATTTGACAAATAACTTATTAAAAACACGTGCAAATTTCTTTCGTACAATTCAGCAGCATCTGTAGTGCAGTAATCTTCTAAATCGTATTTGCGCCTCTCCCAGCGTTGTCTGCCGTGTCTCGGGCATTGTCACACAGAAAAGCAGAAAACACACAGACATCAGTATTCCGACAAGCAGCGTATAGATGTACATGGAGTAGGTGTTGAAGTCAAAAGTACAGATAACGATAATATGTATCGCTTGTTGCACCATCAGACAGCCAGCAATAAAATACGGCTTCAGCGTCGTCGGGAAAGCCTCACTCAGGTACACCGTGGAGCTGGGCGCAAACAGTCCCGCAAAGAATTGAAAAACTTGCGAGAGCACACAAATCACCGACATGTGGTACTCACTCTTCACGCTCAACTCATCATCGTATTCGCCACCAATGGCGATGGACAGCACCGCCGTGACAAGTAGCGCCACCAAAGACACCATCTTTCTGCCCGTCACATCAAACATATACAGCGATGAGAAGGTGCCGCCGACGCGTAATATGACAAAAACTATGGGCTGCCAATCATAATCACCCAACACCAGTAAATTGGCCACCTTCACCGCCTCATTCATAGGTAGCGAGAAACCAAATGTCACCATACTACGATAGAGCAGCAAACGTAGCAATGGACTCTGCAGCAGCGTGTCGCGCCACTCCACCGTTTCCGTCTCCACCACATAGATCTTCTGTTCGTCCAATAGTACTTGCAGTGCTTGCGGTGCCGCATACTCAGGCCGTTGCAGTTGACGCAAACAGTTGAGGGCGCGCTCATCGTCACATTGACGTATAAAGAAAATGGGCGATTCGACAATGAAGTGCGCACAGCAAATGGCCAATACGCCGAATATAATAGCGATAATGCCATGTAACCGATCCGCGGCAAAATACACCTTCGAGGTCCATTGCGAAGTGTAAACGACTTGGATGACAATGCCAACAGTCAAGCTATTTTGCTCCAGCCACAAACAAAAGCCGCGATTTTCGGTGGCCGCTATTTCGCTGGCGTGCACAAGAAATGACAAGGTGGTGCAGCCGAGAGCGATGCCATTGATGTAGCGCGCTGCCAAAACGGCGCTATAGCTGTATGGCACGCTGGAGATGATGATGCCACCAATAATCACCAGAATGGCGCCAAGCAACTGCAAAATGCCAACTGATCGTTGATGAGCAACAAGTCGAATTCAATTATTTGTCATTTACTTGCTTCTAAACTTACCATAAAGACACGCTTAGGCACAGCTTTGATTAGCGGCGCGGCTAGCCCTACGCCAATTATGAAGCCAATGAACCAGGAGTAGCGTAATTGCATGGTGTTGGGAATGTGTGTGTGTAGGTTCCAACCTAAACCAAATGCCATGCTCATGCCACCTGGCACAAAGATGAGGGCGCCTAGAAGAAAAATATTCCTTATTTATTTTATGTAATGAAAGATTAGGTATTTTTAAAATATTTAAACAAGTTTAGAATATCGTTAAAAACTTAGAAAATTTTTTTCCAAAGGACCGTTTTCGAAATATTAAAACCAAAAGTGTTTTTTGGCTTTCTAGCAAAACGATTGGTGAAAATGCATTTATTTCTTTGCCTCGAATATATGGTGGTTAGTCGTAGACGAATGGTCATCTTATAGGATATTCTCGTGGAAGCGGAGACATTTGCTTACGCATGGGAACAGCTCGCCAATTTTCTAATCGACCTCTTTTAAAGTAGGCCCAAAGTATCAAATAAAATAAAACATTTTTTCATTTAAATATTTACAAAAATTTTTGAACTTTTGTAGCTTAAAAATAATAATTAGAAATTGTGAAAATCAAAACTTTTTACCTTTATTTAAAATAAATAAATGTAATAAAAAATTCTCTTAATGAATTTGTATAAAAATATTTTATATACAATAACAATATAATTTGCCTAAATGTTTTGTTTTTTTTTTTGTCTTTCAATCTTCTTGCGTATTTATGTTGTATCACAAATGGAGGCACCTACAGTTTTATGTCGACTCGAATGGTAGATGTATTTTTTTTATGAGCAGCTTTTTCGTAGCAGAAATACACCCAGGAGTTTGCTATTGCCTGCCGAAGGGCGATCTTTATTGCAAAATATAACCCTGGCTAAGGTTCTAACAGGAGTACTCAGCAATTATCGAGTTATAACACTAAAGCTACACACTCTTTAATTTATTTAAAAAAAAATAAGAATATTGAAAAGATAGTCCCGAGAATGAAGAAAATGAAATGAATGTTTAATTTCTAAACTAACAAACCGGGAAATCAAGCCTTTTAACAGCTTAGACAATAAACAACAAAATATTTTAATATTTCACTAAAAGTCTAAATGGTTTCATATACATACAAAGTGCATACATGTCATCGAGACCTACAAAAATATATTTATATTAAATTTTTAAGACATGTTCAGCTATTAATTTGATACTTGCTTATGTATACATCTTAAAGTCATTTTATAATAATTATAAAGAAAAAACACATTTTCGAGACTAGTTCAGGACTTTTAGGGATGGTTTTCGAACGATTTCGAGGCGAGTTCGGGAAAATATATGTGTTAATTAAGATCCAATTCGGCACTAGTGTGTAACCATTCTGGACCCATCCTAAAAAATACTGAAAATAAAACAAAAAGATACAAAAATTGACCTAAAATGTATATACCGAAAAGAAAAAGAAGTGTACCGAAAAGTTATTTAAAATTACCGAAAACGTTTAGAAAAAGTACTGAAAATGTACCGAAAATGTACCAAAAATTTACGAAAGTGTACCAAACTAATAACGATAATATTCCAATAATATACCGCACGTGAAATGAAAAAGCACTTCAAGTGTACCGAAAAAATACATAAAATATACCGAAGTGTAGCGAAAATGTAAACACACAGTACTCAAAATTCCGCAAAAGCACTAAAATTATACCGAATTAATCTCAAAATGGCCCAGCGTTTTGGGACTTATACATTTTTTTTTGTCCCACACATACAAAGTATAACTTTTTGTGTAAAGACTAAAAAAAATAACATAAGTTATTTTATTTGAAAGGTAGAATATTTCCATTTAAGAGAAACGAAATTGTTTGACTTGCTTAAATGCATACCGTGGAAGAGACCTTAAATATATTTATTTCGTTTCGTTTAAAAAAAAACAGTCTTGTACATAAATACATATGTATTTTGATTATAATTTTCAAATAAATATATCTTGTTTAAATTTCATTGTTAAAAATTTAATTTGGCTATCATTTTCAATTTGTATTAATTTATTAATATCACCTGACAGCAAAGCCATCCACTGCTTCACTGTTGGATGGTACACATATTTATTTTTCTGCTGCAAATTGTTATCGTCATAGATTCCATCAAGCGGATAACTGTTTCTACAAATCATTTCTAACTCCGTATCCCTTGCCATCAATTTTAGATTTATCGATTTTTTTTTTTTTAACAAGCAAATGACTAAACTGACGCTATTCTCTACGCTCCGCAGGGTTCGAATGTTATAAATAAACTAAATACACTCATGCGCGGCTCGTTTCCCGTATACAACAAAAGGCATTAGACCTTATCACAGCGGTCGATAAAGTTGGATAAATGTGGTATTATGTTGAAATGACAAATAACGGTGGCGACGCAATATGGAGCAACTGTATAAAACCTTATCGCTTGCTGAAAAGCAAACAATCAAAATACAAGACTTTTGTAATGCCAACTAAACTCATTGTGCAAATACAAAAAGTTAAATATGCATGGAATACAAGTCAAAGCAGATGAAGAATGAATTACTTAACAAGAAAATACAATTACTGCATACGAATAGAATGATAGAATACAAGATTTTGCCGGTCTTAAGGGTGTGACGATAGCTTAGAAAGAAAACAAAAAAGAAAAGGTACGAAAAAGAAAATAAATAGAAACCATGGAAACTGGCAAACCAGTCAACTTGGTCAAGTCCAAGGTGAATTCAGAGAAGTTGGTGGTAACCATATATGTATGTATGTACATAAATGTACATATGTACATACATGTGTAAGTTTAAAATCACTTAAATCGAATGTGGCCAAAGAATTTTTTACATTCTGAGCTGAAGTCCCTGAAAACAGCTGATGCCACCTTTGTGCAAAACAAAAAAAGAAGGGGCTTAAAAAGAATAAAGTAAATAGTACCAAGGCAAGAAATTGATAAAAGTCGTAAGAACAAAAAACATAAATATAGTTTCTGTTATACATTTTTTTCTTAAATTATTATTTTTTTTCAACGACAGAAAAAGTTTCCGCTTGCGTTTTTGCCAGAAATCATGTTATACAACTAAGTTTGAAAATCATAAAAACTATTTCATAATATACTATTTTATTTCTTTTTGCTTACTGCTTATACCATATACCATAATAGTCTGTTAGACCTCATTTTCTGTGTGAACATTAGTTTTCTGATGGGTTTTCGTAACTTCATTCCCATTTCATTCAATGCCCTTTGGACCGTACGGCCGCTTCATGGCTTCTGTTGAAATTTGATCACCGCGCTGCGTTGTATTGTAGCAGGTTTAAAAGGATCCGTCGTGGTTAACCGCCCTAAATGATTCCTATACGTTTATGATAGAGCCTTCTTCTTCCCAGATCTTTTTTTGCGCTCACGACTACCTGTTTCCTCACGTTTTTTTTATTATTTTGTTTACAGCAGTGTGGCTTATTCCAATTATATGAAATATTTCTTACCTCATTGTTTTTTTTTTTGCCATTTTTGATGCTATCACAATTCGCGCGGGAAATTTTCAATTACAAACTGAATATGATTGAAAAATCTTACAAAATAAATATCATATTAACAATACTTGCCGTAAAGAAATTTTTTCGAACAATTTAAAATGTTTTATCACAAATAGAATAATTCGCGTAACCGACCACTGATAATTTTTTTTGTCATTGGCTGTAGATTGTATTGAATTTCATAATGTCAAAATTTCAACTTAATAAATTGTTTGAGTCATCCAAAATACATTTACATATTAATATTTTTTAATAGTCTCGCTAATGATTTTCCAAAGCCTATTGGTAACTTTATTTTGTTTGTTATTCTCAAATTCTAAGCTTATACTCGTATGTGAATATCAAAAATCTGATGGAAATGAAAACAGACTGAGCCCCACATCTTTTAAAAACTTTCAATCGTATTATAAATACTTACATTTGAATACAAAATTGCGTACACAAGCTGAATTCTTGGAAATAAGTTTGGCAAATATATGAAAGTGTGGTGATTTTTTTTATTTGTCTTCACAAAATTAGAAACTTGTTAAAGAAGTCAGAAAATGAAGTGTATCTAAATTAAAAAATAATAAAAATATCATAAAAGGAAACCAAAATTGTTAAAATTTTCGAAAAATAAAGCGCAACTATTTTTATGCAAGCAAGTAAACTTATGTATGTATGTGTAAATATGTATGTATACTCGTATAACTACAAATACTAAATCGAAATATAAAATCATTACATATTAGAGTCATCGCTTTTACATTTTTCGTAAGCATTTCACGCTGCGCACTAGAACGGCATAACAAATTTACTATCCAACAAACGAAATTCCCAATAGTAACGTCAGGCATTGAACCTCTGTTTTTGACTTTGATATTTCATTTCGAATAGTGCCGATGATAATCCTTCAATTTAAGTGTGTGAAAGCATTCTAAATTGCAAATTGAAATCTTTATGTAATAAGCCTTCACTTGGCTGTGATGACCGTAAAATTCAGCAATGGCTACTTTCGCAATCCAACATTCACTCGCTCTTCTTTAATTGTATGATTAGTCACGCATTTGCACTAAATTTTGCTTGCAAACATATAGAATACCTAATTGTTCTTTGACTCTTAATTACTGGCGAAAAGTGATTAATGAGCGGCCAAACAATCGAGAACAAAAAATGGCAAAACGAAAAGTGTTAGAGAATTTTGACATTGCCTGCACTTTTAACACTCGTTTTGTAATTAGGTTAATGAAAAATTTAGTATACCGACTTCGATGAAGTTGTTAATTTGTCTTTTCTCCAGCAAAATGCATAATTAATTACTAATTGCTTGCTTGAGGCAAATGCTCACAAAAGTAAAGGCAATGAATCAAATTTACTCGAAATCGTATCGCCATTTGACTTACATATACATTATATATATATGTATTTTGATTCATTTTTTTTCGATAGTTATATATGTATGTATACCCCAATTATAACCTATCACATATTGACTCATGTTGACTATATTTATATTGCTTTATTCATTTTTTGGTTATATTTTTGAAAAAGGCCATAAAAAACCTAACAAAATTTATTTTTTCTTGAAACAAAAATATAGTTCTTGTAACAGAGTTTTTAAAAAACTACCGAACATGCGTATTTGTAGCTTGTTTTTGCAATCATTTCCATGTATCACATGCTCGAATTTTGTAGATATAAAATACTGCGCAATTGTAAAAAATCAAAGCATACACTGTGCAACAATTTTGTGACATACTAAACTAGCCCGAACTTTGTTAACATTTTCTAAAACTACTCGTAAATATATCCAGTTATAAATCACTCAAAGGATTTGCAAAAGCTAGCGAAATTTTTTCGGTCTAAGTTGTTTTCAATTAAATGGGAATAATAGCTGAAACATATGCAGTAAAATGTCGCGAGAAATATTTTCGTATAATAATTTAACCCATTCAATAGAGACTTTCACCCATTATTCAAAAAACTACTAAAAAATAAGATATATAAATATTCTAAAAAAATGTGTCTTCGAAAATTGTACACACGATTTAACCTAAATTTTCATGTCATCAAAGTAAAAGTTTCAAAAAAAATTAAAACAAATGTGGCAAAAAACTTGTATTTTACAATTATTACACAGGTCTATAAAAAACATATGAAAGGTAAGAATATTAACTTATATTTTTTGTGTTGCTGATTACGACTTTACAGTACGTTTCATTCATTAGTTCTTTTTTGCGAATTAATGTGAAATGATTGGGTAAATACTGCTTCTATGCAATTTCCTTAAAAAAATTTTGTGCAATTGTTTTAAAAACTACGCCAGATTAGAGAGAAGACTTGTGCTATTTAATTGCAGAAATGAAATCGACAAAACAAATTTAATTAGTCTTTACTTTTCTTCGTCTTGAAATGCCCATGTACTATTTTAAATTGCGCATACCTCTTCAATATTCAGTAGATAATAATTAATTTAAAAAAAAATTGTGTATGCACTTTACTTTAATTCAATTCCCATCACAACATTTTCCATTGCTCACTCTCACCAATTAGTATTTTATTAAAGGTAATCAACTTTATCCCGTTATATTTTATTGTGCCACTCAACGCAAAGTTATGTTTAAGTTTAACAAGGTTGTCATGTTAAAATATTCTCACATCTGCTACTACATAAACACTCGTACTTGAATCACAAATTATTTGCATCAACTTTTATTTTAAAAATTGCAAACACACATATACGAAAAACAGATAGACAAATGTCTTTATTTTGTATTTCAAATATATATATTTTGCATGTCGACTAGTCTAGTTAAGCCCCCTTCTCTTTTAATTGCTCTACAGGATAAATTAATTTTTAAAAATTATTATTTTTTTAGTAAAGAAGAATTAAATTTTCTGAATCATGACTTTTAGCATTTGCCATTCAAATGATGGTTGCACAATTTTTTATATCCTTAATGGAAGGCTTTTGTGATTAGATAATACATATTTTCGCATTAGCACAATTTAAAAAAAAAAAGTGTTCTAAGGAAAGGCAGGTCTAATATTATATTAAGCTCTGTTGACATGAGTAGATTACAACCAATTCAAAAAAGGTTTGAATTTGACGAAGTGGTTGCCGATACTTTAAAGAAATATTGCAAAAGCTTAATTTTGTGAAATTATTTTTAAAGTAATTATTTGTATTGTATATTTATAAAATATGCAATTTTATAATTTTTTTTTATATAATAATACTTGTAATAATAATAAAAGATGAAAAATAAGGAAAAATTCGGCCACAACTTTTTTATGATTTCCAGTATTTCCAATTAGAGGAAATTAACCACTAAATTTCAAATGAAGACTTCTCTCATAACTATTGCAACTATGATTGACATCGACAGAACCGGTTAATAGAAAATAAATGTCCATGTATTTATTTGCGAGTATTGTCAATTGCGTCAAATGACAGACTTCCTGCAGCATTATTTGTGATATTTCATTGAAACTTTTTCATATGCCAAACTTCAGCATACAAAAGCTGGCTTAAGTGATACGTGGTGGCGTAGGTTCGACTCCCGCGGAAGCCGTGATGCAAGAAATCTGATGAGGAGATGTGGTGATCTCCAAAATAGTACTAATACTTCTACCGCTTTGGGTGTTGTTGTGTTTTTTCTCTAATTTTTTCCAAAGAAAATTGCCCTTTAGCTCATTTAAAAATAAATAATGAAATTAAACAGGTCGAAAACAACAAAAAAAAGCACACAAACTTAAACTATACAATGTATGCATACATTTATCTTCTTATAAGGTATACCATTGTATTCTATTTATGTATCCTACATCGAATACTCTAAATATTATAAGAAAAAAATTGTATTTTATTTGAACAAATATGGGAATTATATAAAAATAAATAAATTGGTTAAAATTGCGAATATGTGGTGCGGCTATAATTTTGACATGATGTGTATAAAGCGTAAAAAAATTTAGCGCCTTTATGCAAAATTCAATGCAAAGCATAAGGCTTTAGTACTAAGAGCCATTGTTTAAGTAAATAAAAGCGCATAACACTAAAGAGGAGCAAGTTTAGGTATTTCGCACGTGTAGCTACTATTTACGAGTTCGTCACATATTTCAAGAATTTACTTCGGCAAGCGAAGTGAAAGGCACTATGTTAAAGGTAAGATGCACATAAAAATCTTGGTAAAACATATTTTCAAATGACTAGCAAACATTAAAAAATGCAGCATTTGTTTGTTTCCCTCATGCCAAATATTTGCCCGACTCAATGACGTGCAGTCAAGAGCATCAACAAAAGACTTAAGGCACAAACTTAATAAAATGCAACAATTAACTTTCGCGGCACTACATAAGTAAATACAAGCTTAATATTTCGGTAATAGAAAAAACCAAAGGCATTTGCATGTTTACAATCTCTCAGTGAAGTTAAGACATTTACTGTGATCGATTCATTTCTTCGTTAATTATAATAATGTAAGAGATTTTTACTTCCCAAAACAACAACAGTAATCAGTTATATAGTAGAACTGTGTCTAATGTGCTCAAACATGTTGTTGCTGACCATTATCCATTTTAAGTATGGCTTTCAGCTACGCTTTGTTCCATTAGCTGGTAACAATTTGCAGTGCTGCAACTTTCACAAGCAAAAGCACAAGCAAAAAACCAGGAAAAAAAACCAAAAGGTCCAAGATATGAAAATTCAGTCAATTAAGTTTTTGAATATAAGCAAAGTATCCCATGAAAAACCCTTTCAAATATTCAACGTCGCCCGCAAAGGCATTGCTCCGTTCAACAATATCAAATTTGCTGCAAGACTTCGGCGTCTTTTGCAAATTATGCTCTGAAGGTGTTACAAATTTAGCTTTTGCTACACTTGTTTGTCGGAAACAAGTTCAATGTTGACTACGTCTTTCACTTTACGACCGTTCTTTGCCACATTAACGGTAATGCTAACTTATTTTCTGCTTCAGTGGCCATGCTTTGCAATGAACACTGCTTTAATTTTTTTTTTTTTTTATGAACTTTTGCATTTTGCTGTTTGTGCGGGTAAGTAAAACAAATTTCACATTTAATAATAGACATTTGCTCGCACTCACTCATGTGCACACACTAGGCTATTCAATCGCCATAGCACAAACTCTTTTTCATATACCGAAACCTTAGAATTACAGCATCGGGATTCCGAGTTATTCACTGATTTATTTACATTGTCAGGTTTACACAGGCAGGAAGTGAAATTGAAAATAAAAAAATAAAACTAGTTTATTGGACATGAAAAAAATGGTATATAGAAACCAAAATAAGTGCTCCGTAGTAGTTAATGTTTGAATAGCCGCATCTGTTCAATCATTTTTTGCAAGATTTTTGTAAAAACGAAAAATTCAATAGCAAAACGCAAGTAAATTTCTTACGGTTTGACAAAGTGGTTTTTCATTTTACTATGTTGCATGTTGATGTGGTGGAAATAGTACGATTAATTTTGTTTTTAATTATTAAGACCAAATATGGCGACAAAGAATCTTACAATTTGTATTTATTTTCATTGATTTTCCTTAAATCCAAAAAAACGGTACTACAGTTTTTCGCTTTCTGAAATGGAGAGTTATATGTAATGTTTGTATTTAAAATGAACGGTTAAATGCTGAATAACAGTTAACTTGTGAAAATGGCCTTACAAACACAATCAATCTTCTAAGAAATATAGAACAATTGAAAAATTATGCTCGATTATTCTCATGTGTCTTTCACGTCCTCTTAAAAAACTATATAAGTACTTTCACGTATGTATAATTTTTCACTTAAGTTTTAATCTATAAATTATAAAAAGAAGTTAAAAAAAATGTCTTGTTTTATTTTCAATCATTCTAAAAGCAAAAAATATATTTGCTTTTCATGCGATAAAGTGAGTTATACTTACCAGCTCTGTTTAAATAATGGGAAAAATTTAATTAATATAGTATGGAATATTAATATTGGGGAAATCCGGAGCCCCAAACAAACTTGGAATTATCATACATTTTGAAAAACAAAAACATTGAGGTTTTGAAAACTTATACTTTTTTTCATATATGAATACAGTATTAATATTAATGATTTTATATAACTTTGCAAAAATGTTCAAAGAAGAAATATTCAATTTCTAAGAGGACATGATCCTCAAATCTGTTTTCTATAAACATGTGCTTATAATAAAAGTCAACATTTCACTCTTCAATAACAAACAATCACATTTAAAAATTTTGAAATAAAAAAAAATTAAAAAGGCGAAAAATTTAAAAGTTGGGGAAGTACATACGTATGTATGTATATACATACATGAATATCATAATTCAATTATTAAAGGTTTGGTAACTAAGCAGCTAGCTCCTTCACTTTTTGTCAAGCGGCTCCCTTAGCATCCGAACCGTGTTGCTTCTTAAAAATTAAAATAGTAGTAACCTGAAAACTTTTTAATACCAAAAACTAACGGGCAACACTTTTTGATTCTTTTGTCCGCGTAAACGGTTAGTTCAAATCCGGATTTTAAAGACAGCCTTTTTTCTAATTACAAGACTGACCCCGCATCGTAAATATTTCATGTAAATGTGTATAAATAATGCGCTTTTCCATTGAATGCTTTTCGAACGCATATAAATTCGATGTGATGGAGTGGAAAGTTTTGTAATTTCTAGAAGGAATGGGTTTAATTAAATTTAAAATAATGTGATAATCATCCAAAAACATGAATTTGTAAGAATTAAATTTTTGAGTTATGAAGTTTGATTCGTTTTTCTTGTAATATATAAAGATTCTCTTTCTTAAATTTCGAATTATTATGGTTTTCGTCGTCCAGGGGTTCGTCATAATATTAAGAATTTTCCTGATGTCAATGATATACATATATGTAAATAAAAGGAATAAAGCGAATAAATAACGTAAATATTTTAAGATAATGTTTTATGATCAATCGAAATTATTTGTCGTTTAGTTCATGGGGCAAATAAATTGAAAATTAATTCGCTGGTTAAATATTAAAAAAAAAAATTACCAATAAGTACATAATTATGTTTTGTAAAAGTAGCTATTGTATTTATTAATTTCTAGTTAAAGAAACCATTAACATATTACTATTAATTATTTACTTTTTAAGAAAGGGAAAAAAAATTCTAACCCGTTTTCCATACTACGTAAAACATCCCTTTATAAGGGAGTGTCAAAATTTGAATGTCATTATTTACCTAACCTTTTATAATAGAATCATGCATGAATATCCGATTTTTTTTCGTAGCAATAATTTATGTATATACACAAATACCTATGTACATATGAAAAATTAATTTACGCATTGAAATTGTGAGAATATCTTCATTTGTTGACTTTAAAACGAAAAACACGTTTTTAATATGAGATCGTGTTAAAATAGTTTATCTGAAAGGTAAAAAGTTGTTATGTTGGATATGATAGATGCAAAATTATCTGATTTAGTGGAAGAAAATGAATTGTGGACGAAGATGAAGATGCCAAAGGTTCTGATAATCTTGTCCAAGCAGAAATGGATATCGATCTTGATCGCTGACTACATTCATATAGTCTTTTATAAGGCACAAATTTAACCAAGAAAACGTTCTTGAAACAAGCCTTTCTGACGTCAAAGAAGAGGTTTTTGTAGTGATGGAATTGGAATGTGATGCTGAACCAGACCCATTTTCTTACAAATCAAGTTCGGTTCACGAAGGTGAAGTCATTAAAATTATACTAGTTTAAGTCGTATGCGTTAATATAATAAAATGTTTCTAAAAAAATTCATGAATTTCAATGAAACCTACGTGAATTTTAAAAATAAAAAGAAATACAAAATGCAAAATATCTGAAGTTTTTACTCCTTTCGTGGAAATTGGTTAATATATTGACCAAATTTTCCAAAGGTTTGCAGCCTCGCCAAAAGCATTTTTTTTTAAGTTGCTGAATTTTTAAGCTTATTTAAATCGAAAACTCTGAGTTAAAATCAAAAAAAAAATATTTTGTTCACTAGTTCAAAATTTGTTCGGAAAGGGTTAAGGACAAACATAATTTGCGTACTTAATGACGCTCGAGATAAGCTGTGCAGATATGTATATCTTAACATACATTTAAAAAGCAATTTCAATTTATTTAACAACAATAATTTTGAGCTGCATTAACGCATACCATATTAATTCATATATGTACATATGTGTTTATATACATTCATTTTTTCTTCTTTTACACTGTACATACCTATGGACATACATACATATATGTATATACATAAACGTTTCGTTCAGCAATCAAAACCCACTCTCTAGTCAGCCCTTATCGGTTTGCTGCCAGTTTTTGTCATTGATTTTTTAACAGCTAATTTAATTGTAGCGTCCAAATACTTTCACTTTTCATTTCGAGGAAAAGTTGGAAGTCTTTTCATAAATTTTCAACATTAACAATATCAACTTTTTTTTACAAATTGTTTTCATCCACTTTAGGTGCACACTTTTCCTTATTAGTAGTTAGTATACATACATATGTCTATCTATATCTATATGTATGTATGCACGATTATGCGTCTAAAGGTGTCCAAGTTGAATGACATCGGCTGCCCACTCATAAACATCAGACGTGACTGGGCGTGTTGCAGTTAAAAAAAAGTTCCAAATGGATGTTAGAGAGTGTTAGTGCATGTTTAATAGACTTCAAAAATATCTCAGCGGAGTGTGAGCAATTGAAACTGGTCTAAAATGCCGAAAATGGTGTTGCCCCAAGCGCATTTGCCATATTTTTTTCTAATGCCGTAAAGTTTTTTATGTTCGCCTCTACTAATGTTAATATGTAGGGTGCTCCAAAAGCAAATATCAAACTTTTAAATTTTTATAAAATAAGTAAATATTTTAAAAATACATACAAAATTATTTGTTATTTTATATGTTCACAATATTCAAAAGATTTTTGATGAATTTCCTTTTCTATTTAATTTAATTAAAAATATAGAAAGCTGTGGCCGAATGTGTAGCGGTACAATGGACGTGTAAAATCTAAATAATAGAAAAAGCGTTTTATAAAAACAATCACCCTTCGGCGCAGGCAATACCGAACTACCAAGGTGATATTTATCAAGAAAAAAAGCTTCTCAATATAACATATGTCGTTCGGAGTCGGCATGTATGTAGGTCCCTCCATTTGCGGTAAAACATAAAGGCGCACACTACAAATGGTCCGAAAAGATCGGCCAAACACTGAGCTTATAGTCCATTCCATTAGAAAAACCACCAAAATCCACCCTTACATTTTTTTATGAAACAACTTTTGAGAATTTCTTTGAATATGCAGTTTTGTTGCCCATTAAATTTTAATCTAGCAAAGTGAGAGTTTTAATTGGCTAAAAAATACCGTTAATTTCTGAAAATTTTTTCGCATTAGCATTTGCTACCATAAACGAAATGTATCAAAAATCAACGATATAATTCAGTCGCCTGAAATTCGTACTTTATTGGACTAAAATCCCATTAAAATGTTAGAAATTTTGGAAGCTATTTTTTTTATCAAAAAGGACTTTGAATATCGTGCACAAGGGACTGAAATTTACCTTTTATTAGAATTATTTTTAATAATTTCCTGATAAGTGTCAAGTTTAACATTTTCAGCCCATCTCAGAACTTGATTATACTACTTTGTAAAATTGAATTAGCCCGCTAGGTGGCGCTTGGTATGAGATATTTTGAGAAACCATGGTTCGAATTTACTGATGCATCAGAAGTAAATGTTATATTACAAATTTAAGCAGGTTTTAAGCATTTTAAATAAACAAAATTTACTAATTGACTCTAAAACACAACTTTAAAAAATGTAGTGAGATAGAAATTACTGCCGACTGCAAATGTATCACCCAGCACAGTATAAGTCTATGTATGTATGTTATATCCCATCTCATAATAATAGCAGCCCCAAATATGACAATTTAAATTTAATTGATTAAATTTGCATTATTTTTCAATTAAAATGCAGTCCATTAAAATGATTTAAAAACGTTTAGTAAACTTTGCACAAATTACATTTTTTTTACATTTTTTGTAGCACATTAAGTGTGGGTTTCTTAAAAGCCCGTTAAAGGCTAATCGGGCTATAAGAGCCGGTTAAAGCCATATATCAATTTGCGCGAAAGCCTTGAATATTAGGCTGAATCTAACTAAACGCCGGTTATTGTCATCAGTCTTTAAGAAACCGGCCCTAAACTCTAGTTTCAAGTGGTTAAAATTTTTGGCAATGTTCTGAAAAATTCTAAAGATTCTTAAAACATGTTTGAATGTTTGATAATTATTTTTTTAAATTTCTTTTTTGCATTTCTTACAAGTATAAAAAGTCGCCAACTGGTTCGAAAACACATGATATTGTCAAGTTAAAAAGCCATTGGCCCTCATTCGACAGTTGCATCCGCCAAATTTTAAAGACATGGAAAAGAAAGAGACAAAGTAAAGAAAGAGACAAATACAAGGAATAGCACGCATAAGAAAAGAAGAAATCCGAGAAACAGGCGATCTCAGCGTTACAAAATACCTGATTTTTCCATGTTCGTAAACCACTATATTGGTTACATTATACATTTATGTTAGAGAATAAACTGTATTTTTATTAAAAAATAATTTTTCTCAATAATAATTGTCAATACCCGGTGCAGTTATAATTTTGGCAGCGGGTGTATGATAGCATAAGTTGTTTGAATGTGTACATATGTATGTAAGTATACACTTTCGTTTTTCTTTTCTGTTTTCCAAACCCCATGTTGACCTGTTTTTCTTTTCTATTTTTGGCGGCTGTCAGCGAGCTGACAATATTGCAACATTTTGTTTGACGCCGTTTGGGCGTTGAGGTTATTGCTCGCTCAATAATGCTCCTGCAGACAAGCTTTTTCCCTGGCCCCTTCAGCTAAGTAAATGACGGAAATTTAAGCTAGAGAAATTTATGTGTCTGCATTGCGAATTTCAAATAATGAATAAATTTTCACTTTTCACACATTTACAGTTAAACAGTTAAACATTTTAAAACGAAAAAAATTGAATAAATGGATACAAAAGTTATTGCTTGTATTTATGATCTAAGTTTGGAAACCTTACAATTATTTTTATTGTATTTATTCCTATCACTGCATTGTTTTTGATTTATGTATTTAGTTTAGAGGAAGTGTAGCTATGTATTCACGTCCTTTGCCGTCCTTTAGTAAAAAAATAAACATCGTTTTCGAAGAGCATATTCTTTTATCCATTCCCCTTGTTTTTTGTTTGTTTAGAAAAATTATTTCAATTATTTTCATTTTGAGATAATCGATAAACAAATACTTAATGCCGAGGTATATTTTTTTTCATAAAAGTAGCATATTTTAAAAAGTTATACTAATATTAAACGTTTTTCAGTTACTTATTGATTTATTTACGTATTTATTTATTTTTTTATTAATTAACAAATTTATTACCTTATTTATTTATTAAATTAAATTGGACATGTTCTTGAGACAACGTTATTATATTTTATTTAAATTCAGTTAGAGTGATTCGAAAAGAAACAGAAATTTAAGGGAGCGTACACTTTTTCACGTCACAAAAAGCCCAATAACCAAATAATAAAACTAAGAAGCATCTGTGATATTTGTTTACTGCTAAAAGTAAAAATTGAACAGCAGAAAAACAAACAGGGTAATTCCCTGTCGGAAAAAAGCACACAGTCTCAAAAACTAACCAATTTTAAAGTAGTTTGAAATAAACTGCTTTGAAACATATGCAGCGTGCGAAAAGTGGTATGGAGAAGTAGCTGGATATAAATAAATTGCATTGCAGTTTGTTTTTATTTGAATGTGGTTAAAATCAAATGCAGAGGCAGATAATTCACTTGCTCCTTGAATATCGCCAAGTTAATAAAGTTAGTTGATTACAAGAAAAAAGGAAGAATTTGATCCACTTGTGTTTTTTTTAAAAAAAAAGGATTTTTTAAATGGCTTTTAAAGTACTTTGATTTCCGACAGGGTAGACATACAGGCGATTGAAAGCTAATCATGCAAACCGAAAAAGTTTTAAAAATGTGGCTGATTCAGAAAACAAACTGAATTTTACCAATGGAAAAAGAATACTTAAAAACTTCAATTTAGGTGGACCAAAATGAAAATCCATATCAGTTTATAAAGGATATTTGTTTTGTATACTCCTACAGAGGTACATGTGTATGTATGTACCATATATGAATACTCGTATACATACATATGTCCGTATATATTAATAAAAAATATTTGTACATGAATGCACATTTCAGTAGCCTTTAGTTATTTGCTTTGTTTTCCTCGATTTATCGCTTGCACATCAGAAAAACTAAGCAATAGTTCAAAAGTGCCACTAATGAAATACACACTTCACTTTCCATTTTAACTGGATTTGTTCGAGTAGCATGTAACTTAGTAACTACTTACCGTCATAGACAGACTGATTCCAAAATTGTATTATTTATTACTTTTGTTAAAATGTCCGTTAATTATTTTTATGCATTTCTCCATTGGACGTCTTTAGTGTACTAACTAGGAGCAGGTATCGCCGATAGCAGCAATAGAAAGCTGAAGGAAGTTGTTTGCTACATCTAAAGCGTAATGTACATGAGGTATAATGTGATATAATGGAATGTACATAAGCTAACTTTGCTTACCTATTGACCTAACTAAAACTGTGTTTGTGTGGGCTCAGTAAGCAATTGAAAACCAGAGCTCTTTCTCGAAGATCAAAAATTGCACGAAACTGAATGATTGGATGGTGGAGGTGGCTCTTTTCTACGCACCCTACATATGTACATTAAATGCTCCGGTCACAAGGCACATCAAATAGGTAGGCGCAGCAACCTTTTTTTAACTTTTTTCATATTTTATTTTAATTTGAATTGTCAAATTTTGAATTTCGTTGTGATAAGTATGCTTTCAGTACAACTCAAGGTAATTGATAAAATATTTTAGAAATGTAAGCTTTTAAAAGCAAAAACAAAATACACAGAGCTCATAATTTTTTTTTTCAAATTTCTACTGTGCCTACCTATTGAATATGCCTTGTCCGGTCATAAAACTTATGACACGGCAATCAAAGTGACTTGGGGAATATCACCCAAACTAACTGTTGCTCTTCCATCACGGTTCTTACATATGCGACACTGGCTTAGTGGCCTAAAGTTTAGTTTTGTTTACGTGGAAATCACATGAGCAATGTGCACTTGTCCAAATGCCGCTCTTGGTGTTATGTAAGCATTTCTCTCCAGCCCATTCTGATATAAAAGTAGGACTATTAGAGCGCCTTACGGTTTCTTAGACCATTCAGCATGAATAATTCGACTATCAAGATCGCAGCAGGGACAATGATTGATTAAGGGTCCCAAATACGATATACCGATGGATTCAAAATGAATGATTTCAAAAAAGCCTACCAAACAAACTGTTTTTAATAAAATTGGGTCCCTTAATAGTATAACGCTTTGGTGGGTCCCGGGTTTGAAGACAGCAAAAGGAATGAGAAATGACTCCTTGAACTTAGTCGCTAGGGGCTTAGAATCCTAGCAGCAAACCTGGCACGACACTGCAAGTTACAACACCATTCGATTGATATAAATTACGCCCGAACTTTATTTCCCATTCTCGGCAACACTTATTCCCAAAAAGTATATGTATAATGGCCAGTTTCTCAGTGCAAGTCTGTCTGTCGTTTGAACTGAGTTTAAACTTAGTATGTAGTTTTACAGTCAACTTTAAACGTGGCAGGGTTAAACCAAGTTTAGTCTGTCAACTTTTTGCTGACTGCAAAGGTAACTACGTTTAAGTTTAAAAAAGTGTTTAATTAAACTTTATTTAAACTGAGTTTACACCAGCACTGAAAAACTGGACCTAAAGGGCCGTACACATAAGACTTTCGCTTAGCTTTGCTTCAGAGTTTCGCTTTGACAGAAAAGTTGAAGACCTGCAGCCCAATCACTGATTCCGAATGAACTCTTGTCGTGACAAAATCTCCCGTCACGAATTCGGGAAAAATGCTATCAGTAATTCCGACGTTTTCGTACTTTGCGTTGCCAACTGTTACGTTAAGTTCGAATGAGTGCTACCAATTATTTACACGAAATTCATCGGTTTTTTTTTTACTTTTTTGACAGCAGTTGAAAGAAAATGCATAGATTTTAATATATAATACAAAAAATAATTAAATGAGTTCCATCGTGCAAGCTGTTTTATTAAAAGAGCAAGCGCGAAGCCCGAAATAGATGTTTCCAACCCGGAAATCATTTACCGTTTCCTCTACATTATTGAATGTGTTCATGTGGTTGCTTCCTTTTCTCGTTGCATTTGGTTCAATTTTGTTTAGATATGGCTTCCGTTGTACATTGCTTTTCTGGTCCAACAAAACCTCTAAAATAAAAAAAAAAAAGGAGGCTGTGTCAGAGACACGGCCATTAAGTTTAACGTAGAATACGCCATCCGATAAGACAGAAAACGTATGTATAATGATAATTTATAATGATAAATAATGCAAGCAAATGAATTTCTTTATTTGATAGTTACTTTTGATGATATACATAAGCTTATGATAGGAAAATAGGATAAAAATGTTTTTAAATTATCAATTAAATTTCTCGCAAAAACGAAGTCAATGGTAGTTATCAATAGTAAAGATAAATGATAAATAACAGACCCAAATCTATTTGATTATTTGAAAGTTACTTTTGAGAATATAGGCTTATGATGGGAAAAATAGGATAAATATGTTTTTAAATTAACATTTAAATTTCTCGCAAAAACTAAGTCAATGGTTGTGTTATCAATAGTTGTGGGAGCATCATTTCGAATATAATCCAAATTAAACGTATCGCTCATAAATTTCGCCAATCTAGTATTTGAAGTGATTTCTGTGTTATAATCACCACCAATAAGCAGTAGTTGGCAGCGCTTTCTCTGCCTTTACTCTACTTTAACTTGCCCGCCTTAAATTATGCAATACAAAGAAAGGGCTGCACGAGTACATTTAAATCGCCCAACAGCAAACACTCAACCAAACACCACACACATATTTGTGCGCATGTGTTTATACAATTTTCATTTGCGAAATTTAAATATTAGGAAGATATCAACCAACATGAAATGTATGTCAAACGAAAGCTAACATCTTCATTTGACTACAAAAAAAATTTTAAAAAAAGTTACCGTGCCGTTTCCTTATAATTAAAGAAATAGAGATTACAACAATAAAAACCTGACATGGGTGCCCATACCGTAAGGTAAGACGTATTCTACGCCAAAAAGAATAACAGAAGCAAAATATCGTTCTACTTTTTTTTTATAATAATTCAACAAATTAGCAAACTTTTTTGCCTACATTAGCACTTTATACTTGTGTTAAATACGAAACATTCAATTCAAATAAACAGCACTTCCTTGTGGTTATATTTATCTATTTACTAAGATGACTACGAAAGTCGTATCCTTAACTGGAGGGCCCAAGGCTTTTCAGCTGCACGGTGTTTTTGGAAAACCATGCGCAATGTCTGCTCGCTCCTCCATCATATTAACCAGTCATACTAACTCCGGTTAGTGTATGGCCTTAACCTGTTAATAAATAATAATAAACACTTCTTACATTTTTAATTACTTTGGGGAAAAATATCCACTTAGTTTCTAGTTCACTTGTGTTTTTTTGTTCATTTTAATTATTATTTTCACTTCTCCCGATAAAAGAAAAGCATTCGTAGATTATTCTCACGAATAAATGTCAAAACTGCGTTTCACTCGAAATCCGTGATGGAATTTTCTGATCACGTCGAAATTGGTGATAGCATTTTCCCGACGCTGTCACTTTGGGAGCTCCGACGGTATTCATGATAGGCCTGCTGATGTAAGATGAGTGCTTCTAAATCAAACCAAAACGAAGCAAAATCATGGCGAACTCTCAACTTTTTTACTCTTTGACAACCATTTACATTTCCATTTTATTTCTGCGCGCATATGCGCACGATTTAGAAAATTCACTAGTATTTCATAATTTTTGCGAAAAAAGGAATATGAATTATTATTGTTATTAGTACTGCATACTATATTGTTATGTACTTTACATATGTAGATAGAATAATATAGAGGAAATATTAATTGAAGCAATTAAGCGTCACAGGGTCCTGTTTAATAAAACACGCCCATTTGAAAGAAGATGTGTTGACTACAATCAAACGCTAATATCTGCTGTTAAAAGCATATGTATGTACATATAACTATGTAAAGGTTTAAAATTTTTCTATTATCGGTGGTCCATTCGAATCTTTTGTCCATCCTTCCTAAACAAGTCCAAATAGCAAATGAAACACATCTTTTTTAACCACCCTCACAGTTTTCTTAAACCCCCCTGGATCGTTTTTTATTTATTTTTTCGAAAGATGCTGCAAGAAGACCTTTTAGATAAAGTTTATTACACACGCGAGTTTCAGACATTGGGAGCATAACTACTACTTCCTTAATTATATCAGTAAAGCTCATTTCTTATTCTCTTATTAAACAAAATACCCGCAATAAACACAAATCGCAATTCAAAACAAACAACTAACGCAAAAACTGTCAAAGTGTTCTATGTTACCCGACATCTCCACAGAAAATAGCTGATTTTCTAAAAACTGTCACTTTGGCAGGAAAACATGAAAAATGTTTGGTCAATTTTTATGTGTGGGCAGTTTGATGTCTTGACATAAACATTTGTAAGATGGCGTCAAGCAAGTATGCTGAAAATTATACAAGAAATATGTAATTTCTCTCTTCTGAATGAATTCTTCTGAATGAAAATATATTCGATGTTGACCTTACGAAGTTTACGGCCAAGCGAAAAATTAGCTGTCAAAGTAACAAAGTGACAGCTTATTTCTTACAATAGATGCCATGACAATATATTTTCTGACATCTATTTTAGGACATCAGCTATTCTCTGTGAAGATGTCGAGTTAAATTTCGAATTGTCAAGTAAAGCGAGGAAAGTCATATGTGTACGGCCGTTAAGTGTTTTGGCACTTGTTCATGAGTCCAAGGCGAATTAATTAAAGGTGGTATCGATGGCGAAAAGGCGAATTTAAAGTACGTGAAAATGTCATAGCAAAAGAGAATATAAGAATGTCATCTTGTACATTTCATCAAAAAAATTTAAAGAAATAGAACAAAATAAAAATCAATTTATTTGTACGCTTATACGCATTTTAATGGTGTTAATTTCGAATAAAAGGATTAATCGCTTAAGAGTAAAAATAGATGCAAAACCGAGCAATAAAGTGTTGAAATTGTGGATCGGTTGTTTGAACGGCGTTTCGATTGCATTCTGCTTCAGATGGTACATTATATGTACAACTGATTGGAAGAAGAAATCAGTTTTAAATTTTAAATTTTCAAACACAATGTAAACATACAATTTCCGAATTTCTTTTTACTGACATTTTCACGTACCAGGGCAATAAGCAGAAGAAGAAATCAGCTGCCCTATAAACTCCACCTTGTATGAATTCGCCTTGGTGAATGCAACACTGAGCGTATAACATCGCTGGTACTTGATAAACAGCTGTTGAGTGCTTATTTCAGAACAATTTTGTTTTGTTTACTATATGTATGGCATTTTTTTGTTCCGCTTAATTAATTTTAACTCGTTTTAAATAACAAGGACCAATTTAAAATGAAAGAACATCACCAACAATTCTTCGAAGAGTTAAAAAAACAATTTTTGTGTGGCCATCCTCTGCATTGCTTCGACTGGGATGTATGTCTTTCAAATTGGTACTTAGCTTCAAATCATAATTTGCAGTCGTTTGTATTTCAGGCCTTACCAACCGATCTTACTTGGGAGGAGCAAAATAAACTTATCGAAAATACTGCTTTGCACCCACTTAATCAAAAGTATCCGGTTAAGATTAGCTATCAACTTAACTTCCTTAAACGTTTGTTGCAACAATTGGAACAGGAATGCAACGAAGTGCACGATGTTGTTTATGAAAGTTACTGTGCCATACAGCAACGAGTAGCTAAGGACTCGACAGAAAAGTTTGCTTATAAACATTATTTGCTGCCATCGCCAGATGTTGCAATCACATTGCGTGAATCAAAAAGTTTTGTAGCGAATGGAACGACAGGATTATGCAGCTGGCAAGCTTCTATTGCATTAGCGGACTATCTTGTAGAAAATAGCCATTTAGTAAGAAACAAGCATGTTATAGAGTTAGGAGCTGGCACTGGTTTATGTGGAATCATTTTGGCGCAATGTTGTAATGTGCGTCACCTATTGCTAACCGATGGTAGCCGCGAATGCGTTGATCTGATAAAAGAGAATGTATGCCGAAACTTTACAGAAGCAAAGGAAATCATAAATGGTGATTTTTTGATAAACCAAGCGAGTCTCAGTTGTAATGAACTAGAATGGAGTGCTATTGAGGAAATGAAATGGCCAGATTCTTTCACGGCCGATGTTATATTAGCAGCAGACGTTGTTTACGATGACACGGTGTTCGACTCCTTAACACGTGCCATCGATTATTTATTTAGAATGAAAAAAAATATGTGTGAAATGTTGCTTGCAGCAACAGTAAGAAATGAAGTCACACTTCGGAGGTTTCTAGATATGCTGTGTAAGCACTTTTTACCAATTTATTATTACATATTTTAGATATACTGCTATCGTAAATTCCTTCTTTCCAGCTGCACTGTTTTTCCGATACGCTGAGCAGGACGTAATACCGTTAGACAAGTGCAATTTCTACTGGGATCGCACGACACCCGTGAAAATATTCCACATAAAGCGTCAAAATTAAGTAAAAGAGTGACTGTAATTAAGCATTTATTCAAAAAATATAGTTTAATTTATAAATACAATTAGCTTAATATATTTAAATATAAATTGACTTCTTTAAAACAAAATATTTACCATCTAATTAATAACCAATCGACCTTAATAGTGCGCATGGGCACTAATCGTTGGAATGGAACCGTCCTGTAGGCACGTTACATCCAATTGCTCAATTTCGTGTTGTTTAAATATTATGCCTAGCAAGTCGTATTGTATTTCGAAGAGAGTCATATGATGTGTACGTGGTACTTTCACGCCAACCACAAGCGCAACTAATGCTGTGATTATGAGGTACACAAATCCCTGTGCCATAACTGTACTTTCGTCAGTTGCATAGAAAAAAGAATTTTTGGAATTCGAAACAAAATAGTAATACACAATGCTAGTGCTAATCAGTTTCGCCAAATAAGACACAAAGAAAAGCATTTCAGTAAAACGGAAATGTGATACTTCCACAAGTGAAATTTGTAAATTTGAAAAGGATACCCCAAAAAAAAATAGTATAAACCATAGTGGTACTGTAGTATCTGCAGTACTGCAAATAATCATACTCAATACGCATAGTGCAATAAGACAAACCTCATTTGCAACAAATGTGACCTTTACACTGAAAAAAATAACTAGCAAAATGCACAAAACAGAACCAGCAAATACCACCCACAGCATTGCGTCCACATTGTCGACTTTAGTCAAACGTATCGCTGGATTCATAACAAACCAAAAAATAAAGTACACAAAAAGAGCATACTGTATTGCTTCGGTGAAAAGTACTACCAAGGTGACGTTCCATTGTTGATTCTTGGTGACATAAAGAAACTTGACACGCTTAATTATATCCACACGCTTTTCGAATATACTGCCATTCGAATTTGCGATACGAAATTCATTATCCAAAATATTTTGACAATCCACGATGCCAAAATAATCCATTACTTTCAAGCCGATAAGTACAGCTAGAATCGAAACCGAAATTACAAGATAGACACCAGCAAAGGGTACATAGAGATCTTTGGGTACTTCCACGGTTGTTCCATTGATGTTGTCCGGCGTCGTGTAGCTCGTACCAATAAGGCTGACGGCTGAGGCAGTGCCAAGTAGAAATATGGAAAATGCAAGGGTTAGCATTATAGAGCGGCTACGTTTATGAAGTGTAGTGTGTAGAAAACTCAAGCCTCCAATGTAATTTAAACTATAGGCGAGGTAAGAGAAGAAAGCGCCGACAATATCTGAAAAGGATTTTGAAAAATACGTAATATTAAACATATACACGTATATGTAGTATGTATGCACGAACATTATTATATTACGTTTCTTAAACTAAATATGCATGTATAACTATTAATCAAGTACAATATTCCATGTCTAAGAATTATTTTGTACATATTATTGAACGAGTGCATAGTGCCGGACAAATCAATAGTCTCGACATTTTTATAATTTTTTGTTCATTTGTTTAAGCTTTAACTTTTTTAATATAGCTCATTATTATTATTATTTTTTTTTTTTTTGAATTTGAATTCTTGGGCGGAAAGTTGCTCTTCCTCAAAACGCCAGGTTATTACTCTTGATATGGTTGGCGTAATTCGTAAAATTCACTTATAAATATGCGCATATTTTCAGCCGATTTTGCGGAACGTAGGATTCTTGAACCCAAAATTTGCCCGAGTGCTTCTACAGGGCTTGAACGACGTAGGTACAGTATACAATAAAATGATACAGACAAAAACTGGGAAATGTACTTTTACTACATTAATTTTGGCTTTTTGTAAAAAAAAAGAAAACTGGTTACAGTTACGTGAATTGGCAGTGTTCATACGTACATACATATATCTTCAAAAACCTCCAAGAAGGTATTGTGGTTTACAAAAATTGTCAAATCTATCCTGATTTTTACCAGCCTTCCACACTGGAAGGTTTGGCGGGTATACCCACCAGTCTGGCCGCAATAGCATAGCGCTGAGTTTGTTACATTACTTCTGTAAAAATAAGTCTTGTCATACGTATGACCTACCAGAATAGGGTTCAGTCTTATTACTTCTTGGTCTTTGTGACTAGGCGTCCGATTAATACTAGGCTTATATTGTATTCGTCAACAAAATTTAGAATTTTACAATAAATGCTGTTTGTGGTTTGAGGGTTTTTCTTCTAAATTAGCACGTAAGGATTGGCAATTATAATGCAATAGCTTCCCCAGTTATAAATAGATTGGAGCTTTTAATTTCAGCCACATCTCTTTGAGATGTGATCATGTCAAATTGTCCTTTTAAAAATTGTACTTGTTCAAAAAGTTGTCAGTTTTGGTTTTCTATAACTAGTTTTTGAGTGATTTGATATTCAAGAGTATTGAAAACACATAATGCGACTGAACACTGTTAAACAAGACGCGCACGACCCTCACGCGCTCATTGCCAAAAAAAAAAGAAGTGTTTTGACAAATTGCAAACTTTTTTCTCAGAAATGTTAACATTTGTTCCTGTTGTTTTTGTAACAGCATAAAAAATTCCCCATTCATTTTCTGGAGAAAGCTGCTATGATGAAATATAAATCTGGGTCGTTCCGGTAACGTATACCCGACTGCCTTAGGAACAGAATTTTTCGTGCCTAAGGATGATATTCATTTTTTAAGCTGGTGATTTTCATTTTAATTTTACCGACTTGATAATACTGGCATGAGATTTTTTTAAGACAGAGGAACACATAACAATGGTATTTGCGAATGTGCAAATTTTGCTAAAGTGGCCTCTGATCTATGATATGTGATATGTGATATATTTACATACATATATATATACATATATATAAATATGTATGCATGCATGTATACATGTTCATCAATCGTTTATTGGTTGGGGCCCTATTTCTGTAGTACATTTATAAAGGCTTCCAATTAATACGCATTTCGAAAAATGTATTTTACTGAAATAATAATAATGCCTACCGTGATAAGATACATACATACATACATATGCATAAACGTACATACATATAACGTTGTTTCGATAATGTGTTTTTGTACTATGCTTGGCGCTAACTAATGTTAGATCATCCGCTTATGTAGAAAGGGGAATTATTGATTAATATTAAGACTATCTGCTACCACACATGTCACATGCGTACCAGCAGTTGTAAACAAAACTGATGAACGAAAAATATTAATTTAACTCGAATACTCTTTAGTCTTTGAATTTGGCAAACTTTACATCATTCTTCAAAATAGTAATAGAACTTAAAGGTGCACTTTTGCAGCTTTGATCGCTGCAAAATCACATATTACATACGAGTATATCATTGTAATTTACAGTTGAAGCTGTTTCACTTTCTATTGAAAGAATTGCAAGATTTGACAGTCTACTCTGACGCATGGTCGATCTAAAGTACGATTTGATCAATATAAGTTTGCTGAATGATCTTTGACAAGATGCAACTGACACAGCTATAGTAAGCTGTCAAAGCTGTCGCTAACGTCTTATAGGCTTCTAGTCCTACTTGGCCCCGGGCGCCTGAAGTTGTAGCTACGCCACTGTTATACGCCTACAACATGCATACATACATATGTAAGTATGTACATGGTGCGAATAAATACATAATAATATAATAATTTGGCGCTTACACTATATAGCTCAGTGTTTGGCCGAGCTTCTCCTACCATTTGTGGTGTGCGTCTTTATATTATACCATAAATGGAGGGACCTACAACTTTTTGCCGACTCCGAACGGCAGATGTATTTTATGAGAAGCTTTTTTATGGCAGAAATACCCTCGGAGGTTTGCCATTGCCTTCCGAGGGGTGAACTCTTTAGGTAAAAAAACTTTTCTATGGTTTAGATTTTTGTTAGCCCTGGCTGGGACTCGAACCTCGAACCCAGCGGCATATCGAGTAATAGCACTCGACCACAGCGGCCATATACATACATACTAAGCTAAAAATGTTGCTATATGATTTATTCAAACTTTGTTGGTAAAGAATTTGCACAAGAATTTAATATCGAAAATGATTAGAGAGATAGAGAACCTAGTAGATAGAGTTGAGAACTAACATCTCTTCAGCAGAAAAATATATGACAATTAGATGTAAGATGTAAGTTGCTTTTAAGCAAGCAATACAAGTTTATTTATGTTGATTTGCTGCTGGAAAAACTTTCCTCTCGACTATCTTCTTTTACCTTCTATCTATATATATATAATATAAAATAATATTGTGAAAATCATTATTTAACCATAAGTCGATGTGCTGTAAGAGACACTAGTCTCACTTGCATTAAAATTCAATAAATAAAATGAAAAAAAATTAAATGAAATTTGTCATTTAATAGTCTTCTAATCGATATGTAAAAAAAATATTACAGAAATGTTTCAATTAAAAAATAACTAAAATTTGGGGGATTCTTAAACCAAATGTATTTTTATATAGAAAATAAACAATGCTCTCAACAAAAACAAATCTCATATAATGTTTATTTTTTACGCTCCATGTTTAAAAGAAATTATTATTATAAAATTTGGGCTTTTACTAAATAAGATTTCTATTAGTTCGAAATATTAATGAAATTTCGCGAAATTATTATACATTTTTTAAAAAGTTAAAAATTTTCGTTTAAACGAATCGTGTTAGAGAATGAACTGAATTTAAATAGAAAAAATGTAGAAATTAGATAAAAGAAAAATATATAGTCGTAAATGGTCAAAATATATATATCCCGTAGAAGTAAAAAGCCCAGTTGCCGCAAAAACGCGAATATAAGCGTTCAAGAATAACAATGACTCGAAAGATAATTGCAAAGTTCTTCGTGTCAAGAAGCCTTAGGAACTTTAACTGTTCTGAGGTATTAAAAAACACTACTGCCGTTTTTATTGAACTCATGGCACAAAGCAGTATAATAATAAAGGATTACTTACTTTTTATAAAATTCATTGTCAGGGAACATGTACAAAATGAACGATTATCTATATCTCAATCGATTGATACTCTATCCGCTGATAAGAAGTGATTATTAGCCTTTAACAATTGATATACTCTTTATGTACATACATACATACATATGTATTTGCACATGTATTTAGCAGTTGTTTCAAGGCGCAAACATAAATAAATACATACATACATACATACATACATATGTACATACATACATATGTACATCAAGGAGTTTATAAAAGAAGAATTCATACAATAAATTTCGTTTTAATTGTGATTAATTATAATAAGCTGCATATAAAAAATATATAAACTTACCCAAGCCATTGCCAAAGTAGAAACAACTTGCTAGCAAATTACTAACGCTCGCTCCCAACAGAATTGGTATATGCCAGAAAATGACGCGTCCCTTTACGAATTTCACCAAAAACATGGAGATGGCAATAATAAAGCCTGTACAGCCACCAAATATTATCGGACCATATTCAAGAAGTCCAGTGTTTACATTGCGCTCTGCGATCAGTGAGCAAATTGTGTAGCCGAAGATGAGGCCAGAGGGCAGGAAGGTCGCACACACTAAGAATATTACAATGAAAGAATTTTTTTTATTTGCCTCTTTTGGATTTACATTTGCATGTCGTACCTACAAATGTTGGAGCGAACAAGAAGAATTTATACACAAAATTCTCCCACAAATTTGCCAATTTGCGCGTCATTTTTTAGTTTTTTCAACGCAGTTGCGTCAGTTAAAAACAATTATATAAACAATAGTAAGTATACGATTTTCAACACATTTTACAATGCAATTTTCTTTCATTTCACTCCTAATCTGATATCGGACAAGTAATATCGTCCCCAAATGCCTACCTCCGTATAACGATCCGAACTGAATTGCAAAATATTCGTGCTCTTTTTCGACGCGTATTTTTGCGCCCAACCTTTTGTTTTTGCCATGATAAAATCTGATAAAGTCTGCTTTTTAACGTGATAAGATAATGATTGTTTAACTCATGTGAGAGAATTTTGATCACATAAATGGCCTGTTGGAAAATTCAACAATTAATTTAAGTATTTTTTTGTTTGTTGCTTTGTAGTGTGTGAATGTAGTGCATTGCTCACTAATCAGACGCGGTTCCAGGGGATTGCCCTTTAACGATATGTCGTAATATATTCCTCTTCCCACTTTACCCACTCGACCACAGCGGCCACAGCGCGAAATATAGGCAATGATAAAAATGAAGTTTGCTGGTCAGTTTTTTTAGCATAAAATTAAGTTTTGTCTTAATGTCATCTCTTGATTGCTTCATACATAATGAAGTCCATGGTTTTTTATATTATTATTGAAGCTTTTGAATATTAAGATTTTCATTTGTTTTCTATATGCTAACAAAAACTACTTATCTTTAAAGTTTAAGCGGGATAAAAAAATAAATAAATAAGTATAATATATAATTTTGGCGCGTACACTATATAGCTCAGTGTTTGGCCGAGCTTCTCCTATCATTTGTGGTGTGCGTCTTTATATTATACCACAAATGGAGGGACCTACTGTTTTGTGCCGACTCCGAACGGCAGATGTATTTAATGAGAAGCTTTTTCATGGCAGAAATACCCTCGGAGGTTTGCCATTGCCTGCCGAGGGGTGACCGCTATAAGAAAAAACTTTTTCTATTATTAAGATTTTGCTTGCCCTGAACTCGCCGGCATATCAAGTTATAGCACGCACTGCTACCAACTCGACCATAGCGACCATAAATAAGTACTTATAGTTAAAATAATAAATTGCAAAGCTCTTTTACATAAAAATAATGGTTTTCATATAGAATATACATATATATTTTTTTTAAGTTTGTTGGATTTAGGTGAAACTTCAAACTGATTTTGACGACTAAATGTATGAATATGCTTTTAAATTTCATCTTTAGTAAATTAAATTACCTCAGTAAAAATTTGCCTAGACTGAATCAAAGCTCGCAAGCCCTTCACAAAATTTAGGCAGCTCCACTTTACCTTCCGACTCTTTTGGGTACTGTTGATATACTCGATTGCCGTCCAACTTCACACATTTCACATCATCCGGCTTTAAATCGTGGTAGCTAAAAAAGTGGGTGTTCCATGGTCCGCTTTGTGGTGGAGTAACCGCTTTTTTCCTTTTAATGCCCATCGTCTTATTACGCATATCGATGAGGCCGCATGAGCGAGGCATAAATATAAGAACAAGCGCAACGCTTACGACAGTCAATAGCATACTAAAGATGCCCATTCCTTGTAGTTCCTGCCATGCATCATCTGCCCTAGTCTCATACTTCAATATTTCCAACACAAGCAGCTCGATTGCATAGGCCAACGCCAACACCAACTCTGTGTATAGCAATGGTGTACACTCGAGCACAAGCTGAAGCGCCACGCTGGAGTACACACCAATGGAAGTGTAATAGAAGCATAAAAAATAGAAGCATGCTTCTGTGGAGTCATCCGTGTAAATGCCGAATATCGCAGATAGTGTAGTTATTTTAATTAAGCCAAACATCAGATATACTAATTTCGGTTTATAGCGCAGCATCAAAGCGCAACCAATCGCGCAGCCTAGCGTATAGAGCAGGAATGGACCATATAGATGCTGTGCTATAAAGTAAGCAAAGGTTGAGCTCCAAGCTAGCTGCATGTAGGACGAGGAATATATAAGCCCTCGTTCGAGCACCAATACAACTGCGATACCCAAGATCAGCCATTGGCAGTTTCGCGTCAAATAGAAATCATTCCTACTCACAAAGAGCGCATAGATCGACTTATTCGGTAGGAATACTAATTTCTCCTTATTTAACATATTTAAGACAAGATCGTGTGACATTTTGTAATTGTGAAATTCGAAATATTGGAGTATTTCATTGATCACCACACCAGCCAGCAAAATCAATACGATGCCCATGTAGATCCAGCCGCAGTAATTCGCTTCGAATTCGTTAAATATGCTGAAACCTATGGTGAAGCCGCTGAAGAAGAGCGTATTACCCAGCGCTATGCACGCCGGACGAATACCCCGCGAAGAACTGCGTATGCTGATGTAGCTGTAGCAGGGAATAAGCGTTGTTCCAACGCCAATGAAGCCAAAATAAAAGCAAATATCTAAAAAGCATGAAAATATTCATATTATGTGAACTTTTTTGTATTTATTTCGTACGGATATGTATGTACGTAGTACGAGTACGTACCCAAGTTGTTCGTTAGCATGAAGAACGTGCTGATAACGAAGCATATCAAACCGTAAAAAATGACGTAGAAGTGATCATAACTATACTGGCGCTGCATATGTTTCCTCAACGTTAGCCCACCAGCCAGTGCCACAGCTGTAATGCCACCGATCACAGCAAACCAATGCGTCCATAGGTTGTCGTAAACGTATGCATATTTACAGTAGTAGCCAAAGAAGCAGCCACATGCTAATAAGCACAAGTAACCTTAAATACAAAATTTTTATAGACTTTATAAAACAGCTGGAACAATTTCCTGGCACGTACCTAAAATATCTGGAATATGGTACATTTTTGCGTGTTTATGGTTTTTACAACTACACTTTTGGATGCTTGTGAAACGATTGATTTCTGAAATCTCGCATTGATGACACAATAGTAATTTTTCTTGCGCGTCGAGATAAAAAATGGTATATTTCAGACGTTATCTTTCACACGAGAAGCGATGTAAATACATAAATTGAGGAGATCTATGTGCTAGTTTTACTTTGCAAAAGAAAAATTTTTTATTGAAGAAAATAATGAAGCACTGTTCTTATGCCAAATTTTTCTAATTTTATATACATAAGTACAAATGTATTAGAAGAGTATTTCTAATTTATTTTTTGTGTCTTAGCTCTTGGCAGGGTAACAATTTATGTTAAAAAATTTTACATTTTGTAACACCCCTCGATGTGGAACCTTGTAGTAGATGAACTCCTGCTGAACCTAACGGAGACTGGCCTCACCTGCCAGGGTTATGCGGATGACATAGTACTGTTATGTAGAGGAAAAATTCTAGACACTCAGTGTGACAGAATCCAAATAGTCCTTAGTGTTACCAGAAGGTGGTGCGCTACTGCTGGACTGGGAATCAATCCAGCCAAGACAACTGTGGTTCCATTCCCAAGGAACTATAAACTTGATGGGCTTAAGCCGATCCGTCTTGACGGGATAAACATAGAATACCAGAAGGAGGTCAAATTTCTAGGGGTAATACTAGACCAAAAACTGCTGTGGAAATCCCACATGGAAGAAGTGGGGAAGAAAGCCGTTAGAATCTTTATGGCATCTAAATCCATGGCTGGGAAAAGTTGGGGCTGCTCCCCGAAAATACTCAGATGGATGTATACGGCCATTGTACGACCTACAATTACTTATAGGGCCGTTGTCTGGGTAAATAGAACACACCAGCAAGGTGCCATTAAAACACTAAGTAAACTGCATAGGCTGGCTTGCGTCAGCGTAACAGGGGCTATGAGAACCTGTCCAACGGGAGCGCTGGAAGTCCTACTAGACCTACCACCTCTTCGCCCCCATATTCAAATACAAGCGAAGAGGGCCATCCTAAGGATGACCGTTACCAAAATCAGGACTGAGGGGTTTTTGAGTCGGAGAAAGTTTAACACTCTAACTGAACTATGTCCCGAAATAGCTATACCGAGAGATACAATGAAACCCGAGTAAAGCTTCACAAAAAGATTCAAAAGTTGGGTGGGTTTCTCAGAAACCTACAAAATAAACCAACAAATGATTACCTGGTACACGGACGGCTCGCTTACCGAACACGGTACCGGAGTCGGTGTGTATGGACCGAGGACAAAGTACTCGGAATCAATGGGGTCACAGATGTCCATTTTTCAAGCAGAAATGTATGCTATAGAAAGGTGTGCGGTGTTTAACCTCCAGCGCAACTACCGGGGACGGAATATTGCTATTCTATCGGACAGCCAGGCAGCCATCAAGGCCCTCAAATCTTACCAGGTAACCTCAAAACTGGTGATGGAGCTGAACACACTTGGCCTAACGAACCGGGTCTGGGTCCTTTGGGTGCCAGGTCACGCTGGAACCTTTGGAAATGAAATCGCGGACACGCTCGCAAAAAAGGGGGTATCTACGAGAAAAGAGGAGGAATCCCTCAGTAAATCACTCTGGGACAATCTACCAGGTCTGGAACATTCCAAATTCCTTTTGGGTAGCTACAAACAAACAAGATTTAGGGAATGCATGGGCTTATCAAAGAACAACTTGAAAATGATCACAGGAATTCTTACAGGATACTGTAGGCTGAATTATCACCTAAATAAACTGGGAATATATTCGCAAGAACGTTGCAGATTATGCAGGGAAGAGAAAGAAACTTCTAAACACGTCCTGGAGAAGTGCCCTGCATTGATCCACAAACGCCAAAAATGTCTAGGCGAATATCTAATTACGGACGATGAGATAACTCCCAGAGACTTAGGCTCAATACTAAGATTTATCTCGGAGGTTGGACTAAAGGAAATTCTTTAATCCAAGCACAATAGATCTTAAGCTCGCAGTGCTATCTCACCAACAACAATAATAACAATAACACCCCTCGATTCAATTATAGTTACTACTATGTTTAAAACAATACCTAAACTACATGATTTTTGGCAAGTTAAAAATGTACGAAAGGGTTATCAATCAAGTTTAAGGCACAGTAATTATACATATGTGTAAATAGATTCGATGATTTTGTGGTGGTATAAGAAAAGGGGGCTAATAACTTAAAAATTAGGCTGCGGCGACGTCTCTATCACTTGATCGATGAAAAACGAATAAAGGTTCTTTATTATCTTGTATTTTATCATTTGTGCTTGTAACTGATTTTTATTAATTTGGTTTGCCTAATGAATACTTATATGGTAAAACCATCTGTCAATCCGTCGATCGTGATTTTTATTTTGAAGTTTTTTTTAAGAGTAACGCAAATGCTAAATAAAAGTATAACCATAAATAAAGAAAAGTGAATACATACATATGTATGTATACCCTGCAAGCCACCTCTAACCAGTTTCCCCTGAAATAAAAAAAAATTACATACACATTCACACATTTTAAGTCATTTCACCCTCACATTTACACATTTTTTTGAACTGTCGAAAAAATTTCTTAAAGTTAGAGCAGTGATATCTTACTCCAAAAACAATTTCATGTGCTAGAAGGAGCAAAAAAATGAACGACAGTTTTTTAACAAAGTGGGGCATGAATAAAATCAGCAATTCAACGTAAGTAGGCTGTGACAATAAAAAATATTTAGAAAAAAGAAAAAATAAAATTTACACATTTCAGATTGTTACTTCGTGCCAGAACAACCAAGGATCACTCTACCCCTTTTGGTAAGCTTTTTTTTTTTGCATTTTTTTTTTAAATTCCCAGCTAGGATTTGTTTTACCATTTATTAATTTTATATTTTCTCTTTTTCAGATTTTTGCTGTGCTGTGCTGTGCCACGTTAAATAATTGCTGCTCCACAAACAACTAAGGATCGCTGCTCAACATTTTTTGGTAAGTTTTTTTTTTTGCATTTTTTTTTTAAATTCCCAGCTAGGATTTGTTTTACCATTTATTAATTTTATATTTTCTCTTTTTCAGATTTTTGCTGTGCTGTGCTGTGCCACGTTAAATAATTGCTGCTCCACAAACAACTAAGGATCGCTGCTCAACATTTTTTTTTTCAATGTACATAAATGTTATGTGGTTGTTAAATATTTTTACAAGAAATAAATGAATGGAAAAAATTATTGTTGAACTGTTTATTTATGTTAACATTAGCTACATACATGTTTACTAGAATACTAACTTGTGCAGATGTTAACATTAGCTACATGTTTACTAGAATACTAACTTGTGCAGATGTTAACATTAACTGTATGTTAACCGGAATGTTAACTTGTGCAGATGTTATCACTAACTGTATGTTTACCAGAATGTTAACTTGTGAAGATGTTAACATTAGCTACATGTTTACTAGAATACTAACTTGTGCAGATGTTAACATTAGCTACAAGCTCACAAAAACATTAACTCGTACGTACGTTAACACTAACTATATGTTTACCAGAATATTAACTTGGGCAAACGTTAACATTACCTACAAGCTCATCTAAACATTAACCTGTAACGAAGGTAACATTAGCTAAAAGTTGACCAAAACATTAACTGATACAAATGGTAGCATTAACTACATTTTTACCATAATATTAGCCGAATAAGGGGAAATAAGAGTAGTCCAGCTATAGTTTAGTGAAATCGAACAATTCTATTAGTGCGAGGGAGACGGCGCGTCACACGTATATGAAAAAGTGGTTAATATTTTCACACAGCTAGAACAAAATTACCTACTTTTTTTACCTGTCTACAAGTGAACGAAACCTACCCGTTAACCAGATTTCTAGCTGGTAGCTGGCTTGCAGGGTACAAATTTGATTTTGTTTGATACTGAGGGTGAGAATGTATGCGAGAGGTTGAAAATTTTAAAACATTTTCAATATTTTGGCCAACTTCAGCACAGTGCACTTTCTTTCAAATGAAAAATAATTAATAATAATAATAATTTGGCGCTTACTCTATAAACATACATAGCTCAGTGTTTGACCGAGCGCCTTCTACCATTTGTGGTGTGCGTCTTCTATTATGTACCACAAATGGAGGAACCTACAGTTTTGTGCCGACTCCGAACGGCAGATGTATTTTATGAGAAGCAGAAATATCCTCGGAGGTTTGCCATTGCCTGCCTAGGGGTGACCGCTATTAAAAAAAAAATTTTCTTTGGTTAAGATATTGGGTCTCATGCATAAGAAGCGAGCATTTGCTCAAGTCGAGTCTGTCGAGTTCAATCTCACGTAGTGAGTACAAGCAAACAAACTGAGCTCATACTCGTAATGGTATGCATAAAAAGGAGATTGAGCAAATGCCATGTACTTGAGATAACTGAGATCATACCGATTGTTTGATTATTAGCAAACATGAGTTTGGAAAGTGAGAGTAAAAATTTAAATGGTGATTTGAACGAATCGTTGTCGATTTTTATAGTTAATTACTAGAAGAAATACAAGTTTTTGCTAGAGAAAAGTCAATTACCTGGCATTAGAAATTAAAAAAAAGAAATAATTGCAAAAGTTTGCCATGAATTTAAAGAAAAAACGGGCGAGGTTTTTAATCAAAAAAATATTATCAATAAAATTGCTAATATGAAGTGCAGTAATTATACATATGTGTAAATAGATTCGATGATTTTGTGGTGGTATAAGAAAAGGGGGCTAATAACTTAAAAATTAGGCTGCGGCGACGTCTCTATCACTTGATCGATGAAAAACGAATAAAGGTTCTTTATTATCTTGTATTTTATCATTTGTGCTTGTAACTGATTTTTATTAATTTGGTTTGCCTAATGAATACTTATATGGTAAAACCATCTGTCAATCCGTCGATCGTGATTTTTATTTTGAAGTTTTTTTTAAGAGTAACGCAAATGCTAAATAAAAGTATAACCATAAATAAAGAAAAGTGAATACATACATATGTATGTATACCCTGCAAGCCACCTCTAACCAGTTTCCCCTGAAATAAAAAAAAATTACATACACATTCACACATTTTAAGTCATTTCACCCTCACATTTACACATTTTTTTGAACTGTCGAAAAAATTTCTTAAAGTTAGAGCAGTGATATCTTACTCCAAAAACAATTTCATGTGCTAGAAGGAGCAAAAAAATGAACGACAGTTTTTTAACAAAGTGGGGCATGAATAAAATCAGCAATTCAACGTAAGTAGGCTGTGACAATAAAAAATATTTAGAAAAAAGAAAAAATAAAATTTACACATTTCAGATTGTTACTTCGTGCCAGAACAACCAAGGATCACTCTACCCCTTTTGGTAAGCTTTTTTTTTTTGCATTTTTTTTTTAAATTCCCAGCTAGGATTTGTTTTACCATTTATTAATTTTATATTTTCTCTTTTTCAGATTTTTGCTGTGCTGTGCTGTGCCACGTTAAATAATTGCTGCTCCACAAACAACTAAGGATCGCTGCTCAACATTTTTTGGTAAGTTTTTTTTTTTGCATTTTTTTTTTAAATTCCCAGCTAGGATTTGTTTTACCATTTATTAATTTTATATTTTCTCTTTTTCAGATTTTTGCTGTGCTGTGCTGTGCCACGTTAAATAATTGCTGCTCCACAAACAACTAAGGATCGCTGCTCAACATTTTTTTTTTCAATGTACATAAATGTTATGTGGTTGTTAAATATTTTTACAAGAAATAAATGAATGGAAAAAATTATTGTTGAACTGTTTATTTATGTTAACATTAGCTACATACATGTTTACTAGAATACTAACTTGTGCAGATGTTAACATTAGCTACATGTTTACTAGAATACTAACTTGTGCAGATGTTAACATTAACTGTATGTTAACCGGAATGTTAACTTGTGCAGATGTTATCACTAACTGTATGTTTACCAGAATGTTAACTTGTGAAGATGTTAACATTAGCTACATGTTTACTAGAATACTAACTTGTGCAGATGTTAACATTAGCTACAAGCTCACAAAAACATTAACTCGTACGTACGTTAACACTAACTATATGTTTACCAGAATATTAACTTGGGCAAACGTTAACATTACCTACAAGCTCATCTAAACATTAACCTGTAACGAAGGTAACATTAGCTAAAAGTTGACCAAAACATTAACTGATACAAATGGTAGCATTAACTACATTTTTACCATAATATTAGCCGAATAAGGGGAAATAAGAGTAGTCCAGCTATAGTTTAGTGAAATCGAACAATTCTATTAGTGCGAGGGAGACGGCGCGTCACACGTATATGAAAAAGTGGTTAATATTTTCACACAGCTAGAACAAAATTACCTACTTTTTTTACCTGTCTACAAGTGAACGAAACCTACCCGTTAACCAGATTTCTAGCTGGTAGCTGGCTTGCAGGGTACAAATTTGATTTTGTTTGATACTGAGGGTGAGAATGTATGCGAGAGGTTGAAAATTTTAAAACATTTTCAATATTTTGGCCAACTTCAGCACAGTGCACTTTCTTTCAAATGAAAAATAATTAATAATAATAATAATTTGGCGCTTACTCTATAAACATACATAGCTCAGTGTTTGACCGAGCGCCTTCTACCATTTGTGGTGTGCGTCTTCTATTATGTACCACAAATGGAGGAACCTACAGTTTTGTGCCGACTCCGAACGGCAGATGTATTTTATGAGAAGCAGAAATATCCTCGGAGGTTTGCCATTGCCTGCCTAGGGGTGACCGCTATTAAAAAAAAAATTTTCTTTGGTTAAGATATTGGGTCTCATGCATAAGAAGCGAGCATTTGCTCAAGTCGAGTCTGTCGAGTTCAATCTCACGTAGTGAGTACAAGCAAACAAACTGAGCTCATACTCGTAATGGTATGCATAAAAAGGAGATTGAGCAAATGCCATGTACTTGAGATAACTGAGATCATACCGATTGTTTGATTATTAGCAAACATGAGTTTGGAAAGTGAGAGTAAAAATTTAAATGGTGATTTGAACGAATCGTTGTCGATTTTTATAGTTAATTACTAGAAGAAATACAAGTTTTTGCTAGAGAAAAGTCAATTACCTGGCATTAGAAATTAAAAAAAAGAAATAATTGCAAAAGTTTGCCATGAATTTAAAGAAAAAACGGGCGAGGTTTTTAATCAAAAAAATATTATCAATAAAATTGCTAATATGAAGTGCAGAATAAAAGGGAAAAGCGATAAAAATAAAAGGGGAAATAAAAAAAATATTTTAAAAAAGTGGGAGTCAGACTTATTAGAAATGCTCTCAGCATAATCGAATCCGGTCATCGAAAGAATTACAAGCAAGTGTTCCGTTACCACTTATAAAATTTTTGTTGTATTAATGATAATTAATATATGTATTTCTTTTGTTATTCTCTTTATTCTATAGCAGGTAATTTGTCGGTGGGCATTATTAGTGAGAGTTTCAGCGGTAACTTAGAGAGCGCAGTGTTAACGCCTGTACAGACTTGACTGGTGCAAAAATAAACCACACAAAGAAAACGACATGCTACTAATAATGCCGATTACCCGGTATATTCTCAATAGGGTTCTTCGCGCCGAGCTCTGTAGTACCTATTTGTTTTTGTTAACAGGCAATGTTAATTTTCCGCTTTTGTTTCTTTATTAATGAAAACAAATTACACAAAAGTCTATTAAGTTCTTATAACTAAAGCTTTGCGTAAATAACATTAGTGTGATTGCCTGCTATTAACTTTTTAATTTAATTACAGGCCAAACAATTTTTTGATAATTTTGAGACGGAGGAGACGAAAAATTTAAATTTTCAACAACTGCAAAGGCTTGTTTTGTTAAAGCAAAATAAAGTTCTTTCACTAAAACTGAACATTTTAGAAGATCGTACAGCAGAGAAGGAGTTGACTTTAGATAAATATTAAAATTTTAATATTCATTATAATATTATATTAATTTATTGTTTTTGTTTGAATTACATATATATTTAATTTAATAAATTTGAAATCACTTATCTCCTTCTCTTTCCTGCGGCTGCAGCTCTGGAATTGGTTTGTGGTGTGTGGTTTACTTCCAAGTTTGAATAGTTACATACTAAGATATCACTTTCGTTACAATCGTAGTTATCTTTTAAAACCTTTGCAATATTATATAAAACAAAACAACTTGCAATTACCATTGGTACTAAATCTGTTGCGACCCGAATTTTATATTGCAATATTGCAAATCGCTGTTTCAGCTGTCCAAAACACCGATCGATGATGCACCTTTCTTTCGTAAATATTCTATTATAATTGATTTCTGCTTCAGTTTGTGGGTTCCGAAATGGGGTCATCAACCAAGCAGAGATGCCATAACTCTCATCTTCAAGAAGTAAAGCATCATTAGTAGCAGTCATCATTGTAGAATATATCGTGCTGTTTCGCAAAACGCGAGCATCATGCACAGAACCTCGCCAATATATATCCACACTGGTGAGCAGCTCATTTCTACATATGTACTCAGCGCTCTGAGAAATTGGTTTTTTAATTTTGACGTGTCGGACAGTCTATAACACCAATTGCAAACGGAAAACGGTTATTTTCTTCCCATTGCCTTTCGTTATTTTCTCCTAGGAAGTAATTTGTTAGCCAGTCTACATGTTGTGTTTCAAACCGAAATATTTTTTTACAATTATTATTATTTATAACTTCGTGTCTTGGTTTATAAATTTTTTTTTGTCTTAAAGGAATAAAATATTTAGCCATTGTAACACTGAAAGAACAGCGAGTCAACAGACTCACCAAGGTGTGAGCTTGACCTCATAAAAGTGACCAAATGCTTGCTATTATGCATACGAAAGTAAGCTCGAACTCACGAACATTTCTCGATGCGAGTTCAAACTCGACCTATGAGATCAAACTCGCGTGCTGAGTAAAAGCAAACGAGTTCAATATTTTTTATGCATACAAAACCCAAATTTTACTCGAAAAAGCGAGTCGGAGCAAATTCTCGCCTTTATACATGAGACCTATTATATGCCCTGGCTGAGATTCGAACCTCGAACCCAGGCCCACTGTATTATGTATGTATTTACATACATATATATTTGTATAAGAACAATTAAACCATTCCCACAACTTTATAAAATTTTCAAAAGCATATTGTTATATTGTAATTTCGTTTTTGTTAAAAAATTTTAACACAAATTAACAAGTCTTAGCGGGATGCCTTTAGAGCAGGCCATTGTAGGACTAATTCGGCGCCATTCAAAAAAATTTGTTATTTGTAAGCAATTTGTTCATATTTTTTTATTAAAAATTAGTTAACGAAGTCATTTAGAAAAGAGAGTTATCTTTTCACGAGCGTCATCCAAAAAAAAAAAAACCTTGAGTTCGTGTTAGAAATTCCACTTTCAAAGCATGTAAGCTCTAATTCGAGAAATCGACACACTGTTAAATTTTCTCACACCAGTCAATGTAACTCATACGCTCCGTACACCCACTACTTACGTTTTTAGCGGCATAGCTATTGCGCAAGTACAAATAATGTGCCGCTTTTCATGAATGAATCGACAGAGCATGCTTGCAGGAGAGTTCATTTTAGTTTTCCACCCTTCAATATTCGGCGCATATGTTTACCATAACACGTCGCTATGCCGCTCAGAATGTATATATTTTTATATTTTTTTCTTACAACAGCCCTAGACAATATTAAATTTAAAGCTAATACATTTACAACTAATTTATTTTTATATTCAAAACGAACAATGTTAAGCATTAAAAACTAAAAACAATTAGAAATTAGAGAATCAAAAAGAGAGAACGGTGTGAGAACACAACAAATACAAGGATGAGAGTGAGTGAAGCATCATCTAAAAATAATGAAAAATATTCGTCAACGACGTAAAACGAATATGCATCCTTCTACAAGGGTATACATAACATACTCGTACATTTATGTATGTTTCTATAATTGTAATTTGTTTATATATTTGTATGTCAAAAGCTTTGTGTCATTCTACTATTTGTTGAGTTTTTACGACTGACTCCACAAGCAACTGCAACACCACTCAATGGGCATTGCATACTGAGAGTCGTCCTCTTTGGCAGTTGCTTTCGAAACGTTTTGTTGGACTTTCTGCTTATACTTCCTCTCCAAATTCTATGTTTTGGCCCATCATTCGCTTGCATCACCTAGATTGTAGCAGTTGTTAATACGAGTATTCGATGCGAGAACTGTGTGTGAAGTGAAGAACGAAAACATATCTGGCGGATATTTGACATCTATCGGGCCATCGCCAACACACACTTACAATCATTATCGGAAGTTTTTAGCTCGATTTGGTGTATAACATATATGTACGTACATACGTGCATACATACATACCAACCCCATTTACAGTTACATACACATATAAATTGCCCTCATTGCACACAAACGGAATACTAGTAACCAACCCTTGTCGATGGGAAATCATTGCAGGAAATTTTGGAAAGTTTCCTCTTTACCGAATCAGTGCAATTGTGCAACTACGAGTATCTGTGCATCAAGCTACTTGAATGGCGAAAAAAGTGAATCCGGAAAAATGTAATTGCATTAAAGAGTAAAGTAGATATTGAATTCAATTGTGATGGACACATTCGAATGGCTGTTAATTTCGTCATATTGGCAATAATTATTTGACTACTGTGATTGGATGGAGATAGCGAAGGCAAGCCAGCATGTTTATTATGAACTGGTTCAACAATCTCAGCAATCGCAGTTTGGCGATAACGCTGCTAATTTGCATATCCCTAATATATGTATCATATACATTTAATTCGTGCCTATTAACGAGCATCAGTCGTACATTTCAAAAGGTTAAACTTTTTGTTATAAATTTATTGCTAACTCATGCTTACATACAAACATATAAGTTCACTTACCTCTACAAGTATCTGAAGTTCCTATAAGCACTTTCGAATTTACTAATAATTTTTTTTTTTCGTTTTTTTATCTTCCTCTTCTACAACACAGAATCCACTTCGCAGCTTACTCGTTACCGCAGATGCTCTTGCTGATTCTTCGACTGCCATGAATGCTGCAAAGCTTCTTACCACAGGCGACATGAGCATCAGAACCGGTGATGCTAATGCCAGCTTGGTAACGAAGTCGGAAGTGTTAAGCTTAAGTAATCATAGCGCGTCCAATGTACATATTGGGCCGGTAAGTGGCTCAAGCGGCAATAACAACACCAACATTGGCACAAATAATTTACCACCGGAGGCTACTGACGGCTCACCCAAATATCGTTTACTACGCCAGCAAGGTCTACATCCGTCGCGCCACCTGCCCGGCACTCTGATTATTGGCGTGAAGAAGAGCGGCACTCGCGCGCTACTTGAATTCATACGGCTGCATCCGGATGTGCGCGCCGCCGGTTGTGAGGTGCATTTTTTTGATCGTCACTATCAGCGCGGTTTGCGTTGGTATCGTCATCATATGCCATATACTATTGAGGGTCAAATAACGATGGAGAAAACACCAAGCTATTTTGTGACAAAAGAAGTACCGCAACGGGTGCATCAAATGAACGCGGCAACGAAGTAAGTGAATAAAGGAAATTTGGAATAAATAGAAGCTATAAGTCTTGGGCAAAGCCAATCTAACGGTAGAAGAAAGTTCTTCTCAAAAAAGAATCCACCCATAAGCGACGAAATAATGCGCTAGGGTTTTTCATTTGTTGGGCAACATAAAGGCACATATTAAAATTATATTTATGAAATATATGAAAAATTCTAGTAACACATTATTTGTGGCAAAAATGGCTTTATAGGCTGAACAAACGATTATTGTTCGACTACTTTGTGCCGTTTGGGGTGCCTATTCCTTCTCCTACCGTTTTTCTTCTTGACATTTTAAACTATCTATTCAGCTTTGAAAGTTAAAATCTAGATTCAAGAAGTTCTACGCCAGCTAAAACATTTGACCAGAATTATCTATAGTTTTTCTAGGGCTGACCTAAGTTTATTACTTGCCGTTAACGATTCCCCAGCATAAGCTATGGAGTTCTACATATATTTACAAGATTGTTTTCTTACTACATAGTTTCGCTTGTGAGCTTTTTCCAACTTACAAATTATATCAAAAAAATATCCAATGTTAATCATATTCTCCCTCCCAGACTGCTCATTGTGGTGCGTGATCCTGTAACACGTGCCATATCCGATTACACGCAAGCGGCTAGCAAAAAATCCGATATGAAACGTTTTGAAGATTTAGCCTTCGTCAATAGCTCCTTCGCTGTAGTTGACACCGCTTGGGGGCCCGTCAAAATAGGTGTCTACTCACGTTATCTAGAAAAATGGTTGAAATATTTTCCACTCTCCCAGCTGCTTTTCATTAGCGGAGAACGACTGATTATGGATCCTGCTTACGAGATTGGCCGTGTGCAAGATTTTTTAGGTCTAAAACGCGTCGTAACGGAAAAGCATTTCTACTTTAACGCCACCAAAGGTTTTCCATGTCTCTTCAAGTCTGAAGCACGTTCTACGCCGCATTGCTTGGGCAAAACAAAAGGACGCAATCATCCACATATCGAGGAAGCTGCCATTGAACGATTGCGCGAATTTTATCGACCGTTCAATAATAAATTTTATCAAATGACTGGCATAAATTTCGCTTGGCCCTAAGTACAGTTTAAAAGCGTAAAAAAGCGTATGTTAAATTTATGAATTTTGTGTGAAAAAATACGATCTACATATGAATATGTATATGTATGTAAGTATATACATGCATACGATTATGTACGAGGATTGAAAAGGTGATTCGGTCAGAAACGCACAATGTTTTGCTTAGAAACTTTATAAACCAACATAAGTAACGTAGATATTTAAATAACGCAAATATTTGGTACAAGCTAAGTAATACTCATACATATATTTGAAAGAAAAAAAAAACATCCATTACGCATCTTACAATAAAGAATACAAGTAGTATATGTAACAGTTAAGGTACATATGTATTTAGATCGATATGCTGAGCAATTATCTACAGCAACATTAAGGAGGGATAGTTTGAGAACATCCTGAACAACCTATAGGTCCTAAACTAATTACATGTTGGCTGAAGAGCTGTTGTATTAAACAAAAACAAACAAGATATTTCATACGTACTTACATATGTACATAAGTAGGTAGATCCAAGAGTTTTATCGGTTTTACTATTAATTCTCAAACTGAGAAAAAACGAAGAGTATTTTCCAATTACGATTACTTTAAGAAAGAGTGTAGAAATAAGTGCTGAGTTTTTTGAAGGGCCAGATTAAACGGAATTTATTTAAATTAATTTTAAGCTGTACAACTGTTTTTCACAGGGAGTTAGTGCCGCTAGATATGTGGCTGTTTTGAAGGACAGCACATATACAAAAACGAGTTTGTATATTAGTACTTTTGACAAAATTGTTCGCTGAAATAATGGAAAGAGCGCTAACATATATGTACATACAAAAGAATTGTATTGGATCGTTTTTTTTTCGAAAGGAGTTTCCTAGTACCCCTAACTCTACGCACATACTTACGAGGTGGATTTTTTTAAATACAACCGCTTATCAGCCATTGAATAATAATAGCGTACATATTTACAAAAATACATTTTTTAGAAAAATTGTTGTACTCGTATATACATACATACATACATATTTGAAAAAGAAGAATACATAGACTTGTAGCTTTACTCTTGCACACTATTTATTCATAAAGCATCATAGTTCCTTTTCACTATTTACATACATCTTATTAATATAACCGAATTCGATTGCCTGTGTAAATAAATACATATGTAAATAAATACATATGTATGTACATACTAATACAATATATAATACGTACATATGCAAATACTGATTGCAAAAGTCACAGGCAACCAACAAAACAAATGCAATAAAAATGGTGACAGCACAAGTACTAACTAAATGATACAAAATAAAAATGATGCATCGATTTTAAATAGAAAAAGATCTCAAATTTCATACAAATTAGTTTGCATGCAATACACCAAAGTCAAAACTAACTTGCCAACATGTTTAAAATACATAAAAATACCGATACATGAAAATGAATGAAAAAAAAAATTAACTTCTAATATTTACTCAAAAAAAAAATTAGAATATTTAGCTCCGGAAACCAAAAATAGTTAAATCAAATGACTAAGCGATCTTCCATTAACTTTACTTGCACATTAATATAAAAGGACAACAGTCCTATAAGCTGAAGTTTACATAAATACATACATACATATGTAAATAATACATATACACACAAATACTTAGAGAGACTATAGCCAAAGTCCATTTAGATTTTACGAGAACGTTTTCGGTTTGAAAAAAAACATTCTTATTATACTACTATTAAAACGCAAATGTACAACACTCTATGGGAGTTTTAGGTCAGGCCGAAGTTTCTTTTTAATTTATGTGTGTACATTTTCATATGTACATATAAATAACTTGAAAATATTAGATTGTAGATATTTGAGTTATTTAAATAAACAACGAAATCGCTGGATACAATTTTTTGTAATAAAATAAATTTGAAAAATCGTACTTTAACGCAAGTATTAATTGGAGCAGACACTCTTTTGGCGGAAAACTTGAAATATCTACATTCTATACTATAAAGTACGAAACAGCTTTCTGACATAAATTTCTACGGAATATCTGTGGCTTCCTACTTTAGAGCCGACTTTGTCTTGACTATTACTACGCGCCAATATGTGTCGAACTAGAAACCAACAGACTTTATTTAGCTTACTTTGCAGTATTTCAATCTGTCCTTTTATTTCAAGAAGTCATGGTCAAAAGTTTTCCTAATTATTTTTTGTGATTTACTACAAAATGTCCCTACTTACTTATGTATGTACATATGTATCACCATTAAATACTCAACTCGCGATATTTCCACAAATTTCGATAAGAAGAGTTCATTCTTCTAACGAGTCTTTGCATAGTTTGGTACTTCAATTCAGATTGACAGCAATGTCTTTTGTGTATTCATCGGGTTTTAAAGAAACTGTTTCACTTTCATTACCTAAATTCACATGCTAGTTTTGTAGTTTCGTAATGTTTTACATATCCGGAAAAAATATCCTGGTAGTGTCGTATTTTGAAAAGAGCTCACTTTTCCGTAGACGAATGAAATTTCTAGTCTTCATACATACGAGTACAGCACAAGTACCATAATTCAGATACATAAAACTCTTCTTATGACTATTGTCATAACTACTACGCCTAAAACTTTACGGCAAAAACATATCTATATAAATATATATTAGAAAATGAAATATTTGTTCAACGCTTAGAATTTTTTTTTTTTAAATCGACGACCAAAAGAAACAAGGTATTTTGTTTTATGTAATTACTACTAAAACAACTAAACTTAAAACTCATAAAAGTAAGATACGTTAGCTTTCTAAATATCCATGAGTACGTAAAGTTCGAATGCATATCAACTGCTGCACTATATTGGCATATGTTTTTTTTTTTTTTTTTAATTTAATTAGGTATCACTCAACTACCACCAAATAGTTATATTCATAGTTCTCGAGTTAATATTCGACATCATTCTCCAATTCATATCTAACGTTGGAGAATTTTTTAGTACTAAACTTGATATCCGATATCATTCTCCAACATACATTCATATAGTATAGTATTTGTATGTATTTCTAACTTTGGAGAAATTGTTAGTTTTCAAGTCAATGTACACAAATACGCGAGTGAAATCGTGAAAGAGAATCCAGTTTTTGAACTATGAATGTATAAAAACGTTATTACAAAAAGTTAAATCTCAAAAAATATAATATAATAATACGTGAAGGAATGTTTGAGTCCAATTGGAGAAGCGCATTGGAGTTCAACTTGAGAACTAACTTTTTATGAACTTGAGAAACGATCCTACTTTCGTACAAAGAAATGTGCCCTTTTTGTTAAGAACGCTATAATTCTCCACTTGAGTTTCTGTTGAGAAACGGCCTTGAATGTTTGGGAAGGAGTATAGTTCACAAACTAACGCCGAGTGGAGCTCAAAGCAAAATCTTTGTTGGGCAAGAAAGAGCTCGAAAACTAGTCCTTTGTGAGTTTTTTATATGTTTTTGTTGTGGACTAGAATTCTTAACAATCAATATAATGAAGTTGTGGACTAGAATTCTTAACAATCAATATAATGAAGTATTTACATATTATTTTTTTATAATATGAAACCAGTAGATGTGAGTTTTAAAAAATTGAAATTGCATACCTTGAAGGTTATGTATATATTAGGGATGCATTTTGTTGACCCCGGGAATTTTTAGATCTGAATTACATGAAGTTTTGATTCGTAATTTTAGATTTGCCAATTTAACACGTCTGTAATCGATGTATTATAGAAGTATACAAAATAACATTAATATAACAAAGAAGAACGATTTATTGATATTCATGTATGTATTTATTGGTATTTTCAAGAAAAAAGTAAATAAACGTAAAATTTGACACACATACAAATTAATTTATTCTTCAAGTAGAAATATACATATTTAGTACAGAAGCAAATGTAGAGAAAAATTATTTTTATTCACTGTTTAAGATATATCAGGCCCGTGGGCAAATTAACTTATGTATATGAAAAGAAGTGAATCGTATTTATCAAATTTTATTCGTAAATGAAATTTCAATCCAACAGTGGAGAAGCATTGCTGCATTCAGACTTTCTGCCTTATCCTCGTCGTTAGTTCTATTAACATCGCTTTCATAGTAAGGCTCATTTTCTACTCGAATGCGTTATTCTCCAGCTCATTTATAATGGCAAGAACAAGACAAAGCCTTAAGGGAGTTAGCAAGCTGTGTTATTTGTCGATTGTGAACTCTCAAAAAGCTTTGTTTTGCCCTTGAAAGTGGAATTTTTAAGAATGATACAAAATTTAAAAAATAAATGCCTATTAAATTCGCTGTTTTCTACAATTCCGGGATTTGAAAAGACTTATCCCGGGATATTCGGGAGTTAAAAAAGGCCGGGATGCCGGGATTGACATGCCTAGTATGTATGTATGCATACATATGTATGTATGCATGTACATATATTAGGCACCAAAATAAAATAATCTATGAAATAGTATATATTTATAAAAAGTATTCAAAACATCTTTTATGAGCTTAATCTTGACATTTTCATTATAAAAATATATTTAAAACATATTTCATGAGCTTAATTTTGACACTTTCATTTTTACCAACGCACAACAATCTAAAAGACTATGTAGTATGTATATTCATAAATATGTATATACATACTTACATACAGGTTAGTACTAAGTATAATATTAGGAAGTAAATTTCGGGTGGAGAATACGTTTTATGTACCAGTGTTGTATTGCTCCGTAATAAGGTTTTGTATTGTCGTAAGAAAATTACAGTATTGAAAAGAGTTGCAGCATTGCATAAATTATTTTGCATATTGCAAATGCCATGACGTAAATAGATTTTGTAGAGAAATTGAATCAATGAAAATGTACTGAACAATAAAAAAAGAGTGCTCACTCAAGAATAGATCGCATTTATTTTAATATTAACCAATCGAATACGTATATTAGTAATAATCGCTTTCACACAAATTTATGTAAAAAACATTGTTCCGAAAAAAGTAGCATGCCAATAAAATGAATAATAAAATAGCAAAAATGTTTCGTAAAGCCGTTTTCTTTGGAATTTTGAGTATAACACGAGTTAAACTAGGTAATTCATTACATATCTTGCTGAAAATGACATTACTTTAAGCGTTGACAGTGATTCCGAAGGAACAAAAGCAACGTTCTATCGCACAAGAGATTGCTCATTGAACAAAACTTAAAGAAGATTGTAAAAATATAAAACTTGTGTTACCCAAAATCAAATATATTTAACACAAATTCCTATACGCGCATATCATCAACATTACAAAGAGATTGGTCCGTACGAGATTGAGACGATGGATTTGGAAATGCAAAATATCGTAAATATATTTTTGGTTTTAAGAAGTTACATTGCCCCCATGCACAGACCACTAGGCCTTGGAACGTCTTGCGTGGACTTCTTGGATCATATGGCGATGAAAACGAAGAAAGAAGAGAAATAATATAGAAATGCTAAGGAAGGTTATGACAGAGACCGAAAGGAAAAAAATTTCCTCGGAACTATTCGTAAAAAACGGAAGCAAAAACTATGATAGGCACAGCATATATTTACAAGTAGCAGCTCCAATTTTATAGTGAGAAGTGTAAGGCAAAGCGCATCGTAGAGCGTCTAGCATAGCGTCGAAAGAGCATAGATTTGCTCAAAGCATAATCGAGCATCGAGCTTAGCATCAAACAAAACACAATTAAGTTTCGTTCCTCATTCTGTTATTTTGGAAACATTATTGAGAGTTGTGTTTTCATTTTATACGTTTTGAAAACGATCATGAGAGTTTTGTTGTAATTTTGTTATTTTTGAGAACACTTTCGAGTTTTGTTCCTTTTTTGTTCTTTTTCTTCTTGATATTACATTGTGTTCTCGTGCAGAACTAAATCCTTACCAAAACGTATTCTCAATCCCTGGTTTAAGTTTCGGCTACAAAATTTTTAAAGAAGATATGTTTCAGTATAATTTACTTAGAAATGCAAAAATAAACTTTGTTTTGAAAAAATTTCGGGACCTTTTTACATTTTATCAACGATGTGTAATTCTACGAATAAAAGACAAATTTTCGGAAATTTTTCTTTGCGATTACGCACTTTATTTTGTCTTACATCTACATATGTTTTTGTTTTTTCTCTTTAGTTTATAGAATAATAAATATGAATTGATTTTTTAGCGCAGTACTCTGTGTATGTTTTTTGTGTATATATAAATACATATTTCTCATATACAAATACAGCTAAATACATTTGTATGCTCTTGCCAGGCGTTCTATTCGGGCTTCAATTCGAACACATATTCATATGTACAAGTAACATATATGTATAAAAATGCATATATGTTTTAGATTCGATCAATTGTGTTCTTTTTTTTATTTGCATATGTTGGTCCGACTATACTCGTATCATTTTTACAAAAATTCAATTGTTCTAAGTTACACTTGACTCTATTTGTTTGAATAGTAGTTTGTATGTACATATGTACGAGTATGTGCAGATCCAAAAATGTTATTAAAAACTTAAGCTTCACGCATACAATAGCAATTGTCTGTATGCCGTTTCCTTAAATAATCATTGCTTAACCTAGAACTTAATGTACATATACCTTTACTATATTATATTACTCTCAAAAACTGTTATACGTTAATTCTACAATTTAGGTAAAATAATTTGTTCGTTTAAAAATGCATACAAACATTCACACTCAGTAAAAGAAATGCCAGACTGATAACATTTTTTTTTAAATATATTTTTGTTTTTAAAATTTTCTGTGTCCATTAATTCGCCCAAATTTGTATGCAAAAAAAAACATAGGTATTTTCATAATAAATATATGTAAACGTTTTTATTGCTATTTATTGTACATCAAAACTTTTGCGAAAGCAACTGAGGGAGGAATTAATTAGTTTTTCGGTTTATAGAAATAATATCTTGCTTAACATTATTAACTAATAACATAATTTACAAGTTAATTGCGGTTTAAAATATTTTGTACGAAAAATTGTAGGAAAACGACGCAAATAATATAATATTAACTTGGTAAACACTAAAAAATAAACTCGAATAAATTATTGCTTTCAATTATGTACTTCTTATATATTTAAGTTAACTATTTCATTTGTATATATGTAAGTTTTGTAGTTGTAATAGGAAACAAAAACGCAGTTACATTAGTTATTTATTATTTTGTATTTGTTGGTGTTTTTTTATTTTTTTATTTTGTTTTATTGAACACATTTGTGTGTATTCGGAAACTTATCTTAAATCTAGGCATATACGACGAACATTCTGGTAAACTTCGAGTACGCTGAAACAATTTTCTCTGTATGCTTGTTGCGAAACGTTAGCATGTCCTAGAATTTTTATTTATTTTTTATATTGTACATTTTATAGAATACTTGAACAATGCTGATACACACACGTATGTAAATAATAAAATGTTTAATATTCTGTAAACAATATGATATGTAAGCCGCTCGCTGCCTGTGGCAAATGAAAACAGAACACGACTTCGAGCCCATTCGCGGACGTGTTCGTCGTATATGCCTAGTTTAATATTGAAAGCCAAAATTTTTGTGTAATTCTTTTAGTTAAGCAATTATAATTATCTCCTAAGCTCTTTAAGAACTGTGTAAGATTTCCATTACAGAATTCGGAACACATTCGTTAAGATTTCAAAAGGTTTGAGCAAGAAATATTGAACGCAATTCTAAAACTAATCCATGTAGTGTTCTTTTTTGTGTTGTAGATTACTGGATGGAACTAAAACATGCAATTTTGGAAATATACTTATGTATGTATGTATGTACATTCAAAATGAAATATGAAACCAAAAGCTACTAACACTGCACAAAAAGAATAAGCTTTTAAATCAACAATAGAGAATATGCAATAAATGCAATTGCAAACAGTAGAGAAAAAAGATTAACATTTACAAGTCTCTTAGAAAGTAACTGCAACAAGTACCTACTTACATACTTACATACAATACGTATGCATACGTAAATTATCGAAAAAGAAAAACATTCTGCGAAAGTGTGGAATTTATTGATTTCCATGACGGCAGTTCTGTTATGATTTTTTTGTAGTAACTCAAATTTCATCTTAGTATTTAAGTATATATATTGTAAATTATTACTTGCATAGGCGCTATTAATTGTTTATCTCTTCTACTCTTTAATGTTTTATGTCCGTTTCTATATTCATATTTTCTATGCTTTTGTACAATATTTTATGGGAGTGAATTTTCTTTAACTATTTAGATGCATCGGTATATTGTATGCATTGAAGTATTTTATTGTTTATGCAGTTTTCTTGTTGCTGTCTTTTTTTAATAATTTTACTATATAGTAAATTCGTATATGTTATTATTTTAACGAAATGGTAACTAACTATTGTGGAAATGCGATTTTCATTCAACTATAATGCTTCAAGTAAATATTTATAGGCTGAAATCTATTTAATATTAATTTTCTTACATATGTACATACATATGTACATATGTACGTGTATATATAAAAACGTAACCAGTAATATTATAAATATTTCGCCATATTCATAATCAAGTTAAAGTCGACTCAAAAGTTAGCATCAGCTTTTTTGACAGATATCTCATCGAAAAGTATTTCAAAAAACTGCTACTAACTTTAGAAGCGACTTTAACCTGACTATGATTATGGCCCATGTTTTGCCAATTTTCCACAGGTCCACACTATTCTATTGATGGGAATTCTACATAATATTGAGGAACAATTGTTAACACTGTCCGATAAAATAAAAAAATGTTTCATTCCCTTGAGTAAACCAAGCACTTTCGGACAGTGGGGTGAAGGAGAGCGCAAAATTGGAATTTTATCACAACACTCACTTTTTTTGTGATTTTTAAATATAGTCGTATTTTGAAATGTTTTTTATTTTCTCATAGTGTGTGGATATCAAAGTGATATAGTGATGGTTAAAATATGACAGTTTTATGCATTCAAGCAAAGCTATAATTTTCAAAGCAACATCAAATTTGTGTGAAGCTGTACCGGTTAAAGCATTGTAAGACATATACATTTTTTTAGGGGCATGAGAAATAATTAAACATAAAAACTCGAAAATAAAATCAAATGATTTTCCGACTTTTGTCCATCTAGATTTGGAATTAAGGGTACTGTGGGGTGCCCGACTACAAAGCTTGGTGACGATTTTACCATGTATGTATGTTTCAAAAATTAATGTTTGTACATTTAGTCGATATTTTAGTTGTATATGTACATATTTTACAAAAAAAAAAATCCCAACTCAGTAATACAAGAGCAGGCACACCACCGGTAGTTTTCTAGTTGAAGATTATCAAAGTTAATGAATATACTATATGTATGCACAACTTGAACAATCATGGAAATACAACTGTATACATTATTTATGAAAAAAATTTGATTTATGGAAAACAATAAAAAAAAAAAAATGAGTTGTGACTTTTCTCTATTTGCCGTGAGACACTGCTCTCTAAATTCAAGCTGATATAAAATTATTTTTTTTTAATAATAAGTATAACTTCTTTTGACTAAACATTTAGTTACATAAAAGTCAGCTACAGGTGGATTTCAACTATTCCTTGGGTGTAAGTGTTGAACATACAAAAGTATTTTAAATTTTCTTTTAATTTCCAAATTTATTTATTTGCAAAACTTACGGTTCAAGTTTAGATTTCTAAATTCAATAAGGGCAAGTTGACTACTATTAAAAAAATATTTTCGTCAAATTTCGATATAACATATCAATTTAAGGATTCATTTGCCTGAAACACCACCAACCAAGCTTTAACTAAAGGAAATCGAATTTTCTTGAAGAGGCTAACTTTCTGAAAATGTTTGTTTTTCTCATGGAAAAAAATTGTGCCGCTGTGTAGTATATAAACTTAAGTATGGTAGACATTTGGTAATAGGCAAATAAGCTATTCTTAAGTTTGCCTTTTAATTTATCAATGTGAAAAATGATATGGCAAGACCTTAAGAAAGGTGTCGTTTTTGTTTTTAGCTAGTCATATATCATAGGCCGAGAAGCTTTCGCAAACAAACAAAATACAATTCAAACCCAAACCCGATTTATAACATTCGGAAAATAGTAAAACAATAACTAAGAATTAATGAAAAACAATCGCAAATAACACATTAAATTCAACATTGCAAATTTTTTTCAAACATAATTTTATATAAATTTAGTATGGTTTGAATTGAGAAGTGTTTGTCCTGGTTCAACCAACTTAACTGTTTCGTTTTCGTGATCGTCGTGGTTATACAAAACATTGCTGCACTGCATTTTATGCTTTCTAAACAGAACAAGTAAAAACAAGTTGAATGATAGTATATGTATCCCTTCTTTCATGCTTACTCATAGCTTTTTTAATTTTCTTACATTTTTTTTTTTTCATAATTGCAATTAACTTTATATTACGATATTAACATTTTGTCAACCACATTTTCCTTGCTTTATCATATACAAGATAGTATTCAGTTTGAATTTGTACATTTTCAAATGAAAATTTTGTGACAAAACTTCAGTTTGCCATATTCTTCTCGGAGTTTTCTTTATGCGTTTAATATCGTGATCTAGATTTTGGTTTATCAATTGCTTCGGATACATTTTGTATATACATATGTACATTTTCATACAATATTTTAGAATTTGTGGTTGCAAACTAAATTACATACACAAAAAAGTTTTTACTTTACATAGCTGAACTTTTGGCTCTCAAACTTCAAGGCGAGTAGATTGCAGCTAAACTATTTTTTTTTTTCAATAGAACCACACGTTTTTTTCGATTAATGAGGAAACCGATTTCTTTCAAATATATCATATATGTATATTTTTTAAGGATAGTTTATTAATCACTTTAAACTTATACAAAAATGCCTACTTTAATTTCGAAAAAAATGTGTAAAAAGAAAATTATAAAGAAAGATTTACAGTTATACAAAATACAATTCAAAAGTCTTTTCTAACATATAAAATATATTCAAAGTTTTTTTGATTGTTAAAAAAAAATAAATGGTCGTTTGATATTACTTTACTCTTAGCATGTCTATTGACTTTAAATCTTCAAATATTCAAATAATATACACAACATTTCCAAACTACCCTCACTGACTCGCCTTGATTAAGAAAATTGCTCTTCTTATCACAGACTCCACTTGTTCTCGCACACTTTACGTACATAACTCAAATTCAATTGGTATGAAACAGGATAACGCATAAAATATATTTTAGTTAAAAAAAATCTAACGAAAAAACAAACAAACAGGGTAGGCGAAAAGGAATAATGAACTTAATTTTTAGTTTTGCTTTGTTTTTTGACATCACTACAGTTCGTAAGCATTTTAGGCGTCAAAGGCTTTTGCTTCCATCTTAAGCGCCAGCAAACGTTTTTCACAGTACAAACTGCCGATAGGCTTAGCCAAAGACGCGGACAAGCTTTTTGTTATAGTGTGTGTTGTATTACTAACGGTAGTGGTTAATAATTCTTTGCTCGCAGGAACATTATTTTCAAGTTTCACTGGGTTAAGCGCACCTTCGCCACCAGTAACTACAGCCGGATTGCTGCTACTAGTAGCTGCACAGCTAAAATCACCACCTTGTACGTTGCTGTATTGCATTTGTGGCATAATGCCCGCAGTATACGACTGCCGCTTGATTGGCAATAGATAATGGAAGCTACTATTGCTGCTGGTCGCCATCGTCGTTGATGCGACTGTAAGTGAAGTTTCAATTGGGTTTTTAGCTAATGCCTTCGCTGATGTGCTTGACGTAGTGTGTCCTCTATTTTCTCTTATTCCTTCCATACGGTTACCACGCCGCAAAAGCACTCTTGCAGATGTTACATCTGCCGTTGCGGTTGCGTTTGGAGCACCGACAGCAGCAGCTACAGCACTTTCCGTTTTCCAATTTGCACTAGTGCGTCTACGATCTGTAATGGGAAATTTATTTTTCGTACAACTCAAGTCCAATTCAAGCGTATAAAAACGACCGCGTGTATACTTTTTGTTTTGATTCTCAATTATGAGCGCGCCGTCAGTGTTGCTGCCGCTGCTCGCACTCGTGCTTATATTCGCATTCACGCACGCGCTACTGCTGCTGGTGCTCACATTGGCCTTCGCATTGGCGTTACTGCTACTGCTGTTGTTGTTGTTATTGTTGGCATTTGAATTTGTATTAGTGCGTTCCACATTAATAGCCCCAAATCCACTGGTCACAGTTGGATGTCGACTCACTGTACAAATACTGCTGCGATTACTGCTGTTGGTTGTCGGTTCGCTGCTGCAATTGCTACTGCTAATCGTCGGTTGGCTCGATGCGGTACTGGTACACGTCGTATTGTACGAAAAAGCCGCAGTCGTCGATAAGGCAGGTATAATAGAGCAACGTTGTATCGCAATGCCGTCCACTTCGTCGATTTCATCACTCCCTAGGACAATTTGTTCAGCTATCCATTGTGTTGAGCGATTTCTATCTTCGCAATCGCTTTCATCACTATCGGAGGTTATGCGCAGCTCGTTTCTGATATCACGACCCAACGACGAAGCGACACTTACCAAAGTTGATGTGGTACCCGGGCATTTGGCCCTTGACCGTGCAGCTGATTTACCCACTTGCGTAGTGTCGTCGCATTTTACTTTCGATTTTGTGCACGCTTCAAGCTTTGTGGAGCTATCTTGTAGGAGATTTTCACAGCTTGCTTCATATACACTAGCCAATGGTTGTAATTTTCCAACGAGATGTGTTGCCGACTTATGGGCTGGCATGTAGCCTATCCCAACTAATGTTTGCGCCGTTAACGACTTAACAGCACCAGCGCCAATATCGCCACAGGCACCTACGGCAATGTTACCGACACCGCCACCTGTTGTGGACGATGCACTGTTTATGTTCTTCACCAAACGCGTATTCCCGCCCTGCTCTTGTCTCCGATCTGTCTCGATGCGTTCCAACAACGAGCCGAAGCCCTTCTCCTTCTTTAATAGTATATCCGTAGGCTCTACGTAAAACGAATCGAAGTTTAAATCGAGAAAAAGTTCCTGCATAAATCTACGCGCACTCATCCGATAACTGCTATGTCCCAATGTTTTGCACACCTCTGAATAGAGGCAAATATCTTGAAATGATATTGGATGCTTCTGCTTTAACTCCAATAATGCCATTTTCGACTGTTTCGCACTGACTGGATTCGCCAAACGTTGGACATTGAATAATATATTCGTCGTCAGTCGGTCGGGCATACTCTCTTCGCTAAGTATACTCTCGGGCGAGTTGAATGAGATGTCAGAGAGCTGAATAGTTGAAGAGCTCTGAGCATTCTGTTGCGACGATTGCGATTTCGACTGTTGGTGTGTGTTTGACGTTTGCTGTGCGTTTAACGATTGCTTATTCGTTTTGCGGGAGGCATGTGAAGTTGTTGTAGCAGCCACTAGCGTGCCGCTGCTTGTATAAAGTTCACCGCCCGCGGCGAGGGCAGCTCCTGCTGCGGACGTCACAGCCGCTGCCGATGCGGTTGCATCACTCTCAAGACGTTGTGCGTGGGTGCGATTTCGTCGTACGCGTGAGCAGTGAAGACAATTACTCCGACCGTGCTTTGCGCCGAGCCACTTTGATGGCTTACTCACCGACGATACGTCAGAAAGCGATGAAATAATGGATGCCTCATCGCCGCATTCATTGTTGAGGGAATCGTTCAGGAACTGCTGGTTTGCGGTAAGCAAATTTATATCCATTAAATCCTGATCTTGAATATCGCGAGAGACATAAGTTCGCCCAAAGTTTCGTGTGGGAAAGAGATCGAGTAGATTTTTAGGAAGACAAATGCCTAGGAAATAAGAATTAGAAGTATTTAACTATTGCGTTTGTGTTCTTGGTAACAGTTTTTTTTTCTACAGAATATACTTAAATTAAAAATACGTCAATTAGTCGTGTGAGTAACGCGATTACTTTGAAACATCCCATTCTCAAACCAAACTGATCAGTATATTTCATTTTTAAAGGTAGTTTCACTCTCTAATTTCAGACGCCGTATTAACCATTTGACAGAAACAGTGTTCCGGATTTCCGTGCTACCAATTTCTTATTAAGAAAATCCTCTATTTTTTGCATTAAGAAAAACGAAGACAATAAAAAAAAAATTTGAATATGTGCAAAGCTGCATTTATATTGATTTGAAAAATCGGTTACCTCAAAGGACATACATCGTCATCCGGATAAATAAATGTTATATGTGGAAATTGGGCCAAATTTAGTTAATAATGTATTTGTTATTGTTTGGCCATATAACTATTTATTTGAAATATTTTTGAGCTTTAAGGCCGATCGATTTATTGGAAAAATTATTAGGAAAAAACAACAATACTCAAAGCGGTCGAAGTTATATTATTTCGGAATTCATCACATTTCCTAATCAGACTTCTTTCTTCTTAGCTTCTGCGGGAGTCGAAATAATGTAGTTATAACTAATTAAGATCTTTTAAATGGCACTATCCTTTTTTGGATTTCTAATTTAGAGTCGGAGATATTGAGTAAAATTTTGTCGTAAGTCCCAAATATTTTTTATATAGGAAAATTCTACATACATATAAACTCCGTGCTTTGAACACTCGGAAAAATATTGTCAATTACCTTGGACAAAATCTTAAAATTTCTAAAATTTAGTCGTAAAATTTTTTTTTTTAATTTTTTCGTATTGTCGCACGGATAATTAAATGTTGTATGTGAAAATATTGCAAATAAAGTTAATAATGCAGTTATTCTTCATCTATCAAGCCATTTTTTGATTTCTTATTGAGTTTTCGATATATTGAGTATAATTTGTATCACATTTAGTCGTTTGTAATATATGTACATTCCTGCAAATGTAACATACGACAAAATTTTACTGAAGAAAATTATTTATAAATTCAAAAGTAATTAAGAATAAACTATAAAATTAAAACAGTTTAAGACTTTCGTGAACTAATAATATTCTCCAAGAATTTTTGGAAAATTGAAATTCAAACTTCAATTGTGATTTCCTAAAAGTCTTCAAATGTAACATACTACATTAATTTATCTGGGCGACTGCAAGTCATTTTTGCCAGGCAATTAAAGCCTGTCAAAAAAATTCCTCTTGTAAAGACAACTTTAAGGCTTAAAAAATCGTAAAGGACTTGATTTTAACAGCACTATACTTTTTTATTTTATTTTTTCAATTCTATTAGAGCATGTCGCTTGCTCGGTTTAAAGAATAGGCCACAAATTGTACATTTATGTATGTAAATTCATAAATAAAGTTCCATTGCGTTGGTGAAAAAATATACATATGTACATCCAATAAATGAAACATATGTATGTATGTACATACATTTACAAAATTTACACGATTTGTTTTTAAAATACAATAAAATTACCCCAATGTCTATTTTAAAGTAGTGGTAATATTGGGCGTCTGCCGTCGAACACTGTTTCTGTCAAAAAATTAAAAGTGAAACTACCTCTAAAAATATGTGTGTCATGATACATACATACATATGTGCTCGCAAGGAATGGTAGCTTATGTCAAAAAATACATTTGGAGATAGAGGTAATTTTATTTAGTTTTTATGGTATTTTGTCCAAGAAAAGAATGTTTAACTGCGAACACTGCCATTAATGTGAGTAGAAAACTGGATATTAGTATCATAGCTTTTGTTGAAGCGCTTTTTCAAATCTGAAGTTGGCAATTCACTGAAACTAAATGTATGAAAGCGCACTGCTTAGATTTTTTTTGTTAAAGTATGATTATAAAATTAAAATTTATATACACAGATATATGTACTTAAGTATTGTCATATTATGCAAAATTTTTCTAGAAAACTTGAATTAAATATTATATCTTTACTGCAAATTGAAATTTTTTAAAATGGGATTTACAGAATGCCAACGCCATGGTTTAGAGAACGCTTCCCATGGATACTTCCAACAATCAAACGTACTGAAGCCACACTTAAAATTAACAATATCTGAAGATTTTATCGAAATGTGTATGTATGTGTAAATTCTGCATGACGTACCTGCATAGCAAGGACCCTTCGAGTCGTTTTGTGCTAAGAACTTTGGCGCGGCTAATGTTGGCAGTGGTACTTGCTGCAACTCTTCGAAATCCAAACGCCTGGAAAAAATACACTATTTAAAAGTTCCACAACTAAATTTATATAAAATAAAAAAATCTTACGGAATACGCAATGAAGATTGTCTATCCAAGCTGCGTACTTTTATACGACGCTGTGATTCGCCGAAAGAAGATTTCCGCGGTCTCATCACAGATGATCCTAGGGACAGAAACTCAATGCGATCGATAATATCGTAAACATCTGTTGCCGATTCAGAAACCATCGGTCGACAGTATTTCCGCAGTGAACGTAGCTTTGCATAGCCCTTTATGTCCGCCGGACTGAGTGAGGTATGCAAATATGAAGCACCAACTAAGGATGTGCCACGCAATAAAAGACTTCTTTGTGGCGGCACGTCGACTACAAGATTAGACATACTTGGTATAGGACTCAAGGGAAATTGCTGAAAATCTCTGCAATGTAAAATTATATAGAATATAGCATTTACAATAATGAAAACTTGGGGTGAACTGAAAACAAAGTGCGGCTATGCTCAGACTAAACTCTTCGATTGTTGAAGATAGCCTGAACTCAATTATTTACTATTAAAATTTGAGTCCAGCTTAAGCTCGCTTTTATTCATGAAGATCAATATGTAAACCAGTGCTCACCCAATAGGTGGTATTCGCATTGTCACGGATTCACAACTACTCACACCCGATGTGTTCGAATCGGTGCATGAGTTATAGCGTACACGATGTGAGGGATAATGTGCTCCCATCGCTCCGATGGCTGTACCGCTAAATAAGCTAATAACATCCGTAGTTTTCGATTCGGATAGGGAACGCTGATGTTTGACATGACGCATATATGTGCCTTCCGGCAAAGTTTTCGATTTGGCAGTAGCCGTTTGCTGTTGCGGCTGTTGGTGTTGTGGTGGTTTCGTCGTACCAGCATCCTCGCATGGCTTACTGCCCTCTACAGTAGTATTCGCAACATCTGGAGCCTCTGAGCTAGCACTAGCTGCACCACCGTCGTGACCAGTTGTGCTACTGCTGCTCAAAGGCAAATTCCAATAGCTACCTGTATAGGAACCATCGATTTGATCATCAATACCCGTATAATTATACGGCGGCATATCTTCGTAATGATGCCGCACTGGTGTATAATTATTTGACATCCAATCTTCCGGCTGATGCACCGGCCAAACAGTATTGCGATCATGGCGCACACTCAACCAATCTGCAATAAATTAGAAATAAAAGGATAAAATAATTGCAATGGCTAAAGGAAAACATACTTAGTTTGTAGAGTATATTTGCACCATCGTTTGTGCCACCAATTAAACCCAATACACTGAAGCAAGTTGCGCGTATCGAATATACAACACATTTTGTTGCTAGTATCACCAATTTTTCATAAATTCTGTAAAAATAAATAAAATAGTTAATAGCGTTTTGTCAAACAGAATTTATGCAGTGGACTAGACCTTTTCCCACTGTAGTTTCGAAAATGTCAATTTGATTTAAGAAAGTTTTATATGGAATGTTTTTAAGGAGTCAAATATACTTTGGAGTTAATAACAGTCATTAAGAAAGCGTCATTTCAATTTTATAAAGCGTTATATGTATTTTAGATAAGTTAAATGCACAAAATTGATATTATGCCAGGATATCTAACTTCAGAGTTATGCTACATATGTACATATGTAGCCGATGTACAGCCATATCCATTAAGAAATAATTATGATTTTAGAAGACCGCGGCACAGAATAATTAATTTTATAAAGAATCTAATTTATTCAATTCTCTACCGATAGAAATTAAAACTGAATCAAATATGTATGTATAGCTTTAAAAGAAAAGTATTTGAATTTATTAATGAAAATTATAGTTAAGATCCAAATTGCAATTATATATTCTAATTTATTGTTATAACAATAGCGAAATTTACTAAATAAATACTACTACTACAACTTTAGAAAGCAACACACGTACATAACAATTAAGAAAACAAATCTTTCTGAAATTGATTTGACGGATAAGGTATAGTTTATGAATTTCTCTTCAAATTTGCACTTACCTTGATCCCGATTCTACGAAATATTCAATTCCATTCGAGTGTGTTGAGGCATGGCCGACAGCCCAAATAGCCGCTTTCAATTCCAGACACTCAGCGTCATCTGAGCATTTTCCCCTACTAATCACTTCAACCAAATGCGGCAAATCGCCATGTTTTCTTAAAGCAGTTGTGCCCTGAGCCGTTTGCACCATTTGTCCATACAAATGAGGAAGTATATTAGGAGGTATTATAATTGGTCGGGTATTGCAATTTCGGCGGCTATAGTATCCGTCCTCATTGCGGACATGCAACGTTAAACTGGAATGTGTATTAGCCTCGACAAGCACAACGTAACTATTAACATAATTTCAATAAAAAAAAAATGCTTACAAATAATATACTCATTTGAATTTATATTGTCCTACCGCTTATTGTAGCCACTTTTCCAGTACTCAATCTCTTCTTGTATACGCGCTTTCAAATGATTTAAACCCCGCGAAAGAGAGTAGTAACGCGCCATTAATAAGCGCCCAACATCGCCCATTGACTTTAGATTTGGCCATAAGCTAACGATCTCTTCGAGATAATACTAGAAGCGTGAAAAATATTCAAATATATTAAGAAAAAGATCGTTAATGAAATATCAATACAATACCAAGCAAGCGTACCTTTTCATGGCAGGCCTCTTCAAGCACATCTAATGCTGCCAGCACAACACTGCGGTCTGAGTCTTTTGTTTGCTGTATTATTAACGGTATACCCCAAACTTCAAAGTTATGTAGACGTGCACGTAATAACACCGTTAAAAATTGTGTAGCATACAAACGCCCACTACGCGTTTTAGCTGAAGTTAAAGCTCTCTCTAGGATTTTGCGTGTCACCGACTCTAAAGAGTAATCTAGACCGGAGACAGTTAGCTTCACAAAACACACATGATCTGTATTGCGCACTAAATTGATTAAGCTGCGAATAAAGATAGATGTAGTAACAATTAATAACGGCAGATGGACTTATGATGAACTTACTGCACAAAAACAGCCGTGTCAGTTAAAATACGAATACCCTTTTGTGCGCGACACATTCGGCCAATGTATAAAAAATACTGCTGACACATTGTATTGCTCATGTGTTGTGGACTAAAAAGGCAATCGTGCACCCGACTTGATGTGCTCACCGCCTGCAATTGATTGCTGATGTCCGAAAAATAATCGGTGAGTATGCGAATGCTCTCTATCTGCTGCAGAAGACAAGAAAATACACATATATATTTTTTTTTTTTTTAAATATCTAAAAATAACTACTTATAAGGCTGCAATTGTGCAAAAATATTTGGAAAGCAACGCAAATTAATTAAATAATTATAGTTTTAAAATTCTAGAAAATTGTATTTTTAAATGAAATTTGAACGGGGATGCACAACAGCACTAAGTTCGGTTTCGCCTAAGCTGACGGCAGTCCTTACTGTTTAATTTTATACCATACCACATACCATCGGACTGGCTAAAAGCCAGTCAATGAAATCCAAACCAGCAACCACGAATGCCGGCATTGCTCTTCCATGTACCAAGTCCTGATGAGAGAAACGATTTTTGCTCGGTTTATAATACTCCAAGAGCGATTTCAAAAAATTATTAGCTGTGTCGTCCACTCTACGCATTAAGTTCGACTGCAAAAATAAAGTCCATTAAACTGTATAATTAAAACAAACATTTTGTTACAACATACGCGCAATATAGTGATAACAACGTCCCAATCCCAACCGTTGCCATCAGGCGACGCCAATACATTTGAGTCTCGTATTAATTTTGCAGCTCGCTGATTTTCAAAGAATGGCAAAAGTTTTCGCTTAAAACGAAAGCTTGAACGTCGCGATGAAGACGGTTGCGTATTCGACTCATCGCTCGAAGAAACCGAGTCCAGCCGCTGGCGATCGCCCGTAACAAGGCCACCACCGCCAGCAGCGATACCCAATGTTCCGCTACTTGGTAATTGGCCAGCAAGTGCAGACGTTTGCAGCGTATTACCACTAAATGAGCGTGCATTATCCTGAGCGTTGATTTCACGACGAAAAATTCGTGTTTGTATTAAGGCTATAAATAAAAAATACGAAACAATTACATTCGTGTGCATGTAATTCAAAAATACATATAAATAACCAACTTACAACCGCCTTGTATAATACTATCCAAAAACAAACTACACGAAGCAGGACGATTGCGTAGCATTTTTTGGTAATTTTGTAATGCTGATATTGCGGCGGTGGCGTTTTGATTACCCTGAGTTGCGTGTGAAATTAGTGTTGGAAGTGCCGGGCTGGTACTACAAATGTCTGGGGGCAAATGTGTGTGCATTAAATGCAAAATTTTGCCTGCAAACAATAAAAATAAGTACATAATTAGTTGGTATTAATGAATCTGAAACATACGCTCACATACCAATTAACACAGTTGCGCGCACCGATAGATGTGTATCGCTCGATCTGATCACCTCGACGAGTGCATTTAATAGTCCAGTCTCTAGAAAACAGTACAGCAATAATGACAAATGTTGTTCACAAACATTTGGAGCACGTGCTGCCAAGCTGGGCAGAATACAGCGGCCTTCCATAGCAACAAACCCATTGCTGAGCAACCAAGCATCCTGAATAGAAGAAATATGCATAAGTAATTCGTATTTCGTCTAACTCATTTGTTTATGCCGTACCTGAAAATCTGATGGGTCGACTGTCTGCAACGCTGTTGTATAATCATCCGTCAAAGGTAGTTGCGGAAGATTTAGAAGTTCATAAAGCAAATCCATTATTGCCTTCTGCAGAAATAAACATGCAAAAAAGAATTTAAATTGTATGTAGCAATTAAATACTCTTAGTTGAAGATTTGCACTTACTCGAACTTCCGTTTGATTCAGATACAACGTATCCACTATTGCTTTCAAGCCCGATGGCTTACTAGGATTACAGAACTCAATAGTACCAGTCCAGCTGCGTAACACCGACAGCAGCGCCAGGCGGCAACTGGTGTAACGTAGCTCACGGGCGTCTCTGAGAAACCAAAAATAGCAGAGGTACATTATTAGCGAACAAGATGTTCATTCAAGGTAAAAGGTTATGCATACTTGTGTTTGTCCATTATGCCCAAACGGTATGTGAAATCACAGTATGGGGCAGCGAGACAATCCAATGCGACACCCGATATGTTTCGAGTCTGTGGCCATTCTAGCAAATACAGCAGTACGCCACATAAACTCTCAGCAATGCGCGGGTTGTGACATTCCAGGACATTGCGTGTAATTGCAGTGACGCCGCCGCATACGACCAACAACGCCGGATTGAGCACCGCAAATTCGCAGAGAGTTGCCAAGCAGGCGCGCAACATATTATCACCATCTTCGATGCCACTATCTGCAAGTGACACCAAACAACGCACCAGCACGGGATTGATATCGGCAGGCGATATGGCAACCATTTTGCGAATCTACATGAACAACATTCGAATTGAATAGATGAATTTGCGAGGACCTTGACTATTTACTCACCAATTTAAGAGCTTGTACGCGTTCGTCGTCATTCTTCAGTAGCACATCGATGGATCGGCATGTCAAGTGTTGCAGCTGCATGGAATTGAATATTTTAACATCGCGCGGTGTGGACAGCGCATAACGGATAGTGCGTAAGGACGCGGCACGCACTTGCGTAAATGTGTGAGTTAATGAGGCGCTCAGTCTAAAACAAAGCAATACAAAAATTTCATGATTAAATAAAGTATATACATACATTCATATACATATGTATGTAGTTATATGAATATGTATGTATATGGATATGTTTTTAAGTTTATGGTTAAATTCATTCAATCAAACAATTCATATTTCTCACAATGTGTATTTAACAACGTGTGCTCAGTAATGACGGGATGCTTATTTTGTCAAAACGGCAACTTTTAAAACTTAGTTACATTGCTTTAACCCATATGTTACATTTTAGGAAAACGACCCAATAAAGTTTAGAAGTATAAAATGCGCATATAAAAAGATAAAACGTCAAAAAAAACATTCAAGCCTAGTCCGTGGAATGAAAAATTTCAAATTTTTTTAAGTAATAATTTTAAGCATTTTTTACTTCGGCACAATTTTTTTCCATCTGTTTGGTTTTTAGATGTTTATTCAAATACTTAATTATAAAGAGTATCCTACACCTGAAAAATATTTTCTTAATTTCCTGAGACAAAGACACATCTTTACTATTTTCCTGAAGATATGCTTTTAAATTTTTGCTTGTGTTAACATCATTTACATTCACTTTTATAAAAAGCTTTTCTAAACATTTAAGCTTATGCAAAAACTGTGAATTTGTCAGCATAAAAATCGGCTTCTTTCTAGGAAGGCGTAAAATAAAATAAGAATATATGTATGTAGGTATGTACATATGTACATACTTTTCAAGTTGTAAAAGCCTTCATTTTCTCTACTTTACTAAAAACGAGTATTGTTAATAGCCTAACATACGAGTATCAATCAGGTTCAACCGGATACCAAAATTGGTACTAAATTATACAAAATCACTTACGACCAAGGCAGATCTAACAGGTAACCGCAGTAGAGAAATTGCAACCCTGCCAGTTTTTTTGATATACCTTTATTGTCAATAAGAACTATCAAATCAGTCTATTGAAAACAAAAGTTGACAAATCACAAATTCAATTCACCAAAAATAAATAAATACAAAATTTGTATTTCAGAACTTAATGTTGGGATAGAGTTAGGCATCAAGTGTACGCGTTTTGCACCATCAACCAAATCACAGCTCGCGAAATAGTCCTTGGACACCACATTGTTTCTGTGTACGTGATGCCACAAGCTCTCTTGCTAACAATCCTTCGGTGTGGCACAAAAGAACACGAATTGGTTTAAAACTCTTCATTATTCTCCAATTTATATCAAGATGTTGCATAGCATTCTCACAAAGATTACCACTCTGTCCTTGTGCAGGCTTTTCAGAGATATTTGATATTATTTCAATATTTTTATAAGCAACCATACCTTTGAAAACCATTTTCGCAATATCTATTTAAATGAAAATTTTCACAAAAAAAAACAAAAAAAAACTTTCAAAAGTTCAGAATTTAATGTGTAATCCAAGGCGAATTGATTAAAGGTGGTGGCAAAGCGAATTCATCAAAATTTGTCAAATTAAGAATGTCATAATCGAAGAGAATTGAAGAATGGAAATTATTGTTTTTTTGTTGTCAGATGAAAGAAAATTTATTTTGGTAAGTTTAATTCTAATATGTCTTTGCAACATTGGTGTTGATAGGCAGCTTCACTAGCGCCTGCGAGTTGTATAGGCTGCTTTACTAGCGCCTGCGCGATTTGTAGGCTTCTCTACTAGCGCCTGCGTTTCGCTCCAAGCTGTGTACGGCAGGATCTCAACCACATCAGCCGCTTATTGGAACCTTGAAAAAAGGTCCTTTCCCACTTTCTATTTTTTAGACACACCGCGCACTTTCCCATTTTTTATATTTTGAAATGTCTTTATTTTTTACAAAATTTCACCAGTTTTGAAATCACGAGCTTCAAAATATCAAAATATGTAAACAAAGTCTTCGTCATTACCTTTTACTGACATCCTTAATTTTATAAAATAAGAACAAGCAACCAGCTGATTGATTACCACTACCTTATATGAATTCGCCTTGGTGTAATCATATCCATTTTGAACAATTTTGAAGTTTTATAGACTTATGTAAATGTTTTATTGACGTTATGAGAAACCGTTTATTAATCGATTTACCGTTCACCTCATCTACGACTTTTTCCACTAATTAAACTCAGAAATATAACAATTTGTTTCTTTGATCAACTTTATTTTCTCTGAAAATTTTTCTGCACGATAAGGTTATTTTTGGTTACATACGTTAGAGAATTATTTCGAACTTAAAAAAGTTACCATTTAACCGTCTTTAGCTTGATATTTAAATGCCTTGCCAGATATTGTTCCTTAATTTCCTTGTGAATGACTTGAAATGAGTTTCAAAAGTCCTGCAACAAGTGTATAAATGATCTTTAGTCGTTTGCATGATCAGTCGCCAGACGATTAATTGAAAACGTACTCCCAGTTGGATAAGTGCGTTCGATGAATTTTCAACTTATAAACGAGTCCAAATTATGCTAGCTTGAAGTCAAGTTCGCACAATTTTGGATTTTTCCAGAAATGGCTCAAGCAAAAAAAAATTTAAATAAGACAACAAGTAGATTAGCTGCAAATTCTCCACAAAATTATTTTTGATTTTCAAAATTGTTTGGACATTTTTTACTAGCTTGACGTAAAGTTAGCATAATTTGGATTTTTTCAAAAACGGCTAAAGCAATAAAAAATACGTCAACAAATTAGCTGAAAATTTCCCACTTAATTAATTTTTTTTCTGTTGTGGTTGCCATTCTAACATGACGGACGTATTACCGTATGTAATATTTTCATGGTGAGTGTGAAAAGATTTTGCCTGTGGTATTATGCGATATAAATTTTCACTCTTTATCTCTCTGAAATTGTAAGTCCGACAATTGTTTTCTGCTACTTTCTTTTCTAGTTTTTTTTTTTTTTTGGTTATCTATACAAAGGTTTGCAGTTTCTCTTAGAGGATGATTTAATGATTAACGAAAAAATAAAAAACGATGATTAGTTGAAGCATAAAATTTTTTTAATTCTACCACTACTGTTATATTGAACGTACATGTTAGGCGGTGTTGGCAGATGTAAAAATAGTGCTATTTTTTTTAGATATTTAAAAGAATTTAATCCATCTTCAATTGCCAAAGCATTTGTATGTACAAACATATATACAAACGTAAATTCGTAACAATATATACTTAATAATGCAAAAAAATCAACTTACCCATAAAGTAACTCTTCCGTATTAAATCCTAAATTACTTTTTGCAGTCTGCTGCTCCGACTGCTGCTGTTGGCAAAGTGTGGCCAAGCCATTAAGCAAAAAGAGGCGCTTCGTGTCGCGTGTGTCACGACAACAAAGCGCGGTATAGATATCAAAGGCATTCTCTGCATTGGATTTCTTTGGATCCAGCCGATAGTAATCTTCGGGATCTTGTGTTACTGCAATGGGAAAATGAGGCGGAAAATATGTATCACATTAGTAATAATTTATTCTTTTTGCGGCGCTAAAAGCAGGTACTAATTTTGTAATATTACACATAAATATCCATAATTTCTAAAATTTTAATAAAGCTTTTAACTTTATTACGAAGGTAACTCAAAAGAAAATCGTCAATTCGTTTTTGGTTTCTTATGATAACTCTCCCGCTAAAGTCTTAATCGACAAGTGCATCAGAAAGTCGATAGCTTTGATGGTGGAATTCGGAAAAATTAAAATAATAATAAAAAAAAATACGGACATACATACATACTCGTTTTTCGAGTAAACAAACTTATTTACACATAAGTACATGTGTAGATAAGTTAATAAAAACTACATTACGTTTTTATTTACGGAGCGAATAGCACCTTCTATGTTGAGTCAGAAAAACCAAATATGTAACTGTGCCCAAATCAAAAATTAATAATTAACAGCAGCGCTGTTGCAGCGACCCAAGGTGGCAGCGGCAGCGGACGGCGGCGGTAGCAGCAACGGTAGTGTGATGAAATTCCTCGAATTATGGTGTAGTGCTCCCATAGTCTGGTAGACGCGTAGTCAGCAAAAATGTCTTGCGCGTGTAGCGCATTGGTTAGAATATTTTGCGATCCCACAGTCTGGAAGACGCATAGTCAGCAAATTCGTCTTGCGCGTGTAGCGTATTGGGTTGCCGAATATAGTTGAGTTTATTATTGGTTAACTGATATAACATCGTTATTGAGCTTAGCAATTAGAAAACAAAGGGATCCCCAAACTTTGGTACAGCGCTTTTATAACAAGCATCTATGTATATACATACATATGTATATACCTATATACTTATGTGAATAAAATTAGTAACGCTATATCTTTTGTGAAATTTTGCAATTTTCTTTAATTTTATATTTATCATTTTGGTGTGTTGGCTGTGCAACCGGAGACTCCTAGGTTCGAACCTAGGGTCAAGTGATTAAGGAAATATAAAGAAGTATGACGAGATATGGTTATTTCCGAATCAAAAAAATTCATCGTTTATCATTTTTCAAATAAAAAATAGTCAACACACTAAGATTTGAAACTTAGTAGAGCGAAGCACAGATATGAGAGAGATTTAAACGATCAAAGCCGATGGAATTATCCCACTGCTTTAAGACAGAAACTTACTACGACCGAACTGTCGTAAGCACTAACAACTTCTTATAAAATTAGCGGGCCACCTTTAAAAAAAACTAGTTAATAAGACCAGCTAGATAACTTTTCTTGCACAGAAGTTTGCTGCTTTTATGCCGTAATTAAAAGTTAAGTTCCCCTTCCATTTATTTTTCCCCTCTTGTTAAATAGGCGAACAGCACAACGATGCGCATATGGTGGTGTCAACTTCACCGAGCTTATTAAAAAAAAATAATTAAAAGTTCTTAAAAGAATGAAATTAAAAAATTTGATGTTTCGAATCGAAAATTGTTTTATTATTGGGAACAACCTGGGATACGGGTGTACAATGCTTGCGTACATATGTAAATGCATGCACATGTGCATAGGAGGAAAAAAACATGAAGCTATCGAATGACCATAAACGTGTTGATATTCAAAAGGACTTTAAGGTGTGAAAGTTAATTATAACAAACAAAAAACTTTACTCAAATTTCATTGCAGCGTTGGACGTAGAAATTTAATACGACACTAACCTACGACACGCTATACCACATTATACTTAGTTAAATGCAAGCTTTCGATATGCACACATACATACATACGAGTACATTCATACGAGTACATACATATGAAAGCATAAAATAAGAAAGGGCTGAAAAGGAGTTCGACCCTTCAGCGCTCAAGCAATATCTGACGAATGCAATACTAAAATGCAAGTGTTTGTGTGACAAATGGATCCATTTATGTACATACATACATACGAGTATGTAGGTTGATTGTCTGATCCGAGACGGGAATTTATTCAAGAGCTACGCACGGCAATATGGTTTGTTTACGCATTGCATGCTATTCAAACCCAAAAGAAAAGAGAGAAAAAACGCAGCAAAAGCTTTATACGTACATGTACATTTTATAAAAGCAGAAGTGTGAATCCATATTTAGGGCAGCACACACATGTCTATTGCATTCATATGTACATATGTATATACTCACATACACATTTATAATACAAATCTACGTATGTATTTTCATATACGAGTACATACTTGGAAGCCTGGTCCAATGCGCTGAAGAGCAGTGGTTGGGGATAAAATTTCATTTTCTGAATTGTTATCGAGACGTCACTAAAAATTGAAAATGTATATGCGATGCACATAGTAATCTAAAGTACACAACCGCGTATAATAGGTTTGCAAAACCGCGCAAATGGTATTTGTAATAAAGATGTAGTTTGCTCACTGAAAGCAACTGACATCAAGCCGTATACACACATGACAAATTATCAATATTTGACAATATACTTATTGCAATATACGGGAACAGTTTTAATAGTTAGATACAACAGTTTTCACTTGCTTTCGTAAAATCTTGGTAGCCTCGATTATTTGTTCTGCATTAGCTTGATAAGCGGTTTTTTTCTTTAAAATATTAAACTAGCAAGAATATATGTAGTACATTACCGAATGATAGACTAAAAAAGTGGTTTACTATATGTACATTAGGGTGCTTACTAGCTTTCGAAGTCAGAAGATTTCTAACTCAGCGGAATTTTATGCTTTTTCGACGATTAAAAAAAAACAATTGCTCAAGATTAAATACTCTTTCAAAGTGCATGTTAAAAATAAAAATAAAATTTTTTTAATGATTTGAGTCGCAAAGTCATGAAAATGACAATTAAAAAAAATAAAAAAAGCATTATCTCAAACTATATCAAAAATAGAGATAACGTGCAACGAACCTTTTTCGAAGGAAATTTGATATACTACAACTTTGTCGTTTAAAATTTTGTTGTATCTTCAGTAGAGATGTACTGAATTGTCGGTACCCAATACTTGGTTCCCAATATCTGAAAATAATGTAGGTACTCAATACTTTCTTTTCGATACCCAATACCGATTCGATTCATGAAAACTCCGCCATAATAATAATAATAATTTGGCGCTTACACTATATAGCTCAGGGTTTGGCCGAGCCCTCCTATCATTTGTGGTGTGCGTCTTTATATTTATAACGAGTTTTTGTTTTAGAGTATCAGAAAGCTCGAAGTTGTATCTTCCTTTTTCGACTTATCTCAACAAAAACACCTTCATATCTCTATGACAAACTCAAATTTTGTAAATCCACTCGTTCGTGTAATCTTATTGTTCCAAGTTTTAATTTTGTTACCTCAACAAGACTATTCTTCGTCAATGCCACACGTATTTGGAACTCAATCCCTTAACTTAAACAAAAGCAACTACCAGCATCTTCTTTATAACTATTTCTCTTCCTCTAGTTCTGAAACTGGCCACCTCACTACTTATAAAATTAAAACTATTCTAAGTCAATTTTAAGCATACATTTAATCTTCGTTTTTTTTTTTTTTTGCTTTCTTGTCTTAACATGTAGTTATGCATATATATCCTACTGTTAATTTAATTTAATTTAGTTTAATATTTCTTAAATTTTGTCCTTATTTATAACTTTTATTCTTAGTACACTACTTTAATTATCCGTTATTATAATTCCCGTAATTGTTTGTTGTGCTATAAAAGGTGTACAACCTTATTGTACTAATCGCTAGCTTAATAAATGAAATGAAAATGAAGGGACCTACAGTTTTGTGCCGACTCCGAACGGCAAATGTATTTTATAAGAAGCATTTTCATTGCAGAAATACCCTCGTAGGGGTGACCGCTATTAGAAAAAACTGTCTCTATAATTTTAGATTTTACTTAGCTTAGCTAAGATTAGAACCTCGAACTCAGCGGCATATCGAGTTATAGCACGCACCCACTCGACCACAGCGGCCACTCCGCCATAATATACTTTCCAAATATCGCCTAAAAAAGCATTAAGTAAAAATAAGACGCGGCTTTCGTAAGAAATAAACAAAGCTTTTAGATCGCAACTCCCGGGACCATCCCGGGATCCCGAATTTCACGAAGTTTTAGTTCGTAATTTTTAATTTGTCAAAAAATGTAACACGTCTGCAATCGTTGTATTATAGAAGTATGCAAATAAAAACTTATACAACAAAGAACGATTTGTTGTAATTCATGTATGTATTTTCAAGAACAAAAAACAAATAAATGCTCTCTGTAAGACATAGCCTTTATCGCCTCCATTACAAAAACTATCAATATTTTTTACCAAACCTTCTGATAAATTTTATGACTTTCGATTATTGAACAATTGCGAGCTGCTCTTTAAAACTTGATGCAATTTATCTTTGAGACTTTCTACCATATTCCTTTCAAGCATCTCGTCGTTAGTGTTATTGACATCGCTTTCATAGTAAGGCTCATTTTCTACACATGGAGGATGTTCTCCAGCTCACTTAGGAGTATAATGACAAGAACAAAACAAAGCCTTTAGGGAGTTAACAAGCCGTGTTATTCGTCTTTTTGTGTTATTGTAATACAACAGTTATAAACTTGTTGTTTTTGTTTCTCATGTTAAATTTTCTTATTTCAATACAACTCTGAAAGGTATATTTGTGAGTTTTATTCGACCGGCTCTATCTGTTTTAAATCATGTGAGGTTTATTTTGTTTGAAAATATGTAAATTAAAAATTAAAAAAATAAATGGCTATTAAATTCAGTGTTTTCTGCAATTCCGGGATTTGAATAGACTGATCCGGGGATATTCGGGTGATAAAAAAGGCCTAGATTCCGGGATTGGCATGCCTAATATGTAGGTATATAATACATGCTTTTTTATTTAACTTCGGGTTGGGTATATTTTTTGAACAGGTGAAAAAGTAAGGTTTTAGGATTCATTTGTAAGAAGTTTTAGTAAAGCCCTTTAACAGCAAGATGTATCTACGTCCACATCACATTAAAAGCTCTATTAACCACTGCATTCTGATTTTTTTCATATTTTTGTTTCTGTTTTGCGTTCTAATTAGAAATCTAAACATTTCGGTACCGAGTATCGAAAGTATTGGATATTTTTGAAGTCGGTACCGAGTATCGTTCAATACATAAAAGTATCGATTCAACTAATCTTCTCTAATCTTCAGCCATGTATGAAATAACAATAAAAGAACAATATATTCATGAAAAACTGACTTAAGTTGACTGTTGAAATATCATAAAATTCCGATGAGTTAGAACAATTTAGAAAGAAAAAAATTCAGTTAATTCATTCAGAGTTTAAGTCAAAAAAAAGCAAGTTTACGTGTATTTTATATGGGAAATCTTCAGATGACGAAGGCGAGTACATAATATTAATATTAAGGTCTTAAATTTTTGGGAGAAAATTTCGAGGTGATAGTGAAAAAAAGTAGTCGCCAAAATCACCCTAATGTATATATGTACGTACATGAGATTACAAAGAAAATACTTACATATGTACATGTGTAAGTAAATATTCGTGTGCCATGCTGTCAAAAATTCAAAAATACACATACACATATGTACATATGCTCGTATTCATGTTTTTTTTTTTACAAAGTACACAGTTTATTCCTGATAATTTCTTTTGTTAAAGAAAAATGTGTGAATAAGTAAAAGCTTCCATATTTTTCATGGTGAAAATACACTCGGAGGTTTTCCATTGCCTCCCTGCCGAGGGGCGACCACTATTAGAAAAAACGTTTTCTTTTAATTTCTATAAAATGTATGCGTAACTTGAAAAAAGGCTATTAAGAATAAAATATCAAAAATTCGTATTAAATCAATTAATCTTTTTAATGGGTTTAAAATAAGAGTTTGAGAAGTTGATTAAAATTTGAAAATTTGTTTAAAATTGTATACAGTTTGTAACATATACCACATACTACATACATATATGTACATACATATGTATTCAACTCGTATGTTCATACATGCATACATACTCGTACATATGTACATAAGAGTGTCTGACATCAAAAAATGCAGGCCAAAAGTACGAGAACACAATGAACTCCACCAAGCCATATGCATGTAAATATGTATGTACTTATGCATTAATCGGCATATTCACATAATAATATATGTATGAATATATAAAAAAGGACAAGTCACCAAAGAAGGGATATTCGGCACTTTGTATATGTAAGTATATACTCATACATACATGAATATGTTCATTGAAAACAACGAGCAGTAAACAAAGCGTATGCACAAGAAAAATCCTGTTGAGGCAGGACCAAAAGCTACACAACGTTAAAGCGTCATACCGAAACAAAATTGGCAATACAAACAAGAGTTGTTTGGAATTTTAAACATTTAAGAAAAAAAAAAATTCAATATCACGGTTGAGGGCTACATATGCATGTCTTCTTGTAGACGAGCTATAAAAGCAATTTTGAGTATTTACATATTTAAGCTAAGCATGTAATAAAGATCGGTGTTATGTAGATACTTTGTGTGGCAAACTGCCTGCATTGGATTTTATAGTAAACTCGAAAAGAGTGTTTTGGGCCAAACATACCCGCCATTTTGTTTGCTAATCTGAGGGTATTTCTTACTCGAAAAAGCTTCTCATAAAATACGTCTAACATTCGGAGTGGGCAGAAAACTATAGGTCCCTCCCTTTGTGGTACAATATAAGGGACACACACCAGAAATGGTAGGAGAATCTCGACGAAACACTGAGCTTTATAGTGTGAGCGCCAATACAATAATAATAAATAAAATCCTTTGAACCATTTTCAGAGGTTTGCGTTCGAGTATGCCAACTCCATTAATTTTTTTACGTAACTAATAAGCAACAAATTATGTAATAGTTTTGAATTTTTTATATCAGGTTTGACTCATTTTCTAGGGGGGTGCTTTGCTCAGTTCATATGAAAAACAAAAAAGCAACTAATTTTTTTGCTCAACTAATTAGCAACAAACTAGCGGCAAAATAACCATATTTAGTATACCTTTTCGATTTGCCGTGGGTCCATAGCTAACTTCATGCTCATGATGGATTCAATACAATTTGACCGGGATTGGTGCGAAGAAATGCTAAAATAATTCTGAAAACGAGCATGGGATCCTAACAGGTGACGAAACTTTGACCTCTGCATGAAATGATTCCGAAATAAAACAACAATCCTGTCTGCATGTCTCAGATATTAACCAAAAAATTATCGCTATTCATCCTTCATCACAACAATGAGGTGGAAGAACACATGCTTCCACAATTGATTTCTTCGCATTCAAAAGTGCATTTTTAACAAGGTCAGGAACGAGCTCAAGAAACGACTGGCAGAAATAAGGAACGAAACAAGTGCAGATTAAAAGAAATATCGCGGTAAAAAACACAATGGTGTCTGATGCAGATCAAATGAAGAAAAGGCTGAAGCGTTCGCGCAGCATCTTTACTCAATATTTCAAATTCAGATGGTGACACAACAGAGGAGAAGGATATTTTCAACTTTTGAGTAGCACCGTGCCAAATGAGTCTTCCGATCAGTCTTGTATCCACAACTGAAGTAGAAGTAGAGATTAAAAATATTAACTGCAAAAAATCACCAGGACAAATCGACGGCAACACTTTTAAAAATCTGCTCCCTAAGTGCATACAACTACTAACACTAAAAAAAAACCCAATGCTAAGATTATACTATTATCCAACGCAGTGGAATTGTGCAGAAGTTGTAATGATTGAGAAACCTAATAAGCCTGAAAATATTTTGTCTTCATACCGACCGATAAGTTTGCTGGTAACTTTCTCTAAAATATTTGAAAGAATACTTTTGAGAAGAATGTTGCCAGTGTTGGACAAACTCAACATAATACCGGAACGTCAGTTGGGTTTAGGAGAAGGTCATGGGACACCAGAACAATTCCATCGAATAGTAAATGATATACTCGTAGATAAAGCATTGGGAAGTTAAAAATATTGAACAGCTGTATTTCATATCTAAGTGACCGACCATTTTATGTTATAAATGAAGGTGTTACATCACGTACGTACTTCATAAATGCCGGCGTGCCGCAGGGCAGCGTTCTGGGTCCGGTGCTTTACACAGTATTCACCGCTGGTTTGTGTTTTTTTTTTGACAGAACTTTAGAAAGAACTCACAATTGAGTTTCGAAAATAAAGTGAGATTATATAAAGCAATCCTTAAGCCGGTTTGGATATATTATTTTTGTTTAATTAAACTTTGGAACCTTAACCCTAAATAACTTTTCTGGAACCTAAGTCAAAAATAATGACACAATTGCCCCAAGTTTTCTAGAATTAACACTATTTGTTAAACTATGAATTACAAATTCAATACATAAATTTTGTAAATTTTGTAATTTACTGTCAAATTTTGGTGGATAATGTAAAAGAACAGACCGACTTAAATTCGCGCTAGTCCGGAAACAATAAAATCTTCTTCCCAAAAATTTTTTTTTTTTTGCATTGTTCCGATAATAAATAGCATTTACCATATATGTATGTATACATTGTATATGTATTCATTAATTTGAATGAAACAAACACATGAATGAAATCGCGGTTAATGATAATAAATTTGTACACAAACAAATGTGGACAGTACTTAATCTCAACTGCTTATGTTTGTACAGGGTGTTTTTTTTAAGACGTGTGGTTTTTGAGAAGAAATAAAACGCATATAATTTAATGCTATGGCAAGAATTTAGCTAGGCCCAATTTTCGACCACTTTTTGTAGCTATTGGGGACGTATATTCGTCTTGAATTGGCAAACCAAACTGAGTATAAATCAAGTAAAAGCTGTCAAAAAGACCAACTCCGAAAAAAAGCATTGCCTTATTGAAAACCACACGTATGGCAAATAAGATGCTTTTGTGAATTTCAGTTCAATTCTGACGATACGCTCAGGTCATAATCGATGCATTGAGAATGTATAAAAATACAGTTAGAGGTTTTTTGTTCTGCAACTGATCCGTCTTATTTCTGGATAGTATTTAATGTATGTATGTATTCATATCTACTTCCGAAATAGTTGCACAGTTCAGTTGTTAGGTAATTTTTTTCTAAGGATTTCGCCCTAAATAATTTTTGAGATGTTGAACAAACAATTGAATAAACTTTTAAAACTGATAAATACATTAATCTCAGCAAGCAGATATAAGATATCTAAAAGTGCGAAATCAAAGTTCCTCAGAGCATACCTGAAAGATAAAAGCTAGTAAAACCATAAACACAAAATTTTTGTAGGAAATCTTGGGTGCCTCAATAAAATGGTGCATACTGCACATTAACAAGAAAACAACAAAAACAAGAGATTGATGTTTTATTCGATTAAATAGTATAGACATATGTATGTTTGTGTGTATGTACATACATATTATTTCTGTATTTATTCAGTTGATCTCCATCGTCAGTAGACTAGGAGCTGATACATAAAAATTCGCATCGACACAACATATATTTTTATAGAAATCACTAAGCTTGTTTGTAACTGAATGAAATTCTTTAACATTGCAATTGAGCACATCAAGGAAAAACAAACAGTAAGATCAGCTAAATTTTAGACATGCGTTCTTATTAGATTAGCGATTAGAAATATATACTCGTACGTTAATATACGCAAACATTTCGATGGAGTACTTCCATCAATCGACGATTCATCGGAAGACTGTTAGTATTAAAAACTACATAGTATGTACGTACTTATGCGTACGCAGATTTTGGAGTCAAAAAGACATACTTAATCGGTTTAGAAAATAATTGTTACGAATATTTTTATTTTTTTGTGTCTCAGCAATTAGATTGCTTGGCTGTCCTTTTTTAAATTGCAAAAAAAGTATACATATATTTGATTTGCTTGCAGAAAGACATGTTAATAAGTACTAACAAATGGGTGAAGATTGCATTATTTTAAGAAAATATAGTCACATGTAAATTGTTTTCAATTATATTTCAGTTTTTCAAAGGGCTTGCGGCCATCGGTCCCAGTATATCTAGTTTCAGTCATAAAAAATAAATAAAGAAACGTTATGATTCCATGAGCGGTGAGCTTAAAAAACGTTTAACTTTTTCAAGTTAGACATTTTTATGAAAATTTTTTGAAATTTTTATTGTTGCCTTACTAGGTTTGAAACTCAGATATAAACAGGTTTTTGTTAGCGATTGTGATGGCAGTAATCACAATGCAGGCAAAATTACTGCATCCAAAATAGTTGGTTTGTTTGTTTTTTAGGAATAAAAAAGAAATCAACGTAAAATTTGACACACACGAAATAATTTATACTTCAAGTACAAATATAAATATTTGGTACTAAAGCAATTGTACCTACATATATAAAGTACAATTATTTTTAATTACTGTTTGAGACCAATATTAAATATTATTGTATTAGCATTCAGTAAAAAAAGAAATACATCAAGTAAAAATTAAATACCATCACCCATTTCATTTTAAGCAAGGCAGAATTATTCTTTATTTTGATCAAAATGCAATCTTAAAGAAATAAAAGCCTTAAGTGTTTTATCCTCCAAACTGGACCTAAATTTGTTGCACTTAAAATCTGCAGTCTAAAAGCATCAACTCAACACTTGTTAGTTGGATTGTCGACAAAAAGTTAAATGCTTTCCGTAGTAATTAGCCCTTACCGCCCCATTACAAAAATTTGTTTTACCATACCTTCTGATAAATTGTAAGCCTTTCTAATATTGGACATTGCGAGCTGCTCGTTAAAACTTGATGCAATTAATCTTTGAGACTTTCTGCCTTATCCACTTCAAGCACCTCGTCATTAGTTCTATTAACATCGATTTCATAGTAAGGCTCATTTTATACTCGATCAGGATATTCTCTAGCTCATTTATAACGGCAACGGCAAAACAAAGCCTTTAGGGATTTCGGGATCCCGGGATTGACATGCCTAATACATACATACATATAAGTCAACCTAAGTCACTTCCGTTGCTTAGCAAAGCACGAGCCTTAAACAATGATTAATCATCTTAGTTGCCATAAATCAAAAGTGTTTATTGTTCCAGTTAAATAACTTGGTTTTGGTGAGAATTCAAAAATATATGGTGAAAAAATGTCAACTAAACGGTGCGCGTCAATACATTCATATACATACATACATATTTAAAGAATTTTTTTGGCAACACAAACATTTATGTATGGTATGTACATACATAAATGTTTGTAAATATGTTCTTACACATAAACATACATATGTGTATAAGCATGTATAAAATCTATTGTAGCTTTGTCGACAAATTTGTAAAGATGTTTATATTTATTTCTTGCACTATTGATGTTAATTTTGGTGAAATTGTCGTTGTGGGCGGATAAGTGCCACCATTTAAATTTAGTTGCAATGACAAACATTTTAAAAATATTTACTACATGTTGCATCTATTTTTGTTATTTATTATCTATATTTAAATTGAGCGTATAAATAAAGCAGTGACGGGGCAGTGAGGTATGAGACGTTCTGGTGCTAAATGATCGCAAGAAAAAGTTTTTAAATAAAACTTTGGAATTTTTTTTTGAAAAAATATTTTTTTTTTATTTGCTTTCGGTTATACATTATATTAAAGCCCTAAATTAGCCCGTCATTCCTGTATAGTTGTCTTCTTTGCTTGAGGCATTTTTAAATATGTCGTTACACTGGAATTTAGTAATTTTTTAATTTAAACTTGGAGGTTTAAACATCATTAAACTTTGTTTTAATTTTCATATTTAGGCTAGGTTTTAGTTGCTTAATGTGGACTTCTTTTGTTTAGAGAAAGTTTTTTTGCCCACTTGGCAGGTCAGTAGAGGTCTGACCATTAGAGCATTAAATTTAGGGTTGCGGCATTAAATTAGCACTAAATGAGCTCTTAATTTTGATATGCGTTAGACTTTGGTTGCTTAATGTGGTTACGCTATCTTAACAGACCTAGTAGCCCTGATTCGTAAACTGCAATTAGGTTTGTAAAATGTTTATAAAAAGTTAAAAAAGTAAATAGTTTACTTGTATGAAGTAATAGAATCAACCAAATTGAACCCCATTTCCAAAAAGTATCACAATTATTTACATAAATATGTATGTGTCACTTTGGTGAAATTTCTAACTGCAGCTGTCCATACATAATAAACAAAAGAAATTGGTAACAAGAAGTGAACTACATACATAGGGTAAAGTAAGATAGTTTTATATCGAATCAATTCAAAATACTCGGTCTTCCATGCATGTGAATATGTACAAACATACTTACATACATATGTAATTAATATGTGGAAAAACAATTTTTCGTAGGAATCGTCAAAAAAAAATTAAAATCAATAAATTTCAATCGGTAATAGTTAGTTTCTATACAAAACAAAAAAAAACTTTTATTTAAAATTTTTTTTTAATATAAACTATTAAGCTTATTTATATTTAATATTAGTTTTTTCGGGTTTTGTTAAAAATCCATTTAAAATCGCAATTAAATTCCGACTTTGCCACATAAGGAACTGTTTGGAAAAACTAATATTCGCAAACCAATTTAAACAGGAAATTGGGGGTATAAAAAGTACTGAAATAAAGTTAAAGGGTAATAATTTCAATTCTGATTGTACGTATGAGATATATTTTTAAATTATTGAGCATTTGAAAAGTGATACCTCAGATCAAAGGCATGTCATATGAAGGTGTGTAAGCAAAATGGTAAGGATTCATGTAATATATATTCTTAAGGCTGTGAAATTTAAATCCTATAACTTTTTGGAACTAAGATTGGATTTCGGCATTCGATAAACGTCTGTTTATTGATTTGTATACTATCTAAATAGATCTAAGTATATTTTATTACTTAAAAATTGATATTTCTCATTCACGGAATTATGTATGTACATACATTTTTCGTTTACAATGTACATAATTCCGTGCCTGTCACGGAATAAGAGTTTTTAAATACTTTAATGTTTTGTTAATGTGATTGAATTTTTTAGAAAACTTTCTCCCACTAAGCCATTTTATCATCAAATAAAACCCTGAGGAAATTGTTGAGCTAATTCTGTGCTACAGTTTATTTTTAAGCGAATGGTAAATATTTTAATCAATTTTTGTCATGGTATACCCCGCATTTGCATTCAAACAGTGAATAGAGAAGCACCTAATTGCGAGGCATTAATTTAAATGAGCCAATTTTTAAAACTGTTATTGAAAAAGCGGTTTTTTTGCAATTTTCTTGCAACATTATTTCTTAGTGTAACAATTTTTATTAACAGTGAGACATTTTAATTTGATTATTATCTGAGCAATAACTTTTGTTTGTGAGCAAACCTTAAGAACCTAATTTCTAAAATACATACGGGTAAGAATTTAGAATTGTAGTAAAAAAAAATTGTATTTTGTGCTTGAAAAATTATTAATTTTAAATTTAAAACATAAGTTATTCCCATTTAATAGCGTAAAATCTGTATATATGTATATACATAGCCCGGAATTAGGGACGAATGAAGGCGTTATTGATTATATTAATATAAATTGTAATACGATTTATTTTCGCTTATATGTAAGTGATTGGAAACTAATCTAAATTAATTGATTAAAGGGGGATAATTTAATATTTTAATTTGCAACCGATTATTTTAACGTCACACAATTTAGAAGTCAGAAAAATCCTTAGTACGACGCAATTAATTGCACTTACATACCTTAATTTAAAAAAAGGGTGGAGAAATTAAAGTTAATAATAATAATAATTTTGGGTTTACACCGAGCTTCTCCTATAAATTTTACTTTGCGTCTTTATATTCTACCACAAATAGAGAAACCTACAGTTTTGTGCCAACTCCGAACGGCAGATGTATTTAATAAGAAGCTTTTTCATGGCAGAAATACCCTCGGAGGTTTGCCATTGCCTACCGATGGGTGACCGATATTAGAAAAAAAACTGAGATTTGAATTTTGACGGACGCACCGCTACCCACTCGACCACAGTTACTTGGTTTTTAATAAAAAAAATGTGTATAAGCTCCATTAGTATTTTTCACATATCCTTGTGGAAAATGACCGACAGTTTTGTAATGAATATATTTAATCAGCGATATCATATGAAATGTTTATTTGGAAAACCTGATTGGAGGATGTAGTGAAAGATTAACTTAGAGGCTAGTTAGCTCAAAGAATAAACAAAAATTATTGCAATGTTGAAATAGACTCGTGCTCCACAAGGGTTAAGCTTACCTATTACCAATCGGCGCTTATGGCCGCCCAACATACAGTGGCGGACAAAAGTCTACATACACCGCTTGTATTTGTTGTGTAGAAAGTACAATCACTCTTCTGAAAAATGAAGGTATACAGTTTTATTTTAAATCCTTTTTTAATCACATATACATACTAAAAAAAATCCATTACCTAACTTAATATAAAAAGGTTATGGTGGAAAAACCCAAAAACGTCCTTGACAAAAGTCTACATACAAGACCGGTTTCTTAGCAGATAGATCGATATTCTGTGTTGCTATAAGGATAAAGTGCCGTTTTTTCACATTTTTTTCCTTTATTATGTTGTCTGATTTGCTAGTATTTAATTTAGTTGTGGTTTAATCACTTAAGCATCAACAATGGCTCCACGAAAAGAAATTTCTATTGACGTAAGAAACCTGGTTATACAGCACAGAAATGAGAACAAATCTTATAGCGAAATTTCAAAAATTTTAAATTTAAGTCGTCCAACAGTACAGACCATAGTAAAAAACTATGAAAAAAATGGCTCCACCGAAAATAAGCCGCGAGTTGGCCACCCGAAGAAACTGTCTCGAAGAGACATCAGCTTGATTCTCAAAGAAGTGAACGATAATCCCAAAACTACTGCTCCAAAATTAGCCGAAAACATAGCAAGCTCATCAAATAAGTCTGTCCATCCAAGAACAATTCGAAGAGCTCTGAACAACAACGGCTTCCACAGTAGAACGCCTCGTAAAAAGCCTTTTATTTCTGAAAAGAATCGTAAACTTCGCTTAGAGTTCGCCAAAGCACATTTGGACAAGGGAATGGATTTTTGGCAAAAAGTTTTGTTTACAGACGAATCGAAGTTGAATGTATTCGGCAGCGATGGAAGGGCAAAAGTTTGAAGAAAACAAAACACTGCACTAAGTCCGAAAAATATAGTACCAACAGTAAAACATGGTGGAGGCAACGTAATGGTTTGGGGAGCTGTTGCGGCATCTGGAGTTGGAAAGCTTGCTTTTATTGAGGGTAATATGGATCGGTTTAAATACAAGGCATTATTGGAAGCTAATCTGAAGCCTTCGGTGGATAGTTTGGAGCTTGGTGCAGGCTGGATCTTTCAACAGGATAACGATCCAAAGCACACGGCCCATATTGTCAAGGATTGGTTGCTTTATCACGCTCCAAGGCAACTACACACACCACCTTAAAAGTCCAGATTTGAATGTTATTGAACATGTCTGGGAAATTTTAGAAAGAAAAATGAGAAAAAATCAGATTTCCAGCTCTGCAATACTCAAAGAACGCAGTATTGAAGCTTGGAACAGTATTACTTCAGCAGAATTGATAAATGTAGTAGTTTCGATGCCACGACGGCTTCAGGCTGTTATTGATGCAAACGGTGGACCAACTAAATACTAAAAAATCAGGTTACCTAATGTTAACCACAAAGTTTTCGCTCTAAGATAGGTTATGTATGTACTGTATGTAGACTTTTGTCAATCCTGAATTAACGTTTTTTTGTCATAGCTTTACTATTTTATCATGATAAGGAAATATATTTGAAATAAACTGTATCATTAAATTTTCCAAGAAACTTTTTTTACATTAAATCCAACGGAAATAGGGGGTGTATGTAGACTTTTGTCCGCTACTGTATGTACAAGTATGTTGTGTCCCTCAGGTTTTTCTTCTGATAATGTGGTTGCCACCTGCCTACATATCTACATCTCAGCTTATTAGTATGTATTTACAAGCAAACATATGTATGTATACAGTAAGTTTCTCATATACTCGTACATACATACATACATACATACATACATATGTATGTATGTATGTTTTAAGTAGTTCTCATTTGCGTTGTGTGAATTTGTATCAATTGCGCAGTAAACTATTTATGGAGTTTTACTTATGGGCTCTACTACATATTTGCTGACTCGTCAGATGGCGGCGCATGTTTAACTATGCATCAATGCAATGTTAGATGGTGTCGCGGTATTTTCAAACTAAGTATTTTGGTAATTCGATACACTTGTATGTACATATGTATGTATGTACCCACGGTTAAGTTGTTATTTATTATGTTTATTTATTTAATCGTACGAAAGTTTATGTACATATGTGCATAAGGGAGTCGTCACAAAAAAATTTAATTTTAATTTTAATTTTAAATATATTTTGCCATTTTACACATCAGCAAATATACATATGTACGTCTATGCATGTTTAGTTTTTTAGCAGTACAAGTTTCTTTTGAAAAAACCTGAAAGTCGAAGTTAGTTGTATCTTTCATTGAAAATTTGTATGAAAAATAGACAATCTGACATGCTAGTGAAGAACTAAACATGCAGATTACCTGCCTTTAAGTTCTTTTACCGCGTGCGTATAGATTTTGTCATGTGTGAAAAGGGCTTTTCTTTTCTTTTTACCGAATGTCTGTATCTCCACCAATATCTTTTAAGTCTCTATAATAAACTTAACAACCATTTCTGAGTACTTAACTCGATTTTTGTATTACTTGGAATACAACAAGTTTTGAGTAAATGAGGAAATGTAAGTATTTATCAAACAAAAAATTTAGTGATCTTACCAAGTCATTTTTGAGTAGATATTTTCAAAAATAGAGCAAATCCAAAACCAATCGCATCTATATAATACTGGTTTACACAGTTTTTGACATGAGCAGTGAAGAACCTAAGGTAACTTTTAGCGCTGATTACGAAGCCGCGATCCTTTTTTCGCTATCAGTTCAAGTTTTTTAGATAACTGTTAAAAGGAATTATCAATTTTGCACTATTAATTATTGTTTTATTAGACAAAATTTCTAAAACGAAAAGTGAAGTGCTGTCGAACTGCGTCGTTTGTAATTGGCAGGGTTTGTTTAACGTATCAGAGACCAAAAATAAACGCTGAACATACCCTCATCTCAAAAACCTTTGTAGTTTTTTTCGAATCTTTGTAAATATTTGTGAAGTCGGAATCCTTGTTCGTCGCTAGTATCGCCCAAGTTGATATTGTTGATATTGTAAATGAATAACGATATATCGGCATATCTATATTTTGAAGGGATGATATTGATAAGATATTATCGGTTATGACCAATATCCTTAGGTATGGCAAATATCGTTATTTTCCTGATATCGCCCACCGCTACTCGCTAATAAGCGCAATAATACCAAAATACGAAAACTTTAATATCCGACCTGATGGCAGAAAATGGGCCTCATATTTGAATTTGGGACACAAAAAAGAAACGCTTTGTGTCAAAAAATTTACCGATATTTGTAAACCTGTGCACTTAATAAGTGGAACCCTAATACTTTACATATGTATAAAAAAAAGTTGCAAGATCATGTACTCTTTGGTTTCGAATTTTTTATGTACTTATGTATGTATTTACATATTTAAATACATACATTTCCGCAAGTTTTGCGTAAACAATGTCATTAAAAGGAAACGCATTGTGTCCAGTAAAAAAGTGACGCTACAAATATTACATTTGAAAAATGAATTGGATAATTAAAATAAAAGCAAAATAAATATTTACATATAAGGGAAATTCCAAAATATAGAGATCAAAATTTGTCAACGAGTAAATTCTCGTAAGTAAGCACTTACATATATACTCGTACATATGTACATACAAGTACATACTTATGTATGTATGTATATCTTATCGGTAGTTCTTAGAATTTACGTAATGCGGTAAACGTAAGACATAAAACTGCGTAAATAAACCACACTTGAGTTCAAATTTGTTTATTCGTTCCGCATTAATATTACCAAGTTTCCATCCGAAAGCCAAACTTGGGGAAGTTAACAAATTTATTACATATAACTGTGCTTTGATACATATTCAAAAGCCTCTGTTTTACAGGATTTTAACAAAAAGTCTTATTGAGATCATTTATAACTAAAATTATATAAAACGACGAATCAATCCACACTTTAGTTCTTAAAATAATATGTTAATAATATTAACTTAATAAGCGCTGTGGTTTCTCTTTCGGCATTTCGTTATATATGTACATATGTATGTACATAAATCCCGGTGACACTCCATAACCTTTTTTAAATGAGCGTGAAGTTAGCTAAGCACCCATCGCTAACTTCACGTCAACTTAGTAAAGCATATAAAAAAAAAAAAGAACAACAAAATAAATCTTTATGTAATCACTTAGTATTTAATAAGTAACAAATTATAAACGTGGTTTAAATCGTTTTAAGGACGTTAGATTTTTGGTCCAAGTAAAAAAAATAAAAATAAATATTTTTGCGAAACTAATGAGCAACAAATTAGCGGCAAAATTGGGACTAGTTTCGAAATTTTTATATCGCGTTTAGCGACAAAATTAATTTTTGCGCAACTAATTATCAACAAATTAGCGCCAAAATACCAATAGTATACCGTTTCGATTTGCGAAGGGTGCTTAGCTTACTTCACGCACATGGATAACTCCCTGCACCAAATATTCCGTTGTACATTTTTCGATAATTTAAGAGCAAATTCCTAAATCTTCCAAAACAAACACCATCTTCGAAGAAATCTTTCAAAACTTTGACTTTCTGCCAAAAATTTAAGCTGCATTTTAAAAATTAAATATTGATGGTTAACGCGTAAACAACAAATTAGAGGAACCTGCCGTATCGTCAAACCATACGTCAACGAAATCTAAAATCACACACGACATGCATTTCGAAGCAAATTTTCAAAGACGCACTTCCACCACAAGCATTTCGACGAAAATTGTCGAAGAAAGTAATCGATATTTTTGCAACAAAAGGAGCCTACGCTCTAAAAACTAAAATTACAAAGACAGGAGGGACAACCTGGCGTTTTAAAAGCCTTCCGGTTTCAGCATGGCAAAGGTAATTAATAATTTTTTTCAGATTTCGCAATAGGTTGAAATCTTTTCCACATTTTCACTAGGGGTTAATCAGTCTTATTTTAGAATACAAACTTACCCCCGAATTCAGTAAGCAGTCTCAGTCTCTAATAGAGACAAAAGTCACAATTTTAGACCAGTTGACATTCATTACTTTCAAAATAAAGCCTCTAGTATCAAAATAAAGTCTCTAAATAGTGACCTGGTGATGAGCAGGTCACAAAAAATTTAAATAAAGAGAAAACAAGTAAAGAAGTGGCTAAGTTCGATCGAACTTTATATACCCGGCGCACGCTTTCAGCAAAATATTTAAATTAACTAAGTATAATCTCACATGTGTGCCAAGTTTAGACGAAATCGATAAAGTAGTTCCAGACATATATGTATGTACATATGATCTCATATAGTCGGATTTCTGGCTCCAATACAACACCACATACTAAACTCAAGATATTTCCCATCAACATTTATTGAAATGTCCGATTTTTAGAGTTTTCGAAAAATACCGTTATATGACAGGTGGGCGTGGTTATGGTCAGATTTTGATAAATATCGCTTAAATAGGCATAACGTAATACGTATACCAAATTTGAACAAAATGTGGTTCCAGAGATATACATATGAACTCATAAGGGGGCGGTGCCACGCCCCCTGTAGAAAATTTTGATACAGTCGGATTTCCTGCTCGAATACAACAATACATACCTAATTTGAGCATATTAGCTTCCATAGCTACTGAAATATAGCAGTTTTTGCATTTTCGACAATTGCAGTTATATGGGAAGTGGGTTGTGGTTACTGTCCGATTTTGCCCATTTTCAATACCAACCTGCTCAGGGTCAAAGACAATCTACCTACCAAGTTTCATTGAGATATCTAAATTTTTAGTCAAGTTATCGTCTGCACGGACGGACGGACGGACAGACAGACATCGCTAAATCGACTTCTCTTTTCATTCTGAGCATTTTGGTATATATATGTATGTCTATATCTATCTTGATTCCGTTATGCTGTTACAAGCAGCCGTTATGCGAACAAAGTTATAATACCCTTGTACACAAGTGCGCGGGTATAATCAATTATACAATTTTTAGATAGATACACATGTAAAAGTGTAATAATTTTCGCGCACAATTCACTAGTACATATGGCAAAAAGAAATTTTGTTATTAATTTCTGAAACTTGTTGCAGGAAATGTTATTTGCTTTGAAATACATATATTCGTTAAGCGAAAGTTAGCGTTAAGTAAAATACCAAAAAAAAATTGCCGATGAGAATCGAAGTACGTTTCAGCTTACTCGAATGGTCGCATATGAAGGATCAGAAGTTCAAAGATCAGCTGGGCCATTATTCGGCAATTTGTCTCAGAGGCGGAATTTGGGTGTTATACGATGACATGAAAGATACCGCAAGAAAATTTAAAAACTCTCATTCTATTAACAGAAATTACTTTTTTACATTAAAATAAAGTTACTAAAAATGTACATATACATAATGTTGACAATACTGAATTCTTATTTTTAACAAAATCCTCAAATATTTTTATTGTTTTATAAGCACTGTAATAAAACTCAAATATCAGGGATTTTTTTCCGAATTTACCATGTACATACATATGTATAAATTTTTTTTTCGAATTTTTGATTTATGCCGTTTAATTACGGCAAAAAAGCGGCAAATTACTGTGCAAGAAAAAATTCGCTAGCTGATCTCTTTCATACTTTTCCTTAATGTGGCACGCTAACTTCACCTGAAGTTGGCAGTGCATATGGAAAATTAAAAAAAAAAAAATTATTCGAATTTTTGATTTATGCCGTTTAATTACGGCAAAAAAGCGGCAAATTACTGTGCAAGAAAAAATTCCTTAGCTTATCTCCGTCATACTTTTTTTAAAGGTGCCACGCAAACTTCACCTGAAGTTGGCAGTGATATGGAAAATAAAAAAATTTTTTTTTTAGAATTTTTGATTTATGCAGTTTAATTACGGCAAAAAAGCGGGAAATTACTGTGCAAGAAAATTGTTCCTAGCTGATCTCCTTCATACTTTGTTTAAAGGTGGCACGCTAACTTCAGCTGAAGTTAACAGTGCATGCGACAGTTCTTGGAATATGACCGCGGCAAAATTTTTATTTTCACGGATAATTAACGGCAAATTATCCAATAGATAATTTTATTTAAATAAAAGTTGGATTGCCAACTTCAGAGAGGTGGTAAATTATCCAATAGATAAATGATAAATGAAAATTGTCTGCAATTGTCAATCACTTGACACGTCATAACTTTCAAAGTTTTCGCCCGATCTCAACAAATGTATGCTTTATATTTTCGTCATAAAATTCTCTTTAATTACTGGACGTAAAAATGTATGAATAAAATGTTTTAAAGCTAGGAAAAACATAATAAAATTAAAGAATTAGTAAAAGAGCTTCAAAAATGGGCACATATGATATATCGTTGTAAAGAGGAAGTCATTACCTTTAAATTAATATATGTTTAAGGTTAGTTAAATCAATATATCTAGTTAATTTTGACAACATGCAAAAAAATGCCTAAAAAACACGTTTTTTGCCAAAATTTCGCAAACGCTTCGTAAGAAAAATAAATGAGTGGTTACGGATTCAGCGATCCAAAATTAGCCTTGAAATTACTTTTTTACCGAGGTACATTTTTCTTGTAAACTAGTTTAATTTTTCCTTAAGTAAAAGTTGGCTTGCCAACTTCAGAGAGGTCTTTATGCGTTCCTTTATGTCATTTATTTAATATATCACTTTCGACTGGTATATTTATTAACAGATGGAAAACTGTCTCTATTAAACCAGTCTTTAAATCTGGAAACAGAAACGATATCTTCAATTATAGGCCAATCTCCAAATTATCTGTCCGCTCAAATTTATTCGAAAAAGTAATTCATTATAAACTTTCCTTTTTCGTCAAAAGAATAATTGAGCCACGTCAGCATAGTTCTGTTGCTGGTCGTTCAACTGTAACTAATTTATCTTCAAAGACGGCTTTCAGGTAGGCACCATTTATTCGGACTTTTCTAAAGCTTTTGATAAGGTATCTCACTCAATATTACTACATAAGTTAGAGTGTATTGGTTTTCATTATAAACTTATAAAGTGGTTAAAATCGTACCGTATAGTACGAATAGGACTATGTTTGTAGATATCGATAATTGTAAATCTAATCCCTTAAATGCCACTTCAGGTGTCCCTCAGGGTAGCATCCTAAGTCCTTTATTGTTTGTTTTGTTTATAAATGATATTGGTTCCTGTTTTAAATATTCCAGTTTCTTATTGTATGCCGATGACTTAAAACTCTTTCGTAAAATAACTAATGCCCCCGATGCTTGCTATCTTCAGCAAGATTTAGATCGCCTTTTGAGATGGTGTGACTATAATAATTTCTCTTTGAAATTTAAAAAGTGTTTTAAGATGACCATATCTAAATCCCAAAATATATTTGTCAATGAATTTGTTGACCTCCGTGTTCTGTTCGATTCGAATTTTACATTTGTTAACCATATTTGTCATGTTCTTCCAAAAGTTTATAACAACCTAGCCTTTGTACGAAGGTATGCGAAGGATTTCAAGGACCCTTATACCCGGAAAGCATTATATAATTCGTTGGTCCGATCTAAACTTGACTATGCCTCTGTTATTTTGGGGCCCTATTTATAACTTGCACACTTCCAGGATTAAGCGAGTTCAAAAGATCTTTCACCGATTTGCCCTTGCTTCTTTTTATTTCTCAGATCCGATTCCGTCTTATTACTCTCGGTGTAAACTTATAAACCTGCTATCGTTGGAACATCTTATTTCTGGCTGCATTGACTGCCCATCCCTTCTTGAGCATGTTACTTTCAATGTTCCTAACGGAGTTCTTCGTTACCATATGCCCTTTCATGACCCGGCCGTTAAAGCAAATTACTAATTTTTCCCGCCTATTTTTCGAGGCCTTGCAGAATATAACAGCATTTCAAAGAGCTTAGATGTCGATTTTTTGTTTCCTAGAAGTTTTATCAAGACATCTATTTAAATAATGAAAAAAATAAAACAAAGCCCAGATCTTTTGTAATCACAATTTTAAATGTTTATTTTTTATTTTACTAGATGTATGTATGTAAGAAAAAATTATCTTAATAAATTTTTTTAAAGTTTGTCACAATAAACTTTTAGTTTTGCCCTGGTAAAAAGAAAAAAATTGTAATGATAAATAAAATTTATTGAAAATTTTCTCGGTGTTATTAGTTTTATTAGAATGTAGCTACATGCATTTTGTTTTTAAAGTCTGTAGGCTATTTTTAGAGTACTAAATGAGCCCTTAATTCCTACACATTTGTTTTTTAATTTCTTCAGTTAGCTTTTAGTTTTGGATACGCCAGCTTAATGTTAAGATAGCGTAAACACAGGTTTTTTCAATAAATATTTTTTTTTTTAAAAAGTCTGTAGGTTTTTTTGAGAGCACTAAATGAGCCATTAATTCCTGCATAAAATATTAGAGCATTAAATTTAGGATAACGGCATTAAATTAGTCCTAATTGAGCTCTTAATTTTGATATAAGTACGTTAGGCTTTGGCTGCTTAATGTGGTTACGCTATCTTAACAGACATCTAAAATATACTCTTTAAACGAATTGTCTTCAATGTATCTTATTCTAAAAATAAAAATTCAAAAAAGCTATTTTTTTCTTTCTCGCTTTTAAATATTAATTACTTCATATGTATGTATGTATGTATAATTCAATTATTTCTTACCTTTAGCACGATACTTGGTTCTATTTGGATAACGCCAGCTTGAGGCCATCGCTGCATCGGTATATTTAACACGATATGTCCACAAATATTAAGAAATTTAGATTCCTTTTCTGCTTTTTATACACGCTTAATTCATATTAAAGTTTACACTTGTTTTAATTTGCATTTCTACACTACATTTCATTCGCAGTTAACAATTATTGAAGAGCCAAGGGATTTTTGAACACTTTAATCATTTATCACTGTTTTAGATTCAGCATACTTAGTATTTAGCATTTTGGTACACAAACTCTTATTCTGTTACCTTCATAAATACATAACATACATAGGTATATGTACTTTATATTAGATGGAGACAAGCTACGGCAATAGATGCCAGAGGCGTGTCATTTGTGAGATATAGCATTTTAATTATGTTTCCAATATAACTTGCATGCAACATATTTAATGTAGGGTTTTGACTATTTGTTGTTTTGCTTCGGGCACGGATTGATAAATAACAACATACATGCATAAATAAATATTTTACTATGGTTCACATTGGGCTCAAAGACGTCTCGACAGTTAATAATTTTTCAATTTATATAAGCTTTCTGCGTTTATGTAGTTTTTTGAAATGCAATTACTCCAAGGCAATTTTATTTTTTGTTTATGCCGCATTATACAGAGTTGATAACATCGCTTTTTGAATAGTAATAAAAAATTATAACAAGAAATCCAATCTAATCATTTCTATCGTTTTTGCTGGCGCGGTATCTTCATTATCTCACCTACTGGTTGTCTGATTACCTTTCACCTAGTATCTACACATTTGTATGGTGCGAAGATGTGTGAGGTTATGACTGGAGAGGAGAGTTGAATGAAGGACCTCATTGACTGTGTCACTACTAGATTTATACAATATTTTCATTCAGTAACAGGGAAAGTATGTAAAGATAGATGTACGAGTACATATGTACATACTTAAGTATATGCGAGTGCTAAGAAACGAGTCGTGAATTAATCTGGCAAGTGTTTAGTGCACAATTACGCTTGCAACAAGCTGCTTGTAGCTTTGACCATTGGCTGAATGACGCCTTCTGAGTTCACAACAATGTTAAAATAGAACTAATAACTGGCATCATGTAGGTATGTATGTAAGTATGTATGTATGTACATACATAAGTATGTTACATATGTAAATTATAATCTTATATATAAAAATTTAACGCTACTGTCCGTTGAAAATATTGTATATACACATTTTTGAAGATTTTTCTACTACCTTTGATTTAATTGAAAAATCTTAAAAATAAATAAACAAATATACGTGGCAAGCTATGTAATTTTGAATGCTGTTGCTTTTGATATACACAGCACTGCACTTGCCACTTACATACATACATATGTATGTATGTACATATATACATTTATTTATTTTTAAGTATTTTATAATTCAGTTCATTCTTTTACAAAATCTATATAGACTCAAGTTTAAAACTTTGTAAAAAACTTAAAAACAGTCCAACAAATTTAAATTTGATTTCAACTTTTTTCTCGGAAGTGTTAGAATTATTTTGAGTATGCATTTTTATAGCCCATTGAATTTAAGTATAAAAATGTGAGTTTTTTTTTATTTTTTTATGGCGCTACAACCGTTTGTCGGTTTGGGCCGAGACCAAAAAGTTTCTCCAGTTCCCTCTCTCCTTCGCTAGGTTTCGCCAATTATTCACACCAAGTGAAGACAGGTCCTTCTGCTCTTGGTCTTTCCAGTGTATTCGGGGGCCTTGCCTTCGTTTTTTCACCGGACATGGCCCAGCCATCGCAGTCGTTGAATTCTATGCGCTTGACTATGTCCTATCATTATACAGCACTTCTCTGAAGTTGGCAAGCCACCTTTAAAAAAATTATGAGAGGTCAGCTAGGAAAATGTATCTGGCACAGGAATTTGCAGATTTTTGCCGTAATTAAACGACATATAATCCTTAATTCAAAACATTTTTTTTTTAATTTTCATGCACGGTGCTTAACTAACTTCACATCAACTTAGCAAAGCACCACAAAAAAAAAAGAGCAACAAAATAAATTGGTATGTAATCACTTAGGAATTAATACATAAGTAACAAATTATAAACGTGGTTTAAATTGTTGTAAGGACGTTTTGAACCTTTTCAGATTTTTGGTCAAGTATGCCAACTCCATACGAAATTAAAAAAAAAATGTTATCCAAAAAAACTATTTTTGCGTAACTAATGAGCAACAAATTATTCGCAAAATTGAGACTAGTTTTGAAATTTTTATAACGCATTTTACTAATTTTGTAGGGGGTGCTTAGCTAACTTCATATCAACTTAGCAAAGCACCCAAAAAATTCAGATCAAAAAGAGCGACAAACCTAATTTTTGCGCAACTAATTAGCATCAAATTAGCGACAAAATACCAATAGTAACTGTTTCGATTTGCGAGGGGTGCTTAGCTAACTTCACGCTCATGTTAGCGTGCCACCTTTAAGAAAAGTATGAAAGAGATCAGCTAGGAAAACGTTACTTGCACAAGAATTTGCCGCAGTTTGCCGTAATTAAACGGCATATGTATGTATGTATGTATGTACATACATACATATATCATAAATTCAAAATAACTCTTTTTTTTTAAAATCCTTTTTTTTAAGGCGGCTCGCTTACTTTACCTAAAGTTCGCAGTGCATATGGAAATTTAAAAAAAAAATTTTTTTTTAGTAAAAGTTGGCTTGCCGGCTTCAGAGAGCTTTATTTAACGACTTTATTCTAAACTAGAGGCTTTATTTGAGTATAATAACTAATGCCAACTGGTCTAAAATTGTGACTTTTGCCTTTATTGGAGGCTGCTTACTGAATTCAGGCATTACATTGAGACTTATTGAATTCGGCAAAAAATATAGAAACTTTGAGTTATATATGTATATGTATTTGAGTATTTTCTCGAGTTTAGAAAAATTGTAGATTATGACCAAGTGAGGACAATGGCAACGCTGGCAAATCCGGTCGCAAAGTTCTCTCTCATTGTCCGACAAATAAATAAAAATAGAGCGCTCTCGCTCCCTCACACTTCTAGCGAACCCCTGCGATTGTTTTCTTTTGTTTCTATTCGCATGACAACGCCGCCGACGTCAACGTCAACGTCTACATCTTTTACGGCGCGAAGCCGACCGTCGTCACTATGTACACATTACGCTACACCGGCAGCACCATTTTCCACGCCACTTCACACATCGTACTTTTAATCTCTCTATGCACAATACATCATATATCAAATTTTCATTGAACATTTTTTGAATTACTTTTAGTGTTTGTTGCAAAATCCATTGTAAATCGTCCACCAATGCGTACATTTTTGTTTTTCTCGGACATTCGCAACTTGTGAAGTAGTTCATGTTGCAGTACTATAATTTACTATGAAGCAGCGTAGACAATGTCTGCGACGACGCGAGCACTGCGTAGAATAACGCCGTCCATGTTACCATTTACACTTTTGCTGCGTCTGATTTGTGTATGAGCTTCGAACTTCTTTTTTACTATCTCCATATACTCTTATCTCACATTAAACTTTCACCATTTCGAATAGCATTAACTGTTGAAACAAATATTTTGACTTATGAATGCATAAGCATATTCTCATTTCTTGCTATTTATACATATATCTATACACTTCCTTTTGCGCATCAATTCTTTTTTACACAATTTTACTTCACTTTTTCCCCCGATTGTAGTGAAATTAGCAAAGCCTAACGACTTCCCCTCGGCACAATCCGACAGACACGCTCGTTCCACTGACTAGCTCGTATGCATACGGTTTTTCTTGATTTCGACATCGATATTTTCATTTTGATATTTATCTACTTAACTCACTGATTCTTTTAACGCGACGATTTTATCTAAAACAAGTATATATTCCGCATTAATTTAATTAGAAACAAAACTAAAATAAACTCAACGTTTTCTTTTTCTCGGTATGCACAGAACGTCTGTGGTAGAAATCTGCTTTTTGACGTTTCTTTGGTCATTGCTTCACATTTCCAATAATTAATGTTGCCAGATGAAACAAATATTGTAGAAGCTAATCGAAAATCTATCGATAAAACTTTCCTAAAGCGGCTGCTTGGTTCACAAACGGAAACTTTTGTTGCGCAACTCGTAGTTCGTGGAAGAGAGAACTACAACGAGTTGCTCATGCTCGGCATTTTGTGTTCTTACCTCCCATCTTCAAAAAAATAGCTGATGTTTTAAAGTATTGATTAGAAATATATTGCCAATTTTTATATGTGGGCAGTTTAATCGCGTCAAACAAGTAAGCTCGCTTAAATAACTTGCACTCTTCACCTGCAGTCAATGCTCGCTTACTTCTGAAATCAAGCAACATGTCGCACGTGAAGTCCGCAAAAAGTTGAAAGATATAAACTCTATGCTCACATGGAAAAAAAGCGGTCCCCATTGACAATATATTTTCAGATATATATTTTAGAACATCAACTTTTTCTTGTAGAGATGAGCCCTTATGTCTAGGAATGAGCATTTGTAAGAGGACGTCAAACAATTACGTTCGCTTTTTTCACGCGTATATATGTATGCTATTTATTATATTACGAAAATGTGTTATTTCCTCTCCAAATACATAGAATTTATTAATGCAAAAATAGCTATTAAGTTTTTGCTTCTCATGGAAAATAGATAGGATGTTGCAGCAACGAAGTTTACTAGCAAATGAAAAATGAGCTGTCAATATTATAAAGTGACACCTTAATGCAATCAAAAGATGTCAAGAAATAAACTTTGCCATCTTTTTAATTCTAACATGGAGAAATAAGCGGTATCTATAGACAATCTAGTTTCTGTGATATATTTAAGGACATACACTTTTTCTTACGGTTAAACTTAGTTTAACTTATCAGCACTTTGCTGAGTACTATATATTAGTTGCATCCAATTTAAATGAGCGCAAGGAAACTAAGTTTAAATTTAAACTGAGTTTAACTAAACTTAAACTTAGTTTAAACTGAGCACTGAAAAACTGGTCCTTAGTTGATAACTTGCGGTCTTTACCTGCTTTCAATGCTCGCTTACTTCTGAAAGCTAGCGACATGTCGCACGTGAAGACCGCAAAAAGTTGAAAGTATGCTTCGTATCGCAAACCGATCGGTAAGCGAGCGTTTGCTTGCTTTCAACTGTCATTTTTCTAGTTTGACAGCCATTTTCGCATTTCGTAGCATCTTTCATTGAGGCAACATCGTTTATCATAGGCTCTTCGAGCACAAAAGAGCCTTTTAATAAGATATATTGATAAAATCGAGTGTCGCGTTACTGATCTTTTTAAATTAATTAATTTATACCGACAATATGAGTGGGTTTGGAGTTTGAATAGCACGCAGGACACGAACCTTCTTGCTCCACGACATGTTGCAAATAAAAAAGTACGCTTTCAAAATGCCCACTGAACAAACTCTCTCTCGCTTGCGACGACAAGAAGCAGAAAGCAAGCGACAATTGGAAGCAGGTGAAGACCGCCCGTAATAAGTTTGCCATTCCTTTTTATTGGCAACATCCTTGAGCGTTGCAAGGATTGAATGAATTCTTACGGTAAGTACATAAATTGATATTTTAATTTTTCGACTTAAATATAACTTGTATTTGCTCATAATGTTAATAATTATTATAATAATACTTATAATAACTAACTTATCAAAATTTGGGAAAATAATATAAAATTTAATGTCAGAAAATTGCCTGAACAGAGTTCTACGAAAATATGCTATGCTCGACTTGACCGTCAAGTTGCCAAAGAATTAAAATGGAAAATTGAGTTTAAGTTTGAAAATTCTGATTATAAAATTTGATCGTGTGAGTCCCGGGTAACTGCCCATAGCCACCTATAAACTAAAATTTTATAAAACGGCTGACGTAACCTATTTCTTTCTAGTTTTTTTTTGTGATTTATTTATTAAGACACAGTTTACAACTTATATTTTAAAAATGTTTCGAGATTAAAACACTTAAATCAGCTTCATTTCGTTTTTATTTCCTTTTTATACATTGTTTACTGACGTATCGATTTTAAGAATGGGAGATTACCAAGAATGATAATTTAGAAGATTGCGACCAAGGGGAATTCATTAAAAGTGGTGTTAAGCAATCAGCTCGATTGCGACATATTACGTACGTTCGTTTACAATCTCCGAAATTAAAATAAATACATGGCGACGAAATCGTAAACAAACGCGCTCACACCAGTGTGCAATTGCGAAGCATTTATACAAGTGTTGTGTTTTATAAAACAATTGGTTCATTCAAAAATGTGAAATTGTTATATTCCGTTGTTGTTGAGTCAGCTAATGGTGAATTTATAACATACAATTTTCTAAAAGTGGATAAGGAACATTAAATTATAAAACCCATTTGTTTAAGCACTTTAATATCATGTTGTCGTTACAACAATTTTCCACTGTACACTTCGTTTATTAAAAACCCCCTAATTAATTCTTTCATTGTTTTGCACGCGAATATGAATTTTCTGTTTCTTTTTTCCTTTTGACTACATATTATGGTAAATGACGTCACACAGCAATTAAGTCGAAACACAAAATATAACGGGACGAAAGTGTCAAAATCTTCTAATTTATCATTATTGAGAGATTACAAGATTGGGACTTCACTTTCATACTGGATATCAATCAACATAATATATTTTATTGAACGTGTAGCGATCGCCTAAGCCTCAAGTTGGTTTAACATAATCAATGGAAGGTCTAGATAAATGCTAAAATGTCTGTGAATAGCCCCTGTTGTGAATAAAATATCGCAGGTTTTCCAATGCCAAAACAAAATTGAAAAATAAGCGAACACAAAGCGAAGTATACATATTTGTAATTTATTTTATACAAAGGAAGATTCGAATAGCTTTTTACGAATAAAAAAGCATGGAAAGTGAAACAAGATTAAATATTGCGCTGACCAATGGTGTTTTACCTACACGCCATGTAGTACTGCAAAAATACATAAATACACTTCGCCATTATCGTAATTTAGCTGAAAAGTCATTTCTAGTCCGACCTTTTTATTTTGATAATTACGTGCTATGGCAGTATTTTCAACAACGAAGTTCAATGGAAAGCGAACGTGATTTAAATAGCGGGAATTTATCTGCTTCAACATCTTTAGCCTTTCTTAAGCTGGAATTGCTCAGTCAAATACTTGACCGCCGTCGTCAAATTATTTACTGGACATTTTATTTTTTGCTCGTTGCCTTGTGTATTTTTGCCTATCGGCATCGCATTGGCTCGCTATCTTCCGAACCAACATCATCATCACCAACTGGCCACAACGTCGAGTCCTTTGCTTATCCTAGCATGCGCATGTGGCGTCGCATAACACTGCCGTTACTACAACATTTCCCACGACTTACAGAATTACATGATGAGTCGTGCCTAATGCATAATCCTTTCTTCCAAGGTGTAAATGCACTAAGCTGTGATCCTTGTTCAAATGTTCACAGTGTACTTGATTTGACGGAGAGCAAATCTAACTCTGAGTACTCTAACAATACTGAAAGCAGTAAAACAGATGATTTAATTGAAACATCAAATGAGTTTGTGCCTTTTATATTTAAAGTAAGTTTATTTGTATTTTTTCTGTTACATGTAAATACAGGATTCATGATGTAAATGCATGATTCAATTATAATTGAATCTTGATTTAAATGTACGTAAGTACATAATAATCATGATTAGGTTTAAAACAATATTTCCTGTTTATACAAAGTGACGATGTGAAATCATTTAAATTTATTTATACTAAAAAAATTAAAATTTAAATTTATTTTTAAGATAAAACAAGATCCGATTCAGCTAGAAGATTTTTACAATATTTATGTCAACAATCATGAAATCTTTTTGCGCGACGCATATCGCGTTCATTCGACTAATCGCGATGTCACCAACCTAGAGGAACTTTTCCGAAAACTCAACCAGTCAAATAAGAAAGAAGAGTCTATTGACCGCTTGGAGACACATAATTTGTGGCGCTGTGTTCGGATGCTGCCGGCACGTTTGTTGCGGAAATTATTCGCCAGTCCTACAATGCGTTTGCCGCGCACTGGTATTGCGCTGGAACGGTACATGGCAATCGACACAGCTCAAGCACCTGCATATACTTTGCCCGACACAGAGTGTTCAAATGTGTATGTACAACAAGCGCTAGGAACTCGATATATATTTCTGCGCCCAACCAGTGAATGCCGACATCGCTGTCGAACATTATCTTTACGTTTACCGCAATCGTTTGTGCGTAAGTATAAATTATCGAGTAAATAAAATTGAGGGCGGAATTTAAAACTCTAAATCTTTTTACAGTCAGTTACAATTGGCTCTATTGGAAACCAATTTCTACACCTGATCCTCTAGCAGATTCCTTCTCAATAACATTGATTGGGTCATATTGTTAGACACCTGTATCATAATTTGTACATATATTTTTGCGTCTAAATTTCGGAGCAAGAAACATACACTAAGACAGGCTATTGATGTAAATCAATACAACGGATGGACGTCCTTGGGCTAGCATATACATATGCTTAACTAAAAAGGAGTTCAAAGCCTTTCCCAATCAATTTATAGATAAGGTTTAGGAAAAAATTAAAGGACCCCATCATGTGATGGTTATCAAAGGAATGTTTCAAAAACTGATTAGAAACTGCATTTGGAAGTATTCACGTACCAAAAACGAAGAGATTTGTTTTATTTTTAATTTGTACACATAATGCATACATACTTATGTATACCTTGTATTATGTCAGCAGTACAAATTACTATTTTCCTTGGTCGCGTAAATGTGTTCAATAAGATTAATTAAGGTGCTCAATTAACCCTCAAAGAATGCAGTTGCTATTACATGTGTGCCAAACCTTCACTATCTTTCCAATTGCACTAATACAGTAGAGTATCGAAAAAGTTAGCTGAAATAACATATACACAAAACATATTTGGAAATATAAATTAACTATCCTATTAGGATTTGCAAATTGGAAAAATACAATAATAAACATTTAATTTCAAACACTTAGTTAAACGGTTTTTGGAGTTTTTTCATGTATGCCTTTGAAAGGTGCTCGTCACTAATTCCGACATTTATAGCAAAATTTTGGCTCATTTAGATTTAAAATCTAAATCAAATTGCTTTCCGTAATATTGTTAAACTCGCAATTTCTGCTGTAATTTAAATTTTGTTTGAAATGATTTGTTTTACTCTTGTTGGAATTTTTTTAATACATAATATAGTACAACCGGCAAATTCAAACGCTAACGACTGACTAAATGAAAGTTTCAAGAAGAATATAAACATACATATGTACATATGTACATACATAAATCTTTGTAGCTCAAAAACAAAAGAAATTCGGTGAATTTCAATACACAAACTTAGGCCCAGTTTTTCAGTGCTGGTTTAAACTAAGTTTAGTTAAACTCAGTTTAAATTTAAATTTAGTTTCCTTGCGCTCAATAAAATATTTTGCAACCAAATCGAAGTAGTCAGCACACAGCTGATTAGTTAAACTAAATTTAACCGAGCACAATCGGCCGTTTAAACTCCGTTTAAAGTTGACTGAAAAACTGCATACTGAGTTTAAACTACAAACAGAGTTCAACTTGCACTGAAAAACTGGCCCTTTTTTGAGTTCGCGCTTGGTTCTGTTGCTTAACAAAGTTCATTCGCTGGAAAAAATAACCCAAAAGATAACTTTTTTAAAGCGGTAACTTAGGTAACTTCTCTGCGGTTCTACTGTATATGTATGTATAAAAACAAACTTGGTTAAATAATTAAATTTAGAAAACGTGGTTTTTTTATTTTCCAGTTAAGGCGAGATGTTTTAAACATTCTCAGCTTGTAAAAGTCTGGAAAGCAACCACATTGCAAGTGTAAAAATTCCGAAACTTCATTTAAATTACTCTGAATAAAAGCTTCTCATAAATACATCCGCCGTTCGGCTCTGAACTGTTGGCCCTTCCATTAGTGGTTCAAGATAAAAGATGCACACCACAATTGGTTGGAGAAGCTGGCCAAACACTGATCTATCATACTGGACGTTTAAACTCAGTATGAAGTTTTTAATTTAACCTTAAACGTCCGATATGGTAGGGTTTAACTTGGTTTAACTTATCAGCTGATTGCTGGGTAATTTGTTTTAGTTACAAAAAATGTAATTGGGCGCAAGGAAACTAAGTTTAAATATAAACTGAGTTTAACTAAATTTTGTTTAAACTGAGTTTTAACCAGCGCAAAAAATGGCCCTTAAAGTATTTATGCAACTTAAGTAGAAACAAACAAGAAATTTTATTTTTTTTTAGTTTTATTGTAAAAACTTCACTTGCATTTAATCGATTAACATTGAATCTCGTTCTAATTTTGATTTCTATTTCAGTTGTTAATACATAAGTTTAATAAAAAACTTGCATTTATTCGTTTAAATTTCATATAACTTTGTTATATTATATTATTTTATCTGTAAGTTAACTTTTTATAATAAAAATGAGCTCACACTAGGACCATTAGTTATTTTAATAAATACAACTTTTGGATTTTTCTAGCTTTTATATTTCCACAGGAAAATATTTTTTAATCCATAGCAATCGTACTTCAGTTTAACTAATTATGAAGGGTGTTGTTCGCTGTGACAGCGCCAGTTTGAACGCCCTTAGCTCAATATTGTATTTAGGAGGTATTAAAGAAACGGGAATAAAAGAAGGCCGTTCTTAGGGAAAAGTATAAATTAGTGAAGATTTTAAAATGTTACCAAAATGATTTGAATATTACGAATTTTATATGAAAACTGACAAAAAAATAGTAATTTGTATTTAAATTGCTGGTGAAATCTGCGCACAGTTTCATGATGCAATGATAAAAGATACAAATCCCTTTCAAAATAATTATTATTTAGAAAGTAATGTAGAATGTTCAAGTATGACGCAAATGCATTCAAACCGTGCCAACAACATTACAATGTTTATCCAGCGATTCAGTTTTTTTACGGAAAAGTAGAACCTCAGGGGGTTTCCACATTAATATAGTTTAGTTTCAATCATTGGTTCATGAAGAAACTGAAAGTAGTCCTCAATGGTTATAAGCATAAAAGCACTGAAGGCGGGTTTTTGGTTTGGAAAGAAATACTAATTTATTACTGAAAAATCATAAATATACAGGTCTATGTATGTATGTAGGTCCTTTAGCCTTTATTGTTACGACATTACAACATCCATAGGTTATATTGAATATAAAATTAAAACGATTACAGAATCAAACAATATTTATACCTTAAAGCGAAATTTGCCATTCAGTCCACCAAAAAAAAAACACTTTTATACGCCTACCACCACCATGATAAACTCACCTTGAAACGTTTTCTATCGCTCTTAAGCGTTTTCAATTTACAATTTTATAGAGAAATGTATATGTGTTAGTTGAAAATTGTGTGCAAAGCGCTCTTAATTCTCGCTCATTTCAGGAAGCAAACTTTGTCTCGCAAACCGACCGGTAAGCGAGCCCTCGCTTGCTTTCAATAGCCGTTTTCTCATTTCGTAGAATCTTTCATTGTGCACCATCGTATATCTTAGCATACTTTCGCACAGAAAAAGGGTCTGGATAAGTTGTAATAATTAAATGTAGTGGTACGTTACTGTTGGTTTTAAATTCATAACATTGACAATATGAGTGTCAATAAGCAGAAAGCGAGCGATAATTAAAAGCATGTGAGGACCGCCAGTTAAAAACTTCATAGCATTTTTAGTTTAAAGTTCATTTTGTGATGTATGGCAACATTAAAAGGACAAGCTTGTATTATATTGCGTGCAATTTACTTGCAACATAACTTTTTTATATTAATCAGCCTTTATTTCATTGGAATATATGAAAATGTCGCTGTTAACAAAGGATAATGCAAAGGACCACTGTCGTACTTGTTTAAAAATAATTGGCGGTAGTAAGGAGAGCAATTCCACTGCATCCAACACATATGAGATACCTGATAGCAAGGACTTGCAATTCAATATCTGCGGTGATGCGGAATTGCAACAGCTTATCTATATTTATGTGGATGAGCCCTGTGATAGTGAAACCTCGCACTCTTTTATACACAATTACCCAGAAAATGTCTGCCTTGGATGCTATAACAATCTGCACAATTTTGCTGTATTCCGTAAACGAGCACAAAAGAGCGCTGAAAAATTGCGCACAGTACTTAATTGTAGTAGTGGCATTATAAAAATAGAAATAAATTATGAGGAGGACGAAATTGAGCATGAAAAATATCAACCGTCAAGCCCATTAGTCCGTGATCACAAATTTCAGGTAAAGCTTGCATAAATAAGATAAGCTTTTTAAATAAAAGTAAATTTTTTAGTTTAAAGATGCACTTATGGAAAACGAAGAGGTATTTTTCGAAACATCCGTTGCTAACTTGGCAGATGTTGAATTAAACGGTGGCACAGAAGACCCTTTTGGGCCCGCAGATACATCGCTATTCGAAAGTAGCGGCAAACATAGTGTTAAAAAAGAGGAAAACACAAAGAATGAGGAGTCAAAAGGTGACAAAAGAGATAAATATAAATGCCTACAGTGCAACCAAAGTTACTTATTCAATTCGGAACTAGAGGCTCATATTCGTCAGGTGCATGATATAACTAAAATGCCGTTTTCGTGTGGACATTGTGACAAGACTTATAGGTATATACGAAGCCTACAAGAACATATGAAGCAAAAGCATCAATCTGTGCTGAGTGCTCATGCTCAGTTCAAGTGTGACTTATGCCCCAAGGCCTTTTTAACGGATCTGTCGCTGAAGAAACATATGTGTTTTCACATTAAAGAAGACATGGCCCGTGTTTGTGGGATTTGCAGTAAACGGTTCCCTATAAAAAATTTACTTGTCGAACACTTGCGTACACATTCTGCCGATGGCAGAATACCGTGCAGTCAGTGTGAGAAGAGTTTTATGTGGTACCAAGATTTATTAAATCATGAGCGTTCATCGCATCTGAAAGAGAAACCATATCCCTGCAAACTCTGCGATAAATCTTTTCAAACGCAGAAGTCCTTGCGTTTTCACAGCTACAGACATTCCGGCGAGAAACCATATCTCTGCGATGTTTGTGGGAAAGATTTTCGGCAACCAACAGCCATGAAACAACATCGGTTAAAACACTTTAAAAATGATAAGAGTGAAAAAACTAAAAGTTTAGAATTAGTCGCATAAATGTGTATCTAGAGTTTTTCCTAATTGATAAGTTGAGCCGTTGCTAAGATTAATTTTTAAGTTTTATATTTGTAAATTATATGTTAAATATATGTATGTACATATATTATTTTTGAGTTATGTATTTAGGGAATTCACAAAGTGTCGTAAAATGTTGTAAAGTTGGCATAAAAAATTTCGGTAGCTCAACATTTTGTTTTTGTTTTTCTTGCATTTCAATGAAAAAGAACATAAAATAACACAACTTGGAATTTTTAAAATTTTATGACTTCGGCAATACGACACCTTGTTTATCTTCTAATTGTATATTGCGATAGATTCAATAAAAATTCTCTTGCTGACACCGCAATAAAAATCGCCTCGTAATTTGCTAAGAATATACCTACAAAACCCGACTACCAAAACTCAAATTCTCGTAGTTGGTTGGGTATTTTCTCCGTGATATCGAGTGAGTCCGCAGGAGCGTGCCTTCTAATTCCAAGGAAACAGTAAAAGTTAATCGAAAGCTATTATTGAAAGCCATTAATATTTAAATTAAAAGCTTTTAGATCGCATTTCAGATTCTCTAAAACTGTGAAAAGAAAAAAGGGATTTCTATACGAGATTGGCAAAGGTTGCAAAAGAGTTTCTTTGCATTATGGCCACGTCAGTTCCAAGCGTTCGTGTATTTTGAAGGGCGGGACAAGTATTAACTGAGCCAAAAACCGTTTATATGGAAATAATGTGAAGAAACGGATTAAAAAAAAAAGATCTTTATCCAGCGTAAACGATCTCTATGCAAGCTAGGTTAAACTCCTACCTATCCAAGATCAACCCCGACACCCCCAACACTTGCCCAGCATGTGGAGAGTCTCCGCGCGACACCAATCACCTATTCACATGCTCGGCCAAACCTACTCAACTAACACCTCTCTCCCTATGGTCCGACCCTGTTGAAACGGCTCGTTTCCTGGACCTTTCGTTAGTTGAGCTTGACGATAATGATTGAGGGAGCCCGCCAGCCCAGTGGGGCGTAGCTAGCCGCTACAACAACAACACATCTCTATGCGTGCCTTATAGTTTTTTGATACAACTAAAAATAATATCATTGAATTATTAGTTTATATAATGTATGTATTTACATAAATGTGTATGGAGGTATATCGTATGTAGGTATATAGTACATCTTTTTTTATTTATGTAAATTCTGGTTGGGTATTTTTGCAACAAGTGAAAGATTTAGGGAGTTTTTTGTAGGAAGTTTTACAAAAGTCCTCTTCCCAGCAAAAACAAATTCTTACGTTAGAAAAAAAGCTCGATTTAACGTAAGAATTGAAATATAGTTTTCTAATATATATTTCTCAAATAAAAGAGGAGCTTTAAAAAAGTTATAAAATGATTACAGAAACACTCGTATGAAACATTAAATAAAGAATTTTATTTGAAAATATTTTACACTGCTATTAATAATAAAAACACAAATGAGACAATTTACATCATGCAATGTGCTGTTTTTATTTATCGAAAGCCAATTATAGCTCAAAAACAATCAAATATCATTAGAATCCTTAGAATTCCACTTAAGAATTCGATTACATTTGGATTTTGATATTTGAAGTTCCCCTGAACTGCTTTTACTCCATAGAAACGCGCTTATTAGAAGTCTTATCTCTTTGTAAACGAGTATCGAAAGTATTTAATACTTTTTAAGACGGTACCGATTCAATTCAGCACATCACTATAAAATGGACTATTTTGATTGTTTGGGAAGGGTGTGCGGTTGGCCACCCTGGTGATTTAAGTGGTTGCCAGGTCAGATATATTTAGGAAAACATATGTGCTGCTCAGGACCAGGTTCAGTAAAAAAGCCAAGAAAGAAGAAATAATGTTTTTTTAAACGATAAAATATTGGTACTTTGCGTTGATTATATTAACTAGGGTTGGCTGGTGGATAACATTTACTAAACCGTCGATTATGTTACATCTATAGCACAAATATGTCTGCATCCAATAATCAGTTATTGAGTTTTTGTTAAACTTGGGTAAATTAATTTAAATAAGTTAAAAATGACGTTCATAACTAAGGAAAATGTTATGCACCATTGTCGAACGTGTTTAAAAATCATAGAAATAGATGTGTCATATGATACATCGCAGAAGAAAAGATTTTGTATAAACATTGATAATAATTCAAAAATGCAGAAACTTATTACTTCGTCTATAAACAAGCGTTGGGCTAGTGAAGTTCGTAAAATGGAAATTGAGGGCTATCCTCAGCGTTTATGTGTCTGTTGCTATAATAAACTTAATTTTTTTTATACATTCCGTAAACAAATAAGAAAAAGTGCTCACAAGCTGCACATGTTATTTTACCAGGGAGTAAACAAAGTTGAATTTGGCGATGATGCTGATGGCGACAATCAAAAAATAGAAATTGAAGCTTGGGCTGCGGCGACCAAGGAAGACGGTTTTGAGATGTTGGTAAGAAGCGATTATCCATGCACAATGAAATATAGGTACATGATTGCATTTCAGAATTAATATGTTTTTACCTTTATAGCATAACAACAACCTTCAGGAAACCGAATCTTTCATTATAAACTCTAAAAGTGGTGGAACAAAACTAAGCAATACTGCAACCGACCCTGATCCATTTGCCACAATCGTCAGCGCTAAACTGGAAGATACCCTAAGTGAAACTGATAATGAAGGAAGCGTCGACGAAGCATGGCAGTGCTTTTACCAAACAGAATCCGAGGACGACTCAAATAAAAGTATTGAATTAATGGTATCTAAAGACAAAAGAACTGAAGATAAATTAGTTCCTCGAGAGCGGGATAATGGGGCACGAAAAGAGCCGGCTACACAAATCGCGGTTACGAAATTGGAAAGAGATAACGAAATTGTAAGACCCGAAATTGTTTTAAATATAAACAATCGTTTGAATGGCGATGATCAAGCCGAAAATACCTTGAAGAGACGACATAAAGGAACTAAAAACAGCTTCAAATGTCAGCAGTGTGGTCACAGCTTTGCCCATAAGATTACGCACGATGCTCACATACGGAAAGTTCACGAAGGAAGCAAACGTCCATTTCAATGTGATCGATGCGACAAAGCATACAGCTTTATCGGCGGCCTGTATACACATATAAAGGAAATCCATGAAGCTGAGGTGCGATCGTATGCTTGTAACCTCCCAGGATGTGATCGAATTTATACCAGTTTTATTGCAATGCAAAAGCATAAACGATTGAAACACTCGGATACACCTTGTGCGAAGAAATATGTATGCGAAAAATGCGGTGCGATATTTAATCAGTCAGGCAATCTTAAATACCATCGACGATCTAAACATCCTACAGAAGAAGAACAAGCCGAACAAGACCATTTGAAGGAGCGTTTTGAGTGTGATGTGTGCAAAAAACATTTTCATTCACGCTATACACTCAAATATCACACATTGCAACTTCACACAAACGAAATGAAGTACGAGTGCAATGTGTGTGGTCGCAGAATGGCAAAGAAGTTTATGCTGGTTCAACATATGTTAGTTCACTCCACCGATAAGACACAATGCGAACATTGCGATAGAAAGTTTATTCGAAAGTTTGAGTTGGAAGCGCACGTTAAGGCGGTGCACATGAAGTTGAAACCCTTCGAGTGCCAGTACTGCTCCGAGTGTTTTGCTTCAAGAAAGACGCTCCGTCATCATGAGTACATACATACAGGTGAGAAACCTTATGTATGTGATATGTGTGGACAGGCTTACCGGCAGCAGACATGCTTGAAAAATCATCGTAAATCGCATGAAAAAGGTAACGCGCTAACATCTAATATTAATCAGATGCTTGAGAACTCTTTTTCAAAAAATTCTCCATATTTGAAACTGATACCTTTGACAAATGGTATCTCAGACTTAACATGTTTTAATAATAGTGTAGCAGAAAGGACGAATATGTCATTAGCTTTGGCTACGGGGGTTGTGACTAATGAAAATATGTAGCACGTACTAATAAATTTTTAACAGTTATGTTGAAAGTTGGCGTTATTTTGTTATTACTTATGGACATTTGTAGAATGATCTTATACATATATCTCTCATTAACTTCAATACTGCCATAATCCAAAAAGATGAAAACACAATTAAGTTTCCAGAAATGACCATTTCCAATTATTTTATGTCGTGTAATAATTGTATAAGAGTACCGATTATCAGTAGCTCACCAGAGCAAAATTGTCTTCATTTGCACCAAGAATGATAAATTAAATTAATTTATCATTCTTGATTTGCACTATGGGGATATATGTATGTATGTAAATTCAAATCTTAAAAGCAGTTGGTTTTTTGAGTTATCGACACTTGAACTAAATGAGCGATATGTACGCATGTATGTGAATTAATTTTTAGTCAAATATAAATATTGTTATTCATTAGTTTGTTAAATTTTTAGGTATAAAATAAAAACAAATTTATTTATCCCTTTTTATTTTGAATGCGCTTTTTCATCCATGGTCGTTTTACCCGCAGGCGCAGCAACCATTTCTCGTTCAATATAAACATTTAAATCGTCCAGTGGTTTGTAGTACATATGAACCAATTGAGAACCAGCCATCATTGATAACATCGCCGCCGAAAGGAACTTCATATATTGGGTCCAGGAAACTCCAGCAGGCATTTTTCAAGATTTAATAATTGAAAACTTTTATTTTTAATATTTCGTTAGTATCTACGCCGATTCTTTAGCTGGTACCTGCACCTGTTCTTGAGCAGTTTTTAATTTATCCTCCACAAAGTTTTTGGCTTGGCGCTTTTTAAATGTGTGATCTGAAAGTTTTCAAATTGAAAAAATCGACATGCATACACGTTTTATAACATACAAAAGTTAGTTTCTCCCACTGTCCAGTTAATCATAGAAAACTCCAAAGCAGCTCCAAGCAAAAAGAACAACGGCAAAAATCGGTAAACACCAAATCGTTTCTTTCCAGGCCAATTATCCAAGATACGTCTAATATTTCTGCTGTAAAAAGGCATATCTGCAAATGTTTGACTGTTTATGTAATACTTTATACTGCAAAGAACTCATCAAATTGTATTGCTATACACATGAATAATTATATTATTCAATAATGAAAAAGTCTTCTTAATTGTACATACTTTTCTAAATTATATTAATGATTACTTTTATTAGCTAAAGATAATTGAGAAGATTCAAACAAATCGCAAAACCTACACATGACTCAAAAACAGCTGATCGAACACAACGCAGGTTTGCTTAAGAAAATATCTCTGAGCAAATTATCCCTGAAATAAATTTACAGCGAACGAAGGAAAATATTTTAGCGAACATTTTAATATTGAGTAATCATAATAATTGTTTCTTTCGTTAAGAAATTTGTGGGAGAAATTCTAAGTTTTGATTTGAATAAAGATAGAAATCGAAAAATTGTAACAACCACATAATTAATAGATAGATAGATAAATAAATGAGGATCGCACTGCGACCAATTGGTCTTTTGTGCCCTCAGTGACCTACAACACATCCCCTAGACCAAGAGCATCTATGAATTTCAAGATGGATCCCGGTGACAGGGAGTGTATGTACTCCTCCTTAGGCCACATCTGACCTAGCCATCTCTCCCTTCGTCGAGCCACAGCATCGGACTCCAGGAGCATTATAGTCCTACTTAATTAAAATCATAGTTTCCGTTGTTCTTTTAATTTTACAGAAAATAAATAAACAGGCACAAAAATTGAGGGGGTCTTTAGGGCCGGTTTTATAATCCAATCTTAAGTCGAACTTAAGTTCTAGTTAAGACAAATCTTAGCTAAGACCACATTTGCGTTTCACAATGGAGACTTAAGTATGGAAAATATTTTAATCAGAAATATGGTAGCACCACCAGAATTTGCTTTGTTTTTCCATATTTTGAAATTTGTTTAAATAGAAAATAACTCATATAAATATATTTGTGTGCGGTTAATTAAAAAATTATTTTCAAGTTCAAATATTACAGAAATAGATTTATTTAATTTAAACAAAATTCAAAATACAAAAAAAATAAGCAATTTCCCACCGAATTAGATAGACTTGGTGGGTAATCTAGGGGCAAACTAAATTTTTACACTGTCTTTTTTTCTCTTTGTCGAAGTTTTATAAATTTTCTCTCAACAATGCTATAGGGTGTGACGTGAACTCGTATGTTATGGTTCGTGAGACAGTCAGCCCTATTCTGTATTTCGACTCGGATCGAAATTTTCTACGATTGGCTACTTTGGCATTCTGTGTTCCGTTCCCGTTCGATCGAACTTCGAATCTTTCGATTTTGCCTATTCTGCATTTCGATCGTAGCTCCGTTTTGTTAAGTTGCAATTTTGGTGGCGGAGGAAATTCAATTTTTTAATTTTACGGTCGTAAAGAGTATAATATTCATAAAAATGTAAGTAAAACTGTTTTTGATAATTGTAAAAGTGACCATGATGACTTTTTTTTTGTTTTTTCTGTGCTTTAATGACTTTTTAGTGTTTGCAGGTCAAAAACAACAACACCAGACCAATATGAAAAATTGTATTGTAATGATGGCTACCAAAAGAGACGTCGCGCAGGGCTTCCAAAAGCGACCGAAGGAAGAAGTACAGGAGTTTTGGGAGGGGGTTGCATGAAAGTATAATTCATACCACCATAGCATTGATGCTAAAAAATCCTTTTCTATTATAGTATAAAAACCCCTCTTCTGACGGCTTGATTATCCTTATATGCGTACCATCAACGCACATGATAACTCCTGGGAAGCCTGCCTTCGCATAAAACTCCTGTTTTGCTTGCGTTTTTTCCTCCTCAGTCTGGTCAAAATGTATCCATTCACGGCAAAGCTTGTGTTCCATGATGTCGAGAAAGTTTGAAAGTGTCTTTGACACTGTTGACTGACCCATTCCAACGTTGTAGTCCGCACCAACTCCATGTTGATAACTGCCTTCGGCAAAAAATCTCAATGCAGCTACTACACGATTGAGCGGAGACAACGTCGTCGAAGTACTTGCTGGAGCTTCTACCACAAAAGTATCTAGGACATACTTGAAAGCGTCCTTGTTAAGTCTAAAGTTTTTTTTGAATCTTAATAAGCAAATAAGTTATTTTAATTAATAAATTTAACCAGTTTCAACTAAACTTCTTACAATTCGTCACTCATCTCAAAAGGATTGCACATATCTCGCAATCTTCTTCTTTCAATCCTTGCCACAGCATTATCGGATGCATTGCCCTCCTCCTCAATTAAAAACGCTGCAGCTATTGAGTCCATTTTAGTTATATATTTTATTTAAAACACCGTATAATTGTTTTATTTTCTGTAATTTTGCTTTGTTGTGTTTCAATTTCACCCGTTTCAAGGCAAACAGCTGATTTTCGAAAGAATTACAGCTCTTCCTCTTCTTCTTTCGATTCAATCGTAAAGCAGAATACCAACTTTCGAACATGGCGGAGCGTAGAGCGGGAACGTAATCGAAATGCAGAATAGGGCTGAGTAACTTTGTCGAAATGCTAATAAAACCATACTCTCCAAACACAAAGTTGGTTCCTGAGACAAATTAAAGTTGTTTATGTTTCTTTGGAAATAATAAAGGACACACATATGTACCTGATAGTCTTGTGCTTTAATTCGATATTATCAATTTAAGGACATTCCAAACATTATTGAAATAAAATCGGTCGTGAAAATCTTTCTCATCGACAATTGAAATAACTTTAGTTCTCCTTAATGCAACAATATTTATAACTTCCTCATAATCGTAAGTCTTCATCACTACCCTGATTAAATTCGAAAAATTTTTAGATTTTTAAAATTTTTTGTATTTTAGTCTTTACACTAGACTTAAGTTCGACTTAAAAATGCATTGTAATACCGGCCCTTACTTGCGGTCTTCACCTGCTTTCAATGCTCGCTTACTTCTGAAAGCAAGCGACATGTCGCACGTTGAAAGTATGTTTCGTCTCGCAAACCGATCGGTAAGCGAGCGCTCGCTTGCTTTCAACTGTCATTTTTGTAGTTTGCCAGCCATTTTCGCATTTCGTAGCATCTTTCATTGTGGCAACATCGTTTATCATAGGCTCTTCGAGCACAAAAAAGCCTTTTAATAAGATATATTGATAAATTCGAGTGTCGCATTACTGATCTTTTTAAATTAATTAATTTATACCGACAATATGAGTGGGTTTGGAGTTTGAATAGCACGCAGGACACGAACCTTCTTGCTCTACGACATGTTGCAAATGAAAAAGTATGCTTTCAAAATGCCCAGTGAACAAATCTCGCTTTCGCTTGCGACGACAAGAAGCAGAAAGCAAGCGACAATTGGAAGCAGGCGAAGACCGCCCGTTATTTTGTAACGCGATGCAGCCAGCTGTTTTTTAACACCACCTTAAATGAATTCGCCTTGGGTGCAGCGAAATCTAACTCTATCATTCTTGGCCAGGCGAATTTATCAAATAAATTCGCCTTGGTTCTTGGCTTTGTTGTACTTTATAAACAAACCAATGCTGCTGAACTTTAATTGCAAAATTCCTAAACATCAGTAACGTTCGTGAATTTCCTTTTCTCAAGTGATTAGTGAAATGTCCATATTTTCTGAAAATAGTATTCCCTCTGATGAAAGGAATGTTGAAATAAAGGCAAGAGTTGGAAGTGACGAAGAATTTGAACGACGAGTTCAAGTGGCACGAGAACTCACCCAATCTACCGGTGAGTTGCTGATACAAAAAGATGTGTTTTTTAATATCCTCGGCGATACTGATAGTGGCAGATTTAAACTCCGTTACCAAGGCTCACCAAGGCCCTCTCAACTAATCTATTATGTTCGCCCAAATAAAACTGGTCCTAAATTGTCAACATTCAATAGAATAAATGTGGATGATCCTGCAATGCTCGAAAAGATTTTGGCACAAAGTAATGGTATCAGGGGAATTTTGGAGAAAAAAAGATACTTATTTTTACATGGTCAAACTCGAATTCATATGGATAAAGTGTCGAACTTGGGCAATTTTATGGAGTTTGAAGTATGCTTGCGAGATGATCAGACGGTGGAAGAGGGTCAACAAATAGCTAATGAATTGATGAAGATGTTCAATGTTAATGAAAAGGACTTAATGACGGGGGCATATTTCGATGAGCTACAGTAGTTGTATAATAGTTTAAACGCAATATGTCAATAAATATATATTTAGGGAGTTCACAAGCGTGTTATTGGTCGTATTTCTTTAGCGCGTTATTTAAATAACAGAGGAGCTTGTGAACGCACCGTGTTATTTCGCTCACTATTGTTTGTGGTATTCAAGCAATTAATCAGCAAACAATCACTTTTAATAAACTTAAACGGTCGGTTTCTTTAAAATATACATACATATATATGTACATCACTATTTGCCTTAATTTAACATTTTTTTAAACAAAAGTAAGCCTAAAATGATGATAAACAGAAATATGTAGCTGATCGAATAACACACACAAATAACACACTAAACATACCTTTCAGTATTGTATTGAAATACGAAAATTTAACATGTGAACCAATAACAACAAGTTTAAACTAGTTTATTCTAATAAGCGATACGACGAAATACGAGATACGACAGTGCTTGTGAACTCTCTAATTATGTATGCATATTTATGTATGTACATACATATGTACGTAAATAAGTAAAATTAATTGTTTGTATGTACAAAATATGAATAACCATGTGTTTTATTTTGTAGTCTTTTTAGGGGCGGTCAAAGATAGGCACAAGAACTTTACTAAACAATTAACTTTCCAAAATAAAAGATTGTTTATAGAAAGGGTGGGTGTACGAAGTACTCGTGAAGCTTGAAGTGTAAATATCCGTATACATAAGTGTGTGCATAAAAAAGATTATTTTAAATTTAAACATTGACTTTATTTCATTTTATACATATGTACATATATTTTGTGTGAGCGGTTTAGAACTTTTTTTAGAAAGTCTTTGGGAATAGTTTAGGATTATTTAGGAAACAATTCGGAACTAGTTTCTATAATAATAATAATAATCCCAACGGTTTTTACCCTCCCTTCCCGCTCAACCGATGCGAGGGGCGCATCCGCTTGACGCGCGGATTGAACTTTTTTTTTTTTGGTTGCATGCCGAGTCATAAAAGGCAGGAGTTTGTTGGGTGTCGAGACTCTAAAATTGTTTAGCTACAGAATAGAAGTTCATCAGCTGATTTTAAATTTATATTTATTTGGAAAGTAAAAGTGGTTTTAAAACGAAATCCATCATCTATTGAGAGTACAAAGTATGGTATTCTTTATGTAAAATAGTGAGTCGAAAATATATAAAGGTAACCGTAGTGAAAGTTAAAGTTATTTTTGCAAGGTTTCAGAAAAAGAGCCCGGTAATGCTTGGAAATTCGGGAGGGAACGTTCCACTTCACTTCGGCCAGAAGCCAAACCTGTCAGTAACTTGACTAAAAATATTATGCCTAGCATTTATCTGCGACTAGCAAACGTAGAAAGATTAATAAGTTTTAAACGATTAATATGGGGTGGCAGGTTATATTGGGAATCCCAGCGAAAATTTCTTAAAGCAAATAGCAGAAATTGTTTTTGAATTGACTCTATATGGTCAGAACGAACTTGATAGTGCGGGTTCCAAACGATGGAACCATATTCTAGTATTGGCCTCACTAACGTTGTGAAAACAGCTTTCGTAATGTAGCGGTGACTGAATTCTTTTGACATCGTTTTACAAACGCAAAAAACACCTTAGCTTTGTTAATTGTTAAATACTTGTTCAAGGTTGTAGTTACTTATGTCATAAGAAGCTGGTTGAACTGCCCTGCATTTACATATTTTAAGGTTTAGCGGCATACCATTTACTTCACACCAATTAGCCATGCTATTTAAGTCCGCTTGTAGTAAATACCTTTCATTAACAGTGTTAAATGATCTAAAAAGCTTTACATCATCCTTATACAACAACATTTTTGAATATTTCACAACAGAAGAAATATCGTTTATAAAAAGTAAGAACAGAATCGGACCAAGGCGACTTCCTTGTGGAACCCCTGATGATACATGAAAAACGCTCGAAGAAGTGTTTTTAAAAAACTCGTTGTGTTCTGTCGTACAGATAAGAAGAAGTAAGGAGTGACTAACTTTATCGAATGCTTTACTAAAATCGGAGTATATAACATCTGTATGCATAATTTCTCCAAATCCGTTTAAAATATGAGTTGTGAACTAGAGGGCTGCATGAGCAAATTAATTTCTTCTGTTAGCCGAATGACACGAATGTGAATGCGGTGCTCACTCAACTCAGCCACTCATGCGATCATAAATATGTGTACCAGAGAACTGCAACGAGTGCAGAAATTGTGTGTATACTCGCGCATGTAGCCGTATTTTGCATGCTTTGTTGTTTTCGTGTACAAACCGTCGCTTGTCTGTTTGCTCATAGATCAATACGATCATGACGATGCATACATGCTCGCTACATTATCTGTCGGACAAATTTGCGTCAGCATACAAAGTTGCATGTATGTATGTAACACACTCGCCGGCGACAAACGCTCGCGACACTCGAGTGTTGTTTGCGAGCCACTCGGGTTACCCGTAACAATATTTTTCTTTGCAAGCAGTAGTTGATTAGCGATCTTAAGTGTGTTTTCTATCATATTTTTTGTATTGTTTTTTTTTTACGTGAGATGGCAGATACTGCAGTTTTTGAAATGTGATTTTTGTTCCTATAACTTTAATTTTCTATCTAGCAGATTAAGAACTTTGAAATTAAATTAAGTCTTATGAAATGTTTATTTTAAATTTAACTCCTACTATTTAAAATTTTTTTAAATACTAACCCTACATGTTGGATCTCATGAAATGTTTTTGTTAAATAAATGTATACAATACATATTAATTAAAATTAACTAAGTCGTTTCTTTTATCTGTAAATAATAGGATAAATACTTATGGCGTTTTCTTTTCTACCGAAAATGTTGCCTTAACATTGCCCTCTGCGCACGTACACACAAGAGCGTGGCAATGAAGTGCAACATTTTTTGTAGAAAAGAAATCGCCATTAGTAGATGCCCGAGTGTGTACATGCGCAAGTTTGCGCCTTCACATGCACGGCCAATCATGTGAACTACCACACTCGAAAATGTAATGATATATCCCGCACATGTCAGCCGAAAGGGCCGTACACATAAGACTTTCGCTTTGCTTTGTTTCAGAGTTTCGCTTTGACAGATAAGTTGAAGACCTGATGTTATATGAGTGCTGCTAAATACAAGGCGAGAAAAGTAAAGCAAAGCAAAACGAAGCAAAATCATGGCGAACTCTCAACTCTTGTACACTTTGACAACCAACTGTTTACATTTCCATTTTATTTCTGCGTGCATATACACACGATTTAGAGAATTTACTTGTATTTCATAATTTTTGCATATATAATTACTTTTAAAAAGAGAAAAGAAGAAAAATATGAACAAATAGCAAATGAGACACCTCTTTGTTAACCACCTTCATCGTTTTCCTAAAATCCCCTGGATCGGTTTTTATTTATTTTGTCGAAAGATGCTGCAAGAAGACTTGTTACATCTCAGTCTTAATAAAGTTTATTACACTCGCGAATTTCAAACATACATAAGTAGATGTAAAACACATTTCTTATTCTTTTATTAATGAAAATACTCGGAATAAGCACATATCGCGATTCAAAACAAACAACTATCGCAGAAACTGTCAAAGCGTTCTATGTAGCAAACCTTCTACACCTCATGCTTTGTTGTTAAAGTTCGAATTGTCAAGTAAAGCGAGGAAAGTTGTATGTGTACGGCCCTTTATCTTTATGAGTGAGCATGAATGAGCGCACAGCAGCTGTCGGCTGTGCTTGCTTGTATCAAATTTTAGGGATGATGAATATGCACACTCGAGCGCACTCAATGCCGTTCTCTGATGTGTACTTACAGAGAAAAAAGAGACAAATATGGGTACTCTCCACGATTTAGAAATTACGATTTTGACTGCAAAATTACGGTTGAAATATTGCAAAGCATTTTAAGTAAGTGCCAATCATGCGGATATTGCGTCGTTGCGTTGGTGAGCGATTTAGGTGGTAGCAACAGAAGCCTCTTTAATAATCTGAACATCAATGAAAACAAACTATGGTAAGATATGATGATAAACAAAAAATAACTATAACTTTACATACATACAAAATACATTATTTAACTGATTTATCGTCCGATTAGGTTCAGTTTCGATGATCGTAAAGTTTTTGTATTTGCGGACGTCCCTCACCTGCTAAAACTTGTGCGCAACCATTTCCTTGACCAAGGGTTTTTGATCAATGGAAAACCGGTAAAGAAGGACATTATATTAGAACTATTGTCCTGCACGTCTACGGAGTTAACGATAACTCACAAAATTTCGGCAAGTCATTTAAACGTTACTGGACCTCACCGCCAAAAAGTGAAAACTGCAGCGAAATTGTTTTCGCACACTGTGGCAAAGGCTATAACAAGAGCAGCTAGCTTGGGTCACCTAGAACAACAAAATTGGAACGAATGTTCCCAATTATTCAAAATTGTACGTATAATACTGATATTGTAGCTGATAAAGTAAACCAATTATGATAAAATTAATTTTTTTATATTATAAACAAACGATTGGTTCGACGTGATGAACGTTAAGGTGCCTCACGCCGACTCAAGGAAGCGATGTCACGCTTACGGTCTTGCGATTGAAGAACAGAACCAAGTTTTAGATGACATGACCAGCCTAATGAGCAATATGCGAGTGCTCGGAAAAAATAGCTTGCTTCCATTCCAAAGAGGTATGCAAGTTTTTTATAGACATATGTACATACCAACATTCATATCTATATATCTACATATTTCTATCTATCTATCTTTTTCGATCTACATATCTACATATTTTTCTATATTCACTTTTTTTAATATAATTGAATTTTAACCTTAGGAATCGTACAGAATAATAATGCGTTGAAGATGTTATTCGAATATCTTAAATTACGCTTCAATGTTAAGTATGTTTTAACATATCGCCTCAACCAAGATGTGCTGGAAAATTTTTTTGGGATCATACGATCAAAAGGAGGATTGCACGACCACCCAGATCAGCAGGAATTCAAATACCGCCTTCGAATGTATTTGCTTGGTCACAACAAAGGTGTCCTGTCTGACGGTGCAAATGTTGACGTTGACGACACGCCTGATTTGGAGATTATGCAGCCTCCACTTACAAGTACTATTTTATAATATAATATACAAATATATAATACATTTTTCACATACACATAGGTATCTTGTTAAAAAATTTGACCACCGAACCGGAATTGTGGCCGGTGGAACAGGTGGAGCTCGGCGAATTAGAGTTCGATGGACTCGAACATCTAGCGGGTTATATATGCCACAAACTGCGCGACGATATACCAAGCACTTCTTTGAGAAGTAATGAGGATAACTCATATACATGGGCAAGCCATTTGAGCGAGGGCGGACTATCAATACCGAGCAGTTGTATGATGGATCAAATGCGTCTACTTGAATCAGTATTTAATGCAATGAACGAGGATGGTTTGCTCATAACAAATAACTTTGTTAAAAAACACATTGAGCAAGCTTCGAATATTCATTGCGATATTAAAATAAAAAAAATATTTTTTTAATTAAAATTAAACAAAGAGCTTACTGAAAGTGCCCACAATAGAAAAAGAAAATACAAAAAAATTGTGACGTAGACGCATATGATACACCATACAAGTTGCCATATTTTGCCTAACTTACAATGAATGGTAAATTTCTTTAATTTTCGTATCAATACTTAAACAAATATCTACATGAACATATGTATTTTTTATGTTGTTTTTTTCAGGGCAATCTTAAGGTCATCCGAATAACACACACGCATTCCATGATGACGAACATTTTTATTGCAGAAATAATTTGCACTGGCCCTTTTCAGGGCCACCAATTTTCAATAAACAAATAGATCAAACATTTTCCGAAAATTAACATTCCAAATACACACATTACGCTTGATAGTACTGTTTGTTAAATTGATTGATTCCAGTTTGAGTTTGATAAAATATTAATGTTCGACAATGTTTGTTGTTAGGGCTTATGTCCAGATGTATTTGCGCGTTTCAGATGTATTGGCGGGTTTCTTCAATGTTTACGTAAACGGCCATGAATCTATTAGAATACAAAATATATAGAATCAACTTGGCTCTTAACTTTTCTTAACTCTTACTACACATATTAGCTGCACACCACTCCTCTACAGTATCAACTCGTACCCCACAATCTTGTTCGCATTAACACACGATACAGACAAATACATGGATATGTATATGGCGATAGTGCTAAGCAGGAGCGCACAACTGTCAATAGAACATTGGAACTTTGCATTAGCATACTTCCACCGCCACCGCTATGTTGACACATCACCTAAAAATTAATCAAGATGTATATGCTAAGCAACAAGTGCACTTCAAATTAATTTACCCGTTCTTAGTATATCATACTTGCGGCAATTTAGTATACACATGCGATCAATCATGTGCCTTGGCGAAACTGCAAGCAAACTGAAACCAACTGGACCAAGTACGGGACAATTTGTTCCATGTTTATCCGACGACATTCTTGACTGGATCGTGCGGTTTCTATCGGCGTCGATTGCCTTTTTCCAAACATCCTCAGTAAACTAATGTTTGTAAAGCACATACGCATACACAGCCTATTAATAAGTACAAGCGCAAAACTGTTTAAATAATTATCTATTGGAGTTCATTGCAAAATAATAATAAAAATCACTTATACTTTTAGATAAACACGTCTTTCATTTGGCAAATTTCACTTTTGTATACTTGTGTTTCTGTTTACACCTTTGTCTGAGCTCTGTCATTCTCTCTCTAAACATGTTCGTGACGTTGCACGCATTTTGGTCAATTTTGCTTCACATCATTTTTCGTCGGGAAGGCGCAATCTTGTATTCTATCGTTCTTGGGTACTCTCTGCTTATGATTTAAGGGATGTACAAATTTTTCTCTTCGCTTCGCTCATTTATAGTCATCGATCATTCATGCATTCACGGCCTGTCCGGATTTTGCACGAATGTGACGAATGTGGCGGACGTTGCGCAGGGAGACTCCACCAAAGGCACATATTTACATATGTATGTAAGGCGCAGCTAGCGATGGCTGTTATTATGTGTGTACGTAACAACGCTTAGCATATGCGATGTTTTCGCTTATGCTTATTACTCTGTTATTAAAGCTGATGGATAACTGATTAGAAAATTATTTTAACTGATGTTATTTATACAATATTATTATTATTTAAGACCTAAATAATATAGATGTGAATAAAATATTAGTGGACATTTCACTTCTTAAATTATCCAAATAATCCTTAAAGAAAATTTGAATATTTAAATATTTTCAGAGTTGTTTTTTTGATATTATTACTTTTCCACAATTCAATGGACATATGCAATAGTAGTTAAATGCTTTATTTTCGAGATATAGTAAGTAGAAAGCTCGCAAAATTAATGCATTTTAATGGTCTTATGTATGAATATGTTTTATAATACCATTGAAACTATAGTGCACTTCCATTTTCAAAAATCAGAACCAGAAACTTTATAATTTTTTTTTTCAAAGGTAGGTATACAGAATATGATATAGGAACACAATTTCAGGAAGAGAATATATGTATGTATGCATGCATGTACATACATACATACATATGTGTTCACAACCGCAGACGTACACTCTATGCATACGTACAATACCCATGTATGTATGTGTGTACATAAATAGTACAAAAGGGATAATCACCAAGTTGAGCAAATGGCCTGACACTCAGTAAGTAGCCTGCATATACATACATATGTACATACATGCAGATTTACGGATGTGAAGAAGCTAGCGAATATTTATAAAAGGGTTTTACTACCATACATTATACCCAGACATACATAAATAGCCATACATATGTATGTATGTACGTATATAAATACGTATATATGTACATATGTAGATATTTATGCACTTCAGCGTCAAAAACAGGTTACAATTGTATGCAATACTTACAATGTTTTTTAACACAAATCCTTTCCGTTAATTCTTTATAAAATAATATCGCATTCTTTAACTAGAACAATATCAATTAAAGTTTCAAAACTTGTACAGAATGCACACATTTTCCAAATATCAAAGTTTTCCATCCAAAATTTCTAACGTTTTAATGAGAAATTGAAAATTTCTAACATTTTAATAAGAGTCTTAAGAAATTCTGTATATAAAAAGCATTGTGAAAATTTTTTTTAAATCTGTTTTCTTTCCATTTACATTTGCGCCTACATATGAACATATTTTCATACAAATGTGTATAGACTTTATTATAAGTGTATGCATTTATTTTATAGTTACTTATTAATTTCAGTAAAATTCAATGTAGATTATGCATGTTTGTACGTAAATATGAAGAGACATGCAATTATTGAATTCATTTGCAAAAATTGACGCCGTCATAAAATCTTTCAGTCGGATGTTGTCTCATACACCCGGATGTGGTCTCATACATCCGAATGCGCATTACTAGTTGTACAACATATTTGGCTCTCTTTGTACAACGAATGCCTCTTTTTCTGAATGCGACTGAGCGCAGTATTCTTAGCTATCTGCACACTCATTCAGTCATCGCGCTTGCTGTGAGCAGAATGCGTAGAATGTTGCGCTTACGTGTGAATGTGTTAAAATGGCCAATGACTACATTCATGCAGACGTCTATTGTGAACTCAAGCAAGTTTGTAATAGTCGATTTTCCTTTAGAGAACCCATGTTGCGTAGAGGTGGGTAACTCAGCACTGAGTTGAGTTACTGAGCTGACTCTTAGCGATGAGCCGCTCGCTCAGACTCACTTCCAAAAAAAAATTGTGACTCAGTAGCTCAGTTATAAATTTCAGACATCTTACTGAGCGGCGAGTCGATGAGTGTATCAGCACTGAGAATCAAAGATGAGCTGATACGAAGCTCTTTGTTTTGTGCACAGACACTCTGTAAGAAATGGCATTTGGGAGTTTTTTTTATTGCATTCTTGGAGATTTTGCAGTTTTTTTGCCACCTTTGAGGTATGCAAACAGTATAAATGTAAACGCAATAAGAATAAGAAATAAATATATGAAATCAACATGATCACAATTATAAAATACGAGAAATTTAAATTTTGCAAAAATGTAACAGTGTTTAAACTTGCATAAAAGAAATAATTATAAAAATATATGTGATGAACATGCTGTGCTGTCACGTTAATTATTCAACGTTCAACGTGCACCTCTCCACGATAACAGTGCTGCCGTAGTTGCACAGAGCGACACAATTATGAAATGAGTCGTAACTCAATTGTGCTACCTCTCTGAGTAGACTCACTTAATTGAGCAAGAGTCATTGAGTCAACCCGCGAAAATTTGCTGAGTTACCCACCCCTAATGTTGCGTGCTAGAAATAGCAGAAGATATGGAATATGTTAAACGGTCAACAACAATTGCTTCAAATAATTTTGGAATAGCTGAAAGCTTTGCTACGCCCCGATAATTTTCTATAGAGGACCTACTTCCAATTTTGTGTAGGGGTATAATGATTGATTCCTTCCAAGCCAATGGGAAGACTACAAATTTAAGAGATAAGTTAAATAAATTTGTTTATGGTTCAAATAGATATTCAGCACATTTTTTAAGGAAGCAAGTCGGGATCAAATCGGGGCCGGACTTATACGATTTTTTGAGGGTACTTAAGTAATGAAACACTTCTTCGGTAGATATAGCAGGAATGATAGCGGTGGTCATCAGACAGAGTTTATATGGATAATCTTTGTTTGTAGGCGAGTTGATAGAGTAATTGGACCTGAAGAACTGGGCAAACATGTTCGAGATGAATTGACTGTCACTTGACACGACGTTTTGATATTTCAAGGCTGACGGAAAACCATTTACTCTGCGCTTCGTGTTAACGAAATCTTAAAATGATTTAGGATTTTGTATTGAATTATTATTAATTTTGCATAAATAAGATTTGTAGCATTTTTTATTCAAATCAAAGTTGCGATTGTTTTTCATAAACACAGGCACGTTTAGGCACAAACTTTTTAAATAAGCTGTATATAGTATTATTAAAATGCTGGACACTGAGCTCAGAGTCCTCTGAATACGTCGGCCAGGCAAATTTTGACAATTCACGATTTAACTTCTTGAAATTCGCCTTCGCGAAAATAAAACGCGGGCTTGAGCTACATGATTTATCATCGTAATTTCCAAAATCATTTATAATTTCGTAATTTAACTCAATTGTAGAGTGGTGAGAATCCTTAGGGAGAAACAATGGGTCACACCGATTAATGGATGATTTAGATATACATATCATCAACATAGACAAGATCTAAGATCACTCCAAATTTGTTTGGAATTAAATTAATTTGATTAAGGCAGAGTTCAGCCATATCTTCTAAGAACATATTATACATATCCTTTGATGAAATCGGAATGATTTGATTGTCTATTAAGTTCCATGATATGCTCGGCAAATTAAAGTCGCCGATAACAATCATCGAGTCATGGGGTGTAATCATTGCACTTAAGGAGTTAAGTAATAAAATATGTTTCGAATATAACGTTAAGTCTGAATTTGGAAGGATGTTGCAAAGAGCTAAGTAAATGAATCCCTTACCCACCATTATCCGTATTGCATTAAATTCAATGGGCGGGGACACACACTTCTTCGGATGGTATTGAAGAATGAACTGCAAAGAGAACACCTCCACCGATTCTGTCCTTACGATCATTTCTATAAATTTGGAAATTGTCAGGAAGGATCTCTGAATTAAAAATGTGCGGTTTAAGCCAAGTTTTAGTGAAACATATTACTTTGTAGTTGCAATCAAGGCCTTTTAAATAAAAGTCATTCAATTTAGTATTTAAACCTCTTACGTTTTGGTACAGGATACTTAAAGCAGAATTAGAAATTAGTGTTTTGGCTCAGTTTCCCGGTGAGATATTGTAGCATAGTTATTAATTTTATTTTTATGGGGCTTATATTCAAACTCGCGAACAAATGCTCCAGTCGGCCAGAATGAATTTTGAAGCAGAGAATCAAAATCTCCAGAATCTACATCAATTTTGAAAGACGAGACGTTACGAACTAACTTTCTCGAAATGAAGAATATGTAAAAAAAGTGGCCCTCTAGTTGTTCTGAAGTCGTGAATTTGTCCTGGAATGATCTTTTCCCAAAAAAGAGTTCGCCGGAATATGTAAAAAAAAAATTTTGTTTGAACCAATCGATTTTGCTTCATTCTGATTAGTTTTGTTTAAATATATACGTATGTATGTATATGTAAATATGTACGAGGAATGTCTATCCAGGATCGCGGACTTTTTGGGATTGTTGAAAAAAATTAATTTATTTAATAGCCACGCTGCATGTTTTAGCGTTTTCTTCCGCTAGGGGAAATGGAGATAAAGAAAATGACAACTGAACTTGCAAGTTGTACTGGATTTTTACTGGATACATTTTTACTTGCAACAATTTTCCACTAAGAAAAACCGCTTTGTTACTCGTTTTATTGAAATAAGATTAAGCGTCATGCGACTATATCCTATTTCTGGGTGGTAAGAGGTTTGGAGCATATAAAGAGGTCACAACAGAAACAACTGCCCATTTTGAGAGACTTGAGAAAAGCTGTTATTTGGAAAGAATAAAAAGAAATAGAAAAACGCTAGACAGCGAATAGAGTTAAAGTGAGGAATAGAACGCTTATTTGCCAAAAAAAAACGTTTATTATATTCGAAAAGTCACTGACTTATCAAACCGTCCTCGGATTTATCACCAATTTATTGCTATATAGGCCCCATTTTACCCAAGGAACATATATTATATTAATCGTACTGTAATCAATTTTATCTTTTATCCATATGCATGTATGTAAGTATGTATAGAAAATGCTAGCATTTTAAAACTTCTTTATTTCATAAAAATGTTCGGAGATCATAATTTACCTATCTGGTCATATTTAAAGCAACCAGAAAACACGCTAGACGACGCTGGAATCGAGTCATTTGAAAATGTCATAATTATGAACCGATTCTGGATTCAAACTGGAAATTTATATTACTTGCGTTCTAAAAAATTCGTACGTATGCATACCATACCTATGCATACCATACCATACGTATGGTCCGCTGGCTGGCAAAAACAGATCTGCAAATAAATTTATTTGATGGATGGTGAGGGACACGAGAAATGATGCGTTCTGGTTCAATTTAAAACCGTTAGAAAATTAGTTAAACATAAAAATCTTTGCAAAAATTTGTTCCGAGATATGGAGCTTATGAAGTCTGTCGCGATAGCATACCTAAGCATTCTAGTTAACATTTATAATATAAAGTTTCCTTAAAAATCGAAATTGTTGGTTTGAAAATTGAATCAGCCTTGGCGGCACTTTGATTGAAATTGACTAGAAACCCATCATATATGTACATATATCAATTTATAATGCAAAATAAGACATTTTAAACTTACTTGATAATTCTTAGCATCATAACTAAAAATTGAAGTGAAATTTACCTTACGTTTATGTAATAGAAAGTTTGAAAAAATTGCGTACATGTGCAAGTATATTTGAAGGGTCGGTTATGTAAATGGTAACCTCCTTTTTTTGCATTACAATGTATTATTAATTTATTTTGTTTATTAAAAATCATATTTTTGATTCCATTACACTGTACAACAGGAAAAAAAATCCCACTGGCTTTTTCAACGGTTACCAAAGCTTTTGGGTCTGCTGAATCCGAATCTGAACTCAGAATTTTCGATTTTCTCTACATTACCTGGTTCACCAGAAGCCGGAATTCGTAAAAAAAAAAATTTTAATTACAATTTTTTTTTTACCAAAATAGCTAATACTTCGACCTCAGCTGATTGTTGCTCATTGTAGGTTGTTCTTGTTTTTTACCAACTAAAAAAAATTTGTTTGCATTCCATATATACATACATATGTATATTGAATAATATTTGTTTTCAAAAATAAAATTAGTAAAAAATTTACTGAAACTCCACTTTTTTGTATGTACTCGTACTATAGCGACATCTGTATGCGGTTAAGTCTAAAAATGTATACTATATTATAATTCCTTGACCCCGAAAACCTTTAGTAACACTTGTTCAATGATTAAAAAAATTATATAATTTTTTTTTTAGAAATGCCAGCTTTTGGACAAACCACGTACTGTAGAGAAAGCCTACGATGAGCCGAAAATTCTAACTTTAGATTTGCATTCAACAGCACCAAAAGCTTTGGAAACCTTTGAGAAACCTGTGGGAATTTTTAAAGTCATAAATTTTGTTGTACTGTGTTATTATTCCTGTAAGAATGACAACGGCAACCTGGTGACTGATGTCCACAGCATACTTAAATTATGGAGGGAGCACTTCTCCACACTGCTTAATGGAAGCAGCTGCAACAACCGTGGAGAAGATGTTGAACCCGAATCCCCAATAAATGACGATGGCCGTGATGTACCGACTATGACGAAATTCTGAAAGCGATAGCACGGCTGAAGAACAACAAAGCCCCCGAGGCCGACGGGTTACCAGCTGAGTTATTTAAGTACGGCGGAGAGGAGCTGGTTAAGTGCATGCACGAGCTCATTTCTAGAATATGGTCGGAAGAACGCATGCCTGCTGATTGGAACTTAAGTGTGCTTTGCCCAATCCACAAAAAGGGTCTTCTTAAAATCGCGTATACGGTTCTGTCAGGACTTAAGCCCACCGTCTTTGTCGTGCAACACTGTTGACAGTTATAACTTTGAAAAACTTCGTTTACTTTGGAACCAGCATTAACACCAATAACAGCGTCAGCCTTGAAATCCAACGCAGAATCTCTCTTACCAACAAGTGCTACTTCGGACTGAGTAGGCAATTGCTCAGTAAAGTCCTCTCTCGACGGACAAAAACCATACTCTATAAGTCTCTCATCATGCCCGTCCTATTGTATGGCGCAGAAGCATGGACGATGACAACATCAGATGAGAGGGCTCTTGGAGTCTTCGAGAGAAAGATTCTTCGAAAGATTTATGGACCTTTGCGACGGCGAATACCGCGTACGATGGAACGTCGAGCTGTACGAGCTGTACAATGACGTAAAAATAGTGCAGCGGATTAACAATCAGCGGCGAATGGATGAAATAGCTTCAGCCCTGAGGATTTTTGACGCGGTACCCGCTGGTGGTAGCAGAGGAAAAGGAAGACCTCCTCTGCGTTGGAATGACCAAGTGGAAAAAGACTTGGGTATACTTGGGATTTCCAATTGGCGCCAGTTAGCACGAGATAGGGACAGCTGGCGTGCTTTGTTGACCTCGGCCAAAATCGCTTAGGCAGTTGATGTGCCAATTAAGTAAGTAAGTAAGTATTATTATTTATGTATCTCGCGGAAACATTCGTCAACAATTAGGTTTCCATTTTTATTATCACCAAAATTTGCTTTAGTAGTTTCTTTAAGATATTTTCTAATGTTTCTTATATGTTATATGTACATCCATACATATGTAGGCATAAGTATGTATGTATGTACGAGTATTATTAAGATGATGCAATATACAATACATATTTAGGTGCATGCGCATACATGTGCCCACATACAAACATATATACATACATACATAGCTAACCACAGAGCACTTGAGTTGGCTTTTTTTAGAACAGTTGCTTTTTGCTGTTGTGGGTGTTCAGAACTATCCGTGAAAATTTTTTGCATAGAATACCTTTTTTTTTTTTTAAAGTAAATAGTCGTGAAAATTTTATTGCTGCCATTGTTGTTGTTATTGCCAATAATGCAAATGCGCGTGTGTTAGTTTAAAGCCGACTTGTCGGCATTTATTTTTGTTATGATTATTAGCACTTGCATATTAATGAAATAGACTGTGAGCTCATTGTAAACAATGTGTAATTGACTAAGGTGCGGAGTGGCCGCGAAAAACAATTAATTTCTAGTAACTCATTCAATTGTGCAAGTTTACATTCTTATGAACACGCATACATACCATACATATGCATGTATGTACATATAGATACATATGTTCGGTAGATCAAACATGGTGTTGCGCCAGTGCGTTGCTAATTAATTTTTTACTTCGTTTCGCTTTTAAAGTTCATAATTCAATAAAAAACGCGTGCGCCAAAGTTTCAAACGTTGTATTAAATTTATAAAAAATCGCAGAAGTTTCATAATTTTACTCCAATATGTGTACAAACATACGGTAGATGTCAAGAAATCTATCTAATTTCAAATGTTATTGACCATTTCATTGAGGTCGAGGAACCAAGGAATCTCGGGTTTCAGGGCCAACACACTTCATGCTGTGCTAAGTTTGTTGTGTGTTTACCATCTCCCGTAAACAAACCAACTTAAAAAAAAAAATTAACAAGATTTATTAAAAGTTTTTTTTTGCAAGTTATCTTCATTTATTGACAACTAAATATTATCAATTTAAAAAGAGTTAGAACTTTTACAAAAACATATTAGTTTTAAACATTTATTAATCAGCCGTGCTCCCAGTTTCACATTTACAAATTTTCCTATGGCTTTGGTTTGAAATCACATGTTTGGTGTTCCCAATTTCACATTCACGTACATTTTTGTGAATTGAATCCGTTGTATGTGAAATGGGAAAAAGTGTGTAAATGTTTAAATATATTCGATTGGAATAATTTTTAAAATATTCTTTGATGTTTGTAGAAGCCCTTTATGACATTTCTGTATTAATTATTCATTGAAATATGAGTATTTTCAAGTGTTTTTCTGTTGACTCCTCAAAAAAGCAAACATAGCTGAATCCGAAAGGCAAATTCCAACAACAGCTGTTTGTGAATTGCCACAATGATAACCGATATGTATGAAACTGGGAGCACACTAATTCACTTTCACAGGAAAATTTTTGAAATCACATTGTGGAATTGAAATGTGAAATTAGGAGCACGGCTGAATATTCAATATTTTCACAGTTTTATAGCCCTTTCAATTTTGGTATAATAACGTGAACGTTTCAACTTTGGGGACTGCCGCTGTTTTTAGATTTTAATTTGAATTTTCAGTTTGTTATCTAAAAAAGTTTCTCTCTGCTCTTCTGACCCTCGAAAATCCACGTTGTATTTTAGCCATTCAAAACTTGCACATGATTGCACTGAAATTGAGTCAGTCTACCAATAACAAACAAAAAATAAAAAATAGGAAGAAAATATTAGAATCACGTAACCAGCTAGAAAGAAATTGTGACTGTATTAGCAGTTTACAAGTTTTGTCAGCTGTTTTCTTTTTTCATACTGTTTCGGCTAAATTGAATTTAACATTACACGGCTATACAAAAAAAATTCCGTTCTTCGTTCTAAAGTTTATTTTATGATTTTCTGGTTAATTATTAACAAAAACGAAAAGAAAATACCTTTTTTCCGTATAAAGTTTGCTTCCAGATGGCAAGGAGAACGTTTTCATCAGGACATTTTGAGCTTCGAACAACGTAATCAAGGCCAATACAATGAAAGCATGATAAATACAAAAGCAAACTTGTTCATGCTATATATTTTTTTCCGTCTAATTACGAACTAAAGAATCGAAATTTAATACTTTTGAGTCTAGGTAAAATTTCGTGTTGACCCGTGCTATTAATGTGAAAAAAAACTTCGTAAAAATAGTTTTCTTACGATTCCGCTTTAAAAGTTAAATTAAATAAGGACCATGTAGAATTATACTAAGTTCTGTACTGAAAATTATATCGTTGCGAACATAATAAAAGTACTGAAAGTCAGTTTTTGCTGAAATACGCCAATAGATAGGTATGGCAGTAAAAAATACAGGTATTTATGAGATATAATTAATAATTATAGATTCCAGACACTTCTGTAGTATTTTAATTAGAAATCTAGTATTAAGTGTAAAATAATTATATTAAATTTGAATATTTGTAAAATCATTTATAATTCTACAGTTGTTTTGTTTGTATATTGATCCCGTGCTTTATAAAAAATTACCATCAATAGGAAAAGATAAAACTAAAGTTGCATATAAAAGAAAATGAGCGATATAAAGGGAAATGTTGGAAAAAAGCGAACAAAGCACACGAGGCAAATCACATTGAAAATATGATGAAAAATGAAATGGTTTCTAGAACAAACTGACCAGTCAACTGAACCGGTCTTAACTGACCACAATATTACATACATACATACATATATATACATGTGTATGTATAATACACACGTACTTTACATAATCGATTAGTCACTTCTTATTTCCTGCAGAATTTTGATAATTCTTGTTTACTAACACTCGTTCAAAATTTCTTCTATATAATGCATTTACGGAATTTTTCCTATAAATGTCCAACTACGTCACTAAATTGAATTTGGTTGTACCCAAATTAAATAGGCTGCATACTCAAAACTTGTCTATATGTGGGTGTCGTATAATTATGAAAATCACTTTACTTGTAAATTAATCAAGTTGACTTGAGGTAATTGCCTAGAAATGAAAGAAATAAATGCAATTAAAATTAAATTAGTTTGATGGCGGCGAAAGGTATTTATTAAGCGGTCTAAGGCAAATATTTACAAATATGAGTCATTCATATGTATGTACTCGTATGTACATATGTATGTACATATATATTGAAACATTAAATATGTACTAATATTAGGGATGTAAATTTTTGACATTTTATTGATCCCGGGATTTTCGAGATCTGAAAACAAAATACCGGGATCACGAATTTCAGGAAGTTTTGATACATAATTTTTAATTTGAAAAAAAAAAAAATTATGTAACACGTCTGTATTCTCCCTATTATAACATGAAATTGTTTAAAATAACATAAACACAAGTATAACAAAGAAGAAGACATTGTTCTAAATCATGTATTTTCTTACATACGAAGTAATTTATTCTTCAAGTATAAATAAACGAGTACATATCTGGCACAGTAGCAAATGCATATAAATATAGTAAACATATTTTAAATCACTGTTTGAGACCAATATTAAAAATTTACATATTACCATTTAGTAAAAAAAAATACATCAAGTAAAAATTAAATAAATCACCCATTCCATTTTGAGCGATGCAGTATTATTCCTTATATTGAAAAAAATGCAATCTTAAAGAAATTCATTCCTTAAGTGTTATTTATAGCCGCTGTGGTCGAGTTGGTAACGGTGCGTGCTATAACTCGATATGCCGGTGAGTTCGAGGTTCGAATCTCAGTCCGGGCAAGCAAAATATTAATCATAAAACAAGTTTTTTCTAATAGCGGTCACCCCTCGGCAGGCAATGGCAAACCTCCGAGGGTATTCCTGCCATGAAAAACCTTCACATTAAATACATCTGCCGTTCGGAGTCGGCACAAAATTGTAGGTCCCTCCATTTTGTGCTATAATATAAAGACAAAAAAAACCACAAATGGTAGGCGAAACTCGGCCAAACACTGAGCTATATAATGTAAGCGCCAAAATTATATATTACAAAAACTATAAATTTCTTTTACAAAACTTTCTGATAATTTTTATGTCTTTAGATTATTGGACACTTGCGAGCTGCTTGTTAAAACTTGATGAAATTTATCTTTGAGACTTTCTGCCTTAATCCATTTCTAGCACCTCGTCTTAAGGGAGTTTACAAGCCGTGTAATTTGTCGTATTGTATTATCGTAATACAAAAGCTGTAAGCTGGTTGTTTTTGTTTCACATCTTAATTTTTCTTATTTCAATACAAATCTGAAAGGCATGTTTAGTGTGTTATTTGTGTCTTTTATTTGTTCAGCTTTTTCTATTTTGCATGATTTAAGGTTCTATTTTGTTTGAAAAAAAAATGTAAATTAAAGTTAAATGGAAATGTGCGTATACAGGGCCGCCAAGAGAAAATCTGGGCCCGGAGAGTATATTTTGCGTCCTTACGTTCCACTGTTATTTTAATAGCGGACTATAGATATACGACAAATAACACGGCTTGTGAACTCTCTAAAAGCTTCGAAAGGGAAGTTTTTGATAATATCAAAAATAAAAAATAAAAAAATTATGTTTTTAGCAATTCCGGGATATTCGGGAGTTAAAAAAGGCCGGGATCCCGGGATTGACATGCCTAATTAATATGTAGTATGATTTAGTAATATAAATTAAAATTTCTATAAAAACTGTGATAAGACGTTGCAGATCATCAAAGAGAAATATGCACCAGAAAAGGTTACTTTTTAATGAACTGCGAGTGCTTTGAAAATAAAAAATTAAATAAATAGTTGTTAGAAAATAATCTTTAATGTTTTCGCTCTTTTCTGAGTTAATTAAATTTCTTTTAATTTCCAATAATATTCTATTAAAACGAGTTAGTTCCCTAATTCGGAGCTTAAAATTTTGTAGAAATAAAAAAAGTAAAATGGTGCCACCAAAGAGACAGAAGAATATGAACAAATTAATAAAAAATAAAAATTTTGAAAAGTATGCATTTTTGTTATCCTTTCAATCTTAAAATAACTGCAAGTTGAAAAATATTACAAATTAAATAAAATAAAAATGTCAGTTTATGCAATGACTCAATTTCACAGAACTGGCGCTTAGAAACTTTCTATTAACTGTTGAAATCACTACTATTATTTTGACTGCCACTGTATATTCTCGAAGACATCTACGCCAGTGATACTTTTAGAGCCTTGAATTTATAATATGTAGTTTTTTTCAAGATCATCTGACTTATAATATTTAAGGGGTCTTCTAAACTGATTATGTGCATCAAATATTTCAAATTTTATGTTCAAAGTACACAATTAGCTGAGAAAGCATTTTATCGAATTTTTACCCACAATAGATATAGCGGCTTCAACAAAAAATTACCACGATTTAGCATAACCTGATTCTGGATATTTTTAATTTTGCCTTTTTAAAAATAAACTACACTTTTTGTAATTTAGCCTTTAATTAAATAATTATTCCATTTTTTTTTTTATTTTTAAAATTTCGATAAGGTACCTAAAATAAAAAGCAAATTTAAAGCTTTGCAAAATTATTGAAATCCAAGGCCAGGCCTTTTATTGTTGAAAATGATGTTTGGTTTTCTTAATCCTTTTAATGAAAATTATATCAACATTTTTCTCATATGAAAATGTTTAGCCTTGACTTTTTAATCCTTTAAGTACATCGGTTGTTTTGGTACCTTTCTTAAAATGTTTTTCGTTTTATTTGTAAATAAGACACTTCCAAATAATTCTTTCATTTTGCTTGCCTTTTATACGATTATTAGTGACCTTTATCGCTAATTAATTTTGTGCAATCACATTGGCAATCATAAAAATCCATTCCCAGATGTACGAGGAAGCTATGAAAATTGTGAAAAGTTTTTCTATGAAATAATATATTTCTACAAAACCAAAGAATAAAAATTGTATAAGCCGAGCCATCGCTTAGTAAATTTCATTTAACAGGTACAAGGATAATTAATGACCTAAAATAAAGGCAACGAAGAGTTTGCATGACATATTTATAATTGTATATTCATTAATTTTAGTTGTTGCGCTAGAGCATATTGCTGATAACGCTGCCTCGCTATAATGACCAAGAAACATGAACACACTGCATTCGTATGTATTTATATTTATTTATTTATTTATTCGGTCTAATGAATACAAAATTCTTACAGACTAGCAGTTAGAGAAAACTAAGACTTAAAGTTAGGTTAACAATTTATTTATATTTTGAATAAAAATTTGAGACTCGATCAAGATTATTAAACTCAATCAAAGCCCGTAAAATGGGTGCATTGCGCGCGTAATCCGGAAAGTAACCGGAAAGTAACGAAAGTTTCTTATAGGACAATTAAATGTAATTTGACCTAGAAGGCTTGGGCAATCAACATTACCATAATTAATGTTATATGAATAACACAGTACAACATTTTTCAGTTCATTGATTGCCAACTCAATTCTGAGAACTGTATGTGAAATTAGACCCAAAAAGAATAATTTCTGCATCATTCGTTTTGTCTTCTTACCTGCCAAAATATTTTTAATATCGATTTGAAGTTAGTACTATCGTATAGGCCCTGTTGTTTGACATAGCTCGACAGCCACAAGCCCGATTTAGTTGAAATAAGTTTTAAAAATTAGAATTACAATTCCCTTAATCTGTTCATATATGGTTTTCCTAAACAAGCAACAGTTTCCAAGTTAAAAATAAGCGCATGAAGAAACAATTTTTTTTTTTTTTTTTTTTTTAAATTCATACAAAATACAAAACGGAAATAAGTTTCAAGTCTAGTTACTTTTTCGCAAAGTCACATAATCTATGAGCAAAATGAGACAAAGATCATGAAAATCGATGCACGCGTTTCGCTTTTATTCGCAATTGAATGTTGTGAATATGTCGAGCAAATTTTTGAAATTCATACCTTTGTGAATTGTGTTTTTTGTTGCGTTGCAAACTTTGTATTCAATATTTTGCAGAAAGACATTTACTTTTGAATGGATAGGTAAAAATATAAAGCATTATACATATTTATGAAGTAAAATGTTTATTTTAGAAAAATAATTGAAAATATCGAACATGAAACAATAACTAGTAAATTGTGTACACTTTTCACAAAAAGGCAATGCGAGTACACAATACATGTACATACATGTAAACTCGTATGTACATATGTTTGTATATACATACATTGGCCATTCATATTTTTCTCTATTTACATTTATGTACATATATTATTCTTCAATTAAATGAATTTGATAAGTTCCATATGAAAACGCATTAATTCTACTTTTAAAATTTTTTTAGCCTTTTCGAGTGATTTTAAATCTAGACACTAAATTCTTACTATCATTTCGAACAAAATTTTCCCAAAAATAAATTATATTTTCTTGTTTATCTACCAAAGAAAAAAATATAAATTGTTTGCTATGTTATGGAACTCGTCCATATGTCATTCTGTTACAAAAACCATATACATTAAAGTTTCAAATTTTTCTCGAAACTAAGAAATCTACAACATTTTTTTTTTAAATATTCAATAATTTGCCTCACAATTCTAAGAACTTTCCCTAGTATGCAGTTTTACAGCCCAATCGTTGTAAAACAAAATAACAGAGCGTGCCATAAAATAAGCCAATCACTAGGGACATGGTTCAGTAGTCAACAAAATATTTTCATAACATACATACATGTGTACATAGTAGGGATGTCAATTTTGGCCATTTTATTGATTCCGGGATCTTCGACCCGAAAACAAAATCCCGGGACATTGCCGTGATCCCGAATTTCAGGAAGTTTTGATTCGTAAATTTTAATTTGTCAAAAAATGTCACAAGTCTGTAATCGTTGTAATATAGAATTATACAAAATAATATTAATAGAACAATAAACGATTTGTTGTAATTCATGTATGTATTTATTGGTCTTTTCAAGAATAAAAACAAAATAAACGTAAAATTTGACACACATAAAATAATTTTAACTTCAAATATAAGTATAAATATTTGGTACAGAAGCAATTGTATCTACATAAAGTAAAATTATTTTTAATTACTGTCTGAGACCAATAATAAATATTAATGTATTACCATTCAGTAAAAAAAGGAATACATCATACGACAGAATTATTCCTTATTTTGATCAAAATCCAATCTTAAAGAAATTTAAGTTTAAGTTTATCCTCCAACCTCGACCTAATTTTTTTTGCATTTCAAATGTTTAGTGGAAATGCATCGACTCAACATGTGTTGGTAGTATTGTCGACAAAAAGTTAAATGCTTTCTGTATAAATTAGCCTTTATCGCCCCCATTACAAAAATTTCTTTTACCAAACCTTCTGATAAATTGTGTGCCTTTTATAATAAAGCCTTTAACAAGCCATGTTATTTGTCGTATTGTATTATCGTTATAAAATAGTTGTAAACTTGTTGTTTTCGTTTCTCATGTTAAATTTTCTTGTTTCAATACAACTCTGTTAGGCATGTTTAGTGTGTTATTTAGTTTATTCGATCGTCTCTTTCTGTTTTAAATCATTTGAGTTTTAAAAAAATTACTACTAAATTTACTGTTTTCTGCAATTCCGGGATTTAAATAGACTGATCCCGGGATTTCGGGATTGACATGCCTAGTACATACTCTGAAAAAAATTTGATTAGTTAGGACGAGTTCGGAAATAGTCGCTAAGTAATATACGACTAATACAACCTCTGATCTCTTTATATGGAATGAACTTGCCTACCTTTTATTTATTTATTTAATATTGTAGGCACAGAAAGACACTGGGTTTTTTCGTTGTACTAAATTAATATTAATAATATAATGAAATATTAAAATTATAAGGTTAAAATATAACAAATTTGTTGACCGACTGTGGAGGATATGGATTAGGGGAAAGGGATAGGTTACCACATAAATATATTTAAAACTGAAGTATCTAATCGATGTTACACATTTAATTGAAATTGGTAAATAGTGAGTTCCAAGTTCTAACAGCACCAACGGACAACAATCTACATAGAGGCCGTCAGAGTTTTGTATTATGGGACAACAATATTGTGCGTACGTGTTGATTGCACAAATTTTAATTTTCGGATAAGGTAACCTGGTTGACGGTTTCTAATAATTTTAAATAGGTATACCATATTGCGGACCTTGGGGTAATTTTCGGATATTTTTGGTATTTAAGGAAATGTGGTCAAACTTCCTTTTACAGTAGAATAACCTAGATGCGTTTTTAAGAGCTAGATTTAACTTGTTTTCAGAATCGCAGCTTGGGGTACCATATACGAGTTCAAAATAAGAAATTTGAGGCACTATAAGGGACTTAACCAATTTGAGTTTTGTGCTTATCGGTAGACAATAACATGTATGCCATAGATTTCTTAATGTAAAATATAAGGGGTATTCGGGATCTGTTGTATTTGCCATTGTATTTTGTATTCGTGGTTTTTGTGATTTTTATAGCAAATGTAGTAAAAATCCAACAATAAAATATACGTTCCACTTCAAATACAAGAGTGCAAGCAAATACAATGGATGGACCCTGCTGTGAATGTTTGTTTTTTGTAAATTTCTCACAGCCGATCACAACAAAAAAGATGAATCGTCGAATCATCTACAAATACGTTAGTCGAATAAATTAATATTTATTTAAAGTTTATCGTAGCAATTTGATTTTCACAATTATTAGTGATAAAATCTAATATTTTCGTTTTTTCGCCTTTTCCCGGCATACTACGCACAATTGTTTATTTGCTGGTGGCACATACATACATACATGTAAATCAGCCGCTCAGTAAATTTTACAATGACACGAAGACAGATATTACAACAAGGTGTGCTCGCGTTTTACTTGTGTAAATCCGAATTCGTTACAAAAATAGTAAATACTACTGATCCCGAATAACTGTATATTTTTGTTATTTATTGGCTTGTGATATTCACAACGTACTCAAATTTCAGTTCCGTCGCATTTAGAACAATTAGTGATAGACTACTGAGATCAAAAGAATCACTCACAATCGGAAGTACCTGTCATTTAGAAGCATTTAAATAGAGACCATTCATGTGGTCCTATTCTTCAATTCTTACTAGGTCCTCTTTTAATCTAGCTACCAAGTCTTCACCAAGATCGATTGGCTGTTTGAGGTATATCTGGTTGTCATCCGCATAGAGGTGAGTGGAGCCAATATGGAAACAGTGTACAACGTGCTTAATAAATATATTGAAAAGTATTGGGCCCAAAATGGAGAATATATCTCCAAATGAACTTGCTGAGATCTGTTCGATAGGTAGCTTCGCATAAGCTTAATTGCTGTTTTGTTGATGCCACGAGCATGTCCCAAAAAAAGACTAATTGCACCGATTTATACCCGAATGGTTATAAATAACAAATGCAAACGCATCGTTCAGTATATCCAAAAGAGATGCATACAGGATTAATTTACAATTATGTAAGTATATCCGTTTGAGACAAGTTGGGGCTAGTTGGCTCACAATTTTTTTCAGGGTATGTACAAATATACATACATATGTACATACATATATGTACATATATAAGCAATTCTAATTTGTTTGCACTACAATGTAAATCTGCGTGACCGTATATCTCTAACACATCTACAAAATTTTTGAAAATCCAGGTACATGCGTACTCGGTATTTTCCATATGTTTGTGCAATGTTTGATGTATGAGTAAGCAGTCAAGCTGGTATCTACGAAGTTAATAGAAATTCACACTTATGGCATTTTCTTATCTCGAAATAATAAGAAGGTTTTGAAAAAAAATCTCAGCCTTGATATAGTGAACAACCTAAATATAGTGAACAGGCCTTGCAATAATTAGTTCACTATATACAGACACGACTGTACTTACATGACTATGAAATTTTGACATTTCCATTTTGCTTTCTCCCAACCATTCGTTTTTTCTAACGCAAACTTGTCGCAATGTCTTCTTAAACAAAATTTGTTTTTTTTTTCAAATGTCGGCACCAAACTAAACAAATCTATTTGTCAAAGTTTTCCTTTCCGATAAATGAGGAAATAACAAAGACGAAAAAATATATTGCATTACCCTCAAATTGTGTGGCATCTAATCTTACAAATATTCACCTTAAGGGGGTCCAAAAATGTAGAAGAAAAATGTACAGTCTGAATTTTAAAGCACTCACCTCCAAGCTTGTTCTTTATCAAAAAAAGTATACCGTTTTTTTTGTTTTCAAATCAAAAAAACATTTGGCGTTTTACCATGTAATTCATATAAGAAAAATTAAAATTTTTGAACATAAAAAAATTTAAATCAATATTTGATTGGAGGAAATTTTCCACGTAGTGAGTACAAATTTACTTACTTTGTATAAAACTATCCATCGATTTGATATACGTTTTTTTACTTATTTTCTAAAAACTGTGAATATACTGGGAAGTTGACAAGAAGTTTTGCAATTAAAGCTTGCGATTCTTATCTAAACCAAGGCAAATTAAACAGAGGGCAGCAACAGTTTAAAAAAAAATGTATTTTAATTTGAACTGTCAAATTTTGTATTTCATTTAGATATGAATGCCTTCAGTACAATTCAAGGTAGTTGATAAAATATATTTGAAACTTTAGCTTTTAAAAGCAAAAACAAAATATAGAGCTTTTTAATTTTTCTACTGCGACTACCTATTAAATATGTCTAAATCTAAAAGTGTTACAAAATATGTTTTTTTTTGGTTGCTGCTATCTAATCTGCCTTGATAATTTCTGAAGTTATTGAGCAACGAGTATTTGATAACTAAGTATGATATTATTATTTTTGTTTATTTTATAGCAAATCCAGTCGATTCGACAGCTGCGCGTCCCCAATCGAGTAGACAGTGCACAAAGTGATATAAATGTTTGTATGATTATCAATGTCGCTATTTTATCAGAGGTTCGACCTAATATCATTACAAGAATATTTTCGATAAATAAATACATTTTCATCTAGTTTGCACTCGTAAAGTCGTTGTAAATATACACATTTGTTCACGCCATTATGGGATTTATCGAAAGTGATTCCATCGACGCCGCGCCTCTTCTCGACGACAGTGCCCATGAACAAACAGCTAATTTTAAATCCAAAGTGCATGTGCTGCACCACGTTATGACTACGTTGAGACGAAAAAAGTGTGTGATATTTCTAATAATTCTTGGAATGTGCGCCAGCTTACTGGGAATACTTCAATACATCAACAATGCTCCTGCATTTAATCAGTACAAAATTTTGCTAGACTATCAAACACAGATAAACAATAAGCGAGCGTGTTCCGGAGGACCGCGTACCATACTTCTTTGGAATAGTTTTTTTGGCGACAAGTATTGGGGCATGGGGAGAGATAGTATGGGAACCGATTACTTTCGCAATAAATTGCATTGTGACGAGTATCGTTGTGACATGACGATCAATCGTGACTTCTTGCCCGTCATCGAGATGTTCGACGCTGTCATCTTTCATGTAGCACATCCTTTCCCTTTCCCAAAATCAGTGCCTAGTACGCGTTCGCCACATCAGCAATATGTTTTTGCCTTGATGGAGTCGCCCGGGGAGACAAAACATGTTCTTAGCGATGAAGGTGGCTTCTACAATTTGACAATGAGCTATCGACTCGACTCGGATTTACTGTGGCCTTATGGAATGATGGAGGATATTGAAACTGGCGAAATAGTAGCGCCTGCTCTTCATGTCAAGTGGCGACAAGCGCCGGCTGAGTGGAATGAAACGAGCGTTTGGCAGTTGTGGGAAAACAAAACACGGACTGCTGCTTGGTTTGTATCGCATTGCAAGACTTTATCGAACAGAGAGAAGTTGGTAGCTGCATTGCAGGAGCACATTGACGTTGACATTTATGGCGAATGCGGAAACTACAGGTGTGTACAAAAAATCTTCAAGTTGCGAACGTTGGAACAATCCACAAAAAACTTAGAATTTGTATAGTTAGCATCAAAAAGGCGGTCCTCAAATTCATACATTAATTTCGAGTTACTGTGTTTTTCACTTTATCAGAATCAGAAGGCGAAGGTTTAAATGCGCGATACATACATATTTACTTTGGCGAAAAAAATAATAGAAGCGCGTTATTTTGACAAGCTTTGATTGTTTATTTTTCTTTTATATAATCTCTAACATTTGTCTATTACATTTCAGTTAACTTTTTAACAAAGAAATATAAACCCAAATTATAAATATTATTAAAAAAAATAATTCATTAAAATTTAGAAATTGTTTGTGTTCGAAGTTTTAATAAGTGTAAATTTTGTACAAAGTTAAAAAATTTAATTGGTTTCTGTTAGAGAATAAACTTAATTTTAATGGAATCATATTAGAAATTTGATAAAAGGAAAATAAATAGTAAAAACTCGTTTAAATGTTCGAGTGTTATTTTTTTTTTGCGACAGTGTTAGTATAATACGAGTAACACTAAAGATGGCACAACGCCGAAACCGGTTTGTTTCAAAACCAAATTTGACAAGGATCGACGGAAAATCGTTCCAAAATACATCAATAAAAATCGTATTAATTAAATACAAAAAAAAATAATAATAAAATTAAGTCTGATGAGGAAATGTGGAGATTTCCGAAATAGTACTATAACTTCTATCGTTCAAAACTGTTGGTTGTTGGTTTTTCCTAATAAAATCTTCCACAAACTGGCCTCGAGCTCAATAAAATTATGAATTATTATTTTTTTTAAGGCCTATAAAAATTTTAACAAAATTTTAATTCTTAAAAGTAAATAAATAAATATATGAGGCAAAGTATTTAATTTGAATTTGGTTGCAAATTATATGTCCGATAATGTACATACATATATTGAAAATTGGAATGCCTGAACGGAAAAATAACTTTTCGTAAAGCTAATAATTTGTATGCAAATAATGGATTTAACAACGGATTAAGGCACAACTCAGAGGGCGGAGGTGGAGAAAAAACAGAAGAACTCAATGTACTCAAAAAATCAATGACTTTTTCAGAGCTATGGTTGGCAGTGCGACAAAAGTGATTCAACGATCTAATATTTCAGTTAATCTGTCAAAGCTTTAACGTCGCTCCAACAAATTGAATCTGATTTTTGGCATTGACGGTTGTCAAAGTGTCGCTGAGTAAACATGGTGAAGTTACTACAATTTATTACATTTTAAATATTTAATTTCTGATTGAAGCGAATCGGTTGACGTGTAAGAACTTACATACATACATACATATGTACCTACATATAATTGTTTTCCGATATTTGTGAGGGTTAGTGATTTTTCCATGACAACATATAAAAGTTCTGCCTTTAGAAAAAATACGATCATTCGAAAAAGTGGTTACAGTGTTGTGTTGAAAATTATTTCAAATGTTTTTTTGAACTAAGTTTTGGAAAAAAATCCCCCGGGCCCCGAATATCTATAATGAAAAAAATTTCATAAATCTATAAAAGTATAAAACTAAAACAGATGTATGTATGTGTATCAAATGACAAAAGAATATTAGAAGAGCTTTAAAATATAATTCTTTATTAACAATCTTTGCCAGAAAATGTGAGAAATTTGTTTTATAATTTTCACCATTAACATCCTCAAGGTTTATGTCCCAGTTTAGACTTAACTTACGTAAACCTTAACGCGTAAATCAAAACAAATTGAGAAGTCCTACAAACAAAACAGGCTATCAGGTGTTCTAGAAACACAGTTCGTTTATATAGTTAGATAATTATTTTGAGATCATTTCGGTGCTAGTTTAGGACTTTTTATAGACGATTTTTTGACTTGTTCGAGATCGTTTCGAGACAAGTTCATTGCTTTTCGGGACTGGAGTAGAACCAACCGGGATCTATGTACTCCCAATAAAGTCCTGCAAATTGTTAAAGATAAAAACAAAGTTGACTCGAAATTTCATGAATTTTGATCGGAGATAAATAAAATATATTATGAAAATATTTTTTTATCATGTCATTATTTTCTTATCTTTTCGGATTTTATTTTCACTTAATGAATATTTAAAACTTTTCGACAAACATAGTACATACGTATTACATAGGTAGTGAAAATTTATTTCCTCAGACAAAAAAAAATGGCTATAGAACACAGCAACATTTTGATTGAAAATTGAATATTCTACAAAAAAAAAGGCTATAAATAAAATACATGCCACCATGCCTCGAGCGTGCGTTATATGGAAGATATTTGCGGAAGAGTAAAACGTTTTTTCGGAAATCAACAATATTAGTTATTAAAAGGACAAAACTACCCACTGAATTGAAAAAAATGTGTATTATCTTTTATTAAATAGATACTAATGAAAAATTCGCCGTCAAAGTAAAAAGTTCAAATTTTACGATCAATAATCTGTTAAAATATGTGTATGTACATACATTAACCACTGTAAACATTTGTTATTTAATTAGGGAATAAATGAGATTTCGGAGCAGCTTAACTTGAAATTAAAAAGTTTTTTTTGGATTGGATATTTATGTTTTGGGCAAAAAAAAAATATTTCCTACCGGTAAATTTAATTCTATTCAAAAAAAAATGTATTCCGAACTTATTACGCCAAAACCGCCACTTCAAGATTATTCCCGTCGCTTCTGAAAGCGTTGGCTGATATCGTTCTGTCTACATGGACATTTGAAATTAAAATAATGTAAGCTATTAAATTAATTTAAAAATTAAAAACGATTAAGAATTAATAATTAAAATAAAAAGTAAATAAAAATATAAATTCAAAAATCTCATGAATGTTAGGTATATGCTCTTACCTGTCGGCTATCGCGTCGACAGCAACAGGATAGCTAAGGAACAGTTTTTTTTCTTAATGCCATTAACTTAGAATTTTTAATTGACTTGAAACTATCAAGGAAAGGCTGCAGCGCGGGACCATTTACATTTCCCATAGCATCACAATGTTCAACTCGTTAGCTGATAGCATGCAAAAGGAAATTGAGGCATGGTACGAAACTCGCTTGAACCGAACTTGTCCGTAATGGCAGTTGAAAATATAATAGACAAATTTACTAGTAAATCGTGTAGATTCCAAACATATTGAAAGGATCATGAAAACAATACAACAGTATAAAGACTGACGAGAGAAAAATTACCAAAGTTGAATCGCAAGTAACTGTCTTTTGAAAAGCCCGCATTTATGTAAGGTATATTAGAGCGATACACCAGCAAAATACAATCGATAAACGAGTATAATGTACATACAAACAAGCGATATTTTTTTAATCACCCGAATGCGTACAGTTTTACGTTTTTATCGCCCACGCACACATCCCACGCATCTAGTTTGCATGTCGATGTCGTCGTAAGTATGTTAAGTATGTCAGGTCATCTAAAAAGATATATCTTCTCATAAAAAACAAAGAACAGATAATATTATGTTCGCTCTTAATTATTATGCTTCCATATTATTTTATACTTATAACTATACTAAAAACCTATGTATTTACATATGTATGTAACAAGATAATTTTTACAGCTGTTTCACCTCACTATTTATGTCTAATTGAATCAATTTAATATTCACTTTTTAGTAAGAGTGTTTATTAAATGTATTTCTTATTTTGATTGCAGTTGTCCTCGCTCTTCAAGTAAATGCGATGAACTTTTGGATACACGCTATAAGTTTTACTTATCATTTGAAAATTCCCTCTGCGTCGATTATGTGACTGAGAAACTCTACAATGCAATGAAACGTAACGTGATACCTGTTCTATTTGGTGGTGCCGATTACACTCGGTTTGTTCCACCACATTCGGTTATAAATGCTGAAAACTTCCGAAACATATCTGAACTCGCATCACATATGCGATATTTGGCTACACATCCGGAGGAATACATGCGCTATTTCTGGTGGCGTCGTTATTATCGACTTAGTTTTCGCTCGCCTTATTGTGATCTTTGCGAAAAGTTGCACAGTGTAACCAATTCGGAGAAAACACAAACATATGTGAATATAGAGAAATGGTGGATGGCCGATCAATGCCATTTCGAATCAAAAATTAAATTTTAAATTTTTCAACGGCAAGAGATGATATTTGTACATATACCTTTATGTATAAGATTGAGGGCGTGAATTCGCTAAAAGAATTAGTTTACTTTTATTTCGTTCTGGCTAACAAACTAGCACTTAAGATAGCTACTTCATTTACGTTATTATGCAATTGAATTAAACTAATACATATTTTCATTCTTCTTGAAGAGTGTAATTTTCAAATAACCATATTTTTGGATATTTGTTGGAACGATTTTCAGAACAGAACGAAAATTGACACTGAAGATGGCACAACGCCAAAACCGGGTTGACTCCAAACCAAACTTGACAAGGGATGGCGGAAAATCGTTCCAACAAATATCAACATTCCACCCTGTCGGACAAGAAAAAGAATAAAACAACATATTTTTGGACTCCACATTTCATCCTCTGCATTTTAATATATTATTGTTTAATTTTTCGATTAAACGATAAACCTCATACTGAAATATTTTGTAGTACAAACCTGACACATATAGCACGCTCTTCAAAATAGTGCAAACATGTTATTCTTCACGGTTATCTTCTTTAAGTAGGAAGCTAACGTTACTGTTTACGTATTGAATGCATTAACTACAGTTAGAATTAATTTTGAGTTATGCATTTTTTGAGGAGGCTGTGCAATATGTATGTATGTACGTTTTCTAAATAGATTTATATATGTCTTAGATTGAATAAGATACAAAAGATTACCAGTTTGACTTTTTATAATGATAAGTATGTGTATGTTTATATTTGTGAGAGCTAAATGATTGTTGTAATTATTAATAAAGTTTACATAAAAAGAAAAAAAAGAGAAACAACAAAACATATGCAATTTTTTGATATAAAAATATTGAAAATTACAAATGCAACTGCGCTGTCGTAAAAAAAACATTACACTCAATAATTGTGATTTATGTGTTAATAAATTGTTTCAAAATTCAGTTTTGAATACCTATATTTTTAAGTCTTTTTTCTTGACATTACAGATACATATTAAAGGTGAGTTAAAATAGTTATGATTGTAGATTTTATTTGCTAAAACAAAAAAAATTAAGTTTGCTATAAATGAACGTTTGGTCTGGTGATATTTTAAATACTCAAGTAGGAACATTGCTGACATCGTTTTCTCTCCAAAAAAAATTTTACATGGGATGACGGAAATTCGTTTCAAAGCACATCACTTGATGATCTTGTGTATCCTACTTTAAATTGTTAAATATTGATTTGGATTCAATCGCGGTATTCGTTTCGAACAAAAAAATAAACCGATCACATTTTCTGTTCCATCCACGTGCTACAATTTGGTCACAATAATTCTTCACCAAAGTTGAATGTTGTTAACAAAGCTCGAATGTTACTATGTCAAAGAAAAAAATGAATAAAGAAGGAAAACATACATATTCCGACGAATTGGTACCTTCCTCCTTTTTTAATTAATATTTCGATAACTAAGTAACCAACCAGACCAACCAAAATTCCCGTTCTTTGTTGTGGTAAATTGAAAAAAGTTTTCAAAATTACACCAAGTTATGCTTTTCTAAATTTAAATAACCAAAAAAATAATAAAACATCGAATTTAAGAAAAATACCGCAGTTATTAAAACTTAATGCGAAAACAATTTTATACTTTAAAAAGGTTTAAAAAAATTAAAGTTGAATTTGATAGTAAATTATTTCTTTTTGCAAAGTTTTGGGAATCTCTAAAATCCGCAAAAAATGCCACTCTGCATTTTGACGTTTGAAACGAATTGTCATAGTTATCATAAAGAGAACCACCACTGAGAAATTCATATACTTAAGATAGAAAATATTTGCGAGTGCGCATTGCAACAATTTGACATTTACATAAGCTAATGCATGACAAACGTCGGAAGCGATACTCATTTCAAATAAGAATTGCACAATATACCTAAAGCTCACTTTTTAAATATAAAATTTTCGAAAAACGTGTACTCACGCATTGTTGCGGTTTGTAAAAGCTCCTTCCTGAATAAAAACTCCATTAAAATATGAACGATTTAGGCATAACATACATTCCAAACTAAGATATTCACTGAACAAAATTCCTTGTATTAAGCTTTCTTCGGTTAGCATACTTTAAGCTCACAAGGACGATTAGCCAAAAGCACGAAGTCGTGCGTGTGAAATTCCTCGATTTTTCTCGTCATTCAGTCAAAGTTTTTCCGTTATTGCGTACACTACGAACACCTTGACCGAGCCGTGCTTCAAAGGCAGTGTGAAAAAAGTGTAGAAATATATTTCATTTTAAACTATAACCAAACTAAACTATTTACAAATATACGCGAGTAATTTTATCGTAAGCGTTGAGAGACGTAAGTTGAACAATTTCCTTCAAAGTTGCAATGAAGTTACTTTGAAGTAAATTAAAAATTGTGAGGAGGAATACATTTTTTGCTTGATTTTCCTACAGATCCACAGACCTACAGAATTTCTATTTCCTAGCGGTTCCAGTTAAATGTATTAACCATTGTTATTTTTTTCAATTCCATTTATTGATTTCTTTTTTTCCTTAGATGTTAATTTTAAAATCTTTGCCAAAGTAAGAAAAAAAAAACGTTCCCTACCTATCCCTGTGCGGTAGCAGTGTGTATGTGAATGCGTGAGCGTAAAAATCGATTTTTCCCCTCAGCCGTGGGCTGTAGCGATTCCCGAGCGTAGATTTCCATGTACCCATCCACAGTCGAATATCATTTTGTCCGCTGCCTTTTTAACGTCTTTTCCGCTTATCTACGAGTACATATGTATGTAGCCAGTTATGTACAAACATACATACATACTTATATTTTCTGTACATGTTGTATTCTCCCTGCAATATTGATGGCATTGTTGCTGTCAGTGGCCAATGCTAGTGGTGGATACAGTGCTTGTGGTATAATTATTTGTTAGTGAACGGTGGTGAAATTGATTGAGTTGGAGAAAGTGTTGAGCTTTTCACCACAACTGACTGTGCAAATGTGTTGGTGTTGATGGGCTAACGATTTTTAAAAGAAATAAGTGAGAAATGTAATACATTAATGGAAAACTAGAAGTTGGCAAAAATAAAAATTATTGTAAATACCTAATTTGGGAGAGAAATGACTGAAATGGACAAGTGGGTTTAAGGTCAACGGCAATGGTGAGTCATAAAGTCAATATAACGGTATACAAAATTACTTTTAAAAAAATGTTTAGCATCAATGTAATAACATGCAAATAATCGAAGGGTTTTCCAATATGTTTATTCATAATGTGTACATACATATGTATGATATACTATACATATGGTATATACATATATACAAACATACGTGTCGTACTTACATATATAGCTTTGTATAACTATATCCAAGATTAGTTTGCGCAAAAGATGTAATAAAATCCATACATATGTAATACATATATCCACTTACATATTCATATACATTTAATACATAAAAACACATGTACATAAATGCAATTGAAGTGATATTCAATGCCTTTAGAAATATTTGCAAAACGAGTGGTGTAAAGCCAGTCATACAAAGCCAAAGGTCAATTTTAGTTCAAGGTCAGCTTACGATTCTTTAAGTTTTTCTCTTGGCTATTTCCTTATATACATACATACAAATGTGTATATCTATGTACTTCCCAGTTGGCAAAAGGCAGAACTTGGAATTGGTTCTCAAAGTACTTCTAGTCCTTACTTTGGCAGAACGCAAGCCTTCCACTCATCCTTCTTTTTATATAAGATAACCCACTTAGCAAGGCCCCTTTTTCCAATAAGGGCTTCCCAGTGGCATTTTTAAGAAATACTCTCGAATTCAGTTGCATTATAATCGCTTTTTATTTCATTAAAGTAAGAGCTTACAAAAAGAACTCATTAGTTTTTTTTTTAAAACAACAATAATAATGTAACTCATTTCAGTTTTAGTATAGTTTTTTGGAGAATTAGTTCGATTTCTTCTCATTTCACTTCCAAAGTAGCTCTGTTAGAAGCACATCAAAGAGAAGTTATAATAGAAGTGTTTTGTTTGTGAAGGCCTTTTGCAAATGCCAACTGGGTTGTATAAGTATGAAAAATTTTATTTGTATGTTCTCACATACATATATATGTACGTACATACATCATATAGAAAAGTGTAAATGCTTTTATTGAACATTTATTTGTACATAAAGTCAACCCGACATATCAGGAGATGTTATGTAAACCTATAAAAGGTAAACACATACATGAAACGGTTATTCAAACATGCATTCCTATACATACATATGTATGTACATCCGTACTCAATATTCGAAGTTTTTTCTGAAAATATATCTATAGTTCCTAATTTATTTGTTTTTAGGTGGCAATCAGGACCCACGTGAACCTTACTCATATTTTAAGCGGAAAACTTATGTTTTCATTGAAGTAATTTATTGCTTTGCCATAAGTTCAAATAAATAAAATAAAATAGAATTTATTCGCTCTAAGTCATATGTACATACATAGATCAAACAAATGATTTGCATTAGCAATATAGGACACTTTGAACGGTTCTATCATATTTCATTGTTCGTGCTTAATAATTAAACACTCGGTCAGCTTTTACAGCCTTTTCATATGCTAAGCACAGGACCGGCTTTGGGAAAGGGTGAGCGGGGTGGGACCCGATGCTAAATTTAAACGGTATGCTGATCTTCAGAGAGGGGAACGTTTATTTTAAATGGTCGCTTTATAATTTTATTCAAACTTAATTTTTTGTATCTTAACTTCCGAAAAGTTAATTTCTGACCTAGATTGCCCACCGATTGTTACCTATGTAAGTCTCTACGAAAATTGATATCCAAGGCGAATATATATGGATTAGATTTTTACTCATATGCGTTTGACGCCACCTTATTGAATTCGGGCACCTGAAGACCCATTTAAGTAATTAGAGCAAGTCCTATTTATTTAATTTCGTTTCGCTTTTTGAACGGCTGCTGTGAAAACTGATTGCTATTAGAATTATAATTATGCATGCATACATATGTATATGCATATGCATCATTATTTAAAACTTCTCCTTTAAATGTTGGCGGTTATTTCTATTGAACTTGAAATTTATTTTACAGCCGCTTCTCAGAAAACGTTTTTCTTAAATTAATGGTATTTGGGTTTAGTAACTTTTCGAGTAAAATTTGTAAAAGTTGTTAACATTTTGGCATCACGTTTCCTCGACATTTTCTTCAATGTCCTTAGAGTAGGACGTGGAAATAAATTATTATGTACATTCAAACTTACATATACAGTGCTGTTCGAAACCTTAGCAACCAAGTTCAAAATGACTTAATTTGCCTCTTACGTACATTTTTTTGTTTTTAAGAATTTTCATTTAAAATTCAGTCCATTCTCTACCATAAACTACATAATTCCAATTTTAAAACTTTGTAGAAAAGAAATAAAAATCTCACAAATTTTGACATAGATTTTCAACTTTTTTTTCAGAAGTGTTAGATTTTTTTTGAGCTTGCAGTTTTAAAGTCCATACAATTTTAGTTTCACAATGTGAAAACTTCAAGTAGCTAGGAATTACCAAAAAAAAATCTAACACTACTTAAAAAAAACTCGAAAATCTAAGTAAAAATTTGTGGCAGCTTTTCTACAAAGTTTTTAAATTGGTTTTATATAGTTTACGTTAGAGAATGAACTGAATTGTAAACAAAAATTATTAAAAATAAAGAAATGAACGTAATAGGTAAACTATGTCATTTTAAACTTGGTTGCTAAGGTTTCGAACAGCAAACAATTTTTGCTAAAAAATAACGCCGCTCAAAGTTAGCATTAAGCTGTAGGTTCTTCCATTTTTTTCTGTAATAAGTATCATAACTTACGAATTCATCACAAATAACGATTTAAAAAAAATTTAATTTAACGAAATTTTTAAATATATCTAGCTGTCGATGAAGCCTTGTTAGCCTGTATCCCCGACATTGCCCGAATAAAATTTATACCCTGTTAACAGACTTACTATATAAGAATGTACATATATAAGTATTTCATCGCTGGTCATATTGTGACGATTATGGTGCATTCAGCCATAAGTTCCGCCTACTTGAATCTAACTACATACATATGTATGTATAAATATTATAAGAACGCTTTTGTTTATATAAATTTGCATAATATATGTATATATAAGTACATACGGCCACTTTTTTCAACTACTAAAACATAAAATATTTCCTTAAATAAAAATGCTAACAATATTATGTTTTAAAGTACTTTGTATCAATATTTTCGGGTGTTACCACTTTTATTTTTTCCCATTCACATTCTTTTAGACCGACATCGATGTCTCCGCAAATAGAGAATGCTTAAGTTACCAAAAGGCTTAAAAAAGAAAAAGAAGAAGTCAAAAAAGGATAAAGAACTCTTCACCGAAGAGGAACTTGAGCAGTATAAGCGCGATCTACGAGCAAAACAGGAGGCAGCCGCTGCTAAATCGGACGCTGGTGAATCGGACGCAGCATCAGACGTTGAGAGTTTAGCACCAACTGCTGCATCCACATCGACCTCGACTCCTGCGCCAACTGTTACTACTGAGGCTAGCGCTGACGTTAGGGTCGACGGTACCGTAGCGCAAACAGTAGGAGCAAAAAGCGGTGGTGAGGACGAAGAGTGGGCGAAATTTAAGGCACTCACTTCGGGTGTCGATTCTATATTACATAAAACTCAAGACGAGCTAGATCGCATCAAAAAGGAATCTTTCTATCAACGTTTACCATCAGCAGCGGAAAAGAAGCGTATCGAGGAAGAGGAGGCAGCTCGCTGTGAGGCAGAGCGCCTTGAAGAGGAACGTCGCAAGGCTGCCGAATTAGAAGCACAGCGCGATAAATTAGCGGAAGCAGTTGTTGAACTATCCGATTCTGAGGGTGAAAATTACGAGGAAGCCGATGACATATTTGCTACCGATTATATTGAAGCTATAACCAGCGGCGAAGTACAATTAGCGGTTGTACCTGATTCCCCAGTATTCGGATTTGACGACGGTCCCGATCCTTTCGATACAGCTTATGCGGAAAAAGTGATTGTAGGCGCAGACAAAGCTAAGGGTAACAAGAAGCTTGTGAGTCTTGGTGCTGCGGTTGAAGTCCTTTCGGGACGTGTAGATCGTGAGCACGCTCTTGCTCTTGCTAAGCCAAAACGTAAGCAAAGAAAGGGCATACAAAATTTGTTGCTGAGCGAAAGTATCGATCTTGCCGACCAAGAAGTTGAAATAGTTACTGCTGAACCACAAAAGAACTTACTCGACGAGTTAGACGATGATGTACCAGAGTCAGACGCACCCATCGATTTAAGTGTTTCACTGCATTTACATTTGATACAGCCAAAGAAAACAGAAGAGGAGGACGAAGGAGAAGTTGACACAGGCATACCGGATTTATCAGAATTCGATGCGCTTAAAGATGACGATGATGATGAGTTTGCTGAATTAGCAGTTGAATCGCTAACAAAGAAAGACGAAGTAAAAGTTCTAACTCATATACCACTTCCTCAGGCGGAAGTACTTTCAGAAATTGTAGAAGCGGATTGGGCAGAATTTGAACAGCTACCCGAGGAGGAGCAACCTACAACTGTAGATCAGGAGGGCAAAGGTTTAAACAAAATTTACTACGTTATAATTTTGAGTTATATTAATATTAGGTTTTCATTTTCAGCAAAATCAGCCCGACCTCTACCACCGTCTCGTCCTGCTACCGGCCCACATATTATAGCTGGTGCCATTTATGTGAGTGACGACGAAGAGGAGAACCTTGAAGACGATCCGTTTAATACTTCATACGTTGAACAAGTCATAAAAAATACTACTATATTAGAGGAGGACGACGACTTTGATCCACGCGCTGAAGAGAAAGCTGGTCCGCCAGCCAAACCTCCTCCACCAGCCGCAAACTTACTTTCAGAACCAACACGAGATCTTTTGGGAGGTAGTGCTACTGACCTGTCTAAAGTGGGTCCTGCGCCTATCATACCAACACAAGAAGCTGATTTTGATCCATTCGACACTTCAGCCATCAGCGCAATCGTTCAACCAAAGGCGACAGAATTGAAGTTTTTGGAGAGAGAGCTATTGTCAGAAAATAGTCTCAAGCACTCACTTAGTGATCCAGACTTTGATCCGCGTGCAGACGAAGTAGTACCCGCAGCAGCTAAAAGCGTTCCGGCACCTGCAAGGCCTGCACCACCTGCACAAATACAAATTTGTAATAAGACTGTTGACTTTGACACTGCACGTCGCAAGTCTTCCTTAAGTTTGAACATTCAATCAAAAAGCGTTGGGTTTTTAGTTCCTTCGCAAGACTTGCTCGGTGCTGCGAATGACGGCCACGGCAACAAAAAGCCACTGACACCATATTACGCACCGAGTGGAGCAACAGAAAACATTAGCGAGAAAGAGGCCGAAGATCCATTTGATACTTCATACGTACCGGAAACGAAACCCAGTCAGGTTGAATTGAAACATCTCGAACAAGATTTGCTGGCGAAAACTTCACTAAAACATAGCATATCTGATCCCGATTTTGATCCACGTGCACCACCAACGCCAGTGCCCGCGGAAGAACTTCTGGCTGTAAAAGACAACATAAAAGCGAAAGTTTTAACACCCTCCCAAGAGAGTAAAGATATACCGGACGATATAACTGAGTATTTAGATCCTTTTGATACATCTATAGCAGCTAACTTACAACCAGGCAAGGCAGAACTTAAACTTTTAGAGGACGAACTTTTGCCCCCTACGACACCAGAAATTACCACTGGCGTACTTGATACACAGACAGACGCGCAAGAGCTGGGTCTAGGAGACAAGGTACTAACACCTTCTGTTCTCGTGAAACAAATTACACAACCCGAAGAAATTGATCCTTTCGATACGTCAATCGCAGAGAATTTAGCACCTGGAGCAATAGAAATTAAATTGTTGGAGAGCGAATTAATTGAGCGCTAAATACATAAATATCCGAAAAATCCAAAGTTTTTTCATTAACGCGTTAAATCATTATGGCGAACCCATTCTTAATGGAAGATGATTTGGGTGGCGTGATCGCCGAACCGGCTGCTAACCCATTCTTCTTAAAAGAAGATGAGGACGAAGGTCACGGGGAAACAGATAATCCATTTTCCGGTCAATCGAACCCCTTCGCCTTTGGTGAAGAATCTGAAGATGCTCCTGCACCTGCCTCAGACATTGACCCTGCAATGAGCTTCTTCGGCACAACTATTGAGGCGGAAGATGATGCGCTTAGTATTAAGTCTACAGCAGAAGAAGATGATGAAACGACCAAACGAGGTCCGCCACCTAGGCCAGTGCCACCACAAACACAGGAACTTATCAATACAGTATCAAATCAGATGGAGGAGGCAAGTTCCGAGTTACTCGGGCGAATACCGGCCACTCGTTCCCCAAGTCCCGTGTCTATGCGAGATCTGCACTCACCCAGTCCAACACCCGATTCCGGTTTAGCTGATCTATTAGATGTGTCAGACAGTGGTTCATCGGGCAATGCGCAAGGATTTGATTTGGATTTCGCAGGCAGTAGTGCAAATAATAGTGTCGAAAATCCGTTTGGAGTACCAACGGCAATTCCTAGCTTACATGGTGCTACACCGATGCCATCACCGGCAAAACAGCAACCCCCGCGACCCCCACCTCCACGCCCAGTGCCACCGAGACCGTCACCACCAAGTGGCGTCCCAGTGCAACAAAACCAACCGCCTCCACGCCCAACGCCACCAAAACCAGAGCCACACTCTCAAACAACAGCTGAACCATCTGATTCGGAGGATCTTTTCGATATGTTTGGCACTACGAAGCCAGCAAAGCCTCCACCGCCAAAGACAAAAGAAGATATATTAAGTCTATTTGAAAAACCAGCGCAACCAATGACTAAACCAGATCTGCTTAGCGATGATCTTGTGCTCGATCCATCCGTAGAAATACCAGAAGATGAGCAACACCAAACAGGGGAAGATCCTATTTTTACTTCGATGCTAACACGACCTGACGATAGCACGCATGATATTACATCACAACCTCAGGCAGCAGATCTGAACATATCGAAGATCAATAGCATAGAAAGAAAGGAACTGGTCGTTGATGAAACTATACCACGTGCACCAACTCCGGACATTGAAATAACTACTGTCGAAGACCTTCCAAGATCTGACGATGAAGATGAACCAGAACCTGTAAAACCCATACCGCCAGTTGTCATTGAGACTGAGCCCACTCCCGACGGCGAAGAGGATGAGAAAGAAGAAGGCGTATTTAATGTGGCTGCGGAAACGATGGCAAACACATCAGTCGATTCAGATCATAGTCTCCCTACGGAACCTGTTGCAACCATGCAGGCCGTTCCAGAGTCAGCGTTAGAGGCTAACAATGAGTTGCAGAATAATGAGTTCGAGGAGATGGATACAGGTTTAGACTTTGCACCCGCTAGTGCAATTGCAAGTGGTGCAGCTTCTGCAAATCCATTTGCAAGCCCTGATGATGATGATGATCCTCCACCTTCTGTGGTCACGAATATATTTGCAGTCGATGAGGTTCACGTTGCTGCTGTGATTACAAACATTTTTACGACAGCGACAGATACTGTAACAACTTCCGCTGTGCCAGTGAATATTTTCGCAGCGGATCCTGCACCAGAAACGGCGGCAGTCACAGCACCTTTATACTCAGCAAATAATATATTCGCCAATGAGCCGGATGAATTTGATGCTTTTTCGGCCAAATTTGATTCCGCAAAGAAGGATAATATAAGCATTCTTGATGGATTTGGTGATTCTGGCGCCGTAACACCTTCCGGAGGAGATGGTAGGTTTTATTAAGCAGCTCTTTGTAGACACAGTTAAGAACTTATTTTACTTACAGCATGGGGTGATAGTGCATTTGTTTCCCCGGCTATAGTCTCCAACGCCTTTGAGCCCACAGATGGATTTGACAATGAAGATGATGACTTCTATGCAATGAAAGCACCCGTTCGCTCTGATTCTGTTGAATCCGTAGATAAGGAGTTTAATGTTGTCATACGACCCAAAGGCGAGAGCTCACAGATGATTGCACCGCAATTGGCACCGCCACCTCCACCAGCGCGTATCCCCAGCGGCCACCTCTCAAGCGAAGTGTCGCCTGTTGTTAATCCCTTTGAGGACACCGGCTTTCCGGCACCAGCGCAAAGTAGTGAAAATAAAGTAAAACGCACAGACTCCCAGGACACACCACAAACACCGCTGTTCGATGAAGACGTCTCCCAGCCACTCGAAGATTTTCCACGCTTACACTATGTCGGACCTGGTTGGGAAATGCAACTAAGACAACCGAACAAAAAGAAAATAACCGGTCAAAGGTTTTGGAAAAAAATATTTGTGCGCTTGGTGATACAGAACGATGTACCCGTCGTCCAATTGCTTAATCAGTTAGCCGATAAGCAAGCATTCCAAGAATTGCCACTCCAGCCCTCATACTCGGTGTCAGAGATTGGAGCACAACAATACGATCAGTTTGGCAAAATTTTTACCGTAAAGCTTCAGTATATCTTCTATAAAGAAAGACCCGGTGTCCGCCCTGGGCAGGTGACTAAGGCGGAACGCATCACTAATAAACTAACAAAATTTGCACAATACGCAATTGCGGGCGACTACGAGGGCGTAAAAGAGTTTGGAAGCGATTTAAAAAAGTTAGGACTACCTGTAGAACATGCGCCACAATCATCGCAACTATTTAAGATTGGGTCGATGAACTACGAGGACTTGAAACAATTCTCGATCTGCATCGAAGAGGCACTCTTCCGGTTGCCTGCGTTACGGGAACGTGCCCTCACTTACAAAATGGAAGAGGTACAAGTGACAGCCGTCGATGAAATCGTTGTAGAGCAAGATTACGAGGGCAAAATTTTAAAACAGATAGCACGTGTGCGACTTTTCTTCTTAGCTTTTCTCACAGGTAATATCGACAATCAATTTTAACTTTTACTTTGCTGCAATCGATTGTTGTGAGTTTCCTTCCAGGTATGCCTACAATTGAATTGGGAGTAAATGATATGTGGCGTCAAGGCAAAGAAGTGGTGGGCAGACACGACATCATACCAGTAGCTACTGAAGAGTGGATCCGCTTAGAAGCTGTAGAATTCCATAGTGTGGTTAATCCAGAAGAGTATGAGAGGACGCGTACAATCAAGTGAGCAATTTTAGAATTGGTAGTGAGCAGCATGTTGTTATATATTTCCGAAATAGATTCCAGCCACCGGATGCGAATTATATAGAGTTACTACGTTTCCGAGTGCGTCCACCAAAAAATCGCGAACTTCCATTGCAACTCAAGGCTACTTGGTGTGTAACTGGCAACAAAGTGGAGTTGCGTGCGGATATACTTGTGCCCGGGTTTACATCGCGCAAATTGGGTCAAATTCCATGTGAAGATGTCTCAGTGCGTTTCCCAATACCGGAATGCTGGATCTACTTGTTCCGCGTGGAGAAGCATTTTAGGTATGACTGATAAGCACAAACAAGCAATGAAGTACATACAATCTACATACTATATTTTATGATACCTTACAGATATGGCTCGGTTAAGTCCGCTCACAGACGAACGGGTAAGATCAAAGGCATTGAACGCATTTTGGGCGCCGTGGATACGTTACAGGAATCACTTATCGAAGTCACATCCGGACAGGCGAAATATGAACATCATCATCGCGCCATTGTTTGGCGTTGTCCACGCTTGCCAAAGGAGGGACAAGGTAAAATATTGTGTTTCGAATAAAAAGGGCTGATCTGACAAGTGTGTTTTTTTTTGCTGCACAGGCGCATATACTACGCATCAGATGGTTTGTCGCATGGCGCTCACATCCTATGATCAAATACCGAGCGAATTGGCACCCTTTGCGTTCGTCGAGTTCACAATGCCAGCTACACAGGTCTCACATACGACAGTGCGTTCGGTGAGTGTACAAGACTCGGATTCCGATGAGCCGCCAGAAAAGTATGTGCGTTATTTGGCAAGGCATGAATACAGGCAAGTCTATATACAATATGTACATATATATTAATGTTTTTTTTTGAAGTTTCATATTGTAATAAATCCTATTTCTAATTTAAAGGGTTGGCATTGAGACGACGCATGGTGAATCCGCAAATGCTTACTTGGCTGCTACTCGTCCGATACGCGAAGAGCCAACGCCCAAGCCCGCGGCTTCTCCCGTGCCACCAAGTGATTCAGACACTGATTCGAATTAAACATGTAATAGCGTTATTAAACACTAGCTTATACAAAAAAAAAAACTATATAGTTCACTATACATACCTACACACAATACAAGTATATACACCTAATTAACATACATACATTCATACATATTTACAAAGTAAGTAAATAGTTATAAACCAATGTCACCAATGTAGAAAGTATTTACACCATAACCAAAGTTTCTAAGGCAGCGAGATAAAAAAAGCTATTCTCAAAGGCCAGTAATGTAGCAGTTTTTGGTTGAAATAAATCACATGTTTATTTTGAGAGAATTTTAGTTGTTTGAAAGCGGTCAAACTCATAGGAAATATGTATTTATGTACATTTACACACCTCAGCATAGCATAGCGATAAAATAATAAAAAGTCATGTTCGTAGATAAACTAAAAAATATTAATAATAAAAAAAAAAAAAAGAAAAAACTGTAGGACAAGAATAAAGCAGAACGCTGAAGACCAACCACATCGAAGCAATATAGTATTATGATGCAGCAAATTGCACGTAGTTAAAGGATATTTAAAGAAAATCGTTGTAGAACTTTCGTAAAACATCTATGCATTATTCCGTAAAAAAGTTGTAAGCGGTAAAAGTTATACATACAAACATTTGTTTGTACTTATATCGTAAACTAAATACAAAAGCGACATCAACTCGAACAATTTTTTTTTTACAAAAATCAAATCTCTAAATACCTATTTAATGATCATACTATTATAATTTATTATTAAATTTGTATAGCCTATAGATATGCACGTTCTTATATGAATTGCAGTGGCTCTGTTTGATCAGTATATAAATATGTTTATAATAATTGAGTTCTTCCACTTTTGTATTAAATTTACGGTATGTATGTACTTACATAATTATGTATGTATGTAGATTAGTTGACAATAAAAAATTGATGAGCACGCGTCGTTTATTGGTTATCGTCTCAGCGTTACATACAAACACACACAGCTCAATAATCTTGCTGACCATAAGATTATACATATATTAACTTATCTATATTTATTTTATTACTTAATTGCTTATAAAATTATCAGGTACATTAAGTAAAAAAAAATTTTAACGCTTTAATTGTTAATTATTACATAGTAGGTAATAGTTTATAGTTTTTCACTTAAAACTTCGCATAGACATAAACATAATCAGTTGTATTGTTATCGAGAGACTTGAGTTAATATTGAATTTGTATACTCGTAAATTAAGTACTTAATTTTAAGTAAAGTTCGAGTATACAGAATATCTAGTACCTAATTACGAATAATAATTAACAGTACATATTAAATTTTGAAATGAATTTTTTTTGCACATGTTTTCCGGTTAATATTGCAGCAGCTTGAATTTAATCGAATTAAAATGTTTTAATAAACATTGTTATACAAATTTTAAATTTTAGCTTAAATTTTTACTTTTGGCTAAAAATGTGGCTTAATACTTTTATTACAAGTTAAAATGCTTAAAATTACAATTTTTTTTTTTTAATTCAGGTTATTCAGGTTATTCAGTATTTATGTATGTTAATAAAAAGACAACTTGCATAAATTTTTGCAAAAATTATTTGGCCGATTAGTTAATTAATAGAATATTTCGATTTATCAAATAATAATTAGTTAATTAATCGAATTAAAATAATTTTTGATCAATCAAATTGATTTATTTAACAATTAAATATATTTTTTGTCTTTCATAAAACTAATTAATCAACTGAAATTTTTCCGTGAAATGAAAAATTTTTTGCAAACAATTGCGTGGAATAGTTTAACTCATAATTAATTTGTTGACTATCAATTTTTTATCCTTTGTTAATTTTAAGTTAATCATTAATTGGAAACCGCTTGTTAGACTAACAAAATTTTGATAACTTCATATCGTTCAACAAATGATAGCCGAATCTACGAATAGGTAGTGTCAAAACACTAATAATAAGCATAAGCTCAGTGCCATTGTCACAGTGGACAGTTATTCGTCGATTTTGTACGTACATATATCATGAAGTTTCGACGTTATAAATGAATGTGGGACGGGGTGTAGTTAACTTTCGAATGTGAAAAGGCCGCTTATTATGATAAAACCTTACTTTCAACAATAGTCTGAAAGAATCAGTTGCCTTTGACAGGTAAAATATATGAATTGTCAGTAGTAATCATATGTTTAAGGGCTCCTTTCACAATAAATAATTAACTCACGTAAGGCAATTTTGCTAACTATCTTTGTGGAAGAGGCGCTAAGAAACAGAGCGTAATTTAATTTATTTTAATTAATAATGATCATATATAAATTTATAATATTTAGTATTAAGATTTTGAATAATTGTTGTTGTTTCTTAGGACAGGGAGTGAGTAGAAGAATGAGACATGTAAATTGTATAAAAGAAAAAATAAAAACAAGTAAAAAAAAGCTGTCTTCGGCTATGTCGAAGGCTTCATACCTTTCACGGTAGAATTGCATGAGAGCCATATTCGATATTATAATTTTGATTGCTATAAAAGTCCCAATTATAATTAATATTTGTGGAAAATTTCAAGTCTTTAGATGATTTAATGAAAGAGTGTTGGTTCAAAATGGAATATCTGAACTATCGGTTGTATGGGAGCTGCATGTTCTATTTATCCATTTTTAATGATTTTCACTGCTAATATAGTTCCCATTATAGCTATTCTTTGTGCAAAATGTCAAAACTTAAGCTGCTTAAATGGAGGAGTTTTCGTGCTAAATGAAATATCTGAGCCATTAGTTGTATGGGAGCTACATATATGTTATATATCTTTGATCTATATGATTTTCACCGCTTCTATAGAGCTTCAAATAGCGGACCTTCTGGCAAAGTTTAAAATCTATAGCGACTTAAATGAAAGAGTTATGAAGCAAAATATGATATCTGAACAATCGGCTCCTATATACGTTATAGTTCGCTCTGGCCGGTTTTGACAAATGTCTAATAAATTATAAAAAAAAAGGCACCTGACTGCCAAGTTTCATTCAAATAGCTCAAAATCCGAGGGACTAGTTTGCGTTCAGCTCGTTCAGCTCGTCACCCTGATCATATCGGTATACTCTTTGATGGGTCTAACTCTTATCGTTCTGGTACTTACAAACATCGGACCAAAGTTAATATACCATTTCCATAAAAGGTATAATAAAAATAATATGGCACACGACCAAAGTTGCATGCAATTCTAGTATATACGAGTACTTATGAACTACTATGAACATAAAAACTTTCAAATTGATGAACTATAAGTTACCCACATACCCGGCAAAAAATGCGATTAGTCTAGGATGAGTCCGGGAATAGTCGCAAAGGAACATGCAATTAATACAACTTCTGATCTCTTTATATGGAATGAACTGTTCCCTTTTGTTCGAGCATGTCCTATGAATAGACTAAGTAATTGTCTCCTTTTAAACCTGAATCTCGGAATTATGTACATTACATACATATGTACGTTCTCATCTAGGAAAAGACATTTATTCATGTAGTACACATACATACACGTACATATATTTATTTATTTAAGACTCTTAATATGCAGCTGAGTATTAATAAGAGAAAAAGGTAAAGCGCTTACAAATGCTTACAAAATTTCAAAATAACAAAAAAATATGCTGTAAAAGCTATTAGTAAATATCTATGCTGCTGCCGAAAAGTAAAACAAAAATCCATAGGGATAAGTTAAACTACTATCACAAGTACACATATGCGAGAACGTATACATACACATGTACATCCGTACGCAGCTAAATAAGCTAACAGAAAATCGAAAATGCCCAAGGATCAAATAATCTCGAAAAATTTTGAAATATTCAACTCGTAGAATAGCTGAACTAACGAATAAAGCTGAATTAGTTTATTAACTAAAAGTTGTTGAAGAGAAACCTATAAACAGAAAAAAATAGTAGAAATAATGATTACTCAAAGAATAAAAAAGCAAAACTTTAATAAAATATGTTTGATGTAGCAACTCTAATCGTATGATGTTTATATTAACTTTAAAAGCAAGGCAAAAAAAAAATTAAAAAATTAATGGTTTTCTTTCTTTCCAAATGAGCATTGTAAAAAAATGAAGTACATATGTATATGCAAAAATTTTGAAAAATAAAACGGAATCTGAGTGTTCGTATTGTAGTGTTAAACGAATTTTAGTTCTAATGCAAAATGAATAAAAACGGAATTAGAAAAAAAAAATACTAATCAATTTCCAATGACTCAACTGCAGTCTTCTTCAAAATGTATCTTTTTTGGTTTATTTATTAACTACAAGAAACAATAAATATAATAGTATAATGCCCAGAGTTGACTAACTGATTTGTAAAAAAAAAAGTTGTTGGATCGCACTTTCATTACTACATAATTTTCGCAACTACAACTTATTTTTCGTCACTAAACGCACTAACTAAAAAGTCATTTATGTCATACATATAAAATATATTTATTTTATTACATAAAAGCCTCTCTTTTTTTTTTAAACGCATCCAAATCGTTTAAACTACCGATAAACTGTATGTATACTTCAACAAGTTTACCCTAAAAGGTAAAATTATCTATAAGAAGAATATTATAAATTATACAAAACCTTTATAGACTAGTTAAGAGTTTAAGGGATAACGCGCAATAGCAGCGAGTGAATGCACTATTACTTTTTAAAATGTACAACTGCTGCTAAAAAGCTAAAAATAATTGTGTAATGAAAAATAAAATACAGTGAAAAAAGCAAGCAAAAAATAAAAGAGCTAAGGAAAAAATTAAGAAAAAATATTTTGAATTGATTTATGAAAAAAAAACAAAAAAATAATCACAAAATTGCTGGTCTGGTGAACGAGCGTTGAAATTTTCAAAATAAAAAATGTATAGCAAGTAAATAAAGAAAATACATGTGTTATAAATAGTATCTATGTATATATATATACATATTATATATACATATATACATAAAAACATACTTATAAATATTATCGTGAGAACATATATATATATATATATTATGAATTTAATAGTTAATTGATGAAATAAATATTGAGAAATTACAAAAAAAAAATCATCTTCTTGTTTTTATTAAAAAAAAAAATAATAATTGTAATGCAACATTTCCTATGTTGATGGGGTTTCGCGAGAGAGAAAAATGTGTCAGTGCAAAATATCTTGAGCTGCAAGCTGTCAGAAAAGGACACGAAAATGTAACAAAAAGTTTCTTTCATATCTTTTCATGGCAGTCATACTACTTGGCGTGGATGAGAACATACCCTAAGCAACTAGCTACCAAGTGATATATATGTAAATCCAAAACAAAAAACTCTTGCTAACAAATTGAGTTGAAACCTCACTTCCTTACCTCTGTACATACATACTTACATACATACATACATATGCAGCCTTCCAAAAAATGTTAATCCTCTTAAGGAGTCCATAGTTAGAGTTTATTATTCAAATGAACAACTTTTAATATGTTAAACGACTACTTTTCTCCTTTGGCACACCTTCAAGTAAAGCGTAGATACTTTGTATCTGTACATTGTGGTGAGTCGCCACAGCCATCTGTTCTGAAAGGAAACACTTGCGAACGAGTATGAACATACATATGATCGTAGTGATTACGATATTTTAAAATGGATTACTGCGTCAAGTTGTTATGTTAAGATGCGTGGACGACAGAATTTACGAAGGAATGAATATAACCACCATATATAAAACGTATGAACATATAAGTACATATTGCTATTATCTATTAGTTGTTAGTACATGTTAAAGCGATTTACTTAATGAATATAAAAAAGCGGCGAGATATACATATCTACATAATGATACGAAATGGATTAGAAAGTCGAATAGAGAAATGGACTTCCACATCATATAAATAACTTGATAGCGGTAATCGCTGGTATAACATTTACAAATATATAATACACATATTTTTAAGGTTTTTCGAGGCATTTTAAACGAAAATGATTATTCGACGCCTCTTAAATAATTTTTTGTCACAGTAAATTCTATTTACTTATAGAAAAATATCACTGTGTAATATTAGTAGGCGTGAAGGCGGAGAAGTGCTTTACTTCACACATTTTCTCAAATGAAATCTCCAGCGATGAAATAATGCCCAGGTTCAAAAATTCCACAGCGAGAAGAGTTTCGCTGGCGATTAATTTGACAGATCACCTGCGATAACTGAACGCAATAATTAGGTCTGTATTCGTACTTCTCTAGTAAGAATTATCCAGTAAATAAATTTCTTAGAATTTGACAACATTCGCTCTCAGAACGAAAAATATACCAAAAAGTACACGAACGCAAAACCAGTAAAAACTTGCAAGTTTGACGAACAGCTGATTGAATTTTTGTCCGCATCCAAATATACAAAATGAAAATCGTTGCATTAGTATTTTCCTGAAACATTCCACTAACGAAGCTTACCCAAAGGAACTTGTACTTGCTTCGTATTTATCTAAATTGCATTCAGCTGCTTTTGATCAGCTGTTTTTCCTACTTGCAAGTTTTTACTGGTAAAAATTATCAACTTCCCCTCAAAATGAAATTTCAATTCGCTCTCTCGATTTCCCCTACTTTCCAAGTTTCTTGCAAGTTTTTGCGTACAAGAACGCCAAAACGTGATAGTTTGTAACAATTATTACAAACTATTGACTTCGAGAACACTACTAATTGAATGGAGACTGCAAGTAAAGTGCAGCGTTTTATCAATGGAGCTCTTTTTGTATTTGCATTTACTTTGATTTTTATCCTAGCACAACAATTAAATAAACTGTTTTATAGTGCTAGTCACGATAAATAAATAACTAAATCTAAGAACAAAATTTGTATTGTTTTCATCTTTTTCTTGTCCGACAGGGTGGATTGTTGATATTTGTTGGAACGATTTTCCGTCATCCCTTGTCAAGTTTGGTTTGGAGACAAACCGGTTTCGGCGTTGTGCCATCTTCAGTGTTAATATTTGTTCTCACTTGTAGTTAATATTTAAAAAGAATTGAATCTTAATACAATACAGACAAGTTAAGAAAAACTAAAACATTTGAAGAAAGTAGGTACTAGTTTGATTTAAAGTTATATATAAACTTACGTTTATACGTTATTATAAAAATTAGTTAATTCATTTTTAATAGTCTTAGTCGAAAGGGGAGTGAGTTCCAAAGACGAATCGAGTTTATGAATATATAAGAAAACGATATTCTAGAAGTAAGTAAAGTCTTCGATATAGATACTTAGGCTCCTTTGTATATATAATTTTATGATAGATCAATAGTGTTCTCACCTTCAAAAGTTTTACGAAAGAGATGCTAAGCAACTTTTCAGAATGTGATGCTACGAGGTCAAGTCTTTTCAACCCAACCTTGCATTGTTGTTATAGATGACATTTAACTTTTGCTTACGTTCAGAGCCGTAAAGGAGCATAGTATGTATTAAGTACGCTTTGGCTAAGAATATTCTTATATTTAAGTGAGTGTACGCAGCATTCCATACACATTACCTACTGTGCTAATAATATGATCATACCATGTTAGCGTATTGTTGAAGAGTATGCCAAGATTTTTGGCCGCGCTGACATTCACGTATTTTTTGACCTTTTATGAATTACGACATAGTTGGGTTTGGCTGTATTCAGGCACAGATCGATCATAGAGTTCCATTCAAATACTTGAGTCAAGTTGAAATTCAAGTTTTTAATACAAACATCAGTAGAATTGGCAGAACAAAAAACATACACATACATACATAAGTAATTGGACATCATCAGCATAAACATGGACCTGACAATATTTTAGAACATTAGTAAGTCATTTACGTACACAACAAATAGCAAAGGATAGGGCCTTGTTGGATTCCTCTGACTATGGAAAAGAAATCAGACTTTCTGTCACCGATAGTAATAGTGTTCGCACTGGAGATAATTGTTACGAATTGTTACGAAATATCACGATTTTTGTCAAATCACGTTTGCAGTGTTCAAAAAAATTGTAAGGAAGGGGAAATTGAGAGAGCAAAATGTAATTTAATTTTGAGGTGAAAGTTACAAATTTGCAAGCAAGAAAACAGCTGATCAAAACCAACTGATTGCAATTTGGATATAAACTCAATTTTAATTTAAGTATTTTTAAGGTAATAATTATAAAATAATGTTTCAAGAAAACAATAATGCAATAGTTTTTATTTCGCATATTTGACAATGCAAGTTCCTGCAAATTTTGAGTTCGCGTAAAAATTTGCAAGCAGAGAATACTCCAAAATTCTCAGAAATTTCGTTGCTGGATAATTCTTGCTAGGTACGGGCAAATGAAAGAAATTCATCGACATTTTTTAACAATATTGAATAATATTGATATATGCTTAGTAAAAATATTGATATTTCGGTATATCGATTTTTTTCCTCAAGGCGCAATTACTCAATCTAATTAGACAATCTTAACATTCGATAGTGAAAAAAATTATACTTATTTGGCAGTTTTATTAGTTTTATTTATTATTAAAATACATATTTAAGTAACTATAAGGGAGTAAAGCTAACTTAAATAATAATTTAATTTATTTATACAATGGTTTCATTTCCAAATTTAAATCTAACCACTATTCCTCAGATATAACCATCAGAATTACACTTTATTTGATGTGCTCCCTGTTAACCTGCTTCTAATATCTGGCACAGCTAAATAAACATCAGAAGCAGGCTTTTCGGACGATACTGAGAAAGCTTGAATAATTTAATTAATTTTAGTTTAATATTTTAAAGAAATTTCAGAGAGAACCGGTGTGATATGACGAAAATTCATCCAAAACTCTATTTGACTTTTTTTTGTGTTCACAAACTATAAAGGGATATTACGCACAGTTACGTTTAAATCAAATCTCATTGAGCTTTTAGAGAACTTAAAACATATCAAATTTGATACAAACTTGATATTCGGAAATAAATATCGAATATGGATGTATTGATACTTTTTGACCAAACCTAATTCTTGCTGGACTTTTAGACGAACGGTCCTACTTACTGCGTTTCTGCAGAATTAATTTATATTTAAGGCCGTGCCGCATATAACTTCGTCTCTTTGCTGGACGTTTCGAGTTATGCTAACTAAACTCTAAAAGGAAAAGTCATGAAAGAATACTTAATTACCAGGGGCGCACAGAAGAACTCTGGGGCCCAGGGCAAAAAACTGCGGGGGCCTTCAATTTTAAGATATTGTGAATCCTTATACTATATACATAAAATTCAAAAGTCTATGTCATGATAATTTTTGATAAACCTTTCATCGAAAATTGTAACCAAAAAGAAATTTTTTTTTGTTCAAATTAATTTTTTTTGAAAAAACTCCGCTTTAAAAAATTCTAAAAAAAAACATAATAGTAGCCCTGACAATTGTGCAAATTTTAAATATCTAATTAGCTGGGTAGCTCATAAATTGTAGAAGTTATGAATTTTTATATATCTACATAAAAACGGTTTACTCGAGCTATTTTAGCAATAACACCTGGAAAACGATGATTATTTTTTAATGAAAACTACAAAACTTTAATTATTTATGAAAATTATATTGTTTATTACATTTCTTCGTTTTTTATTGTGTACATTTAAAAAAATAATTTTCGTGTTTAAAGATCCATTAGATTAACTGTTTTGAAAATAACACTCGCTGAAAACGATTTAATATCAAAAGTATAATCATCAGTTGGTAGTACACTGTGAATTGGGAGTCTCCAATGAATCGATGAACAAATACCAAAAGATTCGAAACAAAATTTGCAAACTTTTATTTCTGCACTGAGAAATTTATTTTCAAATAATATTATTGATGCAAAGAACAGTGCAATAGAAAATATAAAAAAGTTCTTACTGTGGTTTTCATAATTATTTTAATAAATCAAACATTTACGTGCAAAAAAATCGTTATTCAGGGCTGCTATAAATAGGCAACCTGATACAAAGAAGTCTTTGCCATTTTCAGAAGTAAACTAGCCTATTAACACAACATTCTTACAAAATTACGTGATTATATGAATAACAACGTTTGTAAACCTCATTTTTAACCTCACCTGTGTAAGTTTAAATAATAGCTGATTTCCGAATATTCGTTTATACCCAAAAGCATTAAGCGTTAATCGAGAGAATACTCAAATGGCTTAAAATATATTTTTTTGTACCAAAGTAATGAACCTTTTGTACCAGGAAAAGTTAGGATTTTATGTATTCTAATTTCAATTGCTCTCTCCGTATGTATGTAAGTATATGTAATATCCATCCACAATCAACATAATACTGACCTTCTTACAGGTTATTCTTGAGCACCATATATAAATTCATGTGTAAATAGTTGTTTGACACTGTTTTCTATTAAATCCAACGATGCCATATCATATGGCCCATATGACATGAAAATTATGTACTAAAGAATTTTTTATATCGACAGCGACCTTACCGCTCTCTGTATGACAATGAGCATATTAATTTCCCGCGCGCTATTGATAATGTTGAAACTGAGTAAAAGTCATTCGATTATTTCTATATCGTGGGACAATTGGCAGTGAAACATAATATTGGCATAGCAAAAATTTAAAAAAATTAATATAATTGGCTTTTTTAAATATTACATGTTTTCATTATATTAAAAACCGTGATGAACATATCAGAGATAACAGTATATTTTGAATTCGCGTGGGGTCTCTATAAACGCGGGGCCCGGGACAAATTGCCCCCTCTGTGCGTCCCTGTTAATTACTAATCGAAAAATAGTGAAAATAAATTTTATTATTAACAAAACCTTTTTAAAATGTGAATTTAAGTTTTGGTAGCCGCTGTGGTCGAGTGGGTAGCGATGCGTCCTATAGCTCGATATGCCACGGGGTTCGAATTTCGAATCTCTGCCAGGGCAAGTAAAATCTTATTTATAAAAAAGTTTTTTTCTCATAGCGATCACCCTCCGACGGCAGGCAATGGCAAACCTCCGAGGGTATTTCTGCCATGAAAAAGCTTCTCATTAAATACTACTGCGGCACAAAACTATAGGTCCCTCCATTTGTGGTATAATATGAAGACGCAAACCACAAATGCTATGAGAACCTCGGCCAAACATTGAGCTATGTATATAGTGTAAGCGCCAAATTATTATTATTATTATGTGCCAGGTAATACGGGAGTTTGCAAACGCCACGGAAAAATATGGGAGTGGAAAATTTTACCCTTGGCGCTGAAGCAAAAAAGTTCTTTTTGGCTTATTTCATGCTTCTGCATACAATTCATCTTTGCTGTCCAAGCAAATCTGTCTGTTTCTAATACATTTTACATGACGAAAAATAATTTTTTGTTAGTTCAAAGCTCGTTTAACTGGTATGACCAGTAGAGTAGCAAACTTGATTTATGTATTTTATTGGCAATTCGAATTTTAAAATTTTGTAATTTTCATCATATAGTATGAATGAAACAAAATACAAGTAGCTTATTGTTCTAGCTCAGCTGCTGCAACCTACTCAACGTGCATTGGTAGGTTCGTTATAAACTTATTAAAAATAAATATTTGTTTTAGCAAATAAGATTCCATCCAAAATTCTTTATAAATTAAACTCTGTAAAAATTAAAGTATTGTTTTAAAATATGTTAACTAGTTTTCCAATAACCATTTGCAATAAGCCCCTAAAACCCCAACAAACAAATTTTGAAAAAGTACTCATAAAGACTCCAAAAATTGTTTAACTCTACATAGCTTAAAAAATCAACGAAATTCACTGATAATACGAAATGTGAAATGAAATCGAATTTATTCCTTTTTAAATTGGTTTTTTAATGCAAACTAATAATTTTTTTTGAGTGCAGGCCTAATAAATTTTTAACATCTTTAATCGTTATCGAACGTAACAGCCGTTTTTAATCGAATATATTTTAAATATGCAACATTCAATTTTAGAAGTTTCGTAACTTATGATAATTATCATCGACCTAGCCAAAGCGGTAATATCAAAGCAACAATTGAATAAATCCTTTCACCGCATTTATACTTAAATTATAAGTCATACTACTGTGTGAACATCAGACTTCATTGTATTTGTAATTTTACTTTATTATAAAAATCTCGTGAAAATTATGCAGTGATTTTTTCATTTTCTAATTTTTGTAAACAATTTTAGTTTCTCTAACCTTGCGATCTAAAAATCTTGTTCCCAAGAACAATCTTCCCAAATAAAATTTCTTTGGTACAAATTTACGTATAAAGTTTTATCAAATAAGGATTTATGGCTTGTATTTAAAATTTCCAATGTGTTTCAAAATTTGTGATCGCATTTTAAATACCTTCTCCGGTCACTTCCTTCGACACCCTAATTTCGAAAAGCTTCTTAAGAAACGAAACGAAATTATTTAAAAAATAAAGAACAAAGATTTTTTTTTAAATTTATGTTCAATATTTTCATTAAAATTCGTACACACTATTTCAGTCGGTCAAAAACTACCTTTGCGCGAATTTTGGATATGTTGCAATATTATAGTTCTATCAAAAAAATATTCAGTACTTTTTTACTTTTTTATAGACAAAGCGTAAGAGATTTTTAAAAGGTTGTTTGTTTTTGTTTAAAGTAAAATTTTTCATACCTTTGTTAATAAAAAAAATTAGTTTGCTGGAAAATCATTTTTGCAAAATTTTAAAAACTAAAAAAAAAAATATATGTATGTGATAGAACGTATGTATGTATGTATATCAAAGAATAAAAGTACATTTTTTTTATCGCAAAACTAATTATAATTCAGATATTTAAAACTACGTATAAAACAAATCAGCTCGAATTTCATTTTGCACCTACTCATACAACTCTGCGGTGGTTGCGCACATTTTCATCGTTAACTCTCACTTGCGTAACATCACTTCACTCATATCGATATAAATCGCTGCGAAAACTGATAGTGGCGGATTAAATGTTTACAAGCAAGCGGTTTGTGGTGAAGCGGATGACAAGTTCGAGACTAAAAGTTTCTTTTTCACTCATTTTACTTGCACACCATTTTCATGGAAAAATTTTGCTGTGCATTTCAAAAGTAGAGCGCATTAAAATTTTCATAGCAGTAAAGCGTACACAGTTGGCAGAGCAGGTTGTGGCGCGCAAACAACAAAGAACAAAAAAAAAAATTAAGTAAAGAAGAGAAATCAGCAAAACTTAAATTCACTGCTGTCTTAACGTTGAAGCAATAATGGAGCAATTAAAGTCGCATTTGGCCGTGGTGACCGGCGCCAGTTCAGGCATTGGCGCCGCCATTGTGCGCGATCTAATTGCAGCCGGTTTAATTGTTATCGGTTTGGCGCGACGCGTCGAGCGCGTCGAAGCGTTGCGCCAAGAGCTGCCATCCACAGAACAGCGTGCACGCTTGCACGCCATTAAATGCAACATTGCCGATGCACAGGATGTGGCAGCAACATTTATGCGCATCATTCGCGACCACGGACCAGTGCATGTGTTGGTCAACAATGCCGGTTGTTTGCGGAACGGACAATTGGCTACCATGGCTGGAGACGAGGTGCAAGAGGTGTTGCAAACGAATGTAATGGGCGTGGTCAATTGTACACGGCATGCGTTTGCCAGTATGCGGGCGCATCGCGTCGACGGACACGTTATACTGATAAATAGCATTTGTGGACACAAGGTACCGGTGATACCAGGCCACATGCTGACCTTGAACATTTACCCGGCCACAAAGTTTGCACTCACTGCGATTAACGAGATTTATCGGCAAGAGTTCAAAGAGTTGGGCACACGTGTTAAGGTGACGGTGAGTGGATGTGGGGGTTTTGGATATGTGGAAAATCGGATTTAAATTTCAATTGACATTAAATGTAATGTGTAGTTAAAGTGAAAGTCAAATAGCATCAAGTGAAAAGTGATGTTTCAACAAATTACGTCGGTTAAAGACCGAAATACGTATGTACATACTTATGTATGTATGTTTGTATTTTCAGAAATTCGAGCATTTCGAGTAGTATGTTATGGGCAAAGGATGCATATAATGCCCGCCTTCCATTCCTCAATCGTCGGCGGCTTATCTCTGTACTGCATTGACTTGGATGTATGTATATGTAGGCATGTAGCATCAAACAAAGACGTCAAGTGATATTTGATCAATTCAAAGTTCACGCTTCACGAGCTGTGTGTCTAGTAGTGCTGTCTCGTTGTCATAAAATTTTGTCAGGACTTCAATTTCAGACAGCGTATAGTCCATATTATAATACCGTAACAGACTCAATTGCTTTCCATCAGCCCATACATCACAAGCAATTACAGCCCTTGAACTTCTTCGAGGTTTCAATCCCCGCAAATACAGACATTTTCCTTCATACGCCGCCTTAACAGAGAATTAAGGCTCATTACATTTTATTGAGGCATTTAAAACAAAACTGAACATAAAAAACCTTGACAATTTGATTTATTGTTTAAATACTTTTTTTTAAATATAAAAAAAAAATATTTTGAAATCTAGCACATGAAAATAAGTCTTACCATTTTACCTAAAATGAAAACATAAAACAAAATCTGTTTTTGTGAAATTCTTTCATATATTAAACCTTCTGCAAATAAAAGAAATTATTATGTGCAAATTTCCACAGAAGTTCTACGTATCATATAAAACAAAACCTTTTGGAAATGCATATACAAGATATATGTACATAGGTAGTTTTTACATTTTTGTGGCAAATTGGAGTGATTTAAATTTCCATTTAATTTTCGATAATTTTTTGTGATAAATGTGTTGCTCTTTTTCTCTCATATAACGAGAGCGCTCGTTTTACTTGCTATGTTTAAATTATATTGGCTATTAAGCACCATACTCGAGAGTGTTTTGAGTTTGTGAAGCGGACTTAACGCGATCACTCTTGTACGAAAATATTGCACGACCCAAAAGTTTGTCATACAAAATTTATTTTTGTTCACACGGGCGCACTATTTACACAAACTTCATTTATTTCAAAGTTTAGTCACGTTTGAACATGTAAAATTAACGCGATGAAATCTGAGAAAGAGGGGAATAAAATAAGAGGAAAACAGGGGGTGAAAAATTTTGAAAATCCGACTTTGAATTTCTTACCTAAACATAATTTTTGCAAATAAGAGTAAACGTCTGAAGGTAGCTTGCTATACAATTTTTTAATGGCGATGTAAGTTCAGCAATTCCCTACGATAGTTGTTTATACGAGGAAACTTTTGTTTCTTATGTGAGACAAAGTATTCACATTTTAACTATTTTCATGTAGGATAAGTGATATAAATGTATATACTTTTTTAACTTATATGTATTTATGAAAGGTTTTTTTATTTATAAATGTTTAACTACATATTCAAATCGTTTTTTTTTTCCAGAGCATTAGCCCAGGTCTCGTAGACACAGAACTAATATCAGAGCGTCAGAAAAATATTGTTGATGGAAAAATTCTACGTGCAGAAGATGTGTCGGGAGCCGTTATATATGTGCTGTCCCAGCCAGCAAATGTTCAAATCTACGAACTTATAATGAAACCAATGGGTGATATGATATAAGCGAAAAAACTTTTTCTTAACCCACCATATTCAGCAGTTATACGTATATATTTAAATAAATAACTATATTAATCAACATACTATTAGTATACTTTGTGTGCGGGAATTATTTTAAACGGAACTTGAATATTAAGTTCAACCAATTTAATAAAGTGAATTAAAAAAGAAATTATTACAGTCGATATCACCATCATAATACGTTTACCATCACTTAGCAGATTAAATAAAGTAACGACGAACCATTCAGCCGGCCTCCTACAAAATAAATAACTACGTCCTAGAACATGTAAACAGTTTTGTTGACCTGTGTGTTGGTATGGATTGTAAACTCAATTTTAATTTTCATATTAGTTCCACAGTTAATAAAGCAAGGGGTGTACTGGCTTTTGTAAAGCGTTGGTCAAAGGAATTCCGCGACCCGTATATAACTAAAACACTTTTTACTTCATTAGTAAGACCAATACTGGAGTATGGTTCCATAGTTTGGAATCCTCGTTATCAGGTCCATTCAGACCAACTAGAGTCAATACAAAAACAATTCTTACTTTTTGCTTTGAGAAATCTTCGATGGGATTCGCCATACAATCTTCCCCCTTACACTAGTCGTTTAAAACTTATTAATCTTCCTACTCTTTCGAGTCGCAGAGAAATGTTAGGTATAATATTTCTGGTAAAATTAGTCAATGGATGGATCTCAAGTCCATTTCTTCTAGAGCAAATAAATTTTAATGTACTCTCCCGTGCAACGAGAAACTTTAAACCACTTTTCTTGAAACTATGCAGAACTAACTTTGAGTTGAATGAACCGTTTCGGGGTTTATGCCAAGACTTTAACAATCATTCCAGCACCTTTGATGTATCGGACTCACTTTTTATAATTAAAAGAACTATTCTATCCTCTCTTAATAACAGCTAACGATCCAATTTTCTTACTTTGCATTTCTCTAACTTTGTATTCGGCTGATGAATTCTTATTCTGTAGCTGAGCAGCTTGGGATCTCGACGCTTAACAAACTTTCTTCTGTCACGACTCGGCACCTAAGATTTGTATATTTAAAAAACATCCGTACGTTATGCGGATTGAGCCCCTCGTGCCGGTTGGGCGGGAAAGTGGGTTTCCGTTGGGTTATAATAATAACATCGAATTAAAGAGTTTCATACACGTGATGGACGGGGACATAATGACTTCTTCTACTGATGTCTTCATATGACTTTAGTTTGTCATAAACTTGGTCACAACAGTGGGGTAGAAGGTGAAAACGACAAATTGTTAAAATTCTGCACTTAAATTACATACGACTTTTAAGCAAAATGCCACAATAACGACTTAAGTTTCACAGCTTAAACTTGATAATCTTGCTGAAATTCGTTTACAGGTACTGTTCAGAAATTATTTATAGGTATATATGTATGTATATGTACATATGTACATACATACATTAAAAATGCCATAAAAGTCTTTTGTTGAATATTTCGTATTCACTTTTGTTTAACTTCTTAATGCCATACTAACGTAACCATTAAAATGAAGAAAATTAACGTCTGTTAGGGAGGTACTTAAAATTTAATATCTATTCCGATCGAGGCCATGATGTAGGTCTAGGCAAGTACGGAATGCCAAAGTTTAAATTTTTTTTAGGTTGCAATAGATTTGGCCAAGTAATTCAGAAAGCCGGTGAACGTATTTATAAAATGTTGTGCGAATTCACGGTCGAGTTAAACAAAGGTTGCGACAATCGAGAACCGCTAGATCGTTCTTTGTCGATTTGACAGCATCTACTCATTAGATGACGTAGTAAGTAAGCCACCTTTACATTATCTTATTTGTTTGCAAATATGAGTGACCGTGCGAGACGTATGAGCGTATGATGGTAAAAACATTTATGTAAATTATTCACCGTCGGAACATGAGTTTCCGTAAATGCAAAAAACGTGGTAAATTTTGCTTCGTTTTACATCGCACAATGGTTGCATTAGGGTACAGTGGTGTTTCTGGGTATGCGGTTACAGTTGCACGGCTGTACTCAATCCCTACTCTTACGTCCACGTTCGTGCACCCTGGGCAACGTGAGCAACCAATGTAGGAGATACGGTATCCAACCCGTGTGGAGCCATGGGTCACGGCTAATAGAGAGGGAGCCTTAGAGCACTAAAGTCCGCAGCGTTTGTTCACCAGGAAGTGCGGCTGCAAGCGGGCGTCTATTTTGGAGCAAGCGGCTCGCTATATAAACGAATTTAAAATTTCAACCCCCAGCAATGGGTTGTGCGCTGGGCTTGCAACCCGCCACGTAAAACAAATATACAATGAAAAGTAAAGCAAAGCCTCGGACAGGATCTCCCTTTTTAGATGACGACCACGGCATCCGAACCCTTAATTGGGAAGGTGCCTCTGCCCGGCAGGTAGAAGTCCTCCGCAGAGCCAAGGCTGACATCACCGCCATCCAAGAAATGCGATGGACGGGGCAAAGGAGGAAAACGGTAGGCCCTTGCGACATATACTACAGCTGCCATGTAAAGGAGCGCAAATTTGGTGTCGGATTTGTGGTGGGAGAGAGACTTCGCCGTAAAGTACTGTCGTTCACTCCGGTGGACGAGCGTCTCGCCAATATCCGCATAAAGGCGAGATTCTTCAACATCTCCTTGATTTGCGCGGGCCCGTAACATGTTAGTCTGTAGTACCAGGTTCCAGCATAGGAGAATACATCAGGCTACGTGGCTGTCTCCAGATGGTAAGACACGAAACCAAACCTACCATGTTGTGATAGACGGAAGGCACGCTTCCAGTGTCCTAGATGTGCGCACGATCCGAGGAGCCAACATCGACTCAGACCACTATCTTGTCGCAGCCAAGATACGCACGCGCCTCTGTGCGTCAAAAAGTGAGCGGAAATGGACACAAGGAAAGCTCGACGTCGGAAAGCTGCAATCACAACAGACAGCCACGCACTTCGTTACTCGACTCGCGCTCCTGCCCTCTAAGAGCACTAATCAACACAGCGATATTTCAGAGCAATGGAACCACATCTCTTGCTCTTTACGTACCGCCGCTGAACAATCTATTGGTTTTCAGCGAGCCCGGAAAAACGACTGAGGTGTCGCATTGCAACGGAACGGAAAGATGCTGCCTACATGACCACGTTATGATCGAGCTTTGTGAGAGATATATCGTGAGTTGAAGAAGGAAGCGAGACGCATTTCTTGAGAGAAGAAGAGAAAGGCCGAAATGCGTGAGTGCGAAGAGCTTGAAATGCTGGCCGACAGGAAAAGCGCCCGATTGGAATCTAATTGTACTTTGCCCAATCCACAAAAAGGGTGATACTGCAATTCACGCCAACTATCGTGGTATTAGCCTTCTTAACATCGCATATAAGGTTTTGTCGAGCGTATTGTGTGAGAGACTAGAGTCCACCGTTAATGAACTGATTGGACCTTATCAGTGTGGCTTTACACCTGGTAAATCTACTATCCACCAAATATTCACAGTGCGCCAGATCTTGGAAAAGACCCGAGAAAGAAAAATCGACACTCACCACCTTTTTGGCGACTTCAAAGCCGCTTTCGACAGCACAAAAAAAAATTGCCTTTATGCCTGAATTTGGTGTCCCCGCAAAACTTATACGGCTATGTAAAATGACTTTGAGCAACACCACCAGCTCCGTCAGGATTGGGAAGGACCTCCCCGAGCCGTTTGATACCAAACGAGGTTTCAGACAGGGTAGCTCTTTGTCGTGTGACTTTTTAACCTGATGCTGGAGAAGAAATTTCGAGCTGCAGAACTAAATCGGTCAGGAACCATCTTTTATAAGAGTGTGCAGCTGCTGGCGTACGCCGATGACATTGACATCATCGGCCTTAACAACCGCGCAGTTAGTTCTGCCTTCTCCAAACTGGATAGAGAAGCAGAGCGAATGGGTCTGGAGGTGAACGAGGGCAAGACGAAGTATCTCCTGTCATCAAATAAATAGTCGGCACATTCACGACCTCGTTTACTAAGGAACCAGCATTAACATCAATAATAATGTCAGCCTCGAAATCCAAAGGAGGATCACTCTAACCAGCAAGTGCTACTTCGGACTGAGTAGGCAACTGAGCAGTAAAATCCCATCTCGACGGACAAAAATCACGCTCTATAAGTCCTCATTATGCCCGTCCTAATGTATGGCGCAGAAGCATGGACGATGAAGTGTTCGAGAGAAAGATTCTCCGAAAGATGTATACGTATGGGCTTTTACAACTTTGCGATGGCGAATACCGTAGAAGATGGAACGAAGAGCTGTACGAGCTTTATAACGACATAGATATAGTGCAGCGAATTAAGACCCAGCGGCTTCGTTGGCTTGCTCATGTCATTCGATTGAATGAAAGTATTCGACGCGGTACCCGCCAGTGGTAGCAGAGGAAAAGCGAGGCCTCCTCTGCGTTGGAAAGACCAGGCGGTAAGGGACTTTTCAACTGGCGCCAGTTAGCGAAAGAGCGAAATAACTGGCGTGCTGTGCTAAGCTCGGCCAAAATCGCATAGAAAGAAGAAGTCGTCTATTATTCTTGGTGCAAATTATATTCAAACAATGAGGCAAAATATTCTATCGGATTCAACAATTTTTTAAGCAGCCCGGCTTTAAAGAGACTACGATGGATTATATCAACTATCAACGAATGTCGAATTCGTTCCGGTATGGTTAAAAAGGCCGACATATTTTGTTAGCGAAACGGAACGGAAATTGCAACTTCTTTGGTTTTATTGATACTTGATAGTTAAGCCATAAACCAATTTTTAATTTATAAAACTGAAGCGTACATATACACTGCATTGCGAATTTATAGCGTAACCAAATATTGAGAAACTTGGACAATATATTTTTCTTGTTATTAATTTCATTTTTAATTAAATACAGGTCATTTTCCGAAAAAAACCATAAAAACCAACCTTTTAATTTTTATAGCTAATTTAATGAAAGGAAATATGACAGGTCTTAAGGCATCAATATACTTTAAAATTTAATCACGGTTTATGTATGTTTATGTAAAATCATATATTTTACTTAAATATATATTGCATTTACATATTATATACAAACATACTATACGCCATCAACGACTCATAAAGTGTTTATTTTTGTTGAAAAAATGTGCAAGGTTTTTTGCATCAAATATTAAATGCACATATGTACATACGTACATCTCCTTCAACTTTGCTGGCTCTATTGGACACTCTCTAGTGAAGCGACTACTTTGCAATATTTACCATGAAATGTGAAAAATTTCAATAATAAAGCAATTTTACAAGACTGCATGCGACGTTTGCTCCTCTCTCCCTCCCATACCAACATATGTATGTAACAGCAATATTACATACTTCACTTGTCAAAGTCTTGAAATAATATTGAAAGCCTCTCAGTGGTTCTTTCCTATGGCGGAGAATGCAGCATATGGCATGTGGCAATAATAAGATGATAACATTCATGTTGGCTTACCTTTGCAAAAATTGTATAAAATAGTTTCTGTGTGGAAATGTAATAGAGATAAATATATTTTTTAAATCGTTTTTGTTATTTACAAGCACAAATATTTACTTAGATAGGTGAATATAATCGTATGTACATATGTATTTATGTATTAGAACTACCACCACCTTTTATGTGGTCCATAACCGAAATCACTGAGCGGTACTCGTAGTACTCGTATGTAAGTGTCCATCACATTGTTAGTAACACCTTTGCGGCTACGAGTATAGAAAAAAGAACATTGAGCGTATTGACTGGCATAAGCGAGGAGAAAGACGAGCATTACTTGTATATAGCAAATGCTTTCAGGCAGTTACTTGTATGGAAAACAAATTTAATAATTTTCAGTGGCGTGTACTTTGAGAATGCAATGTTTTATTCAAATTTATGAATCGATGGTCGATTGTTGAAAATCATTATTTGTTAAGCAATACCACATACATATCTTTCATATGTAAAAGGATAATTTACGAAAATGCATCAAATGCGATATACATAAATATTCCTAACTTTTGCTGTCAATTCACTCGAAAACTTACAATATAATAAAATATTCAATTTCGAGGTTCCTGGTAATCCGTACTAAATCTCAATAAAATTATAAAAATCAATAATGGAGGATTATGAAGTCCTTGTACTTGTACACAAGGCTATTATAAATTTGTTCGCATAACGGTTGTTTGTAACAGCATAAAATAATCGAGATAGATATAGGCATATACATATATACGAAAATGATCAGAATGAAAAGATAAATCGATTTAGCCCTGACTGTCTGTCCGTCTGTCCGTGGTTACAATAACTTGAGTAACAATTGAGATATCTCTATATAATTTGGTACATAGATTGCTCTTTCGACAGGGTAGGTTAGTATTGAAAATGGTCAAGATCGGTCAATAACCACGCCCACCTCCCAAATAACGGAAATTTTTGAAAAATGCAAAACTCCGATTTTTTGGTATCCATTAAAGAAAATTATGTGAAATTTTGTATTTGGAGCGATTTTGAACTAAGAAATTAGGTATGTATCAATGAAATTTTGAAAAATCGGCGGTGTAAGGTATCGTCACAAAACTTGGTGGACATATTTTATTTGATATCGGTATTATTATCGTAGAAAATTTTTTAAATCAGATCATAACCAAACCCACCTCCAATATAACGGAAGTTTTGGAAAATGCAAAAACTTCATTTTTCGGTATCTATTAAAACAAATTGAGTGAAATTCGGTATTTGGAGCGATTTTGAACTAAGAAATTAAGTATTTATGTAATTTTGAAAAATGGGAGTTGCCACGCCCACTTATGAAACAAAATACATACATTCATATTTTTTACATATACATACATACATAAGTACATAGGTGTATGAGTTGTAAATATGGATCGTGAAAACTTTTTATCATGAGAAAAAATTTAATTGATTAAAATAAAAATTAACATTTAGAGAAACGATTTTAAAATTACACATTGTCCCACAAATTTTCTATTTTACAGGAGAAGGGAACAGGTAATGAATATGGCCGATTGAGCTAGAAACAAATAAAAAATTGGGCGTGGTTTCACTGATTTCAACGTTATAAATTTTTTTTGGTGGAAATGAAGGCACGACAAAAAATTTAATATATTTTGAACGGTTACAGATTCTGAAAGGATAGCGTTTTACGGATAATTGATTACATTTTTATTTATTACTTCGTGAAGAACACAAAAAATTTCGTGTGCACACTTGACGTAGCTTGACCCATTATGAAAATTAATTTAAACAAATTTTTAAGGTTGTACTCATTACTGGGCCTTGAGCTTTAAAAAAAAGTAAGTAATTATAATCAACTGTCAAATTCTCTGCTTAAATTTTCAACTTGCACAGTGTAATCCAGTAAGCGAAATTTATTAAACCAAATTAATCACTAAACTATGTAAATATCTTTGTATATAATAAAAAAAATAATAGTCGAAATAAATGTACGGGCATATACAGATGTCTAGGTGTTGGCTGGAATGCTGCATGACACATACGTATGTATGTATATACACATTTAAGCTTCAATCCTTTAGTCTTTCAAATTTTCCTTTCTGAACAATGTAACTTTGCACTTTGCACTTTTAACAGTTTACTAGATTTTCAACTCTTTTCACTTATAACATTTTTTACATTACTGACCTTGCCGCTTGACATGCCAGAATGTGAAGGTCACGAACGAGCACAGTCAAAAAAAAAAAAAACACACACACAAAACGGAAGACGCTAAAATAAAAATATGTAACTAGCAAACAAACATGAAGATGACCCTCCACCTTCCCGCGGATTTCCGGAGCACCGTGAACACATCAAACCCTGCAGATATGTATATATGGTTGGCATCACACACATGTAATAGTATTTTTACAGTTTTTACACGCAAGGAAATTTAATGAAATTGACTCTCTCATTTCAAGGTCTAGGGAACGCTATACCCTAGCACTTAAAGTTGGAAATAAAATCTCGCCATTGAAAATAAGATCTATTATGTGAAGAGATGATAGTACGAGTATATGTACTCGCTTAAGTACATACTTGCATATACATATATACATATATGTATATAAGCTGCAGGCGAAATAAGTTTCCTTTGAGTAAGTACACATTTTCGCTTACGTTAACATCAGCGCATTATATATTCGTATTTATCTTTACACTAGGATGGTAAAAGAAAACTTGTAAAGAAAAAACGAAACAATCAATATATTTTCATCCGTAAGACATCATCGAATAATACACATTTGTTCAGTTAAGCAATATTTAATATAAACTTTTTTTAAGAGTCCGTAAAGATTCACACAAATTGCTAAACTTCAAAAAGAAGCGTCTTTTATTATTTTCTTCTGTTGATGTTCGCATAATTTCCAATAATTCGGTATTATTACTTGAACTACCCTAAAGATTTACCGGTCTTGATGATCTCTTAATTTTTTTTTTAATGAAATGGGTATTTCTTCGATGTGGAAAAGTGCTAGGGATAAGGACATAAAAATTGCGACTTTACATTTTTGCACCATCCCATGAACACACAAGTTCATACACATATCCATACTCTGTTCACAAATTATAGCACAACCACATTTGGACAGATTTACGCACTTATTTTTTCTTCGAATTAATTCAAATTATTTTTAAGTAATTTTTTTAATAAATACTTATTTTTTAAGCTATTTACAAAGTATACAATGATTAAGGAAATTTTCATTAAAATTTTGAACTTTTAATAAACAATTTTAGAATTTTTCGTGTACGTAGTTTTTTTGGCTCATTTGCTGCAAATTTCAAGTGTCTACAAGTGATCACAGATTTTTGACAAAACCGCGATTATTTTTTATATGGAAAAAATGGTGAAAGAGCGTCAGTAAAAAAATTATCGAAAATAAGTGATAATTGAAGCCACTAGAAAGCTGCATTTTGTTGTACTATAATTGCATGAGTTACATATCTGCATACCCCAAACATTTTTAAATTTATTTTTTAAAAAGTTCATTATTTTGATGAATTTTTTGATAAATATTTTCTACTTTTTTTATTAAATTTAAAAAATTGTTTCAATGGTGTTCGTTAGAGAATTAACGATATTTTAATTGAAAAATAATTTAAAGTTATTTGAGGATAAATAAATTGTGCAATTGTGTGAACTATATTTGTGAACAGAGTGTACATACGACTATGCTTTAGAAAGGCGCTGTTTTCTTTTCGCTGATGTTTCGCCTCGACACAAGTGGCAATAAAAGTAGCAGTGTAACCAGAAGCTTATACCATATGCACATATAAACATAGTATATAAGTGTATGAATATAGATATTACACTTAACCTTGTAAGTATGTTTAACCTTAAAATATGAAGAACAGTGTTTTTGAAGTCATTTCTTTTCCAGACAGTTTCTTTATACAGGGTAACAAAATCGTTGACAACTCAGAAAAATATGCCACCATAGGTCAAGTTATAACAACACTGAACTTTAACATTAAAGACATTAGTCAAATTTCTCAAGAAGAAATTTGTAAGGCAACATAAAACTGAGACTTGGGGAAAAATGCTCGACATAGTACAAAGTTCAAAACCTACGCAATACCAACCACTCATTTTCTATGTGGAACGAAATTGGTAAAATATATACAACTACGACTGGGCCATTTAAAGCTGAACCAACTCCACATTATAGACTGCAACACCTCAAGAATTTGTAAATTTTGCAACTCTACTCCGGTATCCATCAAGCTTGTCATTGCTAACTGTGACCAGCTTAACACACATAGAAATTTTAGCTTCCATGGCAACGATCCATTTGAATACATATTCAACCCTACAACCGAAAACAACCAAAAAATTGGTCTTAAGAATATCTTATACATATATACAAAGAAATCTAGCTGAAACTTTTGGAAATCATTGTTAACTTTATGAATGCAAAAATAAGTAACCAGCATTGTATGGGAAGTCTAAAGAGAAAAAGGAGCCATAGCTTTTCTTTTTTTAACAACTGGGCTTTTATATTTTTTTAATTGTAATTTTCAGTATGTAAAAATAGATAAATAAATCTATAAAAGAAACCATATGTATATGTATGTATGTACGTAAATAAAAGTTTCAATCTTGTAGAAAATTTGCAAAAAACAAACTTTTCAAAACTTCCAATTTTTATCGTAAGTTTTAAAAACATTTCGCGAATGGAGGTTTGTAACGTATAGAATTTAAGTCTGATGGCATTAATAAAATCTATTAAAATCACTTGTCTCAATCGAAATTATATTCACTATTTAAAGGTACAAGGCACAAACATATATATGTACATTCTTATGTATATTTTTTTTCCAATTTCACTCCGTTAATATGTTATGTAAATGTGGGAATACGTCCAGTTGTGATTTATTTTAATCACCATAAATTCGCAACATAAATTATTAGCCGTGCCTGGCTGACTTGCTGTTATTCTTAAAAACGGATTTGAGCTCACAAAATCTAAATACAATATCTAACAATTTATACAAATAATATTTTCTTTATTCTATCTTTAAGTTTTGAGAACACATCTTTCGACAAAAATTCTCTAGGCACAAGTTGCATCTTACTCTTACTTATTTCTTATTAACTTTATTGGTTAACATCTAGTTACTTTATGCAAAAATGATTCCAATTAGAATTGTTGTTTTCATTATTACAAATTAAATTGCACCTTAACCTAACCCTTTCGACCCCAACGTTTTTACTGTATCCCTAAAAACTTTGTTTTACTTTGAATCATTTTGTAGTCATTTAAGGAGTGTCTGGCCAAAAGTTCAAGTCGCCACGCGGATTCGTTTGGGCGGTAGAGAAAGTTGCTTGTGAGCAACGTTGGGCAAATGTGGTATATAAAAAAAATGTGTTTTCTAATTATAGCCGTATTAAGTTTTATTGAATTATTTTAAAAGTGAAGGATGAAAGAACAAAAAACAATTTTTGTTATTATTACAGCAAAGATGGACTTTACATTTAAGACATTTGGACATTGGAGTTCCTGTTTTGCACAATTTCCAGCGACCTTTTTCGCCAAATACTACCCATTGATCCACTTTATCATACCGCTTTGCATCTGGAGGGTTCGGTTGGAACCGATACTTTTTGGTGCTTTGCGAAGACACACTGCTCGAGGGAGAGATACCATCGGAAGATGTTGGATTATTTTTTTTCCAAATTCGATGGTCGACCTCTTTTTATTTAGATGGAATCTTCAGAAACGGAACTATATTGCAAAAGTGCATTAGCAATTTCCAGTTGAAATTGTATTACTGGAATATGTTTCTGGTTGGGTTGAAGTAAACGAAGACGTTTTTTATAAAGCAACCGGGCATTTGTAACGGATGTTCCTAGGCACCAATAGAATATTCTTATGTACCATTTTATTGAGCGGTGGTTAACCTTGTACAGCTCCATGAGCATATCAGCCAGGTCAACACCTCCCATGCCTTTATTATAGGAAGCAAAAATAGCAGGTCTTGGAAGATCAATGTAAGCTTTTTCCTTCGGGCTGCAACGCTCACAAACATCAAAAGGTTGGTGGTCTATGCACAAAGATGCTAGCAAAACTGATTTGTTGTCAAACCACTTTAGACATACTAGATTATAATTAGCTTCACATCTCACGCCAAAAGATCCTCTTCCTGTTTTTTGAGTTCAGCATCTGAAAGCAACTGGCAACTGCTTACCCGATTTTTACGTATAGTACCTACATTAGTTTGCTGTGTGATCAAATCAATACAACGAGTATCAAACATTTTTTCGAAATATTCAATTGGTGTCAAAACTTCATGAACTTCCAGGATATTATCGTCCTTCAAAATAGTCCCTGGGGCTTCATATGGCCTTGATCTCCATTTGAGAGATTTCGGATCAATTTTATCAAAGCACATATTAACACCACCAGAAGATTCTTGCTCAAACTCATCCGCCAGTATGTTGTCAAGAAGGCCGATCTCTATGCTTTCTCCTCTTTCCACGATCCCTTCCAAAATCCTCTCCAGCACTGCAGATATGTCTTCCACCTCATCGCCGCTTTCTCCGTCATTGGAAACATCCCAATCGAATTTCAAAACTATTTAAATATCTTTGTTTGTCAAGCCCCTCTCTTGAGGTCTCAAGTATGTAAATTAATTACCATAATTGCCCAAAGTTGCTCACAAGCAACTTGACAACTTTGAAAATTACTCATATATAAATATTTTATTTACTTGATATTTACTAAAAAAGATTCAATAAACATATATTAAATTTTTGTTATAATTTTGAAAAAAAAAAAAGTCACATGTATAAAAACCTGTTTCTAAATTCGCAATCAAATTAGCTGTTGTTTTATTCAACTTAAAGAGAACACTTGTAGCTTTCGATATCGATACGGTTACACGAACAAAAACAAAAACAACGCTGACCGTTAGTGGTCAAACATATGAAGTATCCCACAAGCAACATTGGGGCCGAAAGGGTTAAGACTTGTAGTACACCAAAATATGTTATTAAACTAAATAGCAATTCAAAAAAACTATAAAATTGTTTTTGCTGAAACTAAGCACACGCTCTATTTTGGAGCTTTTGTACATCATTTACAATATTTCGCATCCTTAGCGAAATTCCATTCTAACTTTAACTAATTAACATATACAATCTTTTATCTACAAATTAATTCGTTCACGTTCGCATTAATGCCGCCGTGAAGCAAATAAATTCGTGCCGCAACCAACAAACGCTCATACATACACATTACACAGAAATAAATATGTGTGTATGTAAAATTTCTACTTCATAGTACTCTGTCGTAAATTCAGAAGGCAATTTGTAAATTTTACTCATATAGCCGAAAGCTGCAAAGCTCTCAGCTAAATTGTCACCAAATGGAATTGGGAACGACTGGGATGTTGTGTTCTAGTATTTATGAAATTACAAAACGGATAATGTGAAGCTAAGTTGGAGTTCGGTGAAAAGAACAACTAACTATACGAACAGTTTCATATGTATTAACAAATTTGTATGAACACACAAACGAGTACATATATGTATGTATGTTCATACATAGATATATACACATGTATTTGCGCAAATGAACACTTAACACCTGTAATGCCCCACAACGGTAGGATAATTTAATGACCGCAGAAAAAGAGCGTCAGGACGAGCTACACAGCTGGCGGGCGTACGAAGAGAAAGTCTATGCAAGTGCATTACTAGTTAGGCTCTTTATCGCCTGCTGCTTCTCAGCTATGATGGCGTTATAATCTAATTAAAGCAACAACAATTAAATTTTTGCTCAACGTTGCCAAATGCATACGATAGTTCGTTTGTATAAGTATATTAGTGTCTATCATTGAGTGTATATAGTATTAATTGTGGTTGTGGCGTTGATCCCGTTTATACCGATCTTAAAATTTTGAAGTCTAAACTTAACATTTGTTTACGGTGTGATAAATTAAATTTTCGCTAGCTGATGCAATGGAAGAATTATGGTGTAAAACTTTAAATCTAAACAATTGGTTACTTAAGTTAAGTAAACCATAGTACGAAGTTTCAAGCATTGAATTTTTTTTAAAGAAAAATGACAAATCTGAACAATAGGTTGTATAAGAGCTAAATATATCTAACAGTCGTCCCATTAGGTCGGTTCCGACCAATGTTTAAAGCTTATAAATAAGAACTTGCTAACCATATTTCAATGAGGGAAAATCGAAAATTAAGGGACTAGTTTGCGTAAAAACAAACGGACAGGTATACGAACATTGTTAAATTGGCTTAGCTTATTATTGTATTTATCAAAGGAAAACAAAATATTTTATTAAAGTTGCTATTTGTATGGGAAGTAAATATTAGATGATATCTTCTAAGTATTAAAATACATAGAGAAATGACCTTGAAAAATTGTTAATTAATTTATTTTTAATCGGAACGATAAGCTTTTTTTAAGAGGAATTCTATACCAATAATCAATTGTCTATTTAACCATTTTTTTAAGTACTCTATTTAAGATTTGATATTAAACAATACATTTTCGACGCACTATGTTTTTCGCGATCCCGAATTTACGTGCACATCTCTTACACTTAACCTAGCTATTTGTACGTACATACATATGTGTACAGTGTAAGTTCTAAGAAATAAGTAGTACATGTGTCGCTTTGCAAAAATTATGGTCAATGTGGAAATCAGTGTTGCCATTTTTACTACGATCCTAGTTTTTCACTTCACTTTAATGGACATCACTTCTGCTCTTCCTCTTTGACCATATCACTTAGATTTTAAGCGATTTGAATTAACCTAAAAAAATTTGTTGTATTCATACTATAAGTTTACACTCTCCAAGCTTCTGTCATTTTATATATTATTTTATATACAACTCTATATGCAAATTAAAAAGTGAGTAAATTTCAAAGACAGCATTTTAACAGCAGTAACAATTTTAGATTCAACTTCTTTAGGGAATAGTTTAGTTCCATTAATTAAATTTTTTTTCTAGTCTTATTGAGGAAAATTTCATCGACGACCTCAAATGTGTTTGGCGTCTTATGATTTTGAATGACTATTCAATTTAAAAAAATTTAATTTCGAAGAGTTTGGGGAACTCATGTACCCAAACAATCGAACTTATGTTGGAGCGTTGTAAAGTTTACCCCATAGTAGTGCCACTACTAAAAGGGTTTTCTCTAAACGAAATAAATTTAACGTAGGCATCGTTAACTCTTTAATGCTATTAAATGTGTGTTTCAATATCGACAATTTTTTTAATTCGGTTCCATCTAAAGGCGTAGTAATTTACAATTTTATTGAGCTAAAGGCCAGTTTATGGCATATTTTTGAAAAAAAAAAACAACATAAACTGGACTTGAGCTCAATAAAATTGTAAATTATTAGCATTTAATAGGCCAACAGAAAAAATAAACAAACATTTAAAGACGTAATATTAAAATACACTCCTAGCAAATAGTGATTTGCAATTTTTGTTCTTTTTGAAATTCACTTTCCAGTATTATTAGTTGGTATAAGTTTCAGGGTTTTGATATGAACAATGAATTCTACGTATTTACGTTATACAAAAATACATATGTATGCCTAGCATGCTTTTTTAACGTGAAAGTGTTTTTTGTTTTCTTTGTAACTATTTCATAATAAAAACTAAATTAAATAAAGCATAAAAACGAATCGAACTAAATTTTGCTTAATTTAATACCTTTCGAAACTGAGTATTTTTTAAAAATAAATATTAATACAATACATTTTTTTATTAGTAAAAAAATAATACATTACTTATAAACTGTCTAAAAAGGACTTTTGCTGTTATTATTAATATAGGTCGTAAAAAAAAATAATTTAGGAATATTTCACTTTGATCAGCTTCGAAATACTACGATTTTTCTATCGTTTCACTTCGCTCGAAAATGTACGCGCGGCAACATTGTTGGAAATGCTGCCAGAACAGAAATAAAAATTAATTTTGCGTTGGTCCTGTATGTATAAACTTATACACAGAATACACAGGTATGCTGCAGGCAGTTTATAAGGTTCATAAGCACGGAAATTAAGCCGACTAAAACTTAATTAAATGCAGTTGGTTCAATACATACATTGTACATACGTATTTCGTGTCTATGGTAAGCTGAAAATAAGATTAAATGACTCAAAATTAAATCCTCTGCACAAATGGGTTTAAAGTGGCATAGTTAAAAAAATTAATTTAGAAAAATTATTATAAAAGTGAAAACTTAGCTGAAAGATAAATATATACTAAGAATATAAATGAGATAAGAAAATAAATGAAAATTGAAAAACTTTGAATTATTACACTTAACAGAATAAGTATACAAAATATTTCTTTTCAATATAACGTTATTTGGTTTGATGATTGCTTTTGCTTCTACTTTAATTTAATTATCGAAGGAGTACTTTTTATGATTTTTGACGATATGGTGACAGATATTTGAGCCGTACGTCGTGCAGTAAATTTATTTGTAAAATGCCTAATTCTTTCTCCTAATAAACTTGAATTAAGTACAAAGTCGGTCTTGCCCAGTTTTCGTTAGAAAGATACAATTCAAATTATGTTTCCACTTACATGAAATATTTTCGTATTTCACGCTGAAATTTCAAAAATGAAATAAATTTGTTTCTGTGGTAATAATTTGTTCATAAAGGTGAGAACAACTATGACTGTCAGCGAGCCCATATCTTGCCTTCAGACCAAGGCACATCAAATAGGTAGCCGCAGCAAACTTTTTTTTTTGAACTTTTTTCATATTTTATTTTAATTTGAATTGTCAAATTTTGAATTTCGTTGTGATAAGGATGCTTTCAGTACAATTCAAGGTAGTTGATAAAATATTTTTGAAATTTTAGCTTTTAAAAGCAAAAACAAAATATACAGAATTCAAATTTTTTTTTTCCAATTTTTCTACTGCTGCTACCTATTGAATGTGCCTTGCTTCAGACGATCTCGCCTGATAATGACAGAATAAACATTGGTATGAGTTGTAAAATACCGGAATGTGTATGTGGGTAGGAAACGATTAGAAGAGAAAGTATTTCGATGTAAAAAACTGCGATATTATTTATTATTAACGCTATACGCTCAGTGATTGGCACACCTTTTCCTGCCATTTGTGGTGTGCGTCTCTTATGTTTTACCACAAATGGAGGAGCCTACAGTTTTATGACGACTTCGAAAGGCAGATATATTTTATAAGAATCTTTTTCATGGCAGAGTTACCCTCGGAGGTTTGCTATTGTTAGGCGAAAAAAATTTCTGTTATTACGATTTTACTTGCCCTGGCTGAGATTCGAACCTCAAACTAAGCGTTATAGCACGCGACGCTACAAACTCGACCACAGCGACCAAACTGCGTTATACATATCGAGTAGTCAGAGCAAATATTGATATATTTAGTTATGGAATCCACAAAAAAAAACAATAATAAGTATTATTAAATAAAAAGTTACGTATGATCATTTTCACACTGGCGTGATGGTGATTTTCGTGATAAGTATTTGAGTCCCCAGTCAAAAACTCATTAGTCCAGGTGGTTGAAACAGTTGAAAAGTCGTTGGTGGATTGAGAAGTGAGGTGATTTAAAATTTTAAAGATATTAGGGAAGCAAAGCGGATGAGTCTGCAGATAAACGGAAGAGCAAGACAATGTATATATTGTCATCAGGTAGACAATCGTTACATTCACATCTGGGCACTCCAATCAATGTTGAGAGTTATAAATTTTGAAAAGTAGATGACTTCGTTTCTTAAGGGACCAGCATATACACCAATAACGTCAGCCTTGACATCCAACGAAAAATCTCTCTTGTCAACAAGTGCTTCGTTGGACTGAGTAGGTAATTTAACAGTAAAGGTTCCACTCGCCGAACTACACCCACAATCGCATAATCTCACATTATGTACGTTCTATGGCACAGCGAAGAAGCATGTACGATGAAGACATCAGATGAGAGGACTTTTTGAGTGTTCGAGAGAAATATTTTTCGAAATATTGATGGACCTTTTCGCTTTGTGATGGCGAATCCCGCATTGATGGAACGATGAGCGTTTCAAGGACATTGACATAGTCAACGAATTAAGCGCCAGCGGCTCCGCAGTATTGCTTTGCGAATAATTGAAAGAGCTCCAGCCCTGAAAGTATTCGACATGGTACCCGCTGGTGGTGGCAGAGTTAAATGGTGGCCTATAGGAAAGACCAAACGGTTAAGGACTTGGGTGCCCGTTATCGAAAGACTGAGATAGGTGCTGAGCTCCAAAATTGAATGAGTAAGTACGTAAGTCAGTTGCCAAGACTGTTAACACCAAAATAACCGTTTATTTTTTTCTTAAAAATAAGGTGAAAGTAGGAAGCCACAATGGATTAAAAACGAAAATATATTCTCATAAATATTGGGCGAGCTATGGTCGTAAACAAACACTGTTCATGGATTTTAAATACCACAAAGCGCATACAAATTGTGCCACATATACTTTTTTTTTGTTAACAGCGTTACTTCAAAGCTCAACACAAAGAGTTTGTAACCAATTTAGTTGTGTTAAGAAGGCACTTGCAACAAAGCAGACATTCGTATTCAAATAATAAAAAAATAGCCTACTACACACATGCATTTTCATATCCAGAAATACGTATTTACTTATATTTGCGAAAGCATAAAACTTTACAAGCTTCAGCCTCTACATTAGGCTGGGTTGTTAAACTTTTGGTTTTTCAATTTCAATAGAATTTGGATATATCCAAAAAGCATGGTGGAATAATATACAGGTGAAGTCAGTATGACTTCACCAGATGGTATGCTGCGATAATTGTGGCATGCATTTTGAAAGTAGTAGAAAGAGGTAGCAAACAAGTACTAGTAAGGAAAAAAAAGTACTCGCCGTAATTTGGAAAAAAAACCGGAATAAAAATTGTACAAAGAGTACTGAGAATGAATGAATTTTAAGACATGAAAAAAAGGAATTAAAAAATCTCTTTCCCCCTTTACTTGGTTTATGAGTACAGACATTAAATTAATGTTAAAAATAATAGTAAGAACTTATGAAGAGTACAGAATCGGACCTTTTGAAATGGGTCCGGCTATTCTTCAATATTGTACTATTGTATAGCTATAGTATAAATCATTTTAGAGCAATCGATTAGTATGTATATGCATACTAGTATGAATAAAATAATAATAAAACAACAGAATTTAAGTGGAAAAAAGCTTAGCTAAAAAAAAACACTATTTATTTAACTGCCGTCTTAATTTCACTTTTTACATTTAATGTTTTTGTTTAAATCTTTAATTATAATCTTTAATATATGTATGTGCATATATATATGTATATGAATTCGACAATATTACACACTTCATAATTTAAGAAATTTGTATTTAGATCATCTCTTAACAATGTACATATGTATGTACATTCGATGCATATTTATGTAATTCTGGCTTTAATTAACGAAAACTTCTTATCAAATGGCTTATAAATGTTGATATTAAACTTCATTCATTACTTGCAATAGTATCGGTACATGTACATATAATTCTGCCAATATGCCTAATTACGAACTTCGAAATTCCTGTTTTTGGTTGGCAACGCGGTTGATAGTTACGATCGGATTTCAGCATACCAAATTTCGGACTTTCGGAACGGAGCTACGAATTCGTAACTACGAACATTCGGATTACAGCATAGGGGTGTACATTTTAATGTAAATGAATAGATTTACTTGCCTCAATTACAAATTTTCACACAATTTTGTGAAAACAAAATGTAAATAAATTATTGTCAGTTTGTCAGTAATCCCAACGCAAATTTTTGTTCACAAAAGTACCATATTTTTTATTTTGTATGGAAAAGTAATAGAATATTAACTAAGTGTACATTACTGAAATTAACACAGCGAGAAATGCAAAGATTTACAATTATGTCATTTATTGACTTCACCTGTATATAATTTCACCATGGCCAAAAAGTATCTTCGGAAAATGAATTTGCTTCGCTTCTCGAAAAATTTTGTACTGCAATAAGTTTTGTCGAAAACTTAAGATTTTGAAAAAGAAAATTTAACGAAAGATGATTGAAGAAAGTCGATGGAGAAGGGAAAATTTTTTTTAAGCCAACTCTATTTATGTCTTATACAAATATCTAAAAGAGTTAGCGATCCAACTTAACCCACACAAGATTGGCAAGCATATATGCATGCACAAATAATTATACATATCTTTTTTTTATATATGCAATACATATGTACATACATTTGTACAGCATGCATATATGCGCATTGGTGTGCATTGTAACAGCTGTTCGACGCTATTTCGCCTTTGGTCATAATTCAAATTTGCAATTTTCTATGCAAATTTGTTGCAGATTTCCGGTGAATAATGCAAGAAAGCACCGCCAACACCAACGCTCACACGAGCAGCAGTAGCAACAGCAAGTAATGCCATGTGTTACTTGCCCCACACGCGCACACAAAGCACACAAATATGTATGTACAAATGTAGTTGAAGATTTGCAGAACAGGATATTAGCATTTTATGTTGCCGCCCATCTGGAAGCGTAGAAAAGAAAGAACGCTGTAAGTTCAAATACAAACATATGTAAACATATGTAGATACTCGTATAGTACATACTTTTACATATAGCACATATGCATGCAAAATTTTTTGCAATTTTTGTTTTGAATATAATTTGGCAAGAATTAGTTAGTGGCAAAATTAAATAAGAGAGAGACCCTTCAGACCAGTTTTCGTAACTTTTGTGTAGTTCATGATTTTAATGAGTCTTAAGATACTAACAATTTTATCTTTCACTTCTCTTCTGTTCTGAAACGCAACTAAGAGAAAGTCAGCCGGCAAGTGTTATAAGCTTGTATGTGAATATGTCAAAACAAAAAAAAAAAAAAGCATATCGAAATAAGACTCTGGTAGTAGTTTTATTTTTTAAGATTTTTATACCCAAGCGTTTTGTACACAATATTATGTTATATACATACATATGTATATACTATAAGGACTTGATTAAGCCCTGACTGTCTGCCCTTCCGTCCGTTCGTCTGTCCGTGTCGTGGTCATCATAACTTGAGTAAATATTGTGATTTCTAAATGAAACTTGGTGCATAGACTGATCTTTGGAAATGGTCAAAATTGGTCAACGCCTACCGAGTATACAACGGAAGTTGTGAAATATGCAAAAAAAAAATCATTTTTTCATTATTTATTGAAACAAATTTACGATTTTAAACAAATAAATTAAATTGTTATGAAATTTTGAAAAATAAGCTAATGATAAAATATGTGTATCTCAAAAGCAGTGTTAGGTATCGTTATTAACATAAATTTGATAAACATTATATAGTCCTTGATATGACTATTATATAGTATTATTGTCAAAAATTTTTGAATTCGGACCATAACCACTAGGCGTGGGAAACTCAGCTAATTTTCGCGAGTTGACTCAATGGCTCTTGCTCAATTAAGTGAGTCAGCTCAGTGAGGTAGCACAATTGAGATAACAACTCATTTCATAATTGTGTCGCTCTGTGCAACTACGGTAGCACCGTTATCGTGGAGAGGTGCACGTTGAATAATTAAAGTGACAACACAAGTGATAACGCGCCAAAAGGAAACATTTTCGCGCTAGTTCTTATTTTCTGTCATTCTTTATTCTTACCATAGATTATTATCTATGCAACTTCCCTCTTTTGCCTCATAGCTTTTGGGCTGGAATCAAATCCCAATCATGGGCTCTTAAAATCATGACATTTTTATTTGGCTAAAAAAGCTAGTTAATGTTTTTATTTGGCGAAATACGTGTTGAAATCTTTGACTTGAGAATTAAATTAAATACTCGTATTTTATTGATTTACATGTAAATATTGAGTTTTATTTTAAAAAGGTGTCCGTAAAACTTTATTTCTAAGTGAACACACATGTTCATCACATTTTTATAATTATTTGTTTTATGCATGTTTAAAAGCTGTTATTAAACTTTTTTGCAAAATATGAATTTCTTGTATTTTATAATTGTGATCATGTTGATTTCATATATTTATTTCTTATTCTTATTTTTATTGTGTTTACATTTATACTGTTTGCATACATCAAAGGTGGCGAAAAAACTGCAAAATCTCCAAAAATGCAATAAAAAACTCCCAAATGCCATTTCTTACAGAGTGTCTGCCCACAAAACAAAGAGCTTCGTATCAGCTCATTTTTGATTCTCAGTGCTGACACACTCATCGACTCGCCTCTCAGTAAGATTGCTGAAATTTATAACTGAGTTACTGAGTCACAATTTTTTTGGGAAGTGAGTCTGAGCGAGCGGCTTATCGCTAAGAGTCAGCTCAGTAACTCAACTCAGTGCTGAGTTACCCACCTCTAATAACCACTTCCAACTTCCATATATCGAAAGTACAAATGGGCGTAGCACTGCCCATACTAAAAAGCATTGTGAGGGTATACAAAATTCGGTTTCGCCTGAATTAAGCTTCTTTCGACAGAGCTAAATTTTGGTAGAGACCTTAGGCTTACCATTAGAAATAAAGTGTTTAAAGTCGAAGTTTTTGGGTTTTTCTCGAAAAATGGAAAGTTTTAACAAAAAGTACTTCAAAGTTGAAGATTTCTCTATAAAAAAACCCTGACAGGCCTATTCCGAGAACCGTTATTCCGTATTTTGCAGGAGCAATATTTTTTTAACCGTACGAAGATTATGGATATTGATATTGGTTATTTAGTTAAACTGTCGTTCCGATTTCTTTTGATCTTTCAATCTGATTCATACTCTTCATAGTCAACTTCAACAATCATGTCTACTTCGGTTTATTCTTCCGCTTGCTCGATGTTCATAAATTGTAAAAATGAAAATGAATAAGTTCTCTCTTTATAAGAATCACATGCATCTTCTTCTGGTGTATTTAAATTGGACATTTGAAAAACACTGTAACCCTCTCCTTCTACAGTCACATTTGGCAATACAACCTTTTTTGCTATTGCAAAAAATTGTGTTAAGAAGTCTTACTGAAGCAGGAGGCAGTAAAGTCTGAATCGGTTCCAAAGCATTCTTTATTAATTTCCAACCCTAGTCTTTAGAACTCTTGTGTGATTGCCTTGCCATGTCTGAACTTGATACGAGTAGTATACTCGATACAAGTATTGAATAGCAGATGTCGATGTTGGAGGAAGACAAAATAGTTGCACTTGCTTCTTGTTTCGTGTATTTCTGACAAATGTTAAATATCTTTACTTATCTATGCATTCCAACTCATCACTTCTCGCGACACTTGATTCTGTAAGGAACTAACTGTCTTTAAAGTGTATATTTTCTCAGAATAGTATAGTTTATATATAAAAGAGACACAAATAGGCATTTTTGCTTGTTTAAGTACCAGAATATGTATATTGTACGTGGTATATATTGTGTGCATATTATGTAAAACGTGACTCTTTCAAACGCGATATCTGAGAAATGGTGGTTCTTAAAGAAAATATCATTTTTGTTATTTCAATTATCAAAATTTACTGGAATATTTTTCTTAAAGCTTTTGAGTGTTCAGCGTTACCCTTATTTATGGCATCAAAAAGTCTCCAATTAATTATCAAAACAGAGTCGTACGATTTTTAAAATGTGACTCAATTAATTCTAAATTAATCCTCAAATTAATCCTAGACTTGTTCAAATATGATTCCAAAAATTCTTTAAAGCTCACTGAAAATGAGAAACAAGTGCTTAAATGCATATACATATGTAGCTAATCATATTTCGAGGCTTTTAGGAGCAATCACTAATCACTAATTAAAGAGCTAAATAAATAACTTTTTTATGAAAGGAAAGCTTCGATATAATATTATTAATGGCTCATTAAAGAGTATTTTTAAATTCTTTGGTTACGTCGGGTGTATTAAACCATATTCAAACCGAATTTCTTTCGGACAGACATTCAAAGAGAGAAAAAATTAAAATTGAGACAAAGTAAAGAGTAAGAAGTTATCAGCAACCATTTTGTGCTTTTCTTCTGCTATTTTTGTGTGACAAAATAAAAATATTAAAAAAACCAGAGACAACTAAATATTAGATAAATAAAATCTAAAACAGCTTTAGTGGTAAAAGTCATAGCTGTTATTTCGTAGATTATCTTTCTTTGTTTTACTTCATCACATTTCCCAGCTCAATAACTTCCCATGATAAAAGGCCAATAAAATGTAAAAACTTTAAAATCTGAATCGAGCCAGCCGCGGTAGTCACTTGCCCGAAATCATTTTCAAAACCTAATGGCAAATCCTTATCTTTAAAATAAAGTTAAATCCTTAACCATAGCATTAAATTATATGCGTTTTATTTCTTCTTAAAAACCATATGTTTAAAAAAAACACCTTTCGTGTTTGGTTAAAATAACTTTCTATTTATATCTTGCCGATGGACCGGCTCTTCTAGTTCCAAAAATAGCTCATTGTTTCATCAGTCCAAACGAAAGATTTTATTAATTGTTTTGAAGTTTTCTTTATGTATTTTTAAATGATTAATAATTGATAATTTTATTGGCTCAACCCTGGGAAGCGGTGGTGAAGAATAAATAAATTTAATAAAAAGAGGACGAGGAGATGTGGTGATCTCCGAAATAGTGGTTCCAAGTAGTCTTTCCTAAACTGGCCTCGAGCTCAATAGAATTACCAATAATGAACGTTTTAATTGATTACACAGGTCTGCAACAAAAATGCTGTCTGTATATTTCCAACTGATTTCTATGTATTTAGGTGTTCTGAAAACTAAAAAAAAACTCCAAAAATTCCAGAACTTAAGGTTATTTTACAAAAGCAAAATTTTATTATAAAAAATGTTTACCATAACTATAATTAATTTCTAAATAAGGAACTTACTTTTGCCGGGAGTGTCTTCCTCCTGGTTTAGATATCGTGAGAAGCAGTTTACTTCATACTTTGCCCAAGAGGACGAGTTGGCATATTGTACCAATATTGAAGGTTTGATGGATACATTTAAGATCTCATACGACCCAGCAGAGTAGCGTATTTTCATAGATTCTTCAAAACGGCGGTTTCTATACTTCTATTCTTGTCGGTCATTCCGTACACCTCAAGGAAACCTACAAGAATTTACAATTGATTTTTTGCACATTAAAATATAAAGACCACGGTTGGCAAGTGTGCGGTAATTTCAAAATCTTGGGCATGTCGCTCGGACAATAATCTGGGTTTACCAAATTTCCTTGCTTTTTGTGTCTATGGGATAGTAGAGACCGAACAATTCACTGGACCACAAAGTGTTGGCCTCCGTGGGAGCTTAAAGTCGGCGAAAATAATGTCCTGCATGAAATTTTGGTGCCTCCTCATAAAGTTTTTCTACCACCACTTCACAAAAAGCTGGTATTGATGAAGCAATTTGTAAAGTCACTTTCAAGAGATGGAAATTGCTTGAAATACTTAATATCAAAGTTTCCAGGCCTCTCGGAGGCAAAGTTAAGGGAAGTTGTTTTCGTTGGACCAGATATTAGACGGCTTATGGCTGATCTACTATTCATCACAACCATGACGGATCCTCAAAGAGAAGGGTGGATTGCCTTTAAAGAGGTAATAAAGAAATGTTTAGCCAATAACAAAGATCCTAACTACAAACAAGTCATCAAAAGAATGTTAAAAGCATTTCAAGCTTAAGGTTGCTTGATGAGTTTAAAAGTACATTTTCTTCATTCCCACCTCTACTACTTTCCAGAAAATTTAGGAGACGTGAGTGAAGGGGAAGGTGAACGATTTCACCAAGATATTAAGGAGATGGAAAAAAGATACCAGGGAAGATGGAGCGTTTCAATGATGGCAGACTACTGTTGGACGCTTCAAAGAGACCTTCCCGATGCTTCCCACAAGCGAAAATGTACCAAAAGGAGTTTCACTGAGAAAAAAATGTGTGTAGTGCTTACTAATTAATGTATTTAACATAAATAAATTAGTTTTGTTACGCAATTATAAATTGAAATTTTTTTTTTTAATCTTTTATATTATATTTTAAGATGATAACTTGTTGAACTTAGACACCTACATTGTCAGAAAACGTGATGTTCTATGACAAAATTAAAGTTAATTTCGGATTCAGCACACCCAAAAACATAAGAATTACACAAAAAAACCAAAACAGCTCTCAATTTTTTTTTTTTTGCAGACTTGTAAAATATAAATACATATGTTAATTGAAAGTACTTTGCGAGAAAAATGTAATTTATTTTAAAACATAACTAACCGCCTAATATAGACTCAATCATTAAGATAACGTTCTTAGTAAATAACGTAATTGAGTGAAAAATTATTTAATCACTAATCATAAAAATATGTAGCTTAATTCTTTTTTCTTTCCCAATAAACTCAAGCAAATGCTCTATCTAATTGAAAATTTATGTTAGTAAGTATTCGCTTTCATATTACCTTTCAAATAAAAAAGCAACAAATATGTATGTATTTCAACTGCTTAAATAGCTTTTCACTCAATCAGTCAATCAATTGGTTTAATATTCAAGTGGCGCTTATAAAATTAGCGATGTTTATATAAGAAGGTATGTACTCGTGCATATATGCATAATACTAACACACTTGCGCGAATATCTGAGCACATAGTATACAATAATGAAAATATTGTAATTTCATTTATCTTTGAATTATCTCAACATCTAAGCGATTAAGTGATTCGTTAGGCAACATTCATTCAAAGTTCAGAGGAGGAAAATTTGCGCTGCTCCTCTGTCTTGCTCAAAGGCAAAGTTCCAGCAAATCAGTCAATATACAAAAGCATGTGAGATATTTGCACAAAATTTTATGCCTAATAAAGCGTTGCCATTATTTACACGAACATATGTATTTGTTTGTAGTTGAACATCTTTTATACTTCATCTAATCGCGAAAAGTACACCTGGCGGGTGAGTAAATATGCAATCAGTGAAATTTTTGCACAAGTTTGCAAAACCAACAAAAAAAGAAGGTATACATATACATAAGTACATATATACATATGTAGACGAGTTTACATTACAAACCTATAAAGGAAATCTGCTAAATTTTTGTTAAACACGTGTGCAAACAGCACGTACGAAAACGCACTCGTTCCGAGCAGGTAAAAAAAGAAATTACATTTAAGTAAGTGCGAATAAGTATATGTATGTATATCGCACATGCTCTTCAAAATTATATTAACACACTCAAAATTTACGAGTTTTCATATTACATGCTTATATTACATATCATAAATAGCTATAATAGCACCAAATATGAGAAATTTAAATTATTCATAAACATTTTATAATTTTTTATTTTCTATGGAAACCTATTAGAACCACTTTTAATTCATGTAGGAAGTTTGAATCTTTAGTTCTAACGGGTTTCTTTAGAGCATGCAAAATTATTTAAAAAATTCAGAAAAAAAATATTCACCACTACGCTGGAATCCAAATGTTCTTAGTTCGAAATTTGTAGCTCCGTTCCGCATATTCAAAAATTGGTATGCTGAAATCCGATCGTAACTATTTATCGCGTTGCTAACCAAAAATAAGATATTCGAAGTTCTTAATTTGACATATTGGCAAAAATATATACCGATATTATTGCAAGTGGAAAGTTAAATTTAACATAAGCCATTTGATAAAAAGGTTTTCTTAATTATAAGCAGAATTGCATGTATGCATATGCATCGTATGTATGTATGTATTTGCGTAAAAAATTGTGTTTTTTTGCGTTACCTCAATATTGAAGTGAATTAAATTAAATTACAATTTGTGTTGCTCCCCATGCGGAAAAGTTACCGAAAAATAAACGAATAATTTGTTAATTTATCATAACAATAATTGAGTAAATTCAGTAACTAAGTATTATCGTAAGCCATTAAATCATTTTTATCTAATTTCGGAATTGAATTAAGCTACATTAAGTCGACTGATTTACGGATTTGGTATGAGCGAACAAACTTTTAACATTCTTATTCACAAGCTCATTCGCTTATACTTGACTGTCTCTCCGTCGTCCATTCTTCCGTGAACCCAGTATTTTGAATACAAATTTTATGTATAATTTAGAAAATATGCACTTCGAAATTTCAGTAACCACCGAATCCAAATTGCTGAAAATTTAAATTAAAAAAGTTTTGGAAAAAAGGTGCAGCCACAATCACTTTATTACAAAATATGTATAAATAACAGATCTCTACCAAGTTAAGAATATTCATGTCCCTTAAGGAACATTTTTTGAAATGCAGCAACAACTATTCCTACCTACTTAGATAAAAAAAACTTTTTATTTATACTTACTATTTTCTTATACTCGTACTCGTATGTCTTATTTGATGCGGCCGAGATTTTAATTGAGGCGAAAGAAAAAAATATTTCCTAACAGCAGTTGCTCTTCGGCAGACAAAGAATAACCTCGGAATGAGATATATCCCTGAGCGATTACTGCAGAGGGAAACAACCATCTAAATCTTTTTTTTTTAATATTTTGGAAACTAAAAATTATCTTGAGCATGACTGTAATGTCAATATAGGACGAGGCTCCAATGGTCTTAAAGAAAACTTACTATATTAGTATCTTGGAGGTTGATAAAATAATTTCATTTCAGTCTAATAAATCTAAAATCCTTTCACACTGAAAGTTTCCAACGCCACTCAATAGAAAAAAAAATATAAATATATGCAAACATTATTGCGAACAACCATCTCTTCTACTGTCAAAAAGTGAATTAGCAATGCTTCATTTTCTTCAAATTTCGGAATATATTAATATAGATGTTTTTTTGCTAATTATTTTTTCTGACATCAATTTCGCAGCTCAGCACCTTGGCTACAAGTTTCGCTATGCATATTTTCGTCGATAATTTAACACTTAGCAGTGGAAGAGTATGCGGAGAAAGAAGTGGAGCGGAATGTGATAAAATGGTGCCAGCAAGTTGGGCCTTAATCGATATTCGATTTAACGCTTGCTTAATCGACTTGATTGCAATTTATTTATATCTGTCTATCGGTGAGTTGATGAGCTTGCTTCTGTGAATACGTTTACTTATGCATATATTCGTATGTATGAATGTATGTATGTATGCGAAAACTTTTTCGCGGTTCGCCCGACTATGCTACTGGCATACCAAGCAACCAACACTTGCCTACTTGAATACGAATAAAAATATTCCAATTAGTTTGACCTTCAGTGGCAGTGAACTGGTTTGCTTCTTCCAATCGTCCGCATTTCCATGTGGCTGGCTTATCACCACGACCAGTAATGCGCGCCAAATTTACAGCTCCGATAAATAAATTTCACGATGTTACACGTACATACGCCGCGTCTCACTTCGTGCTCTCTATTTCTCTGTTGTAGTGTCCCACGACTCAAGCGTTTTTATTGTGCGAGTACTAACAAAACTTCGTTTACGTTGTTATTGCAAGCGAGTCACGCACGGCCTCACCGTCTGACATCCGTTTATGTGGCATTTCCGCTTACGTATCGCTACCAGATTGGTTGGCTGCTTAATGGCATTGCCTTCCATGTGATCACCCTCTTTTGTTGTATTTTATTGTTGTTATCCCTGCTTTTTGTCTTGCTTTATGTTTCACTTGCTGCGATTGCTTGCAGACATCGTCTTGTCTCGCTGAGGCATCCAACCAGCATCCATTGGTGATGGGAAAATTCGTTTTATTTTCGACACCTTTATTTTCCGATTTTTTTTGTTCAGATTTATTTAGATTTATATGTACATGGGTATCGAAACAATGTGGTATATACATACATATCTATCACGGTAGCTGTTAAGAAGCAATGTATGCTTAAATTTGCTGGTAGTGAATATGTTATTATTCTTTAGAGAGCGTGGAGTAAGGTAAGCGATAATAATCTTATTGATTGAGTTTCAATTTATTTGTACAATCTTGTAAAAATTCACAACAGGTCAAACGGCTAAATAGGTCCAATGCATAGATACGGGGCGTATGAGTATCATCATTATTATATTGAGTCACGTTTTTATAACGTAATGCAAAATAAATTCTTTTGTGACTTATTATAACCTACAACCAAGACAACAATTTTTGAAGTGCATTTTTAAAAGGAACAACAGTTGAAAGCATTTAGCTTGATTTTGTGTACCAAATGTGCCGACGTCTGTTAGCCTTAATGCTGCAGAACATACGCTTTTGGGAATCAGAGTCTGAGGAGACCTCAGAATCAAAGTCAACGATACGGTCTCTTGGTGAAATCTTGGGAGTTGATTCAACCGTTGTTGGCTGCGTTCTTACATGTCCAACAGAGAAGCTGGAACATGATGGTACTCACTACATAGCTTCCGAAGAAAGCAGCACCCATGAGCCTTCTCCGGCCTGCCCAATGGCACAGATGGAAGAGGTAGCGGTTGGCTGCAGGAACTGCCAGGTAAACCTTGGCAGCGCAGGCTTGTGCTTTTTTCAAATTGTTTGTGTCCATAAGATTACCACGTGTAACCGGGAAAGGAGAAAAGTCGACCGTGGTATTTGCGGTCTCACAACAAATCCTGGATATTGACCGGTATCGAGGGTCCGCATAAAAGCGACCAAGCACCGCCTGGCAACACATCCCTCGGCGTATGCTGTTTCACCTTGGATTTGGCGTGATTTGTTGAGACGAAGGAACGACTCGACTCAGTGTACCATCTGGGAGACGGGAGAGACTAATGCTAGGCTTTAAAGTTCGCACACTCACCACGGGAGTTTTATTTTCCCCGCCTGACTGCCATCAACCATCTCTAAGATAGGGGAATGACCGTAGCCAGTTACCAACCGCCATCAACGAGGAGGGTGTAACTGCATTTTCGGCAGTGCCTGCAGGCAGAGCTCACTCCGAAAGGGATGAGAACCGTTGCATAACCTGTTGGCTGAAGACCAACTGACATTAGTTTCGTTTAATTTTCATAAAATCGGTTCTGATCTAAAATTGTGTGTTCACAATCAAAATCAATTCCTGATTTTTTTTTTTACTAAAATATTTAACAATATATCCAATTGGTCGGGAGCGAAATTACCCTTACAGAAATTATACAGAATCATACAAATTTATCGCAAAATAAAATGTTGTAATCTCAACTATTCGTTCTATAATATAACAACACCTACTGTAAATGAACTTAAGGTATTAGCACCTCGCCGAGTCCTGAATGCTACATATTCAAGATTAGTATGCTGCTGCGCATACCAAAGATTGGTCATCCGATGCAAATGAACCCTTCAACTGTACATACAATGTTACTGTATGCAAACTAACTCAAACCAAAACTTTCAGTGACCAGCAAACATCTTCCAGGGGCTCTAGACTCTTCCGCTAAAGAAGATAAATTAATGAGCCTCCATAAATAACGTCGCATTAAGACAACTCTTTTTGCAAGAGAACTAAAGGTCAGAAGTTTGGAAATTCGTTTACGCCGATGGTTTAAAAAATATGCACAACTTTTGTCTTCCTGCTCCGCCTTAACTGCTAAAACATACTCCGTAATAGCAGCGGTTATTTGTACGGATAGCCTCGTAACATTTGTAGCCGTAAAAAACACTCGCCACCTATGGGGGGGTTTCTCTACAAATTCCCTTGGCCAAGGGCAAATACAACAACAGTATACTTATATCGAATAATCTGTTCTTCTGGCGCTTATACTCGTACGTATGCCAATTAATTTTCTATATACATACATATATAGAAGAGGAAACAAATTTACATATCGTCGGCTTAGTGTAAATAGCTGCTAAGTCCACTTTTAAAAAAGCAAAGTAGGGTTGAAAATAATAATGAATTTGATGAAAGAACTGCATCTTAGTCTGTCTGACGTAATGCTAAAAGATCTGTGCTATTTTAAGGTTACCCCGTTTTGGAAATGCATACGTAGTTACATTCGTTCTTAATCAAATTCCTAACTTAAAAGCTTCAAATACGATGATACTCATAATAAAATATCGGTTAATTTTATATATTAAAGTAGCTTAAAACTTCATACAGTGATATAATTAATATTTACAAAACTTCTTCAAAATTTCGATGTCTCGGCAATTTACAAATAAAGATTTTTTATATGGAAGAACTTGCGGAAGAGTGTTGGCAAATAAATTCTCAAAAATCAGAAAGTAACTTATAGTCACTTAAAATTTGCACTTTGTTATATTAAAATTACATGTACTACTAAACTACATATTCAAACGTTTTTTTGTATGATCGAAACAAAAATATTTTTGGTAAATTTGTATAAATTTTGGTATAAAATTTTAATCATTTGATGCGAAGAATATAATAAAGAAAATAAAAGCTTAAAAAATGGTCAAATCATATAAATAAGTCTATATTTAGAACAGACTTTAAGTTTACTTTGATTGAGCAACATTGATTTTATTTCACAAAAAAGCTGTGTTGCATAAATTAATAATCACATTTTAGGAAACATGTCGATCGATTAGCAAAAAGTATATATATATGAACTTAAAAGTGCAGTCTTATCATATACATATATCTACATGTGTACATACATATGAACATATCTTTCTAAGTCAGCTTCATTTGAATATAGCCATTGAAATTTGAAGTATTTAAATGAATAAGCTTATTTGTGTATGAATTAGAAATATTTGGAAAGTACTGAAAATGGCAAAAGGCTCATTAAGTGCACAAATAAAAAGCGGCAAAGGCCTGAGAAGACAAAAAGAGAAGCCAAGAATGCAATTGAGCCCAGCAAATTTGCATACACTCATACTTAACCAGCTATTGAACTCTTGTGGTATGCGTTAATATTCGTTTTATAGAAGGAATGGTGTTCGAAAGGCTATTGCCAGCAAACGCACAAAGGCAGGCATATATGTACATAAGTCTATACATTAGACTGAGTTGGCCCATATGCAGGAGATTTTAAGAATTTTTGTAGTTTTAGAAGAATTGGTTAGATACTCTCCACTTCTTCCTGGTTTCGCCAGCATGTCCGCATCTAGGGCAGAGTTAACAACGGCTATTTCCGTCCCTTTCCTTGCAAACCCGTCAGTCAAGTTGAATCCAGACATTAAATCAGTAGCTTGGCTGTCAGAGTATATAGTAGTTGCGCGTCGTGCTAAGGGGCGCAAGTTAAGAGACCTCAAGCCGTCTTCATTACTGCCATTTATTTTGCCTAAAAAAGACTGCAGTGGTCTGGTAAACGAATATTGAGATTTAGAGCGAGTTCACTTGAGTGGATCCTAACGCTTACTTGTTCATTTAGCTTGGAGCAATCTGTATATATTGCCGTATTTGCCCGTACAAGCATAAAATGCAGTAATGGCTTTCCTGGAGCGGTCTTCGAAATTCCGCTTCAATCGGGCTTTTTATCTACATAGAATAACTCCAAAGTGCTTTACCTCGGGTTGAAAGGAGATTTTCTGCAAATCCTCGTGTAGAGCATACCATGGTCTTGCTAGGATTGGCACCTGAGTCCACATTCTACAGGCCCGATTTTAGTAATATTCATAGCATTTTGTAGCAAATAAATGAATATACACAATTTTTTAAAAATTTCGCATTTTCTTCCATAGCCCAAAAGTGAATGCCCATCTAGTATTTGGACATGTGGAGTGGCTCTTGAAATTTTTATTGCTGCCACTAACGTTTGCGCTGCCATGACAACAACAACAATGACAGTAACTGTACATACATGCTGCAAATTAGTTAAATCAATTTTGTCCATCATCCTTCAGCGCTGAAGTGAACGACAAAGATAGCCAAGCATAATTGCATTATTGGCTAAAAATTGTTCGCAAACTGCTGATGGCCAGCAGATATGCGTACTCTCGCACGCATAACTAGAAGGATAAGTGTGTCTTGTTTGTATACATATAGATAGTATGTATGTATGTGTGCATGCTTGTTGCTTTTATGCGTTTACGATTGTTGCTTTTTTTTAATGAATTTCGTATTCATTGATTTTGAACATTTTGTTTACCCTAGGCGGAAGAGAGATCGCCTAGCACTCGAGGTAATGCTAGAACATCGTACAAAACCTATTGGTTGCACTACTTACATAAATACATACACACATACTCGTATATATGCACATATGCATACACATGTATGAATGTTTGTATGTCATAAGTAAATAGGATTCACTATTTATAAAGTGAATATTATCTACACACTTAGATTGTTCTTCACAAGGCATAAATATTTGGCAAATAATTTAGAATCAATTTGAAATTCTGAATTTCTAAGTAACTTCATGCATACAATGATTTTCGGCAGGCCGGAAGTTGGTCGCCAACAAAAATGAAGGAACAAAGATCTAGCCATAGAATATATGGCAGCATGGATGGATGGCTGAAGATAATCGAGTAAAGTGTAGCAAAATAAACGCACAAATAAGATGGATATGATACGAGTATGCTGTTTGAACTGTTTGTATGGATTTATTCAAGTGTCGTTGATTGCTAGATCGTCAAATATTAAGAATATATGTATGTATGTACATACATAAGTAAGCGTCTTTATGCGCTCGGTTCAATTTGCATATTGTATTTTCAAATTTCATTGATATGCGTATAAACATAGAAGGATCTATTGCTAATGGCACTGGCAAGGCAAATAGAGGCAAATGTTTACATTAACTTTGCTTTGTACTAAAAACATACTTGTGGGCCGACAAATATTGAATTTACAAATATTGTGTTTAATTATAATCAACAATTAGCTAGAAGAATATAATTAGAGATTTCATATGTATGCAAGTCAAAATTTATAGTTCTACACTACACTGCGTTTTCAAGTTATAGCACAATCGCATATGAACACATTCGGGCAATTTTTTAAAATTATTATTCAATTCAAATTCAAAGTTGATTCTCTAACGAAAACCATAAAAACTATTTTTTAAACTGTATACAAAATGTATAATAATTAAAAAATAATTCCTCATAATTTCGAACGTGTCAAATAAAATACTTGATATTTGTACTGCATAAAACTGTTGACTTTTGCCGACGCTCTTTTTTAATTTTTTTCTTTAAAAAAAAAAAATCGTTGGTTTGCGTTATATGAAAAAAATTGCGGAAGAGCATCAGTAAAAAATGTGTAAAAAAATATCAACGGATTTTGTAGGCACTTGGAACGGGTATTATACATAAATTGAATGAGCTCAAAGAAATACAAAATTTTTAGACGATGGGACCAAGAATTGGCTTATGATTTAAAAGAATTGAAAATTCGATTCCCTTTGAAAGGAAATCAAAATTTATTCAGTTGCTTGTAATTGCCTAACAAAATCGAGATAAAAAGGCATGGAATCAAAGGTTGGTTGGAATTGAAAATTGGCGACACCGAATGATATTTTTGCTTACTTTTCATAAAACCAATATTTTTCAAAAATACAAAAAATCCGAATTTATGTCAACAAAAAGGATATTCTTCCCTACAGCAATACACAAGTTCCTTTGGCGCCGATGATTTAAACATTAAATGAACTACAATTTTACACAACTAGCCGATATTCTATTGCATGGTACATATACATATGTATGTATGTATGTACACACATACACAAGTATAAATGCCTAGGTGTGTTTCAACTGTAAATATTGTATCGAAATCAGTTTTTGTTCGTCAGTAAACATAGTTAATATTTACTTACAAATGTATTTGATGTCTCGTTAGGCAAAAGTTTGTTGTATTACGAAACAGACGTTGGGCTTAGCTTATTAGAAATAGATATACATATGTATGTGAAAAGCAACGAAATATATGTGAAAAGCAACGGAAAGGACGTTGTGCGCTGCCAATTATTAAGAAAGAAGGCATGTAAAAGAAAAATGTGTGGATTGACGGTAAATATTAATCGCAAAAATCGTGGCCAAATATTAACAAAACTACGCATTAAGTCTTCTCGATGAACTCTGAATTCTTTTTAAATGACTTTAAAATACATGGATAATTTCAATAAAAAATTATAAAAAAACCAAATACTCGTAATTTATGGGAATATATGAGAAAATATGAGTATAAAATGAAATACAAAATTAAGGACGAACTCATACCCTTATATTATTGAAATTTTCTTATAGTTATTATATATAAATGTTATGTACATACATATGTACATGTTAAAAGAACTCATGAAAGAACAGCTAGGGAATTAAAATATTTAACTTTTTCATTGAAATCCTGGCCTAAAAATGTAAAAACCTTTTGTGTGAAGTTTTTGTCTGTCAATATGCATGCTCAAAGATTTTCATTCTTAAAAAATTTTCAAATCCAATTTTTGCTTAAATATAAGACGAAGATATGTACATATATATATACATTTAAATTCTCTTTATATTCTTTTAAAGAGTTTTGACAATATCTCAATGATAAGTCCTATCTGAAAACTTAATGTTTTAAAAAGAAAAATTCTGACGTCGCAAAGAAAGATAAGAAGCGTACTTTAACTTGAATTTATCTCTAGTTTTATAAGTAATTCTTTTGTCACTTTTGTAAGTTTCAAAAAAGAACGTAGTGAAAATAAAGAATTAATTTGACATAATAGATAAGCAGTTTTTTCGAATATTAGTTGTAAGAAAAAAATGCTCAATTCAATTCGAATACAGATATTTTATTAGAAATCAGTGCCAATTAGTAAACAAGCTTGTACTTTGCTGAATAAAGAATATCGAAAAAAAACTAGAAATAAGAGTTAACCTTTGACTTTTTTTATGTTCTTCATGTAACGAGCGTGTGTGAATCGTATACTGCGATGAAAAAACTGATAGTTGTGAGGTGAGAAAAAGTTTTCATAGTCTTGACAACCACAAAAATATGATGTCTGCACTTATCATTAAATCATAGCCGTTTTTAAACAAAAACAATAAAATATTAAAAAGTTGGCGATTTGTACGCGCTCTAAGTTTTCAGTCGTTTCGTCTATAATACAAATGATTTTTATTACAAAAGTTTGAAATATGAATTTTTTATTTACATAAATTGTTCACGAACACACGATTTAAGATTTTTTAGCATGATAAAAAGTTATTGCCGCTATATTGGAATTTACCAAATCTACTCATCACACAACTTATTTTGACTTGCCAGCACGCTGCATTTTGAGCTGAGTTTAACTTTAGACTTTTGGTACTTTTTCAAAAATATCGAGAAACTTTAAACTTAGTAAGTAGTAAAAAACTCATAATTATTTTACAACTATGACCGCACCACATATTGATTTAAGGCCACAGTAAATTTTGATTCTAGCAACCCTTGCCGATGTTAAACCACATTAATTGCCACAAATATGCAATATTGCTTAGTACTTTAGTACTCGAGTAGGGTATTTAATCATGAGTAATTGATATTTTCAAACGTTGAAATAGCATAAAATTCCGCTGAATTAGAAAAATTTAAAAAAATAACTAAACAAGTTGACGTGTATTAAAGTCTCAAGTTTTCAGGGAAATTTTTCGGAGTATTTCGAAGAAAATTTCGAGAGGTGTGAATGACAAAAATAGTCGCAAAAAATCTCCCAAATATATATAAAAATATATGTACTCACTTATGTGTTTAATGCTGACATTATCATGCATTTGTACGTACTTACAAACATACGTCTATACATACACGTTTTCAATTTCATAAATATGTTAAAAATGCAGTAAAATATTTGTATTTGTATTTATTAAAGCTGTATTTACAGTGTAAAACTAAATTACAACTTATAAAGCTATGGCAGCGATGGCCTTAAGCTAAAGCATATTGTGCATATCAATCATGAAAACATTATTTGCTGTAAATTATATTTCTTTGTAAATATTACAATACTACTTTAAATAACTGATTAATTTCTTTACGATAGTAGGTGTTAGATGGGTGAGTAAGTCAATTGGTTTATTGTTTAGTAGTGATTGTCTGTGTCTGTTAAAGATTATATATCTTTCTAAAATGTGTTCTATGCTTGTGGTAGCTTGTTGGTGCAATATTCGCATGGTTAGGTTAGGTTAGGTTAAAGAGGGTGCACGCGGATTTGAAAAATCACCCAACTCGAACCAACATGTTTTCACCAGTCTCCTGCTTCCTCAAGGGTTGAGTCCCTTAAAGAGAAATATTCGCATATAGGAAAGACATTTTTGTCGATTAGGTGTTTGTGGGTAAGTCTAGAATGCCCGAATCGTAATCTGGATATTTTTATGATGTCTTTTCTATCTACTTGTGAATTAATTTTATTGATTGCTTTGAAGGCTTCATGGATAGGTAATTTTTCTGAATTAATTTTTTGGTACCAGCTTGTTGTGAGGCTGTTTAAACTCGTTTTTTGCTGTTACGTTAGCCAACTCGTTGCCTGGAATTTGAACGTGTCCTGGAACCCAGATGAGTTTGAAGTTTTTTTTTGCTTTTTGTAAGGAGGTTTCTTATGTATTGCGTTAGAGTAATAGCAGTTGGTGTCTGGGTGTTGTATCGCAGTAAAATAACTTGCATTTGCCTTTTCAAACAATACAATAGTTTAAATGGAATATTTGCATAAATCTTCTGAGGTATTTAGGCAAATAATTTAAATGTTTACCAAAATTCAAAACTTTTAAATTTCCGCCTATGAAATGTTATTTTATTCAAAAGAAAAAAAATTGCTACATTTTAGTAAAAGTCTTAAAGGTTAGAGAATTTCCCAATGTGCTAAGTTTTGACAACGTCGGCGTTGTGCCATCTTAAGTGTCGTATTTATGGTCGTTTTTTTGTTTGACTGTTCTTAGTTATTGTGGTTTACGTGTGCAGGCAGGTATAAATCTGTTATCCTTTTATGGGTTTTTGTGTTTTGGGTTTCGTTTTCTTTATTTCGACAATTTCTTTAAAAAAAAAAATTGTTTCTAGCAGTTTGCAAATATTTCTTATCTTGACAAAACTCCTGATTTCCACTTCAAATCATATAAGATAAATGTTGAAGAAGTAAAATTTCTTCAATATGACATTGATCTCTTTTTCTATTTTGTTCATATTTTCTTTTATTGCATACTTTCATTAATTTGCTAGATCATTAAAACATTTTCCTTTGTACAAAACGTGGTTGATTTTTTAATTTTCGGGAATATCGGAGCTTTTCGGTACAATTATAACAATAAATGTTTGTTTTACGTCAGTGTAGTACTAAACCTCCTACTGTCACGTGTCATCGGCAGGTAGTTTGAGCACTAAGCTCTAAGTCCGTTACTGTCTTCTTGCAGTCCGTGGAAATCGCATCTACTTGACACCACCTCTGTTGGTCTAACTAGCCCACCCGTGTAGGTTCGTCGTCGCCGCCCACTTATGTATTGTACGCCTTATTGTGTTTGAGATGCCAGCTTACAGACCTAGTTTGTAATGATCTGACACTACTTAAATGCTCTAAGTTAATTTGATTATCATTATAATTCATAATTCAACTTCATTTTCAAGTTTGAAAAACCCTCGTCTGAATTATTGCTTTACTTCTTATGATTATACTAGTTAATTAAATGTTTAATTTTAATACAAAAATTAAATTTTTTTCTTCTGTTTTTAAAGAATTTACTTCATATATTGAAAAATAAAATATTAAATAAAAATTACAAAACCAAAATAAAATTGAGAAAAAATAAATAAAAAAGAAAAAATTTAAAATATGGACGATGTTGATCGGCGATGAGAACTCTTTGGAGGCTTTCGAGAGAAAAGTTCTTGGCAAGAACACACTGGAAGGACCAAGTGCAAAAGGACTTGGTGTGAGTATCTACTTGCCGTAACCTAGCGATGGAGAGAGGAGGGAAGAAGATGAAGAAGAAGCGTTAATTCATGCTGTAAAATCCGCGTGGCAGAATTCAGAAACTATGGACGAGTATATTTTCTGAAACAAAAGTGATACGTGATTCAGATACTTTAGATACGTGATTATCGACCAAAAGAACACCAAATTGTAAGTTTTAACCAGTTTTGATAGAATTAATAATATTGACCACTTATTATTGCCTTTAAAATTTGTGTTTTCGCCTTTATTAAAAATTATATAGAGTTTAAAACTTCGATTAACATTTTTTTTTCTGTTACATATGATGATAACTACATTAAAATCATTAGGCAAATATATACGAGAGTGGTTTCAAGAGTCACGTTTTTTGAATTAAAACTTAAATCCTTTAGAAAGATTACGAGTAGGTATTTGCATGCTTATATAGACATAAGCGTATATTTGAGCACTCTTCTCACCATCTACTTTATACAATTACTCATATCTCTTGTCATATACTAAGTATTTCTTAACTTTAAAAGCATGTACATACATAGCTGCACATTCCTTTTACACATCAGACGTATAAAGAATTTAAGCAAGAAACTTAGCGAATCAAATGGAATATTTGCCCTTAAGTTAGTCTCTCTATCAATTTATCCTCAACGCTCTCACATATGTATTTGTGTGCATATAGTATCTCCGCAATTGATTTGTATTCAGAAAACAGCTCAAAGGCGAGCGATCGATATACTCGTATACTATCAAAACTGATAGTTAGAATTGAGTGTTTTTCTCGAATTTGCTCAATCACATTGCATTACTTTGAACCAGCCGTGCTGCTATTGCTTTTCAATAAATATGGAAGTAGCTAGCTTCCTCTGTAAATAGGTGTGTGTTTGTAAATAAAAAAAAAAAACACTTGAAGGAAATTCACTGCTTTAATGGTCATTGTCCATACAAAAAAAAAAGCTACAAGCTGCAATGGCTGTTTTCAATGCGACTTATTCTACATATGTACGAGTGGCATGCCCATGAAGTGTGCTTGAACATTTATGTATTTACATATGCAGCAAACGTTCTACCAAAAAAAAAAAAAAAAAAACAAAGGAGACAGGCGCTAGTGTTTGTTCAGCAGTCAAAGATAGCAAGCGGGTAGCTGTTGGCTTTCTTTGAATTATTATTTTTTCTTTGCGTAAAAAGAATTGCAGTGAACGGACAGCAGCGCTCTGAACTTGTTTGTCTTCGTGCTTCAGTCAAAAGTCAAATGTAATATGCAGCAATTTAAATTTATTGCAGTCCCAAACGTTGCACTTGCAAAAACAATTTTTACCGAAAAAATTTCTACTGTACCCAATACAACGCTGGTGTAACAGTTAAGTGGTAGTTAGGCTGGTGATGGCAGCGTCACGGTTGGCGTCCTAGCTTTGCTGCTTATGGCATGTATGTATGTATGCATGTGTGCGTGCGTAATTTTATTTATACCATAATCGTACGTACATACATACATACATATATTGTGCTCTAAATTGAAATGTAATTGAATTGCATTGAGGCGTACACGTTTTGCACAAATCTCTGTATGGATTTAGTCGGTCATTGTAATTGCGTAGTACGCGACGCTATGCCGAATGCGTTTGCTGCTGGTGTCAAATGCACGATGAAATGTGTGATGCACGTACTGAAATAAGCGCAAGTATGCTTTTTTGTGTCGATGTATTTCAGTGTGCCGTTTTTCGAAACATATGGCCATTTCCATGGTGGCGATCTCATGAGTTCTGGATGATGGAAAATGAGGAAAAATACATTTTTTTTTATCTTTTGTTTGTTTTGATATTCCTTTTATTTTAAAAAAGTTATCTAATTACAGCGGTAAGTTTTTTATTTTAAGTTGTCCTCATAAAATTATCATTAAATACGATTTCTTCGATCTAGGTCTTTTTTATTTTCAAATATATTTTTCTCATTTATCAAAAATTATTATAAAAATGTGTTACCTTGATAAAGCTGTTCTCAGTTTCTAAATCTTAAACCTTCAAACTTCCCAATTTAGAAATAGTGCATTTGTCTAGTCAGTGGTCTAATATTCTTTATCTTTACATTTTGGGCGAAAACAATTCAACACTCTCAGATAAACTAGCCTAACTTCTATGCGATTATATTGCAGTAAGAGTAATTTGTTAGAGGGTTAATCAAATTAAGGCATTTAAGATGAGATAAACTTTTGGCTCTTACCAAAAATGTCTAGCTGTATCTAAGTTTTTTTAAGCGTGGTAACCAAAAATGAAAATTAGTATTCTTAATGCGGATTCTTTATAGATCGGTGTACGAATGAGATGTTGTACAAACATTGGAGTATGGCTTTTAATATCCAAAATTAAACGTATATGAAACCAAAGGATCACAGTTACATTCGAAAAATTGAGAACAAAACCGTTGGATTTAACATGATCAAAAGCAACTGGGACTAATTTAATGTAACCTTAACGCAATATATTAGCAAAGAGTTACATAAGTGCATAAGTGCTCACAAGGAGTTGAGTTTAATTTAATGTATACTTAACATACTGTACCCTTTTAACATAGAGTTTAACATAACCAGCGTTAACATAACCAGTGATCACATATGGCTTGTTTTTTTTTCAGACATGTGGTTTTTAAGAAGAAATAAAACGCATATAATTTAATGCTATGGCCAAGAATTTAGCTTTATTATAAAGATAAAGGTTTACCATTAAGTTTCAAAAATGATTTCGGGCAAGTGACCGCCGCGGCTGGCTCGAATAAATTCCAGCCGAGAGACCCAATTGTCGACCACTTTTTGCAGCAATTGAGGCCGTATGCCAACAATAACGCGCCGAATATTCGCTTCCAAGGCGTCTTGAAATTACAAAGCAAACTGAGTATAAATCAAGTAACAGCTGTCGAAAAAACCAACTCCGAAAAAAGTATTGCCCCATTGAAAACTACACGTCTAAAAAATTAACATGATTATATAATTGTTAATGGGCATTTAATAAGACTTAAAAGCAGTTGGAATGTAGTCGCTACAATATAGTATACATATGTATAATATATGTATAGTATACGTTTATTTTGGACTCACACTTTTCGCTCGCAGTAGATCATTCTGTGGAAATGCCCCTATGCTCTTACTCTCGCTTAATACCCGTTAGCATACAAATTGAATTACTGTAATTCGCTCGTAACAACTTTAGTTTTTTTAATTAAATGAAGTTAAATCTTTTTTAAATTGTAAACATTTATGGTAAAAGAAACACTTTGAATAAATGAAAATCACGGCCAAACGTCCATCGAAATTGTGTATGTTCGTTTTATATTTTTTGTTTCCCATTTTTACTTTATTGTGTTTCTTGCTTCTTTCAGAAGAGATACGGTTCGGTTCGGTTCGGTTATTGTTTTCTTTATTAGTAGAGAACCATAATTTACTGCTCTCGCGGGGCACACAAAAAAAAATATAAGTTAAGCAACTAGAAAGCAATCCTCTTTTGCCTTTATATTTAAAAAATTTCTGGGTGACATAGAAAATGTACTTCACATATTCGCCAATCTCTAATTTTGAAGAGAAGGTCATTTAATATTCAATATTCATGTCACTTTCTTTGGTTTTTTGATTTTTTGATTTTGAATTTCGATTTTCATTTTTGTCGTTTCGATTTCAACGCCGAAAGCCTTAGTAGCTACATACTGCTCTTGTAAATAGATTCTAGTGTAGTTGTTACGAGTATTTATAATTGCTACTCTTATAAATATTTAATTCAACAAAAATCAATCTATTTAAGTTGAGGGAGGGCACGCAAGAGTTGACATATGCTCTTTTGGGTGCTGTCAAAATGGGATGCAATTAATTAATTTTAAATGAAACGGATACAATTGTAGCAATATCTGGGTAACTATTCTGCTGAAAGGTAAAGCCTCACGCACTAAAGTGCGCTAAGACTAGAACTACTCTCGTTAACCGTTTATTTCAACATTTAGCCGTAAAATATTATGAACATGGCAGTCCTGGTCTCCCACGAATACTTCTAATCCTATAAATCCAAGTTTAGCTACTATCATTGTTATTATAAATAATAATATTAAAAGATTGATGAAGTAAAATATTTTCAGAGCTACACTCAAAAAACAGAATCACTATTCCTCTGCTATTTACCATAGCAGCCGTGTTATTACTGCATACGCTAAATATTAAAGTCATTTCTATTATGTATATAGCATGATCAGTATTAATTATAGCCGTAGTAGCTTTATTTTTAAGCCAATATAAATCTCTGTGGCAGCAAGTATTTATGGTATATACTACCGTTTGTATAGCACCAGCCGCTAATATAAACAGCTGAAATTCATAGCACTGCCGGTAGCTGATGTAGCAATGTAAGACAGCTGTGAGAGCTATGTGTTTAGCATTTATGGCTATGTTCGCTGCTGTTTCGGCTTTTTTATGCCAATTCATTCTCGATCAGCTGTCAAAGTGGCATTGTTAAGTCGAAGTGCGAGATTTCAAGTGCAACACAAAAGAAAAAGAATTTATAAATCAAAATGAATGAATATGTGGAGAACAAACTTGTTGAGTCGGAATTGGTGTCGTTAATTGATGTTTTTAAGGGTAAGTACCTAATAAAAAGTGCAAAATGCAAATGTAAAATAAAATTTATTGAAACGCAAACCAGGGATGCAAAAAGTGAAAATTGATTTGTAATCCTTATTATCATTCTCATGGCAACATTATTGATGACGCTTGGTTTTTTGTGGTGAGTCATTGACAAGTAAAGTACAGCAAATCGTGTAATTATTTAGTAAGCATTTTAAAAATATTAACTAAGTTGTGTAATTATTGTGTTCGCGTAAATGCATTTTGCGTTTGGTGCTTAAAGTTCATAAGTATGTGAGCATTTCACACAATTCGTTCTGAGTTTTGATCGTCCACATTGTTTGATTGCGCACATTAGTACATACATTTTAGCACATGCAACTATGAAATCAAAAGATAAAACAATTTGTTTATGTTTATTTTAGAAGAAGGCTTTGATGAGGAGGCGTTCAAAAGCTTGGACTATAACGGAATATGCAATTTAATACCCAGACAGGGACTGCGAGCAAAATTTGGAAAACATTTAATGACGAATTTCTTTCTGAGATTAGGGAAATTGTTTTACTATTACAATACCTAAAGTGTTTTTATTTACATGTCTGTAACAGCAAATGAAATACCTATTGAGGTGAATTCATATGTGACTGACACGTCAATATCAGGGACGATTTCCATATTAATATACAGTCCAGAACCTCAGCCTGAAAAAACCGTGTCAAGTTATCTGAATTGTACAGATGGAAAATTGCTTGAAGTCTTTTACAAAGCCAATGGAAATTTAGATAACTTCCATCGTAGTACTTTGGCGCGCGTAATAATTTATAAAGAGTTTGAGGCTTTAAATTACCTTTAAAAATTTAAAATCTTAACAGAGCGGTTTTTGAAGTTAACTTCAGAAATTGTGGAATATTTTCCAAGCGAAAAAAACTTTTCATCATTGTACTATACACCATATCAATCGAAAATAAAACGAAATTTAATACATTTTAAGTCCTTAAATATGATATTATAAGAGTAAATTAAGGAAAATATAAGATATATAAGTTGATTAAGGAAAATGTGAACTATTAATTAAAGCCTATAATTTAATAAAATGAAAATAAACATATAAATATAACAAAGTATAAAATTAATTAAATTTTTATTCTCAGCAGTGACTAAATATTCCTCAACACACATTTTGAACCCTTTTTCATATTTGGCACAATAAAGTGTATGTTTCAAGTAATTACACAAAAATGATCCCCCTTTATATCAGATTTTTGTGTGTGCCATATTTCCTACCATACAGCGAATATTTATTTATTTATTTATTTATTTATTAACAAACGTAAAATAAATAATTTACACGATAAAAGGGGCACTGGCTAACAGAGCCTTCGGCTGATACAACGAATGAAAACAATAGGTGTATTCAGGATCTGTTGTATTCGTGGCTTTTATAGCAAATGCAGTAAAAATCCAACAATAAAATATACGTTCCACTTCAAATACAAGAGTGCAAGCAAACAACAAAAAATATGACGAAATCGACGAATCATCTACAAATACGTTAGTCGAATAAATAGATATTTATTTGTGTGTATTAAAGTTTATCGTTTACCTTAGCAATTTGATTTTTACAATTATTAGTAATGAAATCTAATATTTTTGTTTTTTCGCCTTTTCTAGGCTTTTTACGTACTTTTGTTTATTTGTTGGTGGCTCACACATATGAACTCGTAAATCAGCCGTTCGGGAAATTATACAATGACACGAAGACAGATATTCGTTGTAGAAATAGTAAATATTAATACGAATACAACAAATCCCGAACACCCCTATTATATTTGTGTGTGGAAGAAAATCACAACACCTTCCAAAAAAATATAATATATCGGCTAGTAGCATACAAAATTATATATATATAGTTTTAAATATGGATAAAGATTTATTGATATTGTTTAAGTTTTGTTCAAGGATTCACGATATTTCTAATAAAATAAAACTTCAATGATTTCTTTTACTAGTTCTCTTAATATTGCTTATATTTCGCCTACAATTGAGATCAACCTCAAGAACTCTTGATGGTGTCTGGTCGATCAAATAAGGTTTTTATCACAGAAAATTGTAAATAAAAAATAAGTGCGAAACAATAAAATTTCTAATTTGTTTGCAAATGGTGTGTCCACTAACTTATTAATATATAACCATACTTAGTTTTAGACTAAAGTACTTTGTTTTCCATTTTAATTCTTTTAAAATCAATGGCACACTGATAATCATTGAGATAAACCTTTTTAATTTAAAACTATTCGATTTCAATGCTGACACAGCCATTTTTCCACTGCAGTTTCATAGGCTCTTATGAATCCATCCACGATTATACATATGCAAAAATTTGCTGCAATACCACAATTGTTTCATCTTCTCAAATGTGTTACAAACATTCTACATTTTACATTCACTCATTCGTGCAAATCCGTAGAAACATTCGAAACACGTAGATCACACTTAAGCCTACGTGCGTTCTACAATCAAAGCACAGTTGCCATCAACGGATGACAAATGCGCTATGGCTGCGGTCACTCGATGACCACAATAGCCTGACAGCGTAACTGAAATAGCGAAAAGTCTACGAAATTTGGACAGACAGACAGTATACGCTCGCATATATGTAAATACATACATACTCGTACACAAACGAAAAACTAACAATTCTTATCAGTCTGCTGGTCAAAATGTTGCAATGCGCATGCGTTTGCCCCTTCCTCATGGCGTGTAACTAAATAAAAAAGAAAAACAAAAAAACAAAAAACGTTCGCATGAAACCATATCTAATAGTAGTTGGCAAGCAATGCTGCAATCGCTGCTGCTGCTGTTACCTACTCGCCACAGTGATTTGCTGTAATTGCAACAAAATGTTCTCTGTCAGGCCACACTTTGACCGCACACGTTGCTTAAGTTGACTTTTATTATCTGTAGTTTTGCCACAAATAAAGTTGCCGTACCAAAATAAACCGTGCACCGCAAATTCAAACGTTCGTTCATGTGTATTGTAAGCGTGTTTGTGACAAAATATCTATGTATCTGCATGCACGTGCCACATTTGACCGCTCAACCCGTGGCGTACATTTTCTGGCTTTAGTTGCGGACAAAGCGTTCATAATGTGGCGGTTAGATGCATTGCTCTCTACTCACAATTGGTTAAATTCTTTTTTTTTTTTGGATATCTCACACGTACACAGGAAATATGCATATTTCGCTAACTGCATTGTAAATGTTTCCTCTCAACTTTCGTAATTATACTCGTTCTGGTGGATTTTTGTGTTGATTTCGTAAGTGCGCAAATAAAATAGAAAGTAAGTAAACAATTTTAGAATCATATGGGAAAACATAAGGAACCTCGGCTAGTAACACACTTTACACAGTGCAAAAATAGAAAATAAAAAAAATGTTCTCACCACGGACTCCGGCAGAGGAGTTAAGAAAATATCGGCCATTTAAAAGCTTATGTCTTTTACTAGAGTAAAATGTTATAAAAAATATGTTACTCATACGCCCTGCTGTATTTACAAACTATGTATGTACATCTTAGAGATCGAAAATAACAGAGCCACTATCCAAGTGCCAGATATTGTACCTTATTTTATTAAAGAGAAGAAGAAAACCGCGGACATTATAAAATGGCACAAGTAAAAAGTAAAATAAGTAATGAGCTAAATACATTTTTTAAGCACATACACTCGTATAACTTCTTACCACAAAAAATGTTAAAACATTATTGTGACTACACCTTTTCCAACACTATTTCAGAAAAACACAAATGTATTTCAGAAAAACACAAATGTATTTCAGAAAAGATCAATTGTATTTCAGAAAAACGCAAATGTTTTTCAGAAACACGCACATGTATTTCAAAAAAACACCAACGTATTTCAGAATAGGCCAAATGTATTTCAGAAAAGACGAAATTAATACATTTGTATTTTTCTGAAATACATTTGCGTTTTTCTGAAATAAATTTGTGCTTTTCTGAAATACATTTGCGTTTTTCTAAAATACATTTGTGTTTTTCTGAAATACATTTGCGTTTTTCTGAAACACATGTGCGTTTTTCTGAAATACAATTCATCTTTTCTGAAATAAATTTGTGTTTTTCTGAAATACATTTGGCCTTTTCTGAAATACATTTGCGTTTTTCTGAAATACAATTGATCTTTTCTAAAAGACATTTGTGTTTTTCTGAAATACTGTTGGAAAAGGCGTAGTTCAGAGCTATTGCAATACATAATATTTCGGGATCATTTTTGGAACAGTTGCGGACTTTTGAGGGACCAGCGCGTGATTTTTAGCTGACTTTTTCAGGACTCTTTTAGGCCTTTTCAGGGTCTAGTTCTGAACTCATTTTAGTAACTGGACAAAACCCCGGTTTTTTTTGGAATCTTTTCGGGATTAGTTTTGAAAGTTAGGCACTTTTTAGGGACTAATTTAGTTACTGGTACTCATAAAGATTTATTTACATTTACTTTCTTACTCTTATAATTAAAAGTCTTATAATTTTCTCACTCATATCTGTGCATTATATTTTTTGAAACTCCACCATCAAATATCTGTTATTGAGGAGATTTATTAGGTTTTATGTTAAAGCCAATTTCGGAAAGTAATCTAGACATCCTCACCAATACTCTAATAATCTTCCTTAAGCCTTCAGTCTACTTATTGCAATTGTAGTCGGCGCAAATCTGTAGGTCCTTTTGTTTGGGAAAATAAATTTCTATACCAGAAAGCCGGCTATCTAGTTATACGCGATGCCATACTATTTACCACAAAATTCTGCATAACCCTAACCAATTTTTAGATGCAATAATTATCACAACGGAGATGCGGTGGCTTTGAGATAGTATAAGATAGCAAATATTTGGCTGCAGTGACGTAAAAAAAAAACGATTAGCGGATCTTCGCAATATCGTATAATGTAGTTCATGGCATCGAGCTGTGAAGGAATTTTATTGTTTTATTTTCAGTATTGAACGGAGTTTGAAATATGGGTATATACAAGTCTCACTCTCTGACAACTATACTTAAATGAGAATAAATATGGAAGTAAATTTATTAAGAATATGCATTTGTTAATTTATTTAATATACTTGTACATTTTATTTAGTTGAGAGTTTTTAGGAAACTCTGGAAGAGAGCTTCTTTCTAATTAAATAACTAAATGTAAATTAATCAAGTACATCGTACTTTGTAACTAACAAACAAAAGCGGGTAAACAAAATAGCAATTGTAGAATCCAACTGGGGCGAACAATTACGGCAGAAATGCCAATTGTAGTAACTGACAGCCACTGACATCTTTGAAGATTTCCAAATTGGCTTTGCTTTCGAGCGGGTAATTAAACAAAATATCCGCAAAACTACTCAAAAGAAGAATTACAATACTGGCGAAGACAAGCTGAGCGCTACAAAGATGTGATTGCGTAGACTCTTTCATTTTGAATTGAACTTTTAATTAAAAATTCAATGGCAGTGAGTAGACCGCAGATGTGTACCACGAAACGCCAACACCAATAAAGTCAACGTTTTGCTGTGCAAGATGCCAGGAACTACATAGGTAAATAATACAATACACAATGGTTACAAACAAAAACAATTGCATTTTGGGACCCAGTTTTTTTTTTATGCGGTGATGGGAAGTGAAGTGAATTTTAGGGCACACTGCCTGGAAAATACTTGCGGAAAAATGAAAATTTGCAAACTGCGTTTACTACTACTACTTTGTAGTACCGGAGAAGATTTAAATGTGTGTATGTAAGTACAAAGAATTGTTACAAATAAACCTTTTCAGAGGCAAAAATGACGAAAGAAGTGCTAGTAACAATGGTAAGTGCAAAGTTATTCACTGCCAAGTAAGCTCCTCTTCATCTGTCTATCCTTATACTCGTTCGTATGTATGTATGTATGTCAGAATGTGGTCTTGTAATATGAAAGTACATGCGTGTCTATGTACATATGTATGTATGTATGTATGTTTGCTGTGTCGGCATGTCTGTAAATTTCTATTACACGCAATATTAACATGCAGATTGGCAGTGGCAACAACATAGATACAATAAATTTTCAAAGGAACACGTATTTGCAACCAGTTAGAGCGTATAAAATATGTAGAACAAAGGATTGTAACAATAAAAATTAAATAGAATTTGCAAAACGAGTAAAATGGTTGTAAAATGAATAAGATGAATGAAAGAATTAATTAAAATGCCATGGCATATTTCAAAATACAAAGTAGACATTGCAAAAGAGAAAACTCAACATAAATATTATGTGGTCACTTGAAGGATAAAGGAATAATTTCAATTGAAATTAATTTACTTACACACTGACCATTTCGAGTATGAACACAACCATTTTTGGATTTGTTCAGTGTGTAAAGGCTAAAAGGGCTCAGGACTAGTGACATCTTCATTGAAACATCATCATTTTGTTTCTCAACTCTCTGCAACTACACATTTTTCTCGAGTAACGCCGTTAATACAATGATGTTCGCTACGTCACCAAATTCAGTCTTCAATTTGTTTTTAATCTTCTAATTATGTGCTGAATTTTTTTCAGTTCCATAAAAAGTTTTTATACCAAATCATCTAATCTGATCTGAATTATCTCCAGAAAAACGAATAGATTGATGCCTGCAATAATTATTATTGGAATTGTTTAAGCTTTAAATTACGAAAATTGACACTGAAGATGGCACAACGCTGAAACCGGTTTGTCTTAAAACCAAACTTGACAAGAAATTACGAAAATTCGTTCCACAACCAATCATTTCACACCCTGTCGGAAGCAACAACAACAAAAGATCAGAATATCTGTAAATTACAGTTTTTTGGAAAAGTTAATAAAATAACTATGCTGCCTACAATTAAAATAATAATAAAAATAATAGAATAACAACAAGACGTAGAGCAGCCACAATAAAGTGGGAATGTGTCTTGGAAGCAATGTAACTCGCGAATGACTAAGCGAATTACTTGGTCAGCAGGGAAAAAAATATAAATATTTGTTTTTAAATATGGTCCTAATTATTGAGTCCAAATGTTTATTGGTATTATTAAAATAAACTGAATTTTATAATTAAGTGAAAAAACATGGACTCTTTTCATTTTAATACTTCTAGTACCTACATAATTTTTTTATAATTCTTAAAAAAATGTTGGCTCACGTGGCATTTGATATGAGCATCATGAAAGTTGAACGAAGTTCGAGATATTTTAAAATTTCTGTTTTATGAGCTTAAAAAATATGAAGGCTCTTATTAAACCCAAAATAATGTTTTTATTTTGTTTAAGTGAAGATTTGGGAAATATCAAAATTTGCACTGTGAATATTTTGTGTGTTTGTGAATAACAAATACAATAATTTTTCTTTAAAGTATAATAATTCTTATAATTCTTGTATATTAATCTTAGATTAGAGAGAGAAAGAGAGCGAGAAAAAAAAATACATATTTTGTGTTCTTATTAAAAAAGGGTAAAAGCCGAACCAATTACACTGAATGCAATTAAAGCAAACCTCTTTACATATGTACTATGTATATAGAAGAGCAATGCAAAGGGCCAACATTCCGATGAATATTAGCATAATCAGTCCCAAAATGACCGAACCATCTGCTCAATTGCCTGGCGGCATTGTAACTACCCACAAAGCTAAATGCATATCTAACATACAAACATGCATACTTCCTTGCAAATGCGCCTAAAAGCCGACAACAGTAGCACGACACTTATCGTTTTCCAATGCGGCAGTTCAATATGTTACCCAATATGTCCATATGTATAAATACATATTCGTATGTGAATATGTGCCTCGAGCCAATTAAAGGCGCACGCGTATGTTTGGGTGAGTGTGCTTGAGTGAAAGCCCCTCAGCGGCAGTTATCGCTCTTCATAGTTACTCAGTGGAAATCGCAAATGAAGTCCATGATGCGTTGTTATAATAATATCTTTGTGATATGCACGCATGTGTGTATGTATGTTTCAGTTGAGACTATATTGACTCAATGTTTACATAACATACATTATCGTTGACAGTGCAAAAATGTTTTCCATTATTTGTGGCGCTTAAATGAATAGCCTGTAGCAAAATGAACAACAATAGTTTTTAGCTTTTTTGGCCAGAAATAAATATTAGGTAGATAGTAATTTTATGCTTAATACTTTTTACATGCGCTGGTGGTGTTTAAAAATATGTATGTATGTATGCAGGGTTAATTATACAAAGTGTTCAATAATTACTGTGTTTCTTGTTTTTTGAGTATAAAAACCAAAAGGAATTTCATGTCAAAACTTCATCTTCAAATTAAATATGTACATTTACTTTTTAAAAGTTTACATTGCAATAACAGCATTATATGAAATAACTTTGAAATAACCCAAAGATTTCTTGAGATATATTCGATTGTTACATTCCAAAATTAATAAGTACCCGCACATATCTAGTACATACCCAAATATATGTAAAAATGTATACGCTCAATGTGATTTAAATTTTCCATTAGGTTTTTTGCGGTAGCGAGTTTCTAAAGAACTAAATAATTTTTTTCTGCTCCATATTTTCATGAATTCGCAGTGGTGACCCTATTTATTATAAAATATGTATGCAGTCTACGACAAAAATATAGTACATCCACATACGAGTACTGATACATTTGTACAATTTTCTAGACTTTTCTGTTGTAATATACATATAATATAAGTAGCGCAAGTTTGAAGTCTCCAAAAATTACTGTTGATGTTTCACAACTTTTTTATCAAGTATTGAAAAATATCTTACCTCTTTTTTTCTTAAAAATATATTGTTTATTTTCACAAATTTTCCTCTTTCTTACTAAAAAATTATGTACCGTAAGTACATTTAATTTCGTATTCATTAAGTTGTGGCAATTTGTTTCCAATTTCACTCAAAAAGAAATTCAAATGAAATTTCTGAAGAAATATTATCCTATGACGCAATTAAAAATCTTACCGCAGTATTCTGACAGTATTTATTTATTGCTTGATATTAAACTTTCATCACTTTTTCAATTCGAAAAACGTCATTTCAGCATTTGATTATATCATAATTTGTTCATTTTATTTTTAATAATTTCATCGTTTTTTAGTCATTGCAATATATCTTCACTTCATCATTTCATTATTTTGTCATTTCGTTATTCCTCATAGATTAATTTCATCGATTCATCATTTCGTAATATCAACATTTCATAATTTTTTATTTTTTTCATTTCGTCATTTGGTCATTTTATTAGTCATTACTCCATATTTTCGTTATTTCGTCATTTCGGTATTTCTTTGCTTTGTCATTTCATCATATCGCCAATTCATCATTTCGTCATTTAAAAATTTCTTTATTTCATAATTACTTCGTTTCATAGTTTCGTAATTTCATAATTTCGTTTCCTCAGTTCGTCTTTCATCAGTTCTTCAGTTCGACATTTCTTCATTTGATCATTTCTTCATCATTACGTAATTCACCTTCACACTTTGCCATTGCTTCATCTCATCATTTTGACATACATATCGTGAAATAACAAAACAGCTCTGTCGGGAAGTTTTGATAGTTGAATTTTATACCATGGTGCGCATTTTATTGCTTTTAAATTATAAAAATATTTATAAACTAAAGAACTTAGCTATTCGAAGACGTCAACAAACATTTCAATGAAGGAAAACATATTTTGTGTCCCATGATTATCATTTTTTTATACATCAATATTAATAGTGAAACTTCTCCTTTTACCGTCATTTTATGTTTTGTAACTTCCCCATTCTGAAGCTTTAAACACAGCTGGTAAGTATTCCAATTTTGACCACTGGGCTACATTAAGTATGGACAATATACTAGTACATTTGTGCAAATTACATTCATACAATAAAGCACATTTTTCACAAATATTGCCATTGAAAGCCCTGCACTTGCAGTGCACAAATGCATCTTTTACTCGTATGTGGTACTTACAATATTTTCAGCATCATTAAATTAGAAATTTTTTGAAAACTAATGGCGCTTAAACACTGAAACTGTCATTACATACTGTTTACTTGGCGTCACCTCAGCATCTTCTGTCTTACTCCAACTTATTGTACCCTCTTCCGCCCGGCGGTGCTACGATTGCTCAACAATCCTTAGTTAACCACAGTTGCAATGCGCGAATCGGTTTACTAGTTATTATTGTTTGACGCTCCATTAGATTATTGTAAAATGCCAGTATTTATTGCATAGTCAATACGTGACCAATAAAAAAAATAAGCTTAATATGGTTAGGAGTACAGACGTTGGATCGTACATACGAGTATTTGTTCGCAGCCACAAATATTGGAAGCAGTCACAGCCGCATTGTCTCGCTTTCTGTTTGACAATGCTGTGTACCAGTACATATTAGGGTGATTGACTCGATTTTGTCAAACCCGTTTTTCTCCGAATTTTATTAAAATCTTGATTTTTCAAATATTTAATAGATCGGGGTTTTGAAACCTTAAAGATGGTTTTTTTACCTAGTTGTAAAAATATAGCCTTTGAGAAATAATAGAAATACGGCAGTACATCGGCATTTACAAAGTACTTATCATTTAAATAATATAAACTCGTATATTTGAAATCTAAAATAATTTGCAGAAAAAACGCAACAAAGATATTTTAGAAGATTTTGTATATATATAAAAATGTCAAGAGAGGGCGGGAAAACCGTGAAAAATTGTATAATTCCTTACTGACAATAATGCCCGCATTCTGTAATTTGGTATGATCTCGAAATTTGAGACTATGTGTTAGAGATTATTGCCTTTGCTCGCTTTTTCAATTTTATATTTTGTGTTTGTTTTAACTTTTACTGAGCAGCTTATCACTAGGTCACAATTAAGAGACTTCATTTGAGAATAATTAATGCCAACTGGTCTAAAATTGTGACTTTTGTCTCTATTATAGACTGATGACCGATTTCAGTAAATCGGTGTAATATCAAGTCTAAAAATGACTTAGAAATTATTGCTTTTACTCGCTTTCACGTTTTTTTTCACAATTCGGAGACTTTAATATGAAACTAGAAGCTTTATTTCGAAACTAAGGAATGTCAACTGGTCTAAAATTGTGACTTTTGTTTCTATTAGAGACTGAGATTGCTTACTAAATTCAAACTTTCATCTTCATTTTATTTTCAAAATATTTCTTTCATAAAAATTATTGCATTTAATTACATGTATGTACTTTGATGTAACTTATTTCTTACTTGGAACAAGAACCGGTTTACCCGGTTTTTTCTGGATTAAGAAATAAGGAAACGTTTTTTTTTAAATTGCCACTTTAAAAATAATTTCAAAAACGGTTTTTCAAAAAAGTCGCATAATCAAACACCCTGGTATATATGTAAGTATGTACATATCTGAATGTGCATACCTCATCTCCAAATTATAACCACACCACTTATTGCCATTTGCTTTCCTTCATTCTTTATATAAATTGATTGTAATTCAATAATTTTTTTTTAATCCTGTTGAATTATTCAGCTAACCGCTAAATTCATGAAATATAAAAGCGAGTAAATGAGTTTTTCTATAAAGCTTGAAACTTTAGGTAATATGGCTTTTGTTAGTAATTGAACTGAATTTTAATTCGAAAATATTAGTCAAAACTTGTCAAAATGTCGCATTTCTGTTTATTTTGGCCACTAGTGTATTAATATGTACGTATCCTGCAAAATATTGTGCGACTAATCTCTAAAGAGAGTATTCCGGCATTAGTCTCTATCAGGTACAACTGGGCATTAACTAGTCACAAACAAGTCTCAAATGGCTATAATTGTTGATTAGTCCTGTATTCGTCTCTTTCGGGTATAATAAACGACGCATTGGTAAATGCACGCTCTTAGGCCATCAAATTTCATACGCGTTATTGGCATGTAAGGAAAGCGTAAGTTTTACAACCCTCGAGCAGCCGGTTCGATTCCCACTCGTAGCTATTATACCCGAGCGTACTTGTACAAAAGGGTATTATAACATTGTTCACATAACGGTTGCTTGTAACAGCATAACGGAATCAAGATAGATATAGACATATATATACCAAAATGCTTAGAATGAAAAGAGAAGTCGATTTAGCGATGTATGTCCGTCCGAACGTCCGTGCAGACGATAACTTGAGTAAAAACTGAGATATCTCAATGAAATTTGGTACATAGGTTGCCCTTTGGACAGGGTAGGTTTTCAGTATTTATTGGAAGAAATTGAGAAAAGTTTAATACTATCAGCGATTTTAAACAAAGAAACGGGGTTTTTATGAAATTAAATATGGGCACCGCTCATACAAAACTACATCGCGAGGGGATATAAAAATTGATTTCGCCCGATTTTAGCTTTTCTAACTTGTTATTTTTGTTTTTATAAATATACTGCTACTCATTGATACCCATTCGACTATAAAAGGAGACAAAGTTGTATTAGTCGCATGTTCCCTTGCGACTATTCCCGGACTCAACCTAGACTCATCGCATTTTTTGCAGGGTAGTAGAGTTTAGACTTCTATTGTGTTTGTGTCTTTTTGTGGGTGTATTGTGCTAGTGCTTTGGAGCGGGTTGGTGGTGGTCGTTTGGTCTAGTGGCAGCGGCGCCGCATACATGACAATATGGTTTGCGGTGTGGTTCAAGTTATACATATGCTACCATGCCACTGGCCCATATGCACAAATGCATCCATACATATGCAGTTATTCCATAAATGCGCCTACATACATTTTTATATACATATGTATGTATGTACATGCATAACATATGTGTGTGTGTTGTTTGTTTGTGTTTCGTTGTGGTTTTTTGGTTAAAACACATTTCATTTTTCCCCTTGCCAATTTTATCACTTTCGACTCTCTATCAGCCTTTTAAAATTCAACACAGTACAATATTTATTTTATATTTTTTTATTGCATGTTTTGTACGTGTGTACGAATTGTGTAAGACATTTTTTTTTTTGTAATGCATTGAGTATGTACAAAGGTTAAAATATGGTTGTGGTATTTTGGCCAGTGGCGTTTGTCAGTTTTTATTGGGTGACTTCATTGCCATTGATCTGATTTCCTTTTTCACGTAACAAATTTCCCAATATGGCACACTTTTACAGAATACTCGTACATAAAACGTATTACCGGCGTTATATAATAAATTGTTCTGATTGAAAAATAGTCCAATGCCTCGCTGTTGAAAACTTTAGTGTTTTATTGAGTCGCAAATTCTTGGTGAGACAAAAGGGGAGAGCACATAAAATGGAGCTGTCAAAGGGTGTATGCGGACCTATTTACTTGCATATGAAATGTGTTTATGTGTTTGTAATCACTGAATGAGATATGTATGTACATATTAATATTTCATACAATATTTTTAGTCGTGGGAATCTACAATTTCACGTTTAAATATTTTACAGTTGTATAGCCAAAATTTTCAAATACTTAGGTAGATATTATCTGAGCCTACTTAATATTAAAGCGATTGTATTGCAAAGAGTTAAATAAAAGTCACGTCTCAAAGAAATCCAATAAAATGGGTATCATTTTGAGCCATAAATATTTCGAAGAGCAGTTCAGGCAAAAGCCACCAAGGTTTCTTTTTGCTTTCGCTGGCAAACCCCCAAATAAGTACCTGATGACAATAATTATTCATCGCTTGATGTCATGGTTGACACTATTGACCCCGTTCCAGGGGACGCCGCGACAAAGTTTTGAGCTGCAGCAGGGTCGGTCGGTTCAAATCTCTGGTTAACTTTTTTAATGAGGTAGCCTAATGGTGACATCATTGATTTTCCTTACAATTAGGGGAACAAGGGTATTGAATACAAATTATTTGTAAATTTTACGAATGGAAAATTTAAATTTCCAACTGGCAACACGGGAAGTTCATCACCTTAATGAAATCTCGTTTAGCTTCATATTTCACGGTGATGAGGGGTTTCGTGAGAGTTGGGTTGCTTAGTGGTGGATATCAATTCAAAATAACAGTAATTTCGTAAATTTTTGAGTGTTTTTTTACTTACCTAATTATAGAAAACTTTATTTCAATGTCGATAATAGTTTTATTTTAGTTGAATCATGGAAAAATTTTCAGACTATACTCGACTGACCTAAAAATTTGGATGATATCGAAACTCTTCTAAAACAACTCCACGAAATACAATTTGAACTGTGTTCGAAAATCTCGCAGATGGCTGATGACGGTTTTTTATGGTATGCTAAATATTGCTTGCATTAGTTCTTGCATTATTTATAATCATAATAGGCAAAGTAAAGATGAATTATGAAAAATTGGTAAAACCTTGACTTGAGTATCGGTTTCAGTTGGCAACTTTTCATTCAAACAAATCAACGCCGATATTTTGGATTTGAACACGGAGGATCATCAAGTGGTTCCTATATTTTAAAAGAAGACAGCCTTTTATTTGTGCCCGTCTTAGAAACGCTGACTTCACTTAATTGCAGTTACTGAAATCGAACTTTTTAAATCGAACATCGTGCGCGTTGCTGAATACCGAGCGACAACAAAAACTAATTAGATCTTAATTAGTGAATTGTTTTATTTTCTTATGTTTATTTTTTGGTTTCAAACCACTTTATGTACATAAATCGAAGTAGGAGTTATGAATGTTATGAATAAAAAATTAAAAAAATTACGAAAAGTTAGTGTTTAAGTAACTTGAGTCCATGGTTAGTATTACAAATTTAAAAAAAAAACGAGCACCATTTAAATTAGCGATTTAAGCGTAAATTAATAAGGTGAAGGAAAACGAATATACGTATATGAATATAAAAGATTAGTCGTCGAGCTTCGCCGATTTCAAAACAGACGTCTGAATATTCTCAAATTCATTTGAAGATTGGTTTTTCCAAACGTTTATCGAGTATTTATAATAGTAGCTGTTTTTTCTTCCTTCCTTTTCGACTTCCGCGAATGAAAACACGATTTCTTTTTTGCGTCGCTTAAAAACTCATTTGACAACAACTATGAAAGAGGATCGTCTCAATGGGCTAGCTACTTTCAATATTCATTGCAATCTGGATGTTAATGTTGACTCTGTACCTTGGCAAATTACATTATTGAAAGCAATGTAATTTAGTAAATAACGCATCATGTGACTTTTCTTTGACTTGTATCAAATTATATCCACAATTAAATACAATATGCTGGTAAATAAAATTTAAATTAATAAACATTTATAATTTGTTTCAATGTAAACATAATTTATTTAAATGTTTTATTTTAATGAGTTTTTGACATATACGATATAAAAAATGCAAAGATCCGAAGGTTTAATCTTTCGGAGTAGAATATTAAGAAAAATGAATTTCTTTTTACAGCTTTTCTTTAATTTTGCATTTTGCATTTCCGCCTCAGCAAAAGGCGTGGGCATATTAAATCTCTTTGACCCCAGTATGATACAAGCAATAAATTAATTGTTGCCAGCACCAGTCCAAGCAAAGATAGTTTCTAATTCTTTCCATCGATATCGGTATTGGTAATAGCATAGGTAGTTTCATCGGCATAACTTCTAAAATTGTATTGGTATTCTATTACACTGCAAAAAATACGATTAGTCTAGGATGAGTCCAGGAATAGTCACAAAGTAACCCGAAATATTGGAATACAGGACTAATCTTCTTGTTGCGGCTAATAAATGCCCAGAATACTCTCTTTAGAGATTAGTCACAAATAAATAAATAAATAATAAATAAATTTTTTGCAGGGTATATTTTTACTGGTAGTGGTATTGGTAATGCATTACTATAAGCATTGGTATGTTGTTTTAAAGTAGATGTGATATTGGTATTGGCACTGGTACTGGTATTGATTTTGATTTTACCACTGGTAATGTTATTACTATTGCTAGTGTTGTTGTACTGGTTTTGATACTTTCATCGATATTGGTCTTAGTATTGGAAATGATAATTTCTTAGGTATAATTTAATAATTGTTTTGGTTTTGCTGCAGTTATTGTTAATTATATTTTTATTTATATGTAAATGGGTTTGGTATGGTGGCCGCTGTGGTCGAGTGGGTAGCCGGTGATATGCCGGTGAGTTTGAGGTTCGAATTTCAGTCAGGGCAAGCAAAATCTTAATCATAGAAAAAGTTTTTTCTAATAGCGGTCACCCCTCGGCAGGCAATGGCAAACCTCCGAGGGTATTTCTGCCATAAAAAAGCTTCTCATTAAATACATCTGCCGTTCGGAGTCGGCACAAAACTGTAGGTCCCTCCAGCTCGGCCAAACACTCAGCTATATAGTGTACGGGCCAAAATTATATTATTATATTATAATGGGTTTGGTATTGATATTAGTGTTGAGTTAGTATTATTACTTGTATCGACAATGCAATACTAGATGGGTACGGGTATTATTAATGATATGGGTATTGATATTGATAATCATACTGCTATTGAAATTTGATTAGTATTGTCAATGATATTGGCATTGATTTTAGTATTGGTATTTGTAATAGTATTGGCATTGATATATGTATGTTTATATATTGCTCTTGCATTTTGCTAGACGTGCTTATCATATTCATATTATTATTGGTAATATTATTAGCATGAATATTACTATAGGTATCGGTATTGGTGTATAATTATTGGTAATGTATTTGGTAATGCCAATGCTTTAACTACTCGCATTTGAAAGTATATCCAAACTTAGTGACTTAACATACATATTTGATATGAAAAATTCTATCCCAAAACTTCATAATTAAGCAGTCATTGTAGAATTTACTTCGACTCTGGTGCTTAAGTGGCTCATCATAATGTGCTGCAAGTGTTAGCCATAATATTAATACAGTTTGCCTTAAAGGGCCGCATTCAAAATTTATATACTGATGCTGTGTAATTTACGGCACTCACTCACTTATAATGCGGGCCAGCTGGTATGCAAGAAGAAAAAAATAAAAAATAAAAAAAATTCAGAAGCTAGTCTTGCTCTTGCTTTGAATGGAATGATTTTTACACGTTCTTTCCCCTTAGTTGTGCACTACACTAAAGTGTGTGCTGCAAGAGTCCATGCAGGTGTGGCATATGTTCTATTTCATATTTTGTGTTTTGCAACATAATGTTTACACATACATACATACATACTCAAAAATGTACATAAGTATTTGTATATACATAGGTATAAATACATGCGTAGATATTCAAATGTATGTATGTACATCTATGCCAAGAAAGGTGCACATTCGCTTTAGAGGGCTGAGTTTCATTTGTATTGAGTCCCTTGGCCGAAACATGTTCATACTCGCATGTACTCGTATTTATGTATGTATATATGTACGTACATTTATCTTTAAATGCAGGTGTGCATATGCTATACGAAATTCAACTAGAATATTCCACATTTTGATTTTCTTACAACGTGCAGTTCTTAATATATGTATGTACACCACTTTCTCATAGTTCGTTGCCTTTTTTTACTCTACAATATGTTGATGCAATTTTTTGGTAGACTACCACTATTAATTTCCATAATTGGATACTTAAGAGAACTTTCTCGTTTGCGGCAGTAGGTAGAGTACGAAAAGGCATTCAACCAATAAGAGGTGTAGGAACGAAAGGATTGGGGCTCTAAAGCTGCAGCAGAAGTGTTGCAAATAACTGAGTTAGAGTTGTATGTGGTTGACTGGTATGAACAACAATATATGTATGTTCATATGTAATATGTACATACATATAAAGACATTTGCTCCTTATTTTTTTACACACATAATACATTTTCTTTCTACTTCTTATAGTATTACGCATAGTTTTACATATACCATACACAGTATTTTCCGCTTAAACCGTAATTCAAGGGACCAACAAAAAAATGGGTTCGTCTTAAGCTACATTTTAAACGAATTTAGTCAAAACAAAGCTTATCTTCATAGAATGATTGATTTTGAGGGTTTTTTTCAGTTTGAAGAAAATCTTCCAACTCCCTTTGTTTGGTGTTGTTATTGGCATTTCCACTTCAGTCAGATGCTCCAAATTTTTGTGGCATAAAAAGTCGTTGTAAATGGGCTTAGCGTTTCGACATTGCCACTGGTTTCCTCACCGAGACTTTAATAATAAGCAGCTGATTAAATTATTGCAACATGTTTTCTTAGTAAAACAAGTTCACTTTTAGCGAGATTGTCCTAAGCGGTGAAAAGTACGTGCATTTTCACTAAATTCATCCAGTACTTTTTGATTTGGTTTGTCTTAGTCGGTAGTTTGTCTTAAACTGAGAAGGAGTTAAGCGGATATTTTTTTTCCTTTCGTGGATTTCTATTAAAACTATAGTTCGTTAGGTTTAAACGGAAGGTTTTTAAAAATTTTTCCTACATATTTTTTAAAATAATTTTTAATCTTTTTTATCGTAAATTCTTTTCGTGGATTTTTATTAAAATTATAGTTCGTATAGAACCATTTTTAAAACTTACATAAATCGTCATCAAAATTTTCAAATTATTAATTAGAGTTTATAGAAAAGTTCTAGGTACATAGTTTTGTTCTCGAGCTGTTTGGAACTACCTCGAGGCTAGTTCTAGACTTTTACGGAATCACAAGGCGAATAGTTCGAGACGAGTTGTGGAATAAATATTTCGGAATCTGTGAATAATGAAAACATATGTAGCTGTTAAATTATGATTACGATTAGTAATCGGTTAGATTAGTTTCAAAAAAGAATTGTAATTATTATTTAATTGTGCCTTTCAAATATTGGGATTACGTAATGATTACGATTACAAATAATCAAAAAATAATCAGGATTACTCTAGAAAATACCAAACAACTTTTCTCTTTAAATTTTAAGACATTTTTTTATTAAAATTTTTAAAATTGTTTTTGTATAATCTGAGTCTCAGATTCTAAGATATATGCATTTATATGTAAGTATATATGTATATACATATATTATATTATTATAAATATTATATTATAAATTATAATATTTTTGCTATTATTAATAGTAATTCAGCCATTCAATATAATCAGCCCTAACGGGAAAGTTCCCAGTTCTGATCATCAGAATAAGCTTCAATGAGCGTAGCTGATATTTACACATTTATGAAAACCAACAATGCTGAAGCGAGTAGTGTTAGAATTCAAGAAAGGTTGTTAACTTGTTGGTACGCGGCAACTGTACTAACTCCAGATATTAAAATGAGCTGGATCAAGGTGTTGCAAAGGATAAAACCGGAGGTGACAGTTGCGGACATCAGTACCTGGGTTTTAAACACAATTAGCGATTTCTATGCAAAAGATAATCGTAGTTTCAATGCACAAATATTGAAAAGTAATGCATTATTTGCAAATAATAGGCATTTTGATTTTGACCTCAATGGTAGGATTGCTTGAATATTTTTAGATTATTTTTATTAAATTCATTTATCTTTATAAATACACAGATAACGAAGAAGGAACAAATACTACTCCTGAGCCAAGTGCTAGTGATCGTCGGGCTTTTTTGACCCATCACTTTTTCTGTTACTTAAATGCCAATTCAAGAACAGACGACACTTGGGAAAAACATAGCAGTCTAAAAGAAGCTTTTGTTGCCTATATTACTCCCCTGACATCCTCAGCACCAGTAGAGAGACTATTTTCCTTTGCGGGGATAGTGAACAGTCCAAGGCGCCAGTCAATGTCGGACTTATCATTTGAGAAATTGGTGTTATTGAAAAATGGAATTCTAAATGGAGTTAGTGTATATTTTTGTTGTTATTTTGTTATAAATGAATTTTGTTAATTTTTTGGTGTTACATTTAGTTATTATGTCTTGAATATCTTTATTTGTTATACAAAATTTCGTAAAAAAATGTATTAAAAATTAAAAAAAGCAAAAAGAGAAAAGTTGTTTGTGGTTTTGGATTGAAAAGAATCAAAAATAATCAAAAAGAATCGCTGAAAAGAATCAATTATTTATTTTGATTATTTTTGATTCTTTTTGATTCTTTTTAGTAATCTAGAGTAATCATGATTATTTTTTGATTATTTGTAATCGTAATCATTACGTAATCTAGTTGGGACCAAGATAATCGTAATGTAATCAATTATTTCACTCTCAAATACAAAGTAATCAGATTACTAATGATTACGATTAGTAATCAAAACTTAACAGGTTTGAATGAAAAATACAAAAAATGCTCCTAAAATGTACCGAATGAGTGCCAAAAAGAAAATGTACCGAACCATTTCACTTATTTAGAGTTATACAATTTTGTCTTCCTCATTAATGTTATGAAAAGACTTTTATACTTTAAATCTAATCTGAGTATTATATGTAAGTAAGACTTTTTTTAAAGTACCATCATCAAAAAATTATTATTCTGGCTCTTTGGGGGTAAAGTACAGTTGGAATGTGTAATAAGTAGTTTTTATCGCTTAATCACTCTGAGATAGCAGCAGCATATTTTTGACAAATTGTAATTAAAAAATTGATGAAAAAAAGAAGACCAATGTAAATTCAACCCCGGCCTTGTGAGCATTGCATGCACGTGGCTTGGTATTTTATGCAATCTTTTTAATTTTTGACAAGTTTTTTTTTTCTTTAATATTTTGTGTGTGATTATTTTTGTCATCTATTAACTAAATATTTTTAGTTTTGCCATCTAAATATGTACATATATATGAATGTACATATGTAAAAGGCAACATCCATGGTGGCATATAACAGCTATAACAACAACGTCATGTCTAATGCAAAGTTCGTCACTTGTCACTGCTGAGCCGAAAAACGCTGAGTTTCCTGCTGCTCACTGTTGTATAGCGTAAGCAAGTTGAACGCTTATTGCCTGTGACGAGAATGCTTCCTCTACCTTGTCGCCACACAGCACGGCAGCTACATACATATGTACATACATTGCCACTGCGGTCGCTGTTGCAGTAATTGGGGCATGCCATATCACTCTTGACATTATGACGCAACTCGCTTGAAGCGAATTAATTTCATCGCACGGCGCAACAATTCCTCGGAATAGTGCGACGGTAAAGGCAACATGGCTTGATGGACGCATGCCGCAGGCTCGCATAAACATACACATGCATGCAAAACTGGTACTAAAAGCGCTTCGTCGTAACTTTGAAATTTTTTTTTTCAATTTTCACATGTTGTTACAACACACGCGCTTGCATTTTTGCGGGTTAAATGGCACTTAACGATGCCTTGTCGTTAGTATGCAACATCATACATACATTTGTATGTGCATATGTTTGTATGCATGTTTTTATGTAATTGAGTTGGGCATAGACCGCCATTTCCTTCGTGTTATGCATGCGTGTGTGTGCCCTTCTAAGGTCAGAATCAGGCGCAAAAAAAAAAAAAGAAAAAAAATCAACCCAACAACGGGCTTTCGCCACGACCATCTTACCTGCTGTCACTGTTATCATCATCAGCCTTGCTAACATCCTCCCAGCCTAACACCATCCCGCGCTCCCTTCGCCAGCTGTTATTTTGCGGTTGCAACTCGTTCTTTTTCTTTTGCTACGCTTAAACTTTCTGACATCTAAATTCACTTTTTCCCCACATTTAATAATGTCAAGTTGTTGCTCGGCAAGCGTGCAATGCTGATGCAAACCATTATAGGCACAGACAGGCAGGCAAGCAAGCAGTCAAGGCAGTCGTTAACAGTAAGCGCTGCGTTGGCACTAAGCTACCTTAAGCATAATGTGAAAACCAAAAGGAAAAAGGAAAAAAAAATTGAAAAATTTGTTTCATACTTAGAGCGACTACTGTTCCCCGCCCCTTCCCTATAGTAGTGAGTATCGTGCAAAAAAAAGTTAATTTGCAAAATTACAGTCAGTGTTGGGGAAAAGTGCAACAACAATCTGCCACCATCATCATTTTCACAACGGCATTGTGGCATGTGGGTTCTCTTGAGATGTCAACCTGGCGGGAGACTGATAGTAAGTAACCAACCGAACTGCGAACTGCATGTGATTTACATGTATGCACATTTGCACGGATAGATTCGTATATATGTAAGCTGAAATTGTATGTACATGTGTAAATGTGCTTATTATGACTTAATCGCATGCCAACATGTTGGCAATTTCAAAGCAAATTGCCGCACTGAGGTCTCTAAGCGAGCTGCTCATTTTACTACTTACAAATATTCTCAACAGTTGACACACATACATACATACATATGTACATACATACACATATTTGGTTTTTCATCAATCCATGTTTAAATGCATTCAGCGCCTTCATACACACACACACACACTTTGTATAACCTCATTTGCAGAGCCATAGTTGTTAGGTCGAGACTGAGGGGGATGGGTTATCGCTTCTGCGGTCCCCCTTAATTAATTAATTTGCTTTGATAACATGAAATTATTAATGTGTTGTTTACATTAATTTTGTTACATATTAATTTCTAATATTTTTCTTTTATAAAAATAAAAAAAATCACTAAAATTTTGAAACCAAAAAAACTTGCTAGAATACTTTTTAGTGTGTACTTTTCTGTTTGTTGATTTTAAAATTCTCACTGGATTTGTACATATATTGGAATCAAATTTATTTTTATAAGGAAAATAAACGCAATACCTCCTCAAAATTAATATGTAAAATCAGCAGTCAGTTATAGCGACTTGAAATTTATACTTTACCTAACTTAAATAAGATGACCTGCAAATTGTGAACTCAAAAGAATTTTATAATAAATATTTGTTTTAAAGTTCGTAATTTTAATGAAATTGAGTTGAATTATTACACATATTTTTTGGGGCTTATGGCTTTTTGATAAAGAATGAAGAGAATTTTGATAGAAAAATATAAGAAATTAGATGAAAAATTGGAAAAAGAAACTTGCAAAAGTTTCGCATTTCTATTATTATTATTGTGGCCGCTGTGGCCGAGTTGGTAGCGGTGCGTGCTATAACTTGATATGCCGGTGAGTTCAAATCTCAGGGCAAAGCAAAATCATAATGATATAAAAAGTTGTTTCTAATAGCGGTCACCCCTCGGCAGGCAATGGCAAACCTCCGAGGGTTTTTCTACCATGCCATTCGGAGTCGGCACCAAATTGTAGGTACCACCATTTGTGGTATAATATAAAGACGCACACCACGAATGGTAGGAGAAGCTCGGCCAAACACTGAGCTATATAGTGTAAGTCTGCTCCAGTGTAGTCTGTCATAAGGAAGTGATACTTAATGAAAATGAAATATATGTATATGAATTGGCGAGAAGAAACTGCTCATTCGTCAAGAGATTTTCCAAAAAGAGAAAGAAAGTGGTTTACTAATTTTTTTGGATCTTGAAATGTTGCAAGCAGATATTCTACAAAAAATATCGAACTCACAAACCGCTAACTGAGAGTTAACTCTCCAAAGTGAAAATGATCCTTAATAAGAAAATTAAAAAGCTGAATTCTACGGCTGAAAATCATATACGTAAGTAATAATATAAAAAAAATTATAACTAATACCATGTGCATACTAAATATAGATATTTCGCCGAGCTTCTTCAATTTGTAATACACATGCAGTACATACAGTTTTAATGTATACTCATTAGGCTGTTTCAAAATAAGGCTTTTAATGCTTTCAACTATTAGGATTGTTATGTATTGAAAAAAATATGATCCAATTTTATATTTAAATATCAAAAGAATTTAGAGGACACTCAAAGTGCTCGAAATTTCCCATGTATTTGATAGACAAGTGGAAATTATTGTTTTGCAAACATTTTTATGTAACCACGGCCACAGCAAACACTTAAAAAAACACGTTTTTTTTTACACAACTCTGCTTTTCGATATTGATTTTCACCACAAACATGTTATTGAAAACGATTAAAAAATCTGGTTGATGATTCCTGCCTTTATCTGATGCTAATTTCAAAGGTTGGAAGAGTCTTGAGAGGTCCGAATATCCGAAAATAATTAATTTTAATGTTAAATTCAGTTCAACGGATGCACGCCACTGACTGATACTGCTTTAATAAGAGCTTATATAATTGAGTTCCACTCTGAACACCTTGAATAAATAGTTGAAGTACATATAAAGTTACAAAAATATTGATCACTGACCCAATTCAAATTATTGTATCATACGTACATGCATACATATGTATGTACTAATTTCACACCTTGTCAATAATTTATTGCATTCGCTATTCTCTAGGGAACTTTTTCCGAGAATCTACCAATCTGCAGTCATTATTTACACAAATATTAACTATTACAATGAGTAAGAACTTATGTTTGTATGTGTGCATATATACAAAACCAATTTCCACTTAACGCCTTAGTAAAAATTGAAATGTATGTACATATGAAAATTGTAATAAAGTATAATTAATAAATTGTAATATTAAAAATATACTAATATTATTGACAGTTCACAGTAAATTGTGAAAAGATATTTTTTAAAATTTCGTTTTGTAAAAACAACAAAATTAATAAATATGGTATATTTTTTTATTAATTTTTGTATATTTATATATTAAAACTTAATAATTTATTGAAGAATATGCATTATTAACACTTAATAAGGTTTGCACATATTTAAGAGTTAAAAAAAAAAACATTAAATCTATTGGTTTTATATGTATCGAAATTTTTATTTTATTTTTAGGTTACAAGGTTTGAATAGAAAATAGTGAAGACGATTTTAACGCTCAAAAAATTATTTTGGTAGCATGTTCCAGGTTGAAATCATACAAGGTAAGGTCAAATGAGTAACCCAAACCTGAGATACATAGATTGGTATACAGACAGGTCTAAAATTGAGGGAAGAACAGGCGCGAGTACCTATAGTGCAAAGTCCAAACTTTGATTTGGAATAAGCTGGATTGTTGGCAGTCTCTACCTGTGACTATCTTCAACTCTTGGCCGCCAGAAACAAGTTATTATTATTCTGAGAGAGAGAACAAAAAAAACCTTTATTTGTTACTTACCTACTTCAACAGTCGAATATTTTTGTCATTTGGGCAACAATGGAAAACAATAAGGAATTTTTTGTTGTGAAGAAAATGCCGAAATAATAATATTTGATATTATTGATTTATTAAAACCCAATTATTTTCGATCATAAAAATATAATATAAAAAAAATTAGCATTTTTCATATAATTTCGTTTATGTTTGATGTTAAGGCGGCGTTTTAAATAAAACATAGCATCTCGGGTTTTTCTTTGCATAATACATCAGCGAAAGGTGGACCTATCAAGGGAGCATAGACTAAAATTCTTAAATGGTCCAGGTAATCATTGCAAACAAGAAAAGCTCTTGCTGAGGTTATTAGACAATCGTAAAAAGCCATTAACAAATAAACAAAGAAATGGAATTTATCGTTCAAAGTCGATCTTAAAAACAAAATAATTTCAAGCGATTATAGGTTAGAAAGTAGAATTTAGAACACTTAGATGTTTGCCTTCTTTTATGAAAGTGCTCTAAGTGTGACAACTCTAAATGCAATCGCATCTAATTGAATTTAGGCACATACATCTATTACATCACTAAGACTTCAGATGCAAGCAAACTGTTTCACTGTTTCGAATTATGCTTTTTGCCTAGCAAAATGAAACAACATAGAACAAAATAAAAACAGTAAAGAACGTTTGCAATGAGAGTATAATGAGAGCGAAACTTTTGAGAACATTTCCATTGAGAACGAAATAGGAACGATAGCAACGAAATTGTTTTCAATGAGAATGAAACAAGAAGTAAAGTCCGGGTAATGTTCTGCCTAATAATAAAATTGGAACAAAAGATTTTAGAACTATACTTAAAGAATAAAAGAGACATGAAAAAGAACTTGAGAAAAAATAGTCCTAATAAACACTGTTTTGTGAATCAAGGAAAATTCGTGTGTGTGATATTTGCATTTAGTGGAACGTGGACATGTATATCAGAACATAAAATATTTTAAATGGTTAAAGTTGCGTATACTCTTTGCATACAATAATAATATTCAGTTCGGTTATCCTCGAATAGTTCCGATAAATTGTATTCTCATTTCGTTTGCTGTCAAAATGTTCCTGAAATATCTGTTTTCAATTTGTTCGTCAATAGTACGTTCCTTACTTCTTCTTCGAGATAATGTTCATGCGACTTTTGTCCCTATTTGGTTCTTTATCAGCACGTTCCGCAGGTTTTTGTTGCCACTTTGTTATCCTTAAAATATTTCTCAGCGAATTGCTCTTACAACATTCCCGTTGAGAATATTGTCTTAAGATATGTTTCCATTTTGTTTCATGTGAAAACGCTTTTTAATGTTTAGTTTTTCAGTTTGATTTAAGCGTTAAAGTGTTCTGGGGAATTCAACAACGAAAACGAAGTTAAGTAAATTTCCAACAAATCTTTTATTTTCTTCCGAATATAAACACAAACACGCGCCATAAAAAGTGGAAATAAATAATGTAAGAGAAGGCTTAAGTAATTGGAAAAAAGTGAATTTCGTGTGCTGATTAGGCATGATTTAAAGCGCGAAAGATTCATCACTATCATCACTATCATCCTATCCAACATATTCTCCAGGCTTAGCCCTATACGACTAATTCCTATTTCCAAACCTCAAGAAAAGGATGTGTGGTAAGAGATTTTTTTGTAAGGAATCGGTCATCACAGAAACAATCGCCTATTTTGAGAGACTTGAGAAAATGTATTATTTGGAAAGAATACAAAATTTGAAAAACGCTGGACTAAGTGTATAGAGTTAAAGGGAGGTTATGTTGAGAGATAGAAAGCTTTTTTTATCGAAAAATAAATATATTTTATTCAAAAAAATCACTAACGTATCAAACCGCTCTAGTACTTGGTTTTATTCTTAAAGGTAATTTGAAATGATTTACAATTTTTATTGAGCTCAAGGCCAGTTTATGGAAGAGTTTTGTGAAAAAACAACAACAGTTTTTAATGGTAGAAGTTATAGTACTATTTCGGAAATCACCACATTTCCTCATCAGACTTCTTTTTATTAAATTAATTAAATGAAATAGCGGCAGATCAGTTGCTCTTGTTTGTAGTTGGTTTGTTTAAGGAAGATAGAATAAACACAACAGCCAACTTGGCTAGCGTAGCACAATATGTAGCGTATTGGCTCTGCAACTCCGAGCTCCCGGGTTCAAAGCCTGGGAGAAGTGGTTATGAAAAATAAATTTAATTAATTTAATAAAAAGAAGTCTTGAGCTCAATAAAAATTGTAAATCATTAACATCTACTAGGCCAACAGAAAAGTAAACGGAAATTTGAAATGGTGAATTTATTTCATAATCAATTTGCATATCCTTGTTGGCAGTCGCATGTTTTTTTTTTATCAATACCGTTACTGTTAAGGGATTTTTTTTTTCAGAAATTGGACGATAGAACCTGATTGAGCATCATTATTTGATTTATGGGAAATTTTCATTTTTAGAAATAATTTCTTCATTGGCTTATTTCTCAATTTCCATTTGGAGTTATTAAATATGTTTATAGATGCAGATACATGTAATATGAACATTTAAAGGCCATTTAATTAATTAACCCGCTAACTTGTGCATGCAAAATTTGCATTAATGCCATAAAAAGCGTTAAAACGGAGGCTACAATTAAATGCGATTCTACACCGCTGAAAATCACCTAAAGTCAAGCCATTGTACGACGAAGCTTTTAAAAAGTTCGCTATACTTGTGCCATGTATTTTTCCAAATCTGCAGCTAATGTATGGGTGTTACATGTTTTTACTTTTACTTTTCATTCGTTTTGCCAATCTCATTTAAGTAATGTTTTTTTTTTTGTACACATTCCTAGTGATTTGTTGTTGTGCCAGCGACGGACACATTCCATGGTGGCAATACACCGCGAGTCCAACTACGTCTGCAGTTAGTCATTTATATGGATATGTTATATATGTATGTATGTACATATATGTGTACGTACATAGATATGTATGTATGCCTGTATGCGTGTGTGTGCAATTCAATTAGCGTATGTCCGTTAGCATGAAAACAAACATATGACGACTGTGTTAGTGTGTGTGCATGTATTTATGCAAATTTGCTGGAGTCTATTTATAAAATGCTTGCACATACACACATACATAAGTACACTCGTTTAAACATACTTTTAGCTTGTTTTACAGTAGTAATTTGGTGCATAAATTTTATTTTTATTTCTTCTAGCGGTAAAAGATTCGCATAGCATTACAAGTTTTTCGCACATTTCGCCGCGCCTTGCTGTGGATACGTATTTTTATGACCAACTGTTGGGCATTGTCTTCTTGTAGTTTTTGAGATTTTTTCATTGAAATTCGCATTTATTTTACAATTCCAGCTTGTTGTTGGCATGCAAGTAGTTTTTCTGGTCTTACGCACTAAGTGCAAATCTTAACGAGCTTACATACATACATACAAACATGTGTTGGTATATTTGTACATAAATATATGCAAACAGTTGAAACTCGATAATCAAATCTCACGACCGCAAACCCGGGTTGTGTTATAAAAAACAAAAAAATACTGGACACAAAATTTGAACATCACCTAAAAATATCTCTTTTTAATGTAAAACAAAAGTATGAATATATTTGCTATATTTCTCGTCAAACAGTTAAAGTATTTCTAAAAAGTAATATGGAAGATGTTTCTATTCAAAATATAACGCTCAGCACATTTATATGGCACCCTCGAATTTTATAGTTTTTTTATTTATTATTCCTTCTTTTATTTTAATATTTCCGCAATTTTTTCCATATATCGTATTCTCGAAATTTTTTATATAGAAGAAATTTCAAAAAAAAAAAAAATTGTCTAAAGTCCAAGCCTTATTATGCTTACAATAAATATTATTGAAAATCGAAATTTAAAATTTTGAAATTTAAACAATTTTTTTTGCATAATTACAAACATTGTCGTTCTAAAACTAAACAAAAAAAAAAGAAAACAAAAAAATTGCAACCATACATTCTGGTAGAGGAGGCAAAACAATATAAGAGTATCGTGACGGAGAACATTTTGCGTCGATTTTGTTTCTTTACGAAAAGAGTGAATAATTAGACATAAAAAAAAAATTATCTTGATTGTGTCACTATCAATAACACGTAAAATAATGACAATCGATTGATTATTTAGTTTTAAAAATGGTGGTATGCTTATAAATTGAACTGAGATCTGGTACAATAAAATGTTACTCATACGCCCAAGTGTACCTACATACATATACATATATATTAGGCATGTCAATCCCGGTATCCCGAAAAGCCGGCATTTTCTAACTCCCGAATATCCCGGGATAGGTCTATTCAAATCCCGAAATTGTAGAAAACAGTGAATTTAATAGCTATTTATTTTTTAAATTTTGTATCATTCTTAAAAATTCCTCTTTAAAGGGCAAAACAAAACCTTTAGAGAGTTCACAGTCGACAATAAACACAGCTTGTTATCTCTCTTAAGGCTTTGTTTTATCCTTGCCATTATAAATGAGCTGGAGAATATCCCTTTCGAGTAGAAAATGAGCTTTACTTTGAAATCGATGCTAATAGAAGTAAAGACGAGGTGCGTGAAGTGGATAACGCAGAGAGTCTCAAAGATAATTTGCCTTAAGTTTTAACGAGCAGCTCGCAATTGTCCAATAATCGAAAGGCATGAAATTTACCAGAAGGCTTGGTAAAAGACATTGATAGTTTTTGTTATGTTGCGATAAAGGCTATGTCCTACAGAGAGCATTTAACTTATTGTCGACAAGCCAACCAACAAGTGTTGAGGCGCAGCAGTGCTCCTCCACTGCAGATTTTAAATGCAACACATTTATGTAGGTCCACGTTTGAGGATAACACATTTAATACAAAGCCTTGTTTGAGATTGCATTTTGTTCACAAATGAATAGGTGATGTATTTAATTTTTACTTTTTTTACTGAATGGTAATATATAAATATTTAGTGTTGGTATCAAACAGCGATTAAAAATAATTTTACTTTATGTAGGTGCAATTTCCTCTGTATAAAATATTTATATTTGTACTTGAAGTATAAATTACTTTGTACGTGTGTCGAATTTTACGTATATTTCCTTTTTATCTTGAAAAGGCCAACAAATACATACATGAATTACAACAAATCGTTTTTCTTTGTTATAATTATGTTATTTTACATACTTCTAACATACAAATATTACAGCGGTGTTACATTTTTTTGCAAATTAATAATTACGAATCAATACTTCGTGAATTTTGGGATCCCGGAATTGCCCCGGGATTTCGTTTAAAGATCTCGAAAATCTCGTGATCAACAAAATGCCAAAAATTGATATTCCTAATGTGTAAACTGCATTTGCTCTGATTGAGTTAAGTTTGGTCAGTCTTCAATGCGATTTGTATTAACTGGATAAAATATCAGCTGACAAGCAGCTCAATATAAAAGTTGCACAATTTTAAAAATATTGTCTGAGACAGACTCTCCTTTAAAAATTCCATAACTTCAATTAGATCCAACCTGAAATACATAAATACTCGTAGTATATGTATGTCTTTGTGTTTTGTATGTATACTTGTTGTTACGTATGACCGTGCACAAGACGGGTGCTTTTGTTAATTCTCCTTTTCTTAAGTAAAAGATCTAGTGAAATTTACTTTTTAAGAAATAAATTCCATAAACCATACAACGGTCAACTTATTTGTGCTTTATAAAATTGCAAATAATTCGGCTCAAATTATTTTCGATACATATTGCGTTCAGTTTATCGAGCTCCGACTGTATATGCAATTATATAGAGCTAATGCAAATTTTGCTGGGAACGAATTCTGTATTACATCTATGTTTTTTCGTTTTTTTCTTGTTGATTTTCCGAATATTGTAATAATTTATTTGCATACTTTTTTGTAGTAATTGGCAATAACAATAAGAATTTTAATTAACATCAACAGTTATTACACAAATGTAATATTCTCTTGCCATTAAAATATCTTTTAATTGGCAGTGCTGGTATGTACTTAAAAAAAAGTTACGTATGCCCAGTTCTACCAGAAATGTCTGTTATAAAAATTAATGTAGCAAGTAAATTATTGTTCTCAATGCTTATGGTTTTTTCTACTTGAAGAGAACGACAGCCTACCGGCCATCTACTTTTTTTACATACTTTCTCATTACCAACATTTTTCAACGCTGCTTTGTCGTCTAGCACTCCTTGTGTAATTTGTCAATTTCTTATTTTAAGCTTTTTTGCTTCACTTAGATTTTTGGCATGAAGTCTTTGTGGATGTCGCACGAAGTCATCTGCCCGGTCACATCATAAAATAAGAAATACCATACGATTACATAAATTACCTGCTTGTAAAAATAGAATAAAAACGTGGCTTATTCGAGTCTATCATAAGCGAAGATAATGCGCGTCGAGGCAGCAACAAATTAACGCCTCTTATTCGCACAATAACTGAAATAGATGAGTGAAAGAAAATGTAAAAGTCGCGCGAAATGCCGCAGATTCTAATGCAGAAGTTGCTTGGGAAGCGACCAGAAGGTGGGAATACATTTTGAAGCTTCTTTTTTATAGCTGCTGTGGGCGTGTGTTGGTTTTGGGATGATTGTACAATGTTTAAATAGCTGATAAATGTAAATAAATAGAAAAAATTATAAGAAAAAAAAATAAACACTTAAGCAATAATAGCATACTATGTAGTATACCCAAAAGTCTCTCTACACGCTGACCCAAAAATAAAAATGAGATTAAGTGTGATTAAAAGTATGTATTAATGGTGAAAGTGCCTAGGCTGGCGTTATTGTCAGAGTTGTCACATTTTTATTTTGTTTATTTTTTAGTACTGCATAGAAGAGGGCTCAACCTGTGTGTCCCAAGGGCATTTTTTGCGGCCAGTTGAAGGCCACATATTTTTGTGTTTGTGTTAAATTGAGTATAGAATTTTGTCGCTTTTGTTTAACATCTTTATTTTCTTACGGTCTTATTTGGTCTTTTAATTTTTTATTTCCATTTGTTTGTTTTATAATTTGCTTGTATGGTAGTTTTTTGTAGTGAGGTGTCTGTTCTTAGTTCTACGTGCTGGTGATTTATATATGCGCTTGATTTGCATAAGGAACATTTATTTTTGTTTTAATAAGTAGCAAAATTTGTTGCATTGTAAATTTACATAGCTCTAATTAAGTCAAGAATTTATTGAAAAGATAGCATGCAAATAAAAACTGATATTTTAAAACCAATATATGCTGTGCTAGTGCTATTAAGTCCTAAAGAAATTGTTAGCTTAGCGACTTTTTTAGGAATCATTCTTGTACGAAAATAAATAGGCGAATGTTGTTAGAAAAAAAAAATGTAAAGTGGTTCTTGTTAAAACTAAACGCTTTAAGTTGGTATAATTTGTTATGGCAAAATCTGATAAATCATTTTACAAATCAATGTGGAAGAATTGCAATTAAGATATATTGGAATTTGTTAGCATTTTGCTTAGTATAATATATATTTAATTAATCTACTTCTTAGGTGTGACCGAGAATGGAGAGTGAAATTCTTAAGGTACTAGTTAAAAAAATAAATTTATATTAAATTAGTTAAAATAGGGTTATATTTACTGATGCTTTCATTTCAGAAGTGTCAAAATCCTGTTTCTTGACATTTGTTATTATATTTACATTACCATAAAGGCCAACAACCTGACGTAAATTTAAAAGTGCGACGTGATTTAAAAAAAAATATCAAAACTGTACGAAATAATAAAATTCTATAAAATCGTACAAGAACAACTACATTTAATACTGCTATAACTTCTACCTCATTAAGTATTGTTGTTTTTTTCTAATAATTTTCTCAAAAAACCAATCGGCCTTAAGGCTCACAAATAACTAAAGGAAATTAAAAATAGTTAGTGGCCGCTGTGGTCGAGTTGGTAGCGGTGCGTGCTATAACTCGATATGCCGGTGAGTTCGAGGTTCGAATCTCAGTCAGGGCAAGCAAAATCTTAATAATAGAAAAAGTTTTTTCTAATAGCGGTCACCCCTCGGCAGACAATGGCAAACCTCCGAGGGTATTTCTGCCATGAAAAAGCTTCTCATTAAATACATCTGCCGTTCGGAGTCGGCACAAAAATTGTAGGTCCCTCCATTTGTGATATAATATAAAGACGCACACCACAAATGGTAGGAGAAGCTCGGCCAAACACTGAGCTATATAGTGTACGCGCCAAAATTATATATTATAAATTAAAAATAGTTATATGACTAAACAATAACAAAGACTTCATACATACATTTTTACCATATTTTTGAAATTGTCTCCATATTTTTCTCTATATCCTTTACCAAATTGTAAAACCTGGTTATTTTATGAGAAAAGTTATTGCTTTTGATGTGCTTACCAAATAAATGGATCCAATTTGGGAGAAAAGGGTTTTTTAAAAATTTCCTAAAACAAGTGATTTTGCTCAAGGAGATATTCGTAGCATCCCTGGATCATTGATTGGAATAAGACGGTATACAGTATATATCCTTTGATTTTCAGTATATTTTCTGCACAGCTCAATATGAGATGAAAGAACTCTATGGCGACTCCACCATACAAACTTGCTACTTTTTTTTATGCGCATGTGTTATGGATTTTTCGGGCATCTTCTTTAGGGATCCTTTCTATAGTATTTATTTTACGTGCAACACAATTTTACAAAAATTACCTGAGTTTCTCTTCTCTCTTGTAACGCTCTAAACCAAATAGTGCTAACATAGAAATGTTTGAGATTTTTTTTGTATAACAAATTTCAAAGAAAACGCCATTTGCGAGCTCGGGAAGGTCATCAAAAATTTACGGGTCGCGAACTTGTAAAAAGCAAATCTTCTAAAAAAATTTGAAAAAAAAAACGTCATTATGTGCAAGATGGTGACTTAAAAATTGGTTAGGCAAGAACGAAATTGAATATTTATTCGAGCCATATGCTTTTATCATTAACCACTGCGTCCTAGTTTTAATCAAACACGAACAGGCTAAATCTTACCAATATTTACGATTCGTATAATTTTATTTAATATAGGGAAATTTTGCGAAAAGCAACATTATTGCTTAAGCCTGCAAAGAATGACAGCTCAACATTTTACAGATTCAGCTGCAAATAATGCTCACAACATTCACGTTGCGCTCTTATCTCTCTTTTGTGGCACGAGCAACATGTTGCTAACAAACAAGTCATCATCATTTGTTTTCCGTTACTATAGTCTTTAGTTGTAAAGTTGGGCGCATTGGCAGTACAGTGCAATGTGCCAAGTTCAAGGTAAGTCGCTTGAGGGCTTTGCTCGATAATACACCAATGACATACATACATATGTATGTATATTATAGCTTGTTTATAAGGTTAACTATTTAGTAGAGGGTTATCAGTGAAATGGATGAAAAATAAAGTCACAGGCTGTAATAATTAGGAAAAAATATTTGACTGTTTAGATTTTTTTAAATCGGCCCTTGATAGAATATATGAAGAAAGAAATTTATTTTGTTTTTTTTTTATTGGCTAATTCTAATGTATAATAAATGTATACGAATTCGTTATTAGTATAGATTGATATAAAGAGATTTTGCGAAAATTTGTACTTTCATAGTTTTCATATCCATTGGTTTTTTGTTTATGGAAAACAATGTTTCAGAAAGTTTTATTTTATTATTATGTTTAAATCCTTCATTTCAGTTTTGTTTGAAAAAATAAAAACCATCTTAACAGACGATGGCAACCCAGTCAAATATATATGCAGCCATTAATGATTTTACACTTGTATTTTAATATATCAAAAAAACTTCTACATCATCTAATTAACATCGACTTCTCAAATAGGTGGTAACCTTGTTCCAAATATATCTAAGAAGGTACAATTGGACGAAACGTTTAACACCCATAATTTAATATTTTTCTTAAATTAAATTCATTTGATTTTTCAAACAGGTGGAAATACTGTTTAAAATAACCTCTCGCAGAGGTGAAGCGTTGGACAACCAAATTTGAATTTTTTTTGTATAATTAAATTAAAATTTGAATTTTTAGGTAGATGGCAATTCTTTCAAAACTAAGAACCGCCATATTTAAATATAAAATATAACTTAAGTGTATGAAAATAAATTCGACAGGTGAAAACGCTGTTTAAATTATGGCCAAAATTGTTCCACTCATCCCGTAGAAACCGTTTGACTCCCATAATTTTATATATCATATAACTTAAGTATAAGTTACTTAAATTTGACATTTATTTTACTCCATTCGGATGTATGTATGTATGTTCTTTATAAAAAAATCAACGACGTTTCCTTAAATTTTGAACTGTTTACTTAAAATATTAAGAAAAAGTCTGAGTATGTAGTTTTATTGCCCAATCAATAATATACATACATAGGTGAAATGTAAATATACATACGAATTTTATGTTGTAACAAGTAAAAAAATACTATCTTTGGCTATGCTAAATCGACTCAGTTTACCATCCAGATCATTTCGGTATACTTTTTGATGGGTCTAAATATTATCCATCTAACTCTGAGCATCTGACCAAACTTAATATACCATTTTCATGAAAGGTATACAAAATGTGCTAGACCATTTGTTTCCCCATGCAAGTTCTTCTTAAAAGTTTTCAAAATCCAATTTAAATAAAAATTTTCGAAATTCAGAGCGAAGTTTTAGTCAATTGGAACATGCACTTTATCTCAAATCAATTCAGCTATAAAACTGTATACTCTGATTTTTTTTAGAAAATTTCTTTTTGTTTAATATACATTTTTGATAAGTTAAAAGCTTGAATTCTTGCAGTTTTTGGTAAATTTCTTTTAGTTTAAATATATAAAAAAAAAACAAATGTGGTCTGGCACAAAAATATACAAAATGCCCAATGTTTGAGGCACTCTTTATATATATTTTCTGAAAGCTGTATATAAACTTTTTCCCTTATAATTTTCATACACGGCATGCATAATAATGTTCTTTAAATTATACTAAGTTCGAATAAAATATAAAATTTTTTACTCCATTATTATTCTTCCGCATAAAATTAGTGTACATTTCCCACTTAAAAGTCCTAAACACGTTCGCCGTGGCTAAGTAACTACTGGATACAATTAGGTAGCGCCAACTTATCTACATCTGCTGCTCATATTGTGCAAGTATTTCCATTTCAAGTGTACATATAACTGATTACCGCCGCTTATGTCAATACAAATTACGCGATTACTATAAAGTTGAGTGTAAGTGAATGAACGAATGATGGTTAGAGTTGACAAGTTTGTGTATATGCAAAACAAAGAAGAAAAAAAAAAAAAACATATGCGGTAATTAATTTTATAAAACACGAGCGACAATATGACGTATGCATTATGACACATATACATACGTACACGTCTATGTGTGCCTGTGTGGGTATACAAATAAGTTACAAAAGTCACGTAGTTTAAATAAGACGAACCTAAGCAGCATACTCAAAGGCTCATTAAGTAAGAACAAAAGACAAAAATATATAAGTATTAAAAGTATGTAGAACAAATGCTGACATGTGTGCATATAAATTTCCTAAAAATTTCATAATTATAATCGCACCAAATATGACAGTGCGTATATTATTCATTAAATTTAATATTAATACCAGTATGCAGTGCATTCTATAAGTAAAGCATCAAAAACTTTAATTAAACAGCATTTCATGCAAATTACAAATATTGTTAACAATTTTTTGCACCTTTTTCGGGTTTGCAGCTTTTAAAACTAATCAATGTTTGCAAAATTCTTCAAGTACTCAAATATATTTTTGACAGTTTTTTTCCTAGAACCATACCAATTTTTTTTGTGCTACGTTAAGCGTGCTTGAGATTATTTATGTATATGTATAAAACTGCATACTCAAAAAAACTCTAAAAGCTTTAAGAAAAAACTTCGCTATTTGGTTGGTTTTATTTAAATTTTTTACATAGTTAAAAAACGGGTTTATTTATATAGATATTTCTTTTTCTAAGGAAATAAACTAGATTTTAATTGAAAAATAGTAAAAGTTAATAAAAAAAAATGTATTTTAAATTGGGGATATCTGGCGCGGTTATAACATTGAGACGAGGTGTATATGAACATAGATATATGTATGTAACGGATAATACGGAAATCGCAGCGACTATGCGAAAATGGGGAAACTAAGCGGCAAGCAACCGCTGGAGGTGGCTATCGAAGTGGCGCATGAGTTCTGTTACGACTACATAAATCCGTGTTATTGCTTTCAATGTACATATGTATGTTTATAAGTACAAATGGTGCCGGCTGTGATGCTCGAAGAATGTTAAAAAGACTCCATTGACACACATAATGAATGGTGAAGGAATTACGTCTACAACTCGTTGGTGAATTGTAAATTTCAATTATTCGCCAGTGAGGAAAATGCGTGAACAAAGGAAAAGCTTAAGCTATATGTCGATGTGTGGCAAAGTACGTCAGATATTTGGTAAGTTGTTAGAATGCTGCTATCGAGCACATTTAAAATCCCAGAGAACTGTCAAATATGCGCCGAGATTGACAAGTGACACGAAAAGCTTAACATGATACAGACAGAAAATTTAAGTAAATAAACTTGTAAAATAAATTTGTGAATAAAAATGTGCAAGCGTGTGTTATGGCACGCGTCTGTATCATGTTGTGATTGTGTGTGTGTATTTGTGTGTGCGCGTGACAATAAAAATAACAGCAAAGCGCGACACGCAACGCCACGAAGTAACATTACCACAAGTATTTTGTACCTTTCCGCTTGAGCACCACAGGGTCGTTGGTGCGTATACGTAACTTTGAAGTGCTAAGGCAATTTACTACATCCATAGCTTGCTTTTCTTTACTTTTTTTACACTTGTTTTTATTTTTTATTTTGTGTGGTTCTTGTTGTTATTACCAAATGGAATCTCTATCTGAAATTCCTTATCATGCCCCTGAGTGGCATCAAGTGTAAATGTGTCACGTATTCACGCATTCACGACAAAGTATTTGATGCGCGCTGCAATTTTTTCTTCAAATTCCGCTAGTTTGTACTCGAAATCGCTGCTGATATACTTACCTTCGTTGCTGCCTCTTATCTCTACCTCTAATGGTTGTAAATACGCTTGAGTGGCGGAGGCTTTCGCATTTCTTTGTTATGCTTAACAAATCTTGCAGTGAATATATGTATTTGTGAAAAATTAAAAAGAAAATTTGGTAAAGTAATTTTATTATTGCTCAAGTGAAAATTACATTTTCATTGTAAATATATGTATGTAAAAGTTTTTTTCGCCTAACACATTTTATACAAAGACTTTGTTTTCTAGACAAACCTTATATATTTCAATATGATTTTAGCTTGTGTCGCAAAGAAAAACACATTGTCTACTCAATCGCCTAGCCAAGTTATCTATTTACCAGACATTGTGCCTGATACTTTTGAACAGTCTTCGTCTCTTTAGCAAATCCTGTCACGCGCTTGTTTATCGCTGCTTATTCTATTGCCCGTCACTTGCACATTAACACGCACTGCCAGTAGAATAAAATCATTTGTAAGAATCTACAATCAAATAATACTTTTTGCTAACCACACGTCTGCTAACTTCTTTCAGGCTTCGGCGCTGCTTGTTGTTTTTTTTTTGTTTTAAGTACATGCTTGTTTTGCAATTTACGAGATAGCGTAAGCTTAAGATTTGCATAAATATTTTAAAATTGCTCTTTATTTTCAATAAAAAAGTTTCCAAGTAAAGACAAGCAAGCAAACATATAAAACTAGCAAATATACAACTATTATTACTTGTGCATTTGATTTGTATAGCATCACCGTAGCTCTGCCTTATAATCATTGGTCGTACATGCTAGTTGGTTGCTCATTTCATAAATGTAATCCTTTTGTTGGGATATGTTTATTTTTAAGCTACATTGCCATTTATTTTACCCTCTGATTACATCATTCCCTGTCACAAGTGCTTTTTTACATACATATTTAATTGTGTTCATTTTTTAAAGTACACATACACAAATTACTTACATTAAAATAAAACATTTTGTTCTTAGCACTGACGATGACTGAAGTTTTCATTTACATTTGCAAATATACTAATATAAATCCTTAGTAAATCTAATCAGTCTGGAATGTCTCTTGTGTAAATGTAGGTAGCATAAACATGATTAAAAATTACAATTCTCTGAATTCAACTGTCCTCATAACCAGTTGATCTTACAAAATCCTTCGTTTCAGAACTGTAAAGAAATATGCACATACATATATGTTTGTATGGAGCTGAATATAATGGGTGCGTAAAGGGTTTACTTATTAAAATAAGTTTTATTTAATGAACATATACATGATAAATTATATTCGGATGAATTATTGTTATACTCTGGCACACGCTGATCGAGAGCCTTCTGAAAAGTTGAGAACTGTCGTGCCAAACTTCGGTCAGAAAATATTAATACCTGAGATTACGCCCAGGTGAAATTGAATTTAAATACCAATATTAATGTCTTTAAAACAAAATTTTTCGAATCGTTTAGTACAAAAAGTTGGCAAGGTCAGAGATGGAGTAAGCTGAAGTGAGAGGAGCTAGTTAGAAGACATACGATTTGCGTCGAGTTGAGTTGTTATGAGTTAAGGTTTAGGTAAGGGATTTTAAGGGATGGTGAGTTCAAGTGCACAAATATACCGGCTCATACACCATGCTGATTTTTCAATAGACTTCAATAGAAACCCTGTCCACTTTTGCAAATAAACTAATACGCAATTTACCCTTATTTAATTTAATATAACTGAGCTTTACTTAACATGATCCAAGTACAATTAACTTAATTTAGTAACCTTAAAATAACTTAACTTTACTATACTGTTGGTGGTGTGTTTAGTTATAAACTTTCAGATATGGTATGTTCATGTAAGGTGAGTTCAGGTAAGTGGAGCTCAAATAATGTCAGTTTAAGTGTGGTGAGTTTTAAGTAGTAGTTCCAGGTATGGTGGGTAGTAAAAACCCATGAGTTTAGGTGTGGTGGGTTTAAGTAAGGCGAGTTTTAATGAGGTGATTTTAAGTGTGAAGAGTTCAGGTAGGTTAGGGCTTGGTGATTTTAATTGTGGAGCGTTGGGTACAAGTAGTGCCCTGCGCCCAACATTTTATATTTCAATTAACATCCGCTGCTTAGGAAAATTCGCTTTAACAGTTTTTCATCTTCAAATAATTCGCGAAGATTTACATTAGAGATGACTATGTGTCTAAGCTGTATTTGATATTTTCGCAAATTGATGTAAAGATTTTAGTTTGAATTTTTTATGCAAATAAAATATATGTATTCTGAACCAAATCGTTTGCTAATCCTCTGGGAACACAGCTCTTTTTTAAAAAAGCTTATATTAAACTTTAATTAGCTTAGAAACTGGGAAAAATAAAGATATTCCAAAAACTATTGAAAAAAAGCTTGAAATTTTAGTGAACAGTTTATAAGTTTTATTTTTTAATTTTAACAAAGCTTGAAACTTTTGTTTATAAAGGTATAGTTAGGGTATTTTTTAGACTTTAACTGAAAAATGAATACAAAATTGTGAAAGTTGTATTAAAATGTTAGTCCAAAAGTGAAAGTTTCGTAAAATCTGAGATCATATGCCATGTGATTAATATTTGCTTGAATTTTTAATTATTTTTTTACAGAAAAGTCCCATATATAATAGATATTATAATAAAAAAAAAATTATCGAAAGTTAACACCCATTCTAAGCAACTTGAAATACAAAATTTAATTTTTGGTCTAGAACTTTAGTATATAGTTGACTTGAATTCAAATAGTATTAATTATGTAACACTTATTAACAGAGACAATAAAACAGATTTTCATCACAACTACTACCTTTTTTGCATTTTGCACTAAAAATAAATACAAAATTTTAAACTTTCAAAAATGAACAGCACATACTTATTTTGAGTTTTTGCGCATTGAGAGCAAGTTGCAGCAATATTGACCTATGCATGCAATTTAATTTTAAAACTGAAACACCATACTTCCACACACGTACACACATTTACATAATTTAATTTCCTGTCCGCAAATAAAAATTTCATAAAATTTTTTTGTTAATTTTTTGTTTCAGTTTGCTTTGATTTCGCCATGTAGTTACAGTCAACTCTTAAGTTGAAATCACTTTTTCTGACTGGCAGTAATATACATCTATATTTTTTGACATCATTTTCGTTGGGATATCAGTCAAAAAAGCTGCATCTTACTTTACAGTCAATTTCATTTTTACTATAACTATACGCCGTTATTCTAAAATGTTTAAAAATGTGTAAAAAAAAAACCATTGCCGACATATACGGTGGCTCAGTATTGCCGAGAATAAGATGGAATATATCTCCACTAGTACTTCATCGGCTGCTTTTCAGACCTGGGATCGACAATTGTCTACGATTTCCTGCATTTTCTTCTTCTTTTTTTATATGCCTTGTTACTATTACCATAATGGGTCCAGCGAGCCTAAGTGTAGCCTTATCCAGAATTTTGGTGAGGGCAGCTACTACGATCTTTAATTATTCAATGTTATTTTTGAACCATTACTATTTCTGATGCTACTCAACACATCATCATCTATACACAAAGATTTCCACGTTTACTGTAAAAAAGTTGGTTGCATAATTGAAATGTTACGCCATTTTTGAAACACCCCTTAGGATTTTATATGTACATACATACATACATACATATACAAATATGCGTGTATATTTGTGCCATGAATGCTTTTGAATTTATCTTTGTACGCCTTTTATGCAAACGCTTTCGCACGCTCCTGTATTCCCTGTAAATAGTCTGTCACTTCCGCTCGCCAAGCATCGCTCGTGCGCTGTTGACGCCAATTACAATGGGTGGGAGCGGCACTGAAGTGTTTGCAAACAAGTATGCATACCAGCACTTAACTGCTCGCTACAAACTCGCAACACGCTTATGTACATGCTTTTATATATATGTATGTTTGTATGTACATATGTACGTATGAACACATCACATTAAAATGCAGAAGCGGCTCGTTTAGTCTCATTTGGAAGCGGCTTCTTTATCAATTGTTGAACATTTGTACACATGTCGGAGTTGTGCTGGCATTGCTGCAATGTTTGCGTGTTGCTGCCACGACCAGCAACATTTTGCTCGTTTCTAGTGGGCGGAGTGCCACATTGTTGGCCGTTTAAACTACAAGTGGCAAGCGACATGGCGCGGTTTGCAAATATGCACCTTTCACACACATATAAATATACATACACAGCATATACACATACACACTTTTATAACTGTAAACATTATAAGTATTTCACAGTGAAATGTAATAAAAAAATGCTTTTGTAGAAATGTAAAAGAAGAAACGTAAATAAAAATGCTGCGGCAAATGAAACTCGTGTACTCCCAAATGTGTTACGGGAATTCTTGTTTTCTTTTTACGTTTTTTGATTGTGGCTGCCTTCCTTGTTATTACGCATTTAGATCGCAGTGCGTTGTTTACGCCACTAAATATGCGTCCAGGATATTGCAAGTCTACGTAAGCATCTCTGTGCTGTTTTTTTCATTTCTCAAAGTTTTTGGTTTTATATACTCGTAGTGGTAATTTATTTTATTTATAATATAACTTTGTGTATGTTGTTTTTTTTTTTGGAAGAGACATAAACTTTGTGTTTGTATATGCGTACATATGTATGTATTTATTTGCTCTTACTTACTGTATGTGTATTGTTCACGAAGGTGTGGGTGCAGATGTAAACGTTCCATTTGCGGTATTTTATCACTCAGAGTGTACTACAGGAAATGCCTTATATCCCTTGGTTTGAATTAGTTTTGCAGTGCTCTCGTTTCACACGTGTATTAATTAACTGAAGTGGGATAAACCATAGAAGTGGAATGTAATTAACTGTACATGGGTAATTTGTATTTGCGCTTGGAGTTATGTTTATTATTTTCATAGACTCATAAATGTGCATAAGCACATTTGTTTGTGCTTAACTATTAAAACAGAGGCTGTGACAATCGAAAGTGTTACCAAAACTTGAATTTTTAATGAATTAAATGAAAATAAATTAATATGGAAGAATTTTTGTTTGATTATGATGCTAAATATATTGCTTCTCATCATGATTCAATTATAAAAGGTTGGATACTTATCCCATTTCGGGCAAATGTAGTAGAAAAATGGGCAACTATTAGCGAAATGAGGTTTATACATTGCATGAAACATATTTGCAGAAATTTGATATTTCAATTTAATCTTGTTTAATCTAAATTGGAAAAATTTTGCTAATTAATTTTTCTTTAATTCAATATAGATTTTTTCTACCAAAGTAAGAGCTATCTATTAAAAGCCTAGATAGCCAAAATGGTATACTAATTATACCAAATTTCATTACAATTTTGAACTTTTTTAAAAATAATTGTTTGACACACATACCTTCGTCACAAAATTGACAGAATTTTTATTGAAATAAATCTATTAGAAATTAAGTAAAGAATTTAGTCAAAACTGGTTAAAATACCAGAGTTTTATTAGTTTTGCCGCACTGAGGGTATATAACTATTACTTAATTTTTTAAATGCAGAACGACCATAACTTTCAATTAATACGTACAGAAAATAAACTATTACAATAAAAGTCTTAAATTTTGTACAAACCTACAAACCTCAGATTTAGCAAATTTCAATAACTTCATCACCTTTTAAAAAATTGTATAGAAAAATAATCATGTAGTAATTCGTAGGCCAATAATTTTAGTTATATAAGGTAAAGTAAGCCAACATAACATATTATATATGTACATAAATAAAAATAAAATTAGACAAATCAATTTTTTTTAATAAATGTTCTTCTATTCTATATTTAAACTGTACCTATAATTTTTGGGTTTTTAAAATACTTTTTAAATTTTATGATGTGACCTGGCCGGAGATCAAACTAACGATTGTTCAATTTCATACAAGTAAAGAAAAAAAATGTCAATTGCGATTCGATGCTAGACAAGCATGGCTACTGGACAACATAAGAGAATGCCGTCAATTTGATTATTTAATGTACGGCATGCTGAAATAATTTAAAAACTATAAAAAGGCAACAATTTTGTCTGCCAAGGCATTTTATGAGAAAAGTACCAATTTGCACTTGTTTTATAACATATTTTTTTTTAAATTAAAAGAGAGGAACACAGGCTACCCTAAGGCAACGTGCAAGAGTGAGACAACTGCCTAATTAACCTTCTCTGATTGAAACAAAGCATTACAACGATTTGGGACATATAGGATCCAACTTTGGAGGACGGCATTTAAATCTAACTTATGTAGATGGAATACTAAGGCAGCAATCTAAAACCTTGAAGGAAATCCCTGGTATGTAAAAATTCCAAAATTCACATTGACCTAATGACTAACACGGTGATGGATGAGATAGAGATAATGCAAAGAAATGAATCGTTAAGATTATTTAACTATTTACTCAAACAGAACCAGATCTTGGAAAAGACCTATGAAAGAAGAATCGACACGCAACACCTTTTTGGCGACTTCAAAGCCGCTTTCGACAGCACAAGAAGTTTCCTATATGCCACAATGTCTGAATTTGGTATCCCGGAAAAACTTATACGGCTATGTAAAATGACGTTGTGCAATACCACCAGCTCTGTCAGGATTGGGAAGGGCTTATCCGAGCCGTTTGATACCAAATGAGGTTTTAGACAGCGTAACTCTTTGTCGTGCGACTTTTTTAATCTGATGCTGGCGAAGGAAATCGGTCAGGCACTATCTTTTATAAAAGTGTGCAGCTGTTGGTGTACGCCGATGACATTGACATCATCGGCCTTAACAACCGCGCAGTTAGTTCTGCCTTCTCCAAACTGGATAGAGAAGCGAAGCGAATGGGTCTGGAGGTGAACGAGGGCAAGACGAAGTATCTACTGTTATCAAATAGACAGTAGGCACATTCACGACTTGAATCAAACATAATTGCTGACAGTTAAAACTTTGAAAAAGTAGAAGACGTCGTTTAATTAGGAACCAGCATTAACATCAATAATAATGTCAGCCTCGAAATCCAAAGGAGGATCACTCTTGCCAACAAGTGCTACTTCGGACTGAGTAGGCAACTGAGCAGTAAAGTCCTCTCTCGACGGACACAAATCACGCTCTATAAGTCTCTCATTATGCCCGTCCTAATGTATGGCGCAGAAACATGGACGATGAAGATATCTGATGCGAAGGCTCTAGGAGTATTCGAGAGAAATATTCTCCGAAAGATTTATGGGCTTGGTCATGTCGTTTGAATGGATGAAAGCGCTCCAGCTCTAAAAGTATTCGACGCGGTACCCGCTGGTGGTAACAGAGAAAAAGGGAGGCCTCCTCTGCGTTGGAAAGACCAAGCGGCAAAGGACTTGGATACTCTATGTACATATTTCCAACTGGCGTCAGTTAGCGAAAGAAAGAAATAACTGGCGTACTAAGCTAAGCTCGGCCAAAATCGCATAGGCAATTAAAAAAGGATATGAGAAACAATTATGATTAAGGGCTTTGCCCTACTTATTTGTTTTTATAATATGGAACTTATTTTTCCGATATTTTGTCACATACGTATTTCATGCTAATATCTTTCAAAATATTGACTGTAAAGAACAACTTTTGTATAAAATTCCCCATGATATCCTTATAAAGAAATTCACTAATAAATAAACAACATTTAGAATTTATTTCGTTTATTTTGCTTTTTGTTGCAGTGTCTGCAAAGTGCTTATGTAGTCATATGTATGTATGAATTATATCTTTAAGAATTATTCCCAATACCTCAAACCATCCTTAACAGCATAAGACTGCAGGATTAAGACATCTTGTTAATAGACTATAACTAACACCTCTATCGAGGAGGGATACACGATGGAGTCAAAAACAATACATAAAATAAAGCTGGAAATAATGGAAATATAAAGAAAATAGCAGATAAAATCCTTAAAAATAATGGAAGACAAAGAAGAAACAACGAAGAGAAAAACAGAAGAAAAATGGGTGGTACTAACTTATTTTGGAAAAGACACATACAAATTTAACATCCAGACAGCATTAATTATTTTATTAACAATCTAGGACAAATGCTGCAGACTAGCAATAACTTAGATTTTCTCTTTCACAAGAAAGGCGTATAAAAGTTGATCTGTGAATGTGAATACAGCTAAATAGGACATATAGGACGGAAAATAATAACAACCTTTCGCAAACACATAGTGGACTACAACAACAACAACAGCTGGTTTAATTACAAAGTTTTGGCCAAAAATGCAATATCTGAAGCGTCGGTTGTACGACAGCTATATGTTCTATTTATCCGATTTTAATGATTTTCACTGCTAAAATAGTTCTCACTATAGCTATTCTTTGTGCAAAATTCAAGACATTTGCTGATGAGATGGAGGGGTTTTCGTACTAATTGCAATATCTGAACAATCAGTTATCTGTGATCTATAAGATTTTCACTGGTCTTATAGAACATAGTATAGCGGACCTTCTGGCAAATTTCAGACCTCTAGCTTTTTAAATGAAGAAGTTATGAAGCAAAATATGATATCTGAACAATCGGCTTCTATATACTTTATAGTCGTCCGATCTGGCCGGTTCCGGTCTAATAAAATGTAAAAAGACATCTGACTGCCAAGTTTCATTTAAATAGCTCAAAAACAGAAGGACAGACGGACAGACACACAGACAGACGGACATGGCTAAATCGATTCAGCTGGTCACTCTGATCATATCGGTACTCTTTTTTCACTCTTATCGTTCTAGTACTTACAAACATCGGACCAAAGTTAATATATTATATCCATGAAATGTATAATAACAATTTAACAAAGAGTAAATTTGTAACTTCAATGCGTAATCTTTAATTTGGACAGCAGCAGCATGTTAGCAAAAACTTAACAGTTACATACTCGTAAATTTTTTTTTGTTTGCCTATAGTCTTCGACATGCTTTCACTATACGAGAACAGTACTCGTAAGTTATTTGCAGGCATGAAATCCTCTATTTCAACTTAACATTGATTTTAGCTGGAACAAAGAAAAAAAAACAACAGTGACGCTTCTATGAGTTAAGTTTCGAAGAGAAATTTCACCAGCCATATCTCGGCTGTTGTTGTCTAAGCCACACTGACATTTTCTGGCTTACATTGTAGGCCACAGGAAAGAGTTATTTTTACGTTAGCTCTAAACCGTTTTCGGTACAAAAGTTTTGCAACTTTAAAGTAAGTATGTAAATGTATGCTTTGGTCTTTTTGCTGGTGTATGTACGGCATTCCTTTAAAAATCCTGCCGTAAGGCAGAAATACAGAGCATAGCTTTATTCGCCTTATAAATGCTTTGACTCTATAGTTGTTTTGCTGGCTAAGGCGGCATTCGCTTTTAGCCTGCAAATAAAGAACTTGGTAAACCAAAAATGACTTCAACGTGGTTAAAGAAAATATTTACAAAAAAACTTAAAGAAAACCAACGGCGAATGTTTGAGGCTGAGCAAAGAACATTGTTGCACTTTTACTACTTTTAAATTTGTTTCACTCTACATATATTTTATGAATGTATGTAACTGTGTACGCAGTTAGTCGCCTGGTAGATCAAGCGCTGGTGGAATATTTTAATGCTTTTTCTTTTACTGTCCTTCCTGGTGGAATTGCAAATCGTAACTCTTTTCGAAAGATCACTACTGCATTTTTTTAAATACAGATAATACAAGCGAATTTAATAGATACGCATTGGTGAGTTATCGTATAAAATATATATTTATGAGTTTATCTTTGTAAACTTAGCTACTGCGATGCCAAAGTAGTCTCAGGCAGACACAGCTCTTCTGCAATTATTTTAATAAGGGTGGTAACGTAGAACTATTGTCCGATGAGGGATAATACCGACTCTAATTAAAGGATAACAAACATTTCTTTATTTTGGTTTAAAAAAAATAATTATTTTTTCTGGGAAGATGTATGGCTGCTAATTCACTTATGGAGTGGCACAAAACGTGGAGGTGCCGATGGAATGTCGCCCACACGACTCGAACTCGCTCAGCTGCTCAGAACATTGGCCCCAAGTCCATAAATACATAGGTGATAAATAGGGCGGTGCCTTTTACGAACGCACTGAGTTTGGAGAAGACATCTGACACAACGTTTAACATTTTTATATGCGGTGTTTTTCTTTTTAAAGATTTATTTTTAAATATGCTAAACTCGGTTTGCGCAGAATACAAACCATTTCGTCAGTGATTCAAAGAGTTGTACATATTTTAGTTTTTTGCATTACCGCAAATTTTTTTTGATGACAAATTTTTATCGTTTTTTTTATAAATATTTACTTACCATACAAATATAATGTTGTACAAAATTTCAGAAAAATGTTTGCGTTTGTTCCGTAGCAAATTGGTCGCAAATATTTCGTTTTTATTTGGTTTTATTTTTGTAAATTTTTAATAATATTTTTCTAACTGCTCATTTTTTACGTACAATTTTACCAACATACAAATTTATTTTTTCTTCAATGCAAATATACGAGATACAGCAGCATGCATATGCAGTAAAATTATTTTTAATCACTATTTGAGATCGATCGGAAATGTATAAATATAATATAAAAATCAAGTAAAGATTTAATGCGATCTCAAAGATATTAAAGTATTAAGTGTGTTATTATCCAACCTGGACTTAAATTTGTTGCATATAAATTCTGTATCGCCCCCATTGAAATAATTTATTTTACCCAACCTTCTAATAAATTGTATACCAATTTATTGTTGGACAATCGCCCGTTAAAACTTGATGCAATTTATTTTTGAGTCTTACTGCCTTATCTACCTCAACCACCTACTCGTTAGTTTTTTTAACATCGCTTTCATAGTAGAGCTTATTTTCTACTCGAGAAGGATATTCTGCAGCTCCAGTTGGCAGTAAAATTAAAAGCTTTAGAAAGTCATTTGGATTAATTAAAAAGTGTACACATCTGACAGGATTGTCTCCTGTTGTTTGATTATTGAAGCGGGTTTATAAAATAATGTATTACTCAAAGTATATTTCTTAACTTTTATATCCTCAGCATAAAATTTAAAGCGATGCCACATTTAGTCAAGAGTAACTTTGACTGTGTGGAGCTGTTATATCAAATAGTGTTACAATTGTTGGATATTCGGGATTTGAATCTCGAGGCATTCCTAGTATGTACATGTGCCCGTGAACTGGGTTGGTATAGAGATCAATTGCGCTGATTTTACTTAAATAATCATAAGTATGCCTTGCGGAACTTTTTCCGGTAACTTGCTCTACGTATAAAGAGAAAGGTATAAACATAGAAAATTTGTAGGAGTAAACAAAAATTACGCAAATGATTTTTTATATGTTGAATGCTGTCGCTATTTCAAAAAAAATTACGATATGAAATGATAACCATAAAAGATGTATACATACGTATAAGAGAAACAATTTCTTCACCACTAAATTTCTCCATTATAGTTTTCCTTTCGGTTTAATAGCGTGAACAAAATATTTTGACGAAAGCCATATAATATTGAGAGAGAGAAATTTTTAAGCGAACCAACGTAACAATGAAACATACATACATATATACGTTGATTTACATATATACGTATGTATGTATGTATGTATGTATATAATTACTTTGTGTGATAATATCTGCACAATTACTGTAAGCATTGTTGCTGTAAAATAATATACTGTGGTGAAATAATAAAGAAAATCTGCTTTTACTATTTGTGTTCGCAAAAAATATTTTTGAACACCCTGTACTTAGTTATGTATGCACAAGTTGTTACTGTATGTACAGTTAAAAACTTTTAAGCTTCTCATTTTGTTGTGCAACAGTAGAAAATTACTTTTCGTTATTGTGTTTTACAGTAGTAAGATATTAGTTCCATTGTCAAAAGATTTGTGGCAATTTGTTAAGAAAGTGTATACAATATTAAATCTGCAACTATTGAATTGAGTAATATGTCCATGTGGCTCAGACGATCCAGTCTATACTATATGTATATGTATATGTAACACATGTACGTACATACGTACATATGTATACAACCAACATGTAGTGAAGTCGGAATAGTCGATTTCAATAAATGTAAGAGTAAGAGAAAAGTACTTGCACAACACAAAATTTTGGATTTGTTGGATGCCAGCTTTGGGTCAATCAGATATAATAAATAACAAGTAAGAAAAGCTAAATTCGGGCGAAACAGATTTTTATATACCCTCCGATATATTTTTGTATGGTCGGTGACCATGATTTCACAAAATTCCCGCTTTTTTTCAATAAATACTGAAAAACGAATTTTTTGGCATTTTAGCAATTTCCGTTATATGGAAGTTGGGCGTGGTTATGGTCCGATTTCAAAAATTATTAACGGTAATGCAAATGGTATCAAGGACAAAATGTTCACCAAATTTTGTGACGATACCTTACATCGTTATTAAGATACCTAGAGACGTTTTTTTTCAAAACTAGGCGTAAAGGCTCTCAATATTTATAAAAAAACTTTTCAGTGTCAGGTATGTGAGAAAATTCCCAAGTCTTCTAATGTGATATTATACCATAAATGCGCCGAGTCTTTATTTGACGACAGAATTTTGTTTAATACTTTAGATTATCTTGCATCTAAATGCTTTTATGCCTAACTTCTTCATCATGCGTCCAAGCCAGCGCAGTGATGTAAGCAGCTTCTTTCCTTTACTTCTTCGTTGGCGGTGCTTAGTTACTCTTTTGTTGAATACTGACATCAGAAAGAAGAGCCCCAGTAAATGCGATCAGGTTCCCTATTTTCATATGTTACGCCATTTTATGCTGAGCTGTTTGCCGTCCTAGATAAATGACAAACGAAACTGGTATGCGGTTTACTAGTTTTTCTCAAATTGAAATGATCTTCGTCGTTGATAGCATCGTGATATATCATCACATCAGATTACAACATGACCTTTGTGGTCCTTTAATTTTATGATATTGTTTCAGCTGTATTTTTCATACCAGCTTTGAAAATGTTTGACTATAATGCCTTAAAAGTTGATATTATGTCCGCTGTGGTCGAGTGGCTAGCGGTGCGTACTATTACTCAATATGCCGCAAGTAAATAATGCAAGTAAAGTCTAAATCATAGAAAAGTTATTTTCTAATAGCGACAGGCAATTGCAAACATCCGAGCGTATTTCTGCCATAAAAAAGCTTCTCATAAAATACTTCTGCCGTTCGAAGTTGGCACAAAATTGTAGGTCCCTCCATTTGAGGTAAATTATAAAGACGCATACTACAAATGGTAGGAGAGACTCGGCCAAACATTGAACTATATAGTGTAAGCTCCAAATTATAATAAGTTGATATTATAAAAACTTATCAGATTACAGATGAAAAATTTGGGAAGCATGTAATCAGTTTCAATTGATATGAAAGCGAAGATTGATAAATACTTGACTCGATTTTTCACAAATTGTTGAGATCGATTACTTAAATTCAGTGTCGTATTGACAGCTGAGCATTAGAAATTGTCGATCCTAACGTGTAGTATACAATTCAAATTGCCTAATAGAGAAATTTTAACATGAGATCCATCGATTTAATATCATAATCAGCTAATTTACTGCCAATTAAAAGTAATAGACTTCTTATTAAAATGGAGTATTTTAAGTGAATTTTATCCATCTTACATTTATCGCTATCAATAAGCCGTTAATAATATCAGTTATGAAAAGTAATGACCGGTTTCACAAATCAATTTCAATATTTATCAAACATTTGACATTTTATATGGCGAACTTTCCATAGAAAATTGTCTTAAATATTTTCAATTTTGATGGTCTGATGAATTTTAAACTGAATAATGATATTAAGGCATCGCAAATAGGTAGCAGCAACAAACTTATGGAAATGTTATACATATTTATCTTACTTAATTGGTACAATTTCAACAATAACGGAACAATTTTTACATTTAATAAAATTGACGTTCCTTCTTTTCATTATAAAAACTTCCATATTTAGCCTTTGTGAATAGATGAAAACCCCGCTTTCCTCTGAATGATTAAATTGGCTGTCAGGCTATGATAAATTCAGCCAAAATGGTAAGTAAGTAAAAAGCATTTGTAATGTATTTGTATTAAAGGTTGCAGTCGAGTAAATACTGCAAATTAATTTACATATTGCGGATCTCGCTACAGTACCAATGACAAAAACTTTGGGTAAAATCAAAAAAAAAAATTGAATTTTTAATTTCTGCCGGAATTCCTTGCATTTTGACATTTGCGTATTATCCACGATATTAATATATATACATTTCAATTATATTAAAAAAACCAAATTTTAACTTATCTCTCAAAACTTTCACATCAAAAATTTACCAATTGTGCAATTGAGAATGTTGTATTATTTAACAGTAAAATGTGTAATTTTTATTAAAATTAGAGATTTAGAGGATTACAGAATTAGAAAGTTCTGAAACAAAGAGAAACTTTTGCATACATGTTTGATTGAATATGACCAATGGAACAAATAATAGAACTCGGATATTTTGAAAGGTTTTTACTTTTTCTTGTTTTAATTCTCTTACAAAAGTCGCTAAAACCAAATTTTTTAATTTCATTAAAATTTCGAGATTAAAAAACTAAGTTTTCTTTTATATGAAATGGTCGTTGATTTTTGACAATTGTTTTTTGTTGCATTTGCTTTCATATAACGTTTGAACTAAATTTATTTTTACATATAAGGAATATAAAGACAAAACCCTCCACGAAAAAGCTCTCAGAAGTAAACCGTCAAATTTTGGTATTTGAAACTTTTATGAGTTATAAAACTGCATTTTTGAAAATTCTCCAAACATTTTTTTATAATACATTTTGTTAGAGAATTAATTGAAATTTAATAGAAAAGTGTTATAAATTAAATAATGTTGTTTTAGACTTTGCTTAGCTGATCCGTTAATTTTATTTGTTCGTGTTAACTATTTGCATGATAATCCACACTTACATACATACAAACATACATATATGCACGCATGCAGATTAGTACGCAGCTACTTTAGTTATCGAATGTTACTGTACGAAACGGGCGAGGCAGAAAAAACACAGACGTCACCGGTGGAGTCTCACAGCGATCCGTCCTAGGCCCACTGCTATAGAATATCATGTACGACGGAGTTCTGCGAGTGGAATTGCCCGAAGGCTTAAGCCAAGCATCTCGATGATATACGAGTTAAGGCGGGTATATCAGTCAGCATATTGAAATACTGGCTGAATGGGTCCGGTCTGCGTTTGGCAGACTATAAGACAGTAGCGGTGCTTCTCTAGAATAATAAAAAACCGAAAGAAGTGGTTTTTTTTTTTTAATTCGTTTATTTGTTTGAAACTAATAATATTACATAGCTACTACAATAAACAATAGTAGGGATAAAAATAAATAGCGTACAATGTCTCTAGACGAGCTCTCAAGTACCTTATTATATACTATTAATTAACATTTTATTAATTAGGGAAATGTATATGTCTTATGTAAAGATTTGTTATAATATTTCGTTTGCAGGGAAAAAGGAAACAAAAACAATGCATAAGTGACTGTTTAAAATAAAAGGTTAAAAGGAGCTTAATTAAGGCCGGAAGAAGTGGTTGTAACGTTGGCGGTCATATAGTGAAAACCAAGTGCTCTATTAAATATCTAGGGGTGATTTTAGACAAAAAAGTTAACTTAAAATATGCAAAGAACAAAAGCAGCAGCAACAGTCCAGAGGACGCAGAACTAACTATGCGGTTGTTAAGGCCGATGATGTCAATATCATCGGCGTACGCCAGCAGCTGCACACTCTTTTAAAAGATAGTGGCTGACCGATTTAGTTCTGCGGCTCTAATTATCTACTCCAGCATAAGGCTAAAAGTCACCCGACAAAGAGTCACCCTGTCTGAAACTTCGTTTGGTATCAAACGGCTCGGAGAGGTCCTCATAATTAATCGCTCCTAAATCGAATAAGAACTGCCAAAACAATTTAATTTTGGGAACCGGACATTCAGATTTCCAGTCTAATACGCGCATTATTGTAGTAGTAGAAGTACTTTACACATATATCAAGTACAAAATATTATTATAATAAACAAAAATGTACACTAGCCTTCATAAGTCTACGCTGATAAGGTGCGATACAAAATATTTTTCAGTAAGACAGTTTTAAAGTGTGTTTAAATATTTATTTTTAATGAAAATCAATTCAGTACTTCAAGCATTTTTGTGAAATGAAATCACATTTTGTAAATTATTTACAGTTATAACTTCACAGAAATATATGCGTCAAAAGTCTACGCTTATGAGCGAAATGCTATAAAAAAATTTAAGTGGCTGTAATAAAAATAAAATGAGAACGTGTAGAATATCATCGTTGCTTAAGTACTTCTCTTAACCTTTTAGGCATGGAATTAACTAGTTTTTCCGTTTCCGTCGACGTAATCTTATTCCATTCGTCTTTTATTACACTTTTTAGCTCCTTCTTGCTCGTGATTACGTGATATCGAATTATTCTTTACAGAAGAGCCCACAGATGCTCTATCGGATTAAGATCCGTAGATTGTTAAGGTAATTCCAATAAATTTAGGGCACTATAGAGGAGCTTTAGCTTGAATATCTCAGCAGTATGTTTTGGGTCGTTGTCTTGTTGGAAAAACTACGTACCCGATAACCCCAAATTCTCAGCACCTTGCCTTAAATGTAGCTTAATAATATTTAAATAAGCAAATCTATCCATAGCAGACTCATTAAATTCTTAATTGCCAACTCCTCCAGCTGCAATACATTGCCAAATCATCACACGCGCACCGCCATGCTTCACCGTTAGAAACAAATTTTCTTTATTAAGCTCTATACCTGACTTCCGCCACACAACTTTCGGACCTCTTATCAAAGATATGAATAGCTTTTTACCGACAACTCGGTCATGGTAATCTGCTCTATTCAAAATTCTTCGGGCTTGTGTTTGTGACTATCTCAGAAGCAGTTATTTTCAGATTCTCTTTCGTCATAGATAAAACACTACGCGCTTCTCTAAGTATTAGCTTGGATAGACGGCCAGATCTTGGTTTGGAAGTGATGATACCTGTTTGTTCAAAATTTTGTATTACTGTTCGGACCGATGGCCGTGCTCTTCCAATAGTTCTTCCAATTTCTCTGTAATTTTTGTTTTCCTTCGTCGTTTTTTGTCTCCATTGTCGAAAAATTTACTTTTTTTATTAATACTTGTATCAAAATATAGTCAATAATACACAAATCAATTTTAATTTAATTACTAACACATTTAAAATGCCTACAAAAGAAGAACTAATTTAATAACTAAATATAAAAATGTTAGATGAGCATAGATTTATGACGGCTAGTGTATATAGTGTATATAAAGGGTTTTCAAATAGGGACGCTACAAAAACAGGTTACGATATCAATGAAATTCTTTATTCTTGCGAAAGCATATTTGATGCCATTATGTACGGAACTCGATTTCTTTTGCATGGCCACCACGGACACGCTTGCAGAAGTCCACACGCTGAACCCAATTTTCGACAGTTTCCAAGCAAAAATCGGCCGATAATGCTATAATTTCACGTTCGATATTCGTACGAAGTTCATCAATCGTCGCTGACTTGTTCGCATATAAAAAAGACTTGACGTAGCCCCACCGGAAATAGTCTAATGGCGTTAAGTCGCACGACCGAGGCGACCAATTGACTGGGCCATTTCGTGAGATAACACGTTCACCAAACTTGGTTTTCAATAAATCAATTGTGGCATTCGATGTGTGCTTGTTGCGCCGTTGAAACCACATATTGTCCAAGTCCATATCATCCAATTCGGTCAAAAAAATATTCGGTTATCATTGAGCGGTAGCGATTCCCATTCACAGTAACGTGACGGTCTTGATCATCACGGAAGAAGACCGGCCCAATGACGCCGCCGGCCTATAAACCGCACCAAACCGTAATTTTTTCAGGATGCAATGGTAACTCATTGAGTACGTGTGGGTTACTGTGTGACCAATATACGCATATTTTGCTTATTGACAAAGCCATTCAGCCAGAAATGAGCCTCATCATAAATTGCACGTAACGCTCTTAAAGTTGAGGCCACTGACTCCGAATTTCGCTAGTAAATTTTAATAATTTTGACTCGTTGTTGGATCGTATATCTTTCCATGAAGAAAAGGCAAACCTTACTTAAGGGAAATGTCAAGAGAGCGGGAAAAACCATAGCGTCGTTTGCTGTCCCTATCTGTCTACTTTTTTAGCGTCCCTATTGAAAAACCCTTTATATACCGCTCCAGTTGCAGATAATTAAGCCAATAGATATTTAATATATATATATATATATATATATAAGTATGAATGTGTGTCTTTTCTTCTTAAATCAAATGCGGGCGGAGCGTTGAAAGTGCTGTATGATTTATGACTGAATACAACTTTACCATAACGAACGTGCGAGCTCAGCGCTCAAACCAACTTCCGACATGATTCGGTACAACGGACAAACAAGGATTATTAGTTCGGGTTAAAGTCCAACACTACGAGGATTAAGCCTGTCGATGCTTTCTTCTTGTATAACAAAAAAAAAAATATTATGCACGCATGCATGAAACAAACAAACGTAATTAATTTTGTTTTACAAATTATCCCATTGAAACAAACAGTAAATGAGTTTGTGAATTTCTTATCAAAAAAATAGATTTGAATTAAATCTCTTAGCGAAGCAATAACAAAATCGTAGCCAGGTACACCAACACATTGATATACGATAACTGTTCACATAGTACACCATAATTAATGTCCGGAAAGGAGCGCGAGCGTATGAAAACCATAAATTTTAACGCATTTAAATCGCGTGCTAGCAATGAAAACGATGTTAATATAGATGTACTCAAACTTAATTGGATTAATTCAGTTTAGTTAATTACGCATTAAACCATAGTTAAATTTATGAACGCTCCAGTTGCAGGTAATTAAGCCAATTCAGCTCAAACAGGAGCGCACTTTCATACAAACAGTCATAAATAATTGTGGCTTCATATGCATGTACTCGTATGTATGCACTCTTATGCGTGAAAATCCCTACGACTGCTCTTGCAGCAAACATTGAGTAGTGAAAACGAAGGTTAAATGTTTCGGTTGGCATTTAAGTTAAACGCTTAAAATGTATGAACTATTAATGCCTGACTTTTGATAAACGCTTATTTAAAGGGCTTGCTGGTGTCAAGCAAATATGTACAGTCATTGAAATCTGATCAGCAGTGGTATAATTTAATTACGTCTTTTGGCCGGTATATGTAGAATTAAAAACGTTTTTAACTCAACACTTGTATACCAAAAATTCTCAGAAATTTTTTAATTTCCCCTAATAACAGTACTCGGTTTTAATACATATTTAAGTTTATAGCTCGATGTTGCGCCTACCATTTATGGAGCGCGTTCATATGTTGTATAGCAAATGTAGGGACCTACAGTTTTATGCCGTCTCCGAACGGCAGGTGTATTTTATGCGAAGTTATTTCATGCCAAAAATACCCTCGGAGGTGTGTCATTGCCTGCCGAGAAGCGACCGCAAAGTTTTAATGATAATTGCTCTGGGTATATGTATGTATGTATGCATTTTTCGAACACTAACACCATTTAAAGTTTTTAATAATGTCTTAAGCTCTTTGCATGCGTGTGTGTCATGCAAAACTATATGAATCAACTTACGTTTAGTTGATTGCGGTTACATATTAACATACATACAAAGATCTGTACATACATACATATGTATGTATGTATGGGGGTAGCCGCTTATTTGTGGAATTATAATTATGCTAATTTATATGCTTCTCTCACTCGTTGGGCTAGATAGAAATTATGATATGTAATTAACATGGCTTCTAAGTAATTGGAATGTATGGTTGTGGGAGTTAAAAAATATGTGCTAATGAAGATTCACATTAAGAAAGTAAGTTATTCTCATATAAAACTCTCAGATATTTATGTTAAATAAAATTAAATCCAGTAGCTAACGATGGCGTATGTAGATTTTATGTAAGGAGTTGAGTTTCTGCAAAGCACTTTATACTAATGTTAACATTAAGTTTGCCAACTAATTTTTTTTTATTTCATTTCCTTTATATTATACATATGTACATAAGTGAAAACTAGTAAAATTTTATACAAAAAATAAAAAAAAATAATTAAAAATTTACAATCAGTTTTCGAAAACATTTTGTTTTAGCGCAATAAAGAGCTTTTCAATTAGCTTTAATTTCTACCATTTCTTTTGCGCTATTTTCCCGTATACAAAATTCTGGCAGGCGTAATATGGAATAAATTTTACAATCCGAATAAAGAGCATCTATTTAATTTAAGTTTTTTACATTCCATGTTAAGAACAAATCATACCCAAATTTTAGTTTTCTTATCTCTATAACTTTTCTTCATTCAGGGCTATCAATCTTCAACTCTTTTGAGGAGTAATTTGTTTGTTTCTGACATAATTTTACATTTTTAAAAATTTTAGTTTTTATAGCAATTGCGTTCTTTCTTCTTCAGAAGTAGCGCATCTGTTCATAGTTCCAAGTTTTTTTTTTCGAGAGCGATTGATTCACCACCTTTCAAAATTGGACGCTCTTCAATATTTCGTATATTTTAGATCGAGTTTTGGCTTCGTAGAGCTCAAATAATTAAATGTAGGAACAAATGCCGACATCTCTGAAATTCTTATTAAATTTATAAAGTTTTTCAGTCAACAGTGTGCACAAGGAACTACATACATTGACAATTTTTAACTCTATACTTTACCCTATTTAGTTTTTTAATACTTTTTGATTAAATTAAAATAAGTTCTCTAACAAAAACTTAAGCATATTTAATAAGGTTACAATACTCAAACTCTCTTGTGAAATCGCATGTTGTCAAAAAATGTAAACAAAACAATAAATCCCTTTGTGTTGTAACTGTTGTAAACATTATTTTTTTTAAACGGATTCATATAAATACAAATAAGACTTTTAAAATGACTTCAAATAAAATTTAAAAATATGGTTTGTAATTTATTGTATACTTCTAAATTTATATTCAGTTTTTGATAAAATTTTTGCAATGGGAGATATAAGGTTTTAATTTGCAAAAAAAAAACGTAAGTCGGCTTAAGCGGATATTACTCGTGACCACAGATATATAAACTGCATAGTCGAAATTTTGAAGTTCATTTTAATTTAAAAAGAAAAAGTATAACTTTCCGTCAATTCTTATATACAAAAAAATGAGTATTTGTTGTATTGAAAAAAAAAAAACAAATAAAAAAGGCTTTCATACCTTTCATGAATGGACGAATTGTATGAGAGCTATATGTTACATTTATTCGATATTAATGATTTCGATTGCTATAATTTTTGCGTATCTTCATATATATTATTATATTAATGTTTGTTGTTTTTCTATTGGCCTAAGAAATGTTTTAATAATTGTTCGAGCGAGTAAAAGTCAGTTGCGAGTGAACTACGAAACAAAGCGGTTGTATCTAGAGAAATATTCCGAGCGTTAAAATAAATACAAATATATATTGAAATTTAACCGAGCGTCTTTTATTTGTATATTGCAAAACATATTTTGGTCCATCGAGCCGAAGGGAATAAGTATTTACAAAAACCTTGGATAACCGTCAGCGAAAAACAAAAACGGAGAGATTTATAAGCTTTTAGCTGGTTGCGTGTAATTTTAATATGTGCAGTCGGTATAAAAATATGCTTTGTTGTTGTGAACAAATGTACATATGTATGTTCATTGACGCAGTGAAAAAGAAGTTTCAGCGTGTTATTCCATACATTGTTTTAGGGGATGATGCGAGCACCACATGAGTATATACATATGTACATACATATCTGCATATGAAGTCATATGCAAGTGTAAATATGTGTATAGACAAATGTATACGAGAATCTTGGTTGGTCACCTCAAAATTTTCAGCGAGTGTTTCAAAATACCGCGCGTTTCGCTGGCATATCATGCTTACAGTCTTGCGGGCATGTAAACATTAACATTCATATGTGGATGCGTGAATGTACATATGTATGTATATAAACAGATAAACACGATGCAAGCGTTCATGCGTAGATATGTATGTTTTATAAAATGAGTTTCAGCGAGTGTTTCAGCGTACTGTGCGTTTTGCTGACGTATCATGTAAACAGTCTTGCGAGTATGTACATATGTACTTTCATAGGTGGCCATACGAAAGAAAGTTTAACATTTCAGCGAGTGTTGCGGCACTATAAAATCATGCTATCGTTACAAATAGTATGCGTGCATATGTATGTATGTTCGTTTGTGTATGTATACATATGTACATATAAGCGTATAAAAATATACCTAGAGGTGATATAGGTTTGTCTTTTAAAATGAATTTCTGCGAGTGTTTCGGCATTCCAGACGTTTCAGTAGTTGTGTATATTTCGTTTCTATAAAGGTTGTCTGCTATGTGCGGCAGTTAATCGTTGGAAAGTTTTCAGTCGTTCATTGATTCTACGAGTAAGCAAAAGGCAACTGTATTTGCAGAGCTTTTTACAGAACTTTGGCTAAGTTTGGATTGCGTATGGTTATTTTGAAACTAAATATATGTTATATTTAAAAGACTAACAGCGCAAATTTTACTTTAGAATTTGCAGGTTACAAAAAGGAATATGCCGAAACTGAAGGGAACGAAAGCGTCTAAAGTAGCGAAGCTAAGAAACCCGGCAGCAAGGGCAAGCAAGCGTGCTAGGTTGTCACCAGCGGGTAAAGGACGTACTGTGGTCGGGGGAGAAAGCACTGCTGCTGCGAAAAGGGGAAAAAGGGCGAATGGTACGTTATACATATTCGCATACATGTAAATGCGTTCCTATCTGCGATTTTAGAAGAGATCAGCGATTGTAAAGGCGATTTAATAAAGTTTACTGCGACCGTTGTAAAATTATCTGATCCGCGACTTACTGCGTAACATATCTGCGATATAAATATTCTGATTAATCCATTGCAACCGGCGGCATAAGGATTCAGCAACATATGTTAAAAAAATGTATAGTTTCCTATTATAAATATATATGTATGTAGGTTTGTGAGCGATTATTCAATATTAGCGTCAAAGAAATAATTAAATATACTTGACAGATACGGCGAAGTTAATAATAATTTTCTGGCGCTCTACAGCGGCCTTTGAATAAAGCTTTTGAGTTTTAAGGCAATTCGGTTTTATTTTAACCGCTTGCGATATTTTCTTAATTTTATAGGGGGTAACCAAAGAAACATAACAAGTGGTGCGGATGAGGTAAGCGTGGAAAACTCCGTGACTATTATGCAAGACCCAGTACGGACAGATTCCGAAGTCGTGATTGAGGGTAGTCATTTGCGGACCGATATTGACTATACCGTATCTCAGGTTCAGCGTCAGTCTGACTGGCTTGGGAAAAGTTCGAGGCCAAATCTCGCGATTTACAAAATAGTACTCGTGACGAGTTGCAACAGGCAGATGAGCTTGGACGCCAGCAAGAAGTTGAAGACCTCTACGTCAAGGTTCGAGCAGAGCTGTGTGGAAAAATAAAAGCAATGGAACCAACTTATTCCACACCATCGTGCAGCCATGCTGATCCTCACTCTTACCCACTACAATTTGCTGAATTGCCGTTGGCAGATCGTCTTCCAATATTTCGAGGAAATCATCGTGAGTGGATCCAATTTAGGGATGTATTTTCTGCTGAAGTAATTCAAAATCCACACCTTACAAAGCTGTGTTAAGGATGATGCCGCTAGAGCACTAGGGTTTTGGCCTCAGAGAGACAACAGCTTCATAGACGCGTGGAAGACATTATGTGTGACATATGATAACGAATATCTATGCCATGCAGCACATTGTTCGGCAATTTACGATTTACCAGTCTGGGCCAGGGCCACTCATGAGTTGATAAGGAATATGCTCGATGTTACACGCAACAGCATGCGCATGGTGGCGCGACAGCTGGGAGCGGAGGAGCAACGCGACTTGTTTGTATTAAATTTTCTTGAATCTAGGTTAGATGGGGTATCTCGTAGTCAATAGGAAATGGTTCGGCCTACAGATCGAATACCGAATTTGCAAAGTGATTTCTTTTCGTGGCTTGAACGTCGCAGTAGCGGACTATTAAGTCATACATCACAGCCGATTACCAATCGAAGCGATAAGCAAGGAAACAATCTTCCGTTAAATCAGCGAATGAGGCCCAATTTTTCGTCAATCATCAGTTATAAGCCCTGTCTTAGCTGCTCTGGTGATCACGCATTTCACCGACGTCCTCTGATTGGTCGCATGAGTCGTGATGAAAAAATTAAACGGATATTTGAACTGGGATTATGTCAAAACTGTTTGCGAAGGGGGCATACCTCTCGGAATTGTTTATCAAGTTGCTGTCCCAGATGCGCAAGGGCACCTCATAATAGCATTATTTGCCCAAAGCTTGCATCGAACTGCAATAATGAGGTCCCTCAAGTAACGATGCTAGCAACAGTTGATGGAGGTTTAATTGAGGAACAATAGCAATCAGAAGCTACAGCGAAAACCGGCCTCGGGGCTTTTAGTACTTTTTCTGATACTTCTCAACAAGTCAATGTTTCTACTATGATAGAAGGGGTACCTACAAATAATTTTTATAATGTATTGGCTACCGCGCAAGTTCGGTTTGTTACTCATTGTGGAGCCATAGTAAAACTGCGGGCAATATGCGATACCGGTGCACAAGTTAACCTGATCAGCAAAAGTATCGTCACAAAATATGAAATACATATACATCGAACAGGAATAGGCATTTCCTCCGCCATGGGGTCGGAGTCTCACGTTTGTAATAAAATAATTTCGGGGCATTTGATGTCAATTTACAATGATACGCTGCTGATCTTTGTTAAATGCCTGGTAGTTCCATCGGTCTTAGGGAAAACGTTGTTGCCCCAAAAACCTTTACAGAAGCAATCTTTACCAGACGATATATCGAATCTTTTAGCAGACCCAACTTTTGACCAACCAGCACCAGTACAAATGCTGTTAGGTGTAGGCATATGGGCTCAACTGGTGAGTGAGAATATGCGACGACTCTTTTCGGGATTTGTAGCACAGGAAACACGCTTAGGTTGGTTACTTTTCGGCGAGATCCCGACAAACTGTAATATTGTTGCTACCCATATAACAAAGGAAGTGGAAGACAGTTGTCATCTTGAGCAATTACTGCAACTGTTTTTCGAATCAGAAAATTTACCAGGCGATAACTCAAATTGGACAGCAGGACAACAAGAATGCGAAACCCATTTCTTGGAAACCCATAGCTTCGACTCACAAGAGGGTCGATATGTTTCACAAATTCCTCTGCGACCTGATTGGGATCGTATTGGTGCTAATCGAGGCACAGCGCTACAAAGATACTTAAGGTTAGAACAACGTTTTAAAAGAGAACCAGAACTAAAGGAAAAATATCAGGCTTTCGTAAACGAATACATAGTGAAGGGTTGGCTTAAACTAGCAACAAGACCACCAAAGGGCAAATCCTATTATATTCCTCACCATGCAGTAATGAAGAAATTTCGGGTGGTGTTTGATGCATCCTGTCTAACTGACACTGGTATTTCGTTGAACGATGTCCAAATGATCGGACCGAAGTTGCAACGAGATTTGATTGATCTCATTTGGGGTTTTCGCTTACAAGCGTATGGGGTATCGGCAGATATTAAACAAATGTTTCCGCAGGTTAAGATTGCGCCGCAACATTGGGCTTTACAGCGAATGTTTTGGAAGAATGAAACAGGAGAAATAGCCGAATATTGGATCACTAGAGTGACATTCGGAATGGCTTCAGCGCCTTTCTGTGCAGTTAGGGCAATGCAGCAATGTGCCAGAGATAATGCAACCAGATGGCCTCGTGGGGCTGAGGCTGTTTTGAACAATTTTTATATGAACGATTATTTAGCGGGTGCTGATACGGAAGAAGAATTGCTGCTCATATGTCAGCAGTTGAAGCAGATTTTAGCGGCTGGAGGCTTCGAACTTACTAAATGGCGTTCAAATTCGACCCATGTCCTCTTCTCTATCAGTTCCCAATCTGAAGGTCACGACGCTTGTCTCAATTCCCATACGGAAGCATCAGTGCTCGGTCTTAAATGACTTTTACTCGCTCGAACAATAATTGACAAGGTTATTGAGCTCGATACCAGTTTATGGAAGATTTTGTGTGAAAAAAAACAACAACAGTTTTTAATGGTAGAAGTTATAGTACTATTTCGGAAATCACCACATTTCCTCATCAGACGTCTTTTTATTAAATTAAATATATTTATTCTTCATAACCACTTCTCCCAGGCTTTGAACCCAGCAGCTCGGAGTTGCAGAGCCAATACGCTACATATTGTGGTACGCTAGCCGAGTTGGCTGTTGTGTTTATTCCATCTTCCTTAAACAAGCCAACTACAAACAAGAGCAACTGATCTGCCGCTATTTAAACTTGCTTGTGTGGTTGTTGTTTGTGTTTTAGCAATTCTGTTTTTTATTTTACATAGTTATTTACTAATATTTATAATGCATTTAAGGCGTGATCAACCTTGCATATAAATGTTTGTTAATTTCCTACAGACCTAATAAAAGTTTCAGTTTGTCTAATGCAAAGAATCACTTGGAAATCAATAAATGATAATAAGTTGTTGCTATAACCTTTAATATAATTTTCGTAACCATTAGCTACAATTTGTCTAACGAATTTTATCGTTATTAGTATTTAAGCAGTTGCATGATTTGGATTTGTGCGTAAGCCAGAATTATTTAGTGGTTATTTAGCAAACAAATCAAAAACATAAATATGCACGTAACTATGTATATATGTACATGAATATGCATATATATGCAGATAAACATACATGGAATTTCGTCTACATAATTTATGTTTTTAGCTGGGAAATCGCATTATTTTAGTTGAAATGCAGCTGTGGTTATGTTTATATAAAAATGTCTGGTTTTGATTTTGACATGTGAGCGCCTTTGCTGATTATGCGCAAAGCCGCAGGCAAATGCACTTGTGTAAATATGCACACATGTATTTTGCTACACAAACCTACATACACGTTATATGTAGTATATGCGGCTTTGGTAAACAAATACTATGATTTCGGGAAAATCAATTGATGTGCCCCTCTGCCTATTCGACCACAAAAAAAAGCAAAAAGCAGCATAAAATTTAACAAATTCACGGGTAATTATTAATTATGCATTGCAAATTGTAACCAGCAACCGCAAAATATTGTACCAAACATAAAATATTTTAAATGTGTATGTGTGTATGGATGTAGGTATGACGTTACCTAATTTTTTTTTTTATAAACGCGTGCATAAATATGTAATTAGCCTGCAAATGCTTAGGTAAGCCATTCAGTGACACGTTTCCATAATTATCAATTAATTTTATAACAAGTATGTAAACTAACCATTTATAATTAAAATAAACAAGCAACCATAAATGCAAAACATTGAAAATTGTGCTTAAACTGCATTGCCACTCACACCAATAGGCGGAGATAAGAAGCATTCACAGGCTACAATTTTGTGTAATTTAAAGACTGTTAGGAATTGTTTCCAGTTAAAAAAAGTGTTTGACTGATTCGCGTTACTTTAGATATTTTTGTTTTTCGTTCATCGCCATATATAAATTTAATTTTTGAAGTTTTGCTTTACAATTCCAATAAATGCCTAGGTATACGAGTACGTGTTGATATATTTAATTAATGTTACTCATACGCCATGGTGATGCAATAGAAGAAATAATAGACTTCTTAGCGATACCTTAGTGCTAAAAAATAATTAAGTAACATAATTTTTAAAGATGTTATTTTTTTTTTTAATTTTACTAGGAACTCAAATCTACATACATAATTTAATGAACTTAAAATTTGAAGAACTTTAGTAATATATAATATATCATATTAGTGGAGAGAGAATTATGCTTTTAAGTTCCGAAGACTCTTACGCATGTTTTCACAATATCGGGCGGAAAAATGTATTTGATGAATACGGTGGGATCTTTTAAAATTCTGAACTCCAATAAAGAGTAGTTCGCAGTAAATCCATAAACACATTATCGCTAACTGCTTAGTCGTAGAATTCTTGTAATAAAAATGTTTCGTAGGCTTCTATTAACAATGAATATGCCATTATGTGATTGAAATTTAAGTCCCGCATTCAGAGGGACATTTGATATTTACTTTGCGTCTGAACGGCTTTGTCGTAAGTTTTCTCAACTTCTCATCTTAAGTACTTCAATTTGAAATAAAATCAATTTTAAACTGAGTTGAGTAATGGGTTTAAATTTGTCTAAAAACTATTTAGTTTTTTTTTTCAAACAACCAAAATGTTGAAAATTTTAGGTTTAACTTTAGTTCAACTAGAAAACTGCGAGCTATATTTTTTACAGATATGGGATATACAATGCAATATTTCGTTCTAAACAATGAAAATTAGGCCGAGTTGAGTGACGAATATTTCCTTCAACAAAAAAATGTTAACTAACGATAAAACCACCTATAGTGTTAAAACATTACTGCAAATAAACGTCCTTTTAAAGTTCTGAATGTAGGTCCACCTAGTTTTGAAAATCGGACCAACTTAAAGTTTAGAGGTTTCGTTTTCACAAGCTCTAGTCTGCTTGGTGTTTGTATAAAAATACTTCTACGGATTAGTAAATATTTCCAGCTATTTTATAAATTATGCCCACTTATCACATATTGCTAATGCCACTTTAATACTCGGCAACATAAATACTTTTTAAATATAATTTAGTAGTTTTTGCTAGCGCCTTCTAGCTTTGCTAGCGCTTTAAATTTAGTTTTGCTACAACACTTTTATATACTTAGCACAAGGCGAATCTATAAGGGGTGTCGCCATGACAACACCACAAACAACGTGTATTTTGTTTTTGCATTTTGTACATATTTGTCAAAATTAAAGCGAATTGAATGAATTCACTTTTGTTAAATATGCTCGTGCGAACTCTAGTTGACATTTATTCGCCATTGATGAAAACAAAAAGTGATAAAATAATACACTGGTGCGCCCTTTAATAAATAAAATAAAAGGCCCTTACCAAAGCTTGGGTGCAATTATTTTTGATTACTTACACTGTAAGTCATTAAATAGTAGCTTTTATTTCGTGTGAAATGAAGATTTGGTCCTCACATAACCTGTCCTTCAACCTTAGCTCTATACCACAAAATTTGTCCCACTGCATCCTCTTTTCCCGCTTCCGATGTTTTTGCACATAACACACATTTGCCCGTCTTTTTTCAATCCTTTTTATTTTTACCACTTCGGAATATCGCACAATCCGCACAACAATATAAAATGAATTATTTTGCCAGCTTACAATACTCAATTAATTTGTAGGAAAATTGTAAACAAATATAAAAATGTCAACAACACATTGTTTTAAGAACAGTTTACCAAACAAATTAAGCCAATCAGAAAACAGATCAATTTGGCATTTATATACCGCTGCGAAAAAGAGAACGAATCAGCTGTTCTAAAAATGTCACCTCTATAATTCCGACATGACTAAGCACTTGTTTCCAGTCATTAATTTGCAGTTTTTCTGAGCTGCGAATAGTTAAAATTTTTTGTGGTGTTGTATTGCACAGTATTTATTTTTTTCACTGTAGGTGAAATTAGTTTATGGTCAACAGCGACAAAATTAAATAAATAAATAAAACGGCAAAAAGAGGCGTGAAGCGTAGTTGAGAACTTCTGTAGTTCTCGCTATTGTTGACGCTGCTCGACATAATTTGTATACATTTTTAGCTTCACAGCCATCATTTGTTTCATTGTTTTTTTTGTTTATTGTGATTCTTGCATTTAGTAATTGTGTTTTCTGTTCACTCAGTGTTGCCTAATGACTTCATTTGAAGTTGGTTGTTGTGGTACAAAGGATTTAGTCCCTTGCAGCCCGCGTTAAAATGGAAGATACCAAAAAGAGGCCATCGGGAACAATCAAGCGTCATCATTTTTGACTACATACTCGTATGCATGCTACTAACTGAAGTTTTTGTGATTTTGAGCTTATGGTTTAAACAAAATTTGCATATCTAGCGAAATAACGGTACTCATAACATCATAAGTTTTTATCTCTTTTTATTTTTAGACCATTTTACTTTCAATAATTAGGAAATATTGATTATAGAAAACTTGCCGTATAAAGTGTTTTTTGTTAAAAGGTTAATCGAGCCACGGTACTCTGAGTTCATGCATTAGAATTAAAATTGTTTTTGTTCAAGATATTTTCTATTTATAATTGTCAGCTATATAAACAAGAATATTACTCAGAGTCGTATTACATAAACCTTTCACGGATAAAATTCTTTTTGGAATAAAGCGTTGATTTTGCACTCTTTTAATTTAAAGTTTAGTAAAAATCTGCAGAAATAAAATAACTTTGACCAAATTTTTTATCGACATGTCTACACGCTAAAAATCTAGTTTTTATGGTATAAAGAAATATATTAAAGTTTTATTCTTTCACTTGAAAGAATATTATTTTATCGATTGAGGGAAATAAAAAAACTGCTATTTCTTTGCATTTTGTGATATAATAATTTTTTAGCAAAGGCATAAAGTCAAATTTTCCATATATACATATATACATATGTACATACGAGCATACTTATCTTAAACTCAATCTCCTCCCAGTACTGTTTAAAAAATTTTCTAGAGTATACAGCATTTTAATCCTTTGTAGCATTTCGAATTTTATTAGTCGAGGGTGTTCCGTTGAAAATTTCAAAAGTAAATGGTAATTTTTAGCCACTTGAATGTTACTTTCGTACGTGGATCACTTTAAATTTTTCCTCTTAGATGAGGCATACCATGCTATTTCAATGAAAAATCGGTGTTGCTAAATTTTCGTATAAATTGAGTATGTTGTAGAAAAACTCATTAGACATGATAGACCACCGGAAATTAAAAAATTTTTTTTTTAAACTTATGAAATTTTAAAAATGTAAGTTGTCTCGGCGTAAGCTCGTAAAATATTAAATTTTCCAAAAAACTAATTTTTTAGACAAAGAGCAATTTTTTTATAAAAGCTTTTTTCCAAGTAAAATTTTTCATAACTTTTTTAATAAAAAAAAAGAAATGTTTAAAAATCATCGTTGGACGATTTTAAAAGTTAAAAAAAAAAATATATATATATGTATGTGATAGAATGTATATCAAAGAATAAACTGACCAATGTTTAAAAGGGTATCTCCCTAAAGAGGCTGAGATATAATTTCGTGAAGAATTGTCTAACAAAGTCAAGTGTTTCGCTGAGCACATGCAGGCATTAAGCAAGCTTGCTCGTGGCCTATTACAACTTAGGACTAGATTTGCTTTTGCTAATAGTGAATTATAATAATAATAATAATAATAATCCCAACGGTTTTATCCCTCCATACCCGCCCGTTGTTTTTTTTTCATATATGTTGCGCCGAGTCATAAAAGGCAGAGGTTTGTTAAGTGTCGAGATCTAAAACTGTTCAGCTACAGAACAAATGCTCATCAGCTGATCGAATTGAATTAGAGCTGATGGTCTCGGCAGGCAATGCTCATCAAATCATTTAGTGCTGGTAATAATAATAATAGTGTTGGTATACATACAATTATTCTTTCCTGTCGGAAAAAAGTAGACAGTCTGAAAAGTTAACCAACTTTTATTTAATTCATCGTAATAAAAAAATTGTATTGCAGTTGAAAAAAAAGGGATTTTTTATGTTTTTTCAGTTAGTTGATTACAAGAAAATAGGAAGACCGAATTTTGGAACGAGATTCCTACCCAGTCGAAAACTTACACAACAACAAAAAAAATAAAATGGGAAGTATTTAAACTACTTGTAGTTGAAAGAAAAGTACTTTTTAAACGGCTTTTAAAGTACTTTCATTTCGGACATGGTTATTATACGTTTTTAAAGTTGCATAACACAAATTTTTTTCGGCTTTATTTTGCGTTTATAGACATTTTAGGACCTCCTCTGCAACATATCCAAAATTAGCGCAAAAGTAGTTTTGACCAATTGAATTAGTGTGAAATGCCTCATATATAAAAATTTTAGGAAAAAGTTACATTGAGCGTTTGCCATTATAGCCAAATAAGGACATCTTAGAATAACTAATCGTTTTACTATAAATATAGCTTAAATTTTACTTCAAGATTTTTAACTAACTCTAGAGAAACTGTAAGTGCTATTTCATGCAGCAAACTCTGGCCCACTTTTTTTCCTAATTGTATGTGCATACAGCAACACAATACTAGCGTCTTAGCCAGCGAATGAGGCGTGTGTCTTAAGTTAATTGGCAGAGTGAAAACTTTATATTGCGCACTCAAATTGTGCGTGTTTGTATCTTTAACCTAGTAGAAATCTACAAGCCAAACAATTTAACTGTGATTTTACCAAATGTACGAGTATTCTCTTGTAACTTTATGCTGCACTGGCGCAATTATGTAGTAAAATTTATTTCCCTTCTCAAATTGTAGCGCGCTGTGCATTTCGGCTGGCATCTTTCGCCCCGTTATAGCCAGCTGCCTTTGCGTTTGTCTTCCACTCCCAGTTTTAAAAGTTCATTCGGCAACAATGAATTTTGCTAGTTTCAAATACCGCAGGCGACGCGCATACGACGAGTACTTAAGTGCTGCACGCCTAGCCAGACAAGCCGTGTCGAGTCGCTGAAGGCGCTCCGCCTGCCCACATTGTATGTATCGCCATAGGTTTCTGTGAGAGGAATATTGTGATGAATGTTGGTTAGTTAGCTTACGACAATGTGGTTGCAGGCATGTTTTTATTTCAAACTTTCTTGCCACTTTTCTTTTCGGAATCATTTCGGAATCAGCGGCTTGAACAAAGTAGGCACTTACACACTTTTATGTACTTCAAAGACCTACGCTCGCTACAACTTAATATTATTTTAGTGTTTCTTTCTATTTAATTTTATTTGGCGCAACTGTTACCACATTTACCGTTCTATGCCACTCCAACGAACAATAGCCGACAGTCGGTGTTTGCCAATTGCGATTTCATACATTCATTCATTGTCCATTCAACAGTTGAGCTAACGGTGCTAGCTAAAAGCAATTACAACAAAAAAAAAAAGCAATTGCAGAGACGCCAAACAACTGCGAAGCATTAAGAAAGTAATCGGGAAAGTCAAAGTGCATTTTGTATGCGACCACGTTAGCGAATTTCTACTTTGAGTGACCGCTTTTTTTCTTTTGCTTTTTTGTTTGACTCGTTCTTTTAATGACCCCTCGTTGGCCATTATAAAATGGCCAATGGGAGCAGCTTGTGCCAACCAACCACAATAGATTTCTATCATTGTGTCTGCGTGTAAGCGTATCGAGCCGGTAGTGCTTTTGTGTCCACTTTCCTAGTATCCTTTCTACCCGGCTGACTTCTTGATAAACGGAAAACTTTTAGGATAATCAAGTATTGTAATTAATTCGCCAAAATGAGTGCAGACATTTGTGCTGTGGCCCGTAACGCTTTAAAACTCCAAGCGTTAAGAATAGTTTGGCTAGTCGCTCCGCTTGGATGTGTCTAGCATGCGTGTGTTGGTATGTGTTCATGTGTGTGCTTTAATGTGAATGTGTTGTAACATAGCCTCATAGTTTTTCCATGGGTCGTTGTTCTACACAAAATATGCCAGCATTTTACGGTTGGCAGTATTTTAGCTATAAGCACTTTCTTAATTTAAGTATTACCGAAGGAACTCTGTACCTACAGCGTTGAAGTGCGCAGTACATTTATTACTTAGCAGCTATTTTTGTTTGAGATACAACATTTTCGAACATACCGCCATTAGATCAATACACATACTAAAGTGAAGTGAATGTACTGCCAAAGTGAAACTTAAGAGATTTCAGAATTTTATGAACATATTTTGCAAACACAAACATATTAAAATATTAAAATTATTTGAAACGGATCGAAAATCCTAAATAATTAATTTGCGAAAGTTAAATTAGCTTACTTGCCCCAAAGATACACTCAGTTCTAGATCCAGTTTGTTGCCATATTAGAGGTTAGCATTTCCCCAACATTGTGGGTAATTCATTGTCCAAAGTTTTGACATAATTTTCGTGTCCTCCCTAACCTTCTGGATCAACTTCCTTAACCGGGTTTTAAATTCGTTGCCGTCATAAGTATCATGCTCGTAGCTTTCTAATACGGCGATTAAGTATCTTTAGGAAAAAGGAACTACTGTGATTAGAAAGATTTGGGATCAGGTATTGGGCCCACGGAAAAAAAATTACACAAAAGTCAACATAATGTGCTGTATCGAGAAAAATATGCGCTCTTACGATTCAGTTAATCAGCTCTGTTTCAATATTTTGAGCTTGGGACAAAAATACAAAAATATATAAAAACAAAACGGGTTCTCTAGTAAAAATAATAGATGAAGAATCGTCCTTTCAAATAACCAAAAGCGAGAAAAGGCAGCCAAAGGTGTTTTTGCATTTGTAAAACGATGGTCAACAGAATTCAATGTTCCTTACTATTACGAAGGCTCTGTTCACAACGTTAGTGAGGCCAATACTGGAATATGGATCTGATGTTTGGAACCCGCGCTATCAAGTTTATTCCTACTGAATAAAGTCAATTCAAAAACAATTTATGCTTTTTGCTTTAATAAATTTTCGTTGGAATTCTCAGTACAACCTGCCGCCATATATAAGTCGCTTAAACTCATTAATCTTCCTACACTTGCTAGGCGCTGAGAAATGCTAGGCATAGTATATTTGGCCAGTTACTGACAGGCGAAATAAAACTATACGTTCCCTCCCGAATTTCAAGACATTTCCGGCCTCTTTTTCTAAAGCCATGTAAAAGTAATTTTGAGTTAAACAAGCAACTCCGTAGTTTATGTCAGAATTTTAACACTCACTCCGGTTCTTTTGATATTTCAGACGCACTTTCTTACGTAAAGAAAACTATATTCAATGCTCTCAATAATTAATACATACATACACATAAATTACTATTCGATCAGCTGATGAGCATATGTTCTGTAGCTGAACAGTTTTAGATCTCGAAACTTAAAAAACTTCTGCCTCTCATGACTCGGCGCAGCATATATGAAACTTTTTTTTATATTTCCGTGCGTCATGCGGATGCGCCCATCGCGTCGGTCGGGCGGGAATGGAGGGATAAAACCGTTGGGAATATTATTATTATTATTATTCGATCAATATTTTTTGCGACAGATCATAGGCCCCTGTGCCTATCCAAGAAGTTGAGGCGGGGATGGTAATCCCTCTCATTCCATTCGCATTGACAACGTGGCTGGGAAACTCGTCCTTCCAGAACATAATAAAATGAGGAGTTGTTATAATATAAAATCTCGAGGTTGCGTTATAGGGAACAAATTACGGAAGAGCGTCATTAAAAAATGTAGGAGATCGGCGGAAATTTATATCCATTTGGATTTCACTTTATTGCCTACAAAATTGCATTCTCCAAAAAATTCAAAATTTGTTTGTGGTACAGATTTTTTTAAAATATTTTTAAATTTTATATAAAGAGAGCAACCATTTATTATTATCTTGGCATCTTCTCACCATATCACCATAACTCGGCACACTTAAACTAATCACACCTAAATACAAGCTTTGTTTTGTTACTTATGATAGGTTACGCTATGTTATATTGCGTTACATGCATGTTACATTAATTTATGTTATGCTATAATATGCTTTCTTATGTATAGTTATGCTATGAAATGTATACTATGCTATGCAGTGTTATCTTATGTTATGTTTAACGATTGTAGCATCTAAAGCGGTAGTAAATTAATGTAGACGAATGTAATGGAAATTGTGGTGTAAAAGGTAATAGTTGTAGATGGCTACAAGCGTTTCATTTCCTCACCATACCTGAAAATACCCCCACTCCTAAACTCACTATCACAACTTAACTCACCACACGTCAACTCTTTACCCTTCACCTTACTCAACTCAACTCTGCTCAACTCTTTTCTTTTGCCCTTTAAAATTCAAACATGTTCGGCAACATTTGCTCTGTATGCCATGTGGAAGTAAATATATTAGGATTGTTCAAAAATGTGTAAGAAAAATTAAAGGATAATCAAAAAAAAAAAAAAAAATTAATTCAGAAGCACTCAAAATTTCTAAGTGATTTATATGAAAAAGTTTGAGTTCTAAATGTTCCTATGAATATTAATATTTCTCATTCGCAAAAATCCGTTTCTCTTGAAAAGACTTCAAGACCATTTGCAATTTATTTACTTAAGTATTTATTTATTTATATTATTTAAGACAAATTTTTGTTAATCCTACGCTGGTATATCAAAGATTATTTGCTTTAAAAATTTGTTTTTTGGACTCATGACAAATAGTTTATATTAATAAATTGCTAAATATACAATTTGGTATTAAGCTACCGGCTAAAAATTATTGTGTGTCAAGGAATCTATACTATTTCTTAAACTCCGATCTTCTTCTAAATTTTTTTTGATTTCAATATTAAAAATTTCTGCTATAGTTTTTTATCCTAATGAGCAAACAATACCATGAGATTATTAAAAGTCTTAAGTCATCTGCCCCAATAGACCAAAGAAGACAAAAACGATTCTTACAATTCTCCAACGGTTAACTTTAGCTGCAACAAAGGTGGTAACCAAACTAAATAAATCACGCTAATTCTATTTCCTTACGAGCATTCCGGTTTGATTATATAACCGTGTTATATGCATATACATACGTTCGCATATATTTATAAAAATGTATATATATGTGGGGTTGTTTGTTCTTCCGCCAATAACAAATGCTAAATCGTGATTCGTGATTTGCCACATACCATTGTTGATTCAAAGCTAACTCAAAGCATGCAGAGACAAATGTGACATTTTAGTCACTATGTACGCGTATGCATTACATTCACACACACACACACATTGAGGCATGTATTTGTGTATAAGTATGTTAGTGTTAGTCATACACTACCACATGCACTTTAAGTAATTTGGCGGATACCACATTAAGCTTACATTGCTAATTGCGAGCGACTTTTCGACTTTTATTGGCTCTGTAAGAGCCAGAGACAAATGTGCTTTGAATTGATATGCATGTACGGATGTACGAGTTCATCTGTACATATGTATGTATGTATGCATTTGAGCATGTAAACATAATCGTACGTATTTAATATGTATATGTTTACTTGCGTTTATGTGAATATGCATGAGATGGCAAGTCGTTGGTGAGAATCGATTTGTATGCATGTCGATGCGTTTCAAACTCTGTATGTGTTTCAGTTAGCATTTGCGATTGTGCTTTCGTTTAAACTTGTGTTTGTGTAATTGTCGAAACTTTGCAATTCGTACAAAATCCCGTGGGAGAGCAGACATTTTAATTAATTTGTCACAGTAGTGGTAACACACAGAAATTTATTATACTAAGTGGTAACGCAGCAGGGGAAGTGGTTAAAACAAAGTAAAAAAAAAAAAAGAATAGCTGCGTGGCTTGAGCGTAAACACATACTTGTAAGTACGTATGTACATACATACATACATATATACAAACTTTTCAGTACAGCAATCACTGATAACTAGTTGGTCATAAACGAGCGATGGAGACTGCAAGTGGGAGTGTTTTAGCGAATTACGTGCTAGCAAGTAGTCTGTAATGGTTTGACAATAAAAACGACTATATATACATATGTGCATACATACACACATACATATACGATTTTGGAATATTTGTACGTTGGGAATAAAAACTTTTGATTGCAAAAAAAAAAAAACAAAAAACTCATGGCAACAGCTTTCCGTATCTAAAAATACATAAAGGACGAACAGCAAGACCTCAAATTTGAAAAAAAAAACAAAAATGCTAGACAAGTGCGAGTTGATAATACGTAAAAACAAGTGCCAACTGAAGTTTGCTTAGCCGTACGAAAGCAGGGAGCAATATATGAGAATACCCTAGAGGCTTAGTTGGTGGACTACCGATAGCACGCCGCATGTATGTAAATACCTACAAATATATGTACATATGTGCGCTATAGCGGGATCGTTAAGAGGTAGCAAAACAGTATTGCCAGTTGAAACTCTTTATGTGTAAGTCGAAATAAAGGTTTGAGGAGCTGCACGGTTGTAAACGGTAACAATCAAATCAGTAGAATTCATCTAATTACGTATTATATTCAACATTTTTAACTCGTCGCTTATGCGCATTTCAAATCAAGCAGAAAAGAAAATAAAAATGTATTTTCACAAGCTGGCTATGTAAGTAGCCTTTGTTCAATTTGGCGAACACTTTTGCTTTAGCGAATACAAAAAAAATAAATGTTATTTTTCCGCTGCTATTGCAGTAGATTACAAACAGTTTCATTTGTTGCTCAACTAGTTCGTGGACGAACTTGTGTACTTGGCTTTTTGACCTTCTGCTGACAAAATATTTATTTTTTGCACATTAAAAGGAAGTAATGCTTTTGTTATTTCAGTTGAAACTGCTAGCGGCTTGCGAAGTTATGAATTGAAAAGTATTTAAGCATATTAATTAAGTAATATGTCTCAGACATTTTGAGCAGTTTAAATATTCATTTTTATTGTTTAATTTATTATATTTATTTGTTTATTAAAATTCTATCCCACAAATGGTGGGAGAAGCTCGGCCAAACACTAAGCTACATATATAGTGTAAGCGCCAAAATTATATTATTATATTATAATTTACAAATTTTACTAAAATGTTTTAGAGCTACACAACTGCATATACGAAAAATTCAATTTTTTTGAAGTTTGCACTTTTAATGAAATTTCGTTGAGGTCTAAAATTTTGGCGTATATGGTTTGTGTTATGGAATGATATGAGTTCTACTAAAAAACTTATCGGAATTAGATAAAAGAAAAATTAAAATTGTTTGTTTTAGTTTTTGGCAATCATATTGATTCCGAATTGCATTACCTCTGATTCCAATTTATTACCATCATATGTATCTGGCAAAACTTGCAACCGCCTAATAATTGTGTTTGAGTTTTTTTTATATAGCGAGCTGCTTTATCCACGACAAACGCCCGCAAGCAGTCGCACCTCCAGGTCTATAGACGGTTGGGATTGTGCACTGCGCGCATCTGTAACCGCATACCTAGAAGCACTACTGTACCTCGTTGAACGAAAATCTCGCTCTACAAATCTTTCATCATGCCCGTCCTTTTATATGACTTGGAGGGCTTTCGAGAGAAATGTTCTCAACAAGATTAAGGGCCCTTTTCGCAACAGGTACCGAAGAAGATGGTGATCGCTTGGCCATGTCGTTCGCATGGATAATGATGCTCCGGTAATAGATCATTCGAATCAGCACCAATGGTGGCAACGAAGGCATGGGCACTCACAAACACACTGGAAGGACCAAGTGCAGTAGGACCGATCTTCATGGTGTGAGTAATTGGCGAATCTAGCGAAGAAGAGTGGGAACTGGCAATACTTTTAGTAGTAAAAGAAAAATATTTACGCTCGTTATTGCTAATTTTTTTTACTTTCTTTTTTATTTACTTTCTTTCTAATTCAACGAGTTTTTGATAAAATACTTATCGGTCCAATGCGAATTAAATTTTAATAACATAAACAAAGCTTGCTATTTTTTTTTTAAACGGTTAAAAATTCTACGCTTTTTGTAAAAGTGCATCATAACGAGCCCTTACCTCAAAAAAGATGTAAACGGAAAAAAGTTAATTGATCAGTAGAACGTGTTTTTTTTTAGTTATTTTCGCATTCAAAGCATATTTTAATCTGAAATTCGGTATGTCATCTTTGTATTGCGTAAGATGATCAATGCAATAGGATTAATTTTTGTAATATCTGTAACATAGAACGACTTTTTGTCGCTTACATCTTTTTCGCAGTCACAATATAAAGCTACTCCACAAAAATATGGCGGTTACATCTAAATAATGACGTTTGAAATACAATTGTAAGTATACATATATTTTATTTTTATTTTTTTCAAATTATTTACAAAGTAAAAAAGGAAATTTGTGTGTTCATCTTCATATTAAGCATATAAAGTTAATTCATACATTGGCATCTGTATTTCTATTTGTAAAGAAAGTACTTATTTTTGAAAAATATGAAGAAAAACTAGGAACTTCGAATTTAACAAAACCTCTAAGATGTTTAGCTTAACTTATTGTACATTATCTTCTTCATCTGCTTCTAATAAAGTATCTTTGATAGCCTCATTGCATTTTAAGTTCAAATATTCCTTGTTAAATTTTTCAGGCATTATATTTTTATCGCAGAGTTCTTTTAACTTTTTGTACTTATCTGATGAAATACTGAATTGTCTGTTATATACTGGAAGTGGACCATTATTTAATAAAAAAAAGTTACGGAGAACTGTGATCGTTTCAATGAAAATTAAAGTTTTAATGTAGTTGAGTTGCTCGAATAACATTCGTAGGGCCAGTTTTTCAGTGCGGGTTTAAACTCAGTTAAATTAAAACTTAGTCGCCTTGCGCTCAATTAAATTTGTTGCAATCACAGCGAAGTAGTCAGCAAACAGTGGATAAGTTAAACCAAATTTAACCGTGTGCGATCGGCCGTTTTAACTTAGTATAAACTCCATTTAAAGCCGATTGAAAAACAAGTTATCAGCCGTGCTCCTAGTCTCACATTCACATATTTCCATGTGGATTCGGTTTGAAATCACATCTTTGTGCTCCCAATTTTAAATTTAAATAAATTTTTGTGAATTGAATCCGAATGCTTGCTTGTATGTGAAATGAAAAGTAAATGACAAAAAGTGTGTGAATGTTTAATTATTTTCGATTGGAATAATTTATAAAATATTCTTTGATGTTTGTAAAAGCCAAAAAAGCAAACATAGCTGAATCCGAAAGGGAAATTTCAACAACAGCTGTTTGTGAATTGCCACAACGATAACTGATATGTGTGACAGGGATGACCTGATATGCGAAGAAATTTGTGAAATTGGGAGCACATTAATTCACTTTCACCGGAAATTTTTAAAATCACATTGTGGAATCGAAATGTGAAACTGGGAGCACGGCTGTATAATCAAACAGGAAAACAAACGTAAGCGACGTACCGTCAAGCAAAATATAAACAGAAATGAGTTGGCGCTTACATTAAAATACCTTTCGCAGCAACTTCGCGACGATACTTCCTAGAGCTATACAAATTTCACAAACGATGCGTTGTTTGTAAGCTATCGATATCTATCAAAAACTAAAAATCGATAATCGTGTCGCTAACATATTTTTCGTGGTTAGTGCCCGATAATAATTAAATTTATGAAATCAATAATATTTCGATAGATAATAAAGTAAACATAGGTTTGTTCGCTAAATCTTTAAAAACATTGTCATTTTTTATTCGATTATAACTGGCAAGGCACAAAATGTTAATTTTAAAATATGTCCACTCACGGCGCAAAAACGGGAGATTATTTTTATATTTAGTTAAAAAAAAATTACCGAAATGAAGATGAATGTCTAATAATAACAAATTTTAATCTAATAATGCATTTACATTGATCCGTTTACATTGTCTTATTTACATTTCCTCTGACAGTTCATTTGAAACATTTATTTTGTACGAGGGTGGTTTGATAAGTCAGAAACTTTTAGAATTTGCCCGCGCAAAAACTATTAGTATCTATTAGAAGACTACTGTCAAATTTTGATCAAGCTGATTCATTTATTTTTTGCTTGATAGACATTGAAAGCAGATACCCTTAACATAGAATTTTAACAAAAATGGAAAGAATAGCATGTGCTGATTAAGCATTATTTTTTTTGTAAAAAACTATCACCGAAACCAAGGATAGGCTTGATTAACACTATGGGTACACTGCATCGCCAATTTCAATAGTTAAGAAGTGGTTTATTGAGTTCCGTTGTTGTCGCATTAGAACAATTGAAGCCGAACTTTCAGGTTGCCCAAAAGAGGTCCTTCCACCAGAAATCGTCGATGAAATCAATTCATCAATTTGAAATATTAGATGACCGGAGAATGACAGTGCTTGGGGTGGCTAAAGGATGTAGGCAATTCAACTGAGCGGGTACATCACATTTTACGCGGTTGCTCACACTCTGCTATAATGTCAAATATTCATTAATTGTCTTACTAACTACTACCCGATCCAGCACCAAGTGTATAGAGTTAAAAGGAAATTAGATTAAGAAATATAACGCTTTTATCGAAAAATAAATATATTTTATTTTTTAAAAAGTCACTGATTTATCAAACCGCCCTCTTATTAATTGTGTTGACATTCAATTGTCAGGGTCAAAAATAGGCAAACTCGTTTGCCAGGGTTGTTATTTTTTGATGCGTGCGAAAAAGTATGACTCGTTGGAACGCCTTTCGCAATTTTTCATTGAAAAAGTATTTAATTCTTACCGTAAAAATAACGGAACTTAAAGATGGGTTGGCTGAATATTAAATAATTAGTTACCTAACGTTTTTTAATAGATCGGAAAACTGAAATATCAAAATATTTCGAAAATGTTTCTACTTTGACAGTATGCGACTATTTTTGAATTCAGAGAAAAGTTTACATTGGATTCATGAATTAAATGCCGGGATACTTTTTTTGTCGCATGGTGTTACTATTTAAGGGAAATTTAAAGAGTTGTCAACTGTTTTAAATTGAAATTGCAATTATTTAATATGGATATTATTCGTAATGGCTTTAAAGAGGCTTGATTTCTTACCTAGTACACGCAGGAAGGTTAGTCTTGTTTGTTGTTTTCCATTTGAGACCAGAAATTTTAACAAAGCGCCCGCATTACGCTCGGTCGCTAGAATTGTTGCAGGAAAATCCAGAATTTGGAAGGGATTACAACAAATCACAAAAGGAGGAAGTGGACAACTTTTGGAAAACACAATTTTACACCCGGGAACCAGGATTTTGCATCGAAGTCGATTATCGCATTTCGTTTTTCTTCGATACTCATTTCCAGCTTTATCCATTTATCGCATAGCCGTGACTGCAATGTATTAAAAACTTCTTTCAAAACTTGACGACGGTCTCGGAACACTTGAGTTACCATTTTTTAGGACCTCAACCACATTTATAAATGCTTATTTATTTTATAGAAATTTTTAACAAATCTGTAATTTAAAACTGGAAAAATATAAATGTACATATGTGTTTCAACAACCGAAACTTTTTCATAAAATGTGTCATCAAATTCCAAAGGATTAAAGACACATTTTAAAGTTTTCCGTAGCATTTTAACTGGTGCTAAATTTTTCCTCCTTTCTTAATGGAAAAATATTATTCCCGCACTCTCAAGAAAATTAATTTTATTTTATAATTCCAAAATAGCGCTATAAAAGTAGGTACATTAATTTGCTAAAATTCCTTTGCCTACTTTGTGCCAGCGGATTCCGAAACTTCAAATTTAGCATTTGAGCTTGGGAGCACTTTTTCGAGTTCACACGAAATCAGCGATAGCAAATTATTCGTATTCGTAGCGGAGCGTTGAGTTCGTAACTAATCTTCGACGTACTCAGCGATAGGGCAGTGTGATACTCGTGTAAATACATATTTTTTTTTGTATTTCAGAAATAAATTGATAAAATCACCGACAAGATTTTACATTTTCACAGTTTTTATATTTCATATTCGCATAATCGTTTGCACACGTAACACAGTATGGTGCAATCACTTCGTTTTATATCCATTTTATTTATCCATTCTATGGTTATCGCACAAAAATATCGAACCGACAAATATTTAAATTTATTGACTGCTACTGGCCGAGCTTTAATCCTTCGCACAACTTGTGTACCGATACATGTTCTTTTACACTTGTTGCTCCGCTTCAATTATTGTAGCTGACCACAGTGGGCTGAAATCGGAAAATTCCGGGCGAAACTAGGCAACAACATTATTTTCCGAAAAATGCAGATATCTTTAAGGGTTTTGGTTCGCTGATTTCAAAAATTACCTCAGAATGTAAAAGTTCAAAAGGGATGACAGATTTTTGGAAAAAGTTGTTTTAAGAGTGTAAGGCGGGTTTTCAGGTTGCTCAATAAAAAAATAACGTCAAAAAACTGGAACGAAAAAAACAATATGTAGCGGAAATCTGAAACTTTTTTTTGAACAATAACTTCTAACAATCCCCTTATTCTATTATTTTGGCAGGATCTACTGGGATCACAACTTTTTCACACTTTTTACTATAATTTTATGTAAAATAAAGAAACACGCAAGTTAGTGTGTGTCGCAACATTCAACACAGGTAAATGACAAACACGAACATGTCTCACAATCACACTCCATTTTGCAGAACACAAAAAAAATTGAATAAATGTATAATTTTATGTGAAAAAAGACTAGCCTTGCTGTGTCAACTTGAAATAGCTGTTGCAACAAAAGATGTGGGTGACTGCATTATAAATTCCAGAAATTGACTCACCAACGCCCCCTCTCAGACAAATCTAAGAACTATTTTGACCCGGTATTTTTAAATTTTGCACTTTTGGCCAGCTTTTTCGAATTTTCGACCAGTATACAGCCCTATATACTCGTATATACATACATACATACATATGTACATAAAATCCATTTGTGCTCTGTTCACAGCAAAGCAATTTTTGTAATTCATTATTTTTTTTTGTAACCACTAGCTTTTATCCATTACACGTATGTTTTACGATTACATAAACAGACACACTGCAACAAATGCATATTTACATAAGTGAATAGAATATATAGGGATTTGTGTCAATACATGATGTACGTTTCACGACTATATCTCCACTGTAGACAAGTAATTTTTATTTTATTTTATTTGCATTATTTTTGAATTATAATACATTTAATTCTCTAGCGAACACCATTTAAATCCATGTTTCAAACATTGTTCAAAGCTAAAAATTCCTCATAAGATTTTAATCAGAATTTTAGAATTTTCACAGGCAAGTAGTTTTGTAGGCGAGTAGTTTCAAAATAACAAAGTGCAGGTATTATACGAAATGTCCTTTGATTTTTCATAATTTATTTTACGCGTTCGCTTTTTATAGTAAATTACGGAACATACTTGCCAAAAAAAATCACCTAAAACAAGCAGCGATTTTTAATTACTTGAAACTAACATATTTTTATATTTAAATTGAAAGCGCTACAAAACTGTATTCTATATATATTTTTTTAAATGTATGGCTTGTATGATTTAAATTAGAAATTTAGCTACATATATTTTAATATGAAACTAATAAATGGAATATTAGCATATGTAAATTGTCATTAACAGGTGCTATATTTATTAAAAGCATTTTTGTAACTTAGTGCGTTTGTCGATTTGTTGGTTTTTATATAAATTTATTTGTTAGTGGAATTTCTTCGCATTTCTCTAGCTTGATTTTGAAAAACTTGTTGTTGACTTTAGCGCGTATATTCGACTGGTTTTGGAAATGAATATTTCAAGTGCGCTTTCATGTATGCAAACCAATCTGAAATATTTACGTACAAAAAAAACACTTTTTTCTGGCAATTGTGTCAACACTCATTGCCAATATGTATGAAAAGAAGTGAATCGTATTCATCAAATTTTAATCCAGAACGCCCCCGTGGGCTAAGTTCTGCACACGGCCCTGGCCTAAATCAAATAATAAGTACCTAACTACAGATGTCCTCCCGCTTTCAGGGGACGCCTGTTATTAAGAAGCCCGACGGGACTCATCAAGGAATCGAAGTGTGGATATGCTATATAAAAAATATATATACGTACACATGTTTGTATATATGTATTCAAAGATTGCCTTTAGAAAGAGGTCCTCATACATATCAAAGTTATACTCGAGCGAAAATGGATCGCTAAAAATAGTACTTTAAATGCGCTCTAAAAGAAGAAATTGTAAAACTTTTCTTGCTCGTGGTGCGATTAGGCACAGCCTTCTCGCTTCATTCCCCTATTTGTTTTGATAATAACTTTCAAGTCTATTTGCATTTTCACTGATTTCAACCGGCCTCACATTGCCATCTCCAAACTCAACAAGAAAGTCAGAAAAAAGAAAGGACTTAACATTTTTTTTTAAATTTTCGATTGGGTATGCACACACATTTTTATTTGTTTTAGTGTGTCTGTAGCAGGGCCGTGCGCATGGGGGGTTTTGGGGGTTGAAACCCCCGTGGGCAATTTAATGTATGTATATGAAAAGAAGTGAAACGTATTCATCAAATTTTTTCGTAAATGAATCCAGAACCACCCGTGGGCTGAGTCCTGCGAACGGCCCTGGTCTGTAGTGAAAATTACTGCTTTGCACAAACCGACTTGTTTGTTATGCAGTTAAACAATTATGTGAATTTTTGAATTTATATAAATGTTTGTTACTCGTATTTTTCTATTGGCCTAATAAATGTGGAATTAATATAAAATTTTCAATAATTTCGCGGTACTATTTGCAGTTTCTTTTCAACATTTCTAAAACCTGTATAGCGAGCTTTGTACGTCACAGAGTAGGCAAACTAGTATAGCCTTACACCCCGTTATTCTATTTCATAAGCAGAACAATAATAAGCGTTGAATAACCCATATACACAGTGGGAGGACTCAAGAATCACAGCCCAATGGCACTCACCAAAGGGGAACAGACAATCTAAAAGTCCATAAGTCCATTCCGTGGAACCTCTGAAAAACTTCTTAATCTCAGCAGAGAGGGTCTTAGAACTCTCACCGGGTACTTGACAAGTCACTGCTGGCTGAGATACCATCTTCATAAAATAGGACTCTCTGAGGTTGCAGACTGTAGGTTTTGTGGCCTAGATGCGGAGACTTCTGAACATATACTTTGTGAATGATCAAAAATAAGCGGACTCAGGCTTATACACCTGGGGGAGCGATTATTATCTGCATCCAGAATATGTACATCTACACCCTCCAAAGTGCTTAACTTCTTACGTAGCCTAAGGATGGAGTGACAAAACTTAAAGGGTTAGCACAATATAATGAATGTTTTATTTAAGTTGAAAAAATGTTACAACAATTTTGGAATCTCAATATTTAAAGAATATAGTATAAGCCTTAATTCTACATCATTATACATATATTTTTATCACAGATTTTAGTTTTTAGATAAATATTTCATCGAAGGAAAAAACTACTATGAAAAACCTTCGCTTTAATACTTACATGCTAGTGTTAATATGTAAACATTTAAGTACCAGTATCAGTTTAAAAACTAAGAAAGTTCAGATATTAACATGTTGTCTGGAAAACTACAGTGAAATTTAAATCTTTCGGTCAAATTAAGTATTTGATCAGATACAATTTTAATTTTTGACTTATCGTGAAGCTCTCTAGTGGAGAAATACCATGGAAGTCGCAGCATCATTTTAAGAATTTTATTTTGACGAATTTGCAATTTTTTAACGTGCGTTTTAGCCACATTGCTCCATGCTGGACAGGCATATAATATTATTGACTGAAAAATTTACTTGTAAATTACTAATTTATTTTCATCGCTTAAGTTTGAGCGTGTATTGATTAAGGGATACAACATTTTAATTGCCACGTTTACTTTCTCCTGATTGTAGTTTACGTGATAACAAAATGATACTTTTTTATCAAGAACTACCTCAAGGTATCGTACGGAATTGGCCCATGGGATATCAAACCCATCCAGTTTTAAACCTGTACTTGATAGAAAGCAATAAATTCTTTTTCTTGTAAAAAAGATAGCTTGAGTTTTACCAATGTTTAATTTAATTCTCCAACTACATAAGTAGTCAGCCATGTTTTGTACTGCGCCCTGAAGTTTGGCTACGATTTCATAACCAAACTCATGCGAATGAAATATTCCAATGTCGTCTGCATTCATAGCATATGAACAGTCCGAAAACCTTGGAAAGTCAGAACAATAAATGTTATAAAATAAAGGACCAAGGACCGATGTCAGAGTATTCGTTGTGTAAACAGACGCAAAAGTAGCGAGTTTTTAAAAAGCTTTGTATAATTTCTACCAGAGGTAGCGGGAACTGAAAAGTAACTAATTTATGAATTAGCCCATTGTGCCAGACTGAATCAAAAGCCTTCTCAACATCAAGTAATATCAAGCCGGTTGATTTTTTGCTATCGAAATTAGATTTGACGTGTTTACAGATTCGTTTAATCTGATGAGTAGTGCAATGGAATTGTCTAAATCCGAATTGTTCGTTTGGTATGATATTACCAGTCGTTAAGAATAGGGATATTTTGTTTTTAATGACTTTTTCTAAAATCTTGCTTAAACTACTTAGCAAACTGATAGGACGGTAACTATCGGGTATGTTTGCCGGCTTTGCTGGCTTGCGAATAGGTACAACTTTAGCTGTTTTCCACGCGTTAGGGAAATATTGTAGTTTAAGGCAGGAGTTTATCAAAAAAGTAAAATAGTTCACGGCCTCTTTGGGTACGTGTCTGAGCAAAATGTTTTTTTTATCATCGTGTCCTGCAGACTTCCTCAGCAGAGCTTCATGTAGAAGATTTTGGACTTGATCTGAATCAATGTATTCAGATACAGGAGTGTCTGCTTTTTGTGAATTAATTTGGTTTATTGTTGCGTCAACTGCGTTCGAGGTCATTGGTGTACCTAAATGATTTGAAACATTGTGGTTTTCTAAAAATGTATGTGCCAGCAGGTTTGCATTTTCGTGACTTAGGGTAAGGGTCTTATTTGCCTCGCGTAGAGGTGGGACTTCTGAATATTTTTTCCGCATTATTTTGCAGATGTTCCAAAAAGGTTTACTTCTCTTTTCAAGTAAACTAAGTTTTTTGTTCCAGCTGGCGTTTCTATACTTAAATATCCTTTTGCGGATTTCCGCAGAGTAGCGTGTTACTGCCTCATGATCAAAAAGCTGTCTGTAGCGACTCCATTGCCTAACTACTTATGTATGTATGGTATATATGAGAGAAATATACTAGTGGTAAACTACTTCACAACTAGTACGCATCGCAAGCCCAACTAGTCAGCCAACTTTATCATTTTCATACAAGCAACTGATATTTTTAATATGGGCATGTCCTACGAGGAGGCAACTATTATATTTGAATCAGAAATGTACCAGTCTTATGCTTGTACAAAACATACAAAAAAAAACAAGTTCAATTATGGACGAAACATACTAGTCTCCAACTAGATAAAAAATTACTAGTCCAATTATGGACCAAAATTACTAGTTTGGGATTAAAAAGTGAATTTAAATAAAATAAATTTATGAATTAAAATGTTACACATTAATTGAGTGAATTAGTAAATTTTGTTCACTCAAAATACACGAAGACAATTTGCTTATTGCCTCAATTAAGGCTCTGTTTGTACGTCGCTTTAGATTTGCTTATAGGTAATTAGTTTAACATTTTCTAAGTATTGACGGTAAGGAAAACTAAATACATACATATTTCAAGGTTGATATCATTCCAAAGAATAAAATAAAGCATTTTTCATTAAATGTTATTAAAGAAAAATAACTTTAGTAATTTATGGCATAAACTTAAATAAAAGTGCAAGTATTCATTAAATTTAATTAAATTCATAAGCTTTATGTTTACAAGTCAACATATTGTCAACATTGTCAAATAAAAAGAAGTCTTGAATAAATTGTTTTGTTTGGCAAAAGTCTGGACTTTTACGGACAAGTTCGATTTTAATGAGGAAATTCTAGTTTTAAACTAGTATTTTTAGTTGTTTGAAACAGCCAAAACAGATATAGACATACATATATATATATATAATGATCAGAATGAAAAGAGGATTCGATTTAACCCTGACAACCTGTCCGTCCGTCCTTCCGTCTGTCCGAGAAAACGATTACTTTCGATTTTTTCTTGGTACATAGATTTCTCTTAGGCCGGGTAGATTGTTAATGAAAATGGTCGAGATCGGTCAATAACCACGCCCACATCCAATATAACGGAAGTTTTGAAGAATTTAAAAACTTGGTTTTTCGGTATCTATTTTGACAAATTGAGTAAAATTTGATATTTGCAGTGATCACTTCAACAGCACCTTGTTGGCGAATTCAACAAGGTGCTGTTGAAGTGACAGCTGGTTTTTTCGCTTTGCTGGACTGAATGTCAAAGGGCTTTGTTCTGATTGGCTGGCGATGTAATTCGCCTACAGAAATTTGACATTTAGTTCAGCAAAAGCAAAAACTAAATACATGGACGCGTTTTACTTATATGCGCTCATCTTGGATTTTAAACAAAAAAATGGATTTTTATGACGTCCACTTATGATACAATTTTTGTATATCAATATCGGTGTTTGGTATCGTAACTTAATTTGGTAAACATATTCTCCTTACCATCTCAAAGCGTATCGTTCAAAATTTGTGTAATCGGAAAGCAACCGACCATATAAACGTGTTTTTGAAAAAAAAAAACAGAAACTGACGTGTTTCGGTAACCTCGGCACCCAAAGCGCTAAAAATTGATCTATAGAGTAACCTTATAGCAATAAAAGAAGGATTTTACAATATTTCATAAAATTTAATAAACGCGACATTCCTGTAACTTAAATTTAATTTTTTTTCAAATTAAATACCTATACAAATTTGAAAAAGGGCATGGCACCGCCTATACAAAAAGACTTCACGAGACTTTATAAAATTCGGTTTTGGTTTGGTTTTAGTGTTTCACTGCGGAGTATATGTACGTCATAAACATTTGTTAGCTATCACACACACACACGTGCGAATATAAATAGACCATTTCGCGCTGCGGTAAAACAATTTCAAGGAGCATTAGGCGTTATTGCTTGTTTGCTGAGCGTCTATTGCTTCGTTGTACTTGTATGTGAAAGATTCGCTACTTTGATGAGAACTGTTTGTCTTCTTGACGTTCTCTTTAAACGCTTTGATGCATTTGGCATATATGTAGATACAGTGTTGTGCATATCATTAGCAACCAAATTCAAACTGACGTACGAGTGCTTACCACTTATATTCATCTATTTATTTTTAAGAATTTCAATTTAAATTCAGTTCATTCTCTAACATTAACTACATAAATCCATGTTTAAAACTTTGTAGAAAACTAAAACAATTCAAAAAAACTTAACAAATTTGTAAATAAATTTTGAACTTTTTCTCAGAAGAGTTGGAGTTTTTTTTTTGAATATTCAGTTTTATAGCAAATTGATTTTTAGTATTATATTCGTATTATAAAAGGTTCACTTAGCTAGGAATTACCATTGGTTTATTATAATTGTGTTGGTCGCATATGCTTTCATATCAAGCCTTAACAGCCTTAACAACGTAAGCTATACTTTGACAATTTTAGGCAAAAAGGTTGATTCTCTTAAATTTCTCGGCAGTTGCAAGACGCATTTTAATAAATTTATTATTTCCGTCATGAAAAAGCTTCTCATAAAATATATTTAAGCTCGAAGTAGGCACAAAATTGTAAGTCCCTCCATTTGTGGTAGAATATAAAGACGCACACTTTAAATGGTAGCAGAAGCTCGGCCAAACTACAAACTGTAAGCGCCAATTATTATTATTATTAGTTGCATTTTGTAGGAAAAAATAATGTAAAGCATATATACAAAGCTGGATTCAAATGAGCAGTTTAATTATGGAGAAAATTAGGTTAAAGGCATCTTCTGATTAAAATATTTGATATGCCACTTACGTTATTTTGACGGTTATGGCTCGATATAACGAATAAGAAAGAATTGATATTTATATGGAAGAAATTCGCATAAGGTTAATTCACAAAACGCAAAATTTTATTATAAAAAAGGGACAGCCAGGCTTGCCTTTAAAGAGGTCATAAAGACATTTTTAGGCAATAACAAAGAATGTTAAAAGCATTTCAGGTTGCTTGATGAGTTTAAAAGTACATTTTCTTCATTCCCACCTCGACTATTTTACAGAAAATTTAGGAGACGTGAGTGAAGAGCAAGGTGAACGATTTCACCAAGATATTAGGGATATGGAAAAAAGATACCAGGGAAGATGGAGCGTTTCAATGATGGCAGACTACTGTTGGCCGCTGCAAAGAGACCTTCCCGATGCTTCCCACAAGCGAAAATGTACCAAAAGGAGTTTCACTGAGAAAAAGAAATGTGTTAAGTGCTTACTAATTAATGTATTTTACATAAATAAATTAGTTTTGTTCCGCAATTATAAATTACAAGTTTTTTTTTAAATCTCTCATATTATATTTTAAGATGATAACATGTTTAACATATACACCTACATTGTCAGAAACGTTGACGTTCTATGACAAAATTAAAGTTATTTTCGGATTCAGCACACCCAAAACAGCTCTCAAGGTAGGTCATTAATGCCCTCTATGCGTGCAAGACCGCCGTAGGGAAGAAATGAGGAATAAAGCTACACATCGTACACTGGATGTACACAGCTGTGGTAAGACCCATTCTTTTCAAATGACAGCCTCGACGCTTATCACGGGAGCACTGCCCTCTACACCCACCAAATCTCTGGAAATAATGTTAAATCTTCCACCAGTGGACCTCTATAGAAAATTCCTGGCAAGTTGTAGTGCAGTCAGGCTAAATGCGATCCAGCCGTGGAGAGATAGAAGATCCGGACACGCAAATGTTCTCGAAACTCAGCCGGATAACCTAAGTAAACTGGACTACACCACCCCTCTTCTATGCTTTGGAAATAAGTTTTCCACAATAATCCCAGAGAGGAACGAGTGGATAGGAGCCGTGGACCTGGACCCAGAGTCGACGGCTGTATACACAGACGGTTCCAAGGTGAACGAGCGAGTAGGAAGCGAAATTCATTAAGGTGGATTCAATCTAAACCTCAGTTTTCGGTTACCGGACCACTGTAGTGTTTTTCAGACGGATCTAAATGCAATAACAGAGGCAGCTCTTAGCATTATAACCCACGCTCCGTTAGAACGTGGCGTAACAATATACTCGGACAGCCAGGCTGCAATAAAATCTTTATAATCTTGCGGTACAGCCTTCAAGGTAGCTATTGAATGCAGACGGACTCTAAACCGGCTAGCAGAAATGTGCTCCGTGCGTGTTGTATGGGTCCCTGGCCACGAAGACATTCCTGGCAACTGCCTTGCTGACGAGCTGGCAAGAAAAGAGACAGAATTACCCTTTATGCATGGTGGCACCCACTCTTACCTAACCTAACCTAACCTTTGTTAGATAATGAACTGAATTTTGATTGAAAATTCTTAAAAATAAATAAATGAATAATTGAATTTGGTTGCTAATAATATGCTCAACACTGTATGTGCTATGTACACATAACGCAGTATGTAGCATAAATAGTTGCTGAGTGAAAGGGTTTGATGATTATTTCACAAGATACTGAATTACGAAAGTTTGTGTCATTTTTAAAGGAGTTTAAAAAATAGGAAGTAGTAAAAAAATTAAATGAGTAAACTACTTACCATATTCGCAATTGTTAGAAACTTATTTTTCCTCATATAAAAGCAAAACGCATATAATTGACGGCCGCTTTAATTATGCGTGGTATGTATGTATATCTCAGTATGCCGCTGGATATACAGTTCAGATTCTCAGCCATGAAGCGTAAAGTTAAGATTCATAGAAATCATTTATTTTATTAGCTTTTGTCCCTCAATTGCCAATGACAAATCTACGAGCGTAATTGCCATGAAAAATCGTCTCAAAAAAACGTCAGACGTTCAGAGTTAACATAATACTGTGTAAATGGAGGGACCATTTGTGCAAGGATATAAGATGAACCACGCCTTTAGTGATAGAAGAAACTCGGCCATAGATGAGATGCAAGGTTTATATTGCAATTATTATTATAATGATGTGACGAGGAAGGCTAAAAGAGACTATGGAATCGAAGATAAGTTTTCGAGACAATCAAGTTAAAAGTTAAGAAGGAGGTTTTAAAGTCCTTGAACGTTGTTATGGCTCGAAAATGTTACGAGGGGAATTTGGAGGTTTGTCATTTAGCTATCCGGTTTTATATTTTCAAAGTTAAAACTTGCTGAAGCGAAATAGTGGACAAGGTTTAAAAGTTGTTCGGATGCGCTTGAAACTCGGTTAGCCTTACGAGGGTATTTACTGCATAATTTGATATATTCGTTGTTAGCCAGGGAAGCTTAAGAAAAACATCTTAATAATTTTAAATCGCCTAGGAGTAGCTAAAAATTTAATGGAGCTCACCTTGTAAAAATACAATTTTGGTTTAAAACATATGAATTGGTAGCTAAATTTTTTATTAAATTTTTATTTTGTTTGTAAAATGCTTAACAGTTTTCTGTTTTTAATCTAGCTGATTACATAAAAACAGATTAAAAATCAACATGTACAACATTTGTAAAAAAATCGATTCTATTCAAATTAGTTATTTACATTGTATTTACGAAAAATAAATTAGTTAGGTGGCGCTACAGTCGAAAGTAATATATATAAATATCTTATATAGACGTATGTGGGGACAGGGAAACCGTGTAATGGCTTAGTGCGAATAAGGAAATCTGGCAACTCTCAGCAGCAACAGGAAAGTGTCCATGACAGAATTATAAAAACGAGTTGCGTTTGAGAAGCTGAAGACGAGTGACGAAGTTTTGGTGTCTGTAATACTTTTTAATTATGAACTTTCTAAGTACATTCATGTTAAATTCATTTCAAATCGTTTTCTAAATTAATTGTATTCTTTGAACAAATTCATAATAGAACTCATTGAAAATTCAAATACTGTTTTAAAATCATTTAGTGGTTTGTGGGCCAACTCCTACACATGTAATGAATATATGCTAGAGTTATGTTTGAAAGTTTTTGATTTAACTTATGAAAGTAAAGTAGAAATGTGCCAAAATATGTTATGGTTAATAACATTGAATTTCTCTCAATATATCTATAAGGGAATTGAGTTGTAATCGATTGTAATGTATAATTTTTTTAAGTTAAACTGTGAAAGTGTACTATTACTATTTTTATTATAATTTCGAAGGGTGGTAAATGTTTACAGGCTTGGATCCAGAGAGAATGTGTAGAGGTTTTAAACCAATCCTGAAATTTTGAGATTTTTTAAAATAAATTTCAATACTGCGGAAATGTGCATGTGATGTATAAGTAAAACCCTCGTGGATGTAAATGGTACTAAAAACGACTTGAAATATCATTCATTTTTGGATTAAACTTAATATTCAAAATAAAAATTAAAATTAAAATTCTAGGTATAAGCGACAGTCACTTGAGAAAACTAGCCTTAAAGTTTTGAAACAGGACTTTTCAAATTGCGGATTTTGTATCTACTTTTTTCTCGGCTGAATAATGTTTGGCATTGAATGAATAAACATTTTCAAGTACATAAAACCAACCTCTAAACAGATTATCATATTGATAATTAGGGGAAGTTTCAATGCGCTTTTCTATAAGGCATGTACGAGAACAAGTTTAATTTCCAGATAAAAAAAAAAGCCAAGCGTAAATATATCAAACCGCGTATCATAAATAATGTTTTTATAGGGAAATATAATTTTCCGCTCTAGCTTGTTATGCACGATGAACGTTCTACGTTGCGCATGACGTACTACGCGTATTACACTATGAGTTTTATATATTACATTTATGTATCTACAACGTCACCGGGAAAAAATAAAATTTAAATGAAGAAAATATACAAATCACTGTTGGAATAACTTTATCATTTTGTACGGTATCATCAAATGTTAAACCCCTAAAATGTTACATATATACATACGCGAACATGTTGATATATCGCATTCGGAAGTAGAAGTGACTTGCCACGATGTAATCGAGATTATGACAAAGACACTAAGAAGGATGAATATTATGTTATCCAAATAGATAAGTTCATAATTGTTTATGTATTTACTAGTTGATTGTGTCACAAATTGGACGAGATAGCTCGACCGTATCATATGATGAAATGTCAAGAGCGAAATCTTTCTCTATAAAAAAGAATAAAACCGCTCGATATACTAATGCAAATAGCTTCTATACCTGCAATATTGAACTCATTTTACTGCTTACGCCATATGAACGTATGTATGTATACATATATAACAGAGGCACAGTTGCAAATAACTAACGTACATTTGAAAGTATGTACGTGTGTGTGTATATGTTTAGGAATTATATGGTTCCACACAGTTCGGCAAATTTAATGCACTCGCATTGGCATTCATTCCAAGGTATGAGTATAACAAAACTCTTTTGCATTGCAAATTGTAACCTGCCTTAAGTGAGACAACACGTATGTATGTATATATATTTGTGTGTTAGTATGTATGTATGTATGTTATGCAAGTGTAATGCAATCACTGCTTTGTTTGTTAGTTTGGTTTCCTAGAGTTTGTATTTTTCGGTTTAAGTTGCTTGGCTTTTCTCGTGCTCCCACTTTTTCTCATTTATTCTTTTTGCCAAAGCGAGTCGTAAATGTAAATGTTGCTCTTAGTTGCAACAACAACATAAAGGCACAACAACAACTGCAATGAGAGCTCCGCAAAAAAGACGAATGCAATCAGTGATGGTGCGGTTGTGCTTCTTCTTCTTCCACTTTTCCAACGCCTTAATTTCGGTGTTGGGCGCACTTTGGCATTTTCAGCTTGTGGGTTTGGTCGCATAAAATGCCATTTCATTGTTACGTACGCAATTTCTGACTATGTTGCAATTTTCTAAATGGGCAATAATTTCAACTCTAATGCATTGACACATTCACACACGTATACAAACGTACTCATAGCCAGACCGTATCACAATCTACCATTTTTGAATGGGGTTGGTGGTCAGATGTCAGCGTCTGCTGCAGTGCATAAATACGAGTACATACACACTTACACGTACATATATATCTATATATATACATACACAGTTGAATACATGGGCATAGTATTAAGAACTAGAATGAATGGTACTCGGCTAGTGAACAACCATTAAATCGGGATCATTGCCTGATCTGCAGCTGCACATAAACACAACTAACACAAACAAACAAAAACAATACGCATGAAATGGCCCTTAAGGTTAAGTGTGTTTGTAGACACGGCAAGTGATTGTGATTTTATGTTATTTGAAGCTGAGTGATGTAAATGGCAAATGGTAGAGTCCGACAAGTATAATACTCCACTCTCCGCCAACAAAACGTGTGCCAGTAAGTATTGCACATTCGCACATGCACATAATTTTATATGCACCACAATTTCAGATGCGTAACGATGCTTTCGACCAACAGCACTCCACTCTAGCAACAACTCGCAACTTGTGACCAACTTTTTCGACTTGGTTAACTACTTATAATAGTGGTGGTACGACTTGACCGGCGAACTTGCGTGACACTTTCGTTCTTTATTGCAATGCTAAGCACTTCCATTTTTTCCGGTCAAACGGCAATCATTGTTCAGCTTGCAGCAGTTTGCTGATCACAGGCGCAATGTTTGTGTGAGGCGTTGCGACAAGCCAAACCGCATTTAGTTTTAGTTAAAATGCTGAATAATCAACTTGAGGTCTGTTAGTTGCAGTGTATTTGAGGCGTTTTAAGTTGACCGCAGAGTCTGCTTAGATGCTGAATATAGGCGAGCGCATGCCGCAATTGTTAGTGGAGCGCCACGGATTGGGACTTACGGTTGTGAGTTTATTTGTGTGTGTTTTTTTTTGTTTTTTTTTTTGTTAACGAGGAGGAAGCATCGAAAGCCTAACCGTCATCGGTTTGTCAGTGTGGGACTTTAACCCTAACTAAACCTCCTACTGTCTGTGTATCATTTCTCCCGGTACTACCGACAAGTATTTCGTCGGGAGATGGCTTGAGCTTACGCTCTACGTTCGTGAAGTCCGTTTGAACCGCCCTCAGTACAGTTGCTTGTTGCATCTTCGTGGGGTTTAAATTGCCCTGTTTCGTTTTCAATTTGTTGTTTTTTTGATTTTGGTTAGCTGCCGGTCGGAACGAACGCTCATATATAGTATTTCCCCTATTAGATATACCTATTGATTTTCATATAAGAGCTAACTGCTACCAATAAAGGTTACTCATACGCTCTGTATATCTTTTCAGAATCCTATTTGCATGAAACGGAAATTTATTACTTTAACAGTTAAAATTTTTTGAGACTGTTTTTTATTTGTTATTGTGTGTCCATATAACTATTTCATTTTCTATTGTTTATGAGTTTTTTATCTAACTTTTAAAGTGGTTTCAAAAGTGGGCTTATATGCTTTTTATAAAAACGTGAACTGAAAAGGAATGGAATAAATTTATATTATTTTATTTGCCAATCGCCAAAATTGCTTAAATCGTTTATTATTAATTTATCCAGTTAATATTAATTTTATGTGGTAGTATGGAAAGAACTTTCATTTTTTGAGAATATTAAAGTATTAATCATACATATTTAACCAAAAAAAAAAAAAAAAAAAAAAAATAGTACGCTCGGGTATACAAATTTGAGTCACAGCAAGTATGTAGTTCTTTTAAGGTTACTCCATATCATTCGCAGTTTCATTTAGACAAAATTTATATTTTTCTATAGAAAATTTTCTGGGAAATTTCATCATACGAACACATCATAAATATGAAATATAACCCTTCTTTCACAATAATAAAGAACATTTTATATTTTAGACATACGATGTGTTCAGCAGTTCTGTGTACAATTTTTCGGAAAACATTTTTTAAAAAACATTTTAACCGTCTAACTTCTCTGAAGATGAGCCTTTTTCGTGCTCTTTCCAAAACAAATTTAAAAAACTATTTTATTGAACTCGAGGCCAGTTTTATTGAAGATGTAATTTGAAAAAAAAAAACAACAGTTTTTAAAATGGTAGAAGTTATAGTACTATTTCGGAAAACGCCACATTTTCTCAACAGACTTCTTTATTTAATTAATTATATGTATTCTTCATAACCACTTCTCCAATTCTATGAACCAAGGAGCTCGGAGTTGCAGAGCCAGATTTGAAAAAAATCTAAATTCTTTATAATTAATACTCTTGAAAACAAGGATATTTTATAACTGGGTATATTAAAAAAAGCTGCGAAACTTGTTTAAAAGCTGTCGCGAGTGTAAAAATTGTAATTTTCTTTTAAAACCCCATTTAAAATAATAGATATTCACATTTTTTTTATTCAATGTTATGCCTTAATGTTTAGGTTATTCTTTGAGTTTTAGTTTGGGTTTAAAAAAAAATTTTTGGATTTTGTTTTTAAATTTTTTACATTTTTGAAATTACAACTTGAGTTACGAGGATAAAGCCGAACTAGGCATTTTTCTTACCGCATAAACATTGACTAATTAAATATTTCCGACACGGTTGAAAATTGCTTACTGCAAATGAACATTTACCACACTTTTAAGTATGCAACGTTTTCTAAAAAATATGTGGAAATATTTAAATTTTTTAGATAAGGCTACTTTTTAATTGTAATTGCTTTTGTTAGTGTTGCGGTATGCTCAAAATCAGAAATGAGGATAATGTACATACATAAGCAAATTATATCTGATAACTCTATTTGATAGACACGCTGGCTTATTTTCGGGTGGGTAGGCTTCATAATCGATACACTTGGGCAAACCAGCGCTGAAGGCATTACTGAAAACTCAAATATATAGTTATAATTTTATTGTTGTCTGTATGGAAAGGCATGTTAAAACAATTATAGAAAATGGGTAGAGCAGAGAGGTGAACCAAGTTGATTTTTTAGTGACACACTGACCACTGCAACATGTGATATGCGTTTAATAAAACTCGATTCCACTTGATTGAGTGTTTGTTAGTTCTTTGTATTTGATAAAGCTGAAGGCTTAAGCTTTTAAACAAATTATTAGCTATAAGCCATAAGATTATTGAAGATTCAAATAAAGTATGCATTTTAAATCTTCTCAAAACATTGGCCATTCATGAGGAATATCTGCCATGAATTTGAATAATTTTTACGCGTGGAATGGAAAATATTTTGCAAGACATAGGACTAGGAGGCAAAATGCAAGGTGAGTTGTATCTTTTAATTTGATTAATATTTGAAATTACATCTACTTCAGTTATGTTCTATGTCATACAACTTGGAAAAATATTTCCGATGATAAAATATGCTATAAATACCATAGGAGTTTTGCTATGCATTGCCTTTTGGCGACCGATATTAGAGAGATATTTTTTTTATTTATAATTTCCCATTTAACATGCAACCATAATATAAAATATTAGGTTCACCTTCTGCACATATTTTATATACATAAATATATTATATTCTGTAATTAATTAACGACAGTCTGTATATACATATTTCAAAGTAATATTCTAAGAGACGTTTTGCATTTGTCACGAAATTAAACTGTGTACATGATAAGATAATTTCGTACACAAGCCCTTACCCTTCATATACAAAAGTACTTTGAAGTACAAAAGATTAGACTTGTGCTACGAGCAGAAATTAAATTAAAGATACTAAATCTATATATGCATGCTGTTGAAGATCAACAAAATATGCTTTGTGTTTTTTGTATACTTGTTAAAATATTTTAAAATAAAAGTTCATTTAGTTCGAGAGAATTCAATCGATACGTTTCATATTATCCAACAGGTTATGGGCACCTCAGCTTTGAATTGAAAATCAATTAAAAAAAAAAAAAAAAAAAAAAATTTTTTTTTTTCATTTTTTCCGCGGTACATAAAATAAAAAAGTTTTAAGATGTCTTCTATTTGCCAAATAGAGAAGCTTAATGATTCCAACTACGAATCATGGTATGTACAAATGAAAAGCGTTCTTGTACATTTGGAGCTGTGGCAAATTGTAAGCGGAAGAAGCGTGAAGGCGCAATGTCTAACTGCGGAAGCAAAATGGGAATCTCAGGACGAGAAAGCGGTGGCTTCTATAATATTAAGCGTAAATCCAACGCAAATAAATCACATAAAACATGCGAATTCATCCGCTGCTGCTTGGAACGTTCTGAAGGAAGTTCATCAGCCAAGAGGACCAGCCAGAAAGGTAGCCTTATTTAAGGATTTGCTGAACCACAAAGTTTTAAACTGTGAAAATATTACATTATACGTCAACACATTTATGGACATCGTTGAAAAACTCAATGAAATTAATGTCGAGTTACCAGAAGAGCTTTTGGTCATCATGATGCTGTCTAATCTGCCGAAGTCGTATGAGTCATTTATAGTCGCGATAGAGACGCGAAATATCCTGCCAACGTTGAGCGCACTCAAGGTGAAGCTGATGGAAGAAAGCAACAGGAAAAGTGGACTGGAACGAAATGCAGACGATTCTGGCGAGCAAGCTTACGTAGCGCGTAACAAGGGTGAAAGAACAACAGACAACAAGAAGTTTACGAGGAATAAAAATGTAAGATTTTTTAACTGTGGTAAGAAGGGACATTTTGCGGCGAACTGCAAGGACCAAAGAAAAAAGAAGTCAACGGAAAGAAGGGATGATGAGAAAATTTTTTCTATTCTCGCATCAGCGCAAGATAAATCGATTGGTGAAGGGCTTGGTGCATTGATAGCAGAGCGACATCGCATTTGTGTTGCGATCGTAATTTGTTTGTAACATTTGAGGAACACTACGAAAAAATCATGTTAGCAGGTGAGAATTTCATTGAAGCTAAAGGTTTAGGAAATGTGGCGTTGAAAGCGGAAAAATTCAAGGTGACGTTAGCAAATGTTTTGTATGTACCAGGTATGCAAATCAATTTTATATCTGTAAGTAGAGCTGTAAAACAAGGAAACACAGTAATTTTCAACAACAGTCACGCAACTGTTAAAGACAAATTTGTTCAAGAAGTTATAAAGGGGAAGCATACAAATAATCTTTTTATGGTCGTTGACCAGAAAAATAAAGTATTTGGTATAAATACTAATAATGAAAATGCAATGAAGTGGCATAATCGTTATGGTCACTTAAATTTTTCAAGTTTGAACCTAATTGCAAAAAATGAAATGGTTCATGGTTTGAATATGAAAGGTTTTTCTAATGAAATGCAATGTAGAACTTGCATGGAAAGTAAAATTTGTACTAAATCTTTCCCGAAATCTCGAGAAAATAAATCAAAGGATGTATTAGACGTCATTAACACTGATGTATGCGGCCCAATGAACAAGAACTCTTTAGGAGGCTCGAGATATTTTGTGACTTTTATTGATGACAAATCGAGATTTATTTACATATGTTTATATCATTAAATCAAAATCAGAAGTTCTTGAAAAATTTAAGGAATTCAAGTCGCTTGTAGAGCGCAAAACTAACAAGAAGATACATATTTTGAGAAGCGACAATGGTACCGAGTATGTTAACAAGGAATTTGATATGTTTTTGAAAATTAATGGAATTCAAAGGCAATTAACAGTACCATACACACCACAACAAAATGGTATAGCTGAACGAGCAAATCGTACTTTAGTTGAAATGGCTAGAAACATGCTGGTTTATGCAGAATTAGACGAATATTTTTGGGCGGAAGCGATAATGACAGCAGCTTATTTAAGAAATAGATCACCAACTAAAATAATTGAAGAAAAAACTCCATTTGAGGTATGGACAGGCAGAAAACCTAGTGTTTGTCATTTAAAAGTATTTGGATCACTTGCAATCGCACTAGATAAAAAAGAAAAACATAAATTTCATCCTAAAGGAAGAAAATATATTTTTATTGGGTATTCGGAGACATCCAAAGCTTATCGTTTATTTGATCCTATCAGTCGCAAAGTTATTGTGAGTAGAGATACTGCATTCATAGAAAATGCAAAAGACTTCAATCGAAACCAAATAAAAGGTGATAAGAAAGAGTACGCTACATGGAATGATAGTGATTTTACAAGAAGTATATCAGAAGAGAATATTGATGGAGGGGAGCAAATTGTTCCGTTATCGCAAGAAGACCAAAGGTCCATCAACATTCATGATAGTGTAGAAGTCTTAGACGAAAGTTTTATGGAGGAAAATGTTAAAAAAGGTCCAGGGAGACCTAGAATAATTCGCTCAGGTAGACCTGGTCGACCGCGAAAACAACCGAACATTTTAGGGGCTATGAGTTGTGATGAAAATATAGAGGTACCGCAAACGGTCAAAGAAGCAATTACTTCAAAATATTCTAAAGAATGGAAGGGAGCAATGGCAAAAGAGTATGAGTCGCTAATTGAAAACAACACTTGGTGCTTAATGGACTTACCACGTAACCAAAAGACAGTGGGATGCAAATGGGTTTTTGCATTAAAATGCGACAAAGACGGCGCAGTCGAGCGATTTAAGGCAAGATTAGTAGCTAAGGGATGCAGCCAACAATATGGCGTCAACTATAAAGAGACATTTTCTCCAGTTGTTAGATATGAAATAATTCGAATGATAATTGCTTTAGCTGTAGAACATGAAATGTATTTACACCAGATGGACATATCAACAGCATACTTAAATGGAGAATTGCGGGACGAGGTTTATATGAAACAGCCCGAGAACATTGATGAAAAATATCCGAATCGCGTACTAAAGCTAAATAAGGCTCTTTACGGTCTGAAACAGTCAGGTCGAGAGTGGAATGTAAAGTTAGATTCAGTTCTAAAATTAATCGGATTTTCTCCATGCGCTAGCGAGCCATGTCTATACATAAAGAAGAATCAGAAAGCATTAAGCATTATTGCAGTATACGTAGATGACTTGATGTTGGCTTGTACAGATAAGGATGAGTTGATAAGCATTAAAGCAAATATCGTTAAAAAATTCAAATTAGTCGATAAAGGACAACTTACTCATATTCTGGGTATAGAAATTAGCCGCAATGGCGATCGAGGAGGAATAAGTATAAGCAACGAGCAATTTATTAAGAAACTACTAATAGAATATGGGATGGAAAATTGTAAGCCTGTAGCAACTCCTTTAGATGCTGGATTTCAAGTGAAATGCAATAACGAAAAATGCAAGCAAGTTAATAAGACAAATTTTCAGTCATTAATAGGATCTTTAATGTATTTAGCACTTGCAACACGACCTGATATAATGCATTCTGTTTGTAAACTTTCACAGAGAAACACTGATCATCATGTTGAACATGAAAATGCAGCGAAACATATTCTGCGATATCTTTCGAAGACCGCAAAGTACAAATTGCAATATAGAAAGCTATGAAAACCAATAGAGTGTTACGTCGACGCAGATTGGGGTGGTGATACGATAGACCGAAAATCATTCACTGGATATGTTTTTACATTGGGAGGTAGTGCTTTTTCTTGGCAGTCTAAGCAGTCTGAGCAGCACTGAAGCCGAATACATGGCTCTAACAGCAGGTGCAAAGGAAGCAGTTTACATAAGAAAACTTTTGGCTGAAATAGGTTTGCAATATGACAATCAACCGATGGTATTGAATGGAGACAACGTCAGCGCACAGCATCTCGTAAAGAATCCAGTATATCACGCACGCAGTAAACATATTGACATAAGATACCATTATATTCGAGAAGTTTATATGAAGCAAGAAATCGAACTGAACTACACTTCAACGAACGAGATGGTAGCTGATATTTTTACGAAAAATTTATCTAAAAATAAGCATCATAAATTTGTTGAAATGTTAGGCCTTTCTTAGTCTTATATTAAAACATTTTATTACTTCAATGTATGAAGTTATTGTTCATTTCAGTTATAATTAACATTTGATATTTTATTGAGGAGGAATGTTGAAGATCAACAAAATATGCTTTGTGTTTTTTGTATACTTGTTAAAATATTTTAAAATAAAATTTCATTTAGTTCGAGAGAATTCAATCGATACGTTTCATATTATCCAACACATGCATAAACTCATACATTGTGGTATTTTAATTAATCAACTAAATAATAAAAAAGGCGTCAATAGCACATATTTAATGCAAATTTATCCTAAACTATAGCAAAATATTTATTTTAGGAATAAAACAAAAAGGACGCTGATCTTTTTTCGGTATTGAAAAGTCCAATATCACTGTGCGAGGAAAAATCTCAATATTGCTTTAAAAAAGAAATAAATTCAAATGCCATTTTTATACCCGAGCGTACTTGTACACAACTTTGTTCGCATAACGGTTGTTTGTAACAGCAAAAAATAATCGAGATAGATATAGACAAATACATACTAAAATGATCAGAATGAAAAGAGGAATCGATTTAGCCCGCCCGTCCGTCTGTCCGTGGTTACAATAACTTGAGTAAAAATTGAGATATCTCAATGAAATTTGGTACAGAGATTGCTCTTTCGACAGGGTAGGTTGGTATTGAAAATGGTCAAGATCGGTCAATAACAACGCCCCCCTGCCATATAACGGAAATTTTTGAAAAATGCAAAAACTCCGGTTTTCCGGTATCTATTTAAGCAAACTGAGTGAAATTTGGTAATTGGAACGATTTTGAATTTAAAAATTAGGTATTTATGACATTTTGAAAAATGGGCGTTGCCACGCCCACTTATGTAACATTTTCTGTATCTCAATAACAGTATAAGTTATCGTCACACAATTTGGTGGACATATTTTCCTTGACATTGCAATTATTATCGTAGAAAACGGAAATTTTTAAAAATGCAAAAATTTCGTTTTTCTTTATCTATTGGAACATATTAATTAAAATTTGATATTTGGAGAGATAGTTGATTAAGAAACTGGATTTTTATGAAATTTTGAAAAATGGACGTTACCACGCCCACTTATAAAAAAGAAGGAGGCTGTGTCAGAGACACGGCCATTAAGTTTAACGTAGAATACGCCATCCGATAAGACAGAAAACATATGTATAATGATAATTTATAATGATAAATAATACAAGCAAATGAATTTCTTTATTTGATAGTTACTTTTGATGATATACATAAGCTTATGATAGGAAAATAGGATAAAAATGTTTTTAAATTATCAATTAAATTTCTCGCAAAAACGAAGTCAATGGTAGTTATCAATAGTAAAGATAAATGATAAATAACAGACCCAAATCTATTTGATTATTTGAAAGTTACTTTTGAGAATATAGGCTTATGATGGGAAAAATAGGATAAATATGTTTTTAAATTAACATTTAAATTTCTCGCAAAAACTAAGTCAATGGTTGTGTTATCAATAGTTGTGGGAGCATCATTTCGAATATAATCCAAATTAAACGTATCGCTCATAAATTTCGCCAATCTAGTATTTGAAGTGATTTCTGTGTTAAAATCACCACCAATAAGCAGTAGTTGGCAGCGCTTTCTCTGCCTTTACTCTACTTTAACTTGCCCGCCTAAAATTATGCAATACAAAGAAAGGGCTGCACGAGTACATTTAAATCGCCCAACAGCAAACACTCAACCAAACACCACACACATATTTGTGTGCATGTGTTTATACAATTTTCATTTGCGAAATTTAAATATTAGGAAGATATCAACCAACATGAAATGTATGTCAAACGAAAGCTAACATCTTCATTTGACTACAAAAAAATTTTTAAAAAAAGTTACCGTGCCGTTTCCTTATAATTAAAGAAATAGAGATTACAACAATAAAAACCTGACAAGGGTGCCCATACCGTAAGGTAAGACGTATTCTACGCCAAAAACGTCTGTAGGTATCGATGTATGGTATCGTCACAAAATTGGGTGAACAAATTGTCCTTGGTACCATCAGCATTACCGTCAATAATTTTTAAAATCGGACTATAACCACGCCCAACTTCCATTAAACGAAAATTATTAAAACTTAAAAAAAAAAAAAATATAAACATTTGTAATAATTATAGTTCTATTGAATTTTGGAACGATTTTCCGTCATCCCTTGTCAAGTTTGGTTTTAAGACAAACCGGTTTTGGCGGTGTGCCCTCTTCAGTTGTCGTTTTTCGAAAAATTATAGTTCTCTTTACTTTCTTGATGTGAAGTGACTTGTTTTATATTTTAGTTTTTAGACCATGAAATTGTCGTTATATTTCTTTTTCTTATTGTTTTGTACAATATATACTGCCATTAAATATTTAAGAGGATTGAAAATGTTTATATAAATAATTCTTATCTGTATTTATAATCTAAAAGGCATCCCTTTGGTTATTTTTTTATACTTATTATCTTTAAATGATTTTTATTAAAATCTCTACGAGAAGTGCCAACCTTGATAACAAGTTCTCATGAAATTTATACTTGAGCATCGTCATTGAAAGGCCACGATTATCATTCAAGCTGACAATCTCGGTCTGTGGTTATGCAAAGTAACATACTCCGGAAATATCAACACGTGGTTGTATGTTCTTCATATGAATACAAGTATCTTCCGCTTTCTGATTAACTCATCACATCTTCTACACCAAAAATTATAACTTACTACTTTGCAGCGCTTCAATTGTTTGGTTGCGTTCATTTTGGTTGACAGCAAATGCGTTGACAACTCAAAGTTTCTTTTATAGTTTGTTGCTCTTGGCTATCAGCTGTACAATTTGTCGCTAAAGTTGCTCATTATTCGCTGCCACAGGAAAGTACAGCATAACCGAATACAAAACATGTTAGGCGGATGGAGAAAGCAAGGAATAAATAAACTGAGTACGGCATAAAACTTCGAATGTTGACATAAAAAAAGCATTTACGCTGACAATATTAACAATAGCAACCATTATTATGTACTTGAAAACAGCAATCATGGGGATGGAGAAGCGGTATGCAACAATCATCAATTTATGTATATATATGTATGTATGTTTGTGTACATATCTACGAATGTATATATAAATGTATATTTACATGCAGCTTACATACAACGAAATTTCAATTTTTTTTTAGATTGAGTTTAAAATTCAGCTCCTGAAGGCAGGTACAATGTTTTTTTAAGATTGAAATTAATAATATTCAACCACGGAATTAATGTGCCAGTGTTTTTTTTTTAATTCCTTTTAAAGTAATAAAGTACTTACACGTAGAGCTGGTGCTCTGTATAACAATTTTTCAAATATTTTTTTTATGATGGCAAATCGTTCCAACACACATCAACATTCCACCCAGTCGATGGAATTTTGAAACATATATTAGTGAACATAAATAAACTTTCGAAGTTCTATTCGCCAAAAGAAGAGAGTTACTATCGCCTTTGACATGAGAAATCTTGATCTTGCTGATTTGAAGCTTTAATACAATCAGTGGATGGCGATTTTGAATGAATTTCGAACAGTTATTTATTTTTTTTATTTATTTAGTGGTAGTTAGTGCATTAAGATAAAGTATTTTTTTGCACAACCATGTATACAACAAAATCTCTTAAAAATACATTAAAATTAAAAATTAATAATAAAATACAAACAAAATATTTCATTGTTGAAAACATTTAAGGCATCAAGGAAACAATATTTGTTTTTATATATGTATACTTATAGATATATGAGAGGAAAGAAAGAAAAAGTAAGAAGGGAAAAGATGGGAAAAGATAGAAAGAGAAAAGAAAGATAACGTGACTAAACTTACATATGCAAGAGTCAATAACCACATTTTCAAAAAATTTTAATTAGAAAAATGCTCATAAATAAGTTTCTTGAAGTTGCCTGCCGACAATGATTTCTTTAATGATTGAGGAAGGGTTTTCCAAAGTCTAACAGCGTTAACTAAAAACAATTTTGATGTGCATAAATAATTGAATTTGGGCAAAATTAGGTTTAAAGAACGAGAACATTTAGAAACTACAAGTTTTTCATATAAGTATTGCGGTTTCGCATGAGTAATTAGCTTAAAGATAAAGATGCAATTTCTGGCATTTATAAAATTCTGTATGTCACAGCCAAGTATCGAGTTTCTCAACAAAGAAAGATGGTCAAACTTCTTCAAGCCATATACCTATCTTGTGGCAAAATTAAAAGCAACGCCCAATTTGTGATTCGCGTGACAGTCTAGTTTGCTGTAGACTACCTCAGAATACGTAATGAGTGGAACTATTAAGCTCTGTACTAGTTTTTTTTTAGTGGCTAAAGGAACATATGGTTCAGTAATTCTAAGGCAGTGAAGAGTATAATATATTTTGGTCACAATTTTATTAACATGGTCCTCACAGGTCAGCTTAGAATTGAGAACAAATCCTAGATTGGTAACTTTGCCAAACAGTCTAAGGGGACTTGTACCAATATGCAATAATGGAATCAAGAAGAGCTCTATTTTTTCCTTAAATATAGGTAACACGTACGATTTCTGCGCATTAAGGTGAAGACGGTTTTCCTTTGACCATTCAAGGATGGAATGTAAGTCCTCATTAAGCCTACAGCAAAGGTCTTCGACCAACCCTATTCTATTGGAGAGATACAGCTGAATGTCGTCCGCATATGCATGCATTTGGGCATTTGAGCATCGCGAAAAATATATCATTGACGAATATACTAAATAGCAGAGGGCCAAGAATGGATCCTTGTGGTACGCCTGAAGAGATGAGTACAGGTTCCGAGAGCTTATTATCAGCTTTAACTCTCTGAAGTCTATTACTTAAGTAGTTTTCTAGCAACCTTACTGCACTTTCACTAAAACCAAAGTAACAAGCCAATTTATTACATAGCAAGCTGTGATTAACTGAATCAAAGGCTTTGGAAAAATCTAGTAGGCAGAGCAACGTAAGATGGCCTAGATCAAATGGCTGACGAATATCATCCATAGTAGTTGCTGTTGAACAACTATGGTGGGGTTTGAAGCCAGACTGAAGTGGACTCAGCAGATTGTTTGACGCAATGAAGTCCGTAATCTGTTGAGCTATTAACCTTTCGAACACTTTGGAAAGTACAGGTAAAATGCTAATGGGCCTGAATTGACACGGGGAAGAAGCACCCGGTTTTTTAGCTATAGGTGTAACAATGGCTACTTTCCATGCAGCAGGGAAATATGAGGTGGTAATACAATAATTAATGTATGGGTAAGACTACTTAGTATATATGGCAAAATAAGTTTAATGAATTTAATAGGAAGTTCGTCTGCACATCTTCTTCAGGGACAGAATCGAATTGAAATTTAGTGATCAAGTGAAAATTAGCCCTGAATCTACGAAATACTTTGGAAACACAATGGCCGGTTACGATAAGTTAAAAATCAGGACAGTGCAATATTCAAAAGTTAGTGACTCGAAATGCCACTGATTGGCCATGTGTATGAAAAAGCTTCTAATAAAATAAATTCGCCCTGACGATTTTCGATGCGTTACTCGCTTATGAAGGCAAACGAAAAGAGATGCCTCCTCCGCGTCGGCAAGACCTAGCGGTAAAAGACTTGACTACACTTAGTGTTTCCAATTAGCGCAATTTTGCGAGATCGGCAATTTTTGTACTAATTAAGTAAGTAAGGGAGTGTTTTGGCATCCCGGATTTCTTAATTCATTCCTAGCTTTTGATGAAGCCAATTGAATTGCATGGGAACCCTAAACGGGTAAACTGGAATTTTGTTGTCTTTCAATCGTTTTCTATGTTTTTAACTCGTTCTTCAACCTGCATCCACAATATTTTTCCAAACTTTTTAATTAGAATTAACTAATTGTTTCGTAGTCGAAAACTTATTATATTAAGGATTTACCCAATACATTCGGAGATGTTTGGAAACATATTTTTTTTTTACTTTGAATATGGAGTTGAATATCAATATAAGTCCGTGGTATTGTTTTCTTTATCACACTTTCTGCCGAATGAGTTAAATATTATTTTTGATTTTTTACGACTGCCCTGTGTTTTTACACATTTTGCATTTGATTTTTCTAAACTTTCACTTTTTCCATATATGTCTGTAAAACTATATAAAAATGCCGTTAGTCCAACTCGGATCGCTCTCTTGATAATAACATTTGCTGATTCTTTTAAGTTTCTTACATAGGCCAGCAATTAATATATTCACCGCGTTAAACATAAATTCAATTTGGCTAAGCGAAAATCTTGAAATAAGTTAGTTAGGTAGATGTGGCTAAGTTATGGAAATTGATTTTAAAGAGTCAAATTATATTAAAAATAATGTGACTAAAAAATTACAAAGTAATTAAACAAGTTTTTATTAATAATACAACTAAAATAAAAATTAATGAATAAACTACATATTTTTTTAAAGTAATTAAATATCTATAATTAAAATGGTGCAAATAATAGTATTCGCTTATAAAAGTGTTACCTTTAAACATAGTTTATTTAATAATCATAATGTTAATTATATAACAGGTTCCTCAAGTAAGTTTGCTGTGATTTAAAGAAAGCGAAATTACAGAAAGAATAAATGTGATATTATTAAGCAAAAAAAAATTGTGAAGGCATTTTCGGGATATATCCATATAAACATACATACGAGTATATACGACTTTATGTGTAGGCTTGCCAATGCAGACTGCACTTTTATTCTTTATGTTCTTGTTGTATTATTTTTTTTAACTGTTATTCTGGAAAATAGTAGGTATGTTTATTAAAAGGTAAATTTGTAAACTCAACATCAAAGCGAATTTTTCCAACAATGCTTGAAAACTAAATTAAATAATGCCTTTTAAATTAAAATGTAATTTATTTGGTAATTTACAAACATTTTTAGCAAAGTTTTTCAATACCTACCCAAATAGCTTTCCCCTTGTGAATAGCAAGTAAACATGTTTAGGCATACTAGGTTCTATTTATGTTATATACATACGCCTATGTAGTATAATAATAACTATGTGTGTGTGTGGGTGTGTAGGTACCCACTTAGAGCAAAGTGTATTTCCTTTTGCACCAAAGTCAAAGGCACTCGAAATGGACGTTTTCTTGAATACAACACGCTGCAACAATACATTGTAGTAACATATGTATGCATGTACACACATCTGTGTGTGTATCTGCAAATACTAAATTTGCATATACATACATTTGAATTAATACCTTTTCCGGTTACATCGACCTACCACGAATTGTGATTTTTTCTTGTTGCCAACAACTGCTTTATATGGTTGAACACGTGTAACAGCTGCTTACAATGTTGTCGTTGCATGCAACAACTCTCAACGCTGTCACCGCTTAAGTGTAAACGAAAGAAAATGTTGAAATGTATCCTAAATCGGGCATGGCGGGGACTAAACGTGTAACGAGTGTTGAATGGTAAACATTTAAATGACACAAATGAATAAAATACTTTGTCATGTGAAGCCAAAACAAAATGCTTACAAAGGAGCGACGAAGTTTTATAGCACATACAGAAATACGTCTGAAGGGAAAACAAAAATTAAATAAACAAAATGTGTGGCAGAAATCGTGGAAATCCTGGTTCTGCTATTTTCACTTAAAAACACACACACTCAAAGTGGCACTTGGATGCTTAATAACATTTTTGAAAGTGCCACTAAGGTCTGTGCCTAAAAATTGAATGGAAATGAATAAAAAGGTTTGAATGGAAAAAAATAAATGTATATACATACATACATACATACATATGTACATATTTTGCTGTAGCCGTCGTCTTTGTGGTCCTAACGGATATTTGTATATGAAAATGGTGTGAATAAAGCATGTCGAATTGTTCGCATTTACGGATTTGCAGAATTGCAAGGTGAACGAGTTCATTGCCGAGTTGACCCAAAGGGTTGAAATTCTAAATATGTCAGGTATATTCGGTTACAAATCCAATGTTAATGGTAGACAAAAAAAAATGTAGGCGGTTAATTTGCATAACACAGTCGGTTGCTGCCAATGCGATTTTCGTTAAATGTGATTCCTAGTGAGCAACCACAAAAAAATGCCAACATAAACGATAAGCCATTGATTTTGTGGTATTCCGGGAATTTGTCCGGGAATCAATAAATCAATAAATAAATTCTTCATTAAATACAGGCGTTTTCATCGACCGTTGGAAATTAGCTTCTATTACCCCAATTTTCAAATCTGGCAATAAGAATGAGGTAAAAAATTACAGACCAATATCTAAGCTATCGAATTGTTCCAAACTTTTCGAGAAGGTCGTTAAAGAGAAGTTAGTGTTTGCTATTAAAGGAATTATAGATCCATGCCAGCATGGTTTTGTTGGAGGACGGTCTACTATTACAAATCTTGCAGTTTTTTCTCAGTTTTGTGTTTCAGCGTTCAAGAGTGGATGTCATGTTGACACCATATACACCGATTTCTCCAAAGCATTTGACACAGTCTCGCACAAAATACTTCTATGGAAACTTGAAAATCTAGGATTCCATTCAGTTATACTATCTTGGCTTAAATCATACTTGTCAAATAGAATCTCCTTTGTTGAAATAGAGAATGCGAAGTCCGATACATTTCTGGCAACTTCTGGGGTGCCACAAAGAAGCATTCTTGGTCCTATATTATTCAATATTTTTATTAATGACGTTGGTTTATGCTTCAAACACTCTGATTACTTACTTTATGCAGATGATCTGAAACTCTTTCGCAGAATCTCAGGTTCTTTAGACATTCTGTTATTGCAGGAAGATTTGAACTCTCTGAACGCATGGGCTCTCCAAAATAAACTACATCTTAATATTAGTAAATGTTGTCACGTGACTTTTTCCAGGTCCATGATTGCGCACTCTTCAAGTTATTCAATATCAAATATAGCACTTGCCTCTGTTAAAGAATTTCGTGATCTTGGCGTAATTTTTGACTCGTCTTTTACGTTCGCTAACCATATTAATTATATTATTCCTAAGGCGTATGCAAACCTAGCTTTTTTGCGGCGCTATGCTTATGATTTCAAAGACCCCTATACTAAAAAAATCTTATATAATTCTTTAGTGCGATCGAAACTGGAGTATGCTTCAGTCATCTGGAATCCGATATACTCCTCACACTCTTTTAGAATTGAAAGAGTTCAACGTAAGTTTCTGCGTTTCGCTCTTCAACCACTTCATTTTGAAATTCCCCTGCCACCGTATAGTGCAAGGTGCATGCTGATCAATATTATTTCGCTTGAAGTCAGACGATCCACTCAAAGTTTAATGTTTATTTATGATATTATCTCCGGAACCATTGACTGTTCAGATCTTCTTCGGCTGTTAAGTTTTAATATTCCAAAAAGAACACTCCGTTTTCATAATTTATTTCACATTGATATTCTTAGATCGAATTACTATCGCCTCGCCCCCCTCACAAGAGGACTCTAACAGTTTAACCAGCTTTCAAGAGTCCTTGATCTTGATTTTGCAATGCCAAGGTCACTATTTAGATCACGCATTGAGTCCTACTATGTAGGCATTTAACCTTCATTTTATCCTAGCTGTTAATTAAATAATAAGAAATTTTTGTTATCTAGTCAGTAAGGTTTGTTACCATTGACTTAAATAAATGAAATGAAATGTCTCATACTTCAAATTGGCTGTTATGGGAAGTACATATAAGTGCTCCAATTGTATAACCGAAATGCAGGTCCGTTAATACGAATGCTTTTTTGTTATTATTATTGAAATCTTTAAAAATACATGTAAAAAAAAATTACTAAACGACCGGTCTAAATTCGGTTTTTAGTTAAAACAACACTAACATTGTGTATATAAATTGAAAACAAGGGTTTGCTGCTAATACCTTCAAAATATATTTTTAAAACTTCTCGCATTGTGGTTTTCATTTAAGCAAAACGCAGTATTTTCGAGTCATATAAAGCATCTTGATTGTGTGCACTAATTTTAAGTGCTTAAGCTACGGCACTGCTGTCACTGATTGTGAAATATTTTGAAAATTTAGAAACATAAAAGGAATACCTGATTTATACACATTTGTATCTAAGTGTATTCACTTCGCTTCGGGCAATGCTTCTTCTCTATTTGCTTGCTGCTTTTCTTTTAATGAATTTACATCTCTTTTTTAAATTCAGTTCAATTTAACGACAACTTATGATAGGAAAAGTAATTTGTCCAATTGTTATCAAATCAATAAAGTGAGGAAACGATTTTTCCCCACTTACATTTATTTGTTTTTGCTTTTATCGTATCGATTGTCCAAATGCTAAAAGTACATGCAAATTTGGTTGCTGTCTGACTTCTGAAAACGCCTTGATCTCAAACTTAAATTAAAAAAAAAAATTGTTTGAGTATACTATTTTGTGGTCCGATCAATTTTGGGGTAAAAAAGTAAAAGTTTAAATAATTTTCAAACGACTATTGACTTTTAACTGCTTTATCTCCAATTTTTTCACCTGTATATGGAAAAAACTGCAAAAATGCGTCAGTAAAAAAATTGTGAAAGGTAAATCTAGAAAAAAAAGCTGAAAAACCAGTACATTCCTTTTGAATGAAGAGTGTATTTAATAAAATGCACAAAATTGCAATTTCACGCGCTTTAATATTTGTAAAATTCGGGAACTATTAACTTTATTTGTTGGCATTGCAGAAATACAAAAAAAAGTGTCTGACATCGTTCCAAAAAGCGTCTGTTAACTTTCAAAATCTCATTGCACAGGAATTGAGATTTATACCATATGCGCAAAGACACGATTAAATATTTGATTTAATGTTTGTATAGTGAATAAAAATAATTTGTGTATATTGTTGTATATAATATTTAAGTTCAAAGTTTGTTAGTATAAAAAAGGTGAGCATGTAAGTACTTGTAAAGTTTAACGTTAATTATGAGGCTGCCCTACTAAGTCAAGCTCTGCCCATCCCCCAGCTTTAATATTATCTGAATTTTGATAAGCAGATGTATTTTTTTCAATGCTTTAGTCATTTACCAAAGCCGCAAATATGACAAATATAATGTATGTACATATGTAGGTATTTACTCACATACGACGGTGAAGCTCCTTCCTTAAGTCAAATGAAACTGTGAAATTTTGTAAGCTTTTTACTTAAATATAAGGTCAACTCTGTTTAACGTAAAATTTTTGTATATTCATGAGTTAAATAAAGTAATTGGCAGATTTGAACACAAAGTTATATATTTGTTTTTTATTTATTTACATATATACATATTTGATTTATATACGCTCATACACATTTGCAAAATATTTTCTATTCCGTTTTCCTCGATAGCCAATGAATCCAGCTTCTTTGAACTGCTGACGTACATTTGCATTTTCGATACCATCATAGAGCACCTTCATCAACATATCATAATGAAAATGTAATGGCGTGGGTATATTATCTAAGGCACAGACAATAAGATCGCCTCTTTCATTGCCTATCAAAATAGAGCTTCCAGACGGGGAAATTCTAAAAGGCAAAAAAACAAACAATGTAGTCATAATTTTTTAAGTAAAAATTCATATATAAATTTGTGTGTGGTCAGATACCAATTTATAAAAATAAATTTCCTAACAAAACATTCGTTATTTACCTACTATTAGCTAACAATTCGCTTGCTTTACAGCATACAGTGAGTAATTTCGTTTTAATACGAAGCAATTATAAAAAGTGAAGGGACAAAAATGTTCAGTAACCAGAACAAAGGCCAAAATTTATTGTAAAACATATACATATTTTTTATTTTTCAAGTTAAACTGATTTCTCTGTCAGAACTGAAAAACTGTCAACTCCAAAAAAATTGGTGGCTTTCCTATGCTTGCCGAGGTGTGACCGCTATTGCCCTGGCTGAGATTTGAACCTCGCACTCAACGGCATAACGTGTTAGAACACGCACAGCTAGCCACTCGAATATATTTAGTAGGAAAGGTACCATGATTCCTTATTGAAGCCATTTAGAAAACACTCATATTTACGAAGTGATTGTGGAAATATTTAATTGCTACCGGTAGCTAGACATAGCATTTTTGTATCTACATAAGTAACGTATAAATAAAATCTTAAAAAAATTCCGCATGCTACGTTAAATGGTGGTTAGAACAAAACATGAACATAGTCATATTCTCAAAGTTTTTAAAACCATTAAAGCACTTCGGAACTCTAGTGTGATCAAAAAACAAATACTGCTTTTATAAATACCTCGGGTAATTTTTATTTATTATTATGTAATTTAAAATTTTTGTGGAGAACACAATTTGTGGAGATAATTATTTGTAAACAGTTTCCATCGCAAGTTGATATTTTCAACAAATATTAAGTACAACTTTCGAACGAGATCGGACCATTGAATCTGCTTTTATGTATAAATGAACTCTTCTTTCTTATCATGCATTCTTATTAATTTTGGTAAAAAAATAAAAAAATGAATAAGATATTTTTCTGCCGGGAACTGTTGCCAACATCTTAAGTTGGACCTCAAGCAATATATCGGTGGAAACTGCATTAGATTACATGCCATACTTTTTGCTTGATTTGTGTATAAAAATTTATATAGACAGACAAGCCGACGTACAGAGAGACAATTATTCTAAAAAAATTGTTGTTTGTTGTGGTTATAAAAAAATATCAAAAATATATTATTGAGGCTCGAAATTAGAATGATTTACTAACTCTTCGCCATTTACATACTTCTTATTGAGATAGTCATTCGCACTTACTTGAACAATGTATTATAACTTTTGTCGAGATTAACAGATTTAACTGGTTTAAAGCGGAATCGTATATCCCATATATCGAGTGTTTCGCGATTCATAGAAAAAATTATGGTGGGATGGGTGGCACTCCAGGCAGCAAAAGTGATTGGCATCATTTGGTGAGTAAGTGCCAAAAGTGGCTCCGTAATGCCATCCATCCAAATGCGTACATACCTGTCGAAAAACAAATAAAAATTGATTTGGAAAAAAATTAACTCGAAAGCAATTTATTCAAATTAAAGACTAAGATAAATACATATATGCATCTGGAAGAAATTTCTTCACAGGGAAGTGTGCAAAAATCGAATGCAAAATACCAACTACGAGTATACATAAAACAAAGCGAGTAGGTGGGTCAAAATCATGGAGGTGGAGTACTTAGTTGCGTAATGAATGGTGTATACGTACTAGAAAATTCATTTCGGGAAAGTTTCTTAAACTTAAAAAAAACTAGTACAAAATATATTCGAAATGTGGTTAAATTCAATTTATATAGCTAAAATTTGTAACGGTTAGTATAAATTACCGAAAAATCTTAAATTTAATTAAAACATAATATTTAAGGTGAATTTTGTATGCTTATACAAAAAATACGCCAATTCCATATTATTGCTATAATTATAAGGTGAAATTTATGTGCACTGTCGATAATAGGCTTTCATTGATTAAAAATTCTTTCGAGTTCGATAATTATTAGGAGGTGCATTTGAAAATATATGGAATGTGTCAACATGCGATCTGTCAATTACTATTTTCTGTAAAATATATTTTACATGAGCCCAAACGGCATGAGCGTGATGTTCTTAGTTAGCACTTACAATGGCAAACTAGTGGCACAGAGATTACTGATATTCAAAAAACAGTGTAATTTCGGGAATGCGCGTCATAGTCCGAAAATGATTCCTAAATAACCGTTCCTGAAATGAAGATACCACTATTATCGTCTTTGATTTTTTGTATTAGAATGTTAAGCTTAATATTTCTAAGATTATGCTACAGTTGCTGCGACCTCTTATCTTAATATCTCGAAATAGTTGAACGATTTATGGTTCGTATTGAATAAAATTTACATAAGAATGCATTTAACTACAGCGATAAAATGTGTCTTTTCCTGTCAACTATTTTTATTGTAATTTTGGCCAACTGAAATTTCCCACATCCACGACTTTGACCAAGATATAACATATAGTACATAGCCATGTCCAAAAAATACTATAAGGCAAAAAAATTCGAATATATTTCTTTTTGCTGTTTACCAGTCATTTCCACAGGTGAGGAATATTTTTGGCGACCATGGTGAAAACTCCATACAATTCACTGCTCCCATATGCGTGCGCAGCTCCGACAAATAACTATTTATTAGTGTCAACGAACACTTAACCACACAACCCTGATTAGTTAGCAGATAGAAGATATCCTCATTTAACGGATCAAAAGTTAAATTCAAACCAACCGGCACACGTTGTGCCATAAATCTCTTGCCAAAATCTACATCAGTGATGGGCAGCCCTTCAATTTTGCCTATAACGCGATCTAGTTTCGTCAATTCGGTGCCAAAGAGGTAAGGGCCCTTGATGATATGAAATTTTCGCACGTCGGCATTTAGCGAGAGCGTTAAAAATGTATGATAATTTTCGGATTTAGAATTGTGTCTGGCATTCCATTTAATAGCGATAATACGTTCGCTATACATCAACGATGCACTGATAACCGCTAAGGGTGGCTTGAGATGTGCAGTAATATCACGCACTTCCACCCAACCATTGGCGGCACCCACCGCTATGAGCGAATGATGGAAGGGCGAAAAGGCTACTGCTGTAACCGGTGCCTTGTACCAGTAGCTGCGTTCTGGATTATGCGGATTCTTAATACTCCATATACATAGATTGCCAGTTTTAGTTCTAGCCTCCGTCATAGTACAAAATATGCCGTATCCAACAGCAATCAAATCCGCATTGCCAAAGCAAAAACTTATATCGGATACAGCTTTACGTATCTTTATTTTGCTTTGAGTATAAGTATCGAAAATTGGTTGTTTGAAACGAAATATCTCGTTGACTTCATAGGATTGCGTAGCTGACGAAATTTTCGTCGTTGACTTTTGCAGATCACGAAATCGCAACTGCCCCTTAGCATGAATATTGATGGCCAGCGCCCGTTCCAGACACATAGCTGCTCTGGCAAATTTCTCACTGGCCGCTAGTGCGTTGTTAAATTCGCTATTTTGCGCACTAAAGTCGGTTCTTTTAATTGTCGATTTCACTAACCGATCTGAATGAAGTGCGTCCTAAACCTCAAAATTGGAAGCATTCGTACTCATATCTTTTTTATTAATATGCTTAGCGCCCGCACCCCGACTTAGCGTTACTGGTTTAAATGTTAGTGTTTCGGCGTCGTTACGTAGACGAAAGCAGCCATCGCCCAACGTTAGGTAGTCGTATAACTTATTGTCATAATTTACGGCCACTGCCTCTTCGGAATTCTTCGGTACGGTTTCACTGTTTTGCTCAAAGAGCACAATAACGTCTGTTTGGCGGAGTATCACCTTAGAATAGGATGATTTCTGTTCAATTTCCGGAGAAATGGGAGAACTGCATGAGGTGTCATCATCTTCAAAAAGTGACTTGAAACTGGGCAGCTGAAAAGAAAAATTAATAGACGAAAATGACAGTTTGAGAAATTGGCTGCATATCTAGCATCTTAGCTACTCGTACATATGTACATAATTTCATAGAATTAAGTTAAAAAACAATACTCCTGAAAACACTAATTCAAACTCAATCACATTTGTAAACATGTTGCAAAAATTAAGTAAACCTTACACTAAGCAGAAACTAGTACGATTACCATAAAATATTATCAGATGTTAGGACACAAGTAGCGCTTTCCATTTTGTTTACGAATCCTGCATTTTTTTGAAAAACTAAAACCTTCCGTGTTGACGGCGCGTGAAAGGTAATATACTTCCAGGGAATTTGTTTATAATCTTATCAGGTCCGACTTATTTATAGCTCTCTTTAACATATTTGCGTAAGAATAATTTTTATTATGATCGTAATTTTTTATTATGATTGTCCTTCGGTAAGCTTCTTAAGTATCCTTTGAGACCGTTTGGATTTTTAAGAAGTAATGGCAATTATTTTGTCTATTTGATATTGATCCCCGATCTGACAGACAGTCAATGCTGCACAGTCATTGAGGGAGGTTTTTGACACTTTTCTACTTCCGTCTTGTCGCAAGAAAAGTTGTTTGTCAGAAAAACCAATTATATTGACGTGTACACTAATAAGGCAGTGCTCAGTTGAAACTCCCCTTGCCAAGCGGAGCACGGATCGTTCCGAGTTGATTAGAGTGCAACACTTAACTTTGTTTAATTAATGTTGGTTATTCGAATAGTCGATCGTCTATGTTTGTTTGCAAAATTCTAACACTACTGCGCTATGATTAATCTCGTTTTGTTAGGCATTTGATCACAATGATACCCTCTTGGCAGGAACCAAGGAAACAAAACTTTTCGCTACATATTAAACTATCCATATTCTCCGATCAAACAAAAGTTTGCACAAATATTATATTTAAAATATCAATCAATTTAAACGTACCCCTTCCAATATATCGCTGATGGTCAATTTTAAACCACCCATAGCACGAGTACCACGAATTGAACTCATCATGCTGACCGGTGCCGAAATAGTATTTGGTATTGATTTAACATTTGAATAATCATCTTCCACCTGCGAATCAGGCTTTTGTAGCAAATTGGATAGCATTTCCTTTGGCGTTAAATCCAACCAATTTTTCCAGATTTTTCGAGATACTTTAAAAGCAAAAATTATAGTTCAAAATATCTACGCTCTCATTCATATATACATATATGAATATGGATATGTAATTAAGACAACAAACCTGCATTTTGTGTCGTTCGCCCAAAATGTGCATTATGAAGACTTTCAAATTGCCCGCAAAGGAAGTGCGGTATAGGCGTATAGGTCCTCTGCTGATATTTGATTTCTATTGAAAAAATCATACATACATAAATACATAATGTAAATACAAAGGTTTTTTTTCTTACGTTTTATAAATGTACTTACTTGTTCCATACGTTAAAAATGTGCTGTAATATTTCTTTTTAAACAATTTCAGATATTTGTATTATTTTCTAGTACGAATATTTTAAAACAAATACAAACGATTATTTATTTCCTTGAATGATGAGCAATTTTTTTTATAAGTTGAAGTGATTATCGTTTTAAACAACTTCAGTGTCCAAAGTGTACTTGCTAATATTTTAAAAGTAATATAATAATAGTGCAGGGATGCCTTCGAAAACTTATAAATCACGTTCACTTGGATAATAATATTTTTTTCCCGAAATCAATTTATGTATGTACGTATTTTCATCCTGATCCCCGATAGGGTGTTTGTCTTTTCAGCACGTTGACGTCAGAATTTCAAATTTAATTTCCGTTTTCTTAATGTAAAAATCAATCAAGTGATTTGCTTATTTAGATAAATAGTTTTTTTTATATATTACAATTTTAAAATGTCGTATACAATATGGTGGACTTACTTTTGTTTATTTAGAGAATACGTTTTAAACTCTTTACTCTGTAGATTTGGGATCACCGATAACAAATCTCAGTAAAAATGTCTGAATTAAAGTATACATATGTACATACACACAAATACATATATGTATGTTTGTATGCTTGATATTTTTATCCTTACAATGAAGCCGTAAAATGAAAACCGCTCCCTGTCAACGAATACTAAAGCATTTACCGTGCAAATCGTTAAAAAATTCATTGAATTTTCCATACAACACTCAGCCAAAAACAAAAACAATACCATTATTGGCATGTCGCGGGTAATAAATATCACCAACACAGCCTCTACATCCCCTACTCACTGTCCACACTCAAGCACACCAAAGTAATCTTCGGCCACATAAACATCTCGTCCTTGCATACTCGTATTTCTAGTGTCGACTTGTCGACTTGTCGACTTATAAGCATTGCGTGAATTTTTATGGCCTGCTTTGTTGCTGATTTTCTGTTAAACAGACGTTTCGATACACTTCGATGCATAACTGCATAGCTGGCTGGCTTATCTGCTGATCTACTTGAATGCTTGGATGTGACTGGGTGTGTGGGTGTGTGCGAGTGTGTGTGTGAGCGTGTGTTCTCATGGTGATGAGTTTGTATTGACATTGGCTGCGATGCGCACCTTCCTTGTTGACTTTTCTGCCGCTTTGTTGATGTTGCTGCTGCTTTACATACTTTACGGGGTGTGGTGCACCCCTTCCTACTTCCTTCCTTCAACTGCTTTTTTTGTATGTCTTTCGATTTTGGTATGACGTTGCCGCGTGTATTGAGAAAATTGCTTTTGGTTGGCTTCGTGCATTGTTGACATTCTGTTTTTCATACCACCGCAACTCGGTTTCGCTTCAATTCAATGTGTACACTTCTTGTTAGAAACCTAACGTCTTACTTTATTGGCATCAACATTGGTTTCGCGTAGATTTTTTTTAATGATTTTTTTTTGGTGAATAAGTAAGCTCGCATATATAATCGAATAAGTGGAGATTGAGACACCTTAAAATGGGATAGAGCGCAATAAAAAAGCGTGCAAGTAGCATAGCGCGAAATGGCAATGATATATTGTACTTTGCATAATTATAGCACCAACAATTATGACTTATTTTGAGAAATTCTTTTTATTTAAATACCATATAATTGATTTTATATACCATATCAAGTTCAAAATATTTTGGAAAAAAAGGAGACAAGCCGCCAAAGAAATTTAAATTACTTTTTAAGGAATTTTTAGAATAGTTTGAGTATGCAGTTTTGTAGCAAAATAAATTTTAGTAACAAAGTTCAGTTTAGTGGCTATAAATTATTATTTATTTTTAGATTTTTTTTGCCGAGGCAGTTGCGTTTTTCGTTTGTTCTTTCGGAAGCAAGTAAGCAAATTTCTTAAATTCAACGATAACTTGTAGCCAATTGAAACTTTCATTTTCATTGTTCTAAAATTTAGTTGAATGCGGAAGAGCAAACTTTAAGTTGTCTATATTCTATAATTCTATAAAAAATATTTGGGATTTTTTAAGTTTTTTGAATATTTTTTTAGTTTTCGTTAAATTTTGAAAGTTTGGTTTATATGAGAAAACATTTTTTCAAATTGAAAATAACGCAAACTAAATAAAAGAATGCAAAATTTCCAAGATCTGTCAATACGTGGTGGTGCTTTAGCTATGCTTAGCATCTTATTAAGAATGGCAGCATAAAAGGAGAAAATGTGTGCGTTGTTGACGCCAACAGTTTTGCTATTCAAATAGGCAAACAATAAATAGTTCTTAAACCTTTTTGTGGGTTTTATAGCCTTATTGAAATTTGTTGAAGGTGAAGATAAAAAATGCGATAGAACACGTTTAATATTTATGCCAGGCAACAATAAATGTTTTGGAAAAACCTCTAGTGACAAGGTGAGTTATTTTCTTTTGTACTCCGAATGTTATTCGTTCACAATTTTTAGAAGTTCTTAAATATCCCAGGAGACAAGAATGTGTTCTGAAATGCTTTTTTTACCTGTATGTAAATAAGCGCTCATAGAAAAGGTTTGAATCGACTGTTTGTGAATATTAAGGAGCTATAAACAAACTCACTTGGGAATTACTTAGCGCGCTTAATTTTTTGCTTATTTCCAATAAAAATGGTTTGCTTTCGAATTGAAAATATGAAGCCATTTTACCTCACAAATAAAAAACAGCATATTATTTCAATGACTTAGTATGTGCATTCGCTTTCGCAAAGGTGTCCATAGATCATTCGAAGAAATCTCTCTCTCTCTCTCCTCTCGTAACAGCCCACTTTCTACACCTCTTATCTTTTTACGTTTCATTTATGCAGGGTTCTTTTGACTGACCGAGAGTCAATTTGACTGCTTAGCCTGGTCCATATTATTATTATGAATTTAAATGCTTCTTAACTTTTACAAAATTATGAATTTTTCTTAATTAATACTGTTAGGAGGAGTTTGTAGTGCTCAACTTGTAGCGTCAATACTCGGCGAACTTGTCCGTGGATAGAACAGAGATAAACGATAGAGCTAATGAATTTGTCTTTGTTATCAGTCTAAAATTTTGACCGCTGTAGTATAGTGTTGAAGTAAAATCAGAGATAAAAAATTGATACGTCTGTGGAACTTTCTTATATACGTTTGTTTGCCTTTTTTTTTATACAAATCAGAGTCGCTTCAAGCTTAATGTGTCTTCAAAATGCAAGATGTCTAACAATAGCAGAGAAAAATAACGGATTTTTCATTTTCATTTCAAATGTTTTTTAGGTATAGTTAAGTTTTTATTGACCTTAAAATTATTAATAATTGACAAATTTATGTATTGTAGCAGGTAGAAGTTATAGCCGCTATATCAAAGATCACTATATCTCCTCATCAGACTTATTTAATTTTATTTATTTATTCTTCATCAGCGCTTTCTGGATTTGAAACAAGGAACTGTTGTATTTCATCAAGATACATGCTACACCCACAATAAATATTGTATACTTACATCACGTCAATTAATATTTAACTTACAGTAAATCAATATGTTACAATTGATTTAGTAAATGTAATGTTAAGCAATGTAAATCAGATAAAAGCAAATTTTAGGAACTATTAAGGAAAATTCAAATGTGTTTTACTGTCTAGGATCAGAATTTAAGTAGGAGAACAGAAACCCAACAAATTTTTTTTGTTGACCGGTGTTATTATGCCGAAAAATATTAACTAACATGTTGGATGCAGAAGATTCATAATCGGTGTACCTTATCCAAGCCAAGTGACTTCAGTACCTTAAAGAATTTCTGATCAAAATTCAAATGAAACTGAGCCGTTTGAAACGTACTCAATATCAGAAATTGTTGGTTATTTATTTATTCTTATGTTATGTTTTGTACTTAACATAAGATTTATTTTTTTTTTAAGTAAGAAAACTAAAAGATTTTTTTTAAGGGTAAGGTAATCCCTTAACAAAATTTTTTAGCCCATATTTTAAGGGCATATTTCGCCGTTTTTAAGGATTATTTTAAGCGCTTAAAACACATTTTTACAGCACATCTTTGTTTGCCCTGGTTATTAGTATACATATAATATATTTCCTTAATTGAAGAACACATATTGCCTATAAGCGGTTAGAACCTACAAAGAGAGACTCCACATGACGTCTCGGTTCCCAAGTGCTTCTTTACATTGACCACATTTGAATTGGGGTCATAGCTACATAACTTCTAAAAAAAAAGCAGCCAAATAAGGATCGTTCTGTTGAGCTTCGTGTATATCTTGAGAAAAACTTTACAGTAGAAAGACTTTAAAGTTTCTTATATTTTTTTTTCGCTTCTACTACAGTTTCTCGTATTTAAATTAAATATTAAATTAATGCATATCTAACAAAATTATTTGATATATTGACTGACTACAAATACATAAGTATGTAATATTTATCTAAATATATTTGCGCATATGTATATATAATATGTGAGCGAGTATACATACATAAGCTCGTACTCTTTCATCTATTTTCGTTATTCAAACACAACCATATAAATGTACTCGTACGTATGAACAATTATATATGCGGCAGTTGCAAGAAGTAATGGGCATTTAGCACAAGTGCCTGTGGCATACTTGCGGCAACATTGTTCGCTCGATAAAACAATAGGAAAAGTTGTAACTTTTTTCATTAAATCAATAGAGCGCATTGCCAAAACTATTCATGACTAGTTCTCAAGCCTTCTGTTATTTTTATGAGGAAGTGTTGCTAACTCAGATTTAGGAGTGTGAAAGGTAATTAGAGATGGGCCAAATATATTTACAGATAAATGCATTTTTGTGAGTGCACAATTTTTTCCAAATATAAAATGTAAAGGATGAATACATGAGTTTTTCGAATGAATTGAAGCGAGTACAATTTTTTACAAGTTTTCCTTTGCATATCATTTTTTCTGTCCTCTTGAGACGAGGTTTTTGTTCAAAAATCGTGTTCGAGTCCGGTCAAATCAGCGTTTGTTCGAAGATATTAGCAAAAGAGTTGTTACATAGCGGATGCAAGTCCTTGCTTACAGTTAGACCTAAGTACTTACATAAATATGTATTCGTACATAGATGCGTTGCTGTAGATAAACTTATAAGGTGGAATGTTTTTAAGTTCGCGGAAAAGGAGATATGGCGTTGAGGCAGATATACAAATTTATTTTTCTATCCCAATAATTTTTTTTACTTTCGCAAAAATATTTGTCCTTGTCTATAACACACGTAAATACCGAATCATTCCTTTTTTGAAATTTGGAATTCAGAGTTGTCTGGTCCGTTGGTCAAATCGGCCTTTTCAAGGAAGTCCTTACCACGTTCTGCATAAACCGACGTGCGCTTTTCTATGTACGATTTAAACAATCTTTCCATACTTGCTAAGAGAAGTACTAGACAGCTGCAGCCGCTGTTTGGAGAATATTTTTTTAACAAAAAAATGTTCCTGCAGAGAACGTACACTTCACATATGTATGTACAATGTGTGTAAATATTAAAATATTCGTGTAAAAAATGTGTGCAAAACTATAGTTTAGCGCAATCATAAATTTCTGTACGAACGTGAATTTGCGAACTATTTTAAAACTATCGTTCTTTTTTATCGCCTTAATTGATACACATTTTTGCGTCTGTAAATTACCAAAAATTTAAAAACAATGTAACAATGCGCTTTTTAGTTTTGTTGAATTGTCACAAATAACTTTGTTTTATAAAAACTAAAAAAATATATTTGTTTTAAAAATATTGCTTTGCAATGGTATGAATAACTGAAAGATGAAGTAATAAAAAATTTTAAAGATAAAAAAATAGATGTACATGTATGCACGAATATGTACTTTTACATATCGTCGCTTTAGAGTGAAAAGCTCTCAAGTCCACAATTTGTTGGAGATATACAAAAATAATACGTTTTTACACTCGCATTAATATCTTAAAATAAAAAAAAATTAACTTAGCATCTTTTCACTCTAAGTTATGTGTATGCACACAAGCGATTGGTTTACATAATTTTGAGTTTGAATACATTTTTTCTTTTTTGTAGAGGGTGTTATATTTTAAAATGTATGTGATATGTGTATGTATGTATGTACATATGTACATATGTGCATTTAAGTCAGGTTTTTGTGCACATTTTCTTAAAAAAAAAAAATGGAACCATTATGAAAAAACATTATACAAAACATCACTTTTTATTAAGATCCTTTGAAGTTGAGGACTCTACTTCTTTCATATTCCGTGCCTAAACATTGAGCTAAGGAAATGAAAACGTAACGAATTATGTTAAATTATATTACAAACATGGGCAAAACACGAATTTATGAACTTGTCGAAAAAAAACAGCTGACGCTAAAATTCAGCCGGATTGTTTGCTTAGAAGCAAGGCGAATTCATTCAAGGTGCTATACTCCACATATAAGTAAAAAATGGTGTGTAGTTTGCGGTGAAAATGTCAGAGAAACTTAGAAAAACAAAAATAAACGAATGGGTGGAATTCCAAATTTGACACAAAAAGCAAACGTACTGAGGCTTTATAGTAAAAATATTCAAATGAGTTTCTTTATAATATTATGTGCTGCTTGTCTTACACATGAATTTGCCATCACGAACGTAAATAGAAATTTAAAATGTAAACAAAATAACCATTATGACACTTTCACCACATAAGGCGTAGATAGAACAAGCAATCAGCTGAGAAGGAACCAAATTCATAAAATTTTAAAATCTGGGTGAAGTTTGTATGAAAGAATACGATTACAAAAGCAGGACAATTGCCGCACACATGTTTTCCATTTTCGTTGAGACTTTTGATGTTGCTTATGTACAGTTAACCGAAAAGTTGTAGCCTAATATTTTCATAATTAACTCTTCTCTCAATACTGAAAGTTTGGACTTCCGTCTCACAGCAAATATTTGAGAATATACTTAGTATCTTAGTACATATTTATAGTTTTTGAATTGAAACCATTAAGCTGTCACATTTTTGGCCTAATTTGCAACCATCGCATTCCTTGAAAAAATGCTTCTATAGATATCCCACTCTCACGGATTTAAAGGTGACATTGTATGGTATATGGCAAATGTAATTGAAGTTTTGTGCAGCAATATAAGGCCCCTATATATTTAGTAATATCAGAAAAAAAAACCCATTCTCAGATGTGAACTTAATATGCAAATATGTGTGTCCACAAAACTAATATCTTTTTTTCGTGCAACTGCCAAAACCCTGTCCAAACAAACAAGTATATGTATATGTAAGTATGTACACATAAATGCATGTGTGTTAAATCTGAAAAATGTTACATGACGGAATTAGTTTTCAAATGTGCGCAAAAAAAAAGTTTAACTAGTTGAGCGAAATTTATGAAAATAAGTTTCGAATTGCGCAAATAGTTTGAACAACTGCGAACAATGGCTTCAAAAGCTAATCAAGTGTTACCCAGCAGCAAAAGAATTCATAACTGAAAGAATCAAGTAAGCGAGTTGGTTATAGGTTGTAGGGCAAGAAACTAAAGACATTTCTTTTTAAAATCTTTGTTGTTTTTTTTTTCAACAAATGAGAGAATGATATTCGTTATAGTCGGCCTTCCGCATAGCTGATCAATTCATATATCTAAGTAGGTATGTGAGAAATCAAATGAACGATTTTTTCGTCTTATCACTCAATCGGTAATAACACTGTCAATGCTTCACATACAAATGTTGGTCACGTTAGAAAACGATTGATGCGTGTCGCAATAGGGTAAAGGTTCTGAAAAGTCTCTAAAGACTCAAAAAATTTGAAAATTTGTTTTGCTTATCTAATACTCGTATAAAAATCTTGGTCCCATTGGAGACGATTAAGTTTTTGTGGTCTCAATCAACTTTGACCACGGTGCCAATACGCCTTAACCAGCTCAAATCGGGACAAACATTTCTTTTTGATATCTTCACTTCTATAATCGACGAAGAGGTTGATGTTTATATTTTATTTTTACATTTAAGTAGCACTCTAATGTGCATTAAACATACCTTACTTTTTTTAAATTCTAAATAGTACATTTTTGGGATGGTACAATTTTACTACCAAACCTAAGTAAGCTCAGCATAGACCAAATGCTTTGAGGGTGTTATAACTTTGTTCGCATAACGGTTGTTTGTAACAGCAAAAAATAATCGAGATAGATATAGACATATATATACTAAAATGATCACAATGAAAAGAGGAATCGATTTAGCCCTGACTGTCCGTCCGTCCGTCCGTCTGTCCGTGGTTACAACAACTTGAGTAAAAATTGAGATATCTCAATGAAATTTTGTACAGAGATTGCTCTTTCGACAGGGTAGGTTGGTATTGAAAATGGTCAAGATCGGTCAATAACCACGCACACCTCCCATATAACGGAAATTTTTGAAAAATGCAAAAATCCGATTTTTCGGTATCCATTAAAACAATCTTAAGAGAATTTGGTATTTGGAGCGATTTTGAACTAAGAAATTAGGTATTTATGTAATTTTGAAAAATGGGCTCTGCCACTCCCACTAAAGAAAATTCCTGTATCTCAATAACGGTATAAGGTATCGTCACAAAATTTGGTAAACAAATTTTCCCTAATATCACTGTTATCATCGTTAAAAATTTTTGATATGGTACCACAACCTCGCCCCAAATTTCGTTTTTTCTTTATCTATTGGAAAATATTAATATAAATTTGATATTTAGAAAGAAAGTTTATTGAGAAACTTGATTTTTATGAAATTTTGAAAAATGGGCGTTACCGCGCCCACTTACAAAAAAACGTCTGTAAGTATCTCAACAACGATGTTAGGTATCGTCACAAAATTTGGTGAACATATTGTCCTTGATACCATTAGCATTACCGTCAATTTTTGAATTTTTTATAATGTCGGCGAATAAAATTTAAAAACTTCAAAAATTTCAAAATAGATATTTGAGATTTATTTAAAAAAAGCGAGGTGATGCTAGAACGGCTGATATGTTACAAAATTTGAATTAAATAAAAAAAAAATATTTCATATACGTACAATGAGAATTGGGAAACAAACGCATAATTTCACTTGTATTTCACGGCGAAGTTGAACTCAGTTCACGCCGTGAAATCATCGGGCAACATGATAGCAACATATTGGCAGCAAATTTTTTTCACTACAATTTAAATTGCTCATGACATTTATATCTGAGCGAAAAGTGACATTCATTGAAATTGACAAGCCGTCTCAAATAAACAGAACATTAAAAAAAGCTAGTTTATATATAATAATAATGTTTAAAATGTATTCAACCGTTTTCTCCCTTTTTTTAATAACAGTGGAGAACATAGGAGCTGCCATAAAAAGTGCGATAATCCAATTCATCCAGGCGTTGAAGAATAAAAATATTATTAATTAAATAAAAAGCAGTCTGATGAGGAAATGTGGAGATTTCCGAAATAGTGATATAACTTCTACCATTAAACATTTTTTACACAAAATCTTCCATAAACTGGCTTCGAGCTCAATAAAATGGTCAATTAATTCAACATTTATTAGGCCAATAGAAAAATAAGAAACATTTAAATAACTTGAATACAGAATTTGCATATACAACACAAACAACAAACACACAAACAAGTTAAATAGCGGCAGATCAGTTGCTCTTGTTTGTAGTTGGTTTGTTTAAGGAATATGGAATAAACACAGCAGCCCACTCGGCTAGCGTACCACCACATGTAGCGTGTTGGCTCTGCAACTCTGAGCACCTTGGTTCAAAGCCTGGGAAAGTGGTGATGAAGAATAAAAATATTATTATTTAAATAAAAGGAAGTCTGATAAGGAATTGTGGTGATTTTCAAAATAGCCCTATAACTTCTACCATTACGAACTGTTGTTGTTTTTTCACACAAAATCTTCCATAAACTGGTTTCGAGGTCAATAAAATTGTGAATTATTAAAACATTTTTTTGGCCAACAGAAAAATAACAAAAAGTTTTTAAAACAAATTAATACTCAAAATCAAAGTTTCATAAACTGTTTTCAATCTTGAAGAAAGTTTTCAACTTAGGTCTATATGCTTATATGATTCATGTTAAGAATTCTCTGTAATTAAAAAAAATAAATAAATATTGTCAAATTTGTCAATATGTGGGTAGTTTTATCGTGGACTGTTTGGTTACATTTGTTAAATTTTCAATTAGACGTTTTTTTTCATTTGACAATTAATGCTGCTTTTAAAATTTCACGCCAATTCAAATGCTGAAGAAATTTCATGACTATGAAGTACAAGGCGAAATTGTTAAAATATTGTAAAAATCTAGCTACCCTAGTAGAGAAAAGAGCATGGCTGAGTTTCATTTCTTTGTGCCGAAACTTTCTTGGAAACACGAGAAGTTCAAATTACGTTGAGGTGGTCCATGAATTTTTGGAAGCTTATGGAGAAATGGGATGCAACATGTCTATAAAAATTCACTTTTTGCATTCTCATTTGGAATTTTCCCCGGATAATCTTGGTCAATTCAGCGACGAACAAGGTGAAAGATTTCACCAAGAAATCTCCAACATTGAAAAACGGTTTACAGGAAAGAACCAAGTTAGGATGATAGCTAATTACTGCTGGTCACTCAAAAATGAAACAGATGACTCGTCTTATAAACGCAGAAGATCAAGCAAACATTTTTAGCTATAAAGTTATTTAGCATTTTAATGATTAATTTTTTTTTATTTTTAGTCACAATAAAAATTGGAAGTTGAAAGATAATCAAAATGTATGAATTTTTAAATATGGTCATCATCTAAAATAATTTAAATAGTAATAACTCTGTCAATTTCTAACCGATTTTCGATTGAAATAGCTTAATCGACGCAGTACTAAATTCACTTTAATAATATTGTCTTTGATAGGTACCTTTCTGAATTAAGACTATCGTAAAATCATAGTCAAAGTTTCAAAATTAATTTTTTTTTATTAAGTTACGATTTTTTTTCTCTGTAGCTTCGGCAGTTCTCGTTTGATTTTGATGAGTTATACGCCATTAAAATAGTGATTTGTCACCTTTCAAAATATATAAACAACTTTAGAATCGGATGAAAATTCGCAAAGATATTGACTAGCGAATGACCTCAAAAACAGTTTTTTGGCCCTAAAATGAGATTTTGGGGGTGTTTCGCAAATTTCAAGTATACAGTTCATCTTAGTTTTATAAGGCCTAACGCCTAGGCTAGGTCTCTTTCAAAGTTAATTTTCAGTGTTACACAGTGTTATTTGTAATTTTCTTAAAACAACTTAACTGTAGCTACGCAAATTACTCTTTGATGGAGGAGTGGTCGTAGATGACTGTTTAATATAAACTCAATGCTAATACATATTTTATTATTCAATGTCAGACCTGAAAAAACACATATTCTATGTTAACTGACGGACTCAGATTTACTTCCAAAGAATAGAAAAGAACTGCGAAAAAAAATTGTCAAGCGATGAACAAGTGGATGTACTACTTAGCAGCAAAATTGATTGAACTATTATTTTGTTTGCAAATATGCATAAAACTCGAAATATTTTGAAATGGATTAGAGTGGTAGGTGAGTATGCACATTGATTTAAAAAAATATATTTCACTTTTTATTTTTCACGCAAAAAGAGAAAACGTATTTATTTGTATTGCTGAAATGGTAAAAACTAGCCCTTCTTCATTATATTTCCCTTATACTATATCAAAGCAATTTGAGAATATCACATAATGCTTTTCTGAAATTTCAGCGCCAGTTGGCATTCATTAGTTTCAAAATAAAGCCACTAGTCTCAAAAAAAAGTCTCTAAATAGTGACCTGGTGATGAAATAAAAATAAAAGAAAAACACGTGAAAGCGAGGAAAAGCAATAATCTCTAGCTGATTTTGAGACTTGAGATGATTCCAAGTTACTGAATTCGGGCATGAATTGAGCTTCGTATCCCAGAGTTGTTTTGGTACGCTGATTACGATTCTTTTATCAAACTTGCTGATTTAATATAATTAGAAGTTTCGGTTCTTTTGTTTTTACTTTCCGAATATGATTGCATTTCTTTTCTGCTGCAAAATCGTGTCGGATGGTGTTATACTTATACATATATATGTACGTGTGTATCAAGAGGCTCATTAAAAATTTACTCACCTGTTCACTAAGTGAGGTTGCATTTTCATTTTCATATTAAGTTATGTGATCAAATATTAAAGCTATATTATATTTACATACAATGCCTTTTGCCAACCACTTGCGAGGGCTCATACACGACATTTAATACACTCGTCTAAAGTTATATATATTTTAGTGTTGTTGTGAGTTGGGTCTTGCTCAAGTAAATGAGTTTCTTTTATGCTTCTAGCATACAAATGACACTGCAAATGCAAAACGAAATTTTCCCAATTAAACTTCGTTTTAATTACTTGCAGTTGAAGTTGTGATACTTACGCGTAGTTGATTCTACTCTGACAGTCATAGTGGCAGCAAGCACTAATAAAAATGATCAACAACAAAACCAACTACAAACAACTCAAGAGGCACGATATCAGTAAGCGTGTGTGTTTCTAATTAGCGACGTCTCCAAGATTGTGCTAAAGCGAACGACTGTGTACATATGTACATACGATTGCACTATAGAAATGATAAGGGTAAGCAGGGCGTATGAGTATCATTAGTAATTGTACGTAGCTCTTGGCTTAAGTTAAACAATGAAACTCGGAAATAGTAGAAAATTTAAGAAAAGTTACAAAAATTAGGTTTTTGTGTTAGAAATCGTTAAGTGTCTGCTCACCACTTATGTTTAAAAACACATATGTACACATGTATGTTTGACCAAAAGTAGAGATAGGTGAAATAGTTACACAAAGAGTTAAAAATTCCATTCAATTGTAACAAAATCTTGAAAAAAATTTTGTGCATTCCGTTCAAGCGATGTAAGAACAGAAAGAACATTTGGAACATTTTTCCGCCATCCATTTGTTTGAAAATACATAATATTAGCACCCTGCCCGAAATTTCAAAAAAAAAAAAAGAAGAAAATTTTAAAAGTCACATGGTGAAGCTCACTTGTTTAAAAATTGATGTTAAAAGTTGAGATACTGCTCATTATTGAATTCTGTGGCAAAACATGAATTATTATTGAATGTACTTTCATGGAAATTACTTGAGAGGCTATAGTTGACTTTTATAATAAAAAAAATAAGGAAGATGGAATAAACACAACGCTCCACTCGGCAAACGTCGCACAGCATGTAGCGTGTTTGCTCTGCAACCCCGAGGTCCTTGCTTCAAAGCCGTGAAGCGGTGATGAAGAATAAATAAAATAAAAATTCAATTTAAAGAAGTCTGATGATGGGATATGGTGATCTCTGAAATAGCTTCTACTACTAAAACTGTTGTTTTTTTTCCAAATAAATCTTTCATAAACTGGCCTCGGGCTCAATAAAATTGTCAATTAATCAAAAAATTATGTTACGACAATAACTTAGCGCAAACTCTGTGAAGCGCATTCAAATACAATAAAAATTTGTAGCTAAAATTTGTTAAAGTAGGGAAATGTGGCCATAGTTTGCCTTTTTAGCCATAACTTTGACCAAAGTATACTTATGCAGACACAAATATATCAATGGAAAGCTAAAGGCCTTGGGTAACTTCTGATAAAAACACATATGCAAAATAGAATAGCTATTTGAATTTTTGTATAGTAGTTTTTTTCGACTATCGAAATTTTGACACCGGTCGTGGCCACCCCTGGAAAATTCCTTAAAAATGGAAAAATGTGAAATGAAACCTTACATAACTTTAAGAAAATAACATTTTATTAATTTTCAGCTTTCAGTAGCATAAAAAATAAGAATAAGTATAGCAATTAAGCCGTCAGACAATAAAATTTTGAAATATGAAAATAGCAAATAAATGAAAATTAAATTTAAAAATTAAATTGTCGATTTTGCACCGCTTAATGGCTTTGAAATCAATGTTTTTGAACGGCATAACTAAAAAAAAGGATAAAAATAAATCCGTAAAAATGTACGAAACATTTGTTTTCCTGACGATTCAATTTTTGTGTCTCAATGCGGACAATAGGGCACTTGGTTTTTAGAATTCAGGTTAATCGAAAAAAAAATAAGAAAACAATTTTCTTCACAAAAGTTTTGCAATATTGTTCCCTCTCCCTCCAGCCGGTTGAGGTTCCGCTCTTGTGCATACATACATACATACATATATATATACATCGAGATAACCTCCCCGTTACCCTATAAGAGGTTATGTTAACATAAACAACGACATTTAACGGTTTTATAGAAAAAATACTCACCTTTAAGCGATAAAAACTGGGTGGCCACAACCGGTAACATTTTGGTGGCCACGATAGGAAAAATACGTTGCTGTCAAAAAAAAACGAGCAAATTTTTTAAAGCGAATTGTTTGCTTCAACTAATACACAATCATTGTTTTACATTTCCACACATGTTTAAACTCATCTAATTGCAGTGACTGAGTGTAATCGTACATCGCACTTTTCACAAAATAAGTATTTACATTGATATTGATAAGCGTTGACAAATACGCACGAAACAATGCTACCGACCGTAGCTACCTACGAGTATCATATGGATGTTTTCACCTCGGAGTCAGCACGAAATCATCGCACTGATATTGGGCACAAACAAGAATTGTCATATTGACTGTAACTGTCCCCTGGCGAAAATTATCCAAAGGTAGCCACAACCTGTGACATTCCTCTATAAAAATTAGTAATTTTAAAAGTGAATACAACAGGTTGCATTTGGTAGATTTCTGTCTGAGCAAGTGAAAAATACAAAAAAAAAAAATCATTTCTAAATATGTTACTTCTGTTGACACACCTACAACTGTGATCTTCAAATAAAAAAAGTTTCTTATAATAGTAATCTAATATTCGTAACGGGCGTTAAACTAGAAGCAGGCATACATATTTATGTATATGTATATAACTTCCCCTATTGTATTATATAATCAAGCCTATTACCGCTAAATTATAAGTATTTTAATAGTATTTTTCTCAAGGGAATTTATTTCGCCAAATTTAACTTAACATAACTCTTTTCGAAACCAGCGAACACAAATCTGCAAGTAACTCTTATTTTTATTGTAAAAAAATATTTTAAAAATGCTCTATTAATTTACTAGCGAATCCAATTAATTCAATCTGTTAGTTCAACAAATATATTTTAATTAACTAAATGTTTTAATAAAAAATTTGCTTTGGCCACCACAGAATTATAAAACTGAAAATAATTTATTCGTAATACTCATGCATACAACTACACATATACATATAAACTCCAATTTAAAACATGCTTTAATTTTAGCTAATAATTACTTTAATAAAGCTTTCTGCTCACTTATTTACTAATACATATAGATAAATACATGTGCACAAATACAAATACATATCTGTTCATAGTACCTATATTTGTAATAGCTGCTGAAAGTTCGCAGTGCATCTAATTAAAACTCTGCAGAACCTTTAATGAGGCTGGTAAAATTATGCGCTTGAGTGTGAATTTGTTTTGCTGCCAGTTAGTTAGCGTAATATGAAAGCAGGTGAGGAGCAAGTAAATAAAAATTCCGCAATGCTTTTACTCAATATAGAAGAGAAATTTTCATTTTCATATGTTAAAAAAGAAACAAAAACGCTTTAAGGGAATTTTAAAGTGTTAAATATTTTTGTTTAACACAGAGATACAACGGCATTGACATATTTTTTTATTTAGTAACTTAACATAATGGCGAGGGTTTTTGATAAAAAATTTTCGTAGGCAAAAATCTAATATTTCTTGCCAGTGAAACCCAACAAAATGAGTATCATTAAACAAAAGCTAATTAAAACGTAAGAAGAATTTAAAACTGTTTTGTTGTTAGTTCAATTTAATGTCTACTGCAGCTCTCACTATTGAGTTTTTTTTTCCTAAGGTAATTCGAATTTTTAACATTTTCGTAAAATTTCTTAAAAGTGTATAATGATTTTCGACTACTGGGATAAGCACCGATTTTTCGCATTTTAAAATTTTATATATTGTAAGAGAAAATTTTACCATACAAGTATATCGTTTTTCACAAATTGCTTAAAATATCGTAATATTTTATTTGTATTTAATTTAATCAAAAACAGCAAACCTTACTATCTTAAACGTAATTTTAAGTTTAGAACGAGACCATTAATCGTTCTTGTAATATTTTCGTCCCTAAACAATAAACGTTAAAAGCTTCAATATTATTTTTTAATAAGTTAATTAACTTAGTTGTTTCTTATTCATATGATTTATATTTTTAATTGCTTTATATTTATTTATTCTTATCGGCGTGTCTTCATTTATTACAACAAAATTTCAATTCGGGCAACTTCTATCTTTTTACCAATCATTTGTGTGGATACGGCATTTTTTAAAAACAACTCATCGCGAGTTGGAAAATTTTATCTTTAAAACAAAAATTGTATTTGTATTTGTATTTTGTAATATTTTAGCAATGAGTTAACTATAGAGACAATTTCAGATGATAATTTTATAGAAACTTTATATACGTATACAACTCTTTTTTATGTGAAACTGATTATTGTTTCAGCTCAAATTGAAACTGGAAAAGGACACAAAGGCAACTTTAACTGACGGACATAGATAAAAAAGTTACGACAGTAAAAGTATTTCAGACTTACATATTTTCTTATTATAACATATACACAGGTATGTACTCGTATGTTATGTACGTAGGGTATTCAACGACGACTCTGTTTTGAAGTCTCGAGAGAGTGGAAGAGAGAAACAGGGGAGGGTAGACAAGATCTATACAAATATATATAAATTTTGAAGGGCATTTTCTCCATTTTTAATCTTTTACATTTCGATAAAATGGCGGCTGTGAATGTATAAATATAAAGAATACAATAATGAAAACGGTTTTTGAAAAAACAATCTTAAATAATTTTTATGGCAAACTGAAATTAAATACTTTTTTTCAACACGAACATTTTCATATAAAATATTTATAATTACATTTATATTTCAGTTGAAATATATAATACCACTGACATACTTATTCCAGGATATGCAGTTAATAAACTTTCAGAATGAAATTTCACAGTTCTCAACTAATCATTCTTACCCACTTCTTCTTATAATTAAAAAATTTATTTGATAAAAATTGAATAGCAACACAAATTTAAAATTTGTTATGTGTAAGCCACTTTGCTCCCGGTATGTGAAATATTTGTGTCAACCCAGTAGATGCTCGTGTGTTAGTTGACTATGACCCAGTCGAAAGAAAATTCCGAGGCCGTGCAAGTCAAACTCTTTCTCTTGAGTAACCGCTAACTAATCCCCGACATTGAAAACGCATTCCAAAATGCTTTGAGTCTCATAGACACGTGATCGCAACATTCAGGTGCTTTTATTTCTTTTGAAAAATGTAAGCAACCTGCATGTTTGCAAAAAGCACCACTGTAGTCAATTAAAACTTCAGTACAATAGCAAAACTATCGCTAACACAAATTGCATGAAAATACTAGGTGCACTGTTTGACAATAAAAATAGTTTTCAGAACCATTGTATTCAACTGAAAATCGAGCAGACTTAGTATAATAAAATATAGTGTCTTCCAGAAAATGTTTTGTACATACGAATACGTTAGTAATCATAACTAAGTCAATTAAGCAAAAAAAAATCGATTACGGCTTCCAAGTATACGGTAAGTGCGCAAAATCTTTACTAACTAAAATAAAGCCACTATTCCACGCTGCGGTACGGAGAAATATAAGAGCTTCAGGACAACGCCAATTAAAAACCTACTTGCAGAAAATGGATTTTAACCCATAGAAGACCATTTGAAGTACCTTATGAGTCACATAATCCACAAACTTTTTTGCGATTCTACCCACATTCTCCACCACGAAACTCGACTCCAAAAAATAGGAAGAAACCACTTCCATACAAAACGGCGCTGAGCGAAGATAAGACCGCCAGCGTCACTTACCAACAAAATTATTGCAATATTGCTAACACACTTAAGCTTGCTGGCTGGAATTTTATCTTCACAGATGGTTCCAAACAAGACATTGGGGTTGCATTTGCGGTCACTAGCGCGACGAAACAAACTCTTTCTCACGGCATATTACCACATCACGCCAGCATTTTTGATGCTGAATTGCAGGGCCTAATTTCATATATTCGGTGGCTTTAAAACAACATCTACACTACGAATAGTCCTCGGACCAACACGAATAGGCTGGTTAATATCGTAAAAAATTGCCTACAGAGACGTCACTATTTGATCGAAGAAAAACAAATATTAGTCCTGTGGAAAGTGCATTCTTGTTTGTCAAATCATTATTGCGAAACTCGTGCATCCACAATTTAGAGACTTGTTCAGATCTAATTCAATATCCATTATGGCAACGTTTTAATCGAGATTATTTCGGGAGAGGCTCACAAATTTCGTAGAACCCCTTAAAGATAATTCACGATAAGAGGTAGGTTGAAACTAAGTCCTAAACTATTCACAAGGTGGATATGAAAAAGTCGTGTACTAGTCCCGACAGAAATATTTAAATGAAACAAAATTAATATTAAATATCTTATATAACCTACTTATGTATGCATATGAATCGTGTTATGCTTTGCTGAGCTTTTTACTTGAGTCCCCTTATTTGCGACTTTTTTATGTTTGAAATTCTATTTTTAGTAAATTTTAGAAAAAATCACCTTATATATGTTATCTATATTCATGTGTATTTTATGTACATACTTACTTACTTTACTTTTCCAATCACTGCCTCAAAGAAATGAACATTTATGCGCACTTAAGTAATTTTGTATAATAATTTCTTTATTATAATTTTCTTTTTCTATGCAGCATTTTTCACTTATTTCTATATATATTTTAATTGTAATTTTTGATTTTTGATTTTCTTTTTGTCTTCGGTTTCACTTTTAATTTTTGTTGTTGCATGCGCAATAGCTGATTTAGCTTTAGCACATTTCATTCGACAATAAATTTATTATTATTTTAATTTAATTCGTACATTTCAATTTATTCATTTAGTTTATTTTTGTGCAGACAAACCTTTTTTCAAACGCTTCCTGCCTGCTTCTATAAATTCTGTTTGCGATTTTTATTATTACATGAAATTGTATTTTTATTTATGTATGTTTGTATGTATGTATGTATGTATATTTAGTGTGTAAGTAAAAAAGTATTTATTTTAGTGTTAAAATCTATAAAATATAATGAAAGTAAATATGTATGTCCTAATGTTTGTTTGTATGTAAATTAAGAATAAAATCATACTCTCACATTTTAAATTCATTTCTCGTTTTTGTATATACCTACATATATACATATATACTTTTCTTGTACGATTATTTATTATTTTTTGTTGCAGCTTTGCTCTTTTATTTTCACATATTCACTATAGAAATGGTTTCTATGGTTTATATCTTCAACTATTTTGCGATTTTCTGGAACGTAAACACATTGGATCGTCTTAATTCACTTTGTGTGTATGCTATATACTCGTACTTGCATACATACTCGTAAGTATATTCATACACTCATACATGTAATAATGCCTTTTTGTTTTTTATGTATTATATAATATACCGATTTTAATTTAATGCAAATTACTTTTATTCATATATCATTGGCTTACTTGTTTTTTTGATTTTTTGATTTACTAAAGTGTAAAATTTTTATGTGTTGTATTTTTTAAATTATTTGTTAGGAAGTTTTAATACATATTTTCGTTTTTTAAATGAAACTCTTGGAGTGTCTTCTTGCGCTTCCTAAGTTGTATGCAATTTTTTGTTTTTTGCTATTTTTCAATTGCTCTATATTTTTTTTTTATATTTTTATTCTAATAGCATTTTATTAGTATTTATTTTAAGCCTATTCTTGCATAATTGGCAATAAAATATAACTTTTGTTGTTCTTATACTTACTTGGTATGCATTTGTTTTTTATGTACGCTGTGAGTGTGTTAATAAATAATATACGAGTATGTATGTGTGTATGGGAAGTCTTAAACATAAAGATGTGTGTAATAATTCCAGCTCAATGATGCCCAAATAAATTGATTCAGCTGATAAGCCACAACGAAAATAGTTGCTGAGCAAACCGAATCTGCAGCGCTCTTGCACATATCTACTTAGTTTGAGGAAATACTTTAACTTACTAGGGTTATTTTTTCGACTGTTTTTTTCACTCCTACCTAAAAATTTCTTTGGAATATTAAAAACATTATCCTGAATTTGAGCCCATAATATTTATAAGTACTCGCAGAGTTTTAATATTAAATGACATTGCAAAGCAAAATAAATAAATGATATTTTTTTTTATTCGGTAAAAAGGAAAAATTTTGATTGGTATGTGATGTACTATTTACATTCAGTTTTTTTTTACATTTTCATTCTGTAAACCTCCGAGGGTATTTCTGCCATAAAAAAGCTTCTCTTTAAATACATTTGCCGTTCGGAGTCGGCTCAAAACTGTAGGTCCCTCCATTTGTGGTATAATATAAAGACGCGCACCAGAAATGGTAGGAGAAGCTCGGCCAAACACTGAGCTATATAGTGTACGCGCCAAAGTTATATTATATATATGTACATTTAATATCAAATAAAAGTTGAAAAGTGTATGTAAGTTGAAGATATTTTTCAAGGTTGTGGAGTTGATTTAGGTAAAAGGTAGTGTTATAATAATAATAATAATAATAATAATAATTCGGCGCATACACTATATACGGGTAGATCAGTGTTTTGGCCGAGCTTCTCCTATCATTTGTGGTGTGCGTCTTAATATTATACCACAAATGGAGGGAACAACAGTTTTGTGCCGTCTCCGAATGGCAGATGTATTTATGAGAAGCTTTTTCATGGAGATATACCTTCGAAGGTTTGGCATTGCCTGCCGAGGGGTGAACGCTATTAGAAAAAACTTTTTCTTCGATTTTACTTGCCCTGAATGAGGTTCGAAATATATTAAAATCAATGCAATAAATTTGAAGCGAATTAATTAATGTTTTTAAATATCTATCTAAAAATTCCAATACAAATATATTATCTATCAAAAAATTCCAATACAAATATATTATCTATCAAAAAATTAAAAAAAAAAAAAAAAAAATTTAAATCATATACAGAAATTGAAAGTAAGAGACTTTTAATTAAATTTGTTTTTTTGTAATGCAAAAATAAACTTAAATAAAGTACTTCCATTTCAAGTTTTTGTGATTCGCATTTCAACCATCCAGAACGAAAAATGTCACTGAAGATGTCACAACGCCGAAACCGGTTTGTCCTAAAACCATACTTGAAAAGGGATGACGAAAATTAGTTCCAAAATCAATCATCCAAATGCCATTTAATCAAACAAATTGTTAACATTGCCATCTTACTTTTTGGGAAAAAAATTTGCTGGGACACTTGCATATAGCACAAAAAAAGAACCCAAACCATATCGTACTTGATTTGAAGTAGATATATATGTATTTCTAAAAATTAAAATTATCCAATGGTTCAGAAATTTACAAATGTAGAAACTTTACAGATTTGAGTCAAAATGAAGCTGCTAATTTTCAAAACATTAAAAGCAATTATACGAGTATTGTTGAAATAGAATCAAACTGCACAAAACTGGACAAAGAATACCTTCTCTGCGTTGGAAAGACTAGTTGGAAAAAAACTTGACTATACATGGGATTTACAATTAACGCCAGTTGACCAGAGATAGGGAAAGCTGGCGTACTACGAGTATGTTGACCTCGGTCAAAATCGCTTAGACGGTTAATACACCAATTAAGTAAGTTGTAATTGGTTGTTGCTTTACATAGTAGAAAACAAATTGAAGTATATGTATGTATATCAATCATACAAAATCTTTAGCTTTTGTGGTTGACGATAAGAACACCAAAAAAAAAATGTTATGTGTATTTACAGATTTACTTATGTATATACATACATACTCGTAAATATACTGGCAGTCAGTAGGATTGGGATATTTCGCCAAATTTTTGGCAATTTAATATAATTTCTATTGTTCTTCATTGCAATGTTAAGCAATCGACATACGAATACAAATTCACAATATAAAAATTTTTAAATTATTAAAAAAAAAATCAATAAGATTTTCAAATAAAAAAAAAAATGGGTACTGTTTAAAGCAAGTTTCAAGTCGATAAACTTGATCACTGATTTTTGCAGACTTTTTTGACTTTTTATATGTGTAAAAATAAATTTTGTTCTAACGTTACATGGAAGAAATTGTGGCAAATAAAATTTCAAAAATCAACAACAATTTTTAGCGCCTTGAAACTTGCACTGTACGTACTTAAGTTTTACGTGAGCCACAAAACTGCACACTCAAACAAGGTCAAAAATAAAAAAAAATAAATCGACATTTCAATGATATATTCTATAGCACAAAACTTGGGTAGTCATAAAAACCCATGACAATGAAATATATCGAGCCATAACCGCTAAATTGACGTAACCGACAAATGAAAAATTTTAGAGAACAAGGCTGATTCTCTTTATTTTCTCGGAAGAAGCAAAGCACATTTTAATAAATATAGTCGAGTTTTGTACAAAAAACAACGTCAATCTTGTATAAATTTTTTTTTCAGGTGCGTTGTGGTAGCGCAATACCCTCAAGTGGCCCTTTGAAACCAGGATGAACCTGTTTTCGTCGAATTCCGCTCCCCACGGGACTGCCGTCAAGCATTACATCATGGGGGGGTAAGGCGGTTAGTCGCCGCTAATACGCTGTTGCGCTGTTGTCTGTTGAGAGTCCTCAACCTCTTCATTTTTTCTGCTATTGCATCAAAAGCTTTCTTCCATTTTTCGCTACAGCTAAAGGAGGCAGTCGGAACGTACGAGGTTCCAAGCAGCATCTTCCCTGGGTTATCTGGGGGCTGTCGGAATGGACAAGATTCCGAGCAGCCTGAGCTTCACATTCTGAGGGATGTCGGAACGGACGGGGTTTCGAGCATCATTCGCTGGGTTCTTGAGCTGTCGGAATGGACGAGATTCCGCGCTTAATGGTTCGCACCAGTTTGACGACTACTGGGGTGTAGTTTTCTCACAATCTTGTATACATAGCTTCACTTTCTGATTAAAAAAAATAATTTGTTGCTTACGTCCTTTTGGCGGTTAAGGCTCGATATTTTGCCGAAGCATTTTTTAAAATTAAATAAAAAAATTTGTTTAAATAGTTAAAAATGGTCAAAAAATTGCGCCAGTGTTTATGCGAAAATGTAGAGAAATACCACGGTATTGTGTGCATTTCTAGTAAGCATGCCATTATCCACGATACAAACTACTTTAAATATTAAATGAAGTAGCGATAAATTTCGTTGTGTGTTGCAAAAATAGTGATGTATACAACTTTGGAAAATAATAAATTTATACTAATATTATAAGCTACTTATGTAGCTGCTTCAAAAGCAACGGCATGATCTTTAAAGCCACATGCTCATGTAATTATTTATGTATTCTCACTTGTGTTTGCGTTAATTCCTTTTTCTCTATATATGCAAGTGCCTTAAATATTTTTGTTGGATTTTATTTAAATTTGCCAACCATTCATACACGAATTGTTAATTAAATAACCTACTTATGCATGCTTCATGTATATGTATATATGTATATGTATGTGTGTGTGTGTGTGTGTGTGTGTGTATGTGCGTATGCTTGCGTTTCTTATTAAGATCCAAACTAAGTAAATGTTAAGAGTTTCAATCTCTGCCTATCTAAATATCATAAATCTAAACTTAAATCGAGTTTCTTAACACATTTTTAAACTAAGCTTAATACAACAGACAAAGTCAATTTAAACATACACACATATTTATACACTCAACAAACTCTCAAACTTCTTATCGCCGTTGATACTCCGCTTCGCATGCTTTTTCACTAACAAAATTTAATCTACACTACCATATTTACATTTATGCTTAATTTAAGTTTACTGCTCCTGCAGCTACTCACTTACTTACTCACTTACTTACTCCCTATATGTATCTAAGCATATACTTATCTGCATGTATATATGTATGTATGTACGTATGCATGTACGCGTATGTTCGATTGTTTAGTACGTTTTAAATAGATCTTAAAATAAATGAATGGCCTACAGAAAGTTTGGCAAAATGGATTGTATGTAGCCGCTCCACGGTGGCGCATCTAACAGGCGTTCAAGTGTTTCGTACCCAAAACAACTCCAGAGGACATGTAGCCGAGGGCACCGTTGCCGCCAACGTGTTGTGGGTGGTGGTGGTTATGATTGCCCTGTTGCTGTTGTTGTTGTTGCTGTTGCTGCTGACGCTGGTGCTGTAGCCGCAATTGCTGATGTTGTTGATGATGCGCATGGTGATTGTGGTTGTTCGCTGTCAATGTTGATTCCACTGCTGGCGCTATAGCCGGCGTTGGCGTTGCGTCGCCAACATCATTGCTCGCCGCTGTATTTGTGGTGGCTGAGGTCGAATTTACTAAACCATTGCCATCGGCAACGATTATACCCATACCAGCGCCAGCGCCTAAGCTGGCGCCCGTACCTGCACCACCACCGCTTGAATTGGCGTTGACTTCAGTTTTCTTTAGGGTGTTGGTGGCGGATGTGCCTGCGGGCGTGCCGCCACCTTTACTATCATTCCCATTGCCGCCAAGTGGTGTTGTTACTGTTGTTGCTGTCGCGCTAGTGCTCAGGCTAGTGCCACTAATGTGCGCACTAATGCCGCTTGGGACACTCGAAATCGTTGTGGTAGCGCCTCCAGCCACCGATGCGCGCACCAGCTCCTCATTCGGTATGGAAAAGTGGCGATAAGAGATGTATTCGGGTGGCATGGCCGCCTGTCTTTTGGCATTCTCGATGCGTTGCTTCTTCAATTTCACATAACTCAATACCGAAATCATGACAATGAATACAATGATGCCTAGACAGCAGCCCACAATGAGGCCCAGGCGGCGTGTCAGTATTGAATGAATGAAGCCGTTGCTCGACAAACCATTCTCGTCGGTGACTAGGCTTGGTGTTGAATCGAGTGTTTGCACATCCGTACAAGTGGTGATGTGTGAATTTTTTAACACATCCCGCAGTGCATTGTCCATGATGACGGTGTTCTCGATTAGCGCTTGTTGTTGTTGCGGTTCAGCTTGCATGAATAATTGCTCGTGGTCGTGATGCTGCTGATACGTTTGAAAATATTGCTCATAATATTGTGCTTGCTGTTGTTCCTGCTGCTGCAGTTGTTGCTGCTGTTGATCGTGATAGTAAAGTTGCTGCTGATTACCAGCAATAAAAGTGCTGTCTCCACTCGACGTGGCCTCATCGCGTAACATTAGAAACGAGTCGTTAAAGTGTATCCGCTGCAGCGCATTCGCCACAGGCTCGGACAACCAATTACCGGTGCCAATAACGCAGATGTGGTAACGCGTATTGGCGTTGAGCTTTGTAAGCTTGGCTGAGTTGGCGGAGCCATTTAGGCGTTTGCCACGCATCTGTGAAAAAGAAGCAAAAATAAGATTATTGCAAGAATTATCTTTAAGGAGTAAAATAAACATACTGAGTATTGAGAATGTCTTGTGTATTTTATGCTGGCAGAATTTAAAATTTTTAGTTTTTAACATTTTGCCAAAAGCAGCATTAATTAATGGCTTTTTAGTGAGTTATCGCTATGAACTTTTTACACAGTATTGCTGGCAGTTAGTTATTCTCTTTTCTGATTTGATATTTGCGCGGTGGGCAGATGAATTGTTAAATTTAAAGTATATTGAAAATATGTATGTGCGTATGCATATTCTTAGTTTTACTTGAATTTGGAGTGGAAGCTTTATTATTTGAAAAATATCGTTAAAAACGGATATCAGGGATACAGTGACTAATGCAATATATTACAATTCTAAATTTAATTATTGCATGCGATATTTTGTTGTTTAACCCTGCTGTGATAACCCTATTGAAAGGCGCTTAGAAGATAACCATACGTCTGGGAGACGTATCATGGTTTTCTTGGTGTAATTTTATGATAATAACAATTTAATAAAAAAATGTGTACTCACGTGGATTCTTTCAATATATCCTTATTGTTTAAAAATTTAATTTTCGTATTCAATAATAACTCAGAATCTCAAAATATGCTGGCTTATAAAATCTCTGAGCTACAGAATATATCAGCGAATATTAAAACTGCATTTTCATTAGTTGCTATTAATTTATTGTATAAAAGCAACGTGGGATTATTTGAAAAGCAAACAACTATATACCAGTAAAGATAAGATACAAGCAATCACTTCATACAAACTTCAAAGTTGATCCTACCATTATAAAAATCGTAATTTCAAATTTTATTTAGGTGATTCACAAGGTGTCGTTAAGTGTTGAAATATTTTAAGTTGTGTTATTTTGCATACTTTTTCTGTGCAAAATCACAAAAACAAAAAATAAATTTTGAACTAACGAAAATTTTTACGATCTTACAACTTTAAGAAATTTTAGGAAACCTTGTGAAACACCTAATTAAATATAGATGTGTCTGAAAAAAAAAAAAAAAAACTATTATTGGGCTTTGGAGTACCATAGAGTTGATGCTGAGTTGCAAAAGGAAATTCTTCGAAGCGATGAAGTAAATTTGTATTTAAATTAATAAGAGCAATTGGAACACTTCAGAGACAATATTGAACGAATCTTGCTGATGTTCGAGCATATTTGTGTAAAATGGAAATTGAAAATTGTGTTGTTGTGTTAAACATTCAAACGGTATGCATAGTATTTATATATAATAGTGTTCCTATTTGCTTAAACGCGGGTTTCAATTTTAGGATACTATCATGCGCATTAGGAGGCGGAACATTGAAGACCGCTCCAAGAAAGCCATTGTTGCTCTGTATGCCTATAAGAGGGCCGTGGGGAAGAAATGGGGAATAAATCCACACATTGACCACGGGATGTACACAGCTGTGATAAGACCCATTCTCTTCTACGGGGTCGTCGTATGGTGGCCGGCATTGAGCAGGACTCTTACCAGAGCCAAGCTAGAACGGGTACAGAGGGTAGCCTCAATGCTCACTACAGAAACACTGCCCTCTACACCCACCAAATCTCTGGAGATAATGTTAAATCTTCCACCGGTGGATCTTTACGCCAAATTTCTGGCGGCTAGGCTTAATGCGATCCTTCCGTGGAGAACTCTTAGATACGGGCACGCAAAGGTCCTGGAAACTCTGCCCGACAACCCGAGGAAACTGGATTAAACATTACACCCTCCTTTTTCTGGAAATAGGTTCTCCATAAAAATCCCAGAGAGGAACGAATGGATAGGTATCGTGGACCTGGATCCAGGATCGACGGCTGTATACACAGACGGCTCCAAGTTAAACGAAAGAGTAGGCAGCGGGATTCACTCAAGTGAATTCGATCTAAACCTCAGTCTTCGTTTACCGGACCACTGTAGTGTTTTTCAGGCCGAAGTGTGCTACCGTGCTCTTATGCGGTGGCAGCCACTCTAAACTAACCTAACCTATCATGAGCATTAAGAGTTTTTTTTTTTAATATTATATACATAAGTATTTTTACATATGATATTTTTTATATATAACACTTGTAGAGACAAATTGTAATTATATACATACATATTTCCATAAATACATTTTACGAATCTTTTCTAGAACATATAATTAAATATACGTTGCAGTCTATTAAAATTAATCTACAAATTCTTAATTTGAACTTATTAATACTATTATCTACACATACATACATATGTATAAGTACGAGTACGTACGTACATACATATTTCTTTGAGTTTTATATCTCTCTTAAATTTCACAAACTCACCTCATCATAGTCGATGCCATCTGTGGTCGCATAGTATACAATTTCATAACCATTTAAGCCCAAATGTTCCCGACTTAACCACGAAACGACCACCGAATATGGTTGAATATCCTGTATCGCAATTTTGGGTATCAAAGGCGCATCACAAAATTGTTGTGGCTCCATTTTCGCAAAAACTTTGCCTCGCAATTCAGCTGGATGTTCACACTTCAAGTAATTAATATTATTATCACCGCCAGTTTGGGACCATTTTCGATGATCACGCAGCCATTCCCAAAGTTTTTGTGCATCGCAACTGCAATGTAGTGGATTTTCTGCATAGTAAACCAACACAAAAACATCAATTATGGTGGCAAGTTTATATATGTATGTACATATGCATGAGTTCGTATTGACGTTGACGTTGACATTGATGAGTTGCAACAAGTGTGACGGACGTACGAGTAGTTGAGGTAGTTGGATCATTTGGTCGAGTTGATATTCGATGCGCCGTTAGTGTTATTGTGGTTTTTTTTTACAGTATAGTAAATTTTTGTCGAAATGGTGTATTTTTTTATTAAAACGTTGAGCCAATTCCAGGTATACAGGCATGAAATAAAATTAAACGGAAAGACATATTGTTTGATTCATATAGACGTCGGTTTTTCCATAAATAAAGCTTTTGAAATGCAATTATATCAAGTAAACAAAATAGAATTTCAATGCTTTAATTAAAGAACTTGCAATCGCAGCCTTAAATTGTATTACAGTCTGATATTCAAATGTTCGACGATGCGTTAATTGGCCCAAATATCTAGTATTTTTATTTGCTACGACTACAAATTGTATTATATCACGCGATGAAAATAACAAAAACAATGAGATGTGTGATTTTATAAAAATGCGAATTTGATATGAGGAACGTATTTTTTAGTTCGCGGAATTTTATAGTAAATTCATTAATCAGAATGATTGATTACTTTGGCCTCCCGAGCAGTATAAAGTTCATTACTAAACACGAAGAGGATATTCAAACCATTCTAAAAATGTTTTAGTCCGTTTAATGTGATTCTTTTCCGAATAAAACTTTTCTCACTTGCAGACGACCCACGGTTAGTACAACCTACCTACCGATTTGATCATTTCGAAACTATTCAAAAGTTTGGAAACATTCTTACAGTAGATGCTTGATTGAAGAAAATACAAGTGTCTTCATTTAAAACTCACCTTCCAGCTTTAGTGTTCTTATGTTTGTCTCCAACGGCCTAAGCGCTTCAATCGGCACCAGTTCAAAGTAGTTCTTCCGCAAATCAAGCACATGCAACTTCCGCAAAAAGCGAAAGGCATCATTCGATAAAACAGTCATACGATTACCCATCAAGTAGAGTTCCACCAGACCATGTAAGTTACGAAAAGTTTTCTTCGATATACGATCTAATTGATTGAAGGACAAATCGAAGGTCTGCAACTGCGCCAAATCACCACTAAACTCCTCCAAGTCCTTTAGAGTGTTATGTGAAATATTCAAAAAGCGCAACAACTTTATACCTTGCAATCGCTCTTTTGGCAACAATTCTAACTCATTAACACTGAGATCTAACGTCAGAAGATTCGTGAGTGACTTGAAGGCGCCAGGTGAGATGCGAGTGATCCGATTGTTGACTAAATGCAGGTGTTGTAGCGCCTGAAATGCTTCAAAATCTTTTGAAGTTAATATGGATAAATTCGTTTGACAGATATAAAGCTCCTTCAGATATGGGTAGCGTTCCTCTTTGACGGTGTAAATCTTATTTATTGGATTGCCGGTTAGATTGAGCCAAGATAGACGTGGAATTGAAATGTCGGAGAGTGCAGAGCTAGGAAGCTGCAAGAACCGATTGCTTGAGAGATCAACGCGCTGTAGATTGATCGAATGCTTGAGGAAATTCGCTGGCAGAGATAACAGCAGATTTCCGCTAAGGTTAATATTGTCCAGCTGTGTCAGATTCACCGAGTTGAAGCCACTCAACGATGTAATTTTGTTGTCATGCAAATTAAGTAGACGCAAGTTCAGAGTGCCACTTAGTTTGAAGAAGTCAATGGAACTTAGCTGGTTGCGCGACAAGTCCAAAGTTTCCAGCGTGCTCAAATTATAAAGTGCAATATGTGGAAATTCTGATATTTGATTTTGGCACAAACGTAACTCTTTGAACACATTGAGCCCACTAAAGATGTTGCGGTTCAACGCAGTTAATCTATTGTCGCAAAGGTCAAGTTTAACCAAATTCGTATTTTTGGTAAATATTTGGTCCGGTATACTTTCGAGACTGCAGTTAGCCATCGTGAGTAATTGCAAGGAGCGCATCTTGTCGAACATGTCAGCCATTATGCCGCCCACATTGGTCGTACTGAAATCGTTGTTTGAGAGAAAAAGACTGCGCAGACTTGGCACTTCGAGTTTCTGTATGTCTGCCGGATTAAGTTGATTATCCTCTAAGTTCAATTCGTTTAAATTATGCAGCGACTTGAATGTGTTCAGCTCAATTTTTCGTAGCGAGGTATTGCGCAAATTCAGATATGTCAAAGGCAACTCTTCCATAAAGATATCCTTTGTTAGTTGCACTAATGGATTGTTCGATAGATCGAGTACCCGTAAGTTTTTCAATTTATTGAAAGAATAACTTTCAATAGCTTCAATGAAATTTTGCGAAAGACTTAGTTCTTCTAAATTCACCAACGGTGCAAAGTATTCACGTCGCACGTGCTTCAGCCGATTGCCGCTTTGATCCAAAAACTTCAAATTCTTTAGCAGACTAAATGTATCCTTATCGATGTCACGTATCAGGTTGTTGCTAAGATACAAACGTCCGAGTAGCTGCAGATCCGCAAACATACTTTTATCCACTCTGGTGAGCTGATTGTCACGCAGCCACATAATTTGAATACGCTCTTGTTTGCGAAAAGTTTTCGCGTGTATTTTGTGTAGATAATTGGACTCGAGTTGTATGGAAAGCAACGATGAATTCGTTTTCTCGTTTGGGAAAATATCTTCCAGCACCGTTAGTTGGTTGTCCTGCAAGTTGATGTGCTGTAAATTGGAAAGACTCTGAAATGCGCCCGGTTCTATATCTTCAATGTTGTTCTTTTGCACATGCAGCTCCTGTAACGCTGGTAATGGTTCGAAGACGCCTTTTCGTATGCGTCGTATGCGATTATTATGTAAACGCACTTCGCGTAAAAATTCCAATTTACGAAACATGCCAATTTCCAGATCTTGTATTTCGTTATTATCTAGCGACAAAGAGGTGAGCTTGTGACATTTGTCGAAGAGCGTTACAGGCACTAAAGGTATGAAATTCGAACGCAAATACAAATGATCTAGATTCACGAGCGTACTGAAAACATTCGGATCAATATGTGCTATGGCATTCGATTCCAAGTAAATGACGTCAACATTGGAAGAATTCGTGAACGCATCCGCGGATAGCTCGAGTATGTTGTTCTCTGACAGGAATACCTCGCGCAGCTGCGGCAAGTTGGAGAACACACCTCTGATGGAGTGCACATGATTGTGACTTAGATCCACCGTTTGTAAACGTTTGTTCTTATCGAAAATTTTACCATCCAAAGAAATGATGCGGTTGTGTGACATATCGAGCGACATCAACTCCTTCAAACTCTTAAAAGCATCCGGCTGCACAAGCTCAATTTGATTGGCGTATAACGAAAGTGTCTTCAGTTGGGGGAAAGCGCTAAAGCAATCGTTGAAGATTTCCGTGAAATGATTTGAACTCAAGTCCAAAAAGATCAACGAAGGTAGACGTAGTACTGTCGCCGCCGCTGATGCGTTGTTCGTTGCAAGTGTTATGTCACCATAAAATGTAGAGATTTTGTTATTGGACAGCCGCAGCGTACGCAAATAGTCGAGTTTGCGCAATGCAAGTAGCGGAAAAGTACGCAACGCATTCTCTGATATATCGATCTCCTGCATGGATTCTTCGAGACCAGCAAATGCATGTTCGGGTATCGACTGCAATTGATTGCCTTTCATGTTGAGTTTCGATAAGCGCAGACCATAGAAGCTGTAGTCTTCGATCCGTTGAATTTCATTGTAATCGAAATCGAGTGCACTCAATTTTTGCATGGTGTTAAGGGCGCGCGATGGAATCTGCGAATGAAACGAAGAATAATTAATTATTTTAATTAATTAATTAATAAATTTTTGTTTGAGTAGTGGAAAACATATCCTGTGGAAAATACTTGGAAAGTTCTTCTCAACTAAAGGCGATTAAGTCGAAGACGATTCAGAATTTTAAGATGGTTTAACACATTTATACATTTTTAAAATCTGAGATGTTTTCGTGCAAAATTTACTCGATATTATCTCGCTTGCTATAATAAAATATTTCTTTGAGCACATATTCGCTTTTAATTGAGTATTATAAAATTAAAGTAGCCAGAAACTAAAATAAACTACATATGTACATAGAATATTTGTGCAAGAGCATTTCTCTGCACATCTTCAAAATCTCCTATACACTGAATATTGAGCATGGGAGAAATCTAAGCGGGTTGCTTAAATCTATTAAAAAATTTGTCTAAGGCGTTAAAAAAAAGTAATTGTTAATACAGAAATTAAAGTTATCAAGAAAGGTTTTTTATTATTTAAAAAAAAAATGTTTTAATACTCTCTCTGAATATTCTAGAACTCAACTGGAATGAGAAATTTATGAAAAACTCATCAAAAAAAAAAAAATGCACCTGCTTTCGGATTTATTCCTATATTACAAAACTAAAAAAAGGAGAATTCAGAAAAACAGATGTTTCTGCATACTCTCGAATTTTGTTTCTTTCATTACTTATTTATTGTTATTCCACAATTGAACAGCTTTTATGTGCATTAAAGCTTGATTGCCTGCTGCCACTGTTTGTTCTCTTTTTGACTTTTATTTACTTATAAAAGCGTGTTTATTTAGTTGGGACGAGTGTGCATATTTCGGGTTTAATTAAAATTGTATGAATTGTATATATCTACTGCAGAAGCCATTAGTGCCCAGTTGGAAAAATGCAGATGCTATTTTTTTTAACAAAAATAAAATAACTTTCATGAAATTTAGTTGTTTTCATAAGATTTACAATTGTGTTTAAGAATAACATTCAACCTTCTGCCCTTACTGATTTAATTTTTTTTATACATATAATTTTTTATGCTCTTGTCTTTTGTTTATTAAAAATTGCATTAGTTGTTCGGTTTTTAATTTTAACCCGATGCTGCCAAGATTTTTTTATTACTACTGCAACTATTGGAATACCCTATAATATAACCTCATTATATATCGATTTTCTCATGATTGCATTATAAACTTGTACGAAACGGTTGTGGTTTCTTTCGCGTGCGAGTCTCTCACAAAAATGTAAATTAGTAATCCTAATGTGGCCGTTGCGGTCGAGTGGTTAGCGGCGCGTGCCGATATGCCGCTGAGTTCGAGATTAGAATCTCAGCAAGGGCAAGTCAAATCTTAATTATTGAATCAGTTTATTTTTTTTTAATACCGGTCACCCCTCGGCAGGCAAGGGCAAACCTCCGAGGGTATTTCTGCCATAAAATACATCTGCCGTTCGGAGTTGGCACAAAATTGTAGGATACTCCATTTGTGGTATAACATAAAGAAGCACAGCACAGATGGTAGGCGAAGCTCGGCCAAACACCGAGCTATATGGTGTAAGCGCCAAATTATTATTATTATTATTAATGTGGGTTGGTAAAATGTGTTGTGAGGTTTTTGATTTATTCTATTCTTAAGAAGGCTAAAATTTATAAAATGAATTTTTTTCTGATCCAAACCAAAAAGAAAACTGCTGAAAGCTACTGAAAATATTAAATCTATTTCTCAATGGGTATTGGTATGTTCGTTAGTAATACATATGAACATACATATGTGTGTACATAGCACATGCACACACAGATTTTCAGTTCACCCTAAAGTCAACGGCATGAGGCTCTTTAAAAAACATGGCACCTGGATTATGAAATGAAAACGAATTGAAAGTAAATATTTTCGAGAATCAACAAATGACCCAGCGCTGTGCTTTTGGACAGACGAAAATAAAACCTTTGCACGGTTGAACTTTTTTTTTAAAGTCACACCCAAGTGCATTAATAGATTTTCTGAATTTTGTAGATTTGTACTTACCATACGAGTAAAAGTCTTTAATTCTTATGTCGATATGTGAACTTATGTTTTGGTGTATGCGATTACTTTATATACATATATTTTTGTATACATGTACATATATATGTTTAACATCGCGTTTGTTTAATAATTCATAACCACCTATAACGAAATCTACACATAAAATTTCCTTTCTGACCAAGAAGTTCTTCTACACACACACACTGTTCAAAAATTAAAGTACAAACACATATTGACATATTTGGACAATTTGTTTATTTCCCAATTATTTATAATAATTTTTAAATAACAACATTGTTAATTCTCTAACAAACACCATTAAGAAGATAATAAAAAATGAAGAAAACATTTATAAAAATTTCATTAAAATTTCGAAATTTTTAAAAAAATGTTTAGAATTTTTTGGGGCATGCAAATATGTAGCACATTCAATTGTAGTGCTAGGAAGTGCAAGTTTTTACGAATTACTACTGATTTTTGAAGATTTTTTGACGCTTGTTCGCTATTCCTTTGTTACAAAAAGTTAACGCGATTTTGCTTTGTATGGAGGAAACTGCCAGTAAGAAAAATTTCAAAGATCAGGGATAGCTTGTAGACACTTGAAACTTGCACTTTCTCAGACTCAAATATATTGAGCCGCAAATCTGGGGTAAGTGGTCCCATATCGACCCCCTGAGAAGCGAGACGGACATTTAAGCGGAAAACCTCGCGTGAATTTGCAATTCCTCGATCAAAATTACTGCTGCATCGCAGAAATAATAAAAATGCAACACCAGAAGAAATTGAAACAGCAGCACGTCAAGAAGAAGTGAATGTCAACAATATGAAAATTGTGACAAAGGACTTCAAAACGATAAGATTCAAATTATTATTTAATTGCCGAGCTTAAAAACTCAGGTTGGAATTGTTCTTAGATTTTTTAACTGGACCTTCTTCTACGCATAATGAGTTCGTTATTTTTCTAGTTTTCTTATCTTTATAATCGATTTTATAGGTGTTTAACGCAGAACAGGAAATTTCTCTTAAATATGCTGGAAAGTGCCTTCAAAATGTATCTTAATATACATATGTTGAAATCATTCAATTTTATTCTATGTTATTGAATTTTTCTTGAACCTTACAATAAAAACATACTTTTGCTTCCGATTTCCTGCTAAGAAATAGGAGGTCGGTTTCGGACCACCATTTTTTAATACGTCCAAGATGTGGAGAAATGTAGTCAACTGATCCCTCTAAAAAGTAAATGGTTGAACTGATTGATTTTTCGCACCTTTATTGTCTTTGGCATTTAGAGGGTCGATATGGGACTACCCTTCTCTACTTAAAAAAAATTTAAAAACATTTTTTAACAAGTTCGAAATTTTGTTAGATCATTGTACTCGTAGATTTGTAAATAGTTTAAAAAATTGGTGTTTAAGTGTTTTCTTAGAAACGAATAACATTTTAATAGAAAAATAATTTTAATTAATTAGAGGAAAAATAAAGTTCCTAGATCTGTCAAGATGTTAAATTGTGAATATAGTAAAAATGAATAAACTTTAGCAATTTTGTGTTATCGGTTATAATACAGTCAATTTAGACATGAAATAGTGATCAAATAACAAAAACTCCGACAAAACTAAATTTTGATAGAGACCTTGGGTTTACCATTCGAAATAAGGTGCCAAAAGTCCCCATCGATCGCATGTGGGCTAAAAGACTTATTCGGGGTCAAAGGGCTAAAATTTCAGGTTTTTTGGGTTTTTCTCGAAACGGTAAATTTTATCAAAAAGTACTTCAAACCAATGTTGTAGATCACGAAATTTTCTGTAAAAATGGTCCGCTATTTTTCTGTTAGCCTAATAAAACTGTAAATTAAAAATGGTCCTTATGATTTTTTCTATATGAACCACCAAATTTAGCTTTGTCGGAGTTTTTGTTATTTCAATTGTCTAAATTGACCGGACTAATATTGAAAAATCGATCGCGTTTCTCGGCAAAATAAATTGATTTAAAAAAAATGTTAATGAAAAGACATGAAAATAAAAGGAATACAAACTAATTCGCCTTATCTGACCGTAACAAGCAACAACCGGAATTAATGTACCAAAACATTGGACATTTGAACTAGCCATGCCTTAATTCAGCACCTCCTCTCACCTCATATAGCACTGTATGGCTATATTGGTATGGCTTCTTATAAAGACAATATATTCAAATAATATATTCTCCGGTAAAGAGACATTTAAAAAATATTTTCACATCAAACAATTTTTGTAAAAAGTTGTATATGAAATATTTTGGACCAAAATTTAATATTAATAGCTTCAGCGTAAATCATAATTAAAAGGTATACTCGTATATATTTTTCTACCATTAATAGATCTTTAAAGAACGAAACAATTTTTTTTTGGGCAATTTTTACGTATTCTTCCTATTTGTGAAGAGAAAGATATTCCGCTGCTCCAACTATGACAGCTCACAAAATATCATAAATAAAATAAGAAATTAAAAGCATCTGTTAAATTATTTCCCTCGAATTTATTGACTAAAGTTACCGAAGTGCCTTTGTGCGATGAAACAAATGAGACTAACTGAGACTGATGATTTGCTAAAAAAAAAAAATTCCCATCCTCATTGTATGACTACATATTAATAATAGTTAAATCGATATTTTAAAATGCACTTTGACCTGATGTACTTCTCACTACATCTCAGCAACTATTTATATTCCTTTCTACGCGTATACTTTAAATGTAATAAATGGCAACAGATATTTACTTTAAAGTCATTTAAGCGGTGCACGTGCTTATGTCATATGGTGGGAGAGCTTTAATGCAGTTAGCGTGCTTATGAATTACATACATTGGTGGCCACACAAAACTAACGAATTGACAATTTTAAAATCAAATACAATTATCAGTAATTAAAAATAAATAAGAAAAAGGTTTAGGTGTTAGTGTTTTAAGCTTAGTACACAACTCTCACGAAAATAAAAAAATGCATATAAAATGACATTCAAGAAAATAAAAAAAAATTCTTAAATCGGTCTAAAGCTCTCAAGATTAAAATGCTCATATATCGATTTCTTCAAGACAATTTTCACCAACGACCAAGTACTTTTGCAATATTGATTTTTATTGAGAGCTGTATTCAAGCCCATTACCAGTAATTTTAACTATACTTTTTGCAATGTGTGACAAAATGGAAATGGTTAATTATTTCTGGCCGCCAGTATAATAGTGCAAACATGCAACATGAGGTGCATACTTTGCCACGACCATGTTGCATCTCATGCGCAGCATTGACTACTTGATCAACACGTCACGGATACTTGCTGATGTTACGAACTAAATTGTGCAACACACCGGCAGACGCAGCACTGCCACTAACAAATATATGAACATACATACGTAAACACAGGTGTGAATACATAGCAGTATGGGTGAGTGGCTGTAATTCACTGCGATTTAATGCAATGACACTTAAATTTATTGCCGTCCATTTAAAATTTATAGTTTTGTCTGCAAAATGGTGTCAATTGAAAAAATAATGGTTCGCTCTCAAAAACGAACGCTACCGCCAACACATACCGCCTGACAGGCAGTCAGTCCACATAAAATGGTATTGAATATTGAACTTGTGAATGTAAAAAATGTGTAAATAAAAATCAAAAGGAAAGGCTCAGCGCAAATATCCGAATGGTCACTTCTATTGAAAACTGTAAATCACTATTTTCAATGAGTATATAAATATGTATAGACGCTTTTGATATGTTTCAGTGCAGAGAACTTAAAGCAGATGGTTTGATAACTATTTAATGCGTCGAAAAATTTTATTGCTTTTGGTTTGGCGTTTTTGTCAAGCAAATAATGTATTTAAATAGTAGAAAAATCTAAGCCTACTTAGCAAATAACCCTGATCTCTGTCTGTGAAATTGAATCCAGAATTCTTTTTTGACTCCAATCGGATTAAACGTGCTGAGATATATTTTCTGTAGTGTAGTTGTTAACTTTTATATACAGTGGTTAGTTGTTAGTAGTTAGATTCCAAGGATAGAAATATGGATAAGGATAGGGATTAGCATAAGTATAAGAAAAAGTAAAAGGATTATGATAATTATAACAAACATAATAAAAAAGTTTATGATAATAATATGGACAAAGGCAAGAGTAAGAATTACAATTTTAACAAATATTATCGAAATTCCAGTTCATTGATGAAATTAAAGAATAAGGAATTTTTTTTTTGAACACAAGACAACTTTTTTATTTCTCTATGAATATATATCTTTTAAAGTATAAGTACAAATATTAAGTGTTATTTTAAGTTAAATTATTAAAAACTTCTTTTTCTTCTTTTTTTTCTTTTTCTTCGTTCCCTTGCAGGGCTTCAGACCATCCGACCGTTTAAGGCCTTGGCAATTCTGTTTACCAACTGCCTTTAATTCTACAAAGCGTATTAAAATATTAAATAATTCATTAATGTTGATTTTTCTCTAAAACATATAATTGCTAAGTATATTAACATACGATTATTTGGATCGCTACGACAATTTTGGCGTTTGGCTTCACAATTTGTTAGTAAGCGACATCTTTTTCCCACGCGTTGACATCGAACCACCTTATCAGATTTACAATTTATGCTCCGACAACGATCCTGTGCAGTCGTACACCGCCCACTGCCGGTTGGGGCACTTATATGAGCGCAACGACCTAAATTTGATCTACCAAGCGCTGAAATGATCAAATATTACTACATAAATGAATTATGCTTGCATTTTAGTTGGTTTTTTAAATTGTCACTTACTTGGTATATTTTGTTTACTGCGCACACAGTTCATCTCAGTAAACGTACATTCTTTGACTTTCAGGCATTGCGCCGGATCCGATTGTATAATGCAAACTAATGGACCCGGTGCATTATCTCGGCAACTGCCAGGACATTTCTCTTGAGCCAAAACAGCGGCAATAAGAAAAAATCCTTTGTAGTTACAAATAATACTAGTATTAAATTAAAACTTCCAGAAAATAAATGATTTTCAACATACCCATAACTACATTAAAATCTTTCATTGGGAAGAAGAAGAATGAACCTCTTAGAGTTACGACATTTGCGCACTTGAAGTCATTTGACTGTCCCTAGTTGTATTTATTTCAAAAATTTCTTATCTACAATTTTTCACTTTTATTGCAGTTGCATAACATGTGAAATCCTACACTCACTTCTTAAGTATTGTAAATTTGATTGAAAAACCTGCAGAATTCATTTAGTGAAAGAACTTTAATTGGCATTTAATTATTTTAATTCAATACATTTATTCACTGTTATGTAAACATGTAAAATAATGCATTATTTGTGCGACTTGCAAGAAAACGCATATGTGTTGAAAAGCTTTAAAACTTCAACAAAATACGCAAAGTGCATTGCCAAAGCAATAAAACATTTCTTGAAAGTTCAACGACTTTTGCATTTGAGCATTAACAAAAAACGTATTGCATGCCTTAATGACACACTGTATGTACATACATACATAAATAGTACTAAAGTATAAAATTGCATACAATCTGCTTATATGTATGAATTTTGTTGTAAATATTTGATATTTGATATATATTTATGTTTAGGAAGTGATTATAATACTAAGAATTTACATCTTTTATAGCACAACAAACAATTATGCTAAGTATAAAAACGGATTTGCAAAACTAGAAAGTATTTATATTAAAAATCAAAATTATTTAGAAACAAACTAAAATAATGATAAAAATACAAAACATAGTAACGGATATGCTGAAGCAGTTTTTGTGCAGAGCATCAGACTTATGCGGCGTGCAGACAGCGCTTAATTGAGTCAATTAGTAAATTTTGTCCATTCAAAATACATGAAGACAATTTAATAAAATTACCTCAATTAAAGTTCTATATGTATATTTGGGAAAAGATTTATAAAAAGTGTTGGCATCAGTTAAAAAATTAAATTCAAGTTAGTGTCAAATCTAAGATCTTTGCCTATAGATGTGTAATAAGGCCTAATTGTTTTGAATAGGGCTGCTACCTGTTCTAAAGTAAATTCAAATTATTTAATAAATAGGTGAGAGGGATTATTACAATATGGATATCAGTCGAAACGGCTTCGAAAAGTCACTAAGTTAATATGGAAAATGTAATTAAATTCATTGGTTAATTTATATATTTAAAGGAATACTGTTACCGCCTTTTCAGATATTTTAAATAAATTTAATTTACGCAAATTATATGATATTACTTAAATATGGAAGTCAAAAAAAAGCGTTTAAAAAAAAAAACCAAAACAAAAAAATATATTTCCCATCCTTTTATTAAACATGCACATTCAAACTATAACACAATTAGTGCTAAACTATTGATATCTAATTAAAGGTTGTAAAAAATTCGATTTCATATTAAATATAACGAAAAAAATTAAGTTGAATATTACCATCGGGTATCTTACGCATTAAAACAGAGTGACATTTTTTTGCGAATAATATAATAGAATACATCTGATGTACACAATATACATATATACCTGATATATTCTTAATAAAAATACACTGCTGAAAATGAATTTTTATTTTTTTTTCATATATTCTTATGACGGGAATGTTGACAGGATCAGCCGGTCTTCTTTAACAAAATCACAGTGTTTGCAAGTTTATCCATTGCATAATAGACATGAAAGCTTTACACGAAAATTCTTGCAATAATCAAGCGCAATTAAAGTTGTCGATAAAATAATAAACATTAAAAGAGCCTGAAATTAAGCTGTTGCTTTAAATTTATCGATAGCTTAAGTGAAATTAACGCACCTTATATAGAGATTTGCATGCAAATAAAATATGACACCGCTGAATTTCAAAAGAATATGCAAAATCCTGCATTTCTTGCCGATCATGCATACTTAGCTAACGTGGCAACACACATGCACGAACAAGATTTAAAGTCTAACAAAATAATGTAGCAAAATCGTAAGGATGTTAATTACATGACAACCTTAAGTACATACATTGATGAGAAATTTTTTGCACTTGAAGAGTGTTCGCAGATTTTAAGATTGCAATCTTTCTCTTTTGATTATATTGTAACAACTTTTTAAAATTTAGAGGCTTTCAACATTTGCTTTGGTCTACATACATTTGTATTTATTTTTCATTTTGAAAACTGTTAAACTGGTTGGTGTTGGTGGATAAGAAGAGAACTACGATTCCACATACATATGAGTGAAAGTCTCTGTCAAAAACGACAGCAAGAAAAATACTAAAAATTGTGTTTAAAACATAACAAACTATATTTGATATTTTTGTGAACATTAAACGTTTCCACATTATATTAGAAAAACACAAATGTACTTCAGAAAAGATCACTTGTAATTCAGAAAAACGCAAATGTATTTCAGAAAAAGCCAAATGTATTTCAGAAAAACACAAATGTATTTCAGAAAAACGCAAATGTATTTCAGAAAAACACAAATGTTTTAATTTCGTCTTTTCTGAAATACATTTGGCCTCTTCTGAAATACATTTGTGTTTTTATGAAATACATTTGCGTTTTTCTGAAATACATTTGCGTTTTTCTGAAATACAATTGATCTTTTCTGAAATACAATTGCGTTTTTCTAAAATACATTTGTGCTTTTCTGAAATACATTTGTGTTTTTCTGAAATACTGTTGGAAAACGTGTAGACCATTGAGTTCAAATAGTCTTTAGTATTTAAGTTTTCTATAAGTTTCTTCAATAAGATAAGTCTATATATTTTATATTGCAAGGATTATAATTGTTTTATTTATTGTATACATTCAAATTCACAAGTACTCGTACGTATGTAAGGGCTAAGCATTTTAATTCAGTGACGGCCGTTAAAGAAATTCCTTATTAACTACATTTTCCTGCAGGTCCTCCGACCTTAAGCTGAGAGCAACGACCTGCTTGTATAATGACCCAGTCTGTATGACGAAATAAAGAATCAAATATAAACGTTATTAATTTAAAGAATAACTTTAAATCGATTAGCACTTACTATTACGTGGCTGAGATTGACAGTTAAGTTGGCGTAAAGCACACTTATTAGCCAGACGGCGACAAAGTCTTCCATTGCGACTGCGCACACACAATTGTGGGTCAGCAGTCGAACACTTTTGCGGTTGTCTAGGACATGGACGAGGTGTTATAGGTATTGCCTCACGTGGTCCCCTAGTTGGTGGCCATCTAGTCGGTGGCCATCTAGTCGGTGGCCATCTAGTGGGTGGCCATCTAGTGGGAGGCCATCTAGTGGGAGGCCATCTAGTGGGAGGCCATCTAGTGGGAGGCCACCTAGTCGGTGGCCATCTTGTGGGTGGCCACCTAGTCGGCGGTCCGCCACCCCCTATTCCAGGCTGGGCTTGAACCAAAGCTATAGTAACTAATACCACAACTCCGAAAACTGAAAACGTGATGGTTTTAGAAATATATATTTGAGAAGGCAAGTTTAAATAACTTACGTAGCGTAATGGAATTCCTTGGCAACATGCTTCCACTCTCTGGATGAACAAAGCTGTACTGATAGTTCTACAACAGTTCGGTTCATGTTTTATAGGTGCGAAATTGTCGAAGAATAACTGAATGAAAAATATCTGTATACATACTTATTTTGTCTTGTAACAATGCATTTTTTAAGAAAGACCTATTTGAAACAGGTTTATTAATATCGTAATTGCTTTATATTATTTAAGTATTTTATTAAAATATGCTTTATTTAAATTTATAAGAGGAATATTAAGTAAATATAAATTTCTTAAGAAAGCTGTTCCTTAAAAAGTTTCACAATGCAAATATTTACTACGTAAAAAATTGAGTCTTCTTTACATACATTGAATTTTTTGCTAATAAAACAAGTGATCCCAGTTACATGTGCGATTATGTTGTATTACTGGTAGTGAAACGTCAAAGTATAGGAAAAATTTCAATTAGTCGCTGCAAATTTTTTTAACATATGATTAATATTTTCGGTATGGTCATTAGACACAAAGAGAGATTTTTAGAAATTGAAAGAATTTTGCGGCAACAATATTTTGAATCAATTCTCTTACATCACTTTTTTTTCCTATTTTATGAACAAATCCAATAAAATCTATTAAACTTTAGTTTTTGATATTTATACCCGAGCGTACTTGTACACAAGGGTATTATAACTTTGTTCGCATAACGGTTGTTTGTAACAGCATAAAATAATCGAGATAGATATAGACATATACTTGTATATACTAAACTGATCAGAATGAAAAGAGAAATCGATTTAGTTCTGACTGTCTGTCCGTCCGTCCGTCTGTCCGTGGTTACAATAACTTGAATAAAAATTGAGATATCTCAATGAAATTTGGTACATAAATTGCTCTTTGGACAGGGTATGTTGGTATTGAAAATGATCAAAACTCCGTTTTTCCGAATGCTTTAAAGCAAATTGAGTGAAATTTGGTATTTGGATCGAAATTTTAGAAATTTTGAACTAAGAAATTAAGTATTTATGGAGGAGTATATAACGGAAATTTAAAACAATTCAAACATTGCGTTTTTGCTTTATCTATTGGAACATATAATTTAAAATTTGATATTTAGAGAGATAGTTAATTAAGAAACTTGATTTTTATGAAATTTTAAAAAACGGGCATCTGTTGGTATCTCAATAACGATGTAAGGTCACAAAATTTGGTGAACATATTGTCCTTGATATCACTAACATCACCGTCAATAATTTATAAAATCGGACCATAACCACGCCCAACTTCCATATTACGGAAATTTTGAAAAATGCAAAAAACTTCGTTTTTCAGTATTTATTGGAACAAATTGACTAAAGTTTAATACTAGCAGCGATTTGAACAAAGAAACGGGGTCTTTATGAAATTATGGGCACCGCCCATACAAAACTACATCGCGAGGGTGTATACTAGAAATCGGTTTCGCCCGAATTTAGATTTTCTTACTTGTTTTATTATTAAATTGTGCGACTTATAGTTTTTTTTATATTTGTAAATAATAAATATATACATTTTTATACCCGCGCACTTGTGTACAAGGGTATTATAACTTTGTTCACATAAGGGTTGCTTGTAACAGCATAACGGAATCAAGATAAATATAGACATATATGTATATACCAAACTGCTCCGAAAGAAAAGAGAAGTCGATTTAGCGATGTCTGTCTGTCCGTCCGTGCAGACTATAACTTGAGTAAAAACTCGGTAGGTAGATTGTCTTTGACACAGAGCAGGTTGGTATTGAAAATGGGCAAAATCGGACAGTAACCACGCCCACTTCCCATATAACGGCAATTGTCGAAAATGCAAGAATTGCTATATTTCAGTAGCTATGGAAGCTAATTTGCTCAAATTTGGTATGTATTGTTGTATTCGAGCAGGAAATCCGACTGTATAAAAATTTTCTACAACGGGCGTGGCACCGCCCACTTATGAGTTCATATGTATATCTCTGGAAACACCTACCCGATTTTGTTCACATTTGGTACACGTATTACACTATGGCTATTTAAGCGATATTTATCAAAATCTGACCATAACCATATGTGGTGTTGTATTGCAGCCAGAAATCCGACTATATGAGATCATATGTACATATGTATATGTCTGGAACTACTTTATCGATTTCGCCTAAACTTGGCACACATGTGAGATTATACTTAGTTAATTTAAAAATTTTGCTGAAAGCGTGCGCCGGGTATATAAAGTTCGATCGAACTTAGCCACTTTTTTACTTGTTCTTCCTAATTTTCTTGTGGAAGAAACCACCTTTTGAGCACACGAAAATATTTTTATGAAGTGTTGTTTTTGACGTTGGTTACCAGAGTACTAGATGTAAAGCAAAGTGCTTTGCCCTCATACTAAGGGACCTGCGGCAGTTCGCTACCGCTTTCGTATAGATGGTGACGGATTTAAGTGCTATTGTGACTGACTGCCGTCGGAGTTGTCACAGCCATGAGATGTAGATAGCTTGTAGAGATTAGAGTGGCCCGTAAGATGGAAAATCGGCGTTAATCCAAGTTGCTCAGAGAATTTTTCTCCGTCCTGCTCATTATCGATTATTGATTTCTTAGGTCCAGCGGCACCTTCTGTTTTCCTCGGTAGGTTTTGGTATTTCAAAATGATAGTGTGATCGCTTCTCTGAAATTTTCAGATCGCAACTTTATTGCTATAACCTAATCTTTCTTGAATAAATTCTCAAGATTCAAAAATATAAAAATTTATCTTACGATGTATACGTGCTAGTCCGGTAGAGTATAAAGAGAGCGGAAAAGTGCGAATGTCAAAAACAAGTGTTTGTAACCGATTAAAAAATTATTGAATTTACTGAGTGTTGTGTAACGCACATAATAATAAAAACTTAAGTTACTAAAGTTAGAATTTAATCGTAAGTAAGTTAGCCAAGTTATGAAGATGATAATCTAAGAACTAAATTAATTATGTTCGCACGCCACAGATCTATGTAAAAAATATTTACAAAATCAATCGTAACCTCAGTGAAAATTGTGCGTAACGCCAGACTAACGCAGACCAATCCCGTTCTATATACTTTCAGTAGTATAATTTTTCTATAAATTTGTCTAGCATACAACCACGCCAAAGAGAAGTATAGGTCTGTATGCATTCAACATACCAGCGTTGCGGTCATACCCCACTTATGGCCTATAGCTTGTCAAGAGCCGTGCCATCTTTCACACCCTTTGCTGCAGTTCAGCTGTAATTTTTACGAGACTAAGTATTCAATTTCCATGAAATAGCTGGTGGCAAACAAATCTAAAATTTTGATATGAGAATAATAGCAAAACAAAAATTTTACTCTGTGAGCACAATGTCTGATTTTAGGGGTCTTATCTCCATGAACACCAAATAAGACTGGTGTTTAAAGTGATTTAAGCAAAAAATATTTGCATGATAAACAAACTCTCAGTTTATTAGTGGTGTTTGACGTTTAATACAAATCAGTCCATAAAGCCGAGTTTATGGCACAACGTCTACGTACTATTAAACTTCTGCATTCAAGCATACTTTTCGCAAAATTCTTCGTTAATGTACAAATTTGTTTATATTATTATTTTTATTAACCAGAAGGTCATAAGTATGACCGAGACAATATATGTACATACATATGTTATATCAAAGAAATTAAATTTACTTATACACAAATTCTTAAAAGGCTTCCAATATCTGTTTTCAGTATGGAGCAATTATATTTTGCTTCAATCTTGGCATTTCACCGCAGGTCCACCGATTTTGAGGCTCAAGCAACGCTTCGGCTTTACGACTAACCAATCTGTGGAAAAAATGAAAAAATAATAATATAAACAGAAGAATACGTGTTTGTTGGATTAAACTTACTATTACGTGGTTTGGATTGACAGTTGAGATTGCGCAATTGGCAATTATTGGCCACTTTGCGACAAAGTTTGCTCTTTCGGCTGCGCACACACAAGGATATACCAGCAGCGGGACATTTTCGTGGTTTCTTTGGACATGTAAGAGGTGTTGGACGTTTTGCTGCTCGCGCTATTCGTGTTGGCTTTTTAGTTGGTCTTCTCGTAGGCGTTGGTCTCGTCTTAGGGGTTGGTCTCCTAGTTTTTGTCGGTCGGGGAGTTGGTCTTCTTGTAGGCTTAGGACCCGATGGTTCTACTGTTGCAGGCTCGTCTGGCTGTGCTTGAATCGTCGCTATAATTACTAAAAGCACGACTCCGAAAACTGGAAATAATGAATTAGTGCAACTTTTTGTTAGTGCATATCAACAACTTACGCAGCACAAAGGAATTTCTAGGTAACATGCTTCCAACTTTACGTTTGCTTGTGAACTAAGGCTGTGAGAACGAATCTCTACTGACAGCACTGCAACAGTTGAAACGTGTATTTATTGTGGCGTAAAGATCAGGAAGTAAAAAAATTTCGAATTACACCTGTTTAATTGACTGGCAAAGCTAAAACACACTCAAAACAATGAACCGTTGGTGAATTGATAAAAATAATTTAAAAGCAACCTTCATAAGACACTTTATTACAGAAAATTTACCAATTATCATTTAAGTAGACAGACTTGTTTATTTATTATTTTTTACACAAGTCCATATATATGTTATATAATTGTAAATGTATGTATGAGTATTGTACATATAATGCAATTGAATTGATTGGCTATAATCAGCAAACGGATTTTACAGAATTGGCCTTTATATTGACAACAAATAGAGTGTTTTCGGTTAAAAACCGCCGAGATTTTTCTTTACCGGAATATGAGGTTTTTATATATTACTTTAACATTAACGTCCTCAGTTATGGACTAATCCCATTGTTTTTTAGCTAACGTAGTTATAAAATATAGTAAAAGGTGAGACAAATGGCTCTTCTTATACATTTAAAGCTTATTTTTGCGATAATCGAATGAAAATGACTCTCGAAATTTTTTTTAAATGCATTTATAATTTAATGTTCCTACTACTATATAGAGTAATATGTTTGAGTTAAATTTCTAATTTTATTGGTGCCTTTTAATTGCACTTATACGATAGCAACTGCTTTTTGCACTATTTTGTTTCGCCCTTTTTTGTAGTTTTTTAATTTGCTAATAATTTTTTTTTATTCTTTGTAACTTATTAAAATTATTAGAGCTTTTTATCCAATATATGTACTTTGGTTGGGCGCAGAAGTATGGACGATGAAGATATCTGATGGGAAGGCTCTAGAAGTGTTCCAGAAAAAGATTCTCCGAAAGATTTATGGGCCTTTACGCCTTTGCGATGGAGAATACCGTAGAAGGTGGAACGATGAGCTGTACGAGCTTTATAACGGCAAAGATATAGTGCAGCGAATTAAGATCCAGCGGCTCCGCTGGCTTGGTCAAGTCGTTCGAATGGATGAAAGCACTCCAGCTCTGAAATATCCGACGTGGTACCTGCCGTTGATAGCAGAGGAAAAGGGAGGCCTCCTCTGCGTTGGAAAGACCATGCGGTAAGGGACTTGGGTACGCTTGGTATTTCCAACTGGCGCCACGTCGAAAACATAAATACATACATACATTAATGAAATTTTAGGTACACGATGGCAAACTAGATGGTGCCATGCAGATTAGAACTAATGTTACAAGCATCAAGTAAGTGTCTGTATATATGGGCGCAGTTTTCTGTGTCCGTTTTGCATGCGTGAAATACTGCATCACTTATATATAATACCCTTCCGATAAAGTTTTTTGTCGTGCTCGGATGTTTCGACCTATAACTTATTAATCGTCCTGATGATATAGGCTTATGATACCAGTCCAGTTTTTTTTATTGTTCGTTTTACATACCACCGAGTCCAAAAATGCCAATTTGTTATCCTCTTCCAACTCCATCGTAAATTTGATGTCCTTATGATATGAGTTCAGTGTGTTCTTTGTTTTTTCCAATTCGTCGTCCTTCATTATGACAAACACATCTTCTATAAAAAGATTTTTTGGTATATTCATGTGCTCTTTAATGTCATTCCACTTCGTCTGTATTGCTTGTATAGCTAAGTCCGTTGGTATACTTGGAAACAGGGACGCAACATCAAACGAAACGAGACGTTCATCATCACATATATAGGAGTCATTAACCTTGTCTTAGAATTCTATTGAACTTTTTACGTTATATTTGGATTTTGTTGTCAAGTTTTTTAAAATATTAGTCAAGTATTTGCATAAATGGTAGGACGGAGAAATAATCATAGAACAAATGGGCTTTAAGGGCATATTATCTTTATGGGCTTTTGACAGACTATAGATACGAGGCGGGAGAGCTGTATGTGTGGTCACTACTTGTATTACATCCAACAATACTCTTCGATTTCTTACTGGGGCGTTTGTCACCAAGAGCTTTGGCAGAAGTAGTATTATTAGACACAGAAAATGTAGATGAGCCATCAACATTAGCATAAGTCAAAGGCATAAAAGCTTCAGCAATAACATAAGCAGTAGCACCAACACCCGACGTAACAGGAAAGGAAGCAGCAGGCAAGAGACATTGCTCGATCGGCTTCATCCGCACAGCCGCGACAGTGGTATCTTTACCATTTAGTCAGGTAGGCTATCAGTAACATTAGATCGATCAGTATCAGCAGAGCAAGAGTAAACAGTAGCAGCACCAGCAGAGCGAGAGGAGTTAGTCGCAGTATTAGCGGGAGCAGGAATATGTGATAATGCAGTCGTCGCAGCAGTGGGTGAGCGCATGGTAGTCTTATAGCGCAGTTACCCACCGACGTAGAACGGCCGTAGGTGTCAGCTGACACGACCTATCTTATGAGAGCGCCTTGTTAATGAAAACTCACCACCGTAGAATTTTCGTGTTGACGGAGAACTTACGTAGGAAATCCAAACGAATTTGATTTTTTCCGTAGAAACTTATCAGCTGATTGTTCTCTCTCTCATCATTCTCATACAAGGTTGCCACCGCGTACTTTTTTAAATCATTAAAATGTTAGTTTCCAAATACTTGAAGTATTTTTAAATTATTAGAAAAATACTACCGAATATAGCAGATTATAGCATAATATATTATTTAAATAGGTCAGCACTTCGATTTGATCATTTACATATTCAGATTTGAGAGCAGACATTTCTACAAAAACAGTTTTTAGCGAAATTGCTGAACTCTCAATATTAGCATTGTCTGTTTCACCAAACTTTTGCGTTACTGCAGTCATATGTAAGTCTTGGCGGGTTGACACATTTGCACTCGAACTAGTTGAAGAAGGCTTCGTTGCATTATTAGGAACTTCACTCACTATCTCACAAATTAAGGGAGGAGGGGAGCGAATAGACCTTCGGCGAATAGCCGCACAATTTTTGCATAAAAACTTGTTATTAGAGCTGAGCAAATACTCTAAATCAGCTGCAGAGACACTAGCACAGTCCAAATGAAATAGCTCATTGCATTTAGCACAATTTCTGTTAATAACAAGTATAAATTCTGCTTATCAAACACCAATATCGCAGAGCGCAAATAAAACACGTCCGTGTTAGTCCGCTGAACGTTTGTAAATGTAACGTTGGGTCCTGACGTAATGTCCTGTAAGTTGCTAAATCATCCAATAAACATGAAGAGCAAAATCACAACTATGGATTAAAACAATATTGTATACACGATTCCATGTACGGGTGACAAAAATAGCAAATGTCCTCGATCCGGCATAAAAAATATTGTTTAGGAAGTAGAAAAGTTCAAATGACACCGAGATAACATTTCTATTCACAAATTGCAAATATTTATTGGAATAGCTTTTATAAAAATTTGAAATGGTAGCCCTCGATATCAAGGTACTATGTATCAGTACACATTGTACATTTGTGTATGAATATTCTTCGAAAGTAACGATCGGTAATGATATATCATATTAGTCCTTCTTGCTGATGGTAACCTTTATGCATTTAGTTGCCGGTGGACGTTGAGTTGTTGGCCTAAGTGTGGGGGCTGGCCTGTGTCTTTGGGGCCTATGCGGTGGAACTATACCCTGTCTACGCAATCTGTTTAAAAATGGGCCCAGCAAATCGGCACTTTTATCCGCTTTCAATTGCTCAGCGTGAACGAATCCCGTACTTATAATCAGAACTGAGAACAAGACGGTAATTATAGAAAATTTAATCAGTGTTTAGAAGCTTACTTAAAAAATTGCGCTTGTTTACCAAATAGGAAAATATGTTTAATCAGCATATTGGCAGAAATTATTTTGAAAACACTTTGAGTCTAAAGCAGGGAATAAAATTCTAAACTAAAGCTTCTACAGCAGTGGGGCTGCATTTTATACGGGAACCGCCAAATTATTCACAGATCTATTCTACTTAAATATATATGAACTAAATTTTTTATTTTTAGCTGGATTGTTGATAAAAGCTGACAATTGAATAATCAATTGCACACGTGCACGAAATAGGAGCAAGGTTTAAAAAATCATCTTTTGTGTATGCAAACAATAAAGCGTAGTTTGTGACCTCAAATTGCTCGCTTGCATTTGGGAAATTCTCAAGATGTTGTAAAGTTACACTTTTATAAGAAATGTTGTATGAAAATACGAGTACGTATCATATTTCAACGTAAGTATATTATTTCCGGATTTTTATTTTTTGATACCATTTTAACATTTTTGCCAAAATATTTTGAAATTTCGAGTTTGTTTATGAAGAAGGATATATTGTGGTTAACTGTATAACGTCGGATATATATATATACATTAGGGCGATTCAAAATTTTAAAAGTTTAAAATATTAAAACGCTTTTGATTTTATGGTTCCTTTGGATGAAAAAATAACAGAAAAAAAAAATTAAGGTGATTCGGATAAGCGTTAGAACTGCCTATAGGACATCAAAGTTTGGAGGGTGATATATGTACATACTATGCCTATAAAACTAAATAACTTAAGTCAACATAAGAGAATTTTTTTAGCCTAATTCTATTATTTTTTTCTTCAATACTTTTTAAAATAAAAAAAAAGTATAAAATAGCTAGAATTTAAGAGTAAAGCAAAGCGAAATAAGCAAAACAAAAATATAGCGTTCCTTTAATGTTCAAAACGACAGCGTCGTCGTACTCTCAGTTGTTAGTTGTCATCTACTATTGAACTTGTAATAAGCACATTTTTTTTGTGATTTAAAATTCGTGCTATTAAATAATATAAGTGGATCTCAATAAATAAATAAATATAAAGATATTGCAATGTGCAATCTATTTAGTTGGCGAGCCTCAACTTTGTTTTGATAGTAGACGGTTGCCAACGACTCTTGAAGTGCTGAAAGTTTACTTTTATCATCACTAAAATCTCGGTAAAACTCAGAAAGATTCGATTAAAATTTTAGTACGTAGCATTTGTGAAATATGGAACAAAGCAAGTATTCCCATTGCGGATGAGAGAAACATTATAACAAAACTGGTATCATTACTAGAGAAATATCGCAAGCTGTATTTGTTAGATCTGCTGGCCCTGAAGTAAAATTATTCCGTTCATTTAGAGAATTCAGGCCCAAAATCAATCAAAATAATTATGAAGCATGTACTGAAAATCATTTAAATGAAGAATCACTACCACTGAAAGCAGAAACGATAACTTTTGCTAATGACATGTTAAAAAAACATAACAGTCAGCAATTGAGGGAAGATAATCGCGAATTTTTGGAGCTCACCCTTATAACTTGGGTGAAACTCCACCACGTGGTATTCGTTTTCGTGTTCCTGGTGCATTTCATCACGCACGGTGGATGTCGAATATGCTGTACGTTTTAAAATTATTCATCTTCCGTAAACAATTTCCTCTTGATGAGTTCCAAAGCAAAGCCTGCCTGGCAAAGCAAAGCCTGCCTGCTGTATTTATATACGGTAAAGCATGGATACAATGCCCAAACACTTGTGACGCACCTGTCAACGATCTAAATTTAAAAAGAACAATTTCTAAATATTACCCTTCTGAAAGTTATATCGCAAAGGCAGCAAACACTGCAATCAGTCGTCATTTATGGTATTTATGTGAAGAATTAGTGCCACAGAATTCATTCATTCTGATTCAAAGCCTTTTATTAGATCTGTCCGATACGCCGGTACTGAAGATCTAAGTAATAAGACAGTCGACTTTTTCATTGGTCCTGGTTCTAATGCATTCTTTGAAATCTTGGACACTAATGTTAATTTTTTAAATGAAGATATAGAGTCGTGGAGAAATAATAGATCTTATAATGATGCCAAAAAAAAGTAATGGCTTTGAAAGTGGTTAATGACTGTGCTGAAAGAGCAATTGCTCTTGCTACTACTTTGAATCAGTCTCTTACTACAGACGAGAAAGAAAAACAAATTCTGCTTCAGGTTGTGAAAGATCATCGTTAACGCTTTCCTGATCCAAAAAAAAGCATAATTTTGTAAAACAATACAAAAGAATAAAAAATAAAGGAACTTATTACTAAAATTATTTTTAAATATTGTATAAATATTATTTATTAGCTGCCACTAATATGATTTTAGACAACAATGGTAATTTTGCTCTATTATATATCACCCTCCAAATTTTGATATCCTATAGGCAGTTCTAAATCTTATCCGAATCACCTTAAATTTTTTTTCTATAAAGTTTTCATCAAAAGGAACCATAAAATCAAAAAGCGTTTCAACATTTTTACCATGGATTTTTTTTGTATGAAGCTTGAACCGCCCGAATATACATAGACGTCAGTTATAAGTTATCAGCTTTCATTTTTCTAAACGAAACACCATTAAAATTTAAACAACTGCTAAGAAATATGGTAACTTCACGATAAATACGACACATAATATGAATGCAAATAAAATAAAATTTTGAGGCTCATCAAATTTTAATATCAACAAAGGAAGTAAATCAAAAAATAGCCGTCTGTTTTCGAAATTCGAAATTTGAAGAATTAGGTAACCATGAAAAGGATTATTTAGGTTAATAACGTTTAATTTACCGAAATACACTTGTTATATACATACACATTTACTAGGGATGTAAATTTTTGGCATTTTATTGATCTTGGGATTTCCGAGATTTAAAAACGAAATCCCGGGACAGCTCTGGAATCCCGAATTTCAGGAAGTTGTGATTCGTTGTTTTTAATTAAAAAAAAAACATGTTACACGTATGTAATCGTCCTATTATAGTTGTATGCAAAATGGCATTAATACGAGTATAACAAAGAAGAACATTTTGTTGTAAGTCATGTAGTATGTATATATTTAGTTTTCTTTACAATTCCAAAAAAAAAAAACCTAAAATTTGACCAACACACCTATTAACTTATGTTTCAAGTACAAATATACGAGTAGATATATATTTCCTACATCAGCAAATGCAAATATAGTAAAAATATTTTTAATCACTGTTTGAGATCAATATTAACAGCCCAATTATGGTTCTTGATAAATCATCCCTTATTCACACATATTTAAAATTGAAAATTTACTAAGTTTTACGTATTATTTTCAAAAATAATTATTTATTTAAAATATGTTATTAACAAATTATAAACTTTTTAATATTTGTATATGTTTGATAATCTAAGAAGAACACAAAATCGGAAGTATAGAAATATAAAATAAAAATCAAGTAAAAATTAAATGCATTACCCAATCCATTTTGAACGAGGCAGAATTATTACTTCTTTTACCCTCCAACCTGGACTTAAAATTGTTGCATATAAATTCTGTCTCGCCCCCCCTTATAATAATTTCTTTTACCAAACCTTCTGTTAAATTGTATACCATTATATTGTTTGACACTCGCTCGTTGAAACTTGATAAAATTTATCTTTGAGACTTACTGCCTTATCCACCTCAACCACCTCCTCGTTAGTGTTGTTAACATCGATTTCATAAAAAGGCTCATTTTCTACCCGAGGAGGATTTTCTCCAGCTCCTTTATAATGGCAGTAAAATTAAAAGTTTCAGAAAGTCCTATTTATTAGGTTAATTAAAAAGTAAACACATCTGAACCCTCTGTTGTTTGATTATTGAAGCGGATTTATTAAAAAATGTGTTACTCAAAGTAGATTTCTTAATTTTTATTTTCTCAGCATAAAATTTAATGCGATGCCACGTATAACTAAGTCCGTCTTCAAGGGTATCTTTGACTAGGCGAAGCTGTTACAAATAATTATTTGTTTCGCCCTCGATAAATTTAAATTTCTATGAAACTAATCGTTTTCAGGAAACCCGCGATTTGAATAGACTAATTCTGGGATATTCGGGAGTTAAAAATGAACGAGATACCGGGATCTCTGGATTTTATTGAAATGCCTAATATGGACATGAATATATCGGGATCTGCGAGGTCTCATAGGAAGTTGTCGAAGAAAATAACAAGAGACAGCGTGGAAAAAATGGAAAAACGAGACAACGTAAACGTAATTACATTATATATTTCAACCAAAAGTGGAATCAAGAGCATACAAAGTAATTATTTTTTGTGGCATCCAATTTATTTTCATATTAAGTTTCTTTTTAATGATCACTTTCATGTACATATATTTTTTTCGGTGGCCGTTGTGTTTCCGGCCTAGCTAATGTAAACGACCGCTGCCTTTGGCGTCTTGGTGGTGGAAGTATACCCTTCCTGGGGGGCCTAGAATGTGAAACTGAACCCTGTCTAAGTAATATATTAAATACTGGACCCAGTAACTCAGCACTGCTATACTTAAAATCAACATTAAGAGCAAGGCTGTAAAAATAATAAGTTTAATCAATATACCATATACAAATTATGTTTACGCACCAAATAGGAAAATATGTTTAGTCAACATATTGGCTGAATGTGTTATGAAATGACTTTAAGCGTACTAAAATATTCGTGGCAGTTGTGTTATATTGTAAATGGGAAGTACAATTTTTTTTGCAGATTTATATTATCGAAATATGAATATACAACTAAACTTTATTTTTATAACTTGATTGTTGCTAATCGCTAACAATCATTTCAAATTCACTTCATTTAAGAAATTCGATGTTAAAATTTACTAAGCCTCCTTTGTGAATATTTGTTTTTGTATAGAATTCTCAAGGATTATAGCTCCTGGAAATTTCTTTCTTTGTACATTTTTACTTTGTTGTAAATCTTCCAAAGACCTTTAATTTAAACGATATATAGCTATTATTACTAAATATAACAAGCATGTACGGGGGAAATGTAAGAGAAATAAAAACTATAAATATAAAAATGAAGTACCAGTTTAGTGATTTTAATGATCATTACAAAAGTACAAAAAAAAAATATTGATTTTAGAAACAGGTCACACACATACTCGTACATCTGTGTACGGAAAAATCAGACAGTATGAAAAATTAACCAATTTTAAAGTAGTTGGAAATTAACTGCTTTGAAACAAATGCAGCAAGCGAGTCTTTAATTCTTCGTACTCGTATATTTATATGAGAGTAATACAAAATAATTTAAAAACTTTTATAGTGAAGAGAAACATATGTGTATACTTAGTATATAAATATGCTCATACACTGTACTCATAAAAACTCTCAACCGAAGAGCAGAAGGCTGTGGTGTGATTCACTTACAATTTCCAATAGAAACAGATGACGAATTGACAGCCCTTGTCGAAAATATTAACGAAGAAAACAAAACAAACCTAAAGAGATGGTTTTCGCTCTTTTGTCCAATGACGTTGTAATGAATTTCAACCTTAAACTCACGGAAAAAAAAGACTTGCTAATTTCTATCCGCTTTTGAAAGATAAGACAGTGAGCGAGCCCATAAAATGCGTGATTCTTAAAATATTTCAATTTTTTCTTTATAATTTTTAAGATACATAGATGCCTTTTGTTTCGAAAATCGTGACCCAGAGGAAGTTACCCGCAAGGCCATTCAGGCGGTAAAAAAACAATGTTTTTACGAAGTATGTATGCAGAAGAAACTAAATTAAATTTTATTTAAAACGTGTAAACTTACGTTAAAAATGAACTGAATTCCATGCTTAGTTTAAACAAAAATATGTACATATGTAAATATATTTAATAAAAACTTAACTAAAATGCGTTTTTAAAAAGTTAGAAAAGAGTAGGTATAAAATAAAGAAGTTTAAAAACAAATCGAGTTAAAAATAGTTGTAAAAAAAAAGCAGTTTTAAAGTAGCTGGAAATAAATACATACATTTTATTGCAGTTGCACAAAAAGTAATTTTAATGTTCTTTCTTTCAAATATATTTGAAACTGGTTGAAATCAAATGCAGAGTCAAATAATTGACTTGCTCCTAGGGCATCGCCATGTTAAAAAAGTTAGTTGATGACAAGAAAATAGAATGAATTTAAACCACTTGTGGTTAGAAAAAAAGTACTTTTTAAATTGCTTTTAAAGTACTTTGATTTCCGACAGGGTAAACACTCACTCTTAGGTACAGTTGGCACAACGCAATGATTCTTAATGTGCTCAAATGTGGCCTTAGTCCTTCTTGTTGTTGCTAACTTAGCGGTTGACTTTGAATTGCTGGATTATGATGTGGCACTGAACCCTGCCTACGTAGTCTATTTAATACAGGATCCAGTAAATCTGCATTTTTTTCTGCTTTAAATTGCTCGGCATGTACCAATTTCAGACAGACGATCAGCACTGAAAGCAAGGCGATAATTATACGAAATCGAAGAGGATATTTTACATACTACACAAAAGTTGTCCTTACCAAATAGGAATACGCGCTTGATTAACATATTGTCAAGTTTTCAAAGCGTTCTGAAATCAGTGCAACTATAAGAATGAAAGCAGATCTTCATTTAAATGATTGTCGCAGATATATTGTATTTTATACAGAAAACACCAAGGTGAAATCATAAAAGGTAGTGTTAACAGAACAGCTGATTTCATTCGCTTTGATGCCCTGAATTTTAAATTGCTTTATTCTGATTGGCTGCCTTTGTTATTGTGTACAGAAATTTGGCAAGCAGTCTACCAAAAAGCAAAAACAAGAAAATCATTGTAATTTTTTTATTCCTTACATACGATCGCTACACCATATTGAGTTCGTCTGGGAGCGCAAAAAAAAAATTCGGATTTATTTAAATAAAAAAGATTCAACTGAATATAAATTTTCTATTTATAGCTTAATTATATCAGTTTCCTTTCGAAAACAATTCAATCTTTTTATCGCTTTTTTATAAGTTTTGAAGTACTTTTTAATGTTTCACGCTTTTAAGTAAATTATCATACGAAATCTATGTACTAGTACTTTTTCTTTTAACCCGCTTATGTACAAACATGTGTATACACTTGCCCATATAAAAGTGCACGTGTAAGCAATTGTAATTCATTTGGACTTTCTTGGAAATTGTCGTCTTTGTGTTGAGTTCTCAATATTTTCACACTTAAAAGATAATATTTCTTCGTCGGTTATTTATTTTATTGCCCAGACATTCTACGCTTCTCTACTTTTCTACTTTATTGAACTCTTTGTCGGCCGCAGCGTATACGTAACCTAATTTTTTCGACAATTCGCCTGTGCGCTCAATAAAAACAAATACCGCAAACAATTCTGTAACGGAAATGAACTGGAAATTCGCGTAATTGGACTTGATTTAATGCTTCTTTTGTGGCATACTGTTGTATGGAGCATTTTATTGTTGTGTCGACATGTGTTCTAAACAGGGTTAACCGCGAGGGTTGCCGTGCTCGCATGCCATTTTTGGTAATTTCCTTTTTATTATTTTAATATGGCTTTCGAACACTACAGTGTGAAGCGCCTTTTTGCTTTTGTTTTGCGTGTTTTGTATTTTTTTCTCGTTTTTATTCTATTATGGTGGAAGTGTAAATTATTTTATCGTGCAGCTTACCCCACGTATTTATGTCTTACCGGAGTAAGTATAAATTTGAGTTTCCATGAACTTTATTACGATCGCCCTCTAACCCAATTGTATGTACTCAGTCGTAGAAGACTATGAAAGATGAAAAATTTTGATGGCTGCTTTTTGCTTTGCACGACTTTATTTTGCCTCCCGCACACAGCAATGCAAAGCTTTCGTTGTGTTTGTGTACATTTAAAAGTTAATGACTTAGAAAACAATTCTTGTGAAGCTATTTAGTGGCATATTCTCACTGTCTAGTTTATTTTATTTCTCACTTCTCCTTCCACGCGTTTAGCTTGGGCTACATTGCCTTATTTGAATGGCTAATTAGGTTATGCTTTGGTACGCTCTTTCCAGCTTATTTATGAGTTTAACGGAATGCAGAGGTTTGGTTTTTATCTGCAACACTGCCGCAGAAGGTGGAAAATAAAGATTTTATATGTTAATTTATTTTAGAGGAAGTAGTTTAATTAATGTGGAAAAAGAATAGACTTAAGGAATTAATTAAAAAATTGGAACCTGTTGTATTAAAGATATACTATTTTGCTTTATTTTGTTTGCTTTAATATTTCAAATAAGGCTTTGACTTTTAAAATTGGAAAGATTGCTATTTTTGATTACACGGAAGGAAATTTGCGTTCATTGACGAATAGGAAATGACAAAGTGCACTTATACAAAATAATATTTCATGGATTTATTTTTACTTACACTTGAGTTCTTTAGGAGGGCGTATTTTCGAGTTCTTGTGATTTTTCTATTTTTTTAATGTTATTTGCTACTATTTTTATTTATTTGTTTAATATTTTATATAATATTTTATATCTTATGAATGTTGATCAGTTGTATCGCTTTTTATAAAATAAATTAAGTAACGAACCATTCGGAGATTATCTTTTCAACTCTCTTCCTTCAATACCGTCAATGTCCTATGAGTATGATTTTAAATGACCCCGCTGAGTCTTGAGTCTGATAATCAATGACATTTCAGCACACTTTGCCACACATTGATTTATTTTCACATAATTTCACTCAAATTGAAATACAAATTCATGTACTTAAACTACTAAAAAAAAATGTCTAGAATTCTGTTTTTTCAGGATTTTGTGAAATTGTTTGCTTATCTTGCACACTCACTCAAATTTTTTATCTGCTTCTAATACTCTCATCAACTCCTCCAGAAATATATATGTTTTTCTGCGATTTGCATAATTCGGCTGGTTTAAATTTTTTCTCTTACTATTAATTTGAAATATTTTAAGAAAACATATGAATAAAGTGCCTTTTTGCAGACAATAATTTGTTACCTTTGTGGAATAAATCTTTGTTTTTTGTATATCTTATAAAGTTGATTCCAAACATTTTACAAAGTCTTTTTACTTCATAAAATTTATTATCATTTTCACCTAAGAAATTTGTGGTTAATTGCATGTTTAGCAATATTAAAGTAACATTTACATGAAAGTTAATTATTCATTTGATTGAATTCAAATGTGATTGTAATGTTTTTTTTTGTTAGTTACTGTTAATCACTGTTTGAGACCAATATTAATATATTGCCATTCAGTAAAAAAAGAAATACATCAAGTAAAAATTAAATTCATCACCCATTCCGTGTTGAGCGAGGCAGAATTATTCCTTTATTAGATCAAAATGCAATTTTAAAGAAATTTAAGCCTTAAGTGTTTTGTCCTCCAACCTAAACCTAAATTTGTTGCATTGTAAATCTGCAGTGGAGAAGCACTGAGAGATTTCTATAGGACATAGCCTTTATTGTCCCCATTACAAAAACTATCAATTTCTTTTACCAAATCTTCTGATACAATTTTATTCATTTCGATTATTAGACAATTGTGAGCTGCTCCTTAAAACTTGATGCAATTTATCTTAGACACTTTCTGCCTTATCCACTTTAAGCACCTCGTCGTTAGTTCGATAAACATCGCTTTCATAGTAAGGCACAGTTTGCTGCATATTAAAATTAAAAATTAACATTTTACTAATTATTATGAGCGTGTTTGAACAATGGGCAATCCAAGGTGAAAGTTAAGTAACTACAGTTGCAATTATATTAATATACAATCGCGTCGAAAGACCGCACCAATCAAGTATTTACATTCGACATCTGGTTACCGAATTAAATTTGCGACACATACGAATAATCCTCAATCAAAATATTTATAATCCAAAACTACATCTGCCAATCAACCTCAATTTATGCTCTTTAAAATACAAGCTTAAATTAAACAGGTGCTCTGTTAGACCTTAAGTGAGTATCAGTTTATAAGAAACTACAACCAATTATACAGAGATATTCGTATTTAACAAAATTCTTTTAATGTGCTCGCAAACGAATAAGTTGAGCAAACGCCGTCATTTTCGTACATATTTTGCCACACATTAAATATTCACCAAAAGAATATTATTTAAAAAAAATTTCAATTTGGCAACTGTGCGCAAAACGTGTCTGCCACAAATGTACTGATGCAATCAAAACACATGCCCGCAAAGAAGGATAAAGCCGCTGGAAGATGAAGGAGCAGGCCGCAACCGATGCAAGTCGTTTTGGCACGTTCATTTTGCACAAGACCAACTCACAAATGCATGAATGCGTAGTTTCGTGCGAATATTTGCTGACACGTATTTAACAACAGTCATAGTATATGTTTATAACATATATGTATGTATATAGCAGTTGTCAGACAGTTAGGCAGACAGGTACTCGTAGACAAATTGCACGGAACTGACATGCACACGAATGGTATGTGTTATATCGTAGTGATGGTGTGTGAGTTGTGTTGAGAGTCGAAGAGCTGAGGAAAGATGAGTACACATCTAAGGCAGCTAGAGCTACATACATATGTGTTGTATTGAGCGGGTGATTTAGTTTACAAGTGTGCGCATATCAGCCCGACTGTTTTGTCATGCCAATTCTCATATGAGCTGCGACACAAATACTCGTATAAGAAAAACTGTCAGTACACGCGCATTAGCAAATGCAAACACATACGTATGTACATATGTACATATCTAAATACATTTGCCAAAGTTTACATATCATCAATATATCGCCGACGTGTTGGTTCGACTGAAATTTACAGTTAAACTAAGTTTTCTATCTGCTTGCTTCGTTACAATCAACGACTTGCCGACAATGGATAATCTAAATGTAAACATGGCATATATTCGTGGCTGGCTGGCTGGTTGACTGGCGTTTGGCTGTTTCTTAGCAAGAATACATACATATACTCAACACTCCCTACTGTTAACTGATTTCCTTGTATTTGTTATGGTTACTTTATGCTCCTTCTACGCTGTACATACCTGCGTTAATTTTCCATTAACAATACTCAACGATTCCAATGTTGCCCGTACATGCCGCAAACTGTTATCCTTTAATGTCTCGAGGTGTGAGTGTGAAAATTGCAAATGCCTTACATTGACACCTGGTTGAAAGACATCCTGCGAGAGAGACGTGACCGAACGATCGAAGTCATAAATGGATAATGAATGTATTGGTGATGAGATGCGTTCCAATGTGTTGCGCAACGACATGGCTGTCGTGCCAGGACACTCGAGGAATAAGCCTGTCAAATATAAAGAAACAATTTAAAGGTACTGCATAAGAGAAAAAGCATACATATGTATGTAAGTATGTGTGTTTTTTTAAAAGACGAAATAAACATTCATATGAATTTTACAAAATGTCAAGCGTATTCAGCTTGTTATTACTAGCGTACAGTCGCATTGAATGGAAATTGGCGCAATAAGGTGCCTACAAAGTTTTTATTATACCATGTACTCGTATTCACTAGGTCAAACATATTTTCTGATCCCAGATTTTATTCATGAACCGCACAATATTGAGGATACGTCTAGATTGTGGATTTTTATTATGAATATGTGCGTAAGCATATGTGTGTGTATTGTAAAATTTTGTTCAAACAGTTGTCTATTTTATCTATTCAATAGAACAACATATGAACAGACACGAAATAAAACGCAATAACTTCACTTATCAAATTGTTTCGATTTCTTATAAAATTTAATTCTAACAAGTTAGTAAAGCTAAATTCGGGCGAAACCGATTTTAAAATACCCTAGCGATATATTTTTGTATGGGCGGTGCCCATAATTTCATAAAAACCACGTAGCTTTGTTTTAAATCGTTGCTAGTATTAAAATTTACTCAATTTGTTCCAAAAAATACTGAAAAACGAAATTTTTGCATTTTTCAAATTTTTCATTATATGGGAGGTGGGCGAGGTTATGGTCCGATTTAAATTTTTAACGATGATAACAGCTATATTGAGGAAAGATTGGTGACCAAATTTTGTGACGATACCTTACACCGTTATTGAGATACAGACATTTTTCCGAAGTGGACGTGGCAACACCCATTTTTCAAAATTTCATAAATACCTAATTTCTCGGTTCAAAATCGCTCCAAATACCGAATTTCACTCAATTTGTTTTAATAGATACCGTAAAACCAAAGTTTTTGCATTTTCAAAAACTTCCGTTATATAGGCGGTAAGCGTGGTTATGATCCGATTTCAAAACTTTTCTACGATAATAACAGCAATATCAAGGAAAATATGTCTACCAAATTGTGTGACGATAACTAATACTGTTATTGAGATACGGAAACTTTTTCCTAATTGGGCGTGGCAACGCCCGTTTTTCAAAATTTCATAAATATCTAATTTCTTAGTTCAAAATCGCTCCAAGTACCAAACTGCAACCAATTTGCTGTAATAGATACCAAAAAACGGATTTTTTGCATTTTTCAAAAACTTTCGTTATATGGGAGATGGGCGTGGTTATTAACCGATTTTAACCATTTTCAATACCTACGCTGTCCAAAGAGCAATCTATATACCAAATTTCATTGAGATATCTCAATTTTAACTCAAGTTATTGTAACCACGAACAGACAGTCAGAGCTAAATCGATTCCTCTTTTCATTCTGATCATTTCAGTATAAATATGTATATATCTATCTCGATTATTTTTTGCTGTTACAAACAACCGTTATGCAAAAAATGTTATAATACCCTTGTGAGCAAGTACGCTCGGGTATAAAAAAGCGTTTGTTTCTAAAAAAAACACTGCTTTAGACAAAAATGCAACATATTTCCCTATAATATTTCGCCTATAATATTTCCCTGTGGCAATCATCCCTTTGGTACACCTAAGTACAACAAAACCCAGAAGCTGATAGACTGCCAGCTGAGTTATTCAAATACAGTAGAGAAGAGTTAGTAAACGGGATCGATTGATAGTCCTTTTCTTTCGGCAGAAGTTAATTTCAATGTCCCTTCTCGTGTTTCGAGGCACTTTAAACCCATTTTTCTGAATCAATGTAAAACAAATTTTGAACTGAATCAGCCATTCCGGTGTTTGTGTCATTATTTTAACTTGCTTGCGGGAAAGGAGGGTTATTATCGTTGGGTTTATTAATATTATTAAAGCGTATGCACCAGCTTATCTGCAGAGTATGGTCGGACGAATGCATGCCTACTGATTGGAAGCTAAGTGTACTTCTACAAGAATCCACAAGTGTACAATCCACAAGAAGGGTGTTACTGCAATTCGCGCCATATCGCGGAATCAGCCTTCTTTACATCGCATATAAAGTTCTGTCGAGCGTATTGTGTGAGAGACTAGAACCCACCGTCAATGAACTGATTGGACCTTATCAGTATGACCTTAGACCAGGTAATTCTACTAGATCTTTGAAAATATCCTCTCAAATAAGCTATTAACGAACGGCTTTCAAGTCAGCATATTGAAAGAGTGGGACCTAACCTGATTTGTGATATTTTCTCACGAGAATATATACCAAGGATGAATTTTAACGTTAAATTTAACCGTTCCGAAATGTTTTCTCTTGTTTCGGTTGAAACATTTCAAAATATTATCGTTAAAGCAATTATCACCATAAATTTCATTACGTTTTTAACCGAAACGAAATGCGGGCGTTAACGTTAAAACGTTAATAAAAACGTTAAGAAAAACGCTGGAGATTCACTCGTCGCAAACAGAAGCGCAAACAGGCGCAAACAGAAGCGCTGCATACTTTTAGACACATTACAATTAAAGAAAACGGTAATTTTATAACGTTGCAACATTAACGATTTGATTTCGTTTTGATAACATGGCGCCGAAACGCAACAAACTCATTTCGTTAAGTTTATTTTGCTCGTTAACAAAACAAATTGGTATCGTTTCGTTTGTTGAGCAGCCCTGATATATATGTACATATTTGTACGAGTATATACTACATACACATACTATTAGCATATAAATACATATATGTATGTAAGTATATGGGTTAACATTTTTAAAGCGAGCCATTAACTATTTTTTATCAAAATCTAAATCGATTTCAGTTAAAAAAAACTAGGTAAGACCGTAGATTTTATTTATCTAGATCGAAAATAAATCATTTTAATTGTAGTTGACCCATGCCTATTCATCCCAATAGGCACCAAGGAGAGCCGAGACCGAAACAAACACAGCATCACTGTAGGAGCTCAAGACTATACCAAAAAACTACCTATTAGAAGTGCTTCGAAGTTTGATAAAAGCGTTGGCACAAGTGCATTGTATATGTGGGTATGTGACTATAAATAACATACACATGTTTTATTGTTTTCTGCCAAAATGTAAAAGCTTCTTTTGATTTTATTTACGGAGAAATATTTATCTAGTTGAAAACTCAATAGACATTATTCTCGGGTTTTGAATTTTTTGGTTTACGACATTCTTGCAGCAAAAAAGCGGCGTGTTAAGATAGGGGAAAATGTAATTGCTTGTTCGAGACGATATAATTTTGAAAACATAACGTTTCGGAAAATGTAAAAAAATCAGTAATTTTTAATGAATTTTTCAACTTCAAAAAATCACTGAAACGTTGAAGTGCACCAGTCTAATGTTAGAACAAAATATTTTCAGTTGAAAGCCCTTAATTGCTGATATCAAACCCTTACAGTCAATTGATTGGTCGGTATTTTGTTTTTATCGGGCATGGGACTCCTTAAAGTGTGGAAGTAAGTACATACATTTATATATACTATGTAGGTTAGGTTAGGTCAGGTGGTAGCCCCAAGAATTGGGCTCACTTAGACTAGATTTAAAGTCCATTGTGGTACCACTGGTATAATTATACCCTATTTTATTTTAACCTGAACAGAGACGATACCCACCGTAAGATGCATATATATATTACAAGAAGCGCCGCGAGCTCGCAATGAAGGTGCGCAACCTACTTATGTTTACCCCACAGAGCCTCTCTGGAGCATCGAAGACGTACGATCCCAGGTGCTTAAATCTGAGCCTTGCGAAGGCTGGGCAGCTGAGAAGGTAGTGTTGAGAAGATTCCACCTCATCATCCTCCATGCAGCTGCCGCACCTCGGGTTCGAGATAATGCCCAGCCTTACGGCGTGAATTCCCATTGCGCAGTGCCCGGTCAGTACCCCGATCAAAGCCGAGAGCAGTGGCCTGGTTGTGCTCAGTAACTCCGCAGACCGCCCGCGGTCCAGCACCGGCCAAAAGGACCTTGCAACTTTGCAAGTCGGTGTTTCCGCCCAGCGTTTGCCGAGCCGACCGAAGGCCCATTTTTCCAGGAGCAGACCGCAAGTGGAAAGGGGAATCCCAATGCCCTTCCTCAACGGAGCGATATCCTCTGTTGTACCCTTTCGGGCCAGCTCATCCGCACGGCAATTTCCGGCTATGTCACTGTGTCCTGGGACCCAGATTAGCCGGATGTGGAAAACCTCTGACGCGGCCGAAAGGGAGGTCAAGCATTCGCCGACCAATTTTGACCTCACCGTCAGCGATCCCAGGGCTCTAATGGCGGCCTGGCTGTCGGAGTAGATGTTCACCGCCCCCCGAGGTGTGGTTATACCAGCCAGGCGGTCCACCGCTTCCTTGATTGCAGCTACTTCTGCTTGAAAAACACTGCAAAAATTTGGTAACCTGAACTTAATACTGAGCGATAGTTCCTCGCAGAAAACACCCCCTCCAACTCTGCCCTCCAGTTTCGATCCATCCGAAAACAGGTTCACTGCACCTTTACACCAGAGGTCATCTCCCTGCCACTCCTCCCTTGATGGGATGTGTGTGGTGAAGGATCCTCTAGGGGCAATCTTCGGCGCGCACAGGTCTACCTCCTCCGGGATGAACTCGAATTGTCTTAGGATCGCTGAGTGCCCATTCATCGGTGTTAGAGAAAACCCGGCACTCCGCAGCCTGATGGCAGAGCAAGCGGCGGCAACTTTACCCGCCAAGTCCACGGGGATGATGCCAAGCATCACGTTTAGAGCCAGTGTTGGGGTGGTGCGTAGTGCCCCACTAATGCCAATCAAGGCGCTTCTCTGCACCCGTTCTAAGATTTTAGCTAGAGTAGATCTGTCTAGTGCGTTCCACCAGATGAAAACTCCATATAACATAATTGGTTTAATGACAGTTTCATACAGCCAGAGGACCACTCTTGGAGAGAGACCCCATCTCTTTCCGATGGCTCCCCTACAGCAGTATAACGCGACCGACGCCTTCTTGACCCTATCCTCGATGTACGGCCTCCAGTTCAGCTTTCTGTCCAGAATAACCCCCAAGTACCTGACTCTGTCAGAAAGCACAAGAGGAGTGCCATCGATGGAGGGTAATTGTGCATCCGGGACCCTATGCTTCCTTGTGAACAAGACCAGCCCCGTCTTGTTGGAATTTATAGATAACCCACAGCTTGTGGACCATTTTGTCACCAGATTAAGGTAACCTTGCATGAGGTCATACAGCGTGGTTAGGAACTTTCCTCTCACTATAAGCGCCACGTCATCAGCGTAGGCAACAACCTGACATCCTCTCCCCTCCAACTTTTCCAGGACCTCGTTAATAACGACTATCCAGAGAAAGGGAGAGAGAACCCCTCCTTGTGGAGTGCCCCTGCTCACCTTTTGATGAGTCGACGCACTCCCCCATTCCGCCACGACAGTTCTGTCGCAAAGCATGTTGGAGATAAACCTAATTAAATTGGACTCGACCCCGAGCCGACCTAGGGCCAGCATAACCGCGTTCGGGAGAACATTGTTAAAAGCTCCTTCAATGTCAATAAAAGCTCCCACTGCATACTCCTTGTGCTCGAAGGACTCTTCGATTATTTTAACTGTGGAGTGCAAAGCAGACTCCACAGATCTACCTTTCATATAGGCATGTTGAGAGAGACTTAATTTCTCGCGTGGAATTCTATTTCTGATGTATAGGTCTATCAGTCTCTCTAGGGTCTTCAGGAGGAAAGACGAGAGGCTGATTGGCCTGAAGTCCTTGGGGGACACGTGAGAGCTCTTCCCCGCCTTGGGAATATATACTATGTATGTATGAATGCACATTAGCGGGGTATATGTTAGTTTGTTTACTCTATATCCATTAATAAACGCCTGAAATGCACATACGAGTACGTTCTGTGAAAGTGAATGTTGTTGTTGTTGCTTCCGTTGTGCCATTTTCTGTGTCATTTTATGTTGTTGAAATTAACTACACAAAAGTCGTCATCTTTTGTAAGCGACTAGCAAAAGAACTGGCTGTCAAAATTAATGGTCGTTTGTAAAATTTGCTAGCAAAACAAAACAAAATGAGAAATGCTTATAAGAGGCGTTCCAATTTCCCTTGGTACTTTCCAACGATTATTCACAATAGTACCACTTTCTCACTTTCCAACAGTTTCCATGAGATCGGCTATTTTTTAAGCGAGTTCATTTCAACCCGCTTATTTCAACTCAACTCGCTTATTTTTGCTGTTGCTTTCCACGCTAACCGATAAGCCACCTAGTGTTCTTTTGCAAGTCGCTTACAAAAGATGAGGCCTATAGTTAAGATTTAAATTTTTTTTGGTTATCCCCATGGTACAATAAAAAGATAGTAGTATAATGTTACCAGCTGATTGGAGTTTTTTCTAATATGTGGTCCATAACAAGTCAAACTTTGTTTGCAAAACCAACTTTTGTTTTCAAAAACAGAAAAAAAAACTTTGTTTACAAAACAATCTTAGTTTACATTTTGCATAATTATCATTTCTAATTTATATAAATTTTGCGTTAACGTGATTTGGAAACATACATACATATGTATGTACGTATGTACATATTCAGAAATGAGTCTTTGTGTTATAAATTACGGAGAACAGAACAGAACAGGGCTTCGGCATGCCGCTTTCTGCAAACAGTTGTGTGTGTTCCGACCATTTTTTGCATTTTTGAAGGCATACCTCGTGAGTCTTTCCAGAGTTTTGTTACCAGGAGGAATGCTTTCTGAACACCCATTGTAGTATGATGCGTCTTGCACTGAAAACAAATGTGTTTTTTTACATGCAAAATGTAGAAACACGTACATTTTCTTTACATTTAAAATTATCAAACTCGTCAAATTTGAAATATCTACTTTGACGGGTGATGGAGATGAACCACAACAAACCACAAATTATACCCCAGAGCTGCATTTCCTTTAATACTACTACCTGTTTAATGTGCCTTGGGTTATCCCTAAACCTTATTTTAACAGTAACATCAACAAACTTAATTTCAACGAAATTCAAGTTTATAAGAATAATACATAAAGCGGTTTTATCGATAATTGCTGTACTCGTACGAGTATGAGGTCCAATTTTATTATTACATTCGTACTTACCATCCTCGAATTTGTAGCAAGGACATGCCGAATTCTCATCAAAACTTGGACACTCAATATTGTTATGGTTACTGTGATCAGTATCAATCGAACTGTGAAAGCCCACGGCACCGCTGCCGCTCGCACTAAAACCGCTGCCACCACCGCCTTTGCTGAAATCACCAAACCGACTTTCAACGCCGGCGCTGCCGCTACTAGCGAATCCATTACTGAGCGAGCGGGAGACGCGGTACTGACGCGCCCTCAAAGGGTTTTGCCTTGCTTCGACGACGCTGCCGTCCTTGGCGTTGGAATAAGTCCATTGATTTCTGCTCCCACTGGACGACTTTCGAATGCTTTTGCTTTTAGTATAGAGATATTTTTCTGTTGCCATCAATTCACTTACTAAGTGTTCATAACTTCTCGCCTGCGTATTCGTCATGCTATTTTTGTTGCTTTTAGTCTTGTCGTCCGCGATGCTAAATGTTGTTTTTGTAGCTGTTGTTGGTGCTGACAGCAATGCTGATGTAAATGTTTGCATTGCTTCTGGCAATACTGTTGACACTGTCAGTGCTCGCAACTTGCTCTCTGCCATTCGCCATGCTTGCTGTGGTGCGTCTTCTGATGCGGTTATTTGAAGTACGCTGGCCGTGGTTGAAGGAATTATGATGTTTTTGATGGTGACGTTGGCGATGTTGGTGATGTGAGCGACATTACTGATATTGCTGGTCATGATGTTGTCATCACTTTGCATTGCTGGCAGCAACGTCGTCAAGTCGACTGAAGGTGTTGGCTTTACTCTTGTTATTGTAATTGTATCTATTAATTGTGTTGTTGTTGTTGATGTTGCTATATACTGAGGTTTAGTATTCGTTGCAGTAGGCAGTGCCATGCAAATGACGAGTACAAGGCAAAAGCGCAGCCATTGCTGTTGCTGTTGTTGCGGCTTGAGCACGGAGCGCAGGCATTCGGACAACGAAGCATCGCCTTGCGATGATCCGCAATTCAACTGTTGCCATAGATAATGCGGCCAATGCAAATGCTGAGGCGTGTGGATGGCATGGTGACTAGGGTTTGACTGTTGCTGTCGTACTGGGCGTTGTTGTTGCCGTTGCATTTTCAATTGCATTTGATCTCGATTTGAAATTCGTTGCGCAATAGGGTGACTGCTACTTAGACTTCTGCTGGGTTGGCCACGACGATGCTGCCGGCAACCGCTACTGTCAAGACACGGCTTCACCATCTGCTTTGATTGCAAATCCATCGTTGTAAGCATTGCAGTGGTTCTTGTTGTTGTTGCAGAGGGGATCCATTTCGTTGGACATGTTCGTGTTGATTGTGTCGTCCACGGTACTGCTGAGTCATATGTTTTTGCTGTTGTTTCAATGTGCTGGCTTGCAACTGTTGCCAATGTCGCACTCATTGCTTCAATAAACAGCCGCTTTGAGTGCTGTGTTTGTTCGTGTTTCGTGTCGTTGTTGTTGTTGCTTTAACTATGATTGCCCCTAGCACCGTTTAACAGCGTCAAGTTTTGCAATAACCGTTGTACTGCTTGCAATCCACAACTTGCAATTGATGTTGCTGTTTGTCATTCACAATGATTATGCTGTCGCTTGCCGTCGCTTACAGGGGCAATATCTACCGACGGTTACCTGCTTTGTACAACCGCTGCCAGTAATCACTCGTTACCCCTCCTTGGGAGAGTTTCTGAAACAATTGCCTTGAGTGTTTTGCGCGATTTACTATTAATGCCTGCTGTCACGTGCTCTGGTTTCTGCCATTTGGATTATTGCCGCAGAATGTAAATGTTTTAGGTTGGCTCGTAACATTGGGCAAATTTACAATTGGCAGCGTTTAAAGAGACAAAGTCGACTTAAATTGTAGTGCAAGACTTGCAGTAGCAATTAAATTTGTATCTGAAAGAGAAAATTCGAACAAATTAGTTTACATGGCAGTCGTAACGTTTCAGAAGTGATTCAGTTTTATTAAAATTAGGAGTACTTGTGAGTGTGCATATAAATTACATTTTTTTTTTAATTTTTACACGCTTTTGGGGGTTCTTGACTGAGCACCACTCATTACAAAACCAACCGGTCACAACAATAAAGTGGGAAGTAGCCTTCATGTTAGGTTAGACATTTAACAGAGCATTGGCGGATTATCAAACAAATCCAATATGAACCCCAACAAAATTTCGAACATTCAGATTTTTCTCGAGTTTGCAGTTTTGTAAACCGTTCACTTCCAGTATATCAATTTGTAAATTTAAAGTCGCTAAAAATTATCGTTGATTTTTGATAGTTTTTGTACCGACGAACAATTTCTGCCATACAACGCAAACTCGTGATTTTTTTATGTCGAAGAATTTGAGGAAGATTCTTAGTAAAACTTTCTCCCATAATCAACGGTAGTTTGTTGTCAACTTGAGCTTGTACTTGATAGAACTATGTAACACATATTGATTCAGCGTACTCGACATTTTTTTTTTAAGTTTTTGAAAAAGATTTTTATGTACTCGAACTTTTAATGAAACTTTTTTGAAGAATAGTTAATTTTTGTAAAATGTTTGAAGTTAGGTTTGGGAATTCTCTGTAACTTAATTTAAAATTGAAAAAATTGAATAAACAATTATAAATGATCGTATTTGGTGCGCTTTTACGAACTATGAATTGGGATATTTTGCAATTGTTAACTTCGTCAAGCATGTCAGAAATTCGAACAGAATAAACGTAACAAGTTGACGTGCGGATTGCTTTCTCTGCAAGAGAACTCAGCGGCTCACACTTTTCGGATTGTGTTAAATGCCTCAAAAGATATGAGATTCAAAAAACTTTACAGCAAATTTGTGAGTTATACTATTCTTTAAAAAAAAAACTGCAATAAAATCGCAGCTGCAATGTTGCACATACTTTATCGATTATGTATGTACAAATACAAATAGAACAGCTCAATAAGCTCATACATACATACATATGTACATATTTATATATTTTTGTTTGCGTTTGTATGCGTTAAAGCATAAATTCAAACGATATTTGGCAATGCTGCCGCCATGGTTTCCTTCCCCAAGTTTCAACCGAATGCGCTAAAAGCATTCAATTTATTTTTTGGACGCGCTCGTTTGACAAGCACTTCCTAACCATCCACTTCCGCCTCAACGCTACGTTTGACTCATTCATTATTCTCACTTACATGGAATGTCCCCTGGATTCCATTTGCTCCGAAACGCAGAGCAACAACTACAACAACAATACTCCTAGTTGCTGCATTTTTGTTTAAGTTTTTACTTTCTTTTTCCGCAAGAAAATTTGTCACCAAATGGCCGTGGCTTAAAAAATGCGAACGCCAACAGATTTGGGCTGAGCGAGCGCAGTGCGAACAAAAGGCGGTCGGTGTTAGATCAATTCCCAGTTAAAGTATGTATCAACAACAATAACATACAAAAATTGCTGCCGAATTGGAGTCTAATTTTTTACATCGCGTTAGTTTTGCTTATTCCATTACGGGCGCCAGTAGTATGAATTGCCCAGGCGGCACCAATGCGAACTTTTACAAGCGAGTAGATGCACGCAAACTAACTACGATAAGTATGCGAGGGGAGTGCCATGGTGGCTAAGCGAAAATGAGCGAAATGTGTCAAAAAGTGGCAATTTCAACAGTGCCACTGATTTTCGCAGACTTTCATGGTTTGCTGCCTGTTGTGCTACTATTCCATGTACATATACATATATACATGTCTGTATGTATGTATGTATGTATGTATGGATGTATTCATACTATACTCGCTAGCAGCTGTGCCATGTTGTTGAGAATTTTGGTAAAGCGAAACTAAGTGAAATTTTTTGAGTCTCTGCCATGGAATTTCGGCGCGTCTTCTGGGTAATTTTTCATGCTGATTTGCTTTGGAAATCTTTGCGTGGGCGATGTAAGTGAAATAAACACCAAGCTAGAGCGAATAACGACGCCGAACGCTGGTTGAGCAAAAGAAGCAAGTGAAACAGTAGCACTTTGGCGAAATATGATGTGCGGAAATTGAAGAAATTTCAAATACACAGAGATGATAGGTGTTTCCGCTTGAAGTTTGTAGATATTTTGTGCTACGTGATCCTAGAAATTTTTCATTGCAGACATATTACGTTTCAGTTACAAAGTACATAAATGGTAATAATAAATTTTAGGTAGACGTAAACACTAAAAAATGCAACTTAACTTAAATGGAGTTGAAAAAGTGATTTGAGTGTAAAAATTCTCACGAAGTTTAATAGGATTTTTAAAAAATAAAAAAAAGTTAACTAATTTATATTGAAGTGATGGGTGTTTTGTCAGCTTTATATTACATTTACGCATGTATGTATATTTTTGGCAGTGTGTTGCATTGACATATTTGCAATTTTTATAAAATTTAAACTTAACAAAAATTATTTGTTTTTTTTGTGCAGAAATAGCAAATTCATTACAATCACATCACTTTTTCTTGCCAAATATCTTGTCATTTGAAATATACGCCACTTCCTGCCCAATGTTACTAGAAAATTATGAATCTCACAACTTCCGTCGCTTAAACCTTAAAGTATATGAAATTGCAGACCTATTTCCATGAACGCTTTTTTCTTTGTTTTTGATTATTCTTTGTTTCTGTACTTTGTCCGGCGGCGGCCAAGTTGTCATTTGTTTTGCAATTTGCATTCATTTGTCGGATATGCACATTATGCTGGCAGTCGGAGCTTTGCTGATTTTACTTTCTTAGTAGTTTTTGGACCAGCCGTTCAGTGTCTCCACAGATTTTCAAATGTTAGTCAGGTCAAGAATGAGAATTTAATGGAATTTGGCAGAAAGAAGGAGAATACCTAAATTTTACAAATTTTGAATTTATTGTTGAATTTTTGGCCACAAAATCGCAAAAAAAAAGGTCGAGTTAAGTACATACATGTATAAACTTTTATACATATTTTTTTAACAAAGCACAAACACTTCATTTAAGATATTTGAGGCTGATTCGATATTTTTCTTTAATATATACATACATACGAGTACTTCGAATACGTATTTATAGAAAATCAATCAAACAGCTCACAATACATCAAATAGGAATTGAAAATAAAATACTATAGCATGAGACAAAATATTAAGTTTAAAACCAACACTTCGACAAAATTGGCAACTGCAAAACTTTACATTCTAATTAATTTTCTAACGTCGTCTGCAGTAAGAATTCAAAAAGGGATTAATAAAAAAATTAAAAAGTTTGAGAGGGAAGTCAGATTTGAAAAACATCATTATCCTAAAAATTTCAAACGAAACACATATGTAGATAAGGAAAGCTGCTAATTTTGTAACTTAATTACACTATGCAACATCAGAAAAAAAATCACCGATATCCCGAGTGGTGATTCGTATTAGGTATACTTAATAAACAAGCGAAAAGAAATTCATATTTAGAAATCACGTCCGAAATCATAATTAACGGTATTCTTACTTTATTTACCTTTTGTTACACTTAGTTGAGGGTAGCTATAAAATTATATCATTGGTGTGTACAAAAGTCGTCAAAACATTTAAATTATTTATAAATTTACAAAATGCCCCGTGTTTGTGTGAATTCTCATAACTTATTTTGTTACGTTTGTGGTCAATTTACTCCTAAAAGTGAAACAAAGCCATTAAAATTGCCATTAGAAATCAAGACAAATCATTAGTGCCGAAAGTGTCTTGTTTAAAATGTTATAAATATTCGGTGGGTTAATACAAGGGTAATAATCAACAGATGCCTTTTGGTGTACCAATGCAGTGGCGTGAACCCAAAAATCACGTTGACGACTGTTACTTCTCTTTAACAACTGTGAAAGATTTTTCAAAAAAAAAGTATACAACTGTGTCATCAGTGTCAATGCCGCTTCCACATTCTCCAGACATTCCAGCATCGGAAAGATTTAGAATTTCGTCAAGTTTATCGAGTCCTATTGAAGAAGAAGATGAAGCAGGTCCTTCATTTGATTAGTCAATCAGAACTCAATGACCTTGTTAGAGATTTAGATTTGATCAAAGAAAAATCTGAAAGATTAGGCTCGAGATTAAAACAATGGAATCTATTGCAAATGCGTTGTGGTAGATCAATTTTATTTCAGAGTTTCAAATAGTTTTAAGGTGGCGAATCGTCATTACATACAGTGAACGCAGTGAAAAAAAAAATTTACTTTGTTGCATAGTGTTATCTAAACAACTTGCCGATGCCGACAGAAATTCTTTGAAGATGTAAGCGACATCGTTCCAAAAAATATAAACATTTGGCTACTAACGAGTTGACTGTTACAGCCAAAATAATTATCTGCATTTGAGTAAGTTTTAAAAATAATTTCGCAGCCCAGAGTTTTCAATGCGTTCTAACATAACAATTTTTGTTTACATTACTGTAAATTTCTTCAAAGTAGTTGACTGTAATCTCAGAAGCACTCCATGGATTTGAAATAAATATTCTCCAGCTTACAGTTAATACCAGGAACTAGTACCCAAATTAAAAATTTGTCTAGATATACTAATGTCCTTCATTCATCTTTTTTTTTTAATTTGAAAAAAACAATATGAAAAGTTGTATAACTTTTCACGCAAATAACTCAAGTACTAACAAACAAAAAATTGATGTGTTATACCATTTTTTTGATATACCATACATATGTATATAGAATATATCGAAGATTATAATATAAATTCATTCTCCTGACTATCCCTAACCCCCTAAAGGATTTAACGTTCATTAATCATCCATTACAAAGTTCAAATAAAAAAATTTTACAAATCTACTGGTATATTCCAGTTTCTAATTTTAGATTCACTTTTATATTATGGAAAACACTGCAGAATTAAAGGCATTAGCAACAGCGTATGTCGTACGAATCTATAGAGGCGCTCGATACTCGCTGACGATAAAAATGCCTTCACTTTATTGGAAGGTCCTATTAGTGAAAAACTTAGAAGGACTTTTCAATTGTTTATTCTTTTGAATTAGTATTTTGCAATTTGTATTAAAAATTTGCAAATTATATTTTAAAGTATTCAAGTGTTTCAAATTCATATGAATAATATGACTATGTGCACAGTTTTATAGCCCAATCAGTTTAAGTATGTACATATAATTAAGCGAAAGCGAAAGCCAAGGTTTCCAGTTTTTCTAGTATTAATAATCTCTTACTATGGTTTTCAATATTCCTAATTTCAACATTGTCACATTATTCAACTTTGGTTTTCTTAAGCAGAAACTGCAAAAGCCGATTTTACGACTTTAAAAAAATTTTATTTTATTTATAAGTTTTCCAAACTAATATTGGCGATCGGTTTGTTGATGATGAGGACAAAACAGATGTACGAATCCAGCGCTCTGTATACAATTGTTTTTTTTTTTGTTGTTAAAATACCTCAATTGCACCAAAATATTTAGCTGCTAGGCAAAATTATTACGAAAAATAAGTTTTGATAAACTTTTTTTTATTAAAGGATAATTTTAAGATAAAGTTAATCAATTTAAATTTTCAGAGAAACGTTTCGCTTAATAAAAGTCTTCGAAGTATCATATTTCATACAGTTAGGGTATTTAAAAAAAGTAAATCTGAAATATAAATATACTTTTAGATGCAAACAAATATAAATATTTCTTTTATAATAGAACAATTTTTTATTTAGCAAATATGTATGTACCGCTAACAGCTGTCTTTCGCGTAGGCATGTCAAACCCGGGATCCGTACGTATGGAACGTATGGATGCACTGTGCAATTTTGTTTATTATTATATGTGGTATTCACACAATTAACCAGCATTAAACCTTTTGTAATAAATATGAGAGGTCGGTTTCTTAAATATATGTATACGCACAATTTTACTTAACTTTAATTTAAATTTTTTCAAACAAAAATAAACCTTAAAGGATTTAACCTGAAAGAGCCAATCGAATAAACTTACCTTTCAGAATTTTATTGAAATAAGAAAATTTAAGATAAGAAATAAAAGCAACAAGTTTACCACTGTTGTATTACGCCATTATCAATTAGCTGGAGAATATCCTCTTCGAACAAAATAATAAGCCTTTCTATGAAAGGATGTTAATAGAGGTGCTTGAACTGGATAAGGCAGAAAGTCTGAAAGATAAATAGCATCAAGTTTTAACAAGCAGCTCGCAATTGTCCGTTAATCGAAAGTCATATAATATATCAGAAGGATTGGTAAAGGATTTTGAGTAAGTTAGTAATAATAATAATAATAAATAATAAATAATAAATAATAATAATCCCAACGGTTTTATCCCTCCATACCCGCCCGACCGACGCGGGGGGCGCATCCGCATGACGCACGGATATATAAAAAAAAAATTGTTTTTTTTTTCATATATGTTGCGCCGAGTCATGAAAGGCAGAGGTTTGTTAAGTGTCGAGATCTAAAACTGTTCAGCTACAGAACAAATGCTCTTCAGCTGATCGAATAGTAATATATGTATATGTATGTATGTATTAATTATTGAGAGCATTGAGTATAGTTTTCTTTATGTAAAAAAGTGAGTCTGAAATATCAAAAGAACCGGAGTGAGTGTTAAAATCCTGACACAAACTACGGAGTTTAGTTTTATTTCGCTAAGAAGAGATGGGCTAGAGATCAAACCTGTCAGTAACTTGACCAAAAATACAATGCCTAGCATTTCTCTGCGACTAGCAAGTGTTGGAAGATTAATGAGTTGTAAACGACTTATAACTATATGGCGGCAGGTTGTACTGAGAATCCCAACGAAAATTCCTTAAAGCAAAAAGTAGAAATTGTTTTTGAATTGACTCTATTCTGTCGGAATGAACTTGAAATACAAGTATATTAATATTTAACATTGGTCTCAACAGTAATTAAAAATAATTTTACTTTATGTAGGTGCATTTGCTTCTGTACCAAATATGTATGTATATTGGTACTTGAAGTATAAATTATTTTGTATGTTTGTCAAATTTAACGTTGATTTCTTTTTAGTTATGGAAAATACCAACAAATAAATACATGAATTACAACTGTTATATCAATGTTATTTTGTATACTTCTAAAATACAACGATTACAGACGTGGCAAATTTAAAATTACAAATCAAAACTTCGTGAAATTCGGGATCACGGGGTTGTCCAGCGATTTTTTTGTCAGATCTTTAAAATCCCGGGATCAATAAAATACCAAAAACAAGCATCCCTTCTTTCTCGTCAGAGAATCGTGTACTCTCCATTTTCAATTGAAATATTTTCTTACTGATATTGAAACAAGTGTTTTAAATTATGTCAGATATGTATAAAATAACTTATATTTCGCAAAATAGGCCTAAGTACGCTGTGTCGATTTTGCAAATAAATTTGCTAAATAATAATATTTGCCAAAATTTCCCTTACGTGAACATTTAACATGTCATATAACGACGAAAAGTAAATATTGATTTTGATAAAAAAAAGGTACTCCAAACACTTAACGATGAGACATTTAATTGAAAACTTTGAAATGAACAAATTTTTATGACAAAATATAACATCAATTAATGAGCTTATTCGTAAACTTTATTTATAAAATTTGTAAAGTTAATTTCAATGTCAAAGAAGTAAAGGTATTTGCTTTCATTACTGCAGTTTCTGGTATGAACATGATATCTCTAGTTTATTGTTTTCGAACAGATATCTGTAAAAGTACTCAAAACTGCGCAAAAGCCAACTATCACAGGTTTATAACTAAAGCGAAAACAAATTTGAATAAACTTTAAAGTAAATAAAATAAGTTGTCATATATATATATACTCTATCAAACAATTGCTTATTTCAAATATTCAGTGCGAGTGTTTGCTTAATGTTCTAATATTTACGCACTTGTTTTCAACGGATGTGCGTTGATATAGAATCAAATAGGCCTACACTTAGGTATAAATATTATAAAACTCGACGTCCTTCAATTTAGTCACTCAGTTGCCCATGAACATTTAAACAGATATGAAGAACTTCACCTTCTTAATCGCGCTCTGTGTCTGTTTGGCTGTAGCAAATGGATTCTTCTTCCGACGAAGATGTGTCATAACTAATTTTGATTGTACATTGAATTCGCGAGTTTGCGCCAGAACTCCACGTGGCTTCTGTCGAACATTCAATAACCCCTGCTTGCTGGAAACCGAAAACTGCTTTCGCTTTATACGTAAGTATTTTTCACACACTCAATGTGTGACGGGCTTAATTAATATCAGTTCATAACATTTATCTGCATATTGATATTTCTTTTAGCATTCACTCAAACTGATATAGGCGATTGTAATGGGTTGGTCGATAATACGTTGGACGAATGTGCGAATTAAATAAGTTATATTTTAAGAAACATACTATCTATCATATGCCTAGTTGACTTTTCTGTTAGCTAATTTAGTAGAATTTTGTAAATTTAATCTATTGCATATATGAGTCAAATGAAATAATCTAAGGTAAATATTTTCCAAAAAAAAATGGAAACTTTACTTAAAATTTCAATTTAGTTGCATAGATATATAATTAGGGGCCTAATCACAGGGTAAAATTGTATTCTCATTATGTAAAAATTCGAAACAAAAAAGGCTCGTGTTTACAAAACAAATGTTTAGTAAATATTGTGAATGTACTATATGATTTCGAAGAAGAGTTTTATTTTCTTTACTAGATACTATATATTGTAGGTGATTTTGAGAGTAATGACATTAACTTGGAAAAGTTGCTAGTGCCTGCCAGAAAATGTTTGTTATCAACAATTTGGCAGCAAGAAAGCAGCTGACTACAAACAGCTGATTGTAATAAACACAAATAACAAAATTGGAAGAAGCAAGTAGGCTTTTGGTTGGTTAAGTTTTCTTTGCAGAATGTTGCTGGGAAACAATAGTGCAATACTTTGCATATAAAATTTAATTTTTTAGTTATTTTTTTATTTAAGATACTGTAGGTAAGATTATAAATCTACGGAGAAAGTTCCAAGCTTTCTGATTTTTAATTTATCTTTTTTTAATTTTTTTTTACACAAACGAAAAACGGCGTGTTATATTCAAAAATTAAGTATAATATGGATATCTTCATAATGTCACTGAATGAACAAGGATTGAGATAGATTAATAAGTTGAGAAACCTGTCTTCAGTTAAAAAAAAAAAACGTATCCTTGCATAAAAAAGATTATGAATTTAGACTTTAGTAAACAACGAAATAAGAAAAAATAAATGTCGTGAAAATGTTCAGTATGCTAGAAGTGTAAATACCAATTCAAGAATATTAATATTAATAATTTACAATTTTATTGAGCTCAAGGCCAGTTTTTATGGAAGATTTTTGTGAAAAAACAACAACAGTTTTTAATGGTAGAAGTTATAGTACTATTTCGGAAATCACCACATATCCTCATCAGACTTCTTTTTATTAAATTATTAAATTAATAAAATAAATTTTCCATAACCCCTTCTTCCAGGCTTTGAACCCGGGAGCTCGGAGTTGCAGAGCCAATACGCTACATATTGTGCTACGCTAGCCGAGTTGGCTGTTGTGTTTGATTCACCTTCCTTAAAGTGCTATAACTTCTACCATTAAAAACGGTTGTTGTTTTTTCACAAAAATCTTCCATAAACTGGCATTTATTTAGCTCAATAAAATTGTGAATTATTAACATTTACTAGGCCAACAGAAAAATAACAAACGAATATTAATATTTTCAACTAGATATTTATATAAGGAATTTCTGTCATTAAGACCTTTGCCTCCAGTGTTGTATAACCTTATACGTTCTCTGGTTGTATGGCTTAATTCGGTGGCCATTATGCAATTTTGGTGCATATTTTTGGGCTGATAAAGTTGGCTACAGTAAATACTTGTCTTTGAGTACCTTCGTTGTTTCTTTCGGAAACAATTATTTTCATGGGTTATTTAACAAAGAGCGTTTTCTATTTACGCTTCTTTAGTAAATTAAAATTAAGCAAACATTTTTGTCAAATTCTGCTACCACTTTTTATGAAGTCTCTTAAAATTGAAATATTGCGCGGTCATAGCAAATTCAAGTTGCTTAGACTACCGCCACAACAGAAGCTACCAACAGAACTAACAGTAGCCAAATTGCCACCTGTTCATATTCTCTCATTGATACATATATACATACATACAAACTATATACGATAATACATAAGTATCTATGTGTGTTTCCCTGATTTGATGGTGGTGTTTCGCTTTTGGCAAACAGCACAAACGCCGGCTACACGCTCACCGTTTCTCTCATTGCAGCCACAGTCTTTTTTCTACTCTTGTTTACATTATCGCCTCGTCCATATTCAATTAAGTGGCACTGCGAAACTGCTTGCAAGCTTTGGGACTAAGTAATACTAAATAAAACGTACAAAATGCAAAAATCTTTAATGAAAACTCAATGTAAAGTACAAAAACATTAGCGCCGCGGACGCGCAAAGCTTATAACAATTTAATTAAATCGAAATCAGCTGGAAATTTTCCGTTAAAAACCAAAAGTAAACAAGTGAAAAATGTGTCTGTTTTTACGGGAATTTCGAGTGCGCTAAATTGGAAACAAATGGAAAAAAATAGCCTAAGAAATACAATTTAAAATGCTAAATAATAGGTGTGTAAAGGGGGAAAGAGAGTGTATCCGTAAAGTGGATGAAAATGGAAATTGCGTATTTTACATTTGAAGTGGTCTAAACTAACAACGTTGAAGAAGAAAGACGAGCACTTTATGTGAGATATTCGAATGCGACGGTGTCTGTTGCCTGTTTGTGTGGAGATTTTGATTTTAAATTAAATTGAAATACATTTAATCCAATTTTGGTAGCAACAATTGATTTTTTGGTCAAAATGTTGCAAATAATTGGTGTCTCGCGCGTGGCGATTATTCGCTTATTGATTTTTACCAAGTTTTCAATTGCTCTGCAAATGTTGTTTTACAGCTCTGCTTTCGCTGTTTTTCACCTGCTTTTATGGATTTCCATTTTAATGGGACTTTATTATTTAAACACATATGTATGTACATTCATACGAATGCATGAATCTACATACGAGTATAAAGTCTGTGAAAGAATTATAGTTTTTTTTTATTATAAGAGATATTGAAAAAAAAGCTGGAAGATACAAGTATAATTCCTTTTTTTTTTGTTTTTATTTTCATTATTTTTCAATTAAAAACAATTCATTAAGAAATCATGTCCACATAAGCCCAAGTTTAAAGCTTTAAATAATCTTATTAAGAGTTGCATTCGATCTTCGACTGTGGGCGAAAGTTATAAGCGAAAGAATTTTGATTTGGTAGGTATTATGGCACGCTACCGCAAATTTCGGTTTGATTAAATATTCCATTTTCATCGAAAATTTCGGCAGAGGTGAAACAAAAAAAATGTATAAAAATAAACTGAATTTCCTCAAGAGATAATGGTTATAAGAAAAATTTGAGTTTTTAAACATTATAAGACTGAATTTTAATAAAATTAAAGTGTTACTTTCAAGTCGGATAATAAATATTTATTATTCTCGATTTTTTTCAATTTTTTTGGCGAGTGAGTTTCGTATTTTCGCCTATAAAAATAAAATTTGTTTAAACGTTGTATGGAATCAAATATGGCAAAAAAAAAATCATAAAAAACAACGTGAATTTTAGGTCACTGGACATATATTACCGAAAGGACTACAAAATTGCAACGTCGAAAACTGGAATAATTTTAAGTTAAAAAATTTAATAATAATTTGTTCAAACGTTACAAATTTTTGTATAAAGTTTGAACTTATCTTGAAATGGTTTTTGTTAGAGAATGGATTAAATTTTATTTACTATTCCACTATATTTAAATAATGTACCATTCATTAAAGTAGATGTATTGTCCAAATTTATCAATAAGTCGAAGTGCTATAATTCTTTCAAGGACCGTATTAGGGTGATACCGTCTTTTACGATATTGACTTCGTTTAATTGCTATTACCTACAGTTTAAGACTCTGCACTAAAACTAAATATTGAATAAAAAAAAATTAATTTCTCGCGGAATTTACTTCCCTTTTTTATTTTTAGCTTTTGGTTCGTTAAAGTGACGCGAACTGTAGCGATTTTTTTCATTCAGCCAATAAACCCAAAACGTTAAAGGAGACCTCTCTAAATTGATTCAAATCATATCTTAGCAAGTATTGCCTTTTCAAGAATTTTTTATTAGAAAACTCGTATAAGCTTTTCATTTGAATATTTTTTATATTTTGATATCTTCTACTTTAACCCTAAAAAATATGGCTTATTAAAAAAATACATAAATTTGGTAACAAGGCAACTCAATAAATGTTGCTTAACATAATTCGAGTAAATTAGGTTTGAAGTTATAAAGCGCATTTAAATATTTGAAACTTTTATACGAGTATGTATAACCTACAAATACTTGTCCATCTGACAATTTATTTATTTATTTCGTGTGTAAAAATTAGTCAACAAAAAATAAGTGTCTTACAGACTAATACAGATATTTCGCTAAAAATGTGCTACTAAACAATGATAATTAACGTTTAACGATATCTTAATAACTGAAAGGCTAAGTTAAGATTTACAATGCAAAATCTATTCCGTAAGACTTATAGATTCAATTGAATTCTATGAGTGCTTTAGCGATAGGCGCATTTATTGACTAGAGTATTTTTATGAAGCCAATATTAAAAAAAAAAACAAATAAAGAAAGTTGCATACCTTTCATGAATGGAAGAATTATATGAGAGCCATATGTTTTATTAATTCGATATCAATGATTTTGACTGCTTTAATAGTCGCAATAATAATTAATATACATATTTGCAAAATTTCAAATCTTTAGCTGCTTAAATGGAGGAGTTTTGGTGCTAAATTCAATATCTGAACAATCGGTTGTATGGGAGCTATATGTTATATTTCTTTGATCTTTATAATTTTAACTTTTTATATGGGGCTAACAATGGTGAACTTTCTTGCAAAAATGCAAGCCTGTGGCGGCTTAAATTAACGACTTATGGATCAAAATATAATACTTGAACAACCGACTCCAAGTTTCATTCAAATAGTTTAAAAACTGAGGGAATAGTTTGCGTTCAAACAGATGGACAGACAGACAGACAGACGGACATGGCTAAATCGACTTAGCTCATTATCCTAATCATTTCGGTATACTTTTTGATGTGTCTAACTCTTATCGTTCTGGTAATTACAAACATCGGACCAAACTTTATATACCATTTCCATGAACACAAAACGCAGCGCTCTAATCGGCGTGTTAAAACAAATACAGGAACGGGATTATAAAAACGCATGCAATTTAGAGCCAAGCCAATGAAAACTTTATGGATACATTAAATTAGATCAATATTATAGACATGATGCATATTCTAGTTTAGAACGATCGAATGATGTTTAGAGCAGTTTGCGAGTGTAAGGAAACTCAGTGCTATTGCGCCAGACAAATGCTTACATAGCATAGTATTTAGAAATTAAAAAATTAATATGCTTAGAAATAGTGAATTCGAAAGTATTTTTTATAATACATTAGATTTTTAGGTAAACAGCGTAAAGTGAATAGTTAGAATGCGAAAAACAGTTTTGTATGCCGTTTATAAATAATACAAATAGTAAAGGACCCAAAATTCTACCTTGGGGGACACCGGAACTTGCGACTAAGGATTAAGACCAGTGTGAGTAGAAACCTTCTCTTTAAGTCTAATTTCAATCCTAATTTGTTCTTATTTCACTAGAGAATAAACCACTTTATCAACTAATGGAAACAAAATGTACACTTTCATCACGCAACTGTCAAAATTGATCTTTAGTGAAATTTTATTGCTGCTGCGCTGTTTTCTAGTTAGTTCCAAGTTTATTCACATACTCGTGGTAAAGAATAGTTTATGTACAATATTTAAAGCTTGTTTGGATAAATATTTGCGTAAAGAGAATATTCTTAAAATCAACTTACGAGTATGTGCAGTACAAAATAGCGACTGAGAATTAACTAATATTTATTTAATAACAAATTACCCCTATGTAAACCCTTAGTAGCGATTTGCTACTCAAATCCAAACCACTAAATTTATTCATCCGTGTTTTTCTTTTTGTGTATACTTTCTCCTTCATTCCCTATTTATCGCAACACAACACTTCCGTACTCTCTCTGAACGTTACTTTTTGTGCAAGCTTTAAGAAAGAAGTCACATTTCAACACGTGCGAAATTTATCAAATTTGCCAACTACTTCGCATTTGTTGCAAATCGTTTTGAACTAACAACTCCATTTAATTTAATCATAAAACTTTCCTTTGCTTTACACAACTTTATCAACTACCCTCCGAATAGATAGTTGTGTTTGGACTTCAACTACTTGATTGCCTGCCCGAAGTTCTTATTGTACTTACTCGTTGGAAGGGGTTTGACAAGCCCGCTTATGAGCAAAACACAATCGTGTACTGCATTTGGGCAAGGACTAGTTGAAACTTCACTAAATCGTCGGTATCTACGAAGAGTATTCAGCGCTAGTATGGTGGACTAAAGCCAAAATGGCGAGCTCCGGCGCTACTCTCCGCAAGCTTCATCGCCTCGTTTGTATGGCCAACAGATGCGCTCGGTATCATCACGGGCATCCCACCATTGGACATACTCATTGACAGGGAGGCTTGTCAGAGCGCTCTGAGTCTTAGTTGTCTGAAAAGTGAAGACTTCAGGGGGCATTTGAGTGTCTTACAACCACTCAGTGCTGATCCAATTTTCAAACTCACAGACTCTATGCTGCCAAAACTTCTGCTGCCTTCACCAGGACCTATAAAGTCATAATACTTGAAAGGGACACATGAAAAACGATGGTGAAAGCAATCCATCAAGGATCACAAGTGTGGTACACTGACGGATCCAAACTTATCACTGGGGCACTGGGGCCGGGATGTTCGGACCTAGATTTCAAAAAAGGTGTCCCGATGGGTTCATACCCTAACATCTTCCAGGCGGAAATCTATGCAATAGAGTTGTGTGCTCTCGAATGTCTTCGCCGAAGGACCAATAGAGCCACAATCAACATTATGTCAGACAGCCAAGCAGGCCTTAGGGTACTGGACTCACTAGGAGACGACAACAGAGTTACTCAGTGGTGGGTTCCGGGGCATGAGGGTGTGGATGGCAATAAAAGGGCGGACTATCTCGCAAAAAAAGGGGCCCAAAGAGCTTTTACGGCCTCAGCCGTTCTGCGGTCCTTCTAAGGGATACACAGCAGAGCTTCTAAGAAAGTGGCAGGACTCAAGAATCGCAGCCCAATAGCGATCGTCAAAGGGTAATAGACAATCTAAGAGTTTCATAAGTCCATCCCGTGAAGCCTCTGGAAAATTTTCAATCTCAGCAGAGAGAGTCTTAGAACTCTCACCGGTTACTTGACAAGTCACTGTAGGCTGAGATACCATCTTCACTAAATAGGAGTCTTCGAGGTTGCAAACTGTAGGTTTTGTAGCTTAGATGCGGAAACCTCTGAGCATATACTATGTGAATGCCCGAGTAAAGTGGCCTCAGCCTTATACACCTTGGAGAGCGACTATTATCTCCATCCAGATAATGGACAATCACACCCTCCAAAGTGCTTAATTTTATAAATAGCCTCAGGATAGAGTGACAACTTAATGGGTTAGCACAATAGATAATAATAATAATAATAATAATCTAAGAAGATTAGTACATTTCACAATTTCGCGGCGATAACTAGCACATTTCGGGACTTTTCAGGTTTTATTAAAACCATTTTATTTTAAAATTAAACATATTGACAAAATCATATTTCAAAATTACAAAAAACTAAATGTGATTCTCTTCGGCGCGAATATAAAAATAGATATGTATGTGCTAGTCTACCACAGATATTTGAGACTTGCATTTATTGTAAGAAGTGAAGATATATTAATTTTTAGATTCATATCTTTCGTTAACACGATTATTAAAATAAAATATTTAGAGCAAGACTGGGCGCATATGACACAGCGACTATTCCTTCGGCGCCATTGAAGACACATCAAATAAATTTGTTCGAAAAAATGGTCTATTTTTTGGTGGTTTGTTTATTCGAAGTTATCACAAACTTCATTATATTTGCTCTCGTAATTTAGGTAGGTAAAGCCGCATGATACAATACATTTTTAAGTTAATTACAGACGCCATATTAACCATTCGACAGAAACTGTGTTCCTGACTTTCGTGCCTTGTTAAAAAATCCTCTATTTTTGGCTTTAAGAAAAACCAAGCCAACAAAAAAATTTGAATTTGTGCAAAGCTGCATTTATGTACATCAGGCGATTCATAAATCCCTTGCCTTAAAGTAATGCAGTTATACTGAACCAATTTAAATCTTTTTTCTGAGGTATTGAGGTATTGAGTAAAAATGTGTCGCAGGTGCAATGTCGAAACGATTTCGTCCAATTTTGTTGTATGTCACCAAAATCTTTTACATACGACAATTCCTAATATAAATTCCGTGCTTTGAACAAAAATATTGTCGTATGCTCAAATTGCGTTGGACAAAATTTTAAAATTCCCAAATATTTGTCGTAAAAACTGATAAAGTTAATAATCAAGTCATTTCAAATAGTGCTATTAATTTTTTGATAACGTACTTATTTTTCAATGTATTGACTATAATTCGTATCCCAATTTGTCATATATCATACACATTCCTGCAAAACTGTTGCCAAATGTAAAATACGAAAAAATTTTACTGAGCAAAATCCAAAGGTCATTATGAGTAAACAATAAAAATAAAAAAATTTAGATTTTCGTGAGCTAGTAATATTTACCGAGACTTTGAAAAAGATCGATCGTCGCCTTTTTGAGAAATTGAATTCCAAACTTCAATTGGCGGTTTCCCAAAAATTTTCAAATGTAACATACGGCATTAATTTATCCAGACAACACTGCAAGTTAACTTTGCCAGGCAATTATCCCCGGTCAAAAACTCTCATCATGTGTAAGCAACTTTAAGGCTAAAAATCCCTTATAAGCCTTGACTTTAACCCCACTATATAGTTTTTTTTTTCAATTATATTTAACTTATGTATGTACATTTACATTCATTAATAAATTTCACTGCAAAGGTAAAAAAAATATGCATCCAATAAATGTAACATAACATCTACGAGTATGTTCGTTGAAATGCAATAAAATTAAATTTAAAAACCCCAATGTCTATTTCAAAGTTGGTGCAATATTGGGCGTCTCTCGCCGAACACTGTTTCTGTCAAAAAATTAATAGTGAAACTACCTCTAAAAATATTTGTAAAGCCGTAAATAAGAAATTGAATCAATAGTTTCTTAGTAATTTACGGCAAATTGACAAATAAATAAAACTAAGTGAAGTTTGTGATTTGTGAACTTTGCTTTTCCTTCTTCGAAAGTATTTACGTCAAAGAGAGGCGATTTTTGTGGTAGGCGTGATAATAGGATTGTTAATAAAAACTTCGTATGTACATAAGTATGCATATGAACAATAAGGTTCAATATAAAAAAATTAAATTGTTCAGTTTATTAATTCATAGTTTAATGAAGAGATAGCTAGCTTCATCGTTCTCTGCTTAAAAAGTTCCCCAAACATAGTACTTAAGAATATGTTGCAACACTTTTATACCAGTGCTACCTTTACTTCTTTATTTCTGGAATTTTCCCACTTTATGATTTTTAGTAGGGTAATTGGGTCCCTTCGCCATCTAGTGTCATTCGAAGCTATAAAAACTATAAAAATAGAGATAAAAATTAGAGTTACGCTTGAGTTCTGTTGGCTGGTTGCTGCCGTCTTCATTACTGCGTCTTCCTCCCTTACACTTTATATGCAAGCGCTTTCGACAATGTCGCTTAACCCATGAATATATGTTATGTATATGTATGTGTATAGTATACCTCCCTACCTGTTTCCATGACTATACGAGTACATATAAACATATTTGAGTACTTGATGTACGAAAAATTGACTAGCGCTCCCTACTTAACAGCATTGCTGTATACCTTCACATCTCTATAACCACTTACCTGGCTGTTGTTGCGGTTTTTCGCTCTATTTGTGTGATGTCATTACAGTTGCAATAACATTTACATGAACACCCCATAAAACTGTCGGTGTTTACATGACGATGATGATGAGCGTGCGCGTGATGAAGATTATGAAAAGGACACAACCAATATTAGCATTCAAGTGAGTTGTTGCTATCATGGAATATATATTTTTGTATAAAAGTGTGTACACCAAGAACACCTTTAACGTTCATTATCGCCAACGATTCTATCGTCTGTATCTGTCAGTCAATTCAATTGCGCTACACAATGTGTTTCTGTGCCACAATTTGATGTTGTCATTGTTGCTGCGAGAATTGTTGGCGACATGCAACAATCGCTTACACACATCTACATACATACATACATACATACATATGTATATAAATTTTTATACATGTACACATACTCGTATCGTTATATTATTTACTACGTAGGGTCAAAGTGCAACAGTTTTTTTACGCTTTGTCGCATTTGTGGCAGTGAGTCACTGGCATTTCGACCGAATTGCAACAGAGCGTGATGACGGCAGCGTGAATGATTGCTGGCCATAAAAGAGGAATTATATTTAACTGCCAGAACTTTGGCTATCAAGTAATAAATTATGTTTGTTATCAGAGGAATACCTGTCTCTTTGTCCGGATTACTACACGAAAATGTATTTTGAAAAGAATAAAAAAATATAAAAGTGAAATTTGTGTCGTAAGAAAGATTCGTAAATGAAATACGTTAGAGGAAATAAAACTGAATTGATTCAAAAATAAATTTTATTACACCTGGATTAACGAACTACTGGTTGAAGTTAGTTTGTGTACTTGTTACTTACAAACTTGCTGAAATGTTAATTCGCTACTCTCAAATGAAGTTATAACAGCGCTGTCTTACGCTACGCCGAAGGCTTCATAACTATCACGAAGGGCAAGTACACAGGGTGTAATATTAATGCTGTTCGCTTCTTAATTATAAGAGTAACGATACCAAATGTCAAATTTTTCTGTTAAAATTTTCCTGATGTTAACTGAAAATAAAGCTAAATTTCATGCTATTACCTGCTTAAGTAGATGAATAATGATGTATATCTGAACAAATGGTTTTCGCGAACTAAATGTTGTAGTCATCCGATCTGGCCAGTTCCGACAAATGATTAAAGCATAATAAACAGACGACTCAGCTTATCATTCTAGTAATTTTGGTTTCCTTTTTCAAGTCTACCTCATCTAGCATTTAATGCTCAATAAAGGCATACTAACCACGAGAACGTGACAATTTGTAGACGGGTTCTAGAATTTTGTGATCGATGACAATTTTTACAATCAAAATTTTACTTAAATATTCAATAAGGACCCTGAAAATATAAACACAATCGTTCAAAAGAAGACGATATCAGGACTACATCCGCCGTTCAAAGTCGACATAAAACTGCAAGCCCCTCTATAAATATAATAAATTTTAATAAACCCCAAAAACATTTCCAATAGGCACTAAATCGCCCAACCTTGCAACACTGGTAATAAAATATCTAAAATTCAACACTTACTTGACATAAAGCAAGTTCAGCTGTCGAATATAACCTTACAAAAATATATCATTTGTTTTCAGTAAATCTCGAAAAAGTAAATAGCGACGACATTAAAATAATTTTTTTTTTCAATTATTTTGTTGCTAACTAGCGTACAAACTGTAATTAACTTTAAAATCATTTTTATTTTGACTATAAGGCTTACTTGTGGCCGCTGTGGTCGAGTGGTTAGAGGTGCGTGCTCGATATGCCGCTGGGTTCAAGGTTCGAATCTAAGCCAGGGCAATTATAATCAAAATTATAGAAAAGTTTTTTTCTAATAGCGATCACCCCTCGGCAGGCAATGGCAAACCTCGCAGGGTATTTCTGCCATAAAAAAGCTTCTCATAAAATATATCTGCCGTTCGGAGTCGGCACTAATTTGTAGGTCCTACCATTTGTGTTATAATATAAAGACGCGCACCTCAAATGCCAAATTATTATTATATTATATTATAAGGCTTACTTGGAATATAAATTTGAAAATCCACTTACTTTACATATACTCCATAAAATTATAGCGTGAAGTCGGTAGAAAAAAGTTTATATATTTATGTTATTCTTTGTCATGTTATTCATTGTTTAGTTGTTCACGACTACGGAAGCTCGAATTCAAGGTTAATTTATATAAGGTGGTAGCACATCGCCAAAAACAATATTTTTGTGAGTTAGAATCTTATGACAAAGGAGTAATAATGGAAACGTACCTACCAAGCACTCATTTTATTTAAAGCATTTATTTATTTTCTTTTTATTTTTACATTAAGTGTCCACTAGTATTAGAATAAGTTTTTAGAAATATCGTTATTTCGTTTTTCTGACATCCTTACACTTAAAGCGAATAGTAGAAGAAACATTCGCTTTTAAAAATGTCATCACTAGTTATGACTTGCTCGAATTTCATTCAAGTGAATGGTCTTTGTCCTGCTTGATGAAAATTTAAACAATTTAATTCTATGCACAATTTCCTCACTAAACTTTCACATATCAATGCCGGGTCTAACCATCAAGAACCGTTTTTTTTTCTTCTGCTGACTTTTCATTATGCTCTTCTCCACTTTTCAATTGACATGTGGCAGGTGTTGCTGTCAAGGAAAATGCAAATACAAAATTGCTACGGAAATGGAAAAAGGGAAATCGAATACAAAACAGCAGCATTGCCAATGAAATACACAGGTAGGCAAAAAAATAGGAATAAACAACACAAAAAAAAATATAAAAAGGTCAAAAAAAATGCAAAAACTGCAACTTGCAAATGTAAATGTCGCCAGGCAGCAGCTGTGAGATTTGGAAATCTAATCTGAATGCGATCTCCTCGCCCGGTAGAGGTGGCGGTTGCAGTGCTCAGCGTCTGGAGGATAATTTATTTTTCGTACAAGAAAGAGTGTCAAGCACTGCAGCTGTGTTTTTGTTACACATGAAAAGTCAATAACACAAAAGTCAAATGCGTTTAAGGTGTGGCCTGATTTATTCTAGCTCAGTAATGTAGCCTGATATGTGAGGCAGATTCTTGATGTTGTTGTCCTTAAAAAGTAATGAATGCCGTCAGCACTGTTGCTCGTATTTCGATATGAAAATTTTTGTATAACAGAATGGCATTTGGAAGTTTTTTTTTCAATTGCCCCGTAAAAGGCCTGAAATCTTGTTTCCTTCACTTTCATATAAGTAAATTTGCGCAATTAAGTCCTAAATGGTAGTTCTTCGCAGCTTTAATGAAAATGATAAGATTTTATATACTTAAGCATAACGAATATCCGATATAGTTTCTTTATTCATGAGGTTATGAATTTGCATTAAAAAACTAACTCGGGTTACACGGCATAGAGTATATAGTTGAATGCAATAAATATCATGCCCATAAGTCCGATACAATCCTAATGGAACTTCTGAACATGTCCAAGCAATCGCACTGTAATAATATATACCAGGGACCGAATATAACAGTTATTTATGAAAACTGTCATTAAAAATTTCACTATGAGGAAATGTTCATGCGGTGTGTACTAGTGCGCATCTCATTGTGACTTAAAAATTAAAAAAAAATAACATTAAAATTGACTACAATGTGGTTTTTTTTTGTATATACATATATTTACATATATTTCATTGACGTTTCATTCCTCATCATTTTCTTTATCAAATATACCTGCACTAATGCCGGGCATGCAAAAAAAAATGTTTAAATGGTTAATAACGTTTTCTCAACATCGCTAAGCCACATTTTATATTAATACTTGTATACGTTGCATTGAATTTTCATTTGTGACAACTTTCTTTACGAAGCGAAGCGGGTTGATTAAAACCCGACGGAAGCGTAAAGATCTGCCAGAGATCCGATTATATCGCTTTGTGTTTCTTCCGCTCTAACACGCGCCGAAGCAGCAACTTTGAGTGCGGGCAAGTTTTGATTTGAAACAAATTAGCATTGGCAAGTTCACGCCATTAGTTTAAAAACATTGAGATTAGCAATGTTGCAAAATTTCAAGGCGGGACACGATGTGGCATACTTTCCACGAAATTCACTCGCTTCAAACCGACTTGCCACGGGTTTAGGCACAGATTAGCGGTGGAAAGTCCATACTTATGAAATGGTTAATTAAAAAGCTTTCGAAAACTGTAAATTTTATTGCAGAACAATGTGTAACATACTTTTGCCGATTTATTACTTTTCATTATTTATTTACCATGATTTCGCCGCACATAAGATCTGGAAAGTCGGCGGTTTGTAATTAACCCACACATCGACAAATGGTTTTTCAACATTTCGTTTCGGGACGTTTAGGAACACACAACAATACTCAAAGCGGTAGAAGTTATTGTACATCCTTTGGAAATCACCACATTTCCTTATCAGACTTCTTGCATCTTGGCATCTGCGGGAGTCGAACCAGCAAATTTCGTTTAGTATAATTTTTAAATTTATATTTTATATTTATTGGCTCTTTTCATAAAAAAATACATAAACTACACACAAAACACTTGAAAAAAATATAAAAAATATGAACTTTATGCAAAACTTACCAAAATATTCGATACAGAATGAAAACAATTGAAACCCCCGATTTCAGCTGACTGTTGTAAACTCACAGCGAATACTGCGCATGCGCATATGTACTACCATGGAAATCACTTTCGACACATTCGTTCATTCTCCTAAAACTTGCTAAAACTTGTTTTGTATGTACATATATATGCTAATTTTGATGTTGATAAAAATAAACCAAAATTTATGAAATTACAAAAAATTCATATCGAAAAACCTAGACGTGATAAAAAAAGCGATAAACGGTAGTAAATTCATAGTATAAAAATCTTCACATTTAAGGCATGTTTTTTTAAGGAGGATTTCGTTGCAGACTAGTGTTATGTAAATTTTAATTAAAACACTTTTATTTCTCTTACAAAACCAGAAAAATTCACTTTGAAACTAAATGCAAAATATACAATGGTCTAAGAATATTTCAATAAAGGTTAGAACAGGTAGCAGCATGAGAAAATCCTATGTATTAACTAAAATTCAGTTTAGTTTCCTACCTTGTGACTCGTTTAAATATAATTTTAATTCATAAAAAAGGATCAAACTTTGTTTCGAAATTTGCGTTGATTTTTTGATTACTCGTACAAGCGTACACATGCAATTGAAATTAACTGGAGTATTCATTACTTTTTTTAGTTAGAATTTTTGACTATATGCACATAGTTGATATTCTCCTGTGACTTTGTTTTCTTGTGTCATTAGTTGTTAGGAAAGTTTGGTCATAAATTAACAATGTCAAGAAAAACAAGTAAGGAAAGCTGAGTTCGGGCGAAACCGAATTTTATATACCCTCGCGATGTATTTTTGTATGGGCGGTGCCCATAATTTCATAAAAACCCCGTTTCTTTTTTTCAAATCGCTGCTAGTATTAAACTTTACTCAATTTCTTCCAATACATACTGAAAAACAAAGTTTTTTGAATTTTTTCAAAAGTTCCGATATGTGAAAGTTAGGCGTGGTCATAGTCCGATTTAAAAAATTTTTAAATCTTTTAACTATCTCTCTAAATATCAAATTTTAATTAATATGTTCCAAAAGATAAGAAAAAACGAAATTTTTGCATTTTTCAAAATTTCCGTTATATGGGAGGTGACGGTTACACGGTTATTGAGATACAGAAATGTTTTCCTAAGTGGGCGTGGCAACGCCCATTTTTCAAAATTCCATAAATACTTAATTTCTTAGTTCAAAACTTCCAAAATTTCGATCCAAATACCAAATTTCACTCAATTTGCTTTAAAGCATTCGGAAAAACGGAGTTTTTGGATTTTTCAAAAATTTCCGTTATATGGGAGGTGGGCATGGTTATTAACCGATTTTGCCCATTTCAATACCAACATACCCTGTCCAAAGAACAATCTATTTACCACAGTTCATTGAGATATCTCAATTTTTACTCAAGTTATTGTAGCCACGGACAGATGGACGGACAGACAGTCAGGGCTAAACCGATTTCTTTTTTTATTCTGATCATATTAGTATACATATGCTTATATCTAACTCGATTTTTTTTTACTGTTACAAACAACCGTTATACGAACATAGTTATAATACCCTTGTGTACAAGTACGCTCAGGTATAAAAAAACCGTACAATAATGGAAACCAGAAACCAGTCAAAAATTTAGAAAAGCACAAGCAATATTAAAATTCTAAAATCATCTTTAGGAAATATTCCAATTTTATTCCAATTTAGAATTTTATTTAGATATCAGTGTAGATATATGCATATGTGCGTACATATATGTTTCGATGCATACATCCAAACACACAATACATACAAATGTACATACATAGATGCCTGGGGACTTTAGCTCACTTGTTTGTTAGAAATTCGTGCATGTGGCAAGCAAGACGTAGCACATCCAAAGGACACCCTGAAGAGATAGTGTTCAACAACTTTTTTACATGTTTATGTGTGTGAATGTATATACCACATTATGGCACATTGACATAATGGCAAGAAATTCAGAGCAAGTACTATGTTATAGTAAGGTACATATCACAACAATCAAGCACCAGCAAATAATTTAAAGTTGTACTTAATAAACAAGAGAATGAGAAAATCTAAAAGGGCGAACCCTTGATTACGTCTAAACAATAAGTTACCTAGTGCGAGAGAATAAGTAGAAATCATAATTTGAAATGAAGTAAGGTGTCAGGAGCGCTCATTTGAAACACTCACTACCTTACTTTGCAACGGCGAGCAGCACAAATGCGAACATATAACTATAGATATATAAATACAGCTACAAGGAAGTTAGCGTTATCGGTGTGTGCATCAGTTATTAACAGATGAAATGACTGAAAAGCAACAGACAGTTGACAGACGAAGGAGAGTCTGGGTAAGATAAAAACAGAGTTTGCGAACAGGGTTTTGCACTGCGTAGCAATAATGTAAAGTTGCAACAGGAAATTGAAAGCATTTATGTTGCATGCCACACAACACTCACAGCACACAAACTCACACTAATGCCACACATGAAGCATCGCGTAAGCGAAAAGGACATTAATGAAGAGGATTTTGCGTAATGCTCTTCATTTCGTTTGCAATATCAAATTAAATTTTCTAAATAAATTGTTAGCTTGATTCGAGCGGAAGTGAAAAGGTCATTCACAAATCAAGTGCTCGTACTAACCCAAGTGTACGTTAAGCAAGTGAATGAATGCGACGAGCAGACGATGAAACTGATGCAATTTTTTATGGTGAATAGCCAAGAGGAAGTAGAAAAGCAATTAGGAGTGCGACAAATAAAAAAATTAGGTCTATTAAAAATTATTTAAATTTATTTATATAATATTACTCGAAGAGTAATATAATATAATATTACTTTTGAGAGCACTTATTTCTTTAATGGCAGTCGTCAAGCTAAGTAATATTGGTTTGTGCGGCTTTATCGGCTTTTTGGAACTTAAGAATACTGCAACAACTTGTCAATATTTGTTTGGAAATGAAAAACGCGGTGTGCTAGCAAATATATTTAAATTAAATTATTTTTTCGTGGGTTGGAAAAGTATACTGATTCCAACAGTAATACGATACACAAATGTTTACAAAATTTAAGTATTAATTTTGGGTTTATTTAATTTCTAATAAACAGAGTTCATTTAGAGCCAAATCAGACTTTATATATTACTGCTGACCCGGCGAACCCTGTTTCGCTTTTGAGGCAATTAAATATGATAAGCAGATTTTGGATTTTATTAAGTAAAATTTTCTTTTAGGAAATACAAATTAGAAAATTAAGTACTTACAAGATTCTTTATTGTTAATGTATTTTGGTGCATAGGTTGCACTCTTCAGTTAAGTATCTTGTGATAAACGCAGGCTTTTCTTTTTTTATCAGGCGCAAGAACAAACAACGCAGATGGTCTTCCGACCCGTGACCATGCCACATACATATAATTGACCTTGGGAAAAACATGGATATTCCAGATTCTAACCACAAACTTTCAAGGATTGGCCTTGTGATTTGTTAATGGTCATTGCGAATGCAAGACGGATCGAGCATTGAAGTCTTTTAAACTCAAACGGCATATCGGTTGGGATCATCGGGATCCTCGGATTAAGAACTTCCTCATATTCCAATTTACCTATGAGTGTCGTCGCGTAAATCACATTGTTCATCAATTTACTTACCACAAAACGCGTACCGTTGCACAGTTTTGGTTGGTTTATGTTCCGAAGCATGATTACTACGGATACAACCTTTAGGCGTAAATTGTACGATGGTAAGCCAGGCATATCCAAGGAGTTTCAAAATTCAATTGGATAGTTGGTGGCTTCATCTTCATTTGTTACCCAGTCAATAGATTTGAATGCATACCTTTTTCCAATGATCTCAATCTGAATAATGCAGTTTAGGTCATCTACATCTTTATTCTTAGCCGATAAAATTGCTCGCTCACTTAACCATTCATTATTTTTGTAGTTATTATGATGTTAGGGAATACTTTGTTGATAAGTTCGTCTTTCGATGAAGCAAAGTTACAGAAAATATGAGGAAATGAAATCAATCCGCTCGATTCGTCGACAGGTTCTCGTACCATAGCCGATAGTCAGCAGTTGCTCAGAGAAATATTCAGCAGATGTATCATTAAGCAATGCAACTCTCATGTTTCACGGGCTGCCTCACTTTGCTCTTGCGATTGAGAAGCACGAAGTCGAACCATACTAATGCGGCGCTCTTCACGGCCAATTTCTTTTTCTTATTCAGTCCTTTCACTCGCAACGTTTCATATTCTTCTCGCATTACGACTTTGCGGGAAAAGATTCGATCGTCTTGGTCGCGGCATTGTTAATGTCTATAAAACGTGGTATAACAAAACGCATCTGACTTGGAATAACAAAACGCAAATGACAGCTTACCGTAATTTTCGCTATTGTTTTTTCTTTTTTGTTTTGAAAATTTGATAATTTTAAATTTTGTCAGAAATCAATAATAAGTAATAATCAGAGATTTGTAACCTCTTTCACGTTTAATATCACGTCACGTGGTTCTAAGCTACCCCTCACCAATTTTCAAATTGGTACATCCGTTCTTGAATTATAAATAAATAGATTCCTTGAAAATTTCGGGCTAACATTTTTTTTAAACTTATGGTTTTGGTAATTGTTTTTATCACTGATGCCCTTTCGCAATTTTTTCATATTACTTATGCTCGAGTCTTTTTTATGAGGCAAAAATTGCGAGAGTGTACCTTAAAACAAATTCTCTAAAACTTAAAACTAACACTTAAGTTAAATGCTCATGAAAAATTCAAAATCTTTTTATGTACGAAATTTTGATACAATTTTGTTTTAATATTGTAGTTATGTATAAAGTTTAAAACTTGGGTTGGATTTTGTGAAAGAAATTAAATAATAGCAGAATAAAGAGTTAAATCTGGATATGAACTATGATCTATAGATATATTGGATTGTGCTCATTTCCTTAGGCCAGATAAGTTAAAATAAAAAAAAGTTTACTGACATCTTCATGTTCAACGGACTGACTAAAATCTAAGCTTCTCTTACAAATTCAAGTACTCACATCAAAAAATACAATAACGCCTTAATGTATCTAAAAATATTAAAATGTTCGTACGTAATATATTTCATATGCAGAAAATTACCTAAGTAAAAGATTTCGTAACTTAAAATAAATATAAAACTGTGCAGAAATTTACAGCGCAACCTTATAATCTAAGTCTTGTTGACCCAATTTGTAACAATGCCTACTAGGTATATACATATATATGTACAAACTGGGATGTATATTTTCATGAAAACTTAATAAGAATCTGGCCACAAGCTGCACCAATTTAATTCTAATCACGTTTAATCGTTCAAATATTCATAACTTTAGTTTCCACCTACTCGTATTCCATTGAATGACAAAATTTCAGGAAATCATTAGAAGGAGATACACTTATTAGTATATATGTATGTTTTTACTATACATATATGCACATTAGGCCGAGTAGTGTCGAATAAAAACAAAAAAATTTCAATATTCATAAATATCACCTCCTAAAATTGGGCTAAGCATTTTTTGTTATAAAATATATTTTCGTTAATTGTATGAAAACTTCTTGAACCCTTGAATTTTAAATCTGTTTTGGTATCCGCAAAGTCATATTTTGAAATTTCTAATGGTTTATTTATTGAAAAAAAAAAAAAAAACTTAATTGTTTGCAAGTTTCCATATAACGAACGCACCAAATGTATTATGTAGTAAAAAAGTGGTAATAATATTTTTTCGTTATAGAGAATTAGAAAGAGGAAAATAACAGGCCGTAGTGCCACAATAAATCCATTCAAATTCATTTATGCCGTTTAAACAAATTTTTGCGCTGTGCACACGCATAGGAGGCACATTAATGTAAATAAAGGGGTTATTTTTAAAGGGCTGGTCTCCCTGAGGATTTCGAAAAAATAAACATGAAGAGCTATGTATATACTTTACACACATACATACACATACATGCTTTTCATAAAAAACAAAGCAAATAATAACCTAAAATAACGATATTGGCAAACTTTTTAAATATTTGAAAGAACAGAATACACTGGCCAAATTCGACAATACATTTTTTGTGAGCTTTCTGTTCGTTAGAAATAGGATATTACCTGTATGCAACAATGCAGGCGACTTGAAATTAAGTATTTTTCATGTTTCGAATGCTCTTACAAAAAATATTGATTTTTATTTTTTTTTTAACAAATGATAAATAAGTTCCTTAGAAGTCATACCCTTTAAGCATTCATATACTTCTTGTATATTAAAAACATCTTTTAGTGCCGCATGGATGGCCTTAGAAATCACAGCTGGTACACAACGACTATATCAGAAAAAAGAAAGACGACTTAACTTTTATTATCATATAACAGCTTCCAGCCAAATAACAACACCAATAAAGGACACACTTGAACAATTATTAGTGTGAGGTAATAGCTTGAAGTTAAAACATGCTGAGTGCATAATATGCGAAAGCATCACGAAGAAGTGTGTATCAAAACAATGACTTAGTCTAAACACACACACACACACGCACGCACACATACACACACTCAATTCACTGGCTGGGACAGAGGTTGAGGCTTGTGGCATCAGCTAAGAGGTAGAGGCGTGTGGCATCAGCTAGTTGCCAACCAAATTACGCACTTCTCTACGCTATAATATTCTACCGGAGACCATACGGCGCGACGGCCTCGGCCATTCACTATGGTAGGAATACTCAGTGACGATATACTTACATATGTATGTACATAGGTTTGTATGTAGCTGTTTGCCAATGCCAGCGTAGAACCAAAGTTGGCAGCACTTTCTGTTTAGTTGACGTTGTGGTAAATAGAACAACATACTCTGGCCATCCAGAAGCTGGCAAAAGCAACTCTCAGCATAGGAAGGAATGGCGGTCGGTTCGGGCGAACATTAAACTTGTTATGGCCTGGACATGAACAAGCAATAATAATAATTTCACGCATATAAATGTCACTTTAAGTAAAAATAACTTTATTTAATGTTAACAAGCTAGTCTTAAAACCGAATGAATGTATGTATGTGTGCGTGTGCGTGTGCGTGTGTGTTGATTTTTTGTTGTGTATGCGCGCCACACAAGCGCATGGAGTAAATACTAAAAAGCTTGTGCGTGCGAACTTCTCCATCCACGTGGATTTGGGTATTTTCCTGGTTGGCTCGTTAATTGGTTATAGGCCGTGTGCCACAGTGCATAGGCGCTTATGAGTTTCCCAATTAAATAACAATTAAATCAAATTAAATTGCTGTCTAAAAATAGCACTTGCCAATGAAGATCTTTTAAAAACATAGCCATTTGCATAATAAATTTTATCGGTTATGACGATTTTGGGAAAATTGCATATCGCTTTCCATTCCAATCAAAAAATATTAATTGATATAACATGCCCAAACATTTTGTGTGTTACTTTCAAGCAATCAGTATTGTATCGGGACATGTATTTACATAAAATCTACAGCCATACAAAAAGTTTTTCGGCCAGCGTATTTCTGTCATAAAGACGCCCACCAATAATGGTAATGGTATTATTAATATTAATATTTCGCATAGAAAAACCATTGAGAGTATTGTTTGCGAAATTGTTTACCAGATATTTGTTGTTTGAGATTTTTGTTGAGCAACAGCTCTGATGCAGTTACATATATCTTTCTTGGTGTTCTATTAATTTTTTTATGTTAGAAAGTTGAACTATAATGTAACGACTTTCCATTATTTCTAATCGAATTCAGTTTGCACACAAAATATTGAACTATGAATTGGTGTCTCCGAAAAATCGTACAATGTTATTTAGGTTTGAATCAGAAAAACGTATTCTTTTCAATAACTGCAGACTGTAACTACGACAGATTTTATTGTAAAATGAGCTCACAAAATAATAGGCTAGTGTGCTTATAAAGATTATTTTTAATTAGCCGGAAGGCCACCCCAGGTCGTGGTCTGCTTACCGTCCTGTCGAAAAAAGGTGTTGTCTCTCGTTTTGATGACCGGGATGTCAATTTCATTTTCTCCTCGTTATTTGTGTTTTTAATGTTAAAACACAAACGCTTTGAAATAAATATTAGTGGTATTTTCAAAAAGGGGTGGTGAACAATTGTTCCAAAACGCAAAACTTGTTCCAAAAACTCAAAAGGAGTTCGACCGCTGCAAAATAGATACAATTTACTTCCTGTATTGATTCTAATGTCTTTATATCTCAAATAAAAAATTTGTTATTAAGGATTAATTTCACATTTCCCATTGCGGTAAAGGCATTCGATATAATTTATCATATTTTCGATGGCCTTATATGCTCGTGCCTTATAGTGGCCGCAGTGGTAATGTGCTATAGCTCGATATGCCGCTGAGTTCATGGTCCGAATCTCAACCCGGGCAAGTAAAATCTTAATCATAGACAAGTTTTTGTTGTTGCAGGCGCGGATACAGGGGGGTTTTGATTGTCTTTTAAAATATTTTCTGTATTTGTTGTACAATTTATGTACTTTAGACATTAATTACATTTCGACAGGACGGATAATATATTTTTCCTTTATTAGCTTAAACAAATATTTAAAAAAAATTGACTAACTGCTGGCTGATTGGCAGCTGGAACTTAATTCGCTGCACTATGTTTATGTCCCTATTCGCTGAATTTTCAGTTCGCCGTATCACAGCAATGTTTGCTCTATTCGCCGAATAAGCGTCTGAACGTTGATTTGTCGTTAATGCATTAGTTAGTTAGTTTAGTTGGCCGCTGTGGTCGAGTTGGTAGCGGTGCGTGCTATAACTTGATATGCCGATGAGTTCGATGTTCGAATCTCAGTCAGGGCAAGCAAAATCTATTCATAAAAAAGTTTTTTCTAAAAGCGGTCAAACCTCGGCAGGCAATGTCAAACCTCCGAGGGTATTTCTGCCATGAAAAAGCTTCTCATTAAATACATCTGCCGTTCGGAGTCGGCACAAAACTGTAGGTCCCTCCATTTTGTGGTATAATATAAAGACGCACACCACAAATGGTAGGAGAAGCTCGGCCAAACACTGAGCTATATAGTGTACGCGCCAAAATTATTATTATATTATAGTTAGTTTAGTTGTGAATATCCCTATTTTATATGTATGTAAATTATGATTAAAAAAAGAAAAAAGTTCACTACCTATTATATATATTTTTATTAGGTTGTTGCATATAAAGTTTTTATGTTTAGTATATGCCAAGCAACGCGGCTAGATTCTATTTGACACCTTTCTACAGCATGTTGGCTGATAAAAATAGTAGTTGCACTTGTTAGCCAAGTTACTATAGATGCTGTTACCGCTGTTTATTCGAGTGTACTCATACATACCTAATACATAGATCATTTACTGATTGTATACTTGTTTTTGTTATTTTTGTTTATGTTACTTTTTGTTTTAGTGATTATGAAAAGAGCTATTTATGTTGCTCACTTGCAACGTAGCGTGTCGCTGATGACTCTTGGCGAAAATGTCTGGCGGCAGCCAGGAAGGTGGGTGGACGCTGAGGAATATTCTTTTGCACTCTTGCTGAGTACCAGCTGCTGATGGTATTCATGCGCGCAGGCCATTACAATCAATTCTAATTGTCTTTAAATTGCTTGTTGGCTGGCACTACAAAACAGCCATATGCCCATAGATAAACAGATGAACGGGCATGGCTTAGTCGTACGTGCGTACGAATGTACGTCTGTGTAAACATACATATGTATGTTTGCATGTCTATATCTATGTATGTATGTGTGTACGCCTGGAGTCACTTCCTTGTTTCGCTGCTAAGTTGTTGGCTCCCTTTAAAGGTGTTTACGTTGCAATTTAGGTTTTGTGCGCATTAAATGTTGCAAACCGCACATATAGCCTTACCATAATAACTATGTATATATGTATGTAGGAATTGTTAACAAGAACAATATTAATAATAACAAGCAGTATATTGCATTGCCATAAGTTAACCGTAAAGCGAATGTCGGATGCTCCGCGTGCTGAGCGTTTCAAGTGCGCTTGAAGAGTTTTAATACATGTACATACATACATACTGATATATCGACTATATAAATATGTATGTATGTATACACAGTAGTATATAATGCAAGTAAGTAAGTAATTTTGCTTGCGCAACGCTCGTATTCAACTGAAGCTGAAATGATTTTATGGCTCGTGGCTTTTACTTTTTATGGTGTTTCTAAAGAAATTTTCTGCGCTTTAGCAACGGTCAAGCAGCCAGCCACGAGCAGCTGAAAGAGCAAATATAAACTTAAGAAAACAGATTTACTAACTTATGTATGTATGTATGATTTCTTATATGTTTGTATGTGTATATACCACTTTCATTTAGTCATAGTGGAGTAGACTTGCGCATTTGGCGTGCCACAAAATACTGCAAAAAGTACTTACTATAAGCTGAAGCAAACAGGAGCTTTGTGTGTTTTTTTTTTGTAAACAGAGATTAAAAAAGAGTGTTTATAAAAGTTCCTACAAAGAAAATAATATACGAGTTACTTAAAACTTTAAGAAAACATTAAAAAATATATTTTGGATGCTTCAAAGTACTTTGAGTTTTTGCAAATAATTAGTGTAAATTTTTTGGAAAGTTTCCTCAAATCGCTCACAAAGTCAACCATTTAATTTATGTGGAGATAAAACTAATTTGTTCACAGCAATGAAAATCATAATTTTTCAAACAGCATTTAACATATAAAGTATTACAAAATATTTGTAATTGGTCCCCAAAAAAACCAATATAATAAAAAAATTATATCATATACGATTAAATAAGTAGTTAAAATAATATAGTTTAAATTAAAAAGTTTAATTATGTATTGGTTTTGAAATCTACTCAAAAGAACCGGACTTTTCTTATTGAAATACATAAAGGGTGTGGTTTTTTAAGAAGAAATGAAACACATATAATATAATGCTATGGCCGAGAATTTAGCTTTATTATAAAGATAAGGGTTTGCCATTATGTTTTAAAAAGATTTTAGGCAAGTAACCACCACGGCTGGCTCGAATAAATTCCAGCCGAAAGGCCCAATTTTCGACCACTTTTTGCAGCAATTGGGTCCGTATGTCTGCAATAACGCGCCCAATATTCTCTTCCAAGGCATCAATTGTCTCGTTCTTATATTCGTAGAAAAGCGACTTCATATAACCCCACAAAAAATAGTCCAGCGGTGTCTAATCGCACGATCTTGGAGGCCCTACCACAGGCCCACGTCATGTAGCGCCGTCTGGTTGGAATCAAAGGTCGTCCACATCAACATCCTCCAACTCAACAATGGCCTGTGAATTACCATCACTCCAAATGCGACAATTTTGTTTATTAACGTAGCCATTCAACCAAAAGTGAGCTTCATCGCTGAACAAAATTTTCTTGTGAAAATCGGGATCGACGGCCATCTCGTTTTAGGCCCATTCATCGAATTAAGTCACGTATGGCCGCTGGGGTCGAGTGGGTAGCGGTGCGTGCTATTACTCGATATGCCGCTGAGTTCGAGCTTCGAATCTCAGTCAGGGCAAGTAAAATCATAGAAAAGTTTTTTTTCTAATAACGATCACCGCACGGCAGGCAATGGCAAACCTACGAGGGTATTTCTGCCATGAAAAAGCTTTTCATTAAATACATCTGCCGTTCGGATTCGGCACAAAATTGTAGGTCCCTCCATTTGTGGTATAATAAAAAGACGCACACCACAAATGGTAGGAGAAGCTTGGCCAGACATTGAGCTATATAGCGTAAGCGCCAAATTATTATTATTTCTATTATTCACCAGAAATGAAATGAAATGGCAAACCAAACTGAGTATAAATCAAGTAACAGCTGTCAAAAGTGACCAAAATGATAATCGCTTTGTTTATAAATAATGCTAGTATCTGAAATATCCTTTTCTCTAGACGTTGTTTTATTTGACTATAAATAAAAATGGAGTAAATTTACTTCAAAAAACTACAAAATAACTTTTTTTACTCTATTTTATTTAATAAAAACTAGAAAACAAAACGTAACAATACAGTGCAATTTTTTATTAAAAATATATGTATATTAGCATAAAATTTAAAAACAAATACCGAGGTCAACAAAGCACGCCAGCTTCAGCTTTCCCTATCTCTTGCTAACTGGCGCCAATTGGAAATCCCATGTATAGCCCAGTCTTTTTCCACTTGGGCTTTCCAACGCAGAGGAGGTCTTCCTTCTCCTCTGCCACCACCAACGGGTAGTGCAACAAAAACCTTCAGGGCTCTAGCTATTTCATCCATTCGCACGACGTATTCCAGTCAGCGGAGCCGCTGGTACCTAATCCGCTGCACTATATCTACGTACTTTTAAAGCTCGTACAGCTCATCGTTCCTTCTTACGCGGTATTCGCCGTCGCAACGACGCAATGGTCCATAAATCTTTCGGATAATCTTTCTCTCAAACACTCCAAGAGCCCTTTCATCTGATGTTGTCATCGTCCATGCCTCTGCCTTATTCAATAGGACTGGCATAATGAGAGACTTTTAGAGTGTGGTTTTTGTCCGTCGAGAGAGGACTTAACTGTGAAATCACCTTGAATTTAAAGGCTGACGTTGTTGTTGGTGTTAGTGCTGGTTCCTAGGTAAACAAAGTTATCAACACTGATGTGAGTGCCCAGCAGTGAGCGCATTCACTGTCTATTTGATGACAGGAGATACTTTGTCTTACCCTTGCTCACCTCCAAACCCATTGGCTTTGCTTCTCTATCCAGTTTGGAGAAGGCAGAACTAACGGCGCGGTTGGAAATTTAAAAACAGATACAACAAAATATAAAGATTCACCCCATGTAATGTACATTTTTCCCCCGTTAGTTTAAAAAACCACTCATTAAGAATTTTTTTCATTTGTGGATATTTAGCACAGTGCATGGATTTGTTTGTGGCCTTATGGTAGGTGTTGGGAACATCATTCTATTTGATTTTTATAAAGTTGATTGCTGTTGGTGTCACATTAAAAATTAGGCCTAACTCCTTCCCTTGAACAATTTTGTCTAGTATTTTTAAGATATTGACTTTCGTTTTCAAAAATAAATTATTTTTCGGGGTTTATTTGACATTTTCATTGATCTACGAGTACATTTACTTTTCTATAGATACTGCCAAAATATGTACACGCGTGTCAAATTTAACAAACAAACTAACCAAAAATATATATACAGGCGACGAAAAAATAATAAAAAATAGAAACACAAATAAATTGGGTTTTTCACTTTTTAGTTATACGTTGTTCAAACAAAATACTACTATATAAATAGGATATCAGGGATCCTGTGGTCAAATCAAAACAAAAGAAAATCAAAACGCTCAGAAATTCTAATTTTTAATTCTAATTTAAGGGAGTTTAATGTTTTACAATTTCTAGTTATAAATTCTGGAAGATTTGAATTTCCGATAATTCTTATTTCTGAGCGTCTAATGGAATGCATATTGTTTCGATAAAGAAATATACAAGGAGGTGAGATTATTTAAATCCCGGCTTCACTAAACTTTTATACATGAAGAAGACTATACGTCCACTCTCAATATATGATAAATTACATACTAACGTTTTATTTAAAATGTTCTACTTGCATACATATATTAAATATACTTTATTATAAAATCTTAACTTTTCATAAATCGGCGGTTGAACGGCTTTAACTCTTGGAATTATTATTTTTGTCATATATTCTAAAATTCGAATTATCGAAAATGTCCTTCACCGCCTAAAAGGACTCTTTAAATTTGCCCGTCAGAGTTTGCTCCCTGCATTTGCTGAGCCGACTAAAATGCCAATTTTGTATGAGTATCCCTCACGTCGACAGTTTCCTGCAAACTCGTCATGCCCTGGGACCTAAGCTAATCAACTTAATACGGAAGTAGCCCAAGGTCGGCGACAGAGACGTAATGCGATCTCAGACCAATTTCGACAACAACATTATCGAACCCAGGGCCCTCATCGCCACCGGGCTTTCAAAGTAGATATTAACCTTTAAATGTGCTATAACACTGAACCGCAGCCGGTCGGCTGCCCAGTTGAAGGCTGCTATTTCGGATTGAAACATACCTTAAGGGTACCTATGTAAATATGTATACGAAATCTCCAACGTATACAGTTAGTATACACAAGTAAGTAGTGAAATTTTCACTTTTATTTAAATTAAACATTTTCCCTACAATGGATAGAAAACTCCGATAAGCGATTGCAACGAATTAACGACCGTCCCATGCGTTGCCCTTATTTCGCGTTCGTTTTGAGCGAGTTAAATAACACCTCCTTGGAACTTAGCTCTTAACTTATGCTTGAACACTTCACATCCTCTGGTAGCTGACTGTAAATCTTCAACGCTAAGTCGTCCACTCCAGAGTCCACGTTGCATGAATTATATAATTAATTTACTCTTTTTTGTGTTATTTAAGGTATTTCATTTTTATATTTACGTACATATTTTATTTATAAATATATTTTCTTGTTGCTATTTACATATTTGTTTGGCATACTCTATGTAGAGCCGCAGGAATGCCGCAGTTGAAATACTGTATGACCGCGACGCTTAATTAAGTTGTAGCAGCCTTACACGTGACTAAGTTTTTATGTGTTACGAGTACAATTGCCCTGATGGAAATCAAAGTACTTTAAAAGCAATTTAGAAAGTATTTTTTTGAAACTACAAGTGGTCTTAATTCTTCTTTTTTTCTTGCAACCAACTAACTTTATTGACATTGTGTTGTCCTACAAGCAAGTTAATTATCTAACTCAGCATTTGCCTTCAACCTCTCTCAAATTGGTTCGACTACGAGAACATCAAAATAGCTTTTTTCCAACTGCATTAAAATTTTTTCATTTTCTAACTTTTTACAAATAAGTCTATTTTATAGTAGATAACTATAAAATTTATTTATCTTTTTTTTTTTGTTTTAAATAAAGTACACATTATTGCATCAATTCATTTGGCAAAGAAAACTTTACGTTAAGTCAATGCTTTCTATTTAAGGTAATCTAAAGTGGAATTTTTTCAAACACTTTTCGTCAAAATATTGTTTTTTTTTTAGCCTGAATCGCCTTACTAATTTTTTCTCGGGATCCTGGTTTCAAATACACAAAACATCAAATAATGATAAATATATCACGCATTTTAGAATATTTAGTAAGTAATATGCGATATTAAAATTTTGAAAAGGATTCTTTTTAACATCCTAGTTTCTCCCATTGCAACTTGTTTCAAAACTTTTATTAAGCTCAATTAAATAAATGAAGAACTAAAGATTCGCGTGCTGCATTTGTTTCAAAGCACTTGAATTTTAACTACATTAAAATTGGTTAAATTTCAGATTTTATTTCCGAGAGGGTGTATACATACATACATATGTATGTGGTTGTGTGCAAGGCACAACCACCCAGCGGAACAAAATGTGCAATCAATGCGATTTGAAAATGCCGAGATTCACTTTTATTCGTCGTAAAGGAATAGTGCTGTAACGCCGCGACGTTTGTTTTAATTTATTTTCCTTAATTTTATTTAAAATTGTGGCAGTATAAATCTTTAAGAAAGAAACACGTCTTTATGCAGTTGATTCCGTACTTCACAATGACTCTTCTTTTATTCTCCCAAAATTGAGTTATTCTTTCTCTTTTGTTATTTTCGTACAAATTCCACTTAAGGTCTAAACACAGTGCTTAAAACTATTTCCATTACTTTAGGGCTAGACACATAACTTACGACCAATTATAATATTGCTTAAGACTATTGCTGCTGCAATCCTAACTGCCTTACAATATAAATATATATAAATATATTTCCCAATGTATTCGTTATTGTGAGTGTCGTATAGTCGTTTGCACTTTTTTAAATTAAATTAAGTAAATTTTGCTTTCAGCTTTATTAAAAAGATTATTATTTTTATAGTTAAATAAATAATGCGTCGTAATACACTTTTGCAGGGCTTAATTGTCATGTGTTACATAACTATTGGGCGTGCTGGGTAACTGGCACTGGCGCTACTGTTTTTTTTTGTTTGGTCGCATTTTGTGGAGAATATTTAGCTCGTCGTACTAAAAAGTCGCGTTTACTGATGGTAATTAAATTAATTAAATTAATTTTAATGAATTACGCTGACGCGGAAGGTTTGCCAATGCCGCTCCTGCGATGAGTTGCAGAAAAAGAGCAGAAAGGATAACTGGTGGATTGCTACAAAGGAGAGGAAATTAAGACCGCACACAGGCAGTAAAATCGTAAAGTTTCAGTGCGAAAACAACACCACAACAACATACGTATGTATTTATAAATGAAGAATATATTGACCTAGCAACAACAATATTTACGCACGAAATGTATGTCAGCGTGTAATTTAAAGTTTATTTAAACACTTTTTCCTTCTTTCCCTTTGGTTGTTTTGTTGTTTTTTTTTTTTGGCCTTGTTTGCATGGGTGCGGCTCTGTGCTCTGGTACTTTGCTTCAGCAAACTCGGGCGGTTTCTTTGTTCGGTGTCAGTGTGTCATCAGCAGCACTGATGGCACCAGTAGCAACTGCAGCAGCAATCGGGTGAGCAACAAGACAAAGGAGCTTTGAGTAGGTGATGCTTTGTTCTCTGACTTGCCAGTCATTGGCACTCTGGTTGGCTGTCAGAATCAAAAGTTGGAAGTTTTGTGGCTGCTTTAGCTAGTTTTGCCAGTTTCGTCGCAAAAGCAAACTTTATACACTCGTACTTAATAAATACGTATATATGTACATACAAATGTTTCTATACTTTTTCTACAGAAGTATATGTGTATAATCATAAATATTTAAACTTTTATGGTATGTTTTAAACCATTTAAACCGGTAATTATGTTTAAAGTAAATTATTATAAACTGCTATATCAGCTTATTTATAAAAAGTTGACTTTCATCAAAAGTTTTTTCCATTAAAACGGTGTGTGCTGTGCGGTTGCAACAATTTTTTCCATTAATATTGAAATTACTTAATTACCCCGAATCACTTTTTAATAACCAATCAATAAGGTAAAGTTTATTGGCAATTTCTGTCCAATATTAAGTAATCGTCGTGCTGGTGTCCACTAGAACACGTATGTTTATATCCTGTATATAAGTATAAGCTTAAATGGAAGCCACAAAATTAAAGAAAAGTCACAACTGAACTTAAGTAACAAACAGTTTTAAGAGAAAACACGAATGAATGAATGAAATCGAAGAAAAACTCATTTATAATTAAAAGAAAATTCATGTTTCCATTCCTTCTGAAATCATAACCGCAAACCGTGCACTTCCAATTCGTCTTTCGGAACTAGATATACTACCGAAATTGTCACAAAATAGCCCTAAATAAGTCCCGAACTGCTGCCGATAGGGCACAGTCGTTTTTTGTGTAAATTTGATAGTAAAATACAGCTGAGTCAGGTTGTACCGGGAAGCTTTTAACAGCCGTCAAGTTAGTGGAATCTCTCAATCTCAATTTCGTTTAGATTTCTTTACTCTTCAGGCCTTTTTGGCATCAGGGAATATGTAAATTATTGTATGTTGGAAATTGGAAGATTTTTTCCATTCGAAAAGTCATTCTGAAACAATTGCACACAAAAATCCCTACAAAAAGTAAATTTTAGATTTTTCCAATTATCGATTTTTATTTTTTTTTCTTAAAAACCTTTTCTGTACTAAAATTGAGAGACCTACAGTTTTATATCTGCTCCGATTAGTAAATGAATACTGAAGTTTTTTTATGTTTCAAATCTTACTCAACTCTGTAGTCGGGTATGCGGCGATGTGTGCTATAACTAGTTATGCTGCTGAGATCAAGATTCGAACCTTAGCTGGAGCGAAAAAGTTTTTTCTATTAGCGGTGGCCCCGCGCCATGTAATGACAATCCTCTGACGGTGTTTCTGCTATGAAAAAGCTTCTCATAAAAAGCATCTGCCGTGAGGCGTCGGCATAAAAGACTCACACCACAAATAATAGGAGATGCTCGGCAAATACCGAGAGATGTGCAACATAGTGTAAGCGCCAAACTATTATAATTGACAAAGAAATTATACACTTATTAAAAAATATAAAAATAAAATAAATTTAAATAAGCAAATAAATAAATAAACAACAGGGCTTTCTATGCGAACCATATACAAATTTTTTTTTTATTATAGAAAACGGATGTTTGTTATATAACGTTAACGTTAATACTCGAATAAAAATGTGTTCCGATTCACAACGAGAATAAGAACAATTGAACAAACGTTAACTTTGTAAACGAGTAAGCCAGCTAATACAAATTATCAAAATTAAATGTTTATTTTAATTTTTTTAATTTTCATATTTTTTATATTATGTATGAAAAACCCAGTTGTTGTATTTGTTAAATAAAAAGAATATAAATACATTTGTGCTCAAATATTTTTCTTTTGGGAAAATAACATTTTACTACTAATTACAATTAAGTAATTTTCAAGAAAGGGAAACACATTCTAACCAGTTTTCCATCCTTCGTAAGACAATCCTGTATAAGGGAGTATCAAAATTCAAACGTCCATATTTACCTTTTATTATTGAATCATGCAATACGAGTATGTTTATTTGTAGTGCCATTAGCATTCGAAAGATACTTAAATTTTGTACTTTTTGGTTAACTGTCACACATGTGTATGTAAATACATACCTGCATACATATTCATAAATATTTACTTTATGTGCGTGGCTGCGCATTTCCTCTTAATACTCATATTCCTTATTGTACATGAGATGTGTGTTACTGTCACTACTGGAGATACATTTTACTTAAGATCCTGTTTTTGGTTATTTTGCAGTTGACTTTTCTGTCATCCATGCCATTGATGCTGACACTTTTGACACATTTACCAGCACTCGCTTAAAATATGAACTCAAGTTGTGCAACACTGGAGTTTTCGAATTTGTGAAAGCGCGCGTTTCTAACGTTCAAATATTTTAGTTACATTTTTTCACTCTCGTGATTTTTTACACGAATGAAAAAAAAATATATTTTTTCATTTATTTGACTACATTCCTAACCATTGGACGCTTTGCTTTGAGAGCGTTCATGCGACAAATGTTTCGCAAATCAAACGCACAGGGATGGAGCTTTCGGTGAATGTTATGCTGTGGCATTAGTCGCCTCGCGGAACGTTCTTGGCGGTAAAATACATGCATATGCAAGTTAACAAATGACAGTAAAGAACTAAAGTGACCTCTTCAAAAATCGTCGAGCATCTGGTACATTTCCGCCATATTGGAGTACTTATAAAATAATATTCTGCATTGCAGTAGCCATTGCTTGTATCTTAACATTCGTCACCACAACTTGATGTTTTTTGAGCTGTGTTGCCAAGAGACAAAAGTCAAATGAGCTAAAAAATTATATTAACAATCAAATCGTATATATTTACATGTTAAAATTTACTTTTTTTTACCCTCCAATACGCGCGCCCGTTGCATGTACTTAAACTCGTGGCATCTGGCAACATACACATTAAGTAAAATTTTATAATGGTAAATCTGGCGAGTTACAGGTGTGCAATATGTTTCATATGCTACAATGGGAGTATCTTCGAAATGGTAGTAGTAGATTCTAAATTTAAGGAAATCAAATCAAATTCTTCAAATAAAGAATCAAAAAATTACATTTTAACCAATATAATAGTTTAATGTAAAAAGTACAGAACAGAAAATAAGATAAAGCATGAAAATAAGAGTTGCGTTAAAGCGATTTTTTACTAAATTTCTTAAGGTTTTTATACATAGATATACACAGGCCCAAAGAGATGGGGGGAGATCATTCTCACTATCGTCATCGATATGCGACAAAGCAAGAACTTAAAACATAACTACTTTATATTCTCAATTTACACAATTTTTATTTTCTTAGTTTTTACTTAAAATATATCTTAACTAATATTTAGTTCAATATCTAACAAAATGCATGGAAAGCCACATTTTAAATTTATTAAAAAATATATTAAAATTATACAAAATTTCATGAAAGTTGACATTTTAAAAATGTTTTTGGGAGTTTCAGCAGGCCATGACAAACCTCCAAGGGATTTCTGCCATGAAAAAGCTTCTCATAAATAAATCTTTCGTTCGGAGTGGGCAAAAAGCTGTATGTCACCCGATTTGTGGTATAATAAACCCTGAGCTGTATAGTGTCAGCGCCAAATTATTACTATTATAATCTCTTTTATTTAAAGCTGAGATTAGCTAGTACACACTAAAAATTTTGGTTTTAAAATATTTTCTAGCGATTTTGAACAACAATTTTTTTCTGCAATTAAAAAATCTCATTTTGAAAAGTGTGAAGTCTCATTTTGATGTCTGATTCAATCATATATGTACATACAACATAAATATGTTCAACCTTACCCACTAAATAAAGTAAAAAAAAATATACAACTAGCTAAAGAAACAACTGGACAATATGGTGTTAAATTAACTTATTTGCTTCCGATTTTTAAATTGGACACTTTCCCACTTGTTCTATGAAAGCAATGTCAAAATACGTGTCCACTTAATTTATCATAACTTCAAAAACTCAATACTCTCAATGCGATCCTATACCTAACTTAAGTTTTAACAATCACAATAATTTAACAGAGGCTCTAACTCATGCTACAATCTTTCGACTACACTTTCCGTGCGACTACATTTCTCATATTCGCATACAAAAAGAAAAAAAAAAAATTTACATTAATAAATTGAAGAAAAAAGGGTGGAACCCCTGACAAAGAAATGAAAAAATAAATCGAGCAAATGTCATGCATTATATCATTGTAAGTGTCAACTGTCATTTAACATATCCTTTCGTTTGAATATTGTTGACACCTACTGCGGCTGCGCGGGCAGAAACGCATGCAGCATGCAATGTTGTCACTTGTGGATGAAGTTGTTGCTACTACTTACTACATATGTATGTATATATGTACATATGTACATATGTATGGATATACATATGTTTACCAATTTAGTTATCTGAGTACATAAATTATTACAAGTGTATGTATGCATGCCAACTTGTGTGTTATTGTTAAGTAACGCTGCGACAGTTTATTGATGAGCCGCTTTCCGAGAAGGTCAAACAGATATTTGAAAATGTATGCTTACATTAATATACTTAAATGTCATACCAATCAACCAAAGGAAACACAACAACCACAATGTTTGGTCTTGTTTGTGTGTAAACTGCTTTGGTTTGGTGTGTACTCGTACGAGACCGCCACCAAATGATTACATAACATACATATGAGTAGATCTGTATGTGGATGACTCACTGCAGAGGCGCGCATATAAGCAAGTCATACATACATACATACATTGCTTTACATAATTATACGACGCTGTGATATTGACATATTTCGAATATTTAATTGTCTTTTATTTAATTAAAAATTCAGTTTTATACACCCAAGTTTATAAATTTCTTCAAAATGTATAACTTTTTAACAAAGTTTCGTGAAAATTACATTCTTCGAAAAGTACAAACTTTTGCGTCCTGTAGCATAATAGCGAAATTTAATAGCATTAGCAAATAAATAGATATTATGTGGTTGTAGTATATACGAGTATATGTGAGAAGCATTTTAAACTGAAATATTAAAATTAATACGGACACATACATACTGATGTATATGCTTAAGAACTTAGATGTACCATCGAATTAAAAATAGATATCAAACTGTGAAGAATAACCGAAATATATTTAAAATATAAACCGATTGAATACTTATTTCACGTATGTTTCAAGTTGAAAAATTAAAATTTTAGTTGCAAGATTGTGGTCGAATTATTTTTAAATGTTATACAAATTTCAAAACGCAAAGTGTATTGGATGGATGGATAGATGGATTTGGGGTAGGCCGGAAACCCCAAACATGAGTTTACCAAGCACTCAGCCATTGTTGCCCATTGTACTTGAGGCCTGTAAAACAGGATAAACAGGATGATGGAGAAGGGGTGGGTGGGGAGTCATAGGAGGTAATTACACCTCAGCAAACTTCCCCGATTCTTTAACGAACCTGCGTAGTCCGCTGAGGGAGAGAGAGAAAATGCTCTGTACTATCCTCGTCCTCAAGGCAAAATGCCCATAGCGGATCGTCGATGATACCTATGGTGACCATGTGTTGCCCCATGGATGGTGCCCAAAACGCAAAGTGTATTAATGTAAGTTGAAGATTCCATATTTACTTTCCACAATTTAAATTGAAATATGCGTTATCCATAAAGCATCATTACATTCGATATCATATAAAAAATCACAGGATATCCTGTGACTGCAACTATCGCACACTTCTAATACGTACATATGAATGTACCTATGTATATAAAAACATGAATTAAATTGTACGCTTTGGAAAATTTTATTAAATTTTAGTACAAAATTGTGCAAACTTTAAGGGGTTTAAAATAACCTTAGCTTTTTGTTAACATTTTTAGTCGCAACTTTAAAAAGGGATATCCGTCTTTCACAGCACTTCCTAAGTTTTTGTTAAAAAAAAAAAACAGCAACGCAACCCAGCTTTTGCTCCGAGATATATGTATGTACGTATGTATGTTCGTTTAATATTTCTTGAGATGCCCACTCGACATTTTTCATTATAACGGCTGCTGGTTTTAAAATCCTCCTAAAGTCAGAATTCTTCGGAAAAAGACTTGCAAATTTTTAAAAATTATGGAACTTTTTTAGATTAGCATTTTGGACAATTTCTAAGAACCCAAATTTTAAACCTTAATTTTTTTTTAATTTTTTCTTTGTATGCAATTTGTAACCATTACAATTTCAATATACAAGTTGTATGTGAGAAAATTTAATGGTTAATTTTTTACGAATTTTTTGCAGACGCTCCTTTGCAATTTCTTCCTAAAAAAAATTTCGAGCATGCTTTAAATGAAAATGAAGAGTGGTAACTACAGAGATTTGGTTAGCGAGCTATTGTTGACATATAAAACACTGGATTGCAACGGGTCATAAAAAACAAATGTTAGATACTAACTATTATTATTTTAAGATGTTCGTTGTTTAAAAAAAAAGAATTACTAAATATAATCTTCTATATACTACTTATAAAATAAAGTCGCTAAAAAGCTATGTCCGGAATTGGCTTCGCACAGAATGCTCCGATTTGAAAGCGGTTTTTTGCATTTTAAAGCTTAGCTGTGTGAGATGGACTTTTTTTATATAATGTTAAGGAATATATAAAGGGGGCGTGGCAATCGGACAAAATGTGGTAAAAAACCATAAATTTTTGGTTTACACAGCCATACATCATAACCTAATCAACCGATTAGAATGAATCTTCCTTTAAGTTAAACTTTGAAGTATTTACTTTCGTTCTGCATCAAAAAAAATAGTTGATTTCTTTCTAATTTAACCAAAATTGTTTAAACAAAAGCAGCACTTTTTCCAAAAAAATCTGTTTGTGTGTTTGTTCGCTGCCAACCGATTAAGTCAGCGTGCTTTAAGCGACAGCTGTGGTGAGCCATTCATTTGATGAATTCGCGAAAGAGCTCGGTAGCGTTACTTCACTTCGGACGTATGTATATATGTATGTATGTATGTATGTCGATTTTATTTCGGCTTCACATACATATTTATGCATGGTGCCAGATTAATGCAACAAAAAAGAAAAAGAATGCATGCATATTTTTAAACATACATATATACTCCTAAAGTTTAAACAAAAGTACTGTTTTCGTATGTTTGTATATATATATATGCATATATGTACTTATTTGTGCAGTAGGGAGATTGAATTCTACAACAATTTGTTTTATCCAAATTTGTATGATGATTTCCAAAGACTGAGTACCGATCCATTTTAATTTTTTTTGTTCGGCAACCATGAACATATTTCTTCAAAAAGAACCGTTGCTTTTCACGAATTATGCTATTAAAATTTGTATGTTAGTTGCGGGAGTACATTAAAACGATCAGAGTTCATTAAGTGAAGTGATATTTTGAAGTGATTTTTATTAATCAAAAGTGCAGATTTAATAAATAATTTAACTTTTGAGTGGTAAGTACATTACAGTGCAATTTTTTATATTATTTAGTGTAATTTTACAACCAAATTTTCCTTAGGGCCATTTTTACAGTTGCGAGTTTACTTACATTCCACAGTTAACTATGAATTTTCGATTCAATTTTAGTAATTTAACTAAATATTCACTGCCCAATGTGCGATAGACAACATTTTATTTCTAACAAGAGGTTAACTCACAAATATTGGGCAGTTAAACTTGAGATAAGTCGACATTAAAATGGAAAATCGAGAGTTAACTGTGGAATGTAAGTTAACTCGCCACTGTGAAAATGACCATTAGGTGATAAGTGATTTATATGAAACATAGTTGTTACTCAAAGCTTAAAGATTTCCATAAAATTTATGAAAGTTCTCAAAATTACAGAAAAATATAATTTCGTATTTTTTATTATAAAAGTTGTCCAAATTAGAAAAAAAAAATTTTTGGTTTTTTTATACGAAATTTAAGTAAGTTCTGAAATATGCAATTAAAATAGATTATAAATTACTAGCAAACCGGGCAGGTGTTTTTCTTTTTAACCATTTTCTTCTCAGCTATGACATTTAACCAACTTTCCAGAGCAAAAAATATATATGTATGTACATTAGAGTGCTTCAAAAAAAATGTTTGTTTCTTTTTTTAATTCCTACCTTTGATGGAAAAAAAAATCCTCACCAAATATGGCGGCTGCCGTGGTATGGTGGTAGCGCGCTCCACCTACCACACCAAAGGTCCTGGGTTCAATCCCCGTGCAAAGCATCATCAAAAATTTAGAAACAGTTTTTTCAATTAGAAAAAAATTTTCTAAGCGGGGTCGCCCGTCGGAAGTGTTCTAACAAACACTCCGAGTATGTTTCTGGCATGAAAATTCATATGCCTGGCAGACGCCGTTTGGAGTTGGCATAAAACATGTAAGGGACCAGCCAGTTTGTAGGAAAAATAAAAAAGGAACACGACGCAAGAGAAGCTCGGCCTAAATCTACTCGGAGGTAAATCTTGCCAAGTATTTATTTTATTTCAAAGATGGGTCCTATAGCTGAACTCATAGGGGTCGCTATTTTTTTTTTGTTTCCCATGTAAAATTGGCTTTTTGATATGAAAACATCTTTGCTCACGGTATGGGGGAATACAAAATGAAAGATATAAGATACTAGGGTCATTATTCCGAAATATTACAAAACATTACTTTTGTTTCAATTATAAAGTTGTTTTAAACATTATCAACCTGTGTGAAACAAGGTGCGGGTTGCTAGTATAATATAAAAAAAGCATGTGACACGACAAAGTTGAAATTTGGTCTACCAGTGTTATCGGTTGCTCTGCAAGAAATTTATTTAGTTTACAACATTAAGTGCTAGATAATTTAATTTAAAAAAATGTCAATTAATTTCTGAAAATTCTCTTTTACGTTAAATATCCCCGCTGTAACTTGGCAGCCATCAAATGAAATTTGAAAACTCTTTAAAAAACAACCATTCGTTTTTTGTTAAAAATTAAAGGCAGTCTGATAATAAATATTTGTGACAAAGTGGCTATAAGAATATCAAATTTGTGAATGCTGTAATCAGTTTGGTATTTGTGGAATTCGATAGCATAAGTACCTACATATGTACATACATATGTATGTCTTTGAATGCCTTTGTATTGGTAGTTGGAAGAATTAGAATTTGTCTATGCAAGAATGCATTTCCGCTTTTCCGTTCATTCCTTCTCTTTTCATAATCTAGGTATGTACATTTTTACTGCATGACTCACAGTTAAATATTTTGTACTCATGTGCATATTACATTTCATTTACAAATTCTGTAGGGTTAAGGTAGTACATATGTATATTAATATATTCACAAACCCACATACACGTTGTATATATGTATATATGTACACGCCAGTGTAATCATTATATTGTTGGTTTGGCCTCAAGCACTAATTTTCCAAATTTTCGGAGATGCATTTTGGATCTGTTTACTAGTCTAAACATTGCATTTAACATTGCATTTTACAACGAAGAGTACATAGAGGAAAGTGAAGATCAAGTTTCTTGATTGAAAGTGAACGTTGCTATGCCCGTTGTGCTACATCGCTTTTAACATGCAACATTCCAGAATGATAAACATGCGGATGAGTCATGTGAACAGTCGATATGCCTGAGATGATTCTGAAGTTCAAATTATGGTAAATCAAATATTTCGAAAAATGTTTCCTTCGAGTAGACAAGAATCCTTCATGCTTTTGCAAGTTACACTAAGACTAACATACTCAGATACTTGCAAATGAGAGAGAGAAAGGACTTTGCTGCATTAATTATACTTGGGGAGTTCACAAGCACTGTCGAATCTCGTATTTCGTCATATTGCTTATTAGAATAAACTAGTTTAAACTTGTTGTTATTGTTTCACATGTCAAATTTTCGTATTTCAATACAACTCTGAAAGGTATGTTTAGTGTGTTATTTATATGTTATTCGATCAGCTCTTTCCGTTTATCATCTTTTTAGGCTTATTTTTGTTTGAAAAAATGTTAAATTCTGTCAAATACTGATGTACTTATACATAGCTATTTTAAAAAAACCGACTGGTCAAGTTTATTAAAAGCAATTTTTTGCTGATTAATTGCTTTAATACCACATACGATGCGTTCACAAGCTCCTCTGTTATTTAAATAAAGCACTAAAGAAATACGACAAATAACACGCTTGTGAACTCCCTAAATAAGTTCAATCGACTTGTGAGTGTAATTGGTGGTTTCCTACTAAGCAAAGTCGTATATTTTATCAAAAATATACATTTGTTAGCACTTTGTTATGAGCATACATACAAATATCAATATTGAATGCGCTATCTCTCCAATTGATAATAGGAAATATGCACTCAGATTTGCTCTCGTTGAACTGTTTTGCTCTGCTATCCATTGTCTGGCTGGGTTCAGTTTCGACGGTTAGTTCTACAGCTTCAATTGTCTGTTCAAATATCAGAATAACCAACGAAAGTTCAAAAAAGCTGACATTCTAAATAAAATATCGTTAAATCCAATAGTTTTTCTTCAATGATATGTAAATATTGAAAAAAATTATCTTCGAGGAGAGTTTATGAACAATTTTATTTGAAAATAACACAACAGTCCACGTTCCTTGGTTCCATGGTTCTTTAGTTCAATCCTGGGAAGCGGTTATTAATGATTAAAATTAAATAAAAAATAAATCTGAAGAGGATATGTGGTGATCTCCGAAATAGAGGCTATAACTTCTACCATTAAAACAGTTGTTGTTTTGTTCCAAAAAATTTCATAAACTGGGCTTAAGCTTAATAAAAATGTAAATTATTATTTATATAGGGTCAATAGAAAACTTGACAAAAACCTATAAATAAAATAATGGCGCTAAGAAATTGTACAAAAATTGGTTACAAAATGAGGGGGTCATAACTACTTCTTAACTTTGTATTACAGTTTTAGTTGCAAAAGTAAGAAAGCATGAAACCATATTACAAATAATAAATATGCAAATAAATAATAAACAAAATAAATAGTAAACATTTTCTGCAACATTTAAAAATATCAACTTGTTTCTGCTCTAATAAACTATTAATGTAGTGTATTATAAAAAAAACTGGTACTACAGATATGGTAAATTATATGGACTAGATATTCATCAGATAGGTAAGGCAGATTATTTTATTAGGACAGATTTCTATATTAGATATAATGGAATATCACATAGGACAACCGGGATTGATTGATTCAAACTGATTGTTTTGCTGATCTATTCCACCAGCACTGATGGATTTACCTTTCCGTAATGTATTATATAATATCCATTCAGAACTGATAGACTTACTGATGCAATATTTTTCAGGTTTTAAAGCACATGTATGTATTACCAAATTTCGGTAAATGTAGATCTCATTGAAATGGTGATGAATTTCTAATTAAAAAATAAAAAGATATTAAATTTATAATGTTTGTTAATTAAACAGTATATATTTTCGACTGTTTTGTCTTGTATTTGCATATGGAAATTGAAATTTTCCTTCGTAGTTGCTGATTGCACTGTGTTTTCTTTTTACAACGGACCCTATATCAATCGATTCATTCATCCATATTCCCCATCAAATATCTATGCAAAATGCAAATTTTCAATGCTATACGTTTTGTTTCCGGTCAAGAAGAGTCCGACGGGCCGGAAGCCAGCAGGAAAAGGAACAACCTAAAGCACATCCACATGCACATACATACATACATGTGTAGGTAATTTGATACGGTTAGCGAGTGATTTTGTTTGCGAAATGCCTAAAATGTTTTTTCGTAAACTTTTGCCTTGCGTGTAGTTGGTATTTGAATGACGCTCGGCATAGTTATGATTTTTGTTTTTATTGTTGTCGTTCTTGTTAATTTGTGTAATTGTTGTTTTCTTGCCTCAGCCGTTGCTGCCCCCTATGGCGTTTCATTAGCATGCATACGTGTACGCGTACATACATACATATCCATGTAGGAAATGCCAGCAACCAATCCTCCATGCAATGCGAAGACGTTGCGCCTATGTTGAGCAATCCAGCAATGTCTAGGAAAATATTTCAAAAAGCTGTTCATCAAATATACATATGGTATGTGATGCGAGTTCAGAATGTAGCCAGTTTATTTTCAAAATCAAGATTTTTGCAACTTATATTTAATAAGTGAGGAAGAAACGTCGCGAATTTCTAAGCTTCCCTCGAGATTCATCGATAACTGAAAGGGAATGATTTTGTTTAACCTCCAAGTGGAAGCATAAATCTCGATTTCCACGCGGGATGTACATATGTACATGTACATAAAAACAAATAACACATATGGTATATACCTTTGATGTGTTGGATTTGGTTGCAGATTATTTGAGTTTTTGTTGAAAATCTGTGCTTCCATTCCGCCTCATGTCTGCCCTTCCCCAACATAACCCTTTATTCTGTTTCACACTGATGTTGTATCTTGCTTCGTTAGAGTGCTGTTGTTGTTTGCTTGCTCGCAATGTTATTCGTGTTTGGATTTCATCCTGTCAATACGCAGCGAATTTTTACGAATATTTGCAATATCGAACATTTCATTTTTTGCCGTCAAATTTTTCGTTTTTGTGAACTTTTTCATTGCGCTTCATACTGCGGTCGTACATACCCTGCAGTCAAATGTACTATATAGTTGAAAACTAGTTCACAACTAGTATGAATCGAAGTCTTAACTACTCAGCTAATATTTCGCCATATAATTACGAACTGGCCTCTTCTAAATTATTTAATATTCTCCAATAATAAAATAAGCTCAATAACTTAAACTAATTTCATTTGAGAAATTCATAGCCTCCCTATGGAATCGAACTCTCAGTTTGACGATAGATGTCGCTGTTAGCATCAAAATTTTAAATTTTTCGCAATTTTCGAAAATGTTCGATTTCAGTCAAGAAATTCAAATTGTAAACTAGTGATTTTTTTGGCTAATTTTAATGTTTCGTTGCAGGGCATACGTACAAACATACATATGTATGTATGTATAAGGCGTTGTAGTTGTGCGCGTTGGTCAGTCTTTACTCTTCATGGTATTAAGTTGTCAATTGCCATTTCGATGCCTTGTTGGCGTTGAAGCATTTGATTGTTGTTGTTTTCACTATCCATGTTGGCACAGTTGAGGAATGTTTGCCATATTTACATACATACATAAAAACATTGCTTGTCCTACGCCCATCCATTTTCTGTTGCTGGTATTGTCGTTTTTGTATTGGGCTTAGATTTGCTTAGTTAGTATGGCGGATTAGCTTCGATTTGGATACGAACTGACAAAATGACGTCAAATTGAGCGTTAGATTGCATTTCGCGGCAACGCTTGTTGAAGTGTTTTTTTTTTATCTTACATTTCGTATAACTTTTTTTCTTTAAAATTTTCATATAACAAGCCATTAAATTTAAACGCCACTCGAATATTAAACTTTAGCAATAAATATTTACATGTTGCCTTATAATTATTGCGAATTGCTAGCGCTGAAAATTAGAGGTTTTTATTATACAGAGAGGGCTGAACTTGTTTACTCCCTTTAGTTCCATTTGCCATCGCGCATCCATAACTTTTGCTTATGCTTTTTGAAAGCAACACATTGCTCACAATTTGATTTAATAGAGCATAGTTTTCATATACATATTTATATATGTATGCAAACATATGCACAGTGAGACTGCGACTTGTCGTTAAAAAATCGTTATATAATAAAATGTTTAAGAACAGATTTCAGTAGCACATTCAATTTAAATTCAATAAAGTGGAAGCTTGAAGTAGATATAAACAACCTTTGATTTTTCAAAATATGTTTACCGAAGCTCTTCTGCAATTTTTTGCTGGCAGTAAAAAAAAATGTTAATGATTAATAGCGCTTGTTTATAAAAAAACGATGCAAAAAAATGATTTGTATGTATATGATAGCGACACGATACACAAGCGATATTTATCGTATCGCCAAGAATGCTGAATTTTTATCGCTTCCCGCGCACTCAGCATGCTAATGTTGCTGCCATATCGGTAAATAGGTAAATTTTGTAACCAGTGAAAGAGGATTTAGTTAAAAGCAGCTGTTTAGTTTTGTTTTGTTAATTTAGTAGAAAACCGAAAGTGACAATTTCAACGTATAGAAATTATTTAAGATAACGAAAGTTCAGGAAGACAGGTGTAAAATGTTTGGGAGAAACTAATTATTTAAATAGAAAGAAAAAATGTTTATTCACATTTATTTCACATTTGATTTATGTGTGTTTATTTACGTTTTCTTATGTCAAATTAGATACCATTGTTTCTAAAAACTTTGTAACCATTACTCTAGAAAACCAAATTCCATTTCGGGTGTTATAAATACGTAACAATATTTACTTTACCAGTAACAATGAGGCCTATGTACCAGTAATAATGAGGCCTATTCTATATGTAAATATTTACAATAATAAAAGGTAGATATTTGCAGGTATTAACATTTTCCATTTGCATTATTTAAATTAAATACTATGCACAAAAATAATATCTGCTTTTGCTCAAATTTTATTTGCCCAATTTAATTTGAAAACGCGCAATAAAAATAGAAATACATACATACATACGAGTATGTACACAAAAAAATTGTTTTGGAAGATAAATCTTATAAGTTTTCAATTTTAAGGATAAACAATTCGGTCAAATGAAGGTCGTTGCCTTTCGAAAAGAAAACTTTTAATTGATACAAACATATCCACCGCAGTAAATTCATACAAATATTTTGTTGGTAATTTTTGTACGTATATAAATATGTACGTATACTAAGAAGAGTAGTAAAAGTTGTAAACACAATTTCAATTTTTGCGCAGATCCACTGAATTTCGCATTAAAATTACTCAAGTGGAAATCATTTGAGAAAGGCGATGTGTAAATCTAGACGAGTTGATTGAAAACAGATTGGGATAAATTCGCTAGGAAAGTGGGTGTTAGTCATGAAGCAATTGAAGTTTTATTAACAGTGAAAGACGGCCCCCCATTTCTTTAAAAATATGTATGTATGTGCAATATTTCCAACAATATTTAAAATTTAGAATTACCACCATTTACTTACAACCTTTTCTACGAAGAAATTATCTCTTAAAAGTATGAATTTACTGCTAAAAAAAATCGATTTTACATACATAAATACATATATAATCGTACACCTATGCAAATGTTAATAAATAAATTCATGTTTGTATATTTGAAATTTCTGTGTGAAAAAATCAGATTGTAAACAAAAGAGCTTTTAAATATTCTCGATAAATAAAACCTTGGAAATGAAGTACGTTCACCTCTATTGTCTTAAGGACAAAATAGAAAAATATGTATATTTAAAATAAATTTCCTATAAACTTAAACGTAAAGCTTTAAAAGAGCACAAAACAAATTAAAATATGCAAAACCAAAAAGCAACAATTCAACCCACAAATATAATGAAAGCATGTCTAACTAAATTTCATTCAACTTAACGCACAATCAGTTGAATGAAATGTTTCGGTAGTAAATGTTTGACCATAATGACCACGCTTTGGCATGACAGAAAAGACAGCTACCGAAATGCACCAACAAAAGAACTGTACAAATTAATTGTGACCGATGAGAGGTGGTGGTTGTGGACGCTGGTCACCGAAGACAATAAATGAAGTGCTTTGCACACAAGTGGAACTTTGCTTTTAATTAAAATGCACTTAAGACAAAGTGTTTTCTCGTTTTCTAAAGGGGTAAGAGTAAAATATAGAGCGGGAAAAGAAACGAACAAAACCCAACAAAAAAAAAAAACGATAGAAAAAATTAATTAAATTTATGAAATGTAATATATTAGAATTGTTTTTCTGTAAATGAAAAAAAAAGTACTAGCGGCGTTAGCAACATAGGAACGTAGTAAAACTAGCAGTAGTTTTTTGACATTCTTTTCTATGGGATATTTTTAAAAATAGCTCCTTCTAATTTTGCAGACGATTTTCTTTGGGTTTTATCTATTCGCCAAAGGTATTTCCGTTGTCGGAGTACAATACCTTTAGTATCGACATTTTTAAGATACATTTTTTTCTCGAGATTCTAAGATCCCATTATAAATGCCAAGTTATAACGAGATATATAAAAAAGTGACACTAGGCTGACCAAACAAAATTTTGTTTCGAAATCACCTGAACAAATAATAATTCAATTTTTCTATATTTTCCTATGAGTAGGTACGATCATATGTACATACGATTTAATATACCTACATATATGAAGAAAGCAACGCCAGCAAAATCGGCTGCTATCGTTGTAGATTTACATGACAGAAAAGCCATTTTTCCCAAATAAAAAAAAATTGTCAGAAATCAACGTTTAAACGCAGAAATTATTATAAGTGTAAAGATATGAATTATGTTATGCTAGGAAATAAATTTGTTAAGAGATAAAAATCAGAAAATACAACCCTGTACAAGTAGTGAACATAGTCATGTAAGAGCAACCCTGTAGAAGTGTCAAAGAGAAGGAAGATGGCTCTCTTCCGGAATAAAGCGAAAACGACTAAGAAGTGTTTCTTGAGTAACAAAAATTAAATCTGTCGAAATCGAAAAAGAAGTAAGTAAAAAACTAAATTTTAAAACTCAGGTGTGGAGCTCCAATACGACAACACCCGAAATACATTAAATTTCGATATCTCCGCCAACAATGGCCGAAATACGACACAACATCGCCCATGCACTCGCTGAGGCCGGAGTGGAGTTCCCAGCCACTGCCACAACTATGCAATTACGAAAATTGCTGAAAAGTGTAGTGGGTGACGGGGAAACCGTCCACATGGCCCCACTGGAGGAATCGCTACATTATTTGACCGAAACAACTGCCGATATTGAGACGCCTCCCGAAACCGACGCCACTACCGCCGCCAATGCCGCACGCACTACCGCCGCCGACGCGGCCCACACTACCGACACTAACGCGGCACACACTACCGCCATCAACGCGGCACGCACTACCGCCACCAACGCGGCATACACTACCGCCTCCAATGCCGCACGCACTACCGCCGCCAACGCGGCCCACGCTACCGCCGCCAATGCCGCACGCACTACCGCCGCCAATGCCGCACGCACTACCGCCGCCGACGCGGCACACACTACCGCCATCAACGCGGCACGCACTACCGCCACCAACGCGGCATACACTACCGCCACCAACGCGGCACGCACTACCGCCACCAACGCGGCACGCACTACCGCAACCAACGCGGCACTTATAGCCACCACCGACGCGCTTGCTACCGCCACCGCCGCTACTGCCGCGAATGCTACCGCCGCCACTGCCGTAGGTGTCACCGCCGCTGCCGCTACCGCCGAAACCGCCGCTGCCGAAACCGCCGCCACTAATGTCATCATCGACTCCGCCACTGCCGCTCCCATCTACTCTGCCGCCTCTACCGCCGCTTCAATTGACGCCGCGGCGCTTACTTATGATAAGCCCGCTGTAGCCGCCTTTAATACAGCCAGCACCGCGTTCACCATAGCTGCAGCCAACACCACCGCCGCTACCGAAGGAGCTAGAAGTGCAAGAGTCCAGCCCAGGAGTCTAGAGGAAGACATCTTGGCACTCCGTCAGCGTGTAGAAATTTTGAAGCTAATGAAGCAAGTCGAAGATTTGGAAGGTCGACCGCTCGCACAGACGCAACGCCGTCTAGATTTTAGCGACATAGAGCACGCTGTTCCAAAATTCAGTGGTGACGACATTTCGTTTACGGTGCACCATTTTTTGAATGACTTCGAAGAGATTATGGAATCTTCGGGGGCCGACGAGAGATTCAAGCTCCTCGCGCTCCGACGCTCGCTGATCGGAACAGCAAAGGTGTTTTTGTCGACTACAGTCGCACTTGACTATACAGATCTTAAGAGGGCGCTCCTATCAGAGTTTGACGTCCCCATTGCACGCCAGGAGATCTACAAAATGCTGGCGCAGCGCCGATGGAACAAGAAGGAGGAGTCGATGCATTGTTACATCCTCAAGATGCAGGCCATAGCCAAGAGAGCCAATATAGCGGATGCAGAAGTCATAGATGCAATTATCGACGGAATTGGCAGTGCAGCCCCAAACACTCATTTGTTGCTTCCTGCCCGCACGTTAGATGAATTAAAATCGCTGGTGAGCCGATTCCAGCATAAATACTTCACGGCTAAAACAGTATCACCGACCAGACCGAAGCCTTCACCATCTGCAGCTGAGCCGAAGAAGTGTTACAATTGCTCGAAGAATGGACACATCAAACCCAATTGTCCATACCCACTACGACCAGATGGGTCGTGCTTTCGCTGCTGGCGCATGGGTCACGACCACCGTTCGTGCCCGAATCCGGCTAAAATTTTAAAGCCTCGGACTGAAGTAGCCGCCATAACTGGAATTGAATACGACGACGAAGTAGATCCTTGTGGAGCGTTCAATTTTGTGAGTATTATATTTAAGATGGTTAAAAAACCAATATCTGACGTAGTTTTTTCCCTTTTTGATACCGGCAGTCCGGTTAGTTTTATCAAGGAGTCGCAAGTCCCAAAAGAACTGATGAGGGGATTCACAAATGAAATAATTTCAAAATACAAAGGCCTTGGAGGAACAAATATTCGAATTTTGAACAAGATATGTTGTCATATAAAATTTTTAAGTTGTTTAAATAAAGTTGAATTAAACGTTGTACCTGATGGGTGTATGATTACTCCGGTTATTTTGGGACGCGACTTTCTTAAGATATTTAATATTAAGCTGACTAAGATCATTCAAAAGTGTTCTAAAAGTAAGTTGTTAGATATAAGAAATACTGTTAAGCAAGATACCTTAAATAAGTCACATATTGTAACTGGTTCCGACGCATGCCTCTCTGCCGTTAAAGCTGACTCGTCTGAAAGGAAAGATACCACCGCCGCCGACGTTCCTCAAATTTTTCGCATTGACGTTTCTGACAACGAAGTATACACCGATATCGGGTCCAAACTAACTAAACACCAGCGTGACTGCCTAAAGCAACTTATTGATAGCACCTATCTTAACGCTGACGCTAAAACTGAACCACTTACATACGAAATGAAGATACACTTAACGACAGACGTTCCTTTTCATTGTTCTCCACGACGTCTATCCTACTTAGAACGTGGTCAAGTGCAGTCTATTATAGACGATCTTTGCCAGCAAGGAATAATAAGACCCAGCAGTTCACCCTATGCGTCGGCTATAGTATTAGTTAAGAAGAAGAGTGGACAACTTCGCATGTGTATAGATTACAGAACCCTGAACAAACTTACCGTTAGGGACAACTACCCGTTACCATTAATTGATGACTGCATTGAGTACTTGCGAAATAAAAAGTTTTTCACAGTGTTAGACTTAAAGAGCGGATTCCATCAAGTTCAGATGTCTCCAGAATCCATTCCTTTCACCGCTTTTATTACACCAAATGGTCAATATGAGTACCTCAAAATGCCATTCGGTTTAAAGAATGCACCCGCGGTATTCCAAAGATTTATTAACACCATCTTTCGAGACCTCATCGATAGTAGGCGAATCATTATATACATGGACGACATTGTTGTGGCTACTGAGGAGTTCGGAGAACACATAGACTTATTAAAGTTAGTTTTAGAACGACTTACCTTACGTGGCTTGAAACTTAATTTGGATAAATGTCGATTTGGATATGATGAAATCGACTACCTCGGCTATGCCGTTTCTAGATCAGGAATCTTACCTAATAACTCCCATGTAAAGACGATTCAAAACTTCCCCATCCCAACCAACGCAAAACAGTTGCAATCCTGTATAGGCCTCTTTTCCTACTTCCGTAGGTTCGTGCCATCATTCTCACAGATAGCAAAACCGCTGCAGAATTTGCTAAAAAGGGGAACACCGTTTGATTTTGACGAAAAATGTATCGACGCATTCAATGAACTTAAGTCAAGACTAGTAAAGAGCCCGGTGTTAGCCGTATACAGTCCAGGATTGGAAACAGAATTGCACTGTGACGCCAGTAGTATAGGTTTTGGGGCAGTATTATTGCAGCGCCAAGATGACAACCGGTTTCATCCTACATCATTCTTTTCAAAGACGGCATCGAGTGCCGAATCAAAATATCATAGTTTCGAGCTCGAAACTCTCTCCATAATATACGCGCTAAGAAGATTTAGGACCTACTTAGAAGGCATCCCATTTACAATAGTTACGGACTGTAATTCGCTGACGCTTACTCTCCAAAGAAAACAATTAAATCCTCGAATAGCTAGATGGGCACTCGAATTAGAAAATTACAATTACAAAATAAGACACAAAAATGGAATATCTATGGGACATGTTGATGCCCTTAGTAGGAGGCAAATATCCCTTATCATAAACACCGATGATATAGAATTTCAAATACAGGTTTCTCAAGAGCGGGATAAAGATATTGTAGTGTTGCGGGAGCGGTTGGAAAAAGAGGAGGTAAAAGATTTCGACTTGATAGATGGATTAGTTTATAGAAGAAAGGCTGACGGTAAAAAGGCGCTTTACGTACCATATGAGATGGAGCAGAACATAATACGAGTAATGCATGAAAAAATGGGTCACCAGGCAGTTGAAAAAACGTTTTCCAAATTAAGCATATACTATTGGTTCCCCAATATGAGGACGAAAGTAGAGGTGTTTATTAGAAATTGTTTAAAGTGCATAATGTATGCCTCTCCTCCACGAGCCAGTGAAAGGAATCTATATGTAATTCCGAAGTTTCCGTTGCCATTTGATACGCTGCACGTCGACCACTTTGGTCCACTGCCTTCCATTAACTCAAAACGTAAGCATATTTTAGTTGCCGTCGATGCTTTTACCAAATTTGTAAAACTTTATCCGACCAACTCAACTAGTACTAAGGAAGTTACCGCTGCCCTCGAGAAATATTTTAATTACTATAGTCGACCAAAGCGAATCATAAGTGATAGGGGAACATGCTTCACCTCATTGGAGTTCAGTGATTTCCTAATGAAGCGGAATATCACTCACGTAAAAGTTGCTGTTGCTTCTCCTCAGGCAAATGGGCAAGTGGAACGCGTGAATAGAATACTTTAGACTATGCTTGGAAAGATCACTGAGCCAATACAGCATGCCGATTGGTGCAAGAAGCTATCCGAAGTGGAATACGCTATTAATAATTCTCCCCATAGCACTTGTAGGGACACCCCTAGTCGACTTCTATTCGGTGTTGAACAGCGGGGAGCTGTTGTAGACGAGTTTACAGAATATTTTCAGGAGAAGCTTAGCCCCGACGATGGACGAGACTTAGTCTCCATACGGAGACGTGCTTCGGACGCTATTAGAGCTAGACAGGATTACGACTCGAAACGGCAATGTTTAAATAATGACAGGGCAAAGAGGTACGAGGTGGGGAATTTCGTAGTAATGCGGAATGTAGACACAACCGCGGGCAGCAATAAGAAGTTCCTCCCCTCTTACCGGGGCCCATATGTAGTACATAAAGTGCTCGGTAATGACAGGTATGTTATACGCGATGTAGACAATTGTCAGCTGACCCAGCTGCCTTACGACGGGATAGTTGAGGCTCACCGGTTAAGAAGTTGGAGAAAACCGCCGGAAGGACATGCTGAGGAATCAGAACGAGACCCTCTGTCAGACGACTGATATTTGAAATGCAATGTGATCGAGGTCGATCCCTAGTCAGGATTGGCCGAGTTGTAAAGATATGAATTATGTTATGCTAGGAAATAAATTTGTTAAGAGATAAAAATCAGAAAATACAACCCTGTACAAGTAGTGAACATAGTCATGTAAGAGCAACCCTGTAGAAGTGTCAAAGAGAAGGAAGATGGCTCTCTTCCGGAATAAAGCGAAAACGACTAAGAAGTGTTTCTTGAGTAACAAAAATTAAATCTGTCGAAATCGAAAAAGAAGTAAGTAAAAAACTAAATTTTAAATAAGATTGAATTAATTTCAAAACTGAATAATAATAATTATTCGGCGCTTACACTATAGAGTTCAGTATTTGAACGAGCTTCTCCTACCATTTGTAGTGTGCGTCTTTATATTATACGGCAGATGTATTTTATGAGAAGCTTTTTCATGGGCGAAATACCCTTGGAGGTTTGCCATTGCCTGCCGAGTGATGAGCGATTTAGAAAAAAAGTTTTCTATGATTAAGATTTTACTTGCCCTGGTGGAGATTCGAACCTCGAACCCAGCGACATAACGAGTAATAGCACGCACTGGTACCCACTCGACCACAGCGACCACTGATAAATATTGTATTTAGAAATTTTGAAGTTGTTAAAAAAATTCAATGATTTTTTTTTAAATTGTGTACTCATTTTGAAACTTTGAGTCATGTGAAATTCGTTGACTTATTTTCAGTGTATTCATACAAAGAGAGCAAGTGGGAAAATAATTGCCTAAGTATTGAATAAATAAATATACATCTGATTGGCTGTCCACTATAGTGTGGTCTACGGCATACCCTCATATTGACAATTTAAGAAAATGTATTTTTCTTTATTTTATTTTTCGTTTAAAGTCCATATATTTATGAAACATAGCGCGTGTAAAACAAATGATAAAAACTTTCTACAAGATTTGTTATAATTTAATAAATTTTCATTAATAGTACAAATGCTTTTCAAATTTTCGAGTTTAATAGGTATACTGCAAGTTTTATACCATTAACATTTACTGCTGATTTCAGAGAATTTTCGCTGCAGTTCCCCCTTATAACATTTGAACGAAATTTATTTTTAAATAAAACAAATAAAGAAGGGGTTAAGTTCGATCAAACTGTATATACCCGGCGCAAGCTTTCAGCTAAATTTTTAAATTAATAAAGCAGAGACGAAGTTCGGGAAAAACTGATGCAAGTTTTCAAATTAAAAAACTTTTTTGAGCTTATCAAACAAATTCATACATTGCTGTGCACATTTTTTTTGTCCGATTTCAATTATTTTCATAATCTCGCCTAACTAGGTACAACAACGTGTGTGCCAAGTTTAGACGAAATCGATAAAGTAGTTCCAGACATATACATATGAACTCAAAAGTGGGGGGTGACACGCCCGTTCTCCAAAATTTTCATATAGTCGGATTTCTGGCTGCAATACAACACCGCATTCCAAACTCAAGATATTTCCCTTCAACAGTTATTGAAATGTCCGATTTTTCGTGTTTTCGAAAATTAACGTTATACGGCAGGTGGGCGTGTTTATGGTCAGATTTTGATAATTTTCCAAATATCGCTTAAATAGGCTTATTGCAATACGTATACCAAAAATCGAAATCGGTGAAGTGGTTCCAGAGATATACATAAGTGGGCGGTGCCAAGCCCCCTATTCAACATTTTTAAATATTCGGACTTCCTGCTGAAATACAACACCACATATCAAATTTGAGCAGATTATCTTCCATAGCTACGGAAATATAGCAATTTTTGCATTTTCGACAACTGCCGTTATAGGGGAGGTGGGCGTGGTTATTATCCGATTTTACCCATTTTCAATACCAATACCATCTACATATCGATACTCGTTAAAATATCTCACTTTTTACTCAAGTTATCGTCTGCACTGACGGATGGACAGACAGAAATCGCTAAATGGACTTCTCTTTTCATTCTGAGCATTTTGGTATATATATGTCTATATCTATCTTGATTCCGTTATGCTGTTACAAGCAACTGGTTTGCGAACAAAGTTATAATACCCTTGTGCACATGTGCGCGGGTATAAAAAAAAAAACTCAACGGCCTCGAAAAAAAAAATTCTCTTTATAAATTTCTTTATAAATTTAAAAAAAATATTATTACATTTATTTCACCCAGTGTGACCGTTACGCTATTCTATTAAAAAGTCTGACCTAAAAATGTTAATGTGAAGACTGTTTGAAATATATTTCAAAGTTCGGTTCGAAGCGCAAACAAAAATAAACAAATGTATATTCCTTTCTACGTTTGCAAGTCTTAGCTTCATAAATAATTTACCTACGGTTCTATGTTAACATTTTGTATTCATAATTTTTCAAGCCATATTCCTTCGAATACAAAGTTCGAATACAAAGTTACGAACACTCATTTTCAGCAACAAAGCTATTTTAATTGTATGCATGGACTGACTATCTCTCTTCATCTCTTTAGGAATAGTTCACATCTGCCGCTATTTAAACACTGAGTTTCGAACTAACAATGCTCAAGTAAGAATTAAATTGAATAAAATACGCACTTAATGAATTGCAGGAATATGGCAAAAGGAATTGCCCCAAACCAAAGGCAGCAACATGAAAATGCGTCAACCAGACTACACCATAAAATCTGTACCAACCACTGCAGTAAAGAGCTTTAATTGATTTTTGACGTTATTGCTCATGTGGTATGCTTATTTGTGTTACGGATGGTTTAATTTTTTGTTTTTACTTTTTCCAAATACGGAAACGCCGCCACTATATAAGAGAATACCACGAAGAACACCAACGATAAGTGGCAATAAAATAAACAATACATATAAGATTGGCATTGCGAAAGAGAGCGTATAAAGAAAGCTATAAGGAAAAGGGATATGTATGTATGTATGTTATTGAGAGAGGGGGAAAAAGAAAGAGCGGCGAACTTGCAGGCACTTGACCATATTGCACACACATTGCGTTAATAAAAAGAAAGCTTTTGACCAGCTTGGGGATGCTCTTGACGCAGCGGATCGTCATAAATGTGAAGTGGCATCAACTGTGCTACCGAGAAGTGCCGCAAATGTGGAGGCGCTTCGTGTTGAAGTCGACTGCTTTACAGGCGGACTGCCTGGTCTGCATAGCATATAAAATGTGAATTGCGAAATGTGTGTTATGCGCGAGCTTAAAGTGACTTTATTGAAGGTAATGGAAATAATAGTAAGAGGAAATTTTAAGCACCGCCATGCGAAATGGGAAAATCAAAAATTTCAAGTGGCGCAATGGAAAAGCAAATGGGTTGTGGGTGAAGGTGAAAGCTGCGATGCGGACATCTTGAGAGCGTTGTGAATGTTACGAGAATGTCGAATTCTTGAATTTTGTTAATATTCAATTAAAGATAGATTGTATCAAAATATATTTATATACCTACATATGACCTATATACATGTATATGTATGCACATTTATATGGTATACTATGTGAGGTATGAATCTTCTAATATAAGCATCTCTTAAACGTACTTGAGGAATTTTTTTTTATTTTGAGCAGTTAGAATTACAGCTACTCTTGAGAAGTAAATCACGTGTCGATTATGTTCCTTTTCTAAACTGAGCGGAAGCGTTGAATTATGCTCGAACCAGTGGTGTAAATAGGGGGGTTGAGGGTGGTTAGACAAACTGACCATAGGGGTTTGCGAAAAAGACGGACAACCTCTTTATGACTAACATTAAAAAATTTATATCCTCCTATGGATTTTTGAGCGAAAATTTAACATCACGCTAGTACGGGTTTGTACAGACTAGACCTTATGATGCCAGTTGGCCCAAATAAAGTTAAGTACAAATAGATATTATGTTGGCATAAATAAATATTGATTTTGACTATATCCCAACAAGCGATATGTTAAAATTTAACAAATTTTGTTAAATACAAATAAACCTTTTTTGTGTGATACGGCTGGAAAATTTAATGGCAATAAGGGATTGCCTTGGCACTATCGAGACCTTATATGTATTTTCAAATACACTCAAAAGGACGTCAATTTTAGAAAAAAGTATCGATGATTCTAGTGAAACTGTCAGGACAAAAACTTTGAAGAGATTAAATCTTACTCGATGGGTAGCGAAATACGGAGCTGTAAATGATTTTGCCGAATTATTTGTGATCGTGTACAATACTTTGGATGAACTTAGAACTGACACAAAATATGCTAAAATATGCTAAAGCGTACATTCCATTAACCATATTTACTCGCAGCGCTACAATGCCCTAACAATAGTAATCTTATCTACCAGCTTTCTTTGCCATGGAGTCGAGAATTCCAAAAGATCAATATAGATTTGGTGGAAGCTACAGATCTGGCTAAAGATTTGCGCGATGCACTGAAATAAATGCGAGCAAATACTACTGAATTTTCAAAAATTTACGTAGCTTGTACAGCAACAGCGGAATCTCTTGAAATCGAGGTGAAACGCAAAAGAATCACCGGTAGACAGAAACATCGAGAAAATCCTGAGGTTCAAAGCGCAGAAGAGTACTTTCGCGTGACAGTGTTCAATCTATTTCTGGATTTTTATATCATGAATCTTGAAGACAGATTTGCTAATCACACGAGCACATACTCAAAGGATTAATGGCGGTTTTCAAGCATGAATGGTATGAAATTTACCAGTTGACTGAGGAATTTATCAATGCTGTCAAGTTTTATAAAAATGTTTTCATGCTGGACCTTCCGTTGTATGATCTGAGTTGAAAATATGGAAAAGATGTCTAGCTTCAGAAGCGTTAGACCATGGCCATGAACAATTTTCCAGACATCAATATGTTGCTGAGAATTTTGGCTACGTTGCCGTTATCCATTTCCGCTACAGAACGAACCTTGTTTTGTTTAAAACGACTGAAAACCATTCAGAGAAACAGGATCAAAGAGGTTTATATTACAGATTTTTAAACTCCGCAACTGTATAAAAAATATTACAAAACAAATATTTACATGTTTTATACTTCTTTGATTTTAGGAACGCCTCAATGGTTTAGCTGCTCTATAAACAAAATGATTGTCTGAACACGTTAACCAACGAAATTCTTCTCGTTTTCACTTCCATATTTGAAGATATTCTTTCCGATCATACAGATTTGATCCCCCTCCCCCCCATGACACGATGCTATTTACGCGACTGGCTCGAACTGCAAATTGGTAAATGGAAAAATAAACAATATTTCGCAGACCTGTGCAGTTTAAGTGTCGCAAATAAATGAATTTAAAAACTTAAAATAGATTTGTTCACTATATTTTTAATAGTATTATCACACTTTTGACCTACGTTGCAGAAGCAGGAAGGTTGTTATATGTTTCATATTACAAATATCCCATAACTCTGCCACTTCTCAACCGATTCAATGAAATTTTTATATTCCTGGAAAAGTACCGATAATATACCGTACAAGTGGTGTTAATTTACCAAAATATATCAGCCAAAAACATTTTAAAATTCGATTCTAAAATATTCGGAAAACCGTTCTACTTGTACAATATGCGAAATTGTAATTTGTTTTCATATTATTAAATAGAGCGGTGGTATATCGTTTCTTTCATTCACCCCAGAATGTTTCTTGGAACCTTTAGGTTTCTCACATTGTTAAATTATGTATATACAGGTGATGTCAGTTTGAGTTCACCGAATGACAGACTGTCCTAAATGTGGCATGCAATAGTAGTAAGAAGGGGAGGAAAAAAGTCCAGGAATAAAAATGTAAATGGTTTGGATTAGGTTCTCGTGTGTATATTTTTATCCATACATCGATATTGGAAAAAAGCTGTTAGTTTTTCTACATGTATACATATGTATGAAAATCAAAAATCAGAAACTTTAGCTAGAAGACACCAAATATTTTTCTATGAAAACAATCTGTTAATGAAAAATTCCTTTTACTGCTAATATAAAGGATTTAGCACATACTCTGGTGATATGTAAGTGTGTACTATGTACATATTTCGTTAAGTGAATAATAGTGTAATAGTTTTTAAAAGACGATTTTAGAGACATCAAACTTTCTCCCCGATAATATATGTAATTCAAATTCAGAAGCATATACTTTCAATAGCAACGCAAGTCTTCTCTTCCTTAATTTTCCGACAGGCTGTACATGTGAATTAAACAGGTAAATAAATAAATAAACTAAAGATGAGTTAAAAACGATAATGAATGATGAGCTTTGTTTTGACAATCGAATAAAGAGACGAAAACGAGGGGATAACGCATAACATTTGATCGTCTATTAAAATATATGTACGTGCTCGTCAAAACTATTCATTTTTCAAATGAAGTGCCGATGACGAGACGACAAATGGAAGAATGCGTAAATTATTTTATCACTTTTTCCAATATTACTTTAAACGTGAAATATTCATATCATAAACTTCTTTACCAATGTGCCATCAGTAAAGCAATATCATTGTTTTCTTGCCAAATATTTCTCTTTACGGTAACGGCCTTTATTTTATTTTATTTATTTGTTACTGACTCCTTTTGAATCATATACAAAACTAAATGGAATATATTTTTGTAAAACACTCAACTGCAAACAAAATTACGATAAGAAAATATTTTCACATTCAATGGCAACACGTGTTAACACGTCATCATCCTACTAGTATAAATGTACGATGATCAGAAATAACACTGTAAATAAAGAAATGTAAACCAACAACTTCATTTTACATTTGCTGTATCACTACAAAGAAAGAAAAATTAATTCTGCAAATTACAAACGCAGCTTTACTAAATTCGCCTTGAGGCAAAACAAAAATACGCATTAAAAAGAAATATTTCTAATACTATTTTGGTTTGCTTTTACAAATGAGAGAAGGAGAGTGTGCGACACTGGAAAAAAGCCAGCGAGCAATGTCAAAATTTAGAGCTATACGGTTTAGTGGCATCACTTGTATAAAATTCCATCATGGATTTCTCATACATACATAGTTCAAAAAATAAAAATCGAAAGACGCTTTGCATCGAACAGAAATTAACCGTCGGATGAACTTAACCCTTTTCGACTGCATACCAAAAGCGCGGTTAGTGACATCTCCACTAACTGAGTAAAGTATTACAAATACGTCGTAATTTCCATGTGAAATGTTCAAGGATTTTCTGGGGCTAGTTCGGAATCATCCCGACCCAAATTCGGAATCACATCAGAACTGATTCGTGATGAGATGAGACTCAATTCAATACTGTTTTTACGTCAAAGAAGGGGTGCCTAATTTACTTTGCAAAGTTTTTTTGCGAAAAAGTAACTGATTTATTTGGTTGCATTCCATATTTCCAATAACCATCGAAAGGAAGTAATGAAACAGTCCCACATTGCATTAGCACGCTTAAGGCATGAAATACAAAATCTAATCTCACGCAAATTGCCAAATGCTCCATCACAAACCTAAATGCATCAACAAATCCAAACGGGTTGACAAACCCGACTAATCTAAACAATATATAACATCAAAAGCTCGAAGGGCGAGGCTCCTATCAACCAACCAACTTCCGAACAGTAACTATTAATTAAGGCTACTCTATGTAATATACATATATATATGTAAGATATTTTCAGCGGTTCTCTAAAGATTAGCAAATAAAAACAAAGTTTTCAGAATTAAAATATAATAAGGGTATTCACAAAATGTCGTTAAGTTGTAAAGTCATAAAAACATTCGGTAGTCTAAAATAAACTTTTGTTGTTATTAATAAATTGCACACAACAAGGAATTTCCCAAATTGTATAATTGCACTACAATACGACACTTTACGACACTTCGTGAATACTCAAAATATTTTCGAAAACTTATTAAAAAACCTCCTGCTATTTCTGATTGATCGCCGCAAATCAATACAGACCGTAATCAGTGGAAATTAATGGAAAAGTTAATATATTTCAAACTGAGTTTTCATCTAAAACTTTAAGTAACGTTTTATGTGCTTCAACTACACAAAATATTATACATAATTACATACTAGGGTGATTGACTCAGATTTTTCAACCCGGTTTTCTCCGGTTTTTTCATAAATTATTGTACAGTTTGTTTGAAATCTTGATATTTCGAATATCGAATAAATCGGTTTTTTTTAATCTCCGGCATGGCATCGACTAATTTTACATCCACTATGTTTTATTGAAACGGCAACCACAAAGTGCTTATCAATTAGATAAGACCATTATATATATTCGAAATCCAATAATTTGCAGAAAAATCGCAGCATATGTATTTTAGCACATTTTTCCCTTTTATTTTAATTTTAATATTTTGTGGATTGCTCATCACCAGATCAGGATTTAGAGACTTTATTTTGAGAATACGGGTTTTATTTTGAAACTTATGAATGCCAACTGGACTAAAACTGTGACTTTCGTCTCTATTAGAGACTAAAACTGCTTACTGAATTTGGGGATAAGACTTCCTATTGAATTCGGGCATATGTATGAGTTTGATATTATTGAAGAATTTTTCTTACTTGGAACAAGAACCAGTTTACCCAGTTTTTTCTTCTTTTAAAAATTAAGGACCGGTTTTTTTCAAATTACCATTTTTCAAATAATTCGAAAACCGGTTTTGCAGAAAAGTCGAATAATCGAATACCCTAGTACATACATATTCACAGCCATTTTATATGTAAAAAAAGACACACATAAATGTATTCATCAAAATTATCAATCATGCTTGTAAGTATGGGATTTCACTTTTGAGATTTTTCATTTACATGCATATTTCATTTCACAAAATGCGCCACTTCAGCTGTTACACATCAATGTGCTTTGCATATAAGAATTAATATTGAAAAATTGATGCCTTTCATTTTCCCATTTTTGGCGCTGTGCATTTATGCTTTTCGCTACTACGCATTAAAAATTTCCATGCAAAATCAATTGAAAATGTAAATTTTGCGCACTTTTCAGCTGAGCTAACTGTCAGTGAATATTTGCTAAAAAAAAAAAAATAGCCAAAGCAACAAATGACAGCGCTGTGCTGTGGCGCAATAGGAAAAATCAGTAACACCAAAGCGAACAGAAATAATAACAAATATCGTGCCAATAAAATGGTTTTTGCAGAGAAAATCATTTCACGCCAGAAAATAAACCACCAAATATATTTTAATTATTTTCATTTTCGATTTTGCCGCAAACACAAAGTCATTTGCATACATATTTGTATATATTCGTACATATATACATATATACAGACACATACATAAATGTATATATAAATATATATATTATTATGTGAAATTGCGGATGTGTGTAATATGAACCAGTGGCGTCTGATGAGTGAGTTCCTTTCGGTGGCTACAGGTCTCATCATCGCACAGCTCAGGAAAAAACTTTTTCCCTTTGAATCTTTTTTCGTCTATCTCCAACTCTAGCGGTGGGACAGTGTATTTTCTGTCCAGGTTCATGTAATGTATAAGGCTAAGCGATGGTTTTAATTAATTTCCATATAACTGACACAAATTTCTGAAAACATATAGATTTAGTCGTTGCCAACATGAAGAGATTTATTGCATACTAAAAAGATGAACACTGACTGAATGAGGTGCTGTGGGATTAATTTTTGAAGCCATCCGTAATAAACGGAAATTCGCTTTATTTTGTTAAGTTGCCAAACTCCCAATTATATCTATTGTTAATGTAATGTAATATATGAAAGTTGAACTCCATTCTCAACTGCTTACGGCTTTTGAGTATCGCCACAATTTAGACTGACTTTTCCATGAAATTAAGTGAATAGTTAAAAATTATAATGCTTTTGATAGGTGATTAATTAGAATATTTATTTAAATATCGCGTCCTTGCGTGCATGTACAAAAAAAAACAACAACACAATGTTTTGTTCGGTGCTTCGAGAAAGAAAATGATTCGCCAAAGGCCAAAGCAATTTTGTGAACTTAGATTTGGAAGGCTGTTTGGGTGAGTTGAAATATTTAATGCATAGCTTTCTGAAAATATTCGTGACGCAGAAAAAGGTCCGTATAAGCAGCTGGCAATTTTCTGGGCCCGGATTTTCTCTCGGCGGACCTGCCTACGGGTTACCGAAAACATTATGACGGCGCTAGTACATGAGAAAAAACGTATGTATGTATGTATATGGACACTTTTGAAGCTGGCAAAGGGAATGTTTTAAAATATTCCAAGTAAACAAAGCAAAATGGTGACTGGTGTGAAGAAGTATCTATCTGCAGTTCTTTGATTTATTCTATTCACACACACACACACACACACACACTTGAATACATTAAAACTAACATATGTACATACATACCAATGCACATACATAGATATTTGCGTTAATGAAGGCTTACTCTAAGTAACAAAAGCTTCAAATATAGCAAAATAAAATAAAATCGATAAATTATTTGGCGCGCTCACTTTTCTACGATTCATTTCATTTATTTACAAACATTAACACTGACATCTCATTTATACATACATACATAATATGTATACGAGTATACGTACGTACGTATGTTAATGCATTATGTGCCTGAGAATTGTTAAATGGAAATTGCACGAAAAGTTATTTGAGCAAAGACTAGCAGGCAGCTGGCGGCTGGTGGCAGGCGTTCTGCCAAGGCGTTAATGGGTGGTAAGTGTTGATTGGAGGCGGCACACTCCAGACGCAAACCAACTTTCGCACTTTTCGACACACAACTGTGCTGGCGTACGTAAATGTTTAAATGCCTTGAAATGGAAAAAAGTGCTGCAGTATGAACAAAGAATACTTGGTTGCTTGTTTGATCTAGCTGCGTGCCTGGCTACTTTTGGCAAGTTGCTGCTAAAATGGAAATGTTTTCAACTAAATCATAATATACATACATACATACATATATACATATGTTCATGTGTGTGTTCATCGCTTTATGTACATATATACTCGTCATATACATCTTTTATTGGCTTTAGACAAAAAATTTGCAAACCCCTCGGCTTGGTAGGCGAAATATATTAAAAAAAAACAAATTTATTTTTTTAAATGGAGTGTTATATAAATATAGGTATTAAAAAAAATGTATCTTTCGAGCGTTATATAAAAATTTTGAATCATTATATATCTAAAAATAAAAGTATGCGTTGCATAGAAGAAAGTGCTCTAAAGCCTTGACAAAAGACATCTCAAAAAAATAATGGTAATTTTTAGAATTTTATGTGAAAACTATACTTATCTTACTAAAATTATAAGAACGGCTTTGGTTTCTCGGCCTTACGCCCTACAAATGTGTGAAAAGCCCAAAACTAAAGTATGCAAAGTTTCAGTTCAATAAAAAAAAAAAGTAGAGTTAACTCACAGCATTTGGAAACGAGATAAATGATTAATTTTTTTTCTTTAATTGTAGCCGTACATATTTCAATATTAATATCTTTGAAATAGGGATTTTTATAATAAAATTATGTTAATATTTCTCATAGAACAGAAACATTAAATTAAATTTAATTGTCATCGTTATCAGTTATGGCTTGTATTAAATACTGCTCGTCTCTTATATTATTTGTTAAGATGTTAAATACTTGAATAAGTTCTACATCGGCGTCTATTTTTTCAGCAGCATGCTTGTTTTTTATGATTTCATATCAACCAAGTATAAATGATCAACGTTGAGAAATTGAGACGAAATACTAAATCGATAAAAAAAAATCAGTTTTCAATGTTTTTAATTTTTTCAACAATTTTTTTCTTAATAATAGAGACATCATCATCGCATATTGTGACTGCAAAATATTCATCAGACAAGTATCACTAGTGGTTGAAAATGATATCGGAATTTTTTTAAAGTTTTTTTTTTAATACCGACAGCTCTAACGGTGAGACAATATCTTCTTTCCTTTCTTATCCTTCGTCAAAATATGCATCCCTGAAAATCTGTCAAATTTTCCAATATTAGCTACTTTTTAGCAGATTCTAGCCATGAACAAAATTAGTCGGAGGAAATGAGTTCACTGTTTTGACAACTCTTATAGCTAAAATGCCGATTCTAGTCAATTTTTCGCTAAAAGAAGTGTAAAACTACCAACAAGAAGAAGTTGATGCTAAAAATATCAGACAACACATAAGATGATTTATTATAGAGAAAAAATTGACATTAATTGTACAGAATGAAAAACTGCAATGGTGACAAATGGACAAAAATATATGCCAAAATTATAATACCCAACTTGATTTCCCTTGCAGCATAAATGGAGTGATTTCATTAACAACAAATGTGCATATTTCTTTTGTAAATCGAAAAATTTCAGTTGACCGATCTTCTTAGATAGAAAAAGCGTTCGTGCATTCCGCAATAAAAAGTTCCTTAAAGTTCGCTGATAATGCATTGAGATACTATCCAAATACCTTCGCAACGAACTCATCGGTGGATAAAAGTATTTTGAATTTTTCTTGGAGATTTTTAGCGACGAAACAGCCAGAAAAATTTAAGAAAAATCGCCAAAAGTTCGAATAATTTTTAGCGAGTGGAGTTCTATAGTTTTCTAGAGATTTAGGTTTCCGAAGAAATATAAAAAATGAACGAGTTTACGACCTCCATATCACTTGGCATGAGGTTTATAAGCAATGCATTAATTTATTAAATTTTTAATTAAACTCTTTTTCTTTATTTATTTTTTTTTTAAATATATTTGAGTCTAAGCGCAGTACAATCGCAAATTCTAGGTGACTTAAGTACATATACCTTTGATATTAGGTAATTTTTCCGTCAAAGCTGTTTTAAATATTCTTCCATTTAACGCTTGCTTATATTTTTTTTGTTTGTGTGCGCAAAATTTTCATAAAACAACGATTATCTGTAGTACGAGTAACATACAATAATTGAAGAGACTCTATAACTGCGTACTCAAAACAATCCAAAAATAATATGATTAAAAAGTTAGGATCATTAAACTATTAAAATTTAATATGTAAAAATAAATAACACTACTTTTATTTTTCGATCGCAACTACACACTATTTATGCATTTTGTGTATAATTTAAAAATTTTTAATGTACATGTGTAAGTGTTTTTTTTTTCGAAAAGCGCAAAACAGTTGCCATTGCACAAGTTGTTCGCCCTACCGCAGCGGCTTTAATTGAGGGTAAAAAGCCTAACCATCCACAATGAAATTTTTTTTTGACACGAACACACTCCCGCTTTGAATGCATATTTCACACTTACTTATGTATGTATAAAAAGGTTTTTTTTTTATTTTATTGCACATTTTTTCTTAAACACAAAAAATATTTTTTCCCTACACAAATTAACACCAAACATACCAATTGATAGTGTAAACGGCAGCGTATAATGACGTCGTGAATCAAGGCGATCAAAATGTCATTCAACAACTTCATTCAAGTTCACTAAACACTCCGTTCTAATGCGTTGGTGTACCAGCTGTAGGAACTTGCGGGCAATTGATATGCCGTGCTATACAAAGGATTACCAGCTATTGTAATTTGTCATCATTCATGCAGAGCAACAAGCCAAATGAAGACGGGCGGCTGCCTTACACAATCGCAAATGGCAACACATTTATGTAATTCATGCTTTCATACTCGTCGGCCCTATTTCTTAGATTTATACTCAAGATACTCATTCGGACAACTGATGCCATGGTCCTAAATTATCCCCTACGTCTTTGGTCATCGTCCGCTGGCATATGTGTTTGTGTACTACTTGTACGAGTATGTTTTTTTTATTTGTGACCTTGTGTTAAATGTGCATACACATTCATAAATATGTTATACGTGTGGTAGCTCTTGTGGCTTAGCTGGCGAACCATTCTACATTTTAATTAAAATGAGTGGCTCTTAATCGAAATTTGAATGCCTTGTTGGTTTTGCAATTGCAAGGAGTTTGATTGTGTGTGACCATTCACTGAAATGTGCAATAAGATGAGTTTAATTAATAGTGGTTTCCATCTTTCGTATATTGTACCGAAAGTGGCGTTAATAATTTGCTAATGTATTATTTGCCTATTTAAATGGAAATCAAATTTATGGGTATACGTTTGTATGTAAAGATACTTACCGAAATTAATATTTCACAACATTTTTTAAATAACATCTTAAGTAAAATTTTTTGTTTAGCGGTTAAGTTGAGTTCTTACACATTACTGCTGATGTCCAGCAATTTTTTTTCGCTCTTCAGTAATTTCTAGTATTTTGTTTATGAGTTTTGCCGCAATGCTTGCCAATTTTCTCAAGATTCTTAAGATTCTCAAGATTATCTTAATGGAATCAATTAAAAATTTACTAAACGTTTATCTGTTAATAAGCTAAATATACTTCTAAAAGTTTTCTGAAAAATAAAAAAACCCTCTAAGGGGACTACCATATCAAAATCACTAATCTATTTTTATACCTTGCTTTGTCTATTTTAAGGCTGCTTGGTTGATTGAGGCTCACTAAAGAGGAAAAGCTTAGATTACAGTTACTCAATAGATGAAATCGATTTGAGAGTGTAAGTAAATCTCTTAAGAGGCTCATAGATTAATATATTCTTCAGAATATAAGAAATGAAAGCCCTTTTTTGAACCAGCATGCATACCTCAAAGGCAAATCCGTACAAATTGCTCTCCATGACATCGTCTCAACGATCTAAAAAGGGTTGGCCATAAAAGAATACACGATAAGGATATTTCGCGATATCGAGGAAGCTTTTAACAATGTCTACCCCGAAGCTGTTATCAAATCACTGCTAGCTTGTGGATTTTGTGGGACTTCTTCTCAAAAAGAGATACATTTTCTGAACAGAGGAGGCGTCCTTTCCCCCTTGTTGTGGAACCTTTCAGTGAATACCTTAGGCTTAAATCGTAAGGGTACTGGTTGTCAAGTCATCGCGTACGCGGACGAGATAGCGATCATAGGTGCGGGTAAATACCCACAAGTTTCGAGTGATCTGCTAAAAACGCTCTTAACACTGATACCAAATGGTCTGTGGAGTGTAAACTTAACATCAATCCTACGAAGACTGAGGTGGTGCTCTTCACGAGGAAATATAAAATTCCCACCTTCAAACTACCAAACATAAATGGAGTAATATTGACCCTTGCGACCGGAGTCAAGTCCCTAGGAGTCATCCTAGATAAACAACTTAACTGGTAGTCGACTATTGAAGACCGTTCTAAGAAGGCCATCAATGCCCACTATGCATGCAAGACATACTTGGGGAAGAAATTGGGAATAAAGCCACACATCATACACTGGATGTACACAGCTGTGGTAAGACCCATTCTTTTATACGAAGTCGCCGTATGGTGACCGGTTTTGAGCAGGACTCTGCCCAGAGCAAAGTTAGAGCGGGTACAGAGGACAGCCACGGTGCTTATCACGGGAGCACTGCCGTCTACACCCACCAAAGCTCTATAAATAATGGTAAATTTTTCACCTGCTTAAATCTGAGGTTATGGAGAAGGTAAACTTCAGGTGGGCCTCGGACAACAACTGTCATGCTACCAGACATATCTGGCCAGTAGTTGATGTGAAGAGCTCTAAGGCTATCACTATGTTTGAACGCTCCTCTCCGCTGCCAGAAGAAATTTCGGATAATATTGCCAAATACGTACGCCGTAACATACTTCTTTCCACCTTAGCTAAGCAAATCTTGTTAAATATTAATTTAGTATATTTTTTCAAGTTCACAAAAGTCTACTCCTTCTGATCCCTCACAAATAAAGTTCATTTTTTTTTTTTTATTAACGAATTTAAATTTGATTTGTTGTTGTTTGATTGCCCTTCGTATGTATTTTGAAACTTTTTTCAAGTTTGAATTTTCAATTTTCAATGCCTTTATTGGCATTATAATGCAAGCACATACATTTTAATTAATCCTTATATCCATATGTACTTTAATTAATTATACATATTAACTTCAGATATACACAAATGTATTAAATACATAAAAGTTTGCATGTTAAACCATGTTGCATGCGGCTGAAATATTTACATACATCCGTACATTGTAAACAAATAAAAACAAAAACATATTTCGAGAAGTTCGTACAGCTGAAATAAATCCGCAAAAATGTTCAGAACTTTTTGCTGAATTTACGCTTGTAATTGTTTTTTGAGTGCGCTCTTCGACGCCTCGTAATTTATGAGCAGGAAAATCTCATTTCCTTCTTCATTTCATATTTAAACAAGCAAAGCAGTTTTTCTTTTGTTTTCCGCCACAAAAAAAAAATTTTTATGAACATTAAATGTATATTGTTTTTGTTGCATTTTAACTGTATTCAATTGTACAATTTATGCACGAGTATAACTCGAAAATAAACACTTCCGCACGCATTTATTCATGTATGTTTGTACAGTATTGTGCAAAACATATGCAACTGGTACAGTACTTGACTGGCCAGCACAGTCATATTATTTAAACCCCATAGAAAATCTGTGGGGCATCCTTAAGCAGCAGATCAAAGGACACAGATTTTCGTTAGCGAGCACACTCTTCAGATCCTTTAAATTTGAATGGAGAACACTTCTAGGATTTGAAAAATTAGTAACCTCTTTGCCAAATATACTATGTGAAGAAGTAATTAAAAACAATGGTTATTGGACTAAGTGTTAAAACGTGACAAATTAGTTGTGTGTATTTTGCCCACATCGTTTTATCAATATCTAAATATATTTCATACAAATTTAGCAGTAGAATGAAACTTTTGGTTCTTTTCATATTTAAAAATGTCACATTAAAATTAATTAAAAACAAGTCAGAAAAGCTAAATTCGGGCGAAACCGATTTTTATATACCCTCGCGATGTATTTTTGTATGGGCGGTGCCCATAATTTCATAAAAACCGCGTTTCTTTGTTTCAAATCGCTGCTAGTATTAAACTTTACTCAATTTGTTTTAATAGATACCGAAAAAATGAAGCTTTTGCATTATCCAAAATTTCCGTTATACGCCCACCGGTTATGATCCGATTTAAAAAATTTTCTTCGATAATAATAGCGTGTGACGATAACTAATGCTTTTATTAAGATACAGAAAATTTGTCATAAGTGGGCGTGGCAACGCCAATTTTTCAATATTTCATAAATACCAAATTTCTTAGTTCAAAATCGCTCTAAATACCAAATTTCACTCAATTGGCTGTAATAGATACCGAAAAAACGAAGTTCTTTGCATTTTTCAAAAATTTCCGTTATATGCGAGGTGGGCGTGGTTATTGACCGATCTTGACCATTTTCAATACCGACCTACCCTGTCCAAAGAGTACCAAATTTCATTGAGATATTTCAATTTTTACTCAAGTTATTGTAACCACGGACGGACGGACGGACTGACAGACAGTCAGGGCTAAATCAAATCCTCTTTTTATTCTGATCATTTTAGTATATATATCTCTATTTCTGTCTCGATTATTTTTTATGCGAACAAAGTTATTATACCCTTGTGTACAAGTGCGCTCGGCTATAAAAAAATAAATAAAATTAGCTTTTTGTTAGCAATGCTTCTTTTTCACCAATGCTGTTCCATAATCGATTGCATATGTTTTGCTCAATACTGTATGTGTGTGTGATTGCATTCCACATATTAAACACTATTAAATTTGGAGCTTTTTGCACTTACTGGTTGTTGCTTGCATTTTGTGCGTTAATCAAATTTTTTGCAATTGTTTATTTGGGTCACGTTTTTGGGCATTGATATCGAAATGCATTTAAAGCTTTGTTCATTTAATTTAAATTTCAATTTAAAATTTCCTGAGTTTTTTATGCGCGAAACTTACATAACATATGTATTTAAAGAAAATAAGCGTGAATACATTGAGTCTGATTTCAATAACTACGAAGACATAATTCAAGTGTTTCAAACGTAGTACGAGTACTATATGATCGAAACTTGGTGCAGATTGATGTAATGGCTTTATGATATGCTGGCGGGGCCACGACAATTTTTCATAGAGGTAGGTGTGATTAGAGTCCGCATTAAAAAATGTTCCTTATTATCGACAAAAGATGTACCAATTTCGGTGGACATTTGTAAAAAGCAGATATCTAAAATAACCCTCTCCACTTATTTGCATAGTATTTTTCACTGACACAAACATAAAAGTATCAAGCAAAACAAATTTCTCATCGCACATTTGGTATAAACTTTTATTTTTAAGTGTCTTTGTTTGCGGGTTATAGAAAAACAGAAACATATAAATGCATATACATAAGTGGAAAAATGAAATTATAATGAATTGGTGCGAATATTTATGATACTCGTATGCAGAAGATAGCGCATACTTTAATGATATTAAACACTGAAAATAAGTAATTTTTTCCTATATTTGGCATTTTTATAAATGAATTGGTATAAGAAATTTCAATTTTGAAATGGGTGTTATTATAATTTAGTACATTTTCGAGTTAGTTTGAGTCAAAAAATTAAATAGATCCTCGCCATGGTTAGATATACTTAAGAACATATGTATGTACATACAAATGTACGATTATTTGTAATTACTTAAGAAAGAAACTAAATATTTTTTATATAAAAATTTGAACATGAATAGTGTGTAAATTAAAATCACGCGACTGCAGAGTTTATTATATTATTATAATTTTAAGAATTTAGTTTACCAAGCAGTTACGAATTTATTGTTTCCGTATTTAATTTGTACCTTCTCTCACTTCAAATAAAGTTAAGTACTGAAAAGGCTCCCTCTACAGACACCTGAGTCGCTGGTACGGCAAATACAACTAGCGCTATTTCAAATAAATCTGTAGTATTGTTGTTTTTTGCTAATAATTTTCCCAATAAACCGATCGGCTTTAAGCTCAAAAATATTTAAAAGTAAAAAAAAAATAAAAAAGTGGAGTTTTATATTTCAAGTTTTCAAAAAAATATCTTATATGTTGCTATTTAGAGGTTAACGACTATAGTTCATATTGAAATTTTCTATATCTTTGTATATTTTTTCAAGTTTTTCGGAGATAGATACATATCTGTTACCAAATATCACTTTTTTTTTTCTCACTGCGATAAGTGTCCCAAACCAACAGTAACAGAAATTATAAGAAAAATAATGTTTTTCACTGAGCAAAAGCGCTCACCTACAAAAAATAAAACACTTGTTCTGTTTTGTGCGTTATTTTTTAGTTTAAAATTAAAAAAAAATCGAATTTATTTTTGAAAAGGTACCTTTCTATTTTGGATGACGCTCATTTTAAATATAAACTTTTCTTGAACAGATAGTGAGTGTTTCCCTACTGTGATGTACCTAGATATACATGTTTTGAATGAATTTTAGAATTATGTATGATGAATGGAGTGATGTAAAGTACAAACGAGTACACTAGAAACCTTATTTTTAAAACTATTTATTAGAAACTTAGCTTGCGCTTGCAATTTAATAGCCAATTAAATTTTAGTACACAAATTTGACAGTGTCAAGTGGCAATAAGCATTATTTTTAGGTTTTTAAATTGTTGTTTGCTGAAAATGTTACGTATTTTCTTCCATATACAAGTAATGAACTTAATTCAATTTACCTTTACCGCACGGGAATAGGTTGGTTCAGCGACACTTAAATTAAATAGTCAGTGACCATTGCTAGATATGTAGATAGATAGTTGCTAAAAACCATCTAAAGTTTTTAATATTTAAAATTCCCGATGCTATCATACTATGCTAGCATCATCGACTGTAAATATATGTTTATGTATGTATATATGTATATACATATGTATATCTCACACTCTCTACTTGCATTGTACATATTTATGGTAAAATGTAATTTTACGATATAGCAAAACGCTGTAAACGAAAACTGTTGAGAACAGATGTGTAGATCGATAACAGATAAGTGTGATGGTCGTAACATTAACATTCTCTGCAAAATCATACTCTCGGCTAAAAAAAGTATATAACCAGAGAAATTTCTTACAAGTTCTCTGATATAACGCGTTCGCTAATTATTCACTCACTGTTAACGCTCCCCCACTTAACAACGCGGATCTATGTTAAGTCATATGATCTGTAACGCTGCACAGAATGTTAATATATATAACATTCTCTGCTAATAGAGTATGATCAGACAACAAACTCATTTTTTCTGGTATTGATCGCAAATGGGAATGTAAACAACTTTATGTATGCTTTTGGTTTATAGTGGAAACAGTCACTGCCGTGTACGTGTGCCGTTTCGGTTTGATGTGAGATACACAAAATTCAGCAAAACTTGTGCCCGTATATATGTATACGTTTGCTTGCATCAACACAATGTTGCTATTCACTTGTCCGCTTTATCAAGTACAATTTTTCATCGTAAAATAAATCAAAGCCAAAAACCAACAAATCCAAATAGTCAATTTATCTATAATGAACATTATTAAACATCGCTATTAAGTTATTTTAATAAAAAATTAAAATTTTCTAAGTTTCTTTTGTTAATGATTTTAAAATGCGCTGTTGGCAACACTGTGTGGTGAGAGAGCACGGCTTCACGGAAAAAGTCTAAATTTCTCAGAGCACACACGTACACGTCACGCGGAACCGGCAAACGAACACGATGGTGAGTTTTCATTTACATGGCACCCTCATAAGTTTGATCGTGTGAGCTGACACGTAACGGACAGCTACGGCGGTGACTGTTTGCACTATTAGTTTTTATTATAAAGGGATGTGCGAAATATTTACGTAGATGTTCATTTGTATGTAGATATGTATAATTTTTAATGGTTGGGAAACGACTTTCATTGCAGAAAAAGTACACTTGTGTATAAATATGTATGTAATACTATGTATACTATGTATGTATGTATGGAAATGTGTGCATATATATGTAAATATATACATCTATAGACATATGTCATTATTACCCAGCATAAATATCGAACGCTGGCTGGTTGTACTGCTGAGTTGGAGCTCTCTAAATACGTGTTAATAAAAAAGAAGCAGCTGTGAGAATTAATTTTCGCATTCGAAAAGACTGTGCAGGAAAATACAAGTATTGAGCAATACAAATATTACATACATATGTACATAACAGGTGGCGCAAAAGTAATCCTCCTATCAGAAAATGCTATAAATTTTGGGATTGGCCCCTAATGTCAGTACTGTGTAGTATACACATGCGAAATACACGTTAATAAACAATGTTACGCTACACTGCTCCAGAACGCGGAATATTGCTGACTATTTATTTGACCAATAATCGGTCGGTGATTTCGTCGCAGATTTCCTGGCCGTCCAACGCCTACTGGTGAAACACTGCGACGTTTAGCCGCTCGCCTCGAAGAGACTGGCACAACACGAGATGCTGCCAGGCGCGGCAGACCCCGGAGTAGCCGTTCTGCAGAGAATATTGCTGCTGTAGCCGAGGATGTCATGGAAGCGCCGTCGACATCGACCAGACGACGTGCCACGCAAATGGGTATCAGTCGACGGTCTTTACAGCGAATTTTGGTACAAGATTTGAATATGTTTCCGTACAAAGTCCAGACGGTGCATCAGCTGTTAGCTGCTGACCGCCAATCGCGTCTAACATACGCTCAAGCCAACATCGGGAGTTTACTTTTGCGCCACCTTGTACAAAGGAGTAAAGTATTTGGGATATAAAACGGACAGTGAGAAAAGGCGTATTAAAAAGGTGGCGTATGACGTCAATTTATTTTACAAGTAAAATACATTAAATTTCAAATAAAAAAATTTTGAAATTCTTATGTCGTTAGGATAACAATATATTTTCCGGCGGGGAATGTTGAAGCTGCGTATGTACATACATACACACATAAGTAAATCCAAAATTATGTTTTGTTTATTTGTTTAAATGGTCAGATTAAAAGTGAGCATTCATATATACATACATACATACATATGTACAAACATGTGTTTATTAAAATTTACATACATTATGTAAATGCGTACTCAAAATACTAGGAAAACACGTTTTAACCATTTTGTTTCTTGTTTATTAAATTTTCATTATAATTTGTTATTAAAATGTAGACAATTCTAAAAAAAATAGTGGCGCATAATTATAGGACTAAGTTTGAGCACACATCAGTTAGTGTCACATTTAAACGATTAAATCGACTATATTTTTTGAGTATAACATCTCCAGTTTAGTGTCATGCTCTAACAAGAGCCTTCTCTTAGCTAACCTCTATTACTTTATATGCAATATATTACTCAATACTGTAAAATATGTTCGTAGTATTTTTTTACTTGAAATTATTTACTTGCTCCGCTCGTTGGTGAGAAATGGACAAAGGAAGTGGTTTGATAAAAGAAAAAAGTAATTATTGAAGTACCTGAAAATTGCAAAGTACAAAGGACTTGTGTACTTCTTGCCCACTGGAGGACATCTATTTTTTAATAACTGATCTAGGTATATTACAAATTTTGATCAAAAACTTAAAAGTAAGTAGTTTTCTTAGTTTAGAATCAACTTTCTGTTATTTTTATTACATGTTTTATTATATGTACATATGTATGTATTGTGGAATTGCTTCCAATATGTTCCAAAAATTCCAAATTTACTCTCTTTGTAACAAATTCCCACATTAAATGCTTCGAGCACACCTAAATTAAAATTTAATTTAATTTTAAAAAGTTAGTTGCTTTAGCCAGGGCTTTTCGTTTCTCTCAAACCATAGATCAGACTCTTATTAATTTAGAGCTGGCTTCAGCTTGACGTAATGGTCTGAGTTTATCAAAAGCAGGTTTAAATACATACTACATTTTTTTAATTCAGTTTAATATATATATATTTTGCGCTTAACTTACTAACTGAACATCAGTAAAATGAAATAAACTGCTTTTGAATAAAAGGTTAAATATATTTGATAAAAAATATTTGAAGAAATGTTTCTGGAAGTACCAATTAAAAATCATCCAAGTAAACATAAAAAACAAAATAAGACAAAAACCAAGGTCACAAACCAATCTCTCTCTCTCTCTCTCTCTCTCTCTTTCTCTTTATTTTGATTTGTAATTCTCGACTCTCTTATTCTCACGTATACATGCAAACCGCAGCGTTCACTTCAAACACTCTGATCTACAATAAGTTTACGATTAACATCCGAACTAACAGAATTTTCATTTTTTCTTTTAGTCTTTTCAGTCATACACATCTGACATGTACTTGTCTCTTCTGTGGGCGATCTTCGGGCATGCATGGCTTCGTTGGTCTCCACCAATGGCTACATTTACGCTCTGCCAATGCATTTCGAACACAAAGCCAAACAACTGTAGTTTAGTCAAAAGCGAGATACCGTTTTGAACGGGCATAAGATCGGCGATTATATTTATATTGCAAGCGAAAAAAGTTGAATCATTATCGATAATCAACACATAAGCATACATAAAAAAAAGCAAATTAGAATTTATTATAAAACAATAAGGAAAGAAATCTATATAGCTAAACTTTACGTGTCTGTTTTCAAACAAATATATTTTAAATTTCTGTGTGCGTGCAACTGTTAACGAAAATTTAGTGCTAGTGAAAGAAAACAACATAAAAAAAAATTATAATAATAATAAAAAAGCAAACCCAAACAACGATAAGGCAATAAAAATCACAAATTAAATACATAGTCAACGTTAATATGTGTTAAATAAGAGAAATTAAAAAAAAAAAAAAAAGAAAATTAAAATAACCAAAAAGTTAAAAAGGTTTGTGAGAAGGCGAAGAAGTGTGAAAGGAAGATAAGAGAGCAACGCCAGCGATATAAAATCGATGCCCAATATGTGAATTTCGAAATACCAGTGAGAAATTTTGTGAAATTTTGGAATCAACAACATACATATGTTCATACATATTAAGTGGCACTTTTATAAAAATACGAAAGCGAGGTTGTAAGTGCTGTGAAGTAAAATAGCATATTTGAAAAGTGTTGCAAAATTCCAGAAAATCAAGAATAAAAATAAATAAAAACTGCATTTCCTGACGGTGGGAATATATATTAAAGGTAATTGAATGTTTTTTTTGTTCCAAATACTAGAAATACAAATACAGATAATATATGTAGTTCGAAATATACACATTAAATGTTGTTGCGCGCTCAAAATGCATCATGGGTTGAAAGTTTGTTTGTATACATGAAACTATCTACTCATAAGTATTTACGTCCATACATACATATACTGACATTTACAGCAGTGTGCAAAAGATATGTAGCGTTATATGTTGGCAAATCTTTTATTTAATTTTTATATTCAAATACAACTACCAGAATTCTTATAAACCTAAGTTTAAAACTTTTTACACAACTCAACTTCTTTTTTGTTTGAAACTTGATTTTTGTTAGATAATGTACTGAATTTAATTGAAAATGAATTAAAAAAGATAAATGAAAATGAGTGCAAATAATTTTATTTTGAACAAATAATATGAACACCATCGAATTAGTTTCATGCCGCTAAAAAGTTCAGCTGATTGTAAAATAAGTTTTTATATGAAAAAATAAAAAAAAAAACGCAACGCATTCGAAACAAAATTTTACTCACCTAAACCATGGATATGTATTTACTTTAAATGAAATGAGCTGCAAAACTGCATACTCAGACATTTTCTACAGCTACTAAAGAAAAATTTAAATTATGATGAGTGTTTTTTAAATTATTTAAAACCTTGTATAAAGTTTCAAAATTCGGCTTTTGTTGCACTGTACCTAACTGTATTTTAGCTAACAAAATTTTGACTGAATAAATGCTAAATAAAAAACAAAAATTTGTCGAAATAAAGCGCTGCTGTTAAATTGAACAGCGGTATATGTATACAATATGCATACAAACATATCATACCTGGCCACATACATATGTATGTATGTACATGTATTAAATATGTATATGCGTCTATATTCTGCAATATTTAGTGCTCTCCAGTTCTGTTTTGCTTTGCCTTTTATTGTCTTGCATTTTTTTTTAAATTAAATTTGATTTATGCGTACATACATATTCACATATTTATATAAGAAATATTTTATTTTCTCCGCATTTGCTGTGGGAAACGGATATGCCGTAATGTAACGCAAGCAACAACGCAGTTGCAGTGAAAGAAAATTGTTTAAAAAAAATAAACAAATTAATATTATTTTTATTAATGCTATCAGTTAGAGCCAACAACAAAGTAGCGCCTACGCTTCGCACAAAATCACATTTAGCAAGGCGACAGAACGCTGTACTGGCATAGTACATACAAACATACATACATTCATACGATGTTTAAATGATAGTACAATTAAAAAGTATACAGCAGAACTTGCTAAGTTCACATAATAAAACATGGTCTAAAGAGATACAATGATTGTCAATTTTAAGAATTGATTCGAAGAAAAATTTTAATACAATCAAGAAATATTTCGCAGCCCACGTTTGCCTATTAAAACAAATGAAAAACAAGCTTAAATCGTGTCACTAACGCGTGTCTAATTTACATACATGAATATGTACATATTAGACATGTAAATCCCGGGACTACGTGATCCCAGCCTTTTTAAACTCCCGAATAGCCCGGGATAGATCTATTCGAATCCCGGAATTGTAGAAAACAATTAATTTAATAGCCATTTATTTTTTAAATTTTGTATCATTCTTAAAAATTCCTCTTTAAAGGGCAAAACAAAACCTTTAGAGAGTTCACAGTCGACAAATAACACAGCTTGTTAACTCCCTTAAGGCTTTGTTTTTTCTTTGCGAATATGAATGAGTTGGAGAATATCCCACTCGAGTAGAAAATGAGCCTTACTATGAAATCGATTTTAATAGAACTAACGACGAAGTGCCTGAAGTGAATAAGGCAGAAAGTCTCAAAGATAAAGTGCATCAAGTTTTAACGAGCCAATTGTCCAATAATCGAAAGGCATACAATTTATCAGAAAGTTTGCTAAAAGAAATTAATAGGTTTTGTAATAAGGCGATAAAGGCTATGTCCTACAGAGAGCATTTAAGTTATTGTTGACAATCCAACCAACAGATTGCATTTTGATCAAAATAAGGAATAGGTGATGTATTTAATTTTTAATTTTTTTACTGAATGGTAATATATAAATATTTAGTGTTGGTATCAAACAGTGATTAAAAATAATTTTACTTTATTTAGGTGCATTTGCTTCTGTACCAAATATGTATATATGTACTTGAAGTATAAATTACTTTGTACGTGTGTCGAATTTTACGTTTATTTCCTTTTTTTTCTTGAAAAGGCCAATAAATCCTTTTATGGTTTACAACAAACCGTTTTTCTTTAATATATTTATTTTGTATACTTCTATAATACAACGATTACAGCCGTTTTACATTTAAATTAAAAATTACGAATCAAAACTTCGTGAATTTCGGTATCTCGCGATTGTCCCGGGATCAACAAAATGCCGAAAATTGACATCTCTAGTACATACTCGTATGTAGGTACATACATATGCATATTTTATATATTAGGTTGGATCATTTTTTGAATATGTAACTTTTAAATAAAACCATGTAAGAAAAATCTTCGCATAAAATACAAAGAAATTTTTCACTTCACGATTGATATAAATACGTACTATGTATATACTCGTATATACATATATGTATGTCTGTATTGTATTTAAAAAAATAATTTTTCTCGATTTTTGTGATCTTATCTGTTGCTTACTTATACATACATACATATGTATATCCAGAGCATTTTATGTCAAAATTGTTTTTGCGCAATGATTTTTAGTTAAGCAAAGAAAGTGTCCAAAAACGTGTCCTGAAATGTTCAAGCAATTGATTTTTAAAACGTTTAAGTTTTCCATATCTACACCTCTTTTCGAGATATTCCGATAGAAGATTTCAGTATCTGCAAAAATAGAACAGTTTCAAAACTATTTTTTAGTAATTCCTTGCGCTTTGCAACTTCCACCCTGGTCAAAAATAATATCAGACATGCATATACCACGTTATGAAATTATATGCTTAGCCGCATATAAAAATGTGCCTCTATCATGTTGAACTGCCGCATCTGCGCTGAAACGGATTTTGAACAGGTTTTCTCGTAAATTTTACATTCAAGAGAAAAATCTATTTCACAGTTCCTTAAAAGCACAACTAGCATACATTCGAGAGACAAGCCCAAACATTTTTTTTAAATTTCTCAGTTCGGTTTCGAACGCAGAGTGCAGAGTGTTTGTTCAAATTGATAATAAATAAATAAATAGACAAATAAATAAATAAATATTTAGATAAAAGTATACGAGTAATATATAGTGAAAAACAAAAAAATTAAGAATAAATAAATTACTTATATACTATTTTTGTTGTTTATTTATGAAATGTCAAAGCTGTAAAATTATTTTTGAAGTCACTATTAACTAATACACCTACTAATTGCTTTTGATCTTTATATCTCTGTAATATCTAAAGTAAAATATCTTGAATGTAAATATATCAGTTGCCATTTTTTCTCCATGTTCTGTTTTTAAGGGGAGCCCGTAGTTTTGTTGACATGTGTTTTGTATGTATGTGTTTTGCTGTATTTTTTAAATACTTTATTTTACGAACTATTGATATTATTCTTTGTTAATAATTCCTGAAAATTAAAGACTATTAATATATCTATGAGCTAGTGACCTTTCTAAGATTTAACATATTGTGAAGATGTCACGATGTACAAGAGTTCTTAGAACTCGAGAACATCGTGAAATCTTTAGAAAAGAAATTACTAAATGCCTAGTTAGATACACATCATTTTTGAAAATAAACAATTAGGCCACTCACAAGGTGTCGTTACGTAAACGTCGAAAAGTTGTAAAGTCATAAAAATTTTCGGTATCTCAGATTAGTATATTTTTTGTTTTTGTTGCATTGCTCAGAAAAAGGAAAGTAAAATAACTCAACTTGAAATTTTTCAAATTGTATGCCTTTACCGGCTCCTTGTAAATCCCCTAAATGTAAAGTTGTAAATATTTGTTTGAGCTTTTTATTTTCATAAAATCGTGTTTTATTAGCACCTGCAAAAAATACGCACATAGATAGATGCTCTGAATGAAATGCTTTAAAAAATTTAAAATTTCTTTTGGGGCCACATTAACAAAATCGTTTTATTGATTTTCCTTTTTTTCGCGTGTTACCAATTTGGATTCGAATTAAGTATTCATAGTGAAGTAGTGAGTGTGTGTGTGTGTGCACGTTGACACAAATCAAAAGTGCTCTTGTGGATTCGAAAATTTACAAACAAATTTAAAAAGTGAAAAATAAAACAAAATCAGTTTCCCTCTGCACGCCGCTACCTTTCGATAACTTTTTTTCATTCTCTTTGTTTTATTTTTTTTTTGCTTGTGTTTTGTTCATCTTCTTTTTGCCTTTCTGCATGCATAAATCTCAAAACGAAAGTTTTATAGTACATGCGATTTAGACATTTGATAAATTAGTGTGTGATAGAAAAATATTTAGTTTCTAAATTTTAGTGTAGAAAAAATTTAGAAACTTTGATTTACAAATATTTATAAATGCTTTAGAAATATTTACATATTTGTATGTATGTATGTATTTTCGCAGCTCGTGCATGTGATTTATAGTTCTAGTCATGGCCGCAGCTGTTTTGGAGGGCAAGAAGATGCCTGCGCGGCTAATATCGTAAATGTCAAATGTAGTCAAGTTGTCCCCGGGTAACCTACACACACACACTCGAGTACAGGAATATTGCTGGTACATTTAAAATAAGTAAAGAATTGCAAAATGATATTTTCCCAAGAAATACGTAGCACATTTTATTTTTGTATGAAAAACTTACTAAACATTGACACGCCAAAATTATTACAATCTTTTTCACAATTCCATAAAATTCTGCATTCTACGAAAATGCTTTTTGACACTATACATTTTGAAATTATAATATTAAGGAAAACTCGAAAATTTTACGAAGTTAAGACTTTATAAACAAAATTAAGACATCATGTTTATGTAACTAATTCTGAGTGGTTGAAGATCATGGACTATAGATATTTCAGTGCATTCAACCTTGTGCACATACAACTCTTGTGATTATTGGAACCAGTTAAATACATTTTTAAAAACTTTGTACAAAGCTAGTTCTATGACTTCTTAAATATTTTCACCCAGTTTCATTAAAAATTTATTTAAAATTTCATTAAAAATTACCTTAAACATTTTAATGCTTTCTATTTTATATTTATTGACAGAATATAAAAATTTAAAAATTGAAATAAAATTCGCAAATTATTGTATTAAAATTTGTATGGTCTATAAAAAGGGCATATTCGAAGATTTTCTCAATCTAAATGTTTGGTTGTAGATTATTTTATAAATTTGGAAACTTGTGGAAAGCATGAACTGCATTTTAACAGAAAAAAAAAAAAATTAATTGCCAACATTTATCAAAACTAACTATTTTATTAATGTAAAATAAAAGTACATGTGTACTTACATACATATGTATGTGGATCGATAATAGTACATCAACTTTCCGCACTGTTCAATAAATTTTTTTAAATTTAATTTCTAATTTTTATTTAAATCATCAAAATTCGCAAAATTCATTTTCTGAGCTTTGCTTAAATTTCTTACGATGTAAGGTTTGTCCAAGTAAATTGTAAGTTTTTAATGCGAATAAGCTTAAATACATAAAAACATTTGCTATCAATATCAGAATAACGAAAGTTAACTTATAACAGCTAGTTGGCATGCCATAGCGAAGAGGGCTCCTATATCATGACACAAACAAAGAAAAAAAGAAAGCAAAGAAGTGGCTGAATTCGATCGCACCTTATATACCTGACGCACGCTTTCAGCTAAATTTTTAAATTAATAAAGCAGAGACCAAGTTCGGGCAAAACCGAACTTGATGTAAGCCTCCTTTTCAAAATTTTCTTGTAATCGGATTTCTTGATTTAATACAAACCCACATACCACATTTGAGCAAATTAGCTTCACTAGTTACAGAAGTATCCGATTTTTATGAGGTTTCAAAAACTTACTGGGTATGGTCCAATTTTAATGACTTGGAAACAACTGCTTATTTAGACATAATAAAATATCTGTACTCAATACTCGATAAAGGATTTCCAGACATATATGTATGTATGTATGTACATATGAACTCTAAAGTGGATGGTATACTAAACTAAAGAAATTTCCCTTCAACATTAATTGAAATGCACGATTTTTAGTGTTTTCGAAAATTACCGTTATATGGGTCATGGTCAGATTTTGATAATATCGCTTAAATAGACTTAGTGTAATACGTATACCAAATTTGAACAAAATCGGGGTGGTGGTTCCAGAGATATACATATGAACTCATAAGTGTACACAATTTTTATACAGTCAAATTTCCCGCTCGAATACAACACTACATACCTAATTTAAGCAAATTAGCTTCCATAGATACTGAAATATAGCAATTTTTGCATTTTCGATAATTGCCGTTATATGGGAGGTGGGCGTGGTTATTGTCCGATTTTGACCATTTTCAATATAAACCTGCTCTGGGTCAAGGACAATCTACCTACATATTTCATTTTGAGCATTTTTGTATATACATATGTATATGTGTATATCTATCTTAATTCCGTTATGCTGTTACAAACAACCGTTATGCGAACAAAGTTATGTATAATACCCTTGTGCCCAAGTGCGTGGGTATAAAAATAGTTTTTAGGAACTATGTATAAAGCAATCATAGGCATATGCACATACTCACGTTGTTCATATATAAGTACATACATACATTCCGTTTAAATGCAATTTGCCCCACTTCGTGACTTAATGCCAACACAGCCACACCAAAAGGAGGACGGCGATGGGTAAAACAATTATCAACTAGCAATTCAAAAATAGACAACTCAATTCGACTACCAATCATTGAATCATTCATTGTTTTATTTACGCGCTCGTTTGCACGCCGTTTGACGCAATTGGGATACTCTCTATTGTTGGGAATTTTATAAAATACGAGCGTCCACCCTAACCGTATGTCCATCCATTTATATCAATTATGATATTTTGGCTTTAAAATAAAGCTTCTGTGGGCTGCTATATCAATCGATAATTTAAACATTTTACTGACACTGGATTTGGACATAAATTGAAATGAATGACACAAAAACTAAACTCAATTAAATTGCATGATAAAGACTCAAACACAAACAGTTAATCACAATTGTGCTTCAAAATAGCGTTAAGAGAACAATTAAAATGGAAAATAAATTTTCATTTAAATGTAAAAATCGAAACTCCAAAAGTCTCACAATTGCACGCAGTGAAATTAAAATTTCTGCGGCAGATAAGAAAAGCTAAAGGAGGCCTTTGGAATTTAATTTAAGTAAGTTTGAAAACTGTTGAGCAACCTCAGATTGCAGTTTGCAAAGAAATGTAATTCCGAGTAAACATTCTGCACACTCTGCCGACGTTTACGGCTTCTAGTGAAACACTTCAGGATTTGTAAGGAGTGTGATTATTTTCCATGACTACCTGGTGAACGTGCATTTTTTTTTTGTATGTATAAGTACATATGTACATATGTACATATATGTAAGTATATGCTAGATACATATTATTCGCAGATGGTGTTTTAACTTTGAACAAATTCAGCATTTATGTGAAATACAGCTCCACGTAGTCAAGGCTTTTTGCTAATTACCAATTTATTTTATATACTCGTATATGTATGCATGTATGTAGGTACATATGTATGTATGAATGTAAGTGTGTTATGATTTACTTAAAATGCTGCATCTTCAAATGCATAATTACATACGAGTATACATATAAGCTTCGTCAGGATTGGGAAGGACCTCCCGATCGGTTTGATACCAAATAAGGTTTCAGAAAGGGTGACTCTTTGTCGTGCGACTTTTTTAACCTGATGCTGAAGAAGATAATTCGAGCCGTATAATTAAAACGGTCAGGCACCATATTTTATAATAGTGTGCAATTGCTGGCGTACACCGATAACATTGACATCACAGCCTTAACAACCGCGCAGTTAGTTCTGTCTTCTCCAAACTGGATAGAGAAGCAAAGCGAATAACTCTAGAAGTGAACGAGAGAAAAACGAAGTATCTCCTGTCATCAAGTAGATAGTCAGCACATTCACGGCTGGGATCTAACGTCACTGTTGACAGTTATAACTTTGAAAAAGTAGGGGACTTCGTTTAGTTTATGACCAGCATTGCTACTCAGTGGCAATTGAGAACTAAAGTCCTCTCTCGACGCACAAAAACCATGCTCTATAAGTTTCTCATTATGCCAGGCCTATTGTATGGCGCAGAAGCATGGACGATAAAGACATCTGATGAGAGGGCTCTTGGAGTGTTTGGATAAGAGAGATGCCGAATACCGCAAAAGTAAGAACGATGAGCTGTACGAGCTTTATAACGATATAGATATAGAGATCCAGCGGCTTGGCTGGCTAGGTCGTGTCGTTCGAATGGATGAAAGCGCTCCAGCTCTGAAAGTATTCGACGCGGTACCCGCCGGTGTTAGCAGAGGACAAATGAGACCTTGGGGTAAAGGACTTGGGTACCCTTGTTATTTCCAACTTGCGCCAGTTAGAGAAAGATATAAATAACTAACCTGATAAGCTCGGCTGAAATCACATAGTAAGTAAGTAACATATGAATGTATGTACATACATACATATGTATGTTCGTTTAAAAATCTTGAGAATTTTCTTCAAACTCTTTTACCACATTCATTAAAGGTTAACTGGAATTGAGTCAAAAAGAGTGTAATTTTCAAGGAAACTTATTGCTGCTTTATCATTTTCAAATTTAATTTTTTTACTTTCAAAGTTACAGTCAACTCTCTGCAACCAGCTGTTTTTTGTTGTTAAATCGTGTCGGTGTCGCCAATATTATTTAGCGCGTAAGGCGGTGTTCGCTGAGAGAAGGAATACGAGAAGCTTGAGGGGGCTTGGGAGGAATTGTTAGATGTCGTGCTGGAACCTTTAAATATACTTGTACTGTACTTGTACTTATCTGTAAACATACCAAATTATATCTGCGTACTGGTATAGAGAATTCGTGATGAGTTATTTTATAAATAATCAAAAAATTAGAAATAATCAAATAAGAGGAATTCGATACTATTTCAATGAAAAATCGATTCGATTTTCATTTAAATTGAGTATGTTGTCTAAAAACCACCGGAAATTAAAAAAAAAATTGTTTTCAAAAGTTATGCGACTTTAAAAATGTCAGATGTCTCGACGTAAGCCATTGTTTATCAATTCATAAGTTGCTCGCAGAATATTAGTTCTTTCAAAAATTTATTTACAAATTTTTGGTTGCTTTTAAAGCAAAATTTTTCAGCAAATTTATTTTGATTTTATTAAGGTATCACAACTTTAACTTAAAAAAAAAAGCATTTTTAAAATCGCATAACTTTTGAAAGACACACTTTATTTTGGTCTATATTGCGTTTACAGACATTTTAGGAGCTCCTCTGCAACATGTTCAAAATTCGCGCAAAAGTAGTTTTTGACCAATTAAAATAGTGTGCCTCATAATGAATAATAATCATGTATTGAATTTTGGAACGATTTTCCGTCAGCCCTTGTCAAGTTTGGTCTTAAAACCGCTGGGACTTGAAAATTGTAATTCCTTGTACTCAAATTGCGTTCCCATAAGAATTAAGCAAAACATTTGCAAACAAAAAATGTCTGCATAAATGATACTTGGGTTTGCGCATATATACATAGATACATTGATTTTGATTAGAAAATTTACGATATCTCAATTGTAAATAAAAAAAAATATATTGTCAAAAATTTCCAACATTTGGTTGGTTTAGATTTTTTTCGAGGACTATACATACGTTCTCATATGTTATTTCACAAAAAAACCCCTTCGCATTTTAAATAATATTAACCTTTTTTGAATTGTGTGTCAATTTCATATTTTCCACGCTCGCATTTCATTCTGAGTAAAACGCAAGTCCGTGCGAAAAGTTTGTAATGCAACTGAAAACACTTTAATTTTTATTCAATTGCATTAAAAATTTATAAAAATGTTAGCAACAGTGTAGTGCAGTAACTTGGTGCGAATATTACGTTGGTGTAGTTCTCTTTCTTGTTGCATTTTTAATTTCAGCTGAGAACAATGACTTCATTGAAGTTACGAGTATAATTATAACTGGCCTAGTCTTTCTCGCACGCAGCATAAATATGTAGATAAGTACATATTTACATACATATGTACGTACGTACGTATGTACAGTGTGCATGCAATTTGCCACATTTGCAATACATACATATGTATGTATGTATGTATGTACATATATTGGCGAGTGCACGCGAACAAACCAAATATGTAAAAACAAAACAAAAATAATACATATCCCTTATTTTTCTTTTTGTAGATTAGTTTGCTTTTGATGTGTACGTACATTTGTATGTATGTATGTATGTGTGTGTGTGTGTACATCAGAGTACATTATGCTTTAATTATCACGATTATGGTCTCATTTGATTATGTTGTTTATTTTCATTGCAGCCACATTAAACGGCAGTAACAACAACTGCATGTGGAAACAACAATCAAGGCTCCATACACAGACACACTCGTACACATACATACACGCATTGAAATTCGCACTAAGCGCCCAAAGCCAGTCGTCGGCAAGACCATTAAAATCGGAAAATGAAAGCAAAAAACAGAAAAAAAATAAATGTGCGGCTGTAATAACAATAATAAAAGCACATGTGCCAAGCGTCACATGTGCCACTGTTTGTGGCACGCTGACAGTCGTCATACGCACACTCTCTGCTGGAAAATGGAGCGTAATTTTTTGTTTTTTTTTTCTTTTCTGTCCATAATTACTAACTCCGGCACATACAAATTCATACGTAGTAAGCGGCTCATCAGTCAGTTATAAAAGAAATTGATATACGAATGCATACTACTCACATATGTACGTACATATGTATGTATGCGTATGCATTAATTTCCCTGCAAAACATAGTTCGACTAATCTCTAAAGAGTGTATTCCGGGATTAATCTCAATTGGGTACAACTAGGCATTAATTAGTCAGAACAAGTTTCAAACGGGTATAATTGTAGATTAGTCCCGTATTTAGTCCCTTTCGGGTATATAAAATGATGCACTTCGGCAATTAAATTTCAAGTGCGTCGTTGGCATGTAAGTAGAGCATTCGCTTAGCAACTCTCGATTAGCCGGTTCGAATCTCACTCGAAGCTATGATTTTTATTTTTGTTTTCAGAAATAAACTAGTCAGCATTGATATCCATTCGGACATAAAAGAAGACAATTAGTCTCTTCATAGGACCTGGCTCGAACAAAAGGGAACAGTTCATTCCACATAAAGTGATAAAAAATTGTATTAGTTGCGACTATTCCTGGACTTATCCTAGTCTAATCGCATTTTTTGCAGGGTTTATAGAGATGTAAAGCCACGCATACATACATATTTATGTACATATATATACTCGTATATATATATTGTATTGTGCAAATATTTATGTGTATGCGAGAAAAAAAATATTTCTATATCCGCACTTCCTGTTTTTCTTATCCAGATAGCTTTGCCATTTTTTTTGTTCTGTTTATTTTTGTTGATTTTGTTTGCATGTTGCTCGTATGTGCAAATGTTTGTCTGTATTTTTGTTTCTGTTAATGTTGTCTGTCGGCCTACGACTGTCACTTCAAGTAGAAAAAGTACTGTCTCGCTATTTGGTTGTAAGTGCGCCCACTGCGTGCCTCTAGCGTTCGGTCCACAAGGGCTTTTCAATAAGTTTCTGGGAAAATGTATAGTTTTACGAGTTTTTTTCTTTTAGTTTAAAGATGTAGTAGTAGTTCATACAATTTTGGAATTACTAGATGGACTTCGCATAAATTATATTTTCTTACATTTTCGTTGTTTATTAAATTTTGTATCATCGTTTTATCAGAGATATACTCGTACTCGTACCTTTGGAGATTATCTTGTTTAGTGTGAAGTTGTATTGTTATTGGTCTATTTTTTTATAAATTATTGTGTGCTGCTCCTCAGTTTTTAATTTTGGTAGAAAAGAAGACAAAATATCATATTTGTCATCAATAACACTTAAAGCTTTCGAAACCTTTATGGAATAACCCTCGTATCTCCGTAATATATTATAAATATGTATTATGACCATTGTTGTCGGCATTATATTTTGTTCGTTGTTCCAATATGAATAATATGTGGGCATCGGGTTAATAAACCTTCATAAGCTTTTGTTCTTCTTTGCAAAATACATAAACATATTTATTTAAGTATATACTATGTATGTATGTACAAACATTTAACCCATCACAAAATCACACATACACATGAAGAAATTTCGACAATTTATTTTTTTTTATAAAATTTTCATTCGTTATAAGATTAAAACGTTTAAGAAAATCTTTCCTTAAAAAATTGTATATGTTAAGACGATTTTTGTACTTAAGTCAATTATTTTGTCAAGATCATTTTACGGAAAAATAAGTCTTCCCTACGAAATAAAGAGTAGCATTAAAAATCGAATTGAGACTATTCTTTTGCAAAACTCAGTTCAACGAGATGACAATCTTAATATTCAAAATGCCTAATAAGAGTTTTCTCTTAGCTACTCGCAGAAAAACGTTTCCGATAAAAGTTTTTTTTGCGCAATACCGTTAAAAATTCCCCTCCATATCATTAAACCATAAAGTTTTTCAGTCTGATATTCGCCTACATACATACCTAGTGTTAGAGCAGGAAACCAGATCAAATGATCTTATGTGTGTCAATAACAAGTTTTTTTTATAGAAATTAAAATTTTTTTTTTTTATTTTCCACCTTAATTGGATTCAGTGGGTTTCAACTGTCGTCGCATATGCACACGTACTCTTTTGTTTGCTATATTGATCTGTATGTATATTTATTGAATGTTTTCAGATTTACTTAATCCTTTCAAAACTTACCGGTATTACTTACGAACTCATAGAATTTACATAAATGAATTGCACGATAGAATCTTATATGTATAAGTGAAATGCTTACAAACATTCTTCACTAAAATATGTGATTACATGCATTTGAAATCTTTGTTAAATAAAATAAACAATTTTCATCTTCTCTACGTAGATATGAATGTCTAAAGAAGTGTATAAGGCTCGTTATAAAAATATAACATGTCTAATGAATCAGTAAAACCAATTGATTTTTCAAAATTTTTCCCATGTGCAAGCATAGCTGTAGATTGCAGTTTACTCGTATGAAGATATTAATTCATATAAATTACACTTGAATGCAATTGATTGAAGAAATAACAATTTCATTTCAATTCCACTGTGCAATATTGTACTTTTCTAAGCATCAGATATATAAAAGTATTTGTATTCATACACAATTACAAGCACATATGTACATGCATTCATATGTACATACAAATAATAAATGTTTCAAGAATGCAAGGTTGTCTCTTGTGCGGGAATGCAGTCGATTATTGTTGCCATTTCATTCAAACTAAACAATTTACATATTCACCAAAGCTTGTTTGATTGCTTTGCATTGTCTGGCGATTATTTTTGGTAATTCAATATTTGAGATTAACTTCTCTTAAAAAAATTGGACACAATATTTTATAAATAAATGTAAATATTATTGGGTGTACACATGAATTTTTGAACTTCAGTAATAATAAGTGATACGAGAAAATAAAAATAATTAGATGGTAAAACAAATGAAATGCTTTTTCTAGATACTCGTAATCTTAAAATAACTCCCAAAAGTGGTCCTTATGGTGGCCACATGGTCTTCAACGAAATACAATACGATGCACTTTGTCGTTTATTTTTCAGAATTTTCAATATTTCGTTCTCTAATAAACCCCCTTATAAATGCCAGTTGGTAGAAAAAAATCAAAAAATGTTCATTAAAATTTTAATATTATTTCTCAAAAGTGTTATTATTTTTTGGGTATGAATTTTTGTATCGCATTAAATTTTAGTACAATAATGTGCAAGCGGCTAGATATTAGAGCCGATTTTTGGGAGTTTTTTTCTCAAATTTGCTTCCGTAAAACGCATAAGCCTAAATTACTTTTTTGTGTTGAAGGAAACATCGACCACATAGACTAAAAAAATACTTAAAAATCAAGAGAAACTTTCATATTGTTATACTCAAATTAAATAAGCTATTGAACTGTACTCAAAAATATGTAAACCTTCTCAAAAAATATTTCAAAATTTGGATGAAAATGTTTTGAATTCTGCTATCACTTTATACAAAGTTTTAAATTTGGTTTTCTGCTGTTTCGGTTAGATAATGAACTCAACTTAAATTAAAATTTGTTAAAATAAAGTGGCAAACCATATATGTAAGTATGTATGGACTCGTATGTAATTATATGTGTACGAGTATACACAATTTATTCGAGTTTAGACCGGAAGGGGTAAGCTGCGACTTATGTATGTACATATATTTGCATGTATGGTACATTTTGCAGTGGAAATAATAGGAACGGTTGTGGTCAAATTAATCACATCCCCCAACACCTTCACCATAATACGAACAAATATGTACGTTCAAACATACATACGAACTTATGAAGGTGCATTTGTACATTATTTACATACATTTTAATTTCAGTACACGTTGATTTATTGTTGCTTCTTAAATTTTTGCTTTATGCAAATAAGCGTGAAAATAAAAACGAAGTTCCCGCTTTCAAATGTGGCTGGTAAAGCCAACATTCAACATTCACGCTCGCACGCATGTGGAGGGAATGTGCGAATCGTCGTTCATACGAGTATGTATGTCAGTTAAAAATAAAGGAAAATACATACGTATCTAAGTACATATGTATGTATATGTGCATATAGACAAGATCAAATTAGAATTTTCCATGAAAATTCGCAGGAGGAAGCAGCGGACATAACATAGATGGAAGCAAACAGTGACCATCATCAGCAACACCAAATAGTCAGCTAGCTAACACCAACAGCTCGACTAATGGCAGCACTACTGCGACGTGTTTTCAATGTAGCGTGTTGGTTGTATCGACTGCGGTACGAGAGGGGCGGGTAATGCTAAAGTCACGCTAGTCGCGCTGCGGCTAAATTAAACGCTGCTGTTGTCGCTGACCAGCACCTCCAATCATTCACCAACACCGCCAGTGAATTAGAGTGACAGACCGAGCAAAACGAAAACAACAAAACAAAAACAAACAAAAATCAACACCGATAAACCAAATTAGTCAGCCAGGCATGACTGTTGGACGGCAAGGGCAATGCAACAAGAAAATAAATGGCACGTCCCACAGTGTTGCGAGTTAAGACAAAAATATGAAAATTAATATGTATGTGGTTTGGTTATGATACTAGAAAACCAATATTGTAAGTATACATCTTTTATAACAAAAAAAGTTATGAACTTTAAAGTTGTCCCAAAATCGCTAAAAAATTCGCCTTCTTTGATAATCCATATTTTAAACTATTTAGCCTCTAATTTTGTATCATTGAAAGCTGAGAAAATTAAAACTTAGTTATCTGAATTGCATAGTTATGAAAAAAAAATGAATAAACAAAGATAAAAGGTGAACAAAAGTAGATCGAAACGTTAAATGCGAATAAAAAAAATTTTTTTTTTTAATTTAAAATATAATTTCTCAATTTTTTGATAAAAATTTAGGTTTTCTTAATTTTATTCTTTATACCATAAAACAATGGCCTATAACGAATTATAGTGGAATTGAAGTACCCAAACTATTTTTGAACACAACTTATATGACATCGCGACACTGTGCCTCACTTCAAACTAAAAAACATACTCGTATGTGTGCACTTAAATATGTTAATAAAAAATCTAAATTAAAAAAATACCCGATAAATAAACCAAATGAAATAAATAAATGGAGACGAGTCGAAACAAAAACATGTTGCGGGTAGAAAATAAAAAATTAAAAAATAAAATGTAAAACTTCCGGTTGGTTTACGGTGTTGCCGAGCATTCTTCAATACACATAAATCGCTTCTTACGCCTAACAATACATTCGAAGCTAATGGGCCGCCAACCGACAAACCGACAATCGCCTTGTCCCGTACCAACAAACACAATTTATTAGTCTAGAAAGTGTTGGCCTGCGAGGTGTTGGTGAGGTGAGACGCAGTAGCGGCTGACCGGTGGATTATTGTGGACAGTTTCATTCTAATCACACGTCATGTTGCAAGTTGAACCATGCCATACCAAATAAAGAAAATGGTGATGGCTACTAGTCAGACGCCAAACGTTCATCGACACTTTGACGAGCCGTTGAACCTGAGTCGTAAATAATTTGGTTGGATACAATTATCGTGTTTGGATAGCCAATTTTATTTAGAAGCATGAAAATGTCAGATAAAAGCAATATAACAAAAAAAGGCTTCCATAATCCGAGTAACCCAAAATTAATATGGAAACACTGAGTGCCACTTTTTTTATGAAGTAAAATTATAGATATCGGTTCACGTGGTCCAAAGTTATCCTGTAACATATGAATATAAAAAAGAGAAAAAATTTAGACGAATTGGTAACCACTATTTTCGTTGAAAGTCGATAAAAGAAACTAACAAAACAATATACAAATTTTGTTTTTAAACTACAAAATCCTTTCTCTCTTCACTAAAACTTACTACTTTTTTTTTTAAAGGCTGTACAAATTCTTATGTAAATTACATTATCAAAATTACGAATTGTTTTTGAAATCAATTTTATAATATTAGATCTATTTTTAAGATCGAAAATTTCAATTAATAATAATCATAATAACAACTTGGCACTTAACCTGCATAGCTTAGTGTTTGGCAGAGCTTTTCCAACAGTTTGTGTTGTGCTTCTTTATACACAAGCCTTATACACAGGTGGAGTCTTATACACAAGTGGATGAACCTATCGAATCATTATAAAATAAAATTAAAAATTTAAGCAATTCAAAAGGAAATTATGAAATTAGGTAAAAGAATTTTTGTTATTGTTTCGCCATATAGCAATTTTATTAAATTGCTTTTTAAGCTTTAAACTACGTTATATGAAGGGATGCCTAATTGTATTGACAAAGTGTAAAGTAAAATAAAATAAATTGAATAGAATTTAAATTAAAAAACAAATATGTAAATCATAGAGATTTTTTAAAATTACGGTTTATGAAACAAAAAACACTTATGTTTTATAATAAAGTAAAAAATTTGATTTATTAAAATAAATTATACAAATTTCAATGTATATTATTTTATTAGCTTACAATTTCTTATGAATTTATGAAAATGAATACCATTGTGTGAATACTCCAATTAAAAAAATTAACAAGGTGAAATATGAAATTAAACGATCAAGCACAATGAAAAATTAAGAAAGAAATATATAAAAATAGGGTAAAATAAAAAAGTGTAAGATCAAATAAATGACATAAAATAAATATATAAAATCAATAAAAAATATTTCATTTTATTTATTTGTAATAAAATACCATGGAAAATAAAATCGAATATGCAAAAATAAAATAAAAAAAAATAATGTGAAGGATGTTAGTTTGTAATAAATTTAATCATATGGACAAAAAAAAATTAAATAATATTAAGTAGATTTAAATAAAATAAAATCGAAAAGCTTAAATAAAAATAAATTTTAAAATGTTTAAACAAAATAACCACTAATTTATAGCGTACCATATTTGTAATACGAGTATCTGGTACACTTTACACCAACCTTCATGATATTGATTAATTCCCATATCTCGCATCATATCTCACTATTCTGGTTCAAAGTACATATCTACACATTTAAACATGTGTAGATATATATACATAAATATGTTGTAAGTATCTTCCTTAGCTCGCAATTGAAAAAAAGAAAAAACGATACTCAAAGACCGCGGGCTGGTAAATTTGCATGTGGCAATTTAATTTACTTATCTCTGCCTTAGATCGCCTGCCACTCGCTCGTCTGCGACTCCGTGGCGCATTAGTGCTTATTGCGCTTTCCAATGACTTCTTTCAAAGCCGAACGCTTTGAAGCTCTTCTTCTTTATTCTTTTTTTTCAATATAATGTTTTTGTGTTTTATTTTCAGCATTTTACACTAATCTGGGCATTGTATCGCGCTGTTGCAAGTGCGCTTGCACATGCGGCAGTCATCTTGATGCTGATGCAACATGCTGGCGCCAGTGCAAATTTAATTTAATTCTTTTTATTTTGCTTTCAATTTCATTTTTCTGTTGTTGTTGTTTTTTTTTTGTTCTGCTGGCAAATTTAAATGCAGCGCAGGATTAAACTATTAGAAACGCTTACCAAATGCAAAAGCCACACAAGCAGCCGCTAGATTGGCGCTCCCAGTCCGACAATCAAGCAGTCGCTGTCGCAGTTGCAGTCGTAGTCATTCCCAGTCCCAGTTGGGCAGTCAGTCCAGTTTCAGAAAGTTTCATTTGTGTGCTGCTGGTTGTGCTGCTGCTGATGGCTTTGTTGAACGGGTGCCCTGTCCGTGTCATCCCAGCGATTTAGTTGGTTGGTAGTTGGAGTTGGCTGCAGTTGGCGAGCAGTGCCCGTTACCTCTTTGATTGTCTGGTTGGTTAGTTTGTTTGTTTTTTGTTGCCGTTGCGTTGTTCAAGCGCTTATCTAGTGGGATCCCTTCATGTTGGTTTGGTGTCTTTCGTTTGGGGTATGGTCAGATTGCAACAATGTTTTTCATGCGATTGTTTTCATCGTTGTTTTTGTTATTGTGCACAAAATTTTCCTTAATCGCGATGCACGTTTTCCGCTTGCACAATCAAAGCACAAATTTTCCTCCACTATTCCCAGGTCATGTTGCAGAAAGCAGCTGGGCACATGCTACTTGCTTGGGGAAAAATTGAACTTATGGATATATTTGAACATATGTATGTACATATGTCTATATATGCATTGGAAGGTATGTACTCAACATACTAGTATGTATGTGTGAAAGTGTGTCTGAAAGTGTTTGCATTTATACAAATATTTGTATATATAGTACACAATATACTGCACATGCCGGAAAGAGCACGCGGCTGACTTGGAATACGCATGAACTGAGGAATTTGTGAATAAAAATTAATTTGCTATGCAGCTTGCTTTGAAATTTTCAATTTCAAAGTTCTGAGCCAAAACCACTTTGTCAGTCGGTATTCTACGAAAGTATATAGAATTGGATGAACAAATAATTTAATGAATTTAGCTACATAATTATGTACATATGTATGTACAGTATCGAAGCTTATACGAATTTCGCAAAAATTAAACAAATTTCTAAAAAACTTCAGAATTTTTAGGAAAATTCTGGGTATGCAGTTTTGTAGCCCAATCAATTTTAGTTAGCTAAAAAGTACCTTTGATTCATTAGAATTTTTTTTTTGTTAAGGGTGTTGAGCATTTTCTTTCATACAACGTATCTTCAAAATCGTATTTTATGTATGTATATGGAAGAAAATGTTCAAAACCCTGGAAAAAAAATGTATGTGTGTATGGACCTCTTTATATTATTTAATTAGGATTTTTGATTTTAAAAATACTTTTCTTGCTTTGTTATTAACTTTGTTGCCAAAATTTACTACTAAAAACTGGCGGAATTGCCAAACAGCTCTCGTAGAAAAGGAAACGGGAACGCTTTTTAAATAAAAACTGATAATTCTGTAAAAAATAATCATACATTTCTTGTTCTAATAAAATGTTCAAATATGTTTTCTTCTTTTGACACAATTTAAAAATTCAATAACAATAATTTATTCTCTCATTTGCTAGAAAACCGATTACGGAAAGGTTTTTTAGTTGAATTCTGGTAAGTTCTTACAATCCCTTGTAAATTCCAGCAAGTTAGTTATTTTATTCTACAAATTTTAGTAAAAACAGTGGCAACGGAAAACAACGAAATCGTTAAGAAGTTTATGCAGTTTTGTTATCAAACGGGAAACTAGGACCTATTGAAAAATTAAAAATTATATATAAACATATTTATTTATGTATGTTAAAAGATGGCAATATTGACTATTTTGCTTTTGGAGCAAAATAAGAGAATTCTTCTTTTCCACACCAATAAAAGATCATTTTAATGGACTTGAAATTAAAATTGAAAATACACGAAGATGTACTACATTCTAGTGCTCCTTTCACTTTTAAAGAAGTCATAGCTCGCTTCTTTTCCTTTAATAAAAATTATAATAATAATAATAATAACATAAAAATAGGAATATTTCAGCCATTAAAAAATTAAAAAAAAAATCTTACCATAAAGTTTATTGTTTAACTGAATTCCTCCTACGCTTCATGTTGTGCGTCTTTATATTGTACCACAAGTGGTGGCACCTGCAGTTTTATGCCCGTTCTGAATATAAGTTGTTATTATTGAAAAGCTTGGCAGCTTGGGCGGCAAAAACATGTAACTCGCTAAATTCCTATCTAAGCGAATTTCCAATGCACGTATTTCTGTCTTAACGAAATATCTATACTATGATCTTCATTATAAAAGTTATAGCAGATTTATAATGAATTGTTTTCTTATATTTTCGAAAATCCATTTGACTTCTTTCGAATAGGCTGGAATTTAAGAAATATTTCAAACGGAATAATTACCACATATTTTTATTAACAGAACTTGTTTCTATATATCGTGTGTGCAATTTCTGCGATTCGTATTTGAGATAACAACCCCTCCCCTCTATAATGAAGTTTTTCTGCCAAATGATATTTTGACATTTTCATTCATCAAATAAACTTGTATTGACACAATGCAAAAATATCTCTTATTAGCAAGTTTGAAAGAGTTTGTTATGTCAAATGTCCACAGATATATATATACATTTATATGTGTGTATCCCAGTGGAATTTCATATTGTGGGCAGTTTTTGTGCATTTTCAACAACCAATTCATTTGGGTCACACGCTCTGAAAAATTATGCCAATTTGGCACTTAGCACTTTTTGCGCGTACACTATGTTGGCAAAATATTTATATTCGTGTTTATCGTTTTATTGCTTTTCTCGCTTTTTGTTTTTAGTAGAATTTAACCCGGAAAACATAAAAAAAAGTATACGTTTTGGGCAACTTTAATTATTGGCCGCAAACAAAATATATACAAATTTAAGAAGCAAATTATATAAGGTACCATTAATAATAATTAAAAATAATTATTCCTGAACCGTTTATCTGCGGACCATAATCTTTTGCTACAGTTCTGCCGTTTAGTTTCTCGTATAGATATTCCAATTCGGTTATTGGTGGTTTATATAGAAAAAGATTTTTAGTTTTTTTTTTTTAAATACATAAAAGTTATAATTTAACGCATGAAGAATAGATAGCAAGATTGCGCCTATCAGAAAGGATTTGCCTTTGCTTGACGTCACACTGGTTGAGCAGGGAGAGAGAGATAACAAAAAAAAAAAAAAATGCGAATGAAATGTAATGTGGGGTAAATGCAGCACCATCTAAGTATCCGGACATCTGTGCTTTTTTCAGGGTAACAAATACATCATTGCAATTACGTAAACGCTATATTATATATTAAAAAATATTTATACTCTTACAAATAACAGAAATATTCACGGTTTGGTTAATAGCAGGAAAAATAGCGTCAAAGTAAAGACAATGTTGAGTATCCAGAAATGGGTGCGCTTACCCTATAAAAAAACCAGTTTCACCAGTGTGACGCAGCAAAAACAGCTGATTCTGTCAAAATCACAAAGAGAGGAATAGCGGTATAGCGATGGGCGACACCTTTGTTTCGTTCAATCATGAATTTAATGATGATGTTCAACAAATTGTTAAAATCGGTTTCTTTTTTGTTTTGTTATAAAAAAAAAACTTTGTGTAAACAAGTTATTATTACTAGCGCTGGGTTGAGTGACGTGCAGTGGTACTTTAAGCCAAAAAGTTCGCTGGTGATTTATGGATCTTCCATAACACTGATGGAGGCTTAAATCTTATATTTATGTTAGTGTACGTATATGTACACTGCGATTGGATGAGTATTCACAGCTTAAAAATAACAGCTTGAAACGCAAGAGCCCCTTTGCGTTGTGTTTTTCTGTTTTTTCAAAAGCCACTAATTATTTAATTTAACTTATTTTTCTTTTAATGCTTTCTTGTTTACCGATTTGCATACGTAGCTTTAAGCATCTCAATTTTTGCATAAGAGGGACTGGTAGAAACCACATTTTATTAATGTATTGCCTTACGTAACCACATATATACATACATATGTATACATATATTATAAAACTGGATTTAAAAAAAAAAATTTCGTGCTTTGTTTTTAGTTTCTGTAAAAAATTACAAATATTTACTGCCAACAAAACTGCAATTTGGTAAGCTTTTTCTCAGTAAGACGTGATTCTATGACGTTGAAAGCCAATTAAAAAAAATATAATACAAAAAACAGTTGAAACAAGTGTGAAGTGTTTGTTGTGCACGCTTGGCAATTGACGCCAAAGCAATACTTTATTAGCCAGTTAAAAACGTTAGCAAATGCACATGTTCTAGTAAGATTTTTTTTTATTGTTGAAAAAATCACTTGACAGGTTTGGGCCTAACTCCGCTCTTACATTTATAGATTGTATTTGGAAGCTACAGAACGCTTACAAGTTTAATTTTTTTATTTTTCTTTCGAATTGTCAAATTTTCTGTTTCGTTTAGATAAGAATGCTTGCAGTACAATTCAAGGTAGTTAATAAAATATTTTCGAAGTTTTAGCTTTTAAAAGCAAAAACAAAATAAACAGCTCATATTTTTTCTTCTTCATTTTTCTACTGCCTTGGGTGGACCACTTTTTTCAAGTTTTGTTAAAAATATACAAAATTAATAAAAAGTATTAACATAAATATTATTGTTTATATGTACATAACTACATAAATAACAACCAAGTTAGTGAGAATAAACTTTAAGTAGTAATCGAAGTATTCGTCTTCATATTGGATCACAAATATTAAGATCTAACATTCCTTATCAAAGCTAATTATTAAAATAATTATGCAATACTTTTACGTTTTTTTTTTTTAATATTTCTGATTACAAACTGAATAAGCGATGCCTCAAGTTATGGCCGCCTGATGACGCTTAATGCCTATCTCGAACGAAAAAGCTTTCATCTCTCCGATAGCGACACGACGGCTGACATAATCAAATATTGATAGATTTTTGGTGTTGTTAATTTAGCTGACGGCGAAATACGTATGTAGATTATTTTCCGTTTTGAATTCTATTGAACGCTTTGTGGCACAATTTATAATTCATATGCATCAAAAGCTTCGATAATGAAAGCAAATTATTTTCCGGTAATTCATTATTCATTGCCACTATGTGCTTTAATTAGTATTTTAAGAATTGTATAGATGCTTTGTACGATTCTTAAAATACATTTTGGCCATTGACAGGTTATTGTATTTATGTATAATAAAGTTAATTTTTATAATCTATAATTTTGGAAGGATATTCCGTCATCCCTTGTCAATATGTTCGTTTTAATTTTTTTTCAGTTCGGAAAGTGATTTAATTTAATTGAAAAAGGTTATGATTTTATGTAGAACTGCTCTGATTTTGTAAAGAATGTCAAAAAAGCACTAAAATATCGACATTGACTTCTGAGGAAAACCAGCAGCATCTCACAGACTTTGTACTCGCTGCCCACATGTCTGCCCCACTAATCGTTTTTCATCTCCTTCTGTGTAACGCATTTTTGTGTTAAGTCATTAAACTTGTTGCTTTATCATTTTATTACATTATGAGTTGCTGTAAACAGTTTCTTAACATTGCCCGAGGGTACGTCAAACACTTGAAATTAAAAATAAATTAAAGAAAGCACAAGATCGATATATCCTAAGGCTAACAAAACAAAGCAGGAGGACAAGTTAGCACTTAAAAACTTATATATTCATGAATGCATTTTATACATTCATATGTACATATGTATGTATGTATGTAGATATACTCGTATGTATGATGAAATGCACATGCTCATAGTTTGTATGTGCTTATGTGCATAGGTACATATGTATGTATATTCGTATGTGTACTCGCATAACTACCACACGTCGCTAAAAATACTTAGTAGCTTGATTCACGTTGATCTCTTTTTTGACGGATTTGCTTGGGCTTGCGATAGAGAAGGAGAAAACTCCTTTCATTTGAAGTGTTCCCATCAGTCCATGGTACCCAATGGAACCGGCGGCGAAGATCACGAGAAAAACTCGTTAGATTGATTAAAAGTTTGTCAGCGTTCTATATCGCTACCTCACTGCTTATGTACGATAAAACATTCTTTTGTTCTCGCTCTCATTTGATTGCTTCGCGCATAAATAAATCGGTCATTGAATTCGAATGACGCGCGCAGAATAATGTATGTACCTATACTCCGTTAACAAATTATAGGACAACCACATATTGAGAGATTTTGACACTATTTTCTTCTTCTAATTAATTAAAATTATTTTTCAAGTAATTAATGGTTCATTCTCAAAGAAAAGCCATCATACAAATTTCGAATATTGGTTTTTAGAATTTTTTTGAGTATGCAGTTATTTAGCTCATTCATTTTTAGTGAAAGAAACAGCTCAAAATTTAGATGAATTTTTGTTTAATGTTTTCTACATTTTTAACAAAATTTAAAAATTGTTTTTATTGGAGTTTGTTAGAGAATTAACAATAATTTAATTGAAAAATAATTTAATATAATAATTGAAGGATAAATAAATTGTCCAAATGTGCCAATATGTTTTTGTGCTATAATTTATGAACAGAATGTATTTCGAAAATAATAAAGCATGAAGAAAATGGATTTATTTCAGTAGATATTTTGTAATTTAGTAAAAGAATCCTTGCGAAAAAAACAATTAAGCGTCAAATCTCATTGAACTCGATGATAGGTTAGCGAGATTTTCGCGAATTCGTTGATACATTTATCTAGCAGCCAAAAGCTTATAGCGATAATGATGTTATTTGCCGCTGGTTTTATCACAGCTGATGATTTTCCCAGGTTTTTTAACAAGGTATGACAGATACTAGCATCTTACGTTAGTGATAGGTACTTTCACAACAGGCATGAAAACTCATTCTCTGTTCAGCAGGAAAAAAAGATCGTGCACTCTGGGCCATATTTTGTCAGGAAAATTAATATTCTCTACTTAGCTTTTTATTTTTTCACTAATGAGTTTTCAATTCGATCATTAACAACAATTTTCATATCTTCGTCTGGGGTTACGTCTGCCTGCAAATGCATATTGTAAAAATGGCAACAATGACAAATACAAAAGTCAGTACCTATAAATATATATAGTATGTACATATAAAAACGTGTATATTAAAAGCAGAATACATAGTAAAAAACAGAGAACACTTACTTTAAAGCTTGTTGTTGACATTTTTTTTTTGTTATCAGTTAACGTATCTGTTTCTTTATTATCATCGTGAAACGCTGTTGGCTTCTGTTGCTTTTATTGACTTAATAGTTGGAATTCAATGAGAACTGTACTTGCTGTGCGGCATGTTAATATAAACATATGTATGTATGAATACATCTTATTATATTCTGAGCACTACAATGAATATCGAATGTGAAAAGCTAAAGTGTATGCTTTGATGCAGGTGCCATATGGAAAGCTTCTTAAGCTTTAAAATTTTAAATGACACATTGTTTTTTAAACGCAAGCGAATGCATAAAACCTACATAAAATATTGTAATTCGTTTTCAAACATTTTGTGAAACTTGGTGTACTCGAATTTATAAGAATTCTGAATGAGAACTTTGAAATTTTGATATATACATACATATATAGAATTATATTTCAATACTTATACTACGAGTATTAAAGTAGTATTATTCGTGAGCAAAACAAGAAACTGAGCGATTTAAAGCAAGAAAAATGCAATGTTCAGGTAATAATTTTCTTATTTTTTGGAAAGAAGTCTTGCTTGTTAAGCACCCATCTCCTCATGACGAGTTAAGTGCATGCCATTGAAGAGACGAAAAATGCGCTAAATGCATTGGAGCACAGCTTAAAATGTTTTAAAGAAAGATACATAAGGGACATTCGGGATCTGTTGTATTCGTAGTAATATTTACTATTTTTAAAACGAATTCGGATTTTCCCTAGTAATTCGCGAGCACACCATGTTGTAATATCTGTCTTTATCTCATTGTAAAATTTGCCGAACGGCTGATTTACGGGTACATACATACATGTACGTATGTATGTGCTACACACAAATAAAGAAAAGTGGGTAATATGCCGCGGAAAGGCGGAAAAACGAAAATATTAGATTTTATAACTGATAATTGTGAAAATTAAATTGCTGAGGAAAACGACAAACTTTAATACGCATAAATAAATATCGATTTTTTCGACTAACGATTTGTAGATGAAAACTTACACGTTCAACGGCTCATCTTTTTTGTCCAACTATTGTATTTGCTTGCATTGTTGTATTTGAAGTGGAACGTATGTATATTTTATTGTGGGATTTTTATTACATTTGCTATATAAACCACGAATACAAAATACAACGGCAAATACAACAGATCCCGAATACCCCTATAGATTTTACTTAAAAGTATTACTTGAAAAATTTAATTTAATTTGAAATGAAACACTTTCAAACCAAATCACTATTAAAAATATTTAAATACAATTTTTTAACAACGCCAATGCATGTACATAAGCGAGCAATAAAAATGAAACATTTTGTTAAAATGAACAGCACTTATGGTTTAATTAAAAAACTATTCGTCGAATTAATGGAATTATGTTATTTACTGAGCAAATGAGAGTTTCCTATATTATTATGCATGTTTGAAGTTTTTTTTTGTCGAGAGTAAAGCAAAAGTGTTTTCATTTCGTTAGTTTTTAAATTTTTTAGTTAATATTACGAAATACGCAGCCTTTTTACAATTTTATCTTGACCGAAATGTTAACGTTGACTTCTAGTGGTTAAATTATTGTGTTTTTTCTAATATACATTCTCCAAACAAACTGACCGAAACTTTATTAAAAATTGCCAATAATTTTGAATGTTTTCAGAGTGTAAAGTAAAAAAATTGAATTTTATCGCTCGCTAGAAGTAACACTGAATGAGTGAAACGCAATTTCTAATGAAATATTTTCACAAAGATATTGAAATTGTATAGGGGAAATATATACATATTGACATTTACAGGGATCATACCCAGAAAAATATTGGGGGTTTTACGCTTTTAAAAATACATAAATTACAAAAAATTGCCTAACATTTTCTATTAACAATTTCTTCCATATAACGAAAATTTTCAAATTATTGAGGTTAGAAAAAAATTTGATAGAATAAAAATTATTAAAAAAAAAATATGTATGTGTTGTCAATATGAGGGTGTCGTATAGTTATGAAAAGCGCAATATTAATGGTAAGATATAATTTCTATAAAGTTGCATAATTTGAGAAGTTGTCAAATGACCTGATGAGAGGTTTCAAGTTGGCAAAATTTTGTATTAATTATCTGTCTCCATTTTACCATCTTCAAAATCTTCATTCAACTTTTTGCAGTAAAATTAAAATAGTTTTTTAATTCAACTATTGCATTATCGTCAACTTCGCAAACCCTCCAGTTCTCCAGTTGTTCCTGTCCGCAAGTTTGATCTTCGCTTGCACATTTAAATTAGGCAAATGTAATGAAAAATCGCTGCACATAATAAGAATTACATTATCTGCGAATCGACGTAGTACGAGTTGTATGCATATGTAAATTAATTTGTTTTTGAATATTTTCCTTTGTAGTAATGCGTTTTCAATTAAGTAGTAAGTCGGTATATATGTATATATACTTTTTTATTTGCATACTTTCATTATAGTATGTATATGTATGTGTAGGTATGTCTACACACATGTGTGTTTTGCAGCCTTTTGCCCTGCACTATTGTCTGTTTTCTTGCCGACTGGTTTTTGATTGATAAGCAATAGCGGCATTCTGCTCATCTCCGCCCCTCGCTTCTACAACAGAATTATTTCAGAATCCACTTGCCAGCTGATAAGTTAAGCTTTTGCATTCGCATCATCTGATTTTTATTTATGTGTATGAGCACGAGTATGTGTGTGACCAATTAGCTGGCAAATGGCGGACGTTGCATTTTAATATTTGCAAACTGGCTCATGCGAATTATTAAAATTATTTCACTTAATCGATTCTCAAGTAAGCGATGTTTCTGGTATAGCAATGAAAACCTTTCACTTAATCAGACAAACAATTTCTAAGTAAAGCTTATTAATTGTGATTGTGATGATACTAAGAGAAGAAGGCAAGTGTACTAAAAATTATCTTCCTTAATATGAGTATGTGAGCAATTTGTCTTTCGGAATTGGATTTCGAAATATACATGTACATATACAATATCTATATACACACATACATTTTTTGATACAGAAAACCACACATCACTTAGAGTTATTTAAAAAGAAATTGGCACTGTTCATGTATTGGTATTGTATTTAAAAACATTGAAATTATGTTAAAACTTTTTATAATTGTCTGATGGGATATTTTATCTACTTGCCAGTCAAACACGAAGTTGCAAAATCAGTAAAGGACAATACACATGCGTTTTGTCCTAGCAGATTTTCAAAATTAAGTGAATTCGGTGACATAGAATAGATAGTCTGAGCTTATAGTCACCTACAGATATACATACATACATATGTACATATGTTTTAAAGGTTTTGTAAAAAATAACTAACAAAAGTGATTGGAAGAACACTTAGCTAAAGCGGGTATACGTAGAGAGTTAGACAACATGAAAAAAATTTATGTAGAAAAACTTTTTAAATATGATTAATTTCCAGATTCCCTTTTGGGAAATGAACAACATCAATACGTGCGTAACAAGTCTAAAATTATTTTCGTTTTTGTTGTTGTTCTAAAATGACACCATTATACATAACTTTGTAACTAAGCAGCATTTCTGTTCATGTGACATTTTTTTTTTTTTTTTGTTTTTCACTTGTATGTACATAAATATGCAAGTACAAGCCACAAGCTAAATTGACACAAATTTATTTCGAATTAAATGTCACCGAAATTGTCAATTGCCATTGCTTTGCTTGTGACAGCGGGTCAATACAACATTTAATGTCCACCCGCATCACCGCTTGATATCCAAATTTGCACATTTCAGCCTCTTGGCCAGTCGTTTACTGTTCCAACCCAATATATAATTTTATGGATTTTTCCCTTACAAAACGCCTTCTTAAAATTCGCCCGACCTTTTTTCCTGCATTCCCTTATCAGTGAACTTTTTTTTTATGGTTTGACAGAACCGAAAGGCCAGATTTTGCTACCCATTAGGGCGTTTGTAAATTTTTTTATAAAAGCTCGGCTGCAACTTCTTTCAGGGTTGCATTTTTATAAAAGAAAAGCATTAAAGCCCTTAAAAATGCATGCAGGCAAACTGATTTTTAAGTCCTTCTTGGATATGCTCTCCAGAATGACTTATGTATGTATGTTGGGAAGCCTTCCTTCAATGCTCTTCTGGGAGCAGAGCTTTAAAAAAGCAATCAAAGTATTGTTTATAAAGTTAAAGCGGTAAGCACAAAATCCAAAATCGGCAAACAATCAATGATGCGTTGAATTAAACTGTCAATTTCAACAAATTAGAAAGGATTTTTTGATTATTCTTTGTTGGCGTTGTTGGTGTAGAGCGTTTCGGTATGTGTTTACCAATGTGTATATGTATGTTATATATAAACATGTGTAGACGTACACACATGCTCATTTTTATTCTCATAGAAAATAAACCCTTATCAAATTAAAAAAAAAACAATTGTTAAGGCAAAAAGAAGCAACGCCTAGTTATAACTAAATGGCTGGTGAAGCTAAATAAGAATAATAAATGCGAGATATATGTATATCGTCAGCAACCTTAGGCTTAAAGACGAATTTTCCAAGTTTCCAAACGAATTCTAGAACTCATTAGAACGCATTTTCTTAAATATTTGAAATCAAAATACGGGCGTATGTACCAAATTGGCAAGCTGAATTGCGGAATTTTTGAAATTTGTAACAACTTTTAAAATAATTTGCGTGACAATTTTAAATGAAAATATTTTCATTTAACACTTTTAAAATAGGTATGGACATACAAATGTTAAATAAACTTGACGGTTAAAAAGGACAGCAAACAAATTTTAATTTCTTGCAAAATCTCTGAATATATTTTATTTTGATATATCTTAACCGATATTTTAGAGATGAACTGGAGTACAAATAAGTCGAAGCTTATGGAAATTGTTTGACGCACGAACGAAATCTATTTTTAATTAAAGAAAATGCTTAACGACCTCGGTGAAGAAAAATTTCATTTACTTGAATCTTGCTGTTTGTCAGACTGAAATAAAATGCGCTATAACTATACTGCTTGCCCAGAATTGTTCAAAAACCTTTAAGAAATTATCGCGAATCCTGTAGAAAATTGGAACCATTAATTTACTTGTCTTTAGTTTAATATTGAACCCTAGTTTTATTACAAATTACTGAAAAATAATTATCATAAAAAACTTTGTGAATATTGTGAAATAAGTAAATATATGTATGTAAACTTTTGCCGCCCACTATATTTATATACTTCGTTGCACTTTTTTTGTGTCTGAAAATGCGTGCGTTGTGCATAAATTATGTTAGTTTAACAAAGTCAACTTTGACGTAACTAAACAATATTATATTAAACAAAGCAAACAAATGTAATTGAAAAAATTATCGTATTATATTTGCATAAGTGAAAGTAAACAAATCAAAATGAATTTGATTTAAATTTATTACAAAAATGATTTGCAAATATAATTTATTTGAAAATTAATGCATTTAATTTATATAAATACAAATATGTGCATACGTGTATTTTATAAATCAAAAAGAGCTGCGTTGTAAGCACTTTGAGAGTAGAAAAAATTGATTTTTGTTATAAAAATGTATTAATTTGTCACTATTTTTTACATTTCAGCCTCCACTTATTAGTTAAAGATGCGCAGCAGCACATTCTTTGAACCTTAAAAACATCATTGAACATCAGCTGTTACCTAATTTATCGAAAAGGTACGTAACATAACATACATATATGTACAAATGTATGTACATCTTTATTTTTTTTATCAAGCTAGCGTTTAAAAACCAAATAAAAAATGTAAAATAATTCAAAAGTGAAACTAATAGGCAAAGTCGCAAAGAGCGACAGTGACAATTTTGTCACGACAGACATTTTCCATTTCGTCAGTACCAATTCGACAGTTATGTTGTTGTTGTAAGAAAGCACAGAACGAAGAACTTGAATCCACTAAGCCAACAGCATTTGTAGCGAACATCTTTTTTATATATAAAGTATATAAACAAGGATTGATCTCTTGATATTCTTCGCATTTCGCTGATCTTCTTTATTTGTAGTTATTCGCAAATAATTTTATTTAATTATAAATCACCGAATAATTCTCGCTGGGAAGAATACATACATATCTACATATACACATATGTTTATGTATCTTTGAGTAATTGAAATTCAATATTTCACAGTTCATTTAGTTGGCGCATTTATCTCTGTGTTTACATATGTACATACATACATGAGTTTTTGCACTTAATATTACCAATATAAATATATAGGTATCTCATTAAATATCGCTATATCAACAAAACGGACTTTTTCCCATCAGACTTACTATCTCTTTCCCAAGCGTGCAGGTTTTCACTTATTTTACTTATTGTCAACACAAATTTATTGGTATAAATAATTCAGCAATTATTTACTCTCATTAATTTATTTATTATATGCCGCTATGTGTGTTTTTTTTTGGTCATGACGCACTGCTTTAATTTATTTAGTTAAAACTTACTGCTAGTATTTTGAGATATTCTTGTACATGGGTATAAGGCTAAATACACACGAGTCAATTTTTTTTATTAGTTTATAACGAGACAATTGTTGCGGCCACCAACAAAAATATCATAATATTTTCATAAATAAAGCTATTGTTTTGTGACAGATCAAAAGGATTACAGCTAACATATTTAGTTCACCACACAAAATATCAACGAAATCGAATTTATAAGATAAGCGCGGTATAAATAGCGGCAGAACAGGAAAAATAACAACAGCAGATGCCAGCTTAAGTATTGCGCATGATGTTGTGGGTTCGACTCCCGCAGAAGTCAATAATAAAGGAGTCTGATGAGGTAATGTGATGATTTCCGAAATAGTACTTTAACTTTAACCGCTTCGAGTATTGTTTTTTTTCCTAATAATTTTCCCAAAAACTCATCGGTCTTAAGCTCAAAAATAATTAAATTAAATAATTATATGGCCAAACAATAACAATCGAATTAAATTTTAATAATAGTTAATTAACGTCTTATTCGGTCGTGTATAGCGGATTTAGCTAACTTATTTTGTTAGCGGAATAGAGCGAGTGTCGCAACTTCTGTGTTTTCCATGTTCCTTAACAAGAATTTCAACCAGCCGATGAAACATCAGTTCTTTGTCGCTGCCGCGGCTGCTTTGTCTGTGTTCAGCATAAAGTTGACAAGTTGGTTTATGCACACATAAACATACTCGTACATATGTATGTACAAAAGTATTTATGAATAGATATATTTTTTTACTATCTATGCGCGCAATAAAGTTTTTGCCATTGACAATTGTGACATTGTCAAGAGTTTAAGGTAAAACAAGAAAACAGAGTTTAAATATGTGCATCCATATTATTATATACGCAGGAATACCCAGCAAACGCATATGACAAAATTAAATTTTTGTGATTTATTTGGAAAAAATGATACTGGAACAACACTCACATCTTTCATTTAACTTAAGTACAGCACCCTTTTATCATAACTCGACTAAAGATTTTATATTGGTGTATTGGAGAAAAAATTTCAATTCCCTTGCTTTCGATATTTTGGAGTCAAAAGCGATCTAGAAAACTAATTAAGCTTTAATTGACATTAGAGTCTTATAATCAAATTGCCAAGATTCAGTTAGTAGATTTACAAAGTGGAAAACGGATTAATTTAGGTATGGGTAATCTAGTTTTTCCGGTTTTGCGATTAATAAATCGATACAAAGAATAGAAAATCAAAATTTGATTTAATTAAGTAAAAATAAATATGTGTGACGCTGAAAAATAGCTGCTACATTTATTTGAAAATATTAAGAAACAAGGCTACAATTAATTTCTTTTATGTTAAGCCTACAACAGTGATTAAATTTTATATCGAAATATATATCGAACATGCAACGATCAATTTATTACCGTGCGACTGTTTTCGGCATCGATTATATAAATACCATAGGTTTCAAGTCGGTTCCCTTATTAGAAGTTAATGAAAGCTAATAAGTTTCTACAGGTGAGAATAATGCCTAACTTTTGTGAAGAGATTTAAGTAATTCCCAAAAGGCGTCCACTGTAAGACTAGAAAAAATAGCCACCTCGTTATCCAGCCTAACTCTTTACTGGTTACGTTTATGCAGTACATTTGTAAATTTTTTTTGCAGTGTCGCTTACCTTATGTTAAAATCATACGGACTATGTAAGTTTGTACGTTTGTCAGTTTGTCAGGCAATAGGTGAAAAAAATTTTATTGGCAGTTTAATAAGCCCAGTGTTCAAATATTTCAATGAAAAACCTAAGAAAGGAAAATTACCATTTACAGGATTAATAAAAATAAAGATATTAATTAATTACAGTTACAAAAAATTAAGTTGGATTAAAGTTATGTACAATTATGCTTACATTTCAGCGTTCATAAGCATTAACAATTTCAATCATTATCTGTTTCATACAGAAGAGTTGTAATAAGTAAAAAAACGCTACTTACGCATATTTAAAGGTTTCGCATGATTTTAATAAGAATTTTTATTGATAACATTTCCAGCTTACCTGAAATGAGAAAAAAATTAAAATAATATAAATAATTCATAATTTAATTAGACACAAAGAGTATACATTACAAACATACATATGTATAGGGCGTTTCAAAACTATAACAAATATACATGTAATTTAATTTTCTCAACGCACGCATGCACATATTTAGAATATTTATTTAACGAATTTTATAAGTCGGGTGTATATATGTATGCACCTGTGATCACTATTGAGTATTGTTTTTAGACTTCGCACGAAATTTCACATCGCCGACTTACACACAATAATGAAAATCATCCTCATCTCACTTCGTCAATTAATTATACTATAAAATAAACTGTTATAGTGTACGTATTTCCAGGTTAATATATCTTGTATAAAGGGAAGTAAGAGCAGAAAAAGCAAATGCAAACGACCATTCCACAGAGACCAGAAGAAAACAAAGAGACGAAAACGCTGTGAAACCAACTTTCGATTTGGCGATGTGACAGGTTTACACAATAAATTTAATTTACCTGTTTTATCGCTATTTTTGTGTGTGTACATACATAGATACTTTTTTATCGGCGCCTGCCATATTTAAATCCAAAAAATATGTGCGTACAACGCTTTTTACGCCAATGTGCCTGGCGTTTTTTTTTTACTCGTACATGCTCGTATCCGCTGCTCACAACTCGACAACTTGTCGCCACAGCGCCAGTGAATTAAGAGCGCCCTAAAATTACTGGCGGACCGGGAGGCTGCAAGCAATGTTGCCAGATTCACAGTCTTCTAGACAAGCTTGCAGTTTTCTTAAACCACCTCCTAGTACAAAATACAGTTTTTGCGAAATTTTTGATTTGAACGAATAAATTACATAATAATAATAAATTATAGAAAATGTGGAAATAATATTTTCTCGAATCAATTTAAATAAATCACCAATAGGAAATATGAAATAAATTAAAAATTTCAGCACTCTATGGTATTTTGAGAATAAATGATTACATAAAAAAAATTCTTCGGTTTAGCAAATGAAATGTGTAAAAGAATTAACAAAGCAATTTACGAAAAAGAATGAATCTGAATTTCATAAAAAAAATCAGATTTAAGTATGCTTAACCGTAAATGTTTGTTTATTGAAAATGAATTGGTTTTTGTTAATTATGTTTAATAACATTAAAAAATTAATTTTTCGAAACAAAATTTTCATTTTGGATGTTACAGTTGTCTTTTAGTAAATTTACAGTTAAAAAAATCTGGCAACACTGGCTGTACTACTTAAACATGCGCACACGCATAATAATAATAATAATTTGGCGCTAACATAAAGCTCAGTGTTTGGCCGAGCTTCTGCTACCATTTGTGTTGTGCGTCTTTATGATGTACCACAAATGGAGGGACCTACAGTTTTGTGCCGACTCCGAACGGTGTATTTAATGAGAAGCTTTTTCATGGCAGAAATACCCTCGGAGGTTTGCCATTGCCTGCCGTGGGGTGACCGATATTAGAAAAAAACTTTTTCTATGATAAAGATTTTGCTTGCCCTGACTGAGATTCGAACCTCGAACTCAGCGGCATATTGAGTCATAGCACGCGCCGATACCAACTCGACCACAGCGCACACACATACACACATATATTCGTGAATTTATAACTACTCCATTTTCTTATACTCGTACATTTTAACAAGCTTTTTAGCGTACGAAATGTGTGCAGCCGCAGCGCATTGGCGTTGATAGCACAGTGTAATCATCAGCGCAATCAGCAATAAACAGCAAAATCAAGCGGAAAGAACAGCAACACTGGACGCTACAAAAATACCGTAAATATTACGTTCAACCAACAATGACTATGTTGTGTTGTTCTTGCGCAAAAATTAAGCAGACGTTTAATACGTATGTATGTATGTATGTAGTATATGCAGATACATGCATACATATATTTATACATACATATGCATGTGCGCATTGGTGTGTGTATTTACAAATGAAAAAGAAAATAAAGCGTGGTGCTACAATCAGCGCCAACCCTGCTGGCCATTAATTATGAGAGCGATTTTAATATTTTATTTTTCCACTTCATGACAATTTTGTTGGCTTCAGTAGGATTAATGCGACTGCCAAGTGAAGAAGACGTTGCAAATAATAATTTAAAGAGATGCATGCTTAAAATAAACAGTGTTATTACGTAAATATATGTATATGTATGTATATATAACGAAGTACCTTAAAACTTATTGAGTGCGTATGTTGTACTCGGGATGCTATAAGAGATCCCTGTGTTTTTCAAATCCCAAAAATTTATTTAAATTGACAGACCTGTACATACATACATACATATATACATTATTAATATTTGCAAATAACCAACTTATTCAATCGAATTGAGTAAGCTCGTGTTGCTCAAAAATTTTCACAAATCAAGTTTAAAAACAGTTATTAGTTAGTATATAAGCTGAGAGATTATCCAATATACGTGGTGATTTGATTAACAATAGTGCAAAATCTTGAAGAATTTTTATAAGAGAATGAACTGTATTTTAAAAATAAAAAAAATGTTTATTAAAAGAACATTTTTACTCTTTTGCCCATCAAAATTTCTCTGCATTGACATATTAAAATGAGTTTATTTAAAATTTGAAATGGTTTTATTTCTTAGTATGCGTTCATATATTGAATTTTATTTGCATATATTAAAAAAGTAAAGGTTAATGGCGCACATTAACAACTGTTCAACCAGTTTTTAATTTGTTTGTTTTGTTATTAATTACCTCTTCTGACAGTGTAAAAAGTGATGTTTTTTTAAAACGAACAAAGACACTGAAAATTTGCAGGGATGAATAATAAATACCACAAGGAAGTCTGATGAGGCGATGCGACGTTCACCGAAATAGCAGCTATAACTTCTATTGGTAAAACTGTTGTTGTTATTCCAAAATAAAAAAAAACTTCTATAAACTGGCCACAAGTCAATAATTAATAATAACAAAGCCAATAAAACTGTAAAAAATCTTTTAAATCAACATACGAGTACATACAAAGTTGTGGATAAGTTTGTTCTTTGTCAATTTCCATTGTAATTCTATGTAGTCAGCCACAAAACGAAGTAAACAATGCGTTTTTAAAACAATTAACATAATTTTTATTATATTTGAATAATTCTTTTGTAATTTTTTTTTTTGCCGTGAGTGTTGCGTTCTTTCTTTCTTATAATCTTATAACGCATTTTTATTTGGAAGAAAATAGGAGAGAGCGTCATGTAAATTTGTTGATTTTATGGTAACTCTATTCACAAAAGTACACATTACATGCGGTTCAGAATCAATTACAAATAATATAATATTTAAAGAATATTTTGAGCGATTTAACAAGAAGGAAGCGCTAAAAGCTAACAATCAAATTCGGTCAAATAAATACATAAGTATGTACATACATTAAGCAATCAAAAACTTTTGTAATAAAATATGTACATACTTATGTATGTATGTATGTATGTACATATGGGCAAAATTAAATTGTTGCTGTTCTCTTTTGCCTTTCATCGCTACCAAAACGCGCAGTCCCGTGCGTGGTTAATAAAATTGCTCAATACTTGGCTACTTTTTAAGTAGTTAGGTATGCATATAAATAAATCACCAACGCTTGTCCGGCTTGACTGGCGGTTGCACGATGATTTGCGCATGCGCATTTACACTTACAGTACATGTCGGTACATAGTACTAACAAATGTACACATACATACATACATATGTATGTACGCGTGTCGCGTGTTTGTTAATATGTCAATACAGTCGTTCATTTGTGTAACACAAACTTGGTCAATGAATTTGAGTAATTTTTTCCACTCTTATTTGGGTTACCCATTGTTGTAAGTACATAGGTACATACATAAATATTGGTTAGCTAAGTTTGGTGTTTGACGTGCATGCAGACACATTTTACCTATTTGTTTAATTTTTTTGCACTTTGAAGCAAAGAGTTCATGGTCAGATCGTGTGTGACGTAGTAGTCACTGGGTTTATATTCAAATCAATTTGGCCATGGATTGCATCATTTCGGCGCACATACATGTCAGTGACATTTTGGGAATTTCAATTGAATAGTTTAATATTCACAATAAGATTGCTTTTCACGCAACAATGGTTGGCATGATGTTAGTGAAGAAGTAGGTTAAAAACATATCGAAATATATTTTCATATTTACATACTAGTTTAGCACATTAATATAATTCGAATTAAGTGTTAAAATGTGCTGACTGAATTAAATAAACGAATCGGAAATTAGATTATTCAAAAATTATGCCTTTCTCTTTAAAATCTGTTTTTTTTATAATATTTTTTTCTTAAACATAATTTATCGCGGCTTTGCTCTTCAACCAAAATATTTTCTATTAACATCACATTTCATTAACACATAAGCATTGAGGTTTTTAAATTTTTCAAATATTAAATGGTCTATTTTAGGTGCATGAAAACGCTTAAAGTTGTAGCTGCATATTGTTACTGGCGCTATTCCTGCAGTAGCTACAAAAAAGTTATTTAACGCCAATAAACCGTGACCCAATACAAATGTGTAATCTGGCAAGATATCTGTTTTCAATATTTTTTAGTATTTTTCTTTAATAGATATTCACCTTATAAATTAAAGAAAACTTTAAGATATTTAAATATTTATCTTATTTGTACATAAGTTTATACAACATGAAAATGTGACTCTTTTCAGAATCGCATATGAAGCCAAAACTCAACACGTTGGTGTGAGTTCGCCAGTTCAATTTCCAACAACAAAGTGCGTTTCAATATTCTCACGCTTTGTCAATTAAACTCTGACATACAATATATAACAATAATAATAATGACAAAACAGCATTCATCAATAAGTGGTCAAATGGCGTGTAATAGTCACCTCTGTGACATTTCAATAAATTTTAATTGAAACACTCACAGGGATAATAATAGTGTTGCTGAAGTCCTACTATTGTGTACAGCGAAAATTCCGCAAACAATGAATAACATTTCGACTACATACTCTTAGTTATGCACGTGTATCTGAATATGTATGTATACACATTAGACTGTAACAAAAAATCGCAACTTTTTTTACCACTTAAATTCCAAATTTGGTCGTTTGTTATATTTAAATGTTTAGAAATGCGATACAATTTGTTTTCATTGAAAGTTTTTATTTTGTTAACGGCTAATGAAGAGTTCACCGAAATTGACACTGTCTAATGTGCATGCATTTATATGATTCATCGGATGCTTTTTTTTAATTAAATAAAAAAACACGGAAAATTCATTTCGATCGTGATACCTTTATTTCGTATTAAACCACATAATTTGCCTTTTAATTTTTGAAAATAATCTCATTGAAATGTGTCGCCGAGATTAGGCTCTTCAATTTTCGGCATCAAATAATCTGATATCGTGGCACGATAACGCTCGCTGTTGACAGTAACGTTCGCCTCGGCCTGATTTTTGAAGAAGAAACACCAGTACGTAAACCGCACGAAACCGTTGTTTTGGGTGGATGCATTGGTAGCTCTTAAATCACTTCGGGTTACTCTTCGTCCCAAAATGGGCCTCGTGGCTGAACAAAATGTTGGTCGAAAAAAGCTCCCAAACGAAACGACAAAGCTTTGGAAAGTCGGTCGCCTTCAATTCTTCCACGAGCTGTATCTTATAGGCCTTAAGGACAACATCTTCTGGCAAAATACGCCATAAAGTGCCATACGACAGGCCAAGTTGGTGAGAATGGTGCCGAATCGACTCATTCCGGTCTTGGCGAACACTCTGATATTCTCTAGACTGCGAGCTGAATGTGGACGAATAGGACGCGGATCATCAATTAGAGTAAATTGAGCCTCAAATTTGGTGATGGTAATGCGAAAGGTTGCGAAAGGAGTAGGCCGATTATAAAGACCATAAAATGAAGTTCACGATAATTTTTTCACATATAGTTGATTTTGGTAATACAACTGCACGATTTGTAAACGTTGCTCCGGGCTGAGTATTTCTATTATAAAATGGCAAACTACACTGAACAAAAATAAAATGGCAGTTGGACAGAAGTCACGCGTGATCTGTCAAAAAAAAAACTATTGAAAAAACACCTCTAGATGGATCACCCTTTATATATATAATTTAATCGCCCAGCAAGAACGATCTAACACATTCTCCAATACGATTTCCAAAAACTATTATTTTTGCTTTCGTTTTATAACAAGCTATTTATCGCATAATAATATTTGATTGAAAAGAGACAACTGCATGTTGAATAACAAACCAGCGAATTCCATGTAAAAGAAAGAGAACGCTGCTCACTTCTTCGGCGAGTGTGCGTTAGAATTGTAACAAAACCTTATTCAAAATTATGGAACATTTTTCAACATATAGGATTCTTACTGGGTGTTAAACTGAATACTGATATTCATATACATTTAAGTATAAATGTTAAGTCATGTACTTATGTGGTAAACATATTTTACGAATGACATATTTTCAATCAAAACAATGTCATAAAAAAATATTAAGTACATAAAAATTAAAATCTGACAGGTCGTTTGAACTTTATTAATTAATAGGAATAACAATATACTTACGCAAGCAATAAGTGGCAGCTACTAAAAATATAAAATAGAGAAAGGGACACCGAATGCTAATTGAATTGGTTAAATGGTAAAATTACTGCCAGTGTCAGATGTATGCCGCAGAACTATGCATATGACAAAAATCAATTAATTCGACTGTTTTGCGAGCTTTGCAGTTTACTGCGTAGATAATCTGCGTAAATTAAATATTTTATGCAACGTGTGCGAAGAATAATGTTGAAAGAGTAAAATATGAATAACGCAAACAAATTGGGTTTGATATGTATCCTTAACCCTTACATACTCAGAGTTTATCAAATAATAAGACAATTTGTGAGACGAATCGTAAAGCCTATCATATATATACTCAACTAAATATTTTAGAAATTGATTTTATAGAGAATTGGTATTTAAATAGAAAATCAAAACTGCAAACAAATTTTAACAGTTTTTATATTTTTTATTACCTCACCGATTCTGGATTTGATTTCAACCACTTTCAAATATATTTGAAAGAAATAACTTTAAAACGACTTTTTTTACAACTGCTATAAGATGTGTTTCTTTCCAGCTATTTTAAAACTGCTTTGTTTAATTATTTTAAACTATATTTGTTTTAAACTTTTTTATTTATACCTACATTCTTCAAACTTTTTAAAAACGCATTTTATTGTATAGTTTATATAAAATATATTCGCATATGTATTTTTTTGTTTGAACTATGTAAAGAATTCAGTTAATTTTTTTGTAGATAAACTTAACCTACGTTTAAACGTTTTTAATGTAATCTTATTGAGTTTTTTCTGCATACGTAGTTCGTAAAAGTCATTCTTCTTTACAGCCTGAATGGCCTTGCAAAAAATTTTCCCTGGATCCTGGTTTTCGATACAAAAATCATCTAATAATGATAAAGTAAGAATTGAAATATTTTATGTATCACATATTTTATGGGTCTGTCTTACCTTTCAAAATCGGATAATAAATAGCAAAATCCTTTAATAAAGTTCATAACAACGTCCTTGGACAAAATAGCCAAAAACATCTTTTTGGGTTTTCCTTTCATTCAAGATTTCATTCCAGTAAGCCATGGAATATATGGAAAATAGCTTTAGATAGATGTTTAGAATTTTATTAATATAGTAGCTACTCACGTAGATGGTTTTGTTTTCTTCGTTAATATTTTCGTCAACGTCTGTCAATTCGTCATCTGTTTTTATTTGAAATGATAAGTGAATGACACAATAGCTTTCTGTTGTCGGATGAAAGTGTTTATGAAGACAGTGTATTGACTATACACATATACTATGTATATGTCTGTATGTACATATACGAGTACATTAAATACAAAACGCCTAACTAGTATGTATAACCTGCCTGTGCGAGACGTTGGCTTAGACACCGGATTGTGCCTTGTTGTCTGTGATAATAAATAAAGAAGTGAGTGTACGTTTTAGTTTATGGCGTGGTTTTTAACAAGAAATTAAACGCATATAGTTAAATGCTATGGCCAAGAATTTAGCTTTCTTATAAAAATAAGGGATTGCCATTATGTTGTAAAAATGATTTAGGCAAGTGACCACCGCGGCTGGCTCGAATAAATTCCAGCCGAAATGCCCAATTTTCGACCTCTTTTTGCAGCAATTGGGTCCGTATGTCAGCAATAACGCGCCGAATATTCTCTTCCAAGGCGTCAATCGTGTCGGACTTATCTGCGTAGTTAAGCGACATCACATAACCCCACATAAAATAGTCCAGCGGTGTTAAATCGCACGATTTTGGAGGCCACGCCACAGGCCCACGACGCGAGATAATGCGCTCACCAAAATGTTGATTGTTTCGTTGGCTGTGTTGGCTGTGTTGGCTGTATGGCATGTAGCGCCGACTTGTTGGAACCAAAGGTCGTCCACGTCATTAATCATGACTCTATAGTGTTCCCTCTTGACTGTAACATTATGGCCGGCTTAATTTTTGAAGAATTATGGACCATTGATTCCCTATGCCCATAGAGCACACCAAACAGTGACTTTTTGGGGATGTAACGGCGTCCCAACAATGGCTTGTGGATTATCATCACTCTAAATGCGACAATTTGGCTTATTAACGTACCCATTCAACCAAAAGTGAGCTTTATTGCTGCACAAAATTTACTTGTTTATCTCGTTTAGGGCCCATTCACAGAACGTTGTTCCGGGGTAAAACTATTCATTATGAAATGGCAAACCAAACTCAGTATAAATTAAGTAACAGCTGTCAAAAAGACCAACTCCGAAAAAAGTATTGCCTCACTGAAAACTACACGTCTAGAAAAAACACCCTTTATATTCCCGAATGTATTATTATTATTTTTTCGCATTGAGCAAAATGCGGCTTTTAAAAATATCAAAAGGATTCAATTAACTAGCTTTCTAGTTTCTCTTCACTACAATGTTTTTTAAATTATTTTTTATTACGCTGATTTAAATAAATGAAGAAGACTCGCACGCTGCATTTCTTTCAAAGCAGTTGATTCCCAAATACATACTTTAAAATTGGTTAATTTTTTAGACTGTCTGCTAATTTCCGACATGATATTTTTGGCTCTGGGCTTTAAAAGAAAACAATACTAAGTTGAGAACAGTTGATTCGTCATTGTACCTCTTAAAAACTGAAAACAACTTCTTAATTCCAAATAAATAATTATGCTCTTACAGGGTTAGTATGTGAATTAAAAACAATTAATTAACTTTCATATTTATGCATATTAAAAACTGTGGTTTGTAGTTATATTTTACAAATTTTTCTCTTTGTTCACTACGATATCAGCGCTTCATTTCGACAAATTATGGAATATCATTTTCCTTTTATTTACATAATTTTTTTTCACTTAAAGTGCATTTCATAAACTCGAGTATGCAATTTTGTAATCCAATAAATTTAGGCATATTAAAGTGCACGTTTCTAGTGGCTTTAAGGTATTTATCGTTAATTTTTTGATATATAACGATTATTTTATGTAATTTATTTTTGAATGAAAAACCGCCAAGAGTTCTAAAAAAAACAAAAATTCCAAAAAATCAATTATTGAATAATTGAAGCCGCTTGAAACCAACATTAAAATTGAATGGGCTACAAAGCTGAATACTTCTCGAAATCTTTTTAGAAATTTTCTTGCAATTTTGATAAAAATCTTTTAAATTGTTTCACATTTCATATACATTTTTTTTAAATCGGTTTACATAGCTTTTGTTAGAGAATAAATTGTACATTTACAACTGAATTGCCAAAACTTAAATCCACATAGGTGTACGAGTATGCATACATACATACATAAGTCTACAAAAATAAACAATAAATTCGCACATTTATGTATCTCCCCATATGCCAATATACATATGTATATGTATGTTGCATCCAGTTTTGTGAGCAAATTTACTATCGTTTTATTTATTGCAAATAAGTGGTTTAACACTTCAGCATTTTATTACATCGCGTTTCATGCGTACTTGGAAAGGTGTAAATATACATATGTAAGTTTTTACATATTAAATATAAAACTTTCATATGCTTTTTTATCTACCATAAAAAATACTTGTATGTTGAAGTGTGCGGTAGGATTATACATTCTTTAATTTTATATTAAGCAATTATAAAATATTCATTGTAAAGCGTATTAACTTAAACATCTGATATTCTTGCCTAAAAAAAATATTTAATATTAAGATATTGAAATTTAAAGGGGGAAAATATAATTATGTTCATTTTATAGTTTACATTTGAAAAAACATTTAAAACAAACAAAAAAGCGGATGTCTTTTTTTTCCATATTTTCTCCGCATTATGCTTATCATTTGAATGAAACTTTCCGCAAAACTTAGTTACTTTTTTCCAAAGCGGAAATTTGAAAAACAAATTTTCAACATACAATTTTATATTTCTGTTAATTTGATTGTGTTAAGTAGCCCAAAATTCGCCCTGATTGGAGATAATTTATTTATAATTTTGAGTAACATAAAATTGTTTATTGGCCCTACATTTAATTCTAGACACAACAACAGCCTCTTATTATATATTAATGTGCATATATGTATGTACATATAAACTTTTGCATACATTTTCTACTTTTCCTTTTTTTCATTTAACATAATATTTTAATTCAGTTCATATTTACTTTTAATTTTGAAATTCAAACGAGAGTTCAGCAGTGCTACGCAAGTACATACATATATACTTATGAAAGGTTTTCGGATGAGCCACAGAGTAATTTATGTATATTCACTAGGTTATTCGATTATTCGACTTTTTTATAAAACCGGTTTTCGAATTATTCGAAAAATTACAATTTGTTCAAGTAAAAAAAAGCTACATAAATGTGCATACATGTTCTATATATGAAATCTTGAGATTATAGAAAATTGCTTAATTTCTCATTAAGAAAATTGAGCGAGCTAGAAGGTCTAGTTGTCAAAAAGGCGTTGTACAATTTTTCAAGGTTTTCCCGTCTTCTTATGACATTTGTCTAAATATAGAAATTCTTATAAAATATATTTGCTGCGTTCTTTCTACAAATTATTTGAATTTCGAATAAGTCACATCTAATTGATAAGCAAACTGTGGTTGCCGTTTTAATAAAAATATATCGGATATAAAATTAATCGATGTGTTGAAATATTTCTATCAAAGACTATATCTTCACAACTACAAAAAAAAAGGTTTTGGAGATTAATAAAACCGATTAATTCGATATTCGAAAAATCCAAGCAGAAAAAAACCGTACAATAATTTATGAAAAAACCGGAGAAACTCGGTTTGAAAAATACCGAGTCTAACACCCTAAGATGCGCGCATATACATAAATATGTATATATGTATGTATATATGTATATAATTTTCATCTGTATAATTTTCATCTGTTTTTTTATTCACTATTTTTTATTTTTGCGATGAAAACTGCAAGAATCTGTAAATTTTAGTCACATTCCATTGCGCACTACAATTATAAACATCAAAAGTTTGTTTTGTTTTTAGGCATTTATTGCACTTCTAAGCAATATTGTTCAATTGTTCAGTTTTTCAATGGAACTGTTCGTCAGGCATCAGCTCAACGAACTCAATGATAAAAATAAATGATTTTTTTATACGATTCGATATTATTAGAGGATAAACGTTCTTCCAGATATTTTATGCTGGTTAGTAATTATTGCAATCTGCTTAAATTGAATTTAGCTTGTTGTTAATCCAACGTAATCGAACGCACAAAATTCAGATTATCAAAAAAATATTTATGATGTTGTTAATTTCAAATAAGAAAAAATAATTCTGTATGTATGTATATGAGCAAAGAGCAGCGAATGAAAGTTTTTCGCATAAACAAGATTAAAGTGCGCCAAATACAAAACCCTCTAAGCTAATAATTTAACGGCTTTCTCCTTGGCGTCTAAATCGGCTATATTAGCACAATGTCACCGTGGGCATGTAATAAGTCTATCAAAGTGATATGCGCATGCGCCACTGTCACGGCTACGGGTAACCTGCATTAAGCGCAAATAGAGGGTATGGATTGATAATAGATAGAAAAAAAAAACGATTACAAACATACATACGTACGTACCTATATACCAGTACATGTAGTATTTTAGTATTTACATAGATATATATCTATTCCTATTGTGATATGTACACATACATATGTAGATACGTATGCGTCCACTATCAGCAGACAATGTTGGTTTCAAATAACCTAACCATCACAGTCCACTGGCCGTCAAGTAACTGTGCATGCTTTCTTCATTGATATGGCTGCACGTCTGGCCAAACATATTTAATTTATTTTTATTGACATACATATAAGTACAGTTCTATCTGGTTATTTCGGACACATATAATTAATAATAAACTAATATAATATAAATAATCATAATTAATGAAACAGTTATATGTACAATTTAAATTACAGCAATGTTCGTTCAATGACCTTTGCAATTGTTTCACAAAAATACTGCCACATATGTACTCGTAAATGTGCATGCGAGTACATACTTTTTAACGTTTTTTTATTTTGAGACTGCAATATATCTGAATGCAACTGTTTACCTTGTTTTTAGAAATTAGTTTGAAACATCTTTGTGTCCATAAAATTTCTCTGGCAAACAGTTTAATTGCTTAAATATTTAGTTGACAAGTTGAACAGCCGCATTCTATTTTCCCATCTACTCTACTATTACTGACTGTAATTTTTTTTTCTATTTTAGTTCAATATCTTCTGTTTTCATTTCATTTTGTCGCAATTTTGAAAGCAGTACAAGATTTTCATCATTCTATTCGTGTTATCAGAAAACTGTTGCCACACAAAGTCAAACAACTTCTTTCCAAAAGTTGCCTTACTACGACGTCCCAAATTGAATGGAGAAGGAAGAAAGCATTTCACAAATACAAATTTTTACAATCAATTTGAAACCAAAATAAAATTCAATTTTTATTTGTCCGAATTAAAGAGGTACAATGAGCAATGTGTAGAGATACTATCGCGGTAGTGTTGTACGTATGTGTGTATACCGAATACTTGACCGACTGTCTATGCGCATTATTTTCTCTTCTATTTTTCATGCTACTATTTGCTTAGGCTTCGGCGATATTGTTTGCGAACAAACAGCACTAAGAACAAGACAGCTTTAACATTGTCTGGAAATGAGCATGCGCGCCATACTACAACACTCATTCACCTACAAAATTGCCTGACCGCCACGTTGCATTTAATATGTATGTATGTAAATACTCACATTTAAAGCACATACATACGCAAGCAAAAAGGCATTTAGGGAGTTCACAAGCCGTGTTATTGGTCGTATTTCTTTATTGCGCTATTGAAATAACAGAGAAGCTTGTGAACGCACTGTGTTATTTCGTTTACTATTGTATTTGGCATTTAAGCAGTAAGTCAGCAAAAAATCACTTATAACAAAGTGTGGGGGTCAGTTACTTTAAAATATATATGTATATGTACGTATATCACCATTTGACTTTATTTAACATTTTTCAATCAAAAATAAACTTCAAATGATGATAAACAGAAAGAGCTGATCGAATAACACACACAAATAACACACTAAACATACCTTTCAGAGTTGTATTGAAATATGAAAATTTAACATTTGAAACAATAACAACAAATTTACAACTTTTGTATTACAATACGCGATACGACGAAATACGACCAATAACACAGCTTGTGAACTCCCTAACTGTGTGTACACACATATGTTTAAATAACTGCAGTGCACTTGCGTTGTCTTTTCGAAATGCCATACAACTCAGACTACTCTGACAAAAGTATAGATAAACGATGGTAAGAAAGTGGTGTAATGAAATTAAATATCGTCGCTCGTTTGTATTGCATTGTTTACATTACAATTCATTATGGTACCTCATATATCGTTTAATGGAACTTTTGTTATGGCTCTCGGCAAATAAAAACATGATAAATGTCTTTTGTTTTAATTTTAGTATTTTTTATGTTTGTTTATTCTTTCTTTCTATGTAGTTGAATCTGCTATGACTTAATTCTCTTTCTCCATTTCATCCTCGGCAATGACATTGACTGCTTTAATTATGTTGCAAAACATAAATAACTACTTAAAAGCGATAACAAGAAGATAATAAAAAAAAATACTTGTTATGAAAACAATAATACAGCAACAACGGTAATAATAGCTTAAAGGAATTGTGTTATTTTTTTTTTTAAGTTTATGCAATGAGAAGGAATAAAAATAGTTACTAATACCGATGCTGATACTTAAGTAAACGAATATATCGCTGTTTGCAATAATATTTAAAAATGCGATATTTTGACCGGTTTTGACTTTATACTTTGTAAATTTAATTTATGTATAATATTTTTTATTAAAATTCAGTTCATTGTCTAACAAATGCTATTTACGGCAAAATTTTTATTTATTTATAATAATTAAACAAAATTTCATTGAAATTGCGATTTATTTGCATTCATTTTTAAAATTGTATTGAGTATGCAGATTTATGGAGCATAAAATAAAGTGCAAGTTTCAAGCCGCTGTTTTTTTAAAATTCTTTTTATCGACGGTGTTGCTTTCATTTCCCATTAAAAAATAAGTTTGTTTTAATTAATATATCGAAGCAAATAATGCTTTGACTTATATGATTTTTGTTACAGAATTTTTACAAATAAATTAGAAAATAGCTAAAAGAAAAATACTTATCAAAATATCGAATTCTTATGCATTTAATCAGTACATGTGTATTGGTGTCTATTAGGCCAGGTCAACAATCAATTCATTTTTGACTTGAATTTGGACAGAGCTAAGTAATCAAAACCCATTTCAATATTCTTAGTAAAAATCGATTATTACTTAGCTGTGTAATTCTGTAAAAGATAGTTCATGTCCGCGTCCATATAACAGTTATGAGCTAAAATTGGTAATTTTTTTAGCTTTTAATTATAAATTTTGTTATTCTTGCAAATGAGAAGAAGTTTACTAAAGTAGCATAGTAATAATAATAGTTTGTTGGTAATACTATGTACATAGTTAAACGTTTTTATAAGAATAAGTAAAGTAGTAGAGTTTCGGGTAAGCAGTTTTTTTCTAGTACACCATTTGGCATGTTCGCGTAAAGTTGAAAATTTCGTTCCTTTTTGAGAATCTATTTTTTGACGGTGATGCTCACATTCTCCCATAGAAAGAAATGTTTGAAAGTAATGCTTAAAAATAACGTAGTTCTTCTTTGTTCAAACTCATTTCAACAAAAATACGCGGTAATACATTTTTTACTTTTAATTTTTTTCAGAGAAATCGTGAAAAATTTACAATAATTCCATGCATATTAAAATCAGCTAACATTTGGTTGAGGTTATTCACTATGTGACGAAAATATCAGCGAATATGGATTTATCTTTAAAAAACTTCTTTGAACATTTTGTTGAGTTTCTCTGTTTACTTCCTCAATCTACTGAAGAACTAACACATAAATTTCAAGGAACACAAATATGTGTTTAAAATTTTAATTAAAAAACATCCAATTCTTTGGAAATACGAGTAATTTCCTTCATATCGATGTTCTCTCTCAAAACTTCTTTCATTTATTTTGAATAAACACATACAACAAATTCTATGCATTTTATTGCATATTTTCACTGTCCTTTTTTTATTTTAAGTCAAAAAATGCCACGCATTTTTGATCACAAAAAAAAAACAACAACACACCCAACAGACAAAACATGCGACAACTTGTCGCTCTCTTAGTGATGAACACACGCTGCGCCACAGACGAATATGTATATGAACTTATTTTGTCAGATACTCGTATTTTCACAGTTTGGCTGTGACAAGTGGAAGTGCTTAAGGGTCGGTACTTAACGGCTACAATAAAAAAAATATGTTGGCATAATGTGTGAAGTTTTTATTTGTGTTCTCCTCTTGACATGCACAAAAACACATTCCACGAATGCCCGGCGAAATGAGTAGAAGAGCCCTCAGCAATGTAAATTCGTTTCAAAAATCAGTCAAAGGTAATTGATGAACGAAGCGAGGTGAAGCTGATGCGCCTGCTGTAAATGTTGTTTGGCAATTGCAATGATTTTTGTTGAGAAAAAGAAAACACTTTAAAGAATAAGGCAAACGTCAAAACAGCATTTTGACCCAATTATATTTTTCATTTGAAGCACTTTTTGTGCGTGAAACTAGCGGTGTGTGGTTTGCTGGCTGACCACAGGTATTTTGTTTTCTGTTCGTGGGCTGAGTACATATGTACATATGTATGTATGTACATAGATATCTGTTTTTACAGTAGTTGTGCATCTGCAAGTATTTATTTACTTTTGAATTAACATTGCATACGGCAGGTAACGCTTATCGAAGTACCTGTTCATGCTAAAACAATTACATTTTCTTTCAAGACTTTAGTTTTTATGCTTAAACAAACGCCGACTTTTTTCTACATATGTATATATCTAATATAGTGTCGGACAAATCTAAAGTACCGATATTCAAAATTATTAAATTTGCATCAATACCGATTTGACCAGTCGAACAGCGTAATTAATTTATGATAAAGGTTATTTGTAAAAGTCATGAATAAGAATTACGACTTTTACTTTTATACATCAGTCACAGGTTTTTATTTTGAACTCATACTTATAAAAATGTATTATCCGTTTTCGTAGAATAATAGCGGTAGAAGCACAAAAAAATTTATTTCGTTTTTGATTAGCTTAACATGCTTATAAGTGTGACTGAAGTTATTATAAACAATGTTATATAAAAATCAGAAAGAAAAAAAAATGGATTTCCCAACCAACAATCAAAAGATGTTTCTATTGTTTTTTCTATTTTTGAATTAAAAAAATAATAATAATAAAAAAATATTTGAGTAGTAATGAAAAAGGAAATACCAATTATATGTATATTGATTTTGATTTTAGAAATCCAAAATTACTTTGTTCTTGATTTTAATAGTAAAAAAAATATTTATTAAATAGTAATTTTTATCCAAAAAAAAATTTAATTGTGTCGCAAAGTTGAAAATAAATTTTAATTAAAAAACTGGGTAGGTGTTTTCATTTTCTAATATTTCTCAGATCGCCCTTTAATCATTTAAAAATTCTCCCTTCTCTGTCTACTTTTGCAGGTTAAAGGGAACATGTCGGAGTATGCGCGTATGTAAATAACGAATGCTAGTAAATCTGTGCCGAACTTTCATAATTGTGCATCTATTGCTACTTGTTGAATTACTTCCTTCAAACACTTTACATACCTTATTAGTAACTATTTTAAAGAAAATGGATTAAATGAGCAGCACAACGCGTGCTAGTGATCAACAGAAATATTAAAATATGTGCTTTCCACTACATTCAGAATTTCTTAATCTATATTTAAAAAAAGCCGCAGATAATTGTTACTAAAACATCTTATTTTAAGTTAAGGATAAGTCATAACTTATTAACTTAATATAAATTGCTTTTTTTAACACCTTCTTAGAAACGACACATTAAAAAAAGTTGTTTGTTTGATTCACCCAAAACTGCGTAAGTGAAGTTATTATTCTTTGACTTTACACAAAATTAAAACCTTCGAAAATATTTTATAATTAAAATTAATTATTTGTAGACTACTTGAAAATTGCAGATTGATATAAAACACTAGAATTGAATAATGTTCAAAGGTGCAAGGAAATGATCTAAAGCTTGTGAAAAATTGCTTGAAAGTGTGCTAAAAATTTGTTAGATTATTATACATTTTTTTTAAAGTTTGACACATGGATTTATATGGTTGAACTGTACTTAAATGAAAGTCAGTTTTTGAAGGAATAAAGGAACATTAGATTACCGAAATTTTTCAAAATTTACCAGTATTGACAAATTAAACACAGTTACTTACCTGCATTGGGAAAAATTGTTGTGTAATGCTTAGTAATTTTTATGAATACAGTGCTTACAAAGCGCCGTATTTTGGTTTCGCTAAGATGCAAGTTTTTAATTTCGAATTACTCTTTTGACTGGGCTAATGACGACTAGTTCTTTTACTGTTATGATGCTGATGTAAAGATTTGCAATGCAAAATTAACAGTGAAAATTTTTAAACACGTCTTCCTATTATTTAAAGGTTTTTGGCATACTAAAAATGTAAAGTGCGCAAAACACAATGATGATAAGGAAGGCCACTGCAATCATTGTTTGACAAGGAAAATAATTTATTTTCTTAACTCAAGAAAAAAAGAAATTTAGTCTTATCAATAAAAAACAACATTTCCGGTAATAAGTTGTTTATAATGTTGACATTGTTTGACCTTAAAATAAAGTAGAAACCATATATACGCAAGTGTGATTTTTCACAAATTTCAAAGAAAATTATGCGCTTTCACATACATACGTGCAGACATACTCGTATGAACGAAAAACCTTGGAAATAGCTTTGTAAAATTCAAACAATTCGTCTCTAAAGAAAAAAGTAAAACTCAAATAGCTCAATTTCGCTTTGTTTTTGTTTTATTTTTTATTTTTTGAAATACAAATATGAAATATGTAGAATACGAAAATATATACATATATACGAAAAAATACGAGGTCCATTGTTAAACTACTATTTTTGCACTAATAATTAAATTTGGGATTTTTTTAAAATAAAAAATTAAAGACTTAGGGAATCGTATATCATTCATGCGCTACGTGACTCCAAAGGCCAGTGCAGTTCAAAACCTAACAAAAAATAATTTAAATACTGAAAAATAAAAATACCTGCCTTAATAAAATCGCGTAAGCTTAATTAGGTCCAAAAGTGTGAAAGATCCATCACATGCTGATACTCAAACGTGGCTAGCTAATTTTAATTTACGTCTTGTTGTCCCTCGCAGTCTGAATATATGAGGAAAATAAGTGTAATATGCGGTCCGGTAAGTACGCATTATGCGAATAGCCGATTTAATAATGCTGCTTACAGCGCTTTCAATTGCCTACAAGATATTTGTTGAGTTCTTTTTTTTTAATTTTCTCTGTGTTTGCGTGGATAGGTTCGCCACTACTCGCCTCATACCATAATATACCTCATACATACACGCGAATCACCACAATAAAGAGCAACAAAAACTAGTACATGCCACAAATAAAATCCAAAGTGTTAACCAAATGCGGTAGGCACTTTAAAATTAAAAAAAAAAAAACACGCCAACATGCTGGCATACCAAAACGAAAAGGAAAGGAGAACATTTTTAAAACAAACAAATTTGTAATTAATCCTGAAATCAATAAAAAATAAATAAATTGCCAAAACCAAAAAAAAGCAGGCAATGGTTGAGCGAGAGTTGAAACTTTGCCAAACAAATTCGCATAACATGAATAGAATTGGCTTTTTTTTTAATCAGGAAAGGGGAACCAAATCGATTTTATTGCGCTTTCAAATACAATACAATTTCATTCACGTAAACTAACAATAAAAAAAAAACATTTCAAATCACCACTCCAAAATCGATTTTGGCTACGACGAGCAGGGGCCACAGAAATCACAAAGACTTGCATTGCAGTCAGAGGCTGTCTGGAAAATTCAAACATCGATATTTTTTTTTATAATTTTGTGGCCAACGCGTGCTGAATTTATAAACACATGATTGCTATTCCTCATGTTGCTTGTTGATGTTGTTTTTTGTTGCTGTAATTGTGTGTGTATGAATATTTCGGGTACCTGCTGCTATGGCTTGTATAAAAATCTTATTTTTATTAACACCATACTTGCATTTTGTACTCCTCCACTCTTTTTATGGTAGATAGGCATATTTGTTTGGCTTTTCCACTCATCCACTCATCCACTTCCATTCGCTTTTCACTTATCACCTTTTTCCCTTTCGAACTGCTATTCAAATTCATGTGCTTATCAAATACACTTTGTATTCAATCAAACCAACTAGTTATGAACTAGTTTCAATGGAATAACAATTGACAACTACTTAATTAAAGTTTATAACCAATCGAAAGTAAATCACGCTAAAGTCTTCATTGCAGCCAACGATGGGGAAGGCATGCACGTATCAGACAGAAGATTTAAAATCAAATATCGGGAAAGGAAAATTGTTTATGATCATTTTTGTACAATTTTGGCCACAATGTAGCGAATTAAAGTTGATGCCGAAGAGGTTTGCTTGACGTCATCTCGTATGTAAACAAAGCATTATGTGGTTGAAGTACTTGAAATGTTAATCGCAATTGGTCTCTTTGTATCTATGTAATGTATACTCTTCCATATTACCAATAATAATATCTATCACCACTAGTATCTTTCTTGAATATGTTTCATATAATTTTTGTAAATTTATAAATTGAAATTTGTTAAAATCCACAACATTTTTCCGACGCTTTCGGACTTTCCAAGATAAGTTTAACGATAGCTGCAGTCGCTTTCGGAGGGTCATAACTAAACTCCCATTACATAAAAAACCAGGTCAAGAACTAGTATACAACTTGGTTTGCTCGATTATTCACTTGATTGTTTATTGTATTTATATAAGTATGTGTGTCTGTATGTAGTATGTTGATAGGTACTGTGTTTGCATCTGCTGTGGCCTCTTGTTTTGTTCCTTTTCATTTAATTTCTATTTACATGCCATGATTTTGATTTGGGACCTGGTTAAGAAGAAATTTGTTATGCTGCTCAGTTGGAGATGGGTATCTTATCGATGGGTGATTGCACCTGTAGTTTTTCTTACAAAATTCCAGCATTAGAAAAGTGATATGTGACTTGCACAATATTGGTTCGCTTGGCTAATTATGTACGAAGAAAAAGTGAAATTCGATGGTTTCAAATAATCATTTTTGAAAATTTGTTTGTGCAAGTGTAGGCATAGCAAACGAGTTTATGAATAAGGTAAATGTATACAATTTTACAAATTTTATGTTGAATAACAGGAATCATAACATATTTTACCAAATTATTACAAATATTTGGTCAGTTAATTAATTTAATTTAAGTATGTAAAATCTACTCGTTTCCGTAGTCGTAAGCTTTTTGTAGCTTAAAATACTTCATCAAGTATCTACATAAATTACTTTTAGGTAACTGACTTTACAAATATATATTTGCGCATAGTTATGCGTACGCACGTTCGCATACAGTGGTGGCCATATGATTTAAACTTTAATTCAAATTGTGTACGACTTCTGTTCAGTTATAATACAGTTAACACATTGAATTTCATTTAAATAATTTTTTCAAACTTTTGAATATGTGGAAAGTTAAAAATAATTTTAATTTTTCAAACTTTGTCAACAGTGCTAGAATTGTTTAATTATGATATTTTTAGCAATGTAAAAAAAAATGTGTAACTTTTAAGTGCCTAAACGAAACTAATATTTTTGAGATTATTTTTTGCCACAGTTACCTCCAAATAATGTATAAACACAATATATTTTTATAAACAAATTCTTAAAATGTTTGTTACTAAAACCGTGTGTCGGCTTAGGCTGAGATCAAATCACTTTGCCAGTTGCTTCTTCTGGTCCTTCTAGTGTGTTTATGGGCGCCCTTGCCTTCGTTGGCCACGCATGGGCGCTGCGTCGAAAAATCTTGTCACCGGGGCAAGATCATCCATAGGAATGATATGTCCAGCCATCGCAATCGCTGAATTTTTATGCGCTTGACTTTGTCCATAGCATCATACAGTTCATCTATATATCCGAATCTCCACCAGGGCAAGTAAAATCGAAATCATAAGAAAGTTTTTTTTCTAACAGCGGTCACCTCTCGACAGGCAATGGCAAACCTCCGAGGGTATTTCTGCCATGAAAAAGCTTCTCATAAAATACATTTGCCGTTCGGAGTCGGCACAAAACTTTAGCGCCAAATTAATATTATTATTATTACAGTTCATCATCTCTTCTAGGTATCGAATGGCTCGAAGAATTTGGCACAAACAGCCGTATCACCACAAAGTACATTGAGATTCCAGGGGCTTTGTTTTTCTTAAGCTCTTCCAACTCGACTTGTATAAGTGAAGGGATTTGGCGAATACTTTCTACAAACGTGCTGCCAGAATTTTCATTAAAAAGCATTGACAATAATACTGAAAATACAAAAATATCTAAACATCTGTAAAAAATCCTTTAAATTTGGATGAAAATTTTTAGAAGTTTTTTTTTTTACATTACACACTGTTTTAAATTTGGGTTTATGATATATGACTTTTGTTAGTCAGTAAGCAATATTTCAGTCGAAAATTATTAAAAATTATTACTGAATGCGTTTGCGAAGTAAATAAATATGCGAAGATTTGACAAAATAATTTATATATGTACATTCAAAATGGAATGTAATTTAAAAGGACCTGTTCCTAGATAACGACTTAAAGTATTCAATTTGTATACAAAAGATCAAAATGGACGGTTTCAAAGTGACGCCTATTATTGTTTAGTAAATTACTTTGTCAAAACTGCACATGAATGCTCAAGCAGTTATACCTTTAAAACGGTAATTACAAAAACAAATATAATTGTATGTAATGTAATTGAATTAAAGTAACTAAATATCAAGATAACCAGGGTTTACAAGTTAATTAAATTTTGATAATAATTCTTGAAAACATAGATAGAAATAATGAATTGATGTAGATAACGAAAACAAAGGTGGTGCGTAATATAAGGCATCTGATCCTTTCTGATAATTATGTACATACAAATTTAAATCTCAATGTTATAATTTAATAGATACCCGCCAGCAGGGTTGAAAAAGTAACGAGTTTACTGCTATTGAGAAAATTCCAAGTTAAATTGAGATTTTTCAAATAAAATTGGGAAAATTCTAAATGAAATTAGGATTTTTCATTTTAAATTGAGAAAATTTCAAAAGTAATTTAGATTTTTTATTTTAAATTGAGAAATTTCCAAATGTATTTGGAATTTTCCATTTCAAATTTAGAATATTCAAAATAAAATTGAGATTTTCCATTTTAAATTGAGAAAATTCTAAATGAAATTGAGATTTTTTATTTCAAATTAAGAAAATTCAAAATGAATTTGAGATTTTCTGTTTGATTTTGAGAAAATTCCATTTCACATTAGGATTTTTCATTTGAAATTGAGAAATTTTCGAATGAAATTGGCATTTTTTATTAGAAATTGAGAAACTTCCAAATAAAATTGAGAAAATTAAGTTTGAATTTAAGATTTATTTCAATTGAAATTCAGAACATTAGAAATGAAATTGAGAAAATTACAAATGGAATTGGGAATATTATATTTGAAATTGAGAACATTACAAATAAAGTTGAGAAAAATTAAATAAAGAATTTAATAATTTTTATTCGAAATTTAAATTTTCCATTTGAAATTATAAAAACTACTAACGAAAACTTTTTGGACGGGAATACGTCACGCAAACTTTGTTCCTATTGACTAAAAATGTTTACGTTTTGATTTGTTGTTTTATTTCTACACGGAAGTTTTTGCTGATGGCGTAACTTTGTATACATACATAAACCTTGAAATATTGTCACAAAAAATATTGTTTATCAGTCGTAGAAATTCATGTGGTAAAATTGTTGAACAAAATGGAATTAAAAGATAATTGTGGCATTTGTTTGGTCAATATGACCCGTGGCCATTTGTTCCACTCTAAATGCTTTGCAACCTTAAACACGCGGTGCCCATTATGCAGAAGTGAAATTGATGGTAAGTACGTTTTCTTCAAAGATATACAATTTTAAATAAATATTGTTGCAACATTTTTATACAGATGCAGCAAGAGTTGAACGAAAAACTTACAAAAAGTATTCAACTCAGGATCGTAAGCGGATTCTCGATGCAGATAAGGGAAATGACTGGTCAGAGCTTGCTGCTTCATTGAATGTTTCCTATAAAACTGCTCATCGTTGGGTGACCGATACCAATGAAATTACTTTAAAAAGGGGAGGTTGTAAACCTCGCTCTTTAACAGAAGATGAAATTGAAACAATTCTAACGTGGATTGAGGTAAAACCGGATATAACGCTTCGCGAAATTTCATCAAAAATATTTGGGGAATTTGAGAAGCGGGTGTGCATTTCAACGGTGTCAAATACACTTCACGGACGCATGAATTCAATTAAAGCCGTTCACGTCCAGCCAGTTGCAATGAACAGTCTCGACAATAAGACAAAAAGAGCATCATACGTAAATCAACTGAATGAGTACATACGGGCAGGAAAGCAGGTGGTATGGATTGATGAAACCAACTTCAACCTTTTTTGTCGCAAAAAATTTGATAATGTGATAATGCACCATGCCATAGTCGTCTCGAACGCATTTTTGACATTTCTGCTGCTACTCTGCTAAGATTGAGCCCCTACTCACCAATGCTAAATCCCATCCAAACAATTTGGTCAAAAATTAAAACTGAAGTAAAATCCAATATGACCGTTCCAACTGCATATCCACCTAATGTGGGAGAACAGAGGCTTGCGTACCTGGAAGGAGTAATTGATAACTCTAAAACCTAAATATCAACTGCAGATTTTAGTAGAGCTATTCAGCACACCACAACCTTTCACCCAAAAGCTCTGGCATTGGAAGACATGCCAGTCGGAGAATGAAGGGTTATCGTTTGTGTTATTTATTATACTGAACTTTTTCATTATACTTAGTAGTACATAGTATTTTGTTTGTAGTAGTTTTTTATTTCATTTGCAAATATGTTTTTTTTAATTTTGTTATTTTTTTTCTCGTTCTTTTTTTAGTTGTTTATATAAATAAAAATTGCAGTTTAATTTAAAAAAGAAAATCTCATTTTTAAGCGAACATTCTCAAATTCATTTAAAGTTATCCAAAATTCAATTATATTTTTCCCAATTTCATTTATACTTTTCTTAATTTCATTTAGAATTTTTCCAATTTCACTCGGAAAGATCTCAATTTAAATTAAAATGTTCCCAATTTCAAATAGAAAATCACAATTTCATTTAGAACTTTCCTAATTACAAATGGAAAATCTTAACTTAAATTAGAATTTTCTCAATTTAAAGTGGAAAACCCCAAAATCAAATGGAATTTTCTCAAAATCAAACAGAAAATCTCAAATTCATTTTGAATTTTCTTAATTTGAAATAAAAAATCTCAATTTCATTTAGAATTTTCTCAATTTAAAATGGAAAATCTCAATTTTATTTGGAATATTCTAAATTTGAAATGGAAAATCCCAAATACATTTGGAAATTTCTCAAGTTAAAATAAAAAATCTAAATTACTTTTGAAATTTTCTCAATTTAAAATGAAAAATCCTAATTTCATTTAGAATTTTCCCAATTTCATTCGAAATTTTCTCAATTTCAAATGAAAATGGTGTAGACTTGAAATTTATTTCCGTTTTGTATTTAAGAAAAAAAAAAAAAAAAAAAAAAGTATTTTCTTCATGCGCTTATTTTTACTTGGAAACTGTTGCTTGTATAGGAAAACAATATATGAACAGATTAAGGGAATTGTAATTCTAAATTTTTTAAAATTTATTTCAACTAAATCGGGCTAGTGGCTGCTACATATGTCAAACAACAGGGCCTAAAACGTGATAAATTCCCCTATACGATAGTACTAACTTCAAATCGATATTAAACATATTTTGGCAGGTAAGAAGACAAAACGAATGATGCAGAAATTATTCTTTTTGGGTCTTATTTCACATACAGTTCTCAGAATTGAGTTGGCAATCAATGAACTGAAAAATGTTGTACTGTGTTATGTATATGAGTTTCACTTCCGTATTTTGTTACGCTTATATAGCTGATCTTTGCTATTTATAATCATTGTTCTTATCGGTAATTTTTTACCTTCGTGCACACATTATTAAAAATAAAGACGACATTTTTACGGATCTAAAAATGTACATGGCATTGTTCCACCCATAAATGTATGGAAAAATTAATTTTTTTTGGTCACTCAAGGTGTATCCTCGAGAAAATACATCGATATATCGTACTCTAAGGTCGGATTATAATTGTTGTAGAAGAAACAAAAGTTGTAAAAAATCGAGTCCTAAAATGAAAAAAAAATTTAAATAATTTGTTTATATATTATATACCTGATTATCTGACGATTACTTGTATATGCATAAACGCCACACACCATCGGCAGCTGTGTAAATATTCTGATAGTTTGTTTTGGAATGTACATATGTACAGAAAATATAAACTAAAATTACCATTAGCTACTTACTTCAATGAAAGATGCGCTGGTAAATTTTTTCACTTTGGTCTCTCTCTTGATTTCATTCCAAACATTTGCGTTCGAGTCAATTCTTAATTATACTTAGTATAATCTCATTAGAGCGTTAATATTAAACAGCTTAAAGACAGTAAGTGCATGCTTAAGATATGCATTTGCAAGGCTGAGTAAGTCGAGTGCCACAAACAAATAAAAAAAGAGAGCTCAAACATAAACATCTGAAAATTAAATAAAATAACTGGTTTAAGTGAACAAAATGCAAATTATGTCCAAATAAATCCATTAAAAGCGACACGCGCAATAAAGAGCAAAAGAAAAGTAGCAAGTCTGAATTATATAATTGGATAAAATCCTCAAGAACAAGCATTTAAAGAGAAGAATCGTTGAATTTTTGTAGAGATAGTGAAATGCAAAAACTGCAAGCTAACTGGGCAAAATGTGAAGTCAGAAAGAGAAGGAAAAGCGCATAGAAAATGTGCGGCGAAGTACGAACTGGGCGAAACTGACTAACTGACAACGATTTTGATGGAAGCAAACGCGAAAAGCCGCCCTTAGGAGCTCGATCGACTGACGAAAAAGCCGAACGGCGCCCGTTAGCACTGCGAATGGTTAAAGCTGTGCCAATCACCAGCCTTGCCTGTGGCTTGCTGAGTGCGGTTTTGTGCTAACCATCTTAATTGTGGTGTGTTGGGTTGGCGTTGACGTGCTTGTCATCAGCAGATGATTGCCACTACTCTACCTGGCAGTTTTGGCAGCTGTTGCACAAATGTATGCGATTCGTGTGTGTTTTTTTTGTGAGCTCTAAATGCATTCGCGTTGCTGCTGCCATTATTGCTCTTGTGGTTTTGCTTTATTGTAGCATTTATTTGTTGTTGCAGTGCTGTTGTTGTGGTTTAATAACGCTAATGTTATTTCAATTAAATTGACAAAGAATGATTAAGAGTTTAAGCGAGAGAAGGGATACATGATTGACTGGCACACTGTGAACTGCAGAGTGTCAGCTGATTGAGTGACAGTCTAACGGAGAATTTGATGTTAAGCTCCTGCACAACTGGTGAACTGAGTGGTTACCTAGTTGGAGTGTGTGCGCTGGTGTTTTTACTCATATCCACATGCATACACATAAATATCCATATTCATATACATACATACATACATATGAACATACATCGGTGCAAACACAAATATCTATTTAATGAAATTAAAAAAAAAAAATATATAAACGGAAACAATTAATGGCATAGCAAATCGGCTGCTGCAGCTGTAGTTTTCATTAAACTTTTTGCCCTATCCAATAGAACTCTTTGTTAGACAGTGTTTTCGTTGTGTATGCATTTACTTATTCCACATTATTTTGATGTTTTGTGTAGCTAACTATTATCAATTTAATTAAATTACTTGCATACAACCATTCGTGATTGAATTGATTTTAAAAACTTAATAAACAATGTATTGAATGTCTGGCGAGAGCATTGTTTATGAAAACACATACACACATACATACATATGTACATAAACATGAGCGAAAAAAAATATGATTGAACCAAATTATTAAATTATTAAATTTTGAAGGGTTGTCATTCGATGCTCACGAAGGTAGAATCATTTTAAAAAAGGAAAAATGTAATTTGAATGAATAATTAATTAATAATTTTTTATCAAGTACCTAACATATTTTTTTTCTTTATATTAAAGTGCGAACGAAACCATCCAAGCGGCTTGTCAATACAATTTTTTGCTACTTTTTTTGTTCAATAAGAAAACAATACTATTAATTAGTTCTTTTTTATTGACCAAAAATCAGAGATTTATAAAAAAAATTGTATTACTAAAAAATGGTTAACTCTTCCACACGTTTGTTAATAAAAAAAATTATGAAAAATAATTTTTGCACGATCTTAAAATTTTTTGAAAAATATATGTAATAGAGTATCAAAGAACAATCGACAAATCGAATTCATTAGTAGCAAAAGAAACCCTTTAAAAATTGGTCAGTTTAATCTGGGATATACGTTTTATCAAATATTTTTTAATTTCCTTTTTGGACTTTAAACCTGTCCAACACCAAAAAACTCCATCACGTCAGGTCTTTGAGGAATCCCATGTCAAATATCACAAAACTAACCAATTGCTATTTTGCTAAATTTTTTTGAGCCCATGATTTAGTTTTTTATTTTTCAAACAGTGATCGATTTTCTTCGGCGCCAATGTGAAATAGCCATCATAATCGTACACAATTTTCATAAATTTTCCATATAAATAATAATATTTAGTTCCCTCGGAAAGCCATTTTATCGTTGATTGATAATGTTTCTGTCGAGTATGATGAGAAATTTATAAAGCGAAATTTTTTCTTCTTCAATTATCTGTGATGCGAACGGTAGACAATAGTTATTCTTTTTAAGATAAAAGTATAAATTAATAACTATTTCTCTAAACTATAATATCATGTCTCTGCCTTCAAGTTTAGTTATTTTTTATACACTATAGTTAATATGTGTTCAAACATATGTGGTGGAATAATATCAATATACAATATTTCTACTTTGTGTACGTATAGAAATTGGTTTGCGCAAGAATGCAACCTCGCTTATAATTAAGCATTCAACTAAATATTAACTTTTAATCAATTAAAACCAAATTAAAGCAATTATTTGAATTTTAAAGTGAATGCTGATGCTAATTAATTTTTTTTCTGTTATGTGTATTTGCAGATTAAACAACTTTCAATAAATGACGGCAACCAATAGCACATAAATATTCACAGCGACAACAACAACTACATTCGCACGCTGGCAACATTCGAAACGTTTCAATGTACCACAACAGCAAGAAGGCGAAATTTTAGCGAAACCGCAATTGTAAACACCATTCACGATCACATGCCATGATTACGAGAATAGCACCTACATAAATACTTACACACATGTAACTGATCTAAGTCAAGAGCAATAATGCAACAACACAAGAAAATCAATAAAAACATAGTGACCACATCAGTATCAGTCGACCAACCGAACATAATGGCACACATGTCAGGCAAGCGCACAATAGCAACCCTGCGTCGGTTTTGTTTGGTCGCTTTTCAAGTTTTGGTGTTGGCTTGCGCGCTGCCGCCACCACTTCAAACGCTACAGCCGGCCCTCTTGCCAACACGGTGGTCATTCGCCGTTCAAGCGTTGCCAATTACCTCAAAGCCCATTGAGAGCACTGCTGAAAATCTCGCCTGGCAGGCGTGGCTCATGTTACCGCCCGAGCAGAGGCAGTTGGAGAAATCGCGTAAAGTCACGCCGAAATCGATATTTTCGCTGCCGTTTCGCGATTGTCCGCCCGGTCATCAGCTCTTCCAATCGCGTTGCATACCAACCGTGAACATCAATCAGAGCGATTTGCTGACGCAGCAGGTGCTGGGATTGTTTGTTGGTACTGAGACAGGCGGGGAAGGTGACAATGCATACGAATTAGATTATGAAGACGAAGAGTACGGGTTGGGGTTTGGCGAAGGCGAGCCGGTCGTTATGTATGAGTCGCCCCAGTCCTTTAGCGGCAACTCTGCAGCCGGTCCGAGCAACGCACAACAGCCGCCGGTGCGCGATGAGCCACTGAAATTCAATCTGTTTGAACAAAAGTACCCGACAAGCGATTATGAGGCGGATATAAGCGGCAGCGCAATGGAGGGTAGTGGTGGCGCTCGGCCATTGAATGATATGCTGGCATCGAATATGTCGGCGGACGATCGCGTTGAAGTCACTGCCATTGACAATGATGCTGGTGCCATATTCTTCAATTCATCGCAGCTTTTAGATACCTTGCAGGGGTTTCTACAAAGGCATGCCACAACTAGTGGGGGCAGCGACGCGAATGCCACCATGGCTAATGCGACTTCAGCGAACAACAAGCATATATTTGGCAGCGAAAACAGCACCAATAGGCAGGCATCGAGCGATTTACATACGTCCAATAGCAACAAATCGTCATTCGCCGTCGGCGATATTGATGCGATTATATTGCCCGCTGTAAGCTCCGCCGTGCTAGCGACAACGGCAGCAAGTGGTGATGGTGCTAGTGGTGGCAACCATGAACCACATCGTATATCACTGTTCAAGGACGATAGCAGCGTACACTTGATTTCAACGGTAACTGAAAAGTATGAGAGTGACATGCGCGCAGGCAGCGTAGACACGATAACCAACGTTGATGACGATTTAGTAGCTGCTGCACAGCAGCAACAAAATGTTATTGCACAATTTTTACGCGCCGATGCGCTCTTGCCCTTGAGCAGAGTAACTTCATATGATACAACAACAGAAAAGTCTACAGTTCGGCAATATGATGATCGTCGTGTAAGAGTAACACCTCCGTCGATCGGAAAAGATGAACACCCACGCAGCGTGTCGCTACGGAACTCTGCCGCTGCAGCAGAAGCAGTAAATACGGACGCTCAGGAGACGAGTTTTACAACATCAACGGAATCGGAGGGCACCACTAGCTTTCAAATTGATGAAACGACGGTGGTCGAGGCGAACGAAGACACCGGAACTGAGCCGGAGAGTACCACTTTATTGGAAGCAATTTCGAAGCAGCAACACTTGGAGTTTGAGAAATCGAAAGTAGAACCAGTCGATGATGCGGTGCGAATAACAACTTCGTCTGACACAACAATTAACCAAGTACAAACAACAACAGCTGGTGACGACACAACATCCTCAACCCAAACGATTGCAGATCAAATGGATGAAACAACAACGGTGGAACAAGCGATTGAGGTGAAGGACAAATTGGTGGAATTGGCAATGCCGACAGAAACAACAACACAATCGTCACCCAGTGCTGCCGCATTTTCAGCAACAGTAGTCTCAACAACTACTGCAGAACCAACTTTAAGCACCACACCAAATGCGGACCGGTTTCATAGTGCACCCGCCGCAGTAGTCGCTCCAATCCGCATGACCAGCCTACCCAACATTGCGGACAAACAAGTATCAGCCGTTGTCACAACCGCCATCTCGCCTGTACCAGACACAATCGCTAGCGTGGGGACAACAGCGTCAAGTACCGACGTCGTGAGTGATGTGCCGAGGAGTGGCAACAACGATTTAGTGAATGTCGCCGCCAGCGGCATCAACAGCGACACCAATACGGACAACAATAATAAAAAAACCAATAAGAAATCGCTAATTAGCAGTGCGGTGGCGAACACAGCGACAGCCGCAGCGACTAGTGAAATAAATATCGAACAAGAATTGCGAATGATTAATGAATTGGTGAAGGGCAAGCGACAGTTGAACGCCATGAAAATGGCAGCTATAAAAAGAGCAGCAACGAAATCAGCTTCGGCGGCAACAGAAACTACAACACTGCATGCTGCAATCGAGCCAAAATTGGTGGTGAAAAAGTCTACAAGTACAGCACAGATTGAAAAGAATGCAAGTGGCGCGAAGTCAGTTGAGGTGGGACGTGACGACACTGAATCAGCAACAACACAAGTATCCGCAATAGCAGATAAGGCCACAGAGGTAATAAAATTGCCCCTGGCTGTGTCCAGGGGCAGCGCATACGAGGTTCTGCAAACAACAACAACAGCTGGTGATACCAAAGTTGGCACACAACCACAAACATTGGCTAAAATGGAAAGTAGTAGTCAGCCACCAGAGGCCATAACAGTGGACAACAGCAAGATCACAGAGACGTCGAGTACAAGCGTTGAGCCTGCAATAACAACAAACGCAGAGCCCACCTTCGGGATCGAGGACCAGGCGGGTGGTGCAGAGGCAACCGGTGCAACATTTTGGTCGCGGATAATGCCCATATTTGGCTTTGGCGAAGCGGCCGAAGCAGCAGAATCGACAACAATTGCAACAACAACGACCGCGTTGCCTGTAACACAGGAAATTGCCGGAGGCGCTTTAATTGGTAGTATTAGTAGTAATAGTAGTGTCAATAATATTAGGAATAGTAGCAGTAGTATAAATGATATTAGTAGCATTAGTAAGAATAATAGCAACGACAACATAATAATAAGCAACAACAACAGTCATATTCGTAAAAATAGTAAAATTATACAAATTGATCAGCTCAGTGATAACAGTTTAACCACAGCAACAGTAACAGCAGCAACAACAACAACAAATACACTGAGAAAAGCAGCAGCAACAGTAACATCAGCAACAACAACAACAACAATGTCTGAAACTATTGCGCAAACGGAGAAGTCTTCCTTTGCGCCGAGAAAAGAACCCGCGGATGAGTCCACATATTGGTGGCTACCAGCCGGCTGGCGTACCCAGCGGGAAAAGAACGAAGATCAACCACTACTCTTCCGGCTGTGGTCGGCATTTCCCGAGAGCCAAATGAAAGGCAAAGTAAGAACTTAAAAGAGTTTCCTTCCCTTAAACGTGTACCCACGTACATATTAAGAAGAGAAACAATTGTGTAGAAAAATCTTTACAGCTTTTTAAGTACCATTTCAAGGGTATTAAAGGGGGCGAAGCGGGTTGGGGTTTTTTCCAAGAGCACTCGTACAAATTTTATTAAGCAGGAAAAGTTAAAAAATGAAACAGCAAGAGTAAAGTAAACAAGTTAGAGCTTAGTAAGATATGTATGTAGAGATAAATGAAATGCAAAGAAATAGCAAAATTCTTAAATAGTTATACACAAAATATCTTGTATTTGTTGAAATATGACAAGAGAATGCGCGTGCAAAGAATTGTAGAGTTTTGGGCAGGGAATGGGCGCCAAAGAATACATTTTAGAACATACTCGTATATTGGATTTAACTACGTTTTATAAGGAAAATATAAATTTCTTGTATGAAAGCTCAGTTATGTAGAGTAGCCGGCTGCCACACAAGCTTTCATTTAAAATTTTAATAATTTTGTAGTACGCGGAAGTAAGCAAAATCGTGGAAGCTTATACAAAGTAGCAGCTTGACTTAAGAGTACTTCAGTTTTTCATTACAGTGCATATTTTAGAGCAATCTCAATGTCCGCTCCATACATGGTTAAATATTGGAGTCTGAATATGAATTATTTGGGAATTACTTGAACATATATTTACACAAGTATATAACTTTAGTTAAAAACTCAACTTTTAAATGTTTTAATATCGGATTGCGTTGAATTAATTTTAGATTTTAAACATTTTGAGTGGCAACTTATAGTGACTTGGCTTGACTTTTGTCAAAACTAAAGCGCCTGAAACTTTACCGAATGTACTTCATTGTAAATTTTTAAGAAAAACCCAAAAGTTCTGCTCCCGATCTTGATTTTAGGAAACTTTTTAGGATGATTATTTATCTTTAATAATTCATGCCTTTTAACAAACAATTGTTTATTTGAAGTAAAAATAATACCTTAATGCATTTCGCAAGATACAAATTAGAAAAGTGCGAAATTTCAGTTGAATTTTAGCAAAAACAATTACTGACTCGTCTTAACCTGGTTATCGTGAAACGCCTTCATACTTTTTACTCATAAATGTGCAATTGCAGTCGTATTTCGGAGTCCGCAGCGAAGTAGTACATGTATGGCGAGCTCAAAGTGAAAGCCACTGATTTCAATGGCGAAATCTGATAGAAATTCGAAATTTTCTGTTTGAGGTTATCATATATTAAGGAAATTAATTTCCAACCAACCAAAGTACGAGCGCACCAGTGGCTAAAGTCGAGGTTGCCTGATAAGCTTAAGTAATTAAAGCAAGCACAATTGATATAAACAAGAAATATAGTGCATTCATGTATGTGTACGTGCTTGAGTGTGTGTATAAAAATGTATTAATTAATAAGCCATTGTTGCTGTTGTTATTGTATTGTTTTTGTTGCCACTGTTATAAGCGTTTGATATTACATTTAATACACATAACATATACAAATATTTATAAGCAAATTAAAAACTCATTTGATTTAAGTGTAAGATATCGGTGTCGTATGCAGAACCTAGTTGGGTGATTTTTGTTGTTGCTGCTGTTGTCACACACAAGCACATGCTGTCACACCGCGATATGTATATGTTATACATGTTTAAACATTTATCTAAATATATACGATTTTATTAAACTGCATGCATTCTATCTGAGGTCATTCGCCGCTTTGCATTCTCACAATGTTATTTGGGAACATTTTGAGTTCGAAATGTTTTTGCATACATTCAAGTACATTTCTGTACATATGTACATACTTACGCAAGTGTGTACGCAAGTACACTCAGGCATACATTTGTGTTTAAATTTTTTTTTCCTTTTTTCGCTCTTTATCAATTGTCGACAAGTTTGTGTTTTTTTTTTTTTGGTCAAATCAGCACGAAACGGCGAATGCCATGGCAATATTTATCAATGTGATTTAATGCAAGAATATGCAAGTTTGTTTGTATTAATCGAACATATTTTTATAAATGTAATTACTATGTAAGTTTGTATGTATTAGTTTTAGGCAAATATGTACCCACCTTCGATATTGATGCGAAAACTGAGCCATTCACCAGATACGAGTATACAGAACCTTTGGCATGAAACCCGAAGATACATTTTTATGAGATGGAGTGATTGTATTTGTCTCTTATAACTATTGTACTCATATTCTTTTCAAATTTGTTTGGTATATATTTTAGAAATATTTACTTATTGTGAACGATGGTTTTCAGTTAATTATTTATATTTGAAATCGAAGTTATTTTCGTTTGCCAAAATGTTTATTGGGTTTGTGCAGATACTAGGTTGGAACTGTTCCCACATACAAAAAAAAGCTGTTTAAAACCAAATAATCAGAGATGGGAGTACTATGCTAATAAATTAGTCTAAAAATATGCACCACCATATCTTTAAGCAAAACATGTAACGTATTTTATATACTTTCCTTAAAAATAGTATGAACGTAAAAATGTTTCGCCTTATTTCTTAGCATAAAAATCCGATGTTAACTTATAACTGACAAAAAGAAATTTAGGTTTAAACTGCGGCGATTTCAATACTACTGTTAAGTTCTCAACCATTGCTACGTTGGATATTAATTGGTGTAGTTATGCGTTCAGTGTTATCATTTTCTAGAAGCAATTTTACTTTCCTTATATTCAAGAAGAAAATGAACTCTTCATAACTTTCCGAGATAATTCAGAATAAACAAATAAAATGTTGAATGCTTAAGTTTTGACAAAAATTTCTTTTTGCAGTGTGTTTAGGATGACAAAAAAATGTGTGCGTTCAGAAATAATCTACTTTACACACGAGCTTTCGTATATGTAGTGATTTTGCGGAACTTTTTTTATACGACCCACTCTAGTATACATTCTCATAATATTGTATATACATACATATCTAGCTAAGCGTTAAGATTAATTTTTTATTTAAATCATAACATGTGTATAAAATTGTATGTAGTAATTTTAAAAGTTTAATTATAGAAAATTTTTTTTTTGTAAACATCACAACTAAAATACGTAAACGTATATTATTTTAAATTTATATTGTGCAACAAAATAGCTTTTTTTGTATATTTTTGTATAGTGATGAAGAAATATCATATTATGTATGTATGTTAGCTTGTAATGTGTTTATTCTCGGTATATTGTAAAAATACACGAAACACTAAAAAAAATATTCTATTTATTGCATGATGCATCACAAATTATTAGAAGTTTCTTGCGAAAGTTATGATATACATACTACAAATACAAACATTAACCAGGAACACCTTAAACAAAATTTTTTAAATTGAATTTATAGACAGATAACTGAGGTTTTTTCTTGGAACAAAATTTTCTATGTATGTTAGTTATCTTTTCATCTATTTTCAGTTGTTAATTATTGGCCGGGCCAAAGGAAATTTTATTTTTCTTTTGCAAAAATCGTTGTGTAAAAAATTGTATAGATTTGTGTTTGGTAAGGTCTAATAAGTTTGGATGCAGCTGTCGAATCAAAACAGATATTTAACACGATTCAGTAGAAAGCAATAAACCAATGATGTGTAAATTCAACGGTTTCAAAATGAATGATGGTCATTGCTATACCGATTATTTTTTGTATTAAGCAACACATTTTTGATTTTATTTCAACTACAATTGTTATTTAGTTTAATCATAGTTGCGTGTTAGTTTACGGAAAAAACTTTTTGCGGAATCTGTAAGTTGAATTATTTGCTTCTTAAAGAGTCAAGTAGTATTATGGGCGCTAATCTTTCTTTTTTTGTGCAAATATTTGTGTACGCTGCAATTATTTAATTTTGAAATAAAAATAAAAATTGCAAGGCAAAACCTCATATAAACCCAAAAAAAAGTTAAGTGACATGAAAACTTATTTTTACCAAGCGAAAATTTTCTTTTAATATTTTCTTAAATTCTATTTCTTTTTACATAAATTTTCACGAGGCATTGGAACCTCTCAACCGCTCCAAAAGAGAAGAGTGGCGAGTATCCGCAAAATTTAATTAAATATATTTTTGCACCGCCAGTTAAATATGTGTGTATGTACATATGTATGTAAACAGTGGGCGATGAAAGTTTTGACGTGCTGATTTTTTATTACAATATTCAAAATGTTTTTTGTGCGAAATATATTTTGTTAATTTTAATAAAAATCAATTCAATTTGAAAAATATACCTGTTGGAACTTTTAAAATGCATTTAGATTGAAGGGAGTTGTAGAACTTGTCAATTTGTATTTTTTTTAGTAAAATAAGTGAAATAAAAATTATTATTAACACAGCCTGTGATGCATCTTTTCTTATTGCATTTTTTAAATATTGAAATCAACAAATTAACAAATATATTTTTAGACAATATGTTAAACTTAATTAAAACAAAAAAATACAAATAAAAATAATCATACGAAAAAATCTCTAATAGCAAAGTAAATGGCAAATATTTACTCAGTGTTGTGAATTAGAGTAAATGTATGTATGTCCATACAAAGGTCTATCTAAGGTTAGCTACAGAAATGGGATGCAAACAGGCTTTCTAAAAGTTCATAGTACAGAAAATATGCAATTTCATGCAATTTAAAATCAAACACACAGTTCTCTCTCTCAATTTCGTAGGCATAAAAGCCAACTACATAAATGAAAAAGTATAAACAAAAATTTGTACGTATAAGTAAACTCAGCGTTGAGTTAATGAAGGCCAATAAAAATTCTACTTAATAATTTCGAATGCATTTAAGCGCATTTGTTGCCAAACTCCAGTGGTGATTATAAGCATCACAGCATTATATATAACAATTATTTTTATGCGAATTAAAAAAATTAACTAAATGTGAACAAAATTGTAAAGTATGTAAATAAAAAAATTAAAATGTAATACATTTTTTTTGTTTGAAAAATTCTTATAATTAATTCAAATTTAGCTGCTGGTAACGAAATATGTTTTATTTTTGTTTGTTGTTTATTTTTTATATGTATTCTAAATTCGGCCTTTCAATATTTTAATTTCAATTATTTCACGTACAAAACATTAATTTTGGAGGACAAGTTATTTCTTATTCTCAAACGATACTACTTTATATTTTTTTTAAATTGAATTTATTTTATACTTATCCTATTAGTAATCAAATACAGACATCTTCACGTGTAAATAAACAATAAACAAGCTATAGTAAAAATTTTGAACTAACTATGTGCAAGTCAACACAAAATCGTGTAACATAATAAATCGAGTATTACCAACACAGTACGAAAAAGGAATAAAAATGTGTTTTTTTTAGTAAGAACGAAATTTAAACTGATTTTATCTGTTGTTTTATTTAATAAAATGAATATTTAATTGTTTTTTTTCTGTTTAGGAACAATCTATCGAGCCAAGGCAAGTGTAACCACTGAATGTACAATAATATTTTATTTAGAAAACTTCCATGAAAAGAAACGATAATTGGTTTACAAGTGTTTTTAACTGATAGATGACGCTGGGTTTGTTCTGATATACATAGATGTAGATTTATTTTATTGATAAAGAAAAAAATCCATCGTCCCTTCTAGCCGATGATGAAGGTGTTGAGAGGACGTCGACAATTTATCGACGAATTTAAAAATTTGTCAATCGGATCAAATGTGAATTCATAAAAAGTGGTTTTTGCTTTTAAAAAGACCGAACTTCAAATTGCAGTTTTAACAACACTTCAATCAGACATCACTTTTCAGCTGCTTTAAAAACTAAAGTTAAAAATAAATAAATGTATTCCAAATTCGCGGACAAGTGCTGGTAAGATGAATAAGGTTTTTTAAAATTGCTCTTGCTTAAGCCGTTAAAGTTCTTTTAAACTAATTACTACTTAATAAAACTGTGCGTTAGGCGGAACTGGAAAAAATTAAAACACAGAAAGCGAATTCCGAACAGCAGTAACTAGAAACAGAAATTTGTAGAATTCTTTTTGTATACGGGTTTCTAACCGATCCTATTTTTATTTAATAAAGTGTAAATTTGCAGTGGCCACAAATTGTCTTTGATTTTCTACAAACTTTAAAATTTGTTGGAGATTGAACAACAATTTTGTTTAGTAATGTATGGTGCGGTTATAATTTTGAGATAAGGTATATGTGTGAATAGTAATTAATAGTTATCACTAACGACAACGCAAAAACTGATTTCGACAAGTCGTAATCGTTAAGTATGGGCGACGTAATTTGGTATTCAATCTGTTTTTCATATTCCTATTTTCAGAAAACATAAACATACTATTTTGATTTGCATATGTAAAGTTCACTTGGCAACCTCGTTATGGCGACATGAAATAGTTCATGTGGCAAGGTTCGAGAAGTTAATTCGTAACCGTCGAGTGAAGCGCACGCATCGCGCAACAATTCTTTTTAATACTTTTCAATATCTTAAATTAACTTAACTAAAGTAAATAAACTACAACTACATTAATATTTCAAAAGTGGTCGTCTTTTATTAAAAAGGTCCATCCTGCACATACGACCCTTCCATATGAAATAAATTTGTCCTGAGGAATGGTTTTTTTTCGCTGCGAGGACATCGAAGCTTTTAATAAAAATAAAAATATTTAAAATGTGTGCATTTATTTTTTTGGAATTTGCTTTTTCAAATCTATCATATACATCAACATTTATAACTCTATTAAAATTTATTAAAACTTTTTATTAAAGTTTTATACATAAACAATTTTAAAATTAAGTATATAAGTATCAAATATAAATTCCTTAAGATTTTTTGATATTGTATTTTTTTTTGTCTGACGGTGCACGGCATGATATTTTATATACATACGTATACAAATATTGAACCACACAAATATTTAAGCATATGTCCTCCAATTTAGGCACGAAAAAGTCATTAATCATGACTCTATAGCGTTCCCCATTGACTGTAACATTATGGCAGGCTTCATTTTTGAAGAACTATGGACCATTGATTCCCTTTGCATATAAAGCACACCAAACAGTGACTTTTTGAGGATGTAACTGCGTCTTAACAATGGCTTGAGGATTATCATCACTCCAATTGCGACAATTTTGTTTATTAACGTACCCATTCAACCAAATATGAGCTTCATCGCTGAACAAAATTTTCTTGTGAAAATCGGGATCGGTGGCCATCCCGTTTTGGGCCCATTCACCAAAAGTTTGCAAATGTTGTTTTGAGGTAACTCTGTTCATTATGAAATGACAAACCAAACTGAGTATAAACCAAGTACATAACAGCTGTCAAAAATACCAACTCCGAAAAAGTATTGGCTCATTGAAAACTACACGTCTAAAAAAACTACCTTTATATAAAAGAACCGGCAAACAAACCATGGCAAATTATGAAAGCAAATGTAACGATATACATACGAGTATCAGAATTGCAGGATGTACACAGTATGTATATAAGATATATGTAAGTAAGTAGGTGCATGCGAAATTTTTCATACATATATAAATGTATCTAGGTAAATATGGAGATCTCGCAAAGGCATTCCCTCAAAAACTACGCGCCATTTGGGTTTGCTACACTACGTATGTATTTTGTTGTTATTTATTAAAATTTATTTTCAGTTACATGTTGCAAATAGGTATAAGGCTAAAATTGCATTCGCTTAAGAGAAAATTTTCGACAACGATAGTGCAGAACAGGAAAGGGAAACAGCAGAAACAAAATTTATCATATTAACAAAGGATACAAGAATCGAAATGGTATGAAAAAAAAAAGAAAAATCATATCAGGAGTGTGAGGGGAACATGCGGGCTTGATATTGCGGTAGGAGCAACGGAAAAATTAAGAAGTGTACAGCGTTAACGAAGGGGCTCTGAAATGTGTGTTCATTAAGGTTGTACAGATTTCAATTGATTGCAGTCTGTGGTCCCAGAATGATCGAGTAAAATTTTGTAGATGCTCCTTGAGATTTAATTACAAATTTATGTTTTGTGAAACTGATGATTTAACATATCAACCGAGTAGAAAGCTGATGTTCATATGAAAGATTTATCAAGATTTTTTAAGACTTTTCAAGATTATACAAAAGAGGGCACAATACCCAAATCGGTTTATAGCAAACCAAACTTGGAAGATTGTATAGAAAAATCCTTTCGTTAGGTACTTCCTTATAAAATGAGAAAACATACTCCCAAAGGGGTTGTTATATTTTCCTAAAACATTTCAAAAAATCAAAAAATATTCTAAAAGTTGTTAAAGCATTATCGATTGGGCTACTTTTATAGTTAAACTCATATTAAATACAAATACTAATGTAATGAATTTTGCAAACAGAGTAGGTATATTATTTTTTTATAACAAATGTTTTTTTTTAATTTAAAAATATATTTTGTTCCTTTTATACGTTTAACGTTTAAAAAAAAACAGTAAGGTGCATAGATCTCGTAGATTTAGTTAGGACCCATCATTATCTAATATATACTCGTTTATCTATAAAATCTTTTTATATATGTATGTGCATGAAATGAAAAAAAAAAAATTGCCATAAGAAGTTAAAAATTGGTTTTTTCAATATAGTGTATTTGCCAAAAACTATAAGAAATGTTTTTTCTTGAAGATATTGATTAAGAATAATTTGAAAAAATGTATTTATGTTAAATAAATAAGTTTTTTTGTCAAATAATAGAAGAATGTCATTAGAAAATAAATTAGTTGTACTTATTTCATAACATTCTTTAACAAAATTTTGAAAAGTTTGTTATGTTATTTCTTTATTTACTATGCACATTTAGACGGACAAAATCTATAGAAAACCCTTAATTTTATGACATAAATTGTTTTAAATCTACATTTTTTGTAATCTCCTGCCATTTTTCTTTCATACACTTATGTCGTTCTTTTAGGCTGGGTCCATACTGAAATATCGTGGAGCATTTTGAAAAATCTGTCGAGCAAGTAAAAATCTAAAAACACAGATTTACTATCTTTGAGTTTTCCTATGCTTTGTCATAACTGTTTTAGTTGCTACGTAGTATGAATACTAATATGCCTCACTGTGCTTATGAATTTAAAATTTCAGACAAAACAACAACACCATTTAAAAAGCGCCTATATGTATGCTTCATTTTGTGAATAAGCAAGTTCATATTTATGGATGAATTGGGGTAAACGAAAAAAATGTGTCTACATATTTGTATAAATGTATATGTATCTATGTAAGAGAGTTATTCCGCCCGGTACTTTTATTTTGGAAGGGTAAATACAAAGAATTCTTTATTTTATTTACATTAAGGTTCATAGTGTATATGTATATATGCATGTGTGTATGTACATTTATGTATTTGTATTATGAAGACGCGTACGTGTTTTTAATAAAATATATGTATATGTAGGTATATAGTACATGTACATACATTCATATGGGCATTTCCAGTTAATAGTCTAACGCGACCGAAATATGAAATGCTAATGAAATGAAGTTTGAAAATATCGAATTTCCATTGTACTAACGAGTCTACAGCGTTACTTAGTTGAACTTACTTTAAAAATGGCTGACATTTTTAGCAAAGCTTTTTTTTAATATTTATGAATTTTGAATTTATGAAATGAATATATTCAAAAGACGAAAGTAATTTTGTTGCTTAAGGTTTATTGATATTTTAATGTAACGTTTGTATCTTTATAACTAATTTTTTTTATTTTTAATCTCTTCACATTTGTGAATGGTTGAAAGTGAGAATATAATATAATTAGTTTATAACGCAGGGTTGCAAAAAATGTGTAGCAAATTAATTTTTTAAAATTATTTTTAATACTTTTTTTAGTTTGGCTCTAATATTATAATCATTTGAATAAGAGCTTTAAGTAATCTTCTGGGTATATAGTTTTATAGCTCCTTTAAATGTATTAAATCAGAGTGCATGTTAGGCAAATTGCCTAAAGAAATGTGCTGCATATAAAATGTTGTTGCTTTTTTTATATAACATAAACTTATTTTCACTGGTATTTTCATGAAATATATGGCAAACATAATACGAGTAAACGAGATTACAAAATTTATATAATATTCGCAGATTTTTACATTTTCAAAAATGCTGCTCAATACCACTTCCGGTTAATGTCACGTCACAAATTTATGTTTATTTGTTAAAATCTTCGAACCATTTTTTTCCAGATCCTTACTTTTTGAAAATATATACAATGTGCTTTGAAAAAGTTTATACAGAAATCCATTTAAGGCGGAAGTAGTTCCAATTATTTTCTGATTTTTTAACATTAAATTTGCGCGCGTTACCATGGAAATGCTCATACGAGTATACATGCATGTAAGTGTGTAATTTTAGGTAAAATCTATTTTTGTCAGTTTGCCAGGAATTTAAGTTGACAATGCCTGCCAACTCTTACATTTAACGATATTTACATAAGTATGTATGTATGTACATATTTAACAACCATAAATGACTTAAATAAGCTTTTAGGGTAGCAAATAACATAAAAAAATAGCAGAAGCAGATCTTAAAATATGCACAAATTGCACACATCTATACACATAATACAAATAAATATATCAAGAAATTTACATATGTGTATTTGTTTGTGGGTATGTACGTGCAACCGAATGTATGTATACATGTACAAGTTTGTATGTACATATGTATGTACAAATCTAATGTTTGGAACACAATGTTTTTAATGTTGCGGATGCCATTAGTGAAAGTGCAACTGTTGCGAAAATAGGTTAAAAGGGATACAAAATTGCCAATGTTTACATATTTTTTTTACATGTACACATACCAAATATTACGCAAGCTTACATGGTTAATTTCTGTAAATATGTGCTTTGCATAAATATTAGTTTGCCAGCTAAAATGTCATATATTGAAATAAGTGAAACAAATTGGCGCATTTTGAAAATCTTGGCATTTTTTTTTTTTTTTTGAATATGTAATGAGTCTAGCATTGTGAGGAGCATGGATTAGAAAATATTTAATAAAATTGTAATCAATTTCGAAGAAATATTGGATTTGTAATGGAGTAGATTTAGCTAATAACTTAAATCGAAAGTACGATATGACGATATCGTATCCACTCTAAAAAGATACTAAATTTTTTTTATTGAAAGCTTATTCAAATGAAAAATGAAGACAAAATAGTAAGGGATTTCCTTAATTACTTACTTATAACCGAAAACGAGTATTTCATATGGAACACCATCTAATGTACATATGTATTCTGTACTATGTACATACTAGGCATGTCAATCCCGGGATCCCGGCCTTTTTAAACTCCCAAATAACCCAGGATCAGTCTATTTAAATCCCGGAATTGCAGAAAACAGTGAATTTAATAGCAATTTTTTTAAATTTTTAATTTACATTTTTTAAACAAAAATAAACCTCAAATGATTTAAAACAAAAAGAGCCGAACGAATAAAACAAATAACACACTAGTCATACCTTACAGATTTGTATTAAAATAAGAAAATTTAACATGAGAAACAAAAACAACAAGTTCACAACTGGTGTATTACGATAACACAATACGACAAAGAATATCCCACTCGAGTAGAAAATGAGCCTTACTATGAAATCGATGTTAATAGAACTAATGACGAGGTGCTTGAAGTGAATAAGGCAGAAGGTCTCAAAGATAAATTGCATCACGTTTTAACGAGCAGCTCGCAATGTCCAATAATAGAAAGGCATACAATTTATCAGAAGGTTTGGTAAAAGAAATTTTTGTAATGGAGGCGATAAAGGCTAATTCCTACAGAGAGAATTTAACTATTTGTCGACAATCCAACCAACAAGTGTTGAAAAAGTCGATGCTTTTCCAATGCAGATTTTAAATGCAAAAATTTAGGTCCAGGTTGGAAGATAACACACTTAAGCTTTTATTCCTTTAAGATTGCATTTTGATCGAAATAAGAAATAATTCTGCGTCGCTCAAAATGGTAATACATTAATATTTAATATTGGTCTCAAACAATAAATAAAAATAAGTTTACTTCTTTTTTATTCTTGAAAAGACATATAAATACATACATGAATTACAAAAAATCGTTCTTTGTTCTATTAATGTGATTTTGCAAAATTCCATAATACAAAGATTACAGACGTATTAGATTTTTTGGCAAATTAAAATTTACGAATCAAAACTTCGTGAAATTCGAGATCCCGTGATTGTCCCGGGATTTTGTTTCCAGATCTCGAAAATCCCGGGATCAATAAAATGCCCAAAATTGACATCCCTAGTACATACGGTGTTGGCCACACAACCAAACTCAAAATAATATTGTTTGCCAACTTTATTTATTTTTTTATTCGAATTTTCAAATCAATCATTGTTTAAAATTTTCAATAATGTCGAAGTTTAAAATCTTGTAGACCAGTCTTTTCCAAAGTGAACGATAGCGAACCTTTGTGGTCGTTGGAGAATTCCTGGGGGGCAGTAAGAAGCTCAGAGGTAATTGTGGGGCGTTCAGACAGTCTACGAGAGTGATAGCTAGTACATTTCGATAGTTCTGTTTTTATGTGTTGCTTCGATTCAATGTTGTAATTTCATGGAATTCGTTGAGAGAAAGAGTGCTAACTACTTAATAATATATTTTCTGTTTCAACAACGTGCGCCTTAAAGTATGTCTTAGCAATTTTTCGAATAAGTAAATAACATTTTCTGTTGGCATGTGTAGAGAGTGAGCAGGTGTTTAAAAAGCCTAAACATCGCGTTTACATATGCAAGCGATATCATTCGTATGTATCGCACTTGTTTGTGTTCTTTACAAAAGAAGCGTAGGCAGGCATGAATTTTATAACTTCCCTAATTGAAAAGCGGTTTCCTTGAACAACAGTGAATTTGTGGAATATTGTCAACACTTGGATAATCTCAACATTAATTTCAAAGAGCCATTTAAGGACATCTTAAACGTGGCCATACGCGATTGGGTATTGGATCTATTTTTAAATATCAACACAGCACGATCATTCCTCTCATAGAAAGAACTTGAGCTTATAATTAACGATAATTCAAAATGGCTTCCAAGAATTTTGGCTGCGGAAATCGTTCTCGCAATTTTAACCTGGATTTCGGTTGATTATTCAACGATTTCTTGTAGCATTCTCTTCGTCGTATTTGTCTGAATATAAATAAAAAAAACATTACTAACTTGATTGCACTCATTTAAGCATTCTTCATTGATAAGGATATAGGCCATATCATTATTGTAAATAATCGTTTAAATAAAAGTTAGACTTTTGAGACTTTAAGTTTTAAAAGCAAAAACAAAATACACAGAGCACTTGCTTTTTTTAATTTTTCTACTGTGCCTACCTATTGAATATGCCTTGGTTGGAATTAATTTTTAAAATGCACAACATTTGTTTGTTAAAGTTAAATGATGTTGGGGCTATAATTAATTGTTGTGGACAATTAAAAATATTGTAAACATATTTATTTATAGCCCATTACATGTTTGGCTTAATGTACCATTTTAAACTAATAGTGTTTATGGAAAATATGCGAACAAATGTGGTAAAAAATTCTCAACGGTAATTTTTGTTAAAAAATTGAGTGTAAATTAGTTGAAACTTTTTAATATTATAAATAAATGTGATTTTAAGTTCGGGTGCTTATTATATGGGTACCACTGTATAAACATGGACATGTACATATGTTTTACTACAATTTATTTTTATTTTGCAAATTTACTTATAGGTACATACATAAGTAGATAATAATAATTTAAGTCGCCTAAATAATGATTGCATACACGTAAGTAGGTGCGATAATCGTGCTAATTTGCGGGCTTTCTAATAAATTACATGAAGTTCGTATGTAATGTAATTTCGCTCTCAACTACAAGATAGAAACGTGAACATACACATTTCATTCATATGTTATCGTAATTCTAGTAAAGGCGGGATGGTTTTCTTCTTTGAGCTCATAGTCACCGGAATGTAAATCCATCTAATAGCAACGTGTATGTAATTTAGTAGAATCAATCTAAGAAACTAACTAAGGAGACATAAAAAGCATGTAATTCCATGGACATACATAAACATATATATAAGTTAAATATGTAAATCTTCTCACTGATCAACCTCGTCTCCGCTTAAGTTTTTTTTTTTGCACTTTTTCTGGTTTCGAAATTTTTCAATGGTAATTGGTGTTAACAAATAAGTATTTGGATTTAATGCTTCCTTTAGCGCAGTTTGTACAGATATTTTTTTGTCAAACGGAAAGGAAATGTATTGAAATAAAATGAAGTTGTAACATATCGCAGAGAACTCAAATTTGAGAAAGTATAGCTTACTGTAAGAAAATTGTGCAATAAATGTGAGCCAAAGGCTTGCGTTCGAAATAACGGTAAATATATCCAAGTGAAGATTATTTTGTTCTAGTGAGATTGACCATTGGATCAAAAAGAAGTAGGAAGTTCTCACTGTTGAAAGTAGCGTTGCGACTTAATCCAGTTACTCCGTTCCTGATTATCATAGCTGTTTGGAAGACGATGAAGCGGCTTCATCTCATAAAAGCAAAATACTTGGCTAGCAGGGTATTTTTGCCACGAAAAAGCTTCTCATAAAATACATCTGCCGTTCGGAGTAGACACAAAACTCCAGGTATCTCCATTTTTGGTATAACTGGAGTTTGAAAATAATTGTTACCATAAACCACATTCCATCTTTTTCTTTCAATAACTATTAATTATTTTTTTTTATGTTATATGATTTAGTGATCGATTTATGCGAGTGATATTCAGCTTACAAATTGTGAGACTTATGAGAGCGACTGTAAAAAAAAATGTAACGATGTTATTAAAGAACAAGTTTCTGTTTAAAAGGGCACCTTTTTTATTTAGGAACATAAAAACTATACGACGGCAATGCTATGCAGTCAAACAAGCTAAAAGAATAGGAAGCGTAAAATATTTATTTTTTTATTATACTTTTTTATTTATTAACTTCATATAATAATCCAAGTAAATTACCTAACATATTTTATCTTAAGTCAGATTAAGAAAATTACATAATAATACAACAACTGTGATTAATTATATCTAATAGTTATAAATAAAAAAATTAATAAAAGTAAAAATAAATTAAATAAAAAGGAACAATAAACAGTAACTAAAAGGTTATTATAAAAATTTTTTTTATTAAAAGCGAAAATAAGTATTTAATAAATTATAATAGCCAAAATAAAAATATATTTTTAAAATGTTAGAAAAAATATATTTAACACTTTGATAAAAAATGTCCGAATAATAGTTATTTGACCGGGGAGTGTTTAAAGAAATCATGCAAAGTAATTAATAAGAAGATTTTGAAAGTCTTTTCACAACAGATTGAGAAAAAAGTTAGCAAAAAGAGACATGTTAGGACCATTTATGTACTCTGTCGATACTTGTTGTTCTTGGGACTTGCGCAAAAAAAAATTCACAACTTAATAGTGTTGTTTGCATTTGTATTACTTTTTCATTTCACGTCGAATCTATGACACAAAACGTCGAATTAAAAAAGTAAAAATATAACAAAAAACTGGGTTAAGTCATTGTATTCAATATATATATACATATGTATGTATGTATATACATACAATGTATCAATTCATTTGAAACTATTTTAATGTAATGAAATAATTCTATAAATTTTTAGAATTTTGGTAATATATATTTATATAAACAAATTTAAAGCATCCCATCAATGACATTGGTAAATCATAATTTTTTTCCAAAGCCTTGCACAAAGATGCAGACCAAAATCTTAGTTAAGTAAGTATTCGCTGAAGCAAACGCTTTGTCGCAAACTTATTCACCTAGCGTTTGTATTTTTTGCGTTGTTTGGCATGTGAACTTTTTTTTCAAATGAACTTTAAAACCGCCAGCCAACTCAAACTTAAAATTAAAACGAAATAGTTAAGCTGCTGATGGCATTAACTAAAAAGCTAACATTACACATGCTTATCAACCTGTCACTTTAATTTGCCGCAGTCATATGTTCACGACACTTCATTATGCTGCTTAACTTGGCGCCGTAACACGCATATAATTTTCATCCAGAATGTTTGGCAAAATGTGTGTGTGTTTGTAAATTAAATGGCTTACGAAAATATATTGTCATGAAGATTGTCACAATCATAATTTTCTTCATATACCAATTAAACTGTCACATGGAAAATGTTATCTACTAATTAACAGCACGACAAATAATTAACAAGCCGACACCAAAGATAACCAGATTGCGATATTAGTATACAATCATAGCACAAACAAATACACACACCACATTTCAAGTGCGTACATTGTATGTATGTATGTACATACATATATCTATTAAAGCAAATTCAATGTTGCAAATTGGGTGATGAGATGATGACTGCCCAAAAAGGGAGGAGGCGGGAGTGCTTATTAAATGAATGTAGCTAGTTGCATGCACTAAATGACAAAGCAAATACACACATACATCCAAGGTTATGCTGTTGACATATGTATTTGTATATTTAGATTTGCACATATACATATATGGTCATATGTGTGTGTGTGTGGAAATCACCTGCCAACAACAAAACAATTATAATGTTCTACACTGCAAGCGAAATAATTTGGACAGCAAAGGAAAGTCATTATTTGGCGTCTGACAAAAGCAATGACAACGGCAATCACAAGTACATACATACATTCTATGTACATATAGAGATATGCATCTGGTTCTGCCTAAATTATGACAACATGAAAAGCAGGGATATTAATAAACACACCATAAGCAGCAGTAACAAAATAACAGAAACAGCAACAACTCCACATGAATGAAAACCACAGTTGATGTTGTGTGTTGCTCATACTACTTCATGGCGGCATGTTAGTCTATAAAAGTACATTATTATAAAGAATATGTATGTATGTGTATGTGTGTGTATGTGTGTATATGTGCACATCGGTGCTCCACCTGACACAGGTGCTGCAAAAGCAAAATGAATTTATTAATTGACCACAAGAGCCCAGTGAACGTGCGACACGTGCTGTAACAGTCAAGAGCTGAAACATACTCGTTCATGACAAGAGTCAGCAACAAGCTACAAGAACAAAACATACTCGTATAATACAAAACATTATCATAATAATAATTATTATTATGTATAACAATTTCAAAAGCTAGCGCTTCAAAACCGCACTACCACCCAGCAAACTACCACAGCTACGCAAAGTGGCCAAGTGGCAAAGTGGCTACAATAATGACAAAACTAGCAGCAATCAAAAATGTGGAACAACACTGTTATTTTGTGGTCGAGTAGGCAACACACATTTAAGTACAATGCGCATGGGGAAGGGTGTTGACATGTAGAGGCTGTATGTAATAATAAAAAATGCAATTATTTACTTGAATTTTGCAAATGCGAAAATGGTAATACATAATTCTTTGCCAAGTACCAACCGATACACACACACACACACTCTTAATTGTATACCCATATTATATTGCATAACGCTAATACACGGCAATTGCTTATATTATTATGTATACATATATAGCTACATATATTTGTGTATATCTAAGAAATGGAATACGGTATATTTTTATTGACCACTCCCACAATCCGGAGATACACAAATGAAGCGAATGAGATGAAATTCAAATGGGATACGCAAAATAATCAAATATATAAATCACCACGAATGTGGCTGTTGGGTACATTTGCGCAATTATCCCAAGATATTGTTTTATATAAAGCTCTTAGAAAACTTAATTAGTATTTTACGTACATAAACGTTTAATGAGCCCATTCACCACAAATTTTAACGATGATTAATATATGGCCACTGTGGTCGAGTTGGTAGCGGTGCTTGCTATAACTTGAAATGCCGGTGAGTTCGAGGTTCGAATCTCAGTCAGGGCAAGCAAAATCTTTATAATAGAAAAAGTTTTTTCTAACAGCGGTCACCCCTCGGCAGGCAATGGCAAACCTCCGAGAGTATTTCTGCCATGAAAAAGCTTCTCATTAAATACATCTGCCGTTCGGAGTCGGCACAAAACTGTAGGTCCCTCCATTTTGTGCTATAATATAAAGACGCACACCACAAATGGCTCGGCCAAACACTGAGCTATATAGTGTACGCGCCAAAATTATATATATAATATATGACTACATTAATATATATATATGTATACATATGTAAATGTAATATGTATATAAAATAAACTCCAAAAAATTCATTAAAACGCTTCAAGTTCTCTTTGAGGCAACCACTAGAGACCAAAAAGGACTTAAATTATGAGCTAAAGGCCAATTTTCTGTTTTTTCTCACAAAAAATTATCAAATAAAAATTGTCCTTAAGCTCATTTAAAAACAAATAATGAAATAATTAAATAGGTCAAAAAACAACAAAAAAATATATATATTTACATTTTAGTGAAACTTCTTATCTAAGTTAGAATTAATTAATCTGGTCAAAAATGAATAATTGATTTATTCCAGTGTAAATTTAATTTTCAGTTTATGCCTTATGCATGTACGTAAAGAGCATTACATGATGCAGTCAAAATTTTGATATATACATATATTGCTCAAGGTTTGAATCGGTCATCTCGTGTCCCGAAAAAGTGTAAAGTGTTGTCTTTGGTTTAGTAACAATAAATAAAGCGCACAACTAACCGATCAATTGTTGAGTTAATCTTACAGATTGCAGAACAATTGACTTTATTAAGATTTTACTCGACTCTACTTTTTGACTGTACATTTGTACAGCAGGTCTTTTATTTTATATAAAAAGTGGTATTCAGTAAGTGGGGCAAGTTGCAGAGTTTTCCATGAACGCTCTGTGGTACTTACCGCCAAGTTATCTTTTGCACGAGTTGCAATATTCATTTGTCCTTTATTTAAATTCCTCGCCAATATCACGCAAACATAATTTGAAAGTATGACAATTTTCATACTATGAAATTAAAATAAAGCATAAACAAATGTCATAAAGTAATTAGAAGTTTGGCTTTGGTCAATACGCAAATTAAAATTTACATAAGGGTTTTGTGTGTAGCAAAAGAGCCAAAGGGTCGAAAATTTACTATAAAATATTTTGTCTCTTTTAAGAGCTGATTTGTACTTCTATACAGCTACCGTGGCGTCTACTCATTTTTTTCTTCTGTTTCACAATTAGAGAGTATCAAGTCCAAATTTCACTTGGGGATATCTTTACAGAGCGCTTAAATAGCCACAAACAATCTGCAGCAACCAAATTTATACACTTTTACACATTTTAAATGTTAGCGGAATTACAGTTCCAATGCAAGAAGTTTGATTCAGTTTCTAGGGATCATGAAAGCTCTTCATTAATACCGTTTCAGATTTCACAAAGTAATATAAATATTTTCATGTTCAGTCCGTATCTACTATTTTCTATTGCTCTCCACACTAAAATATCTATGTGGTTATTTACGATTATATTTTAGGGCTCTTAACATTTATATTTTTGTTTTTTTTGTTAGGAAGTTTCCAATCAGAAGTGTTCATATGGCTTAACTCTATTTGCAATTTGGGGGTGTTCGTATGACTCTTCCTATATCCAAAGAGAAAATTGTCTTAGGAGTCTCTTCAGATTGACTTTTTTAATTGGCATACGAGTTTTGATCGTCTTTCTCTAGTCCAAGTGGAAAAATTTGATTCTTCACTCTTAAAATTACCATTTTTGGGCTATACATTTGGTTGCAGCGCAATTGTATTGTGTATTTACAATGTGAAACAAAGTTTGCAAAACGAAAAAAAAAATTATATTTTTTGCGTTCATAATATTTTTCTTAATCTCATGACGAAAAATTATTCATTCGCATACATTTTTTTCTTCAAAAATACATTTCTGATAGTGTTTGCATCAGTATTAAAAACTTCGAAGAGCCGTAAGTTTCGCTTTCCAGATTTTATCGAAAAACTTTCTTTGTGGCAACAAAGACATTCAGAGAAAATTTAGATTTAGTTTTTGAAATTTTTACGTTAATTAGAATTCGATTTCAGAAAATGCTGCGTCTTTAAAAAGTGCTGATTGTAGATTTTATATGAAGTGTACTATGAAAATGTATAAGGTTTTTATTAACTCATGTTGCCAACTACACTCCGAGTCGTATATAATTCTAAATAAACGATTTATAAACTGATAATAGAGAGCACCACTTTTCACTGCAAAACTCCGTCTTTTGAATCCTATAAGGGTTGGATAGACTAATTTATAAAATGAAGGTGCAGATTCTTCTAGTTCACGCAAGTAAGAAATTTCAGACCTTTTAAATTCTTTTTTTATATATCCTTTATTATTTATGTGTCCTTTATATAGTCTGTAATCGCATGTAGATGGTGGAGATTTAATATGTTGAAAAGTGAAAGAGTTACGAGTTATTCAAAAGACTTAATTTAAAAGAAGAGTTTGATAAAATCTTTGAAATATTTGTCTAGAGTGTAATTTTGCACAAGTTGAAAAAATGAAGTAATTCTGGCGCAGTTCTCCATTTTCTGTGCAACCGAAATAATTTTCAGATATCCCAAGCGATGAACTGCACTATTTAGTTGCATGGCGAAAACTTTAAAAGCACTTACATATTTATATAATCGCGAAAAATATGCGCGCACTATGAAAATATTTTTAAACTGCAAGAAAGTGCAAACTGCGGAGTTCCGGTTGGGTGTGTAAATGTAAAATTGCACGAAAGTAAAAAGTGTGTAGAAATTGTTTACCATAAAATATCCGCTGGGGCGTATATACGCAAAATGCAAGTTCACATTCGAAAAGCATGAAATACATACATAAAAATATCTACAAATGTACATACATAGTGTGTACATATACATACATATATTCATAAAATTGTATATGTAGAAATGTGCTGCACACAATGTGGTCAGTTCAAGAAGAGTCCGGAAATAATCTCAAAGGAGCCTGCGACTAACACAACTTTTCATTTTTTAATAGAGAATGTTCACTTTTGCTCGATTATATATATCAAGAGGTAACATTTTGGCTTTTATAATCGAAAGGGTTTAGGAGACTATTTAGTTTCCTGCGAATATTCAGCTTATACTATACATAAATATGATGCGTGTGGTATTTCCTGAATTATTTATTATAGCCGAAAGTGAGTCTAATGTCATAGAAAACCCGTTTAGAAAACTTCCGAGTGTGCATTTTTCGCGACAATTTCGAAACTACTATATTTTAATGTTGCCAAACAATTTTTTGCAGGGGTTTGCCTGATTTTACATGTTTGTATGTATAGTATGTCGACATGTTGCAGCGTATGATGCAGCGGAAGTTTAAAACTTTCATCATGGCGCTTATTTCTTATTATTTTATTTGCATACTTTTAGGGTTCAACGGATAGTGCAACGGGTGAAGTAAGGCGCTAATCGCATATCACAATGTGGCATATGGATAAGAAGTTTTTAAGGAAGCGATGAAAGCTAAAATGTACTCAAGTGTGTGTAGATGTATGTGTGTAAAAAAAGTTAAGCTTATCGTAAGTGTTACTGTGCTTGGGTTGTTTGAAATTTTAAGCGAAATTAATTTGGATAATTATGGTTTTGCTTGTTGGACAGTACTAAGCGTACTAAGGGTGATCAAAAAGTGTATGGGGAATAAAGTAAAGTGTATTTTCCCATATAAAATAAAAGGGACATTTTTAAGCTCCTCTATAAATTTTTAGATTTAAATATAAAAAAAAATGGGGGCTAATTCTTTCGACACAGTAACTACTAGTGACTGCGAGCATTAAAATTCCGACTTAACTTATTGTTTAACTCCCTTAAGTATATTCAAATATAGGACTATGTCCAAAATTTGTGTTCGCTATCTCCGAATTTTGTTGTCGGTCTTAAGAAAAATTGTGGACCGCTATCTCTATTTTATATTTCGTAAAAATAAGAATTTCCTTGCGAAAAAATTCCTTCCGCTCCTTTTTATTAGAAACAATTATAATGAAGTTACTGAATATAGAGTTTTGTGGGTAATAGAATTTTAGTATCATCAATTGCAAATTTCAATTGGCTACAAATAAGTGTTTTTTAAAGCCTCTTTTTTTTTAAAATGTAGTCGGTAAAAAGTTTAATAATTCGAAAGTGAAGTTTGTGATTCTGAATAAAGTTTTTTACAAAACTTCATTTTAATAAGATTGCATTATATGTTAGATTTAATCGATTATAAAAAGGGAAGCGAAAAAAGTTCTTTCTTTTTCGAGGGCTATGTGAATATTCGAGATAGTCCTAAAATTTTTCAAAAATATATTAACCGAAAAACTAGTAGTTGATACAGAAACTTTGCGAAGCAAATTTGTTGAAAGACAACTGAAAGTAGCAAACGATTTATTCATTAGCAAAGTTGAATTGATTTTTTTTTCGCTGAAGGTTTATTTTTTATTAAAAATAATAATTGCTATGTTTTGAATTGAAAAATGCACTGAAACACGATTTGATCATAGAAACGTAACAACAAGTTTTAAAGTGTCTCTAAATATTGAAAAATATAATACTGACATGAGACAGAGGGAACGACAAAGTGTCTTCATTGGGTATGAATAACAAGCGTTTTTTTAAATGGTAATAAATAACTTAACTCTGCATACAAATAGGAGTAACACTTTATCTATAACTTTTGAAATCTTTATTTATTCTTCTACATCTAATTCATCCCCCTCAAAGTAATCCCCCCCGGATGCAATACAACTATGCCAACGCTTTCTCCAATTTTCAAAACATGTTTTATACTCGTCTTCCGGAATGGCCATCAGTTTCTTCTTCGATTCGGCTTTAATATCTTCATTCGAATCAAATCGGTGTCCCCGAAGTGGTCTTTTGAGTTTGCTGAATAGCCAAAAGTCAGACGGAGCTAAATCAGGCAAATCCGGTGGTTGTGGAACAATATGCGTAGAGTTTTTGGCGAAATGGTCACGAAGAACGAGTGCAGTGTGCGATTGCGCATTATCGTGGTGCAAAAAACCAAGAGTTGTCTTTCCACAAATCCGGCCTCTTAAGGTGAATAGCTTAACGCAAACGACGCATAACACTCAAATAATATTCTTTGTTTGTTAACAGTTTGGCCGTTTGGAAGGAATTCGTAATGCACAACACCACGATAATCGAAGAAAACTGTCAACATGACCTTGATTTCTGATTGCCAGAAAGCATCGTTTCACAGACTTCTATGCGACGCTGTTTTTCGAAAAAATTAATGTTTTTGGCATCAATCGCAATTTGACTCTTTTCAGGCACAAAACATCTTTCAAAATGGTGTTGACTGACCCATTTGAAATTCCAAAAATATCAGCAAGCTCTCTAGTAGTCAATCGACGATTTTGCAGCACCAATTCTTTGATTTTATTGGCATGTAGCTCATCAGTAGATGTTCTTGGTCGTCTTTGATGTGGTTCGTCTTCAACGCATTCTCGACCTTCTTTGAACAATTTGTGCCACTCGCTCTTGGCATTGACTGCTCACCAAAGGCCTTCTGTAACATTCTGAATGTTTCGGCGGCCGATATTTCATTTCGCGCACAAAATTAAATGCTTCTTTTGTGTTGAATAATTTCAGACATTATAAAAATCGAAGAAACAACTTTTCTTTGTTCGCAAACACAAGCGTAACTACTACACCAATTGACGAAAAATTTTACACATATGTCAATAACAGTACTACCAACTTTAAAATAAAAACATTTACCCGAATCGGTAAACCCGGGAATGTTAAATTAAAAAATCTTACTCATATTTGTGCACAGCCAATTAAAAAGAAGGACATTTAAAAAGAAAATTAAACATTTCTGAGAGTGTCAATAGTAGGCGTATACAGACCGGGGCTTCTGGGCACTTTTTTCAGGGAGTAATATCTCTTAACTGCTTTATTACCGGATCGGCTGCTGACTAAGTATTTGCCGAATAAAGAATCTTGCAAAGATTTCTTTCACAGAGTAGCTACTTATATGTACATAAGTATTATTTGCAGTTTGTGAAAAGCAAAAACTGTTGTCTTCAGCAATGCTTATTTAACTGGATTATTGTATTTCCTTTTTATGGTAAAAAAAGCAACTCGTATTTAAGTGAAATGTGTTTTAAGCCTAACAATTATCAATATGTTACTTAATAGCGAATAGCCGTGGTCATTTAGTGGTTTCATCACCTCTCAACCGGCAAGAACTAACCATTATGGCGCAAAGGATTAGTCGGCACCACAGCTATTCTCATCACCACTATCATCTTATTTATTAACAGGCATTTGCTTTTCGTCGGCAAACAAGAAGGGTTCTTTGTTTGTTAGGCAGATCCAAGTGCGTACTTTTATTAATAAACACATACACGAATATTTTGTTTGTCCAGATTTTAACTTCCACTACATTGCAGCTGTGCTTTGATATGTACGAGTATGTATAAGTGTGTACGTGCTTTTGTTCCTTCCACTTCCGTAGTTTGGCCTGAACGGTTTTTGCTTGGCTAGCAATTATTTTTACCGCTTTATGTTATGCCACATAACCTTTCGTTCGTCGATATTATAGCTAAGTGCCCGCATCGCTCACCTAAATACAAACGTGATTTTAGTTCTTTAGTTACGTAGGTGAAAGCTGTTGACTGGTCAGCTATGGTAGCTATGGACACTTGTAAAATCTAAACTGTATATGCTCCTATGTATGTATATTCTTAATGCATACATATACATAAATACACACATACATGCGTGGTCATTTATGTTCGTAGATAACTACACATTTGCGCATTTATGTTTTCCTGTACATTTTTATTGTAATTGCACTTTGTTGTGATTTTTATTCTCTAACTTCGTTTTAAGATTTGTACGGCATGCGCCAATTTATATAAGGGTGTGTCGATTTTATTAGGCTTTTCATTAAGCAGCATCAGTGAACGAGCATGAGAAAAGCCGTCGCAGCAGAAACTTGAAAACAATATAAAAAAAAAAACAAATTTGAAGTTTTGTTGCAAGGGTGAATAAACGTCAAAATACATAATTAATTTTGTCACTCCTCTAATATCGAAAAAATTTATTAAATTGATATGCCCGCATCGATCACCTTTGAGACGGCGATATCCTTTAGTGGTGTGGAAAATAATTATCAGAATATATAAAATAAGGTGAATTCATCAATTCACAAGCACCACAGCTTACAGAAAAATTTTAGATGTAAAATGAAACGAAAAACTAAACAATAACAAACGAAAAATCAACATTACTTTAAATAAAAATCATTAAATTAAAAAATATGTTCTAACTTTTTTTTCAAGAATTCAATCCGTGAAATGGACATTTGCCGAAACGTAATATAAGTTATATCATGTTATATTATGTTAAGGTCTGTTTTGTTATGATATACCATATTAAGTTTATATTGTATGTCAAGTCACTGTTGTGTGCTGTATGTTGTGGTTTTATGTTATACACCCAACTCTATTTTTACACGGTTTCTTTTTACACGGATTTGAAGTTACACGGTTGAAAAATTTTTTTTTGTAAAAATTGTTTTATCTAGTACGCTTTCAAAATCACTGTTTTGTAATTATCTTTGTTTTTACAACACTAGGCAGCATTGCTGAAATGAACATACATAGCAGCGACGAATAATTATGTAGCTTTGTAAATATTTTTTCTTTATTTCTATTCTAATTTTTCTGTTCTTAATTCTGGATTAACAAATTTCTTTTGTTTTTTGCTTGCTCTACCAATTTTTCACCAGTATGAATTATGTATTTTAAGTTTTAATGCTCAATAAAATGCCATATGAACATACAATTTGTATGCATATCTGAAATTCTATAGTTTTCAACATTTTTTACACGGTTTTTCGAAGTAAATATAGTTCTTTATTTTATCTTACACGGTTTTTAAATCACATGGAACGTATCCCCCATTTTACTATAGGAAACGCCTCTTTTTTGACACGGTTTCTTTTTACACGAATTTCTGAGGAACGTATCTACCGTGTAAAAAGAGAGTTGGGTGCATAATTTGATTCGACGTGATGAATGTAATTGAAAGATGTAAGGTGATGTCTTTGTGTGGTGTGATGTTATATTGTGTGATTTGTTATGTTATGATATGGTAAGGTACCTTTGTTGAGCATCATGAACATCCAAATCTATAGCCTATCTATCGCAGTCTAGGCTCGCAATTTGTGACCACTTTTAATAATTTAATATTCAAATATCTATACGGCCGTGCTCCCAGTTTCACATTTCAATTCCACAATGTGATTTTAAAAATTTCCTGTGAAAGTGAATTAGTGTGCTCCCAATTTCACACATATCGGTTATCGTTGTGGCAATTCACAAACAGCTGTTGTTGAAATTTTGCTTTCGGATTCGGCTATGTATGTTTTTTTGAGCAGTCATAAGCAAAACACCTAAATATACACATATTTCAATGAATAACTAATAAAGAAATGTCATAAATGAGTTCAACAAACAGCAAAGAATATTTTAAAAATTATTCCAATCGAAAATAATTAAACATTCACCCACTTTTTGTCATTTACTTTTCATTACATATTTCACATACAACCAATCATTCGGATTCGATTCACAAAAATTTATGTACATAAATGTGAAATTGAGAGCACCAAACATGTGATTTCAAACCGAATCCACAGGGAAATTTGTGAATGTGAAACTGCGAGCACGGCTGATAATTTTTCTTTCAAAGATCAAAAAAAAAAAACACAAATTGTGCAGCTATTATCGTGCTTATATAACTCAATACAGTAACAAAAAGATATACCGGCATTATACTCGTATAGAAGGGATATAAAATTGCCGAGTCTTGTCTTTACCAGTACCGAAATTATTGTAACCAGTGCAAATACAATGTCTTATGTGTTTAATTAAAACTTTTTGGTAATTTGTCTTCAAATTGCAATTTTAAAGCAGAAAAAAATTATCAAAAGTCATTACAAAATCGTTAATCAAATTTTTTCAACTTAAAACATTAGATATGTCAGGGGCGTTGGCAGAAGCCAAATAAGGATGGGGGAGAGGAGGATGATTGTATTATTTATTAAAATTATTTATTTATTATTAAAATTATGAAGCAAAAAAGTGCCTTTACTTGCATTTAAAATGAAATACATTATAAAATATTTTTAACGATATCGGATAAAATAGGGTTACGTTATATTACATTTTTTTTGTTATATTTAGTTTATCTTTATAACTCTTATCGAAAATATCATGAACATTGTCTATGCAAATTTTGTTTAAGACCACCCTAATGTTAAACCTAACTTTTTGCATTTGCTGCGTTTCGCAACAACAATTCCTTGGTCAGCTTCGGTTCATATAAATGACTGGCGGCTACCCACACATTTGCTTGCCTCTTCGTCTTGTATAGGTAAATATAGCTAACACAAATTTCTTGCCTTCCATTGAATCGTCCTCGCTCTATCTCATTTTTATAGCTCAATAAAATTTTATTGCTGTCCGATTTTCACGAAATCAGCACAGCATAATTTTCCACATTGGGTTTTCAATTGCTTGTAAACTGTGAAAATTGGAAATTGTTTTCCGGAATAGCCTTGCATGGACGCCGCCTTGAATATGGACATATGTACTCATACATTGGTTTGAATATATGTAAAAACTTAAATGTGAATGCAATTGCAAATGGTAAATGTCTGATCGAGTTGTCTGATGTCAAGAAGGATACAAACATTGTTGTTGTCACTTTGTATCTGCATTATTATGGTCAGGTTTTGTTGGCAGTGCTATTGTGAATCAGTGTTGTCGTTTTGTTTTAATTAAACAAAAAAAAAGTTGATGTTTAATCAAACCTTTTAAAAATATGAACAAAGTGAAATACTTTTTTGCTCGCGATTTTCTTTGATTGGAAACAATCATTTCAAAAAACAAAATTAAACAAAAAATTTGTAAATGAAAAATGAAATACATATTTATGCTATTTTAACTGTTAAAAAAAAGCTAAATAATTTTCGAATTTGGAAAATTTTTTTACTTTTCAATTTTTTGCACTTAACCCACCATTACAGCTTAACTGTTGCTGCTGTTGCTTAGTTGCTGCTATTAATTAGAAATACATATCCATTGGGTATTGGTATAGCAATTTTAATTTGATATTTCTGGTATTTGATTTCATTTATTATGGGAAAACATTAGTACACCAAGATAATAATATCTTTAATAGTACAACAAGATCATTGACCAGAATAATTTTGTGTTGATCACCCAACCTGAGAAGATTTTACTGGCGTTCCAATTCGAGCATGGCAGTTATTTAATTAGAACATTTTTACATGGAACTTATTACTTTCCTATGTTCTCAAGAAGTGTTTATAATTAATCTTGAAATTTTATTTACTGAACCGTTAGACATTATTCAAGTGATATCATTAGAAAAAATGGAATTTTTTTCTGAGCATAAGCAACTGAATTTCAGAATCCGCCAAACTTGTATGTACATACAATAGAAATTTTAATGTGAAAATTTCATTTGATTTTTAAGAATTTTCATGTTAAATACTTGTCGTAATAATTGTTTTTATACGAGTATGTATTTAATACCATAAATAGTTGGTGATGTTATATTTTAAAATTTTCTGTACAGTAAATGCGATCTTAATTAAAAATTAAAAGTATTGAGTGTGTTATCCTCCAACTTGGACTTCAATTTGTTGCATACAAAACCTGTTTCGTCCCTATTATCATAATTTATTTTATTAGAAAGAAATTGTATGCCATTCTAATTTTGGACACTCGCTCGTTAAAACTTGCTGAAATGTATCTTTGAGACTTACTGCCTTATCCACCTCAACCACCGCGCTTTGTTAGTGTTTTAAATATCGCTTCATACTTAGCCTTATTTTCTAAGCTTCAGAAAGTCTCATTTAAGATTATATAATTTATTTAGATTAATTAAAAAGTGTATACATCTGACAGGATTGTCCTCAGCTGTTTGATTCTTGAACCGAGTTTATTAAAGAATTTATTACTCAAAGTAGATTTCTTAATTTTTATTTTCTCAGCATAAAGTTTAAAGCGATGCCACATTTAAAAAAGTCTATGATGCGAACACATTAAGCTTCAAGAGTAACTTTAACGGAGACGGAGCTGTTTTATCAATTGTTATAAATAATGCTTTGTTTCGTTCTTGAAAGTAAGATACTTATGATAAAAATTTGAATAGACTAATCCCAGGATATTCGGGAGTTAAATCCCGAACATTCCTAGTATTGATCACTAAAATCTTAAATTTAAAAACTAAAATTAATTTGAATAATTTAGTTGCGATCAGTTCGAATTAGTATTGATGATTTTTTAGGCTTGTCTGATCTATTAATTGTTGATTAATTTGTTTGTAAAGGCATTGAACTCTCCATGTTCTGGAGTTGATAACTAAATGTACATGTCCGAGTATTGCCGTAAAAATTATCTTAGTTTATTTAAAATTATTTTGTAATGCATTTAAAGCGGCGTACAAGCCTTAATTGAGGCAATTAGCAAATTCCCTTAACAACACACAAAAATCAAAATAAAATGTGGAAACCTCTGCGCCATAATCCATAGTTGAGGCTATGTCTATATCGGGTATTGCAACAGAAAAAATAACTTTAATATCAACATTTCACAGTATTGACATTAAAATGGAACACTTGTTTTGCAAGTTCCAGTGATGCAAGTCACGAAAAATATACGTACAGACTCTCATTAAGGACATGCAGGCTTTTAAAGTTCCCATATACGACCAACATATGTAAATACATATCAACATACATACACAAATTCATATATATTCATGTATATATGTATGTAAGTGAATAAATGCGCATTGTCAACACATTGGCGTGAAGCACCATCAAAGAGGAGTAAATGAATTTGGGCGAAACCATATGTCAAAAGCGCAACCACTCTGCCGAATGAGAGACTGCGAAATGTTTAATGTGAAAACGTTGAGTGGTAAGTTTAAAAATGTCCAGTTGGAAAAACTCGTCACACGTAAGAATTTTTGGATTTGTGTTATGTACTCGTTTTATTATCTAAAAATAATAATAAGAATAACAATAACAAATAATTATTTAATGCCAAATATATACAGCGTATTCCTAAGGTGCCGTTGAGTGTCGTATTTTCGTAAAATTATAAAATTTAAAAAATTCCATATTGTGTTAGTTTACGTCCTTTTTCTATGCAATGCAGTAAAAACAACAAAAATACATTCGAAATTGTTAATGACTTTACAACTTTACGACATTTTATGACACATTGCGAATACCCTTATAATAAAAATATACTTGCTCCAAAATGGACGTCGTCAAAGAAATTTTCCGAAATTCTAAAAAATACACATTTTTCCTTAATTTCAATGGGAGTGAATTCGCCACATTTATTAAACAATGTGACGAAATTTAATATCTCTGTTGTATGTGCAATGGTTACATAAAATTGATCAATAATTTCATAGAACATTAGGAAATATGTTATTATTTTTTTGTAAATGCAACTTGCATTATATTTTACTTAGAAACTTATTTAATATTAAACTTTTTTCTGTTTTTTTTTTACCTTTTTTTATTTAAATCTTTAAATAGTGAATTTATATTTATGCTTTTGAAATGTTTTATGTTTTGCAAAATTATAATTGATGAGCTCGGGAAGATTTTAGGGCTTGTTTTCCAAGGCGTGAAATAAAAACAATAGAAATGGTATTAGAAAATGATTTATTATAATATATCCTTGAACTTAACTTTCCAACGTCTTTCGCCTGTGAGGATCGCTAATAGGAAACAATCATCTTCAGAAAATTCGAAATTGTGAGCAGAGCTTTTTGACGAAAGTGGTAAGCGAGTGAACAATAATTTTTAATAGATTCAAGATTACCGAGTATATTTATTTATGGCATTCCCTTATAGGAAAATGTTAGTGTTTCCTTTTTTATAATTTTTTTTTTTAATATTTCTCATTTAATTCTGGTAAATGCTTCCACAAAAAATTATCATATTTAAGTTTCGGTTCGGCGCGGTAATAATTTAAATGTAAATTATATGTATTTAATAAAGAAAATTGCTTTTACGAAAATATAATATATTGAATTTTTAAAAGTGTCTGTGCAAACATTTTGTAAAATGCTTTAGATTTTATTGTAACAGCTTTTTTAGTAAGGCCATTTTAAGATAGACGGAAGGAAACAGAAAGCGAGCTGCTAAATTTTCCTGTGCATTGAATTCGATTATTATAATTATTTACTGAACACAAACATTTTTTGACATTGTATGTACGCATTAAAAAAACTTGAATTGTTCCTATAGGGTTTACTCATACATTCCTCTGTGTGTGTTCGTGGTGGTACCCAATATTTACGAGCCGGTTGAATGTAAACAGCACGCGTTCATAAACGAAAAGAGTTTTTAACATTAAAGAGAATAAATATGTAGGCACTCATTTGACTGGAGAAATTGCAGTTTAGTGCAAAACGCAAATGATGGATTGGCTGAAGGATGAGAAAAATGGTCATCGGCGGACGCTCTACAAAAAAAAGTTTCTTTTACAAAAACCAAAAAAAAGAAATACATTACATGTTGACTGTCAGCGATGAGTTCCAGCTCTTTGTAATATAAATCCAACCTCGAAGAACAGGGTTAAACATCGTGAAGACATCAATGAACTGTCTCGTGTGAAAGTATTTTATAAATGCGTCTCTCGACATCAGCAGTCGGCATTAACGTACAAGTGACTTTATTTGTAGGAAGAATTCAAGACGCGCACCGTAAAATTGAGGAAAAGTTGGGCTAAACTTGGCGGGAGGCTATCGCTTTCATAGGACACAATACATTTCATATTCATACATTGGTTCATACATATGTACAAATGTACATACGTACATATACTTTCATGTATGAGCTTGTGTTATTTTTTTTTAGAATTTAAACATTTTTCAATTACAGAATTTCTTTTTTTTTACTTTACATGTGAACATTCGTATTTATGGTCGTAATGCATACTTTCATATGCACGTCCATACAAGCATATATGTATACTCGTGCAAGAATGCAGGGTTTTTGGGATGAAAAGCTCCGGATGCTCTCCATCTCGCTACGTGCACATAAATATATATGTACGAGTATGCAGAAATGCGCTAGTTTTGATGTAACCTCCAAATTACAAACATGCATACGTTCAAACATTTATATATGTACATTCGATCTCCTTTTAACGCGGTTCTTTTTAACACGGAGTTTTTTTTACAATCCCCCATTGTCTCTTTTTACACGGTTTTATTTTAACGCGGATTTTTTGATCAACGCTTTTCTTACCCGGTTCGCGCAAATGATGAACGTTTAGCGAAATTTCGTCGTAGATTTTAAAAATGCTATGGAGTGCTACCGACATGCACAAAGAGAACCCACTGCGCTTATTAACAGATTATAATCTGTTATTTTAAGAACTGAAGAATGGATATATTCGTCTTTTAATATAATTTAGGTTCTAGGTGATCTCAATATCATTTTTTTTTTAAATCCTGTAATACAGAGAGTTTTTAATATGTGCCAAAGCATAGCGAATGTGTAAATATGTAATAAATTTGTTTATTTTCCCAAATATGGGTTTCGGATGGATTTTTCGCAAAATAGGAACAAATAAAAAAAATTTGAACTGAAATGTGGTTATTTTTACGCGAAAAAATTTTTGTCCCGGTGAAGCGCGTTAAAAAGAGATCAACTGTATATGTCTACATTGAGCATATCTAGGCAAATGAGTTGGTAATTTATGGTGTAAATATTGAGTTGAAATCATAGCCGTGAAGTGTTCAAAGAGCTACTCATACTCATGCGAGCTCAACAGAAAGCTCACGCAAAATATACACGAACGAGCAATAGATGGTAAAATGTACAAACAGCACTAAAAAACTGAGCCGCCACGTGATAGCGATTGGAAGTTTTCAAATTGCTATTCAAAGCTGTTGTTTGTTTGTTTAGTCAACAGTTTGTTGCCGGCATGTGATTCACTTACGGGCACTTTTTTATGTTCATCAATTATTCTTTTTGCAATCCAACAGTTATGCATGTTTGAGGAAATTACATACCGAATTGTAAGAGGAAAGGGGGAGGAGTCTTGAAATAGAATTGGTAATGCCTGTGGTGTGTGAAATCTTATTGTGAACGCATCCTTGTTTTTTTTTGAGATACATATAAATACTCGTACATGTGTAGCTAGGAAAAAAAATGTAAACACATATTTTCATTCTCTTTAAAGCAGCGATCGGCACACTTAGCATTTCCTATAGCTTTTACTCTGTACGCTATAAAACACTTATACTAGCGCACGATGTTCAGCGTTTTGCAATTGTGTTGGTGCCGCAAAGCAAATCAAGACAGTTGCTGTTCAGCTTTCACCAAGGCAAAACCTCGCTGCGCAACTTTTTTAAATACAAAAATATTTTACACTACAAAAAACATAAAAATTAGTGAATTTTTTTCAATGAAAATTTGGCTGGCGAGTCTCAATATTTAATATAATAATTTAGCATCTCTACCCAAAACAGCCAAACTTTATAGTTCATCTCCAATTCCAACTAAAATAGCCCAATTCAAAAATATTATTCATAATTTATCAACCAACTTTGCAGCCCGATTTCATGACTTTGATCAAATTCGTGGCATAAAAGACCTTCAGAATAACACACTTGCATGAAATATGGAAGAACTGTCCCAACCCTTAAGAGACGAAATTCAAAAAATGTTGACGGATTTTGATTTGCCTTGTTCAACTGGCAAACAATTTTGGAGAAATGTGAATGTAGCAAATTACTCTCATTCAAAAGAAGAAATTTTAAAATTATACTCCATATTCCGCACAACTTATAATTGCGAAACGACGTTCTCAACATTAAAAAACATAAAAACTAAAAATAGAAATAAAATGTCCAACAAACATTTAGATGACCTGCTCAGAATAAAATGCTATAATGAAGAAATAGACCGGGACCTGGAAAAAAAATAAAGTGAGCTTTTTATTGATTTGTCAACTTGTGCATTTTACTCAGTGTACCACCATAGTTTCCAACACAAGCATAGAGCAATAAAAGTATAGTTGTGTTAGTTGGCCGATCGCTGCTTTAAGGGTAGTTCTCTAGTAGATGGCGAGATATGTATGGTATGTAGTACGTGAATTAAAACAAGTAAAAAAAGGTTGTTATATTTCTCCAATATAAATTATTTTCACTGCTAAAATAGTCCTAATAATAACTAATATTTTCTAAAAATTTCAAGTCATTAGCTGCTTAAATGGAGGGGTTTTGTTGCTAAAGTCAATAACTGAAAAATCAGTTGTATGGGAGCTATATGTTATATTCCTCTGATCTTTCTGTCTTTCACTGCATATATAGTGTTGATAATAGTGGAACTTTTTGCTCGCATATACCTTATTGTCTTCCGATCTGGCCAATTCCAAATAGTTCAAACATTGAGGGACTTGTTTGCGTTTAAACAGACGGACAGACGGACGGACAGACGGACATGGCTAAATCAACTCAGCTCATCTTCCTGATCATTTCGATATACTTACAAACATCGGACCCAACTAAATATACCATTTCTATGAAAGGTATAAAATAGCCATATATTGATTTTTTCGCCATATCGGAACTATTTTATATGGACATTTTTATTGGTATTGTTTATAAAAATAAAGTGGTGTAGAACTTAAAAAAAAAATCTGAGTACACATATTTACAGTCCAATAAATTTCAAGTCAATAATTTGCTCAAACTTTGCAATGATTTTTGACAATTTTTATTAGAAAAAAAACTTGCATTGAATCGTAAATCTAAAATCTTTATAAAATATTGACGGTCTTGCACATGTTTAACTTATCGTACGATGGCCACAGCGAACGCATTGATATGCATGTATGCATATTAGGGATGTCGATTTTGGGCATTTAGTTGATCCTGGGATTTTCGAGATCTGAATACGAAATCCCGGGACAGTCCCGCGATCCCGAATTTCAAGAATTTTTGATGCGTAATTTTTAATTTGTCAAAAAATTTAACACGTCTGTAATCGTCGAAGTATACAAAATAAAATTTATATAACAGAAAAGAACGATTTGTTATAATGCATGTATTTTTTGGTCTTTTTAATAAAAAAAGGAAATAAACCTTAAATTTGACAAATATACAAAACAATTGATACTTCAAGTACATAAAGTAAAATTATTTTTAATCTCTGTTTGAGACCAATATTATATATTAATATATTACCATTCAGTAAAAAAAAAAGAAATAGATCAAGTAAAAGTTAATTACATCACCCAGTCCATTTTGAGCGAGGCAGAATTATTCCTTATTTTGATCAAAATACAATCTTAAAGAAATTAAAGGTAGTTAACAAGCTATGCTGTTTGTCGATTTTGAACTCTCTAAAAGCTTTGTTTTGCCCTTGAAAGAAGAATTTTTAAGAACGATACAAAATTTTAAAAATAAATAGCTATTAGATTCACTGTTTTCCACAATTTAGGGATTTGAATAAACTTATCCCGTGATATTCGGGAGTTAAAAATGGCCAGGGTACCGGAATTTCGGGATCCCGGGATTGACATGCCTTATACATATACATACATAAGTCCTGCTGTTAGCGGCTGCTCTGTCTTCTTCAATTCAATTTGTAATAGCGGAAGGTGTCCTGAGTTTTGTCTTTTCCTTTACACTCGTCTTCATCAAATTTGTTTTGGCACTTATCAAAAATTGAGCAGGGGTTGTCTGTTAGTATATAGACATATTCAAAATTTATGAATAATAAAATAGAAAGATGTTCGGTCATTCTTTGTCAAATTCGATTTTGTGATATATCGGTTTCGGGGTTGTGCCATCTTCAGTGCCGTTTTCGTTCAGAGTAGTTGAGGTAATTTACAATCTAAGACACATGTTATGAACCAGCTTGAATTTAGAGGTTCCATTTGACAAGCAAAAGCACCGCGAACACGGTGATTCCAATATAATTCCACATTCACTAAAAATAAGAGTCCTTGCACTTCTTAACTTTGTTGAATCGTTTAAAGGTTATACAATTATTAAATTGAGATATAAAGCTTATAGCACAATTGTGTATGCTTTCGTGTTTATTTAAAATATTGTGTTAAGTAGGAAAGCAAAAGTATGTGCATGTGTATGTATTTAGCTTTGGTTTTAAATTATGCCACTGGCGAGGGCTTCTGTTAACAATTTAATTTATAAATTACATTTTTTTTTAAATAATTTGGGGTTATACATTTAAACATAACCTTTAATATTTGTAATATTTAAGTAATTTATTCTATCATATGTTTGAAGAGAGACAAGTGCGACCATTCCTCCATTCCTTGACCACCATTTTTATATGCAAATCGTATTGACCGACTACAAAGAAAATCCATTAAATTCCCTGCTATTAAAAGAAAGAGAGTTTTTATGAAGCACTTTTTTTTACTTGCAACCGCAAACAACTTATTTAATATATCATTGCTCAAAAAGCAAAGTAAATTTACTTTCCTTAAGATGAATAATAATTTTTACAAATTACATCAAGCGTTTAATTAAAATTTTTTCTTTTATCAGTTTGTTTGTGTAATCATTAATTATGTATTTTTGTACATATGCATATGTATTGAAAGTAAAGATTTCCAAAGGGATCTCACTAATCCTCAATATGAGATTGCAAATGAAATTGTATACATAAATAAAAATATTATAAGTCTTATGTATAAACATACGAATGGTTTAATGTGCAAATTTATAAAAATTTAAAAAATATGTATATATCCTTTCCACTAAATAATTTGTTTCGGTTTCTGAGTAACATATATGCGTACATTGAAATTTTCAAACACTTTAAAAGGAAGGTTTAAAGCTACCTCGCCAGGAATTAACCAACAAACCATTTATTTCGATTATATCATTAAATGAATTTCTATACTTTGAAAAACATTAAAATTCCTTTAGTATGCTTCAAGTTCGAAAAATGTATATTCCCATTCGACTGACATTCGTTGTTTAAAATTATTATATATCAGTGATATCGCGACCAATAACACGATCGAATGTGGTTCAAGCACGAACGCTTCTAATGTTCTCCATGTGGCTTTTGTTTCGCAGTTAATGAAGAAGTCTACATCTAGCACAAGCTACACATTCACATCTTCTGGCGATAAGGGTGATATACGTACGTGTATGAATTTTGCTGATGGGGTAAGATCTATGTGGGGTCGAGTTCACCAACATTCGACCCCAACCTCTTGATCTAGTTTTACGCAGATTTTTCTTTTCTTGTTTTGGTGTTTAAGAATAACTTCAAATGTTCCCCATGACTTTTAGAAGAAAAGAGAACAGGCATATTGAAATTCTCTTAACCGATGAATTCTCAGAATTTGTTTTGATGGGATAATAAGTTCGTGCGTTTATACATGTGTAGTTATCTTTCAGAGGAAAAGAGAAAATAAGTAGATTTTTATACTTAATGAATGTAAAATCAAGCATAAAATTGTGCTGAGTGTATAAGCGGAAAGGAAAGGAAAGTGATTCCAGGAAGACGCTTAATTAAGTAAAAAAAATTTTAAAGGGGAAAATTACAAAAAACAAATGAAGGGATTTAAAATAAAAGGAAATAGGCAATACCTATTAACGCATTTTCACGCGTAGCTGCTCTTACTTTTTCTTTCTTTATTTTTATCATATTTTTTTATTGCTTGCGTACTTGAAGTGACTAAACGATTTCCTGCCGCCCGCTGCCTGTTGATTACTTAGTATTTGCTCTTTTTTTTGCTACAATTGATTCTATAATACATTTTTCCTAGCATAGCAAACCAAATTGGCAAACAAGAAAAATAAAATCGAAAGTGAGAAAACTTAGTAATTTCTGGTGCTGGAGTAGAAACAGCATCGGTGTGCTGGAAAAAATTACTAACAAACGTCAAATGTATTACAAGTCATTGCTTTAATCAGGCGCTCGGTAAATCGTTTTTAACAATGACAAAAGATTCCACCGAAAGCGTCAGAAGGGAGTTGCGAAAACAAAATTTCTGTAAAAGCAACCAAAAAAAGGGTGACATTGGATTGTTAGAACCACAACAAACAATCGCATTGGCGCCGCCTCTGCGCGTGTAACCCTTTTCTCATTTATTAGGACATTCAATTACTTTTGTTATTTTTTATTTGTTGTTTCCGCTTTAGCTAAGCGTCATGCTCATTGTTTTTAATGGCTTCCTTTTTTGTGATTGCTGTAACCTTTCTTCCACATCATTTCTACACCTCCGTTTTCCGACACTTTTGTTTTGTCAGTTTATTTCAATTTTTACTTTTTTAACTCTAGAACACAAATAAACATGCACACACACACATTCACTTAAACGAATACGACTCTAAAACAAACAGCTAACAGTAGCTCAGAAAACTGAACGAAGTGGATTGTGCAGCAGAATGAGTGGGTAGACTTGTGAAGGTGAGCGTTGAAGCAGAAAGTGACAGCGACTAAGCGACTGTATGATGTAGCCACGACTGGAGCACGACTGGAGCACGACTGTGGCAGGAGCAGCAGCAGCAGTAGCTTTAAACCATATCAGTGGCCATAGTTGTTGGAATGTTTTTTGCAGTTCCTCAGAAGTGTCATCGCAGCAGTTGTCACTACATAGCTGGCTAAAACGAAGTCGACTTGTTGGTCGCTGACTGCTGACTGCCGAACCAAAATGGGATTTCCAATTACAACACGTCTCACTGACCAAAAAAAAAAAAACAAGGTACAAAAACAAACTACATTTCAACAGCAAATAAATGGCACAAACTCTAACTAGAACAACTGCGCTTTTGCAGCAAATAAAAATCCATCCAAGTTGGCAGCAATGCACCAACGCTTTGCCATCACCCACCAAAACTAGTAACTATTTTCACAGCATTTACGCCTGCTGGTTGCTCATTTTTTTTGTCCCTGTATTAAATGTTGCTTTTTATTACAATTTCAGCATTGCAAGTCCACAGAAAATATAAGAAAAACGAAAATGGGAAAATGGGAAAAGTGATTAAATTAAAACAAACAAACAAAGTCACAGTCAAAGTCTAACGAAAGATGGATGAAAAGTGCTGCAAAATATTTGCAAATCAAGCCAAATTGAGTACACAAGGAATATGCACAAAGGACGAGGAGCTATTATAGCTGATGTAAGTGGCAAATGACGAGTTTACTTGTAAGCGAGCAAAAGCAAGAGGCGGTCAGAAGTGTGGATAATAGCATCATCACCGGAAATTTCTTCAATTAATTATTTACTTGTTTTCATTTGGTCATTTTCCTTTGACTCTCTTCTTTGATGGGTTACAAGTTCAGCGTTATACATACGTGTACATACATACATGTCTACTTACTTATATATGAACAAATTCAGTGCATAGTTATCTTGTATTTGTGTATTTTATTGCTAGCACGTTTGCTATTTGCATACCAATTTGCTTAACATGCACAATAAAGAAGTTAATTTTGATGGATTTTATCGGAAGGTAAATATATTTTATACAGAGATATAAGATATGTATATGCAACTTGGCATGCTGATTGAGACTGGAGGTGCACGACGGCAATACAAAGTCTCGGCACTCATATCGATGTTGACAGTTACAAATTTGAAAAAGTTGAGAACTTTCTGCGCCGAGCAAACAGCATTAACACCAATAAAAGCGTCAGCCTTGAAATACAAAGGAGAATCGCTCTGGCCAGAAAGTGCTACTTTGTACTGAGTAGGCAATTGAGCTGTAAAGTCCTCTGGCGGCGAACAAAAACCACACTCTATATGTCTCTCATTATGCCCGTTATCCCATTGTATTGCTCAAAAGTAATGACGATGACAATATCAGGTAAGAGGGTTCTTGAAGTATTCGAAAGATTTATACATTTCGTACATGAAAGTAATCTAACAATTGTTAGTCTTAGGCCCTAATAATTGAAGGGGAGCCGTTACAATTATGAATTGGGAAAATTCAAATGGCAAAATCAGCTCTAGAATGTTCGCAGAGAGAAAGAAGCTAATAGGCACATGAGCCAGCCCTTTATATTAAAATGGTCAGATAAATGCCGATGAAAATTTATAGTAGACCTATTATGCCTTGGATAATATGTATGTATATTGATATTATAGGGCTTAATAACTGCGCAGTTAGTTCTGCCTTCTCCAAACTGGATAGAGAGCGAAGCGAATGAGTTTGTAGAGGAATTTGTTTACTTAGGAACCAGTCAATATTAATGTCAGCCTGGAAATCCAGTTGAACAGAACTATTCAGATGAGAGGGCTCTTGGAGTCTTCGAAAGATTTATGGGTCTTTACTCCTTTGCGATGGCGAATACCGCAGAAAATGGAACGATGAGCTGTACGAGCTTTAAAGATTCAGCGACTTCGCTGGCCAGGTCATGTCGTTTGCAAGGATGAAAGCGCTTTAGCTCTGAAAGTATTCGAAGTGGTACCCGCTGGTGTTAGTAGAAAGGAAAGGGGAGACCTCCTCTGCGTTGGAAAGCCAAACCGATAAAGGGACTGGGGTACCCTTGGTATTTCCAAATGACGCCAGTGAGCGAAAGATAGAAATAACTGGCGTGCTATGCTAAGCTCGGCCTAGGCGGTTATCAAGCGAATTATATAATTAAGTAAGTAAGAAAGAAACATATATGGGACGGGCTTTTTATAAGTGATGGCAATATTTTTTTTTAGTGGTATAGAAAAAGACGTAAATTGTGGCTTTCGAGCAACAAAGGCAAAATATTATTGTACTTAACCCATTTTATTGGCTATTTAAGCATTTATATTTTGCCTTAGTGCAGTTTTTTCATGAAAGGAATCGTCATTTTATCCACACAAACATTTTCTTCTTTGGATATTGGGTATTTCTAGTATTGTATATTGTTTTCGTGTAAATGTCTTGAGAGAAAAATGGAATTTCTGTCGACTTTGACCAATATATATTTTCAATCTATGGTAGCCTAATGTGCCAATTGTTTTCTCTAGTCCAATAAATTTTAGAAACTCCTCCCTGGAATAATTTGTTAGATTTTCCATTCTTCAATAGTGCTGATTGGTTTGTGGCTTGCACAACTTGTTTAAGAAATTTTTCCAAAAAATACTCCAAAAAATATTCTAAGGGAACATTCATTTCTTCTTTTTTTGGTATATTAGAGTTAAAATAGCCTCTGTAGGGGTCAATGCTACTTTCTTCAATCAAAAGTCATAATTTTTTTTCGAAACACAAAAGCACGGTTCAAACAGAGTGAGAAAATTTATTTTTTTTCTGATGTCTCTGGTGCTCAATCCAAAAACAAAAAAATTTTTGCAAATTTGGTTTACTATAAAAACGATTTTTGTATAGATGCAGAGTTACACCGATGTGCATAATTTCAGATTTATTTTATTTATTTATTTATTTATTTATTAAATGAGAAACAACAATACAATTGTTATTGCACAGCAAAAGAGGAGCACTGGCTGCCAGGGCCTACGGCTCGCTGGTATGATAAACAGTATTATGTAAATAATAAGTATTGGATATAAAGGTATAGGACTGTTAAATTGGAATGATAGCTGAATTTATAAAAAATACATTACTTAGGTCTATCGCTACTGGAAACTAAATTACTTTTCGAAGATTAGTTAAATCAAGGTATTTGGCAATTTTCTCAATGTTTTCGGTTGAAGTGGTTTCTAGGAGATCGATTGGGTTGTTGCAGTTGAATATGTTACTTCTGATAGAGTTGAACTCAGGACATTCGCTGAGTATGTGTTTGATTGAAAGTGTTGACGCAAGACAATACTGACAGGATGGGGGACTGATACCGGATAGCCTATACGAATGCGTGGCTATTGTATGCCCTAATCGTAGTCGGACAAAGGCTTTAATATCGTTTCAGATTTAATTGAACTTTTTTGGTTAGGATACGTACTCGTTTGTATTGCTAATATTTAAAAATGTGTTCTTCAGGCAATTTTCAACTCCGATTACTCTGGAGCTTTAGACAAAATCTAAACTGCTGTCTTATCAAAATGTATGTTTGTATTTAAAAAACAAATGGAAGAATATTGCATCTTCCAGCAAGATATTCATGTTTAAAGTTTTATTTTGGAAAGGCTTAATCAAAGTACTCGTAGCATAAAGTTACTGCAGTGACCTTAACAAATTGAAAAATCTGTGAAGCATTATGAGGCGTGAAACTGCTGGGAAAAGGTTTTTCGTGGTGCCTTTGTTGGGAATAAAAATTAAGAAAGTTTGCGAGAAACGACATCATCAAGCCCAAAGAAATTTTCTACAGCTTTCATTTTGCTCGCTCGGTTTTTGAGTGATATTCGTAGATAATATTTTGGCGTTATCGAACGCCTACTTGCAAAAAATAGGAATACATTTTACAAATGTTTGTTTTTGAAAGCACATTTAATTTTATCTATATCTAATCGAGTTTCAGCACACTTTGTCTCAGAAAATGTGTGTATCAGACTTTAATTTTTTTTTTACGGAGAGTTAAATAAGTGAACTCCAACTAACTTAAAATTGATAAATTTTTCAGACTGTTATTTTTCGAGAGCATATATGTGTACGTAGGTGTGTAGATGGAAGTAAAATTGATCATTATTTCAGCTGCAATGGCAATGTTAAAACATTCTACAATGAAAAACTAATAAAAATAGTCAAAAACATACGAGTATGAAACATATTTGATTTTCATTTGTGACAACACAACGTGTGTAACGAATTGAAAGAATGTTGAAGGGGATAAGCAGAAAAGGGAGAACATATTTTTTTTTTTTGGAACATTATGCATAGGCGATTGTAAAAAAAACTCCCACAAACATGGTATTCGCGCTTCAGTGAATTTTATTTTAATTAAAAGTCAACATCGTTGAAAATGTATGAATAAACAAGGTGTGTTCAAAAAGTAAGGTGAATTTTCAATTTTATCAAAAACTTTTTATTTATTTATCAGAATTAATGTGGTTCAATATGCAAATGCTTCTTACTCAAGCTCAAAGCACTTCTGATGAACGTACACATGTACGTATATGTTTAATGATAAGCTTTTCGCAAGCTTTTATATTTGGCCTTTGGTTAATCAATTTTCAGCGCTTATCATAGCCAACAACTAAATTAAATTAGTTTCCATTCGTAATTGAATTGGATTTGCTAATACGCGCAATTCATCGACCACAAACTGCACACTTCAAAATATACAAAGCACCTATGTATGTACAGAAGGGACATAAAGTATTTAATAATAAAAACTAAATAAAATAGTTTCTGTAATAACAAAAATCCCAAAGTGGGATCCAGAAAATAATACAAGTTTAATTACATTTCTTTGTTTAAATTTTTTCAAGACCATTTCACAGTTTAAAAACGTCCCGAGCGTGTAATGCGATCTCAGATAATAAAAAGAGAAGATAAAGCAATGAAGAAGTTGTAGGCAGTCTAAGCGAATAAACCTTTTTGAGGCAAGATTTCGCTTTTATTCTTGCTCACTAGTCGCGTAAGTTTGATTTAAATTCGATGCATTTTTCTAGATTTTTTCACAAAGTAATAGTTCACTAAATATGAATTTTTCGAAAATGAGTGCAAAATCAAACATAAATTTATGCAACATCAATCTTTTTGCTGACCTAAATATTTGGTATTCTGCTTACTCAAAAACTGCGAGCCAAATTTTATTTTAAATTATTAAATATTAATTTCCATACAAAATTTGTATCTCCAATGATGTGATGTAAGAAACATTTGTAAAATTATGTTAATTTTTATGATGTTGGTAAAATTTATGCAAAGAAGCCTATACTTTGAAGTAAACACTGCGAGATCAATTATCCATGAACAAAATTTTTGTTAATATTATGATCAAAATCTCTGTTTATATTTTTATAAAAACGTGCATAAATCTTTCAGCAAAAAATTTTTATGTTGAAAGCGGTTGTGTTTTACTTCACACAAAACTGATTGACATGTTTGCAGATTAAAATTCAATATTTGTTATGTCTTAGGATTGGATGTGGCCGCTGAGTTCGAGGTTCGAATCTAAGCTAGTGAATGTAAAATCTTAATCATAGAGAACGTTTTTTTTATAGCGGTCACCCCTCGGCAGGCAATGGCAAATCTCCGATAGTATTTCTGCCATGAAAACGCATCTCGTAAAATACATCTGCCGTTCGGAGTCGTCACAAAACTGTAGATCCCTCCATTTGTGGTACAACATTAAGACGCAGACCACAACATGGTAGGAGAAGCTCGGCCAAACACTGAGCTATAAAAGGTAGAGAGTCACTCAATGACTTTGATTGCGATGCTGACCATTTACTGGCATTATGATATCTTCATCGATATCGAGCTCCCAGCTATGCACTCGTATGTATGTATGTACTATAAATAATTAATTTTTTTAACAAACTTTTTAAAAAATTTCAAGCATAATATATTTATACAGGAAAAATCAATAATATTAAAATAAACTCCATCCCGTAATATCTTCAATAATATTCTATGTCTAACAAGGTGGCAACGCCGCTTGTAATACGTACAAATCATGCAATCAATCAATTAGTCTTTGTTACATAACGAACAAATATTTATTTTATAGATTAAAGGAAAATGGCATTATGAAATTAATGTGAATATTGTATTTATGTGCTGCAAACTTTGTACAGTTAAGCAATTCGTTCTTGAAAATGGTTAGAAACAATTTCATTTTGAATAAAATATATCTAATAAATAAATACAACCTTTTAATGTGATGTAACTGACATTATATAGGAGCATAAATAAGTATTCAAATATTTTATTGATTAATATTTCTCTAAATTTAGTTCTACTCAATTCAAATTATATACATTTTAATCAAAATTTCTTTAGCTTTTTTTAATGAGCTTCAGCCACAAACGACATGTAATTTTTACCATCACCAAAATCGACAAATCGAAAAGCAGTTTAAAAAAATTCTGCAATGAAAAATTATGTACGAGTATGTAGCATACCTATGTACATGCACACATATATGTATAGTAATTAGTGCAATTTACTCAAAACAAAAAGCAAATATGGGAAAATGATTTGAAGCATAAATACTGGGACTAATCTCTAAAGAGTGTATTCCGGGATTAGTTTCTAACGGGTACAACTGGTCTCAAACGGGCGTATTTGTAAATTAGTGCTGTATTCATCTCTTTCGGTTTTAATTAACTATGCCTTGAAATATGGACACAATTAGGCAATGAAATTTTATGCGCGTCATTGGATTGTTAGCAGAGCGTTCGCTTAGCAACCCTCGAGCAGCCGGTTCGAATCTCACATGAAGCTATGATTTTTATTTCCGGTTTCATAAACGGACTGGCCGTCATTTATACTCATCCGGGTACGAGTATAAAATGGGACAATTAGTCTCTTTTCATAGGAGATGCTCGAACAAAAGGGAAGAGTTCATTCCATATAAAGAGATGAGAAGTTTTATTAGTCGCATGATCACTTGCGACTATTCCCGGACTCATCCTAGACTAATCCCATTTTATGCAGAGTATATCAACAATACATATACATATACATACGTATAAGAATCAAGAAAACCAGCTTATATGATATATATAAATGTACAATGAGCTGCCACTCGAAAAACTATGAAAATTGCATTATGTTTCAGGATATACCAATTCAAATGATATAAGATTTAAATTTAAAAAAATGCATTTTAAAGATGATAACGAAAACAAATGAATTATGAATCAGTTAATATCAAAATAATGAAAAGATCCTGGGTTTTAAAAGAACAAGATTTTCTTGTGTGATTCTCCAACGTAAATAGGTGACCCAACATAAAAAACTCTGCATATAAATACATATATTAATGATATTTAATGGAAAATAAATAAATGATGTTTTCGAAAGCTTTATTTTAAGTGTATATTAATTTATATTTTGGTTTCTTAAAAGATTTACATAACATAAAAACGTAGTATAAAAATAAATAACAATAAACTGTGCTAGCAGCATAGACATTCGGCTGAATAAAGCTTTTAGAATGCAGCGAGTTTTTGATTTATTTTGAATTATTATTTTTGTATTTTTTTTGAATGGATTTTTTAAAATGATTAATAATAATTGATAATTTTATTAAGTTCAAGTTTATAAAAGATTTGTATTTCGTAAAAAAATAACAGTTTTAGTGGTAGAAGTTATACTGCTATTTCGGAGATCACCACATCTCCACAAACAAAAATTAGTCTAATGAGAAGATGTGTGTGTATATTGTTAAAATAACGAAAACTCGTTTATGTTCATATACATTGGCATCAGCGCCTCTACCTTACTGCATTTTTTCAAAGATTTACTTTTTTACACCAAAATCCAACCTCCTAAGGAATTTTCGTTAACTCGAATTGAAGGATTTCTTTTTCAAAACACAATGGAATTCCAGACAGGATAAACATTAAATTCTCTCACATCGACACACACACACACAAACACATATGAACATATCACAAACTTGTTTTAACTGTAGTGACCAGCAGTGGCAAAGAAAAAGGATAAGGAAAAAAGCAAAAGGCACGAACAATGAAAATACTCATGTAACAACTACATATAAATATATGTACATATGTAAGTATATAAGTATGTATGTACGACTGTATGTTTCAAAGCAGCGGCAAGTGTCTTGTAAAGTGCTGCAAATACACGCACACACTTACACCCACACTCAGCCACACCTAAAAGAACAACACAAGCCGCAAATGAGGAAAATGTTCACTTGTTTTGAAAAAAAAAACAAGAAAATACAAACAAACAAAAAATTATTCTTGCAAAAAGTAAAACGAATGAACAAAAATGCGACAAGTAAACCGGTAATAGTGGTGACTTGGAAAAATTGAATGGATTGCGCTACTGCAATGCCGACGCAGTTACAAAAACAACCGCGTTGTCAGCTGAAAGCGCGCGGCGATCGGAAGGTAAACTCCGTCCTGGGATCAGCGTAGCGCAAAAGCAAGGAAAGCAGTGAAGTGTCCAAAAGACAATAACCAAAAAAAAATAGAGAAAAAGCACACGACAAGCATTGAAATTAAATGGTGAAAATACTGGAAAATGGCAGTTTGAATGTATTACAAGCGATATTCGATAAATGAGCGCAAAAAATTGCACACTTGTGCTAGTGAGCTGCGGGAAAATGAGTAAATCAGTAAGTACATTTGAAACGTATGTACATAGGTGTGTACATATGTTGGTGGGAATATTTGTAGGAGTAATAGTGTGAAATGAATGTCAGCGAAATGAAGTGGATTTTGTCATCATTGGACAGCTGCTTAGCACAAATGTATATCTATGTATGTATGTGTGTGTGTGTCAGGAGCGGATACAGGGGGAACTCAAACATTTTTTTTACATGTTTTGAATTTTTCGTAAACAATAGAATTCAAATGATTTTGGTATACATTATTGAACGAATTCTTCACAGGGTTTGAGCCAAGTGCGTGTTTGCAGGACAAGGCAAAGCCGAGACCTGCAATCGCACGAGGATTGAAAACATGTGAATTGTGTATTAATGTTCTTTATTTAAAAAGGCCATTAAAGTGAGTTCAAAGTCGCCGAATAGGATAAAGTAACTTAAGACGTCTCCCACATGTCACGAAACTCGTAGGACCTTGTCACTTTCATGTTTTTCCTTTGTTACGCAAGTGAACCATTCTCTCACGGTGCTTAGCAGTTAAACTTGCAAACATTTTTCTGTAGAAACCTTAAACCCGATTTCAAAGTCCAAGCAGCTGCAAGGAAAAGCTATATATCAGCTATACAAGTCAAATATATGAACATAACTTTTTTTGGAGATACTGCACACCCAAATCAATTACAGTTGAACGAAATTTAAAAAATACGAAAATTTTTATATGATTATAAGATATGGGTAGCTGCCACAACAAACTTGATTTGTCTCACGAAAAGCGTCTATAGCAATTTTCATTCGCCTCCCCTCAAAATACGTTCTGGATCCGCCCCTGGTGAATGTGTATGTGTGCACTTGTAGTACATTGCAGTTGCTCACAGATGATTAAACACTTTTTGTCGCTGAGCTGCACTTCATTTATCTGCTAAAGAGACTGTTGGCAGCTGAATAATACTTTTACGACTAATCTATGGTTGGAGAACATTTTCTTTTAAAATTAAACTTCTTTTTTTTTATTTTTTGTTGTGTTGTTTTTCATTTGCTATAAACGCTGATGTTCGTAGCTATTTTTTTTTCAATGTTGAACTGCATAAAATATAGAATGAAAAGATGATGGGGAGGCGATGCTATTTAAAAAGTTCATCAATTTATAGTCAATTTATGAATTAAAAACGTACCAAATTGAGTATGTTTTCGCGATCAGTTGAACGAAGCTATGCTTCTTTTGTCCTTGAAGTACGTATTAACCCAGAAAATAACACCGAAATGGATGATCATATCGACGCAGCTAAAATCCATACAGGCCTCTGGGCAGCACAAAGTGCACGAAAATTTACACTAGGAAATCTTGACGACGAAAATATATAATCACAAAAGACAGTCATGCATTTTGTCACACGACTCGTGCATGAAGGAAACAAAACACATTGTCCGTAAGAAGAAGAAAGTGTCCAAAATACGTGAGAGCGAGAGCTTGATATGGTATCTGAGAGGAAAAACGCCAGAAAATCAAATTAAAAAAAGTTTTGAATACCGTAGCGAATTCCTGTAAAAAAAAAAACGGTTGAACGGTTGTATTATTTGAAAGATTAAAGCCCACCTTCAATGCAGTGATTGGACGTTATCGGTGTGGGTTTAGAGCTGGTAAATCTACTATTGATGCTATAATATAAAAATTATAATATAAAAATCGCAGAAACAGAAATGACCAAAACATTTTAAAATTAAAATAAATAAAATAAAGCATTATCATTGTTATTCAGAGTTCAAAGAAGACTTTAGAGTACGCAGTTTTATAGCCCGATTAATTTTAGTGCAATGAGTTACAAATAGCCGCAACTCACCTTCGAATTTTGAGAATAATTATTTATTTTTTATCAAGGGATACAATTTAGAGCATTTCACTAAATTCAAAAGACACAAGAGCAATTCTTTTAAAGAGCGAGCAACTAACTAGCAAACTTTCGCACTCTTCCAAGGTCATAGTAATGACCGTACTTCTTACCGACAACAGCAAGAAAAACTAAAGTCCCCATGGCAAATATGTACCGTCAGTGTATGTACGAGTGAGTTTGCGAAGCCAAGCGCTTTGTATGCTCACTTAACAGGGGACTTGACCCATTTGTTTGTGCGAATCGTTACTCATCTGCATGACTATGTTGATGGCGATGATGAAGATGATGATGATTATAATATAGTATATCATAATCTCCACTATCCGAATATTTTTGTATGTGTGAATATATTGCAAGCATATGCGAACGTGCTAGTGAAATGTCTGCTCAACAAAGTGACAATTGACTTTGTTTGTATTAAGTTTAAGAATGGTTTTGGTTTGCTAGCTTTACCTCTCTCAAAACATACATACATATGTGTAAATATAAAAGAAAAAGTCATAATTTATTCCCTTAATAGGCTCTGACATGATTAATGACCACTCGAAAAGTAACAAGATAACTTTTAGTTGTTGTTTTGAGGTTTTTTCTTAAACAATTTTTATCAGATTTATTGTGTAGACCCAATTGTCGTAAATATTTCACCTATTTAAAATGCATCAAAATAATTTATCGTCACATTCTGGGAAGTTAAATCGACTCAGTTATTGGGAATTCAATAAAATATAATTTGTTTTAGAGAAATTACTAGTTCAAACATCTCACGTGTCTGTTATACCCTATAAAACGTGGTTTTTACCATTTCGATGCGATGTTTAAAGTTAATAACACAAATTTTGAATCTTCAAACAACGGTTTTGGCTGCACACTAATATGCTTGCGAAAATTTTATGTGTTGTCAATCGCTAATGTTTGACTAACTGCGATAAGTAGCATATATTAATAAAAAATGTTTCGTAATAGGATGGTCTAGTAAAAATACAGTCGGTATTGTTATGTACTCACCTCTTACAAAAGTTCTTCTTACACGTATATAACAAAAATATCTATAATTTTTTTTAACAAAAGAAATAAATTGACAATTTGTTTGATAGAATTAAATATCATAACTATATTTTAAAATGATAGGACAAAATTGAATACATATTCATATAATTTTTTAAATTCACATTAAAAACTAGTAAAGATGTATTAAAACTTAAGGAATCTTATAAATTTTAAAAATTTTGAGTATGAAATATGTTGTATATGATATTTATGTACATATGAATGTATGTATGAATTAGAAATATTTAAGTAATTTAAAACGATGAATTTGTTAGATGTTTTTGTTTTTATTTTCATTTAAGTTGATTATTTATTTTCTAATAATAGAATTCATTCGAAATACACAAAATCAACAAAGACGTTTACTAGTAAGTTGCCCATTTAGTGGAAATTATTTAAACGAATTTTTATTAGCTGTCCATAGGTTGCTCATACGCCACAGCATACTATAATTTTGGAACGCCTAGGTCCATAATGATTTGAAGTACTGAAGATATTTATTTTTTTCAAATATGATTTAGTTAAAAATTTCCGTTAAAATATTAGAAAATATCGACTTTATTAAACTCTTCTAATACGAGTATAGAAGCTTTTTGGTATGAAAGAGTTTTAAATATTATTATTAATTTTATAATACAAAAGTAATTCAGAATTCCTCTTTAATTCCGAAGACAAGGGGATCAGCTAACAGCCTAACATGAGTTATGTCAGAGAAAGACAAACTCACGAGTCTTGTCAATGAGTAACAATTAGCGACGTACCTCGGTGAGAATTTAAACTAAGAATCCGATTGCAAACCTAAGAAATATGCAAACAAAAAATATTTTGGATTTGTACTCAAATGTGTAAAGAGTGTCCTCGCATCAAAACTGCATAAAGTTTAATTATGACTAAACGCTCAAAATATTTGGTCTCACAAAATAGATGATTATAACGTTCATAAACACAATTTTTAGTAGATAATAACTTGACTAGAGCGTCACCTAGCGGATCCAGTTGCGAATCCAAACTATATTGGTGCTCACTCAAACATGAATTAAATCTGTAATTATTTTTCTACTCATTGCTTGAACGTATATTTGTATTTTTAATGTTTTACATTTTTCTACTATCTAGCTCACATGCTCTATTAATTTATACTCTTTTTTTTGCAGTCATCGCCTGATTTCAAACTTTTATCGTACACTTTTTAGGCACAAATTCAAAAATCTATATTATACGTTAAATGTCAAAATTGCCAGTCGCCAAAACCGAATATTTCACCAGTAAACTATGCACATATGTACGTGTACATATTTAAAATTTATTTAAAAAGAAAAAGAGTGAAAAATGTGCTGCAAGAAAAATAAATATAAATCGATGAAAAAAAGCGTGATATAGACATAAATAGAACAAGAGCATAGAACGAGATTTGAAATATTTTTAAAATCATAAAATTCGTAGATTACATGCAGCAAGTATTCTAACTAAATGCATTTTTTTTTTATTTAAGTGCTAAACAAATTAAAACTGACGTTTTTCTTTTGAAAAGGTATTTCTAGGTTTTTTTTTTAGTGCAAAACACACTAACAAGTCAAGCAGGACAGGATTCATAAATAGTTAGCATCCGATTTCTTCTTTTTTTACTTTATCTTTAAAATGTAATCTGTTTATTAATTACTTTTTTTGAACGGTATTTCTTAAAAAAAATTCTCTACAACTTTAATCATATTGGCGTGTGATTTTCCATTTATCATATCACATTTAATTGCGTTTGCAACTTTAATTTCGCTTATGTTTGATAAAATATTTTGGCAATCTTAAGCAAATTTTTTCGTCCCTATATTCCTAAAATAAAATGTTTGTACGGTTAATTATTTGTAATCATTCTCTACTGTGTTTACATTATGCGTGCAGAGTTCATTGCGAAGTCATAAAATAATAAATCTATTTGTTTATTATTTTCAAATTTGTATCTGTGCCATACATAGTTTAGAGATATCTGTATTAATTTATGACGGGTGGATTATGGGACGTCAAAATATAAAAAAAACTAAGAAAAAAATTTTGAATAGAATGAAATTTATCAAATTTAAATCATTTTGCTTCTGTCCATAATAATGTTTACATAAAAAATTAAGGAGCTTTCGTAACTCTCTTTTAACCGCAACTTATTGGGAGATAATAGTTGTATTTGGTATATTATTTGGCAATCAATTTCATGCATTATCAAATGCATTTACAATAAATACAATTAATAAACAAGTATGTATTTATAGATATTATTTTTTAATGTCATTTAAAAATTTAATAAAGTTGGAAAGTTGGGAAAATTCTATAGGAAATATTCGCAAAGTATAAAACCAAATTTATGACTATGCAGCTAACATATTAATTAAAAAAAACTTTTTGCACTTTACTCTAATTGGAACTTAAGCGGAATTTTCATTAATTTAAATGTGCTTATGAACCAAATACGCGTTTATATTTAAGCATGGTTTAAAGTCAGAAATATTATTTGTTTCAGTACAACAACGAACATAAATTCGAATTTCATTATGAATATGTGCCTCTATGTATATTGTGGGTAAGCGAACTTAAATGCCTGCCAATCAATACAGTTTAACGAAATTGATTGTTGCTAATAGGTATTGTAAGCACCAGCAGTTACCAATTGACTGGATATAATATAAAAATAATGTTTTTTGAATAAATTATTTTATATCCTTACGTATATGTACTTTATCTCTATACCTGATAAACATTATGACGAACGTGCGCTAGTGACCATCGAAGTCTAATATAAATAAATAGTATACTACAAATGAGAACCATAACATCAAACAGTGTGACCATCAAAAACAAAACAAAGCTAGTTTGATTAAAAACAAACGATAAAAAGATATAAAAAATGGAGCTTATCAAAAGTCAGCATTTACTTGACCCCATAATAATTTTTAAATTTCCAAATTTTCGTTTTAACAACGTTTGGACCGACGAAAAAAAAACGCTTTGAAATCTCGTTTTGTAGATTGTGAGGTCAAGGTGTCGCTTCGATCCGTTGATTTTGACAAAAGCCTCTATTAAAATTTCTGTTTAAAAAAAAATTAGGAAAATAAATGGTTGGTAATATTAATAAATTTGAAGTTTTCAAATATCTTCGATATGACAAAATAATGAATGGAACTTGAATTATCAAGTTTTTGTTTGATATATTCTACATTGCAACGCAAGCATGAGCAATGATAGTATATTGCCGATGTCGGTACGAGCATGGTATAAGTGCTTCAAATTTCTCATTATTATTATAAATAATTTTTATGAGGACTCTAAAAAATTATTTTAAAATATTTGTGGTTAGTTTTTTAGTGCTTGTTGAAACTAAGTTGAAAGGAAGTGTAATAGTTCATTTAAAAGTATTTGGGGCTAGTTTTTCAGTAGTGGTTGAAACTAAGTTGAAAGGAAGTTTAATAATTCCTTTCAACTTAGTTTCAACTAGTACTGAAGAACTAGCCCCAAATATGTTTAATAAAAATTGATTTGATATTTTTAATTTAAAATAATTTTATATCAGAAAAAAGTTTTGTGTTACATTAAATTGCACTAGTTTTAAGAAAGTTCATATTTCAAGTATTTTAAAGTTTGTTACTTTCCTGAAAGCTTTTTCTAAATACCAGCTGCTAGGCAGTAAAAACAAAAGTCAACTTAGTCTCGAAGAGCCTTATCTCGTCGTAATAAAAAATATTTTTTCGGGATTACAAATTCATAAAAAGGTGAAATAGGGATAGGAAATAGCGAGTGAAAAGCCATTGGTTAACGAGGGTTTCGTTTTGCTGAATAATTTCTTAATTTTCGAATGGAGAACAATTTGTTATAGTATAATCCATTGTTAATTATCGAAGGGATCTTGTAAGAGAATGTAACAAATATGGTAGCGGAATTCTTAAATGTAAATAAATTATTTTTAATCGTTAATTTTGTGTATGTATTTATTATTAATAAAGCTTCAGTTTTAAACATTTTTAAAATTCTAAATACTAAATTTCAGTTAACCATAACAAAAATTACCTTCAATTGATTGTGAATTATAGGTTCGTTTATCTGTAATTAAAAAGATAAAATATTTTAATTGTAAAATTCTTCACTTACAATTGAAATTCACAAGCATTTGCAGATATAATAAAGAGAGATTCAGAGAGAGAAAGAAAGATCGAGCTTGGTTGAAAAGTTGTTGACAGTTTTTTCGCTTAATGCAATGCAAACGTATTTATATAATTAATTTGCACAAAAGTGCCAACCCAAAGCACCAACGGAGTAAACTGTCTAACTATTTATGTTAAGTGCTCTAAGCTTCAAGTCGTTTTGTTTAGATACATTTCTAATGCTACCTAGATTTCGCTATTTATTTTCATCCATTTATTTATCTAGTTTATTTTATTTGTTCAATGCGCTTAACTAAATTATCTCTGTTTGCGTTCGAGCAATTTATACAAAAGGCAGATCCCCATAGATTGCTGTGACGCAAACCATCAAGATATCTAGCCATTCAGCTGTCTAGTTAAACATTACCCTATTTCCCTCTTACCTGGCGTACGCCTTTCACAACTTCTAAAGTCAAGCAAGCAACACCAAGGCCAACACTTCTCGCACAACCCTACACGCTTCGCTTCATCCCCAGCCAGAGTTCACTCAGCCATATCCCTTAGCCAGCACCAACACAATACGTTCGGTGGCTCAGAGAGCTGGCTACAAGTAGAATATTTTGATATGACAAATTCTCATTCCGTGCGTTACTTGTGAGGCAATCTTAAGAGAATTTGATTGAACTCATTTTATAACAGAGCACAACCCACTTACGTATAACAAAAACAACAAAGAAGACATGAAATTTGCTCAGTTTAGCTGCACATTAAACGCAAAGTAGAAAGTAGCTTGTGATGTGATGTTGTCGTTGCCGTTGCCGTTGTCGTTTATTTAACTGATGGTGTTTGCTAAGGTGCGGGAGCTGGGGCTTTGTATCCGTTATTGCGCATTGTCATACTTAGGGAACATAACAAATGTGCGATTATTTGTTGTTCTGCATATTTATGAGCGGATGAGTGGGTGAGGGGAGGTACAAGCACATTTGCGTGTATTAAATAGATGAAAAACAGTGATAGCACCATGGCGTATGAGTAACAGATTAACGCAATTGAGTGCGAATTTTGTAAAGTGCTTTGCGAATTAGACCTATAGAGAAAATAATGATTTCAAATTAGTATAAAATTGAATGAGTAATGTATTTTCACTCAACTAAAATTGAGGCAACCCAAATAGCTTTTGCGATTCAGGAAAGTTGGAACTAACGCCCATATTTCTCAAATCTCGAATCAAATTAACTTTTTACATCTATCACTATTGGATTAAGCCATAAGTATTCCACGTTTTGAGCAAATCCGTTTTTCTAGTTCTATAGTAGTTGAGCCATTACATTATAATCGTCCAATCAGGCTCCTGACATGAGCAATTAATCTGCCTTCTCATTAGCTCCAACCTTTCGAACGGTTGGGACCCAGACAAAAGAGATGGTAACTGAACGAGACACAGTGTAAAGTTCCGTTGCACATTGGTCGGGAGCCAAAACTCCTAAAGCACAGTGATCGAAGGCATATTTTTCTCAATTGTTTTTTTTTTTTGTCTTTAAATCGTTGCGCCATTCCGTAACCCCAAAGATAAACTGTCACTAAGTATGTATAAGTAATATACTCCTGTACCCACGATATAGTTCACTTTAACTTGAAGTTTCTTCTTACGACCACATGGTGAAGAGATTCCGTATTTGTTCCATCAAGTAGAAATAGGAACTTAATTTCACATTCGTATTACACTGATGAAGAGTAGTCTTGTGTTGTTCTTGCAGTCAAATGAGAAAAATTCGACCAAAAACATTCAGATCTTTTAGAAACCACCTTTTCAAAAATGTAGTATAGAATCTTACGTGTCATTAATTTGAAATTGCAAATGCAGTTTCTAGCGGATTATTTTTACACTTGAAGATTTGAATTTGACTTAGAACATCGACAAACAAAGTTGAGGAAACTTTACCCCGGTCGAATATGAACCTAAAAATACTCAGATGTTTTATCACATCCTTCAACAAAAACCGATAAAAAACAAAATCGAAACGAATTCAATCTAACAAAGTTTCGACTATGCAATCTCGCAAACCAGGTCTAAATAAGTATTTGGTTGTATTGGCATTTCGATAATTCATGTAGGGTGTATGCATTTTTTTTATTTTGATTTTCCCGGACCGCTCAAATATAATCCCATTTTGCAGTAATATAGATGTCCGGGAAGGAAAACATGTGATCCTTACATATTTGACATACCACGTCTTCAGCAGTTTTATGTGAAATTATACGCTTTAACACTCTAACTCATCAACAAATGGCAAATTTTATGGCTTTCCTAAAATGGGTAAAATAAGTGCACATTAAAAGGTGTTATCTTCGTTGTATCACACAAAATAATGGCAATTAGTCAATAATCTCAAAAATTAAATTAAAATATCTTAATATTTTAATACATTCAGCTTTGTTTATGTATCATGCCAAAAGATGAAGCCACACATTTTTTAATTCATCTTCCCATAATCCTCGCATATTATATTTCAACACCTCCGTACAAATTTTCACATTGTCTCATTTATCTACGATGCAACAACAACTACTTGCTTGCAACTGAAATGCTATTCATACTAAATAGGAGTACATTCATACTTAAATATTTACTTGCATTGTTCGTAGAGGCTAAATTGCGGAAATTAGGTTGTCATCACATTTTTGCGCTTATTTTCGTATCAATGTACTTGTATTTACATGCCCTTTGTAAAATTAGTGTAACTGTGTGTAAAATGTACAACGTGTTGCAAAAACGCACACACATTTCTTAATGTACTCATTCACTATGACACCATCATTTCGCTCCCTTTCTTCTGTTCGCTGGCACCCAACCGTAATCTTTTCAGCTACTTAAGTACCTTGATTAGCTACAAAGGCGTAAATCGTTTTCGCACAAAGGCAAATTGCGTGCCACTTAACTATGTGTTGACTTGACTTATGCGTGTACTCATAATTTTTTCATATCCAACAAAAAAAAATTTGAGTATGGAGTAGATGCTTTTGAATTCCTCAAGTATCACTCATGTAAACGTAAAGGACAAAATTCAATCTCACAGGCTAAGTAATTTCTTTAAAGTAGAAAATTTTAAATTTTATATTTAATTTGATTTAATTTTATTATTCTAAGCTTTTTAGATTTTGGTATTGATTTTTCTGTTACACTTCTATTACGATTATTTTTCATTATTTTTTTTGGCGTTTCCATACTTTCAATAATTTTTTTTAAAATTATTTTCTACTAAAATCTTCCATAAACTGGCCTCGAATTCAATGAAATTGTCAATGGTTATTCATTTAAGGCCAATAAAAACTTAATTAAAATATTAATAATTTTACATAACACGGCAATAGAAAATAATTGTATTTAAATATAATGAATTGTTTTCCACGAAAATATAACAAAACGTAATCAAAAAATTTTAAGTAATCACAATATTTTATTGCAATTAACTTTTTTATTTTATTTTTTTTGAATTTGTTTTTGACAATCGAATATTGATTTCATAATTTGATTTACATATATTTTTATTATTTTATCTATTAAAATTATTTTATTTTCCAAAGAGATGATTTTGTGTTTGGCAGACAAACTGAAAGCGAATTCATTATAAAGTTAATGCCATGATTCTCTCGAAAAATCGTACTCACTTTCATTTGCCAAATAAAATTTTTTAACTAACAAATTACTTATATTGTATAGGGAGGAGCATGGCTTGTTTGTGTGCATGTTTCTCACCCCACAATATACAAATACGAGTATGTACATACATATATGTATATACATGAGCGTACAAAGATGCATTTCTTAATGTAAAATTATTCCAATTGCCGGTATGTTAAACCCTTTCGAACCTACTGGTACACCATATGTACCACTAAATGTTTATAATGGTTTAAATCCTAAAAATCGCATTCAAATAATAAAATAACAATTAACATATCAATTTTCTTATCATTAATTTAAAAATATGAAATTTTACCACAAAGAAAATTAATTCTCAGGAAAAAATTTTAAAAATAAATACTTACATAAGTTTTGAAAAATATATGTATGTATGTATGTATATGAATTGAATATGTTTTTTAGTGTGATATTTGGTGTGGTTTATATTTTACTCGTACGTTGCCCAGTTCCCTCTGTCGTTCACATAAATGGCCTGCTGTTTCGAATCTGCGTAAGGCTGCATTTTTAGTAACTTCAGTACTACTATCAATTCAATTTTGTTAAGGTTTCTTTTCAGAGGTTGCAACTGATTATCCAGGCAGTAAAAAACTTTATTCCAGGACTTAGTTGATTTGCGATCATAGTCATAAATCAATGCTATTTGATCGGAGCGATCTACTCCACCCATTGCGTCTCGGTAAAATTTTATAGAGCATGGATATGGTACTGATATTTTTTGACCATCTTTAATTGTTTTACTGAAAATGAACACTGTAAGCTAATGGCAATAATTAAGTACTATGACCCGGTTTTAAAAAAGGCCAGATGAGCTGACTATGAACGAAGACTCGCCTCTACCCAATTTCTCGTTTATGTATGTGTGGTCGTTTTTTTCTATTTTTCATGTATGTTTCTAAGGTTGAGAACTCGAGTGTCTCAAGTAGATTTTACAGTAGTAAAATATCTATCGAAACACACCGTTGCATAACGTTCTTTAATTGTAATAACTGATGTTTTAACCACTCGTTTACCTAATGATGTAGATGAAAAAGATTCTTTGACATGCTAACCCAATTCCGGCTCGTAATTATCACCACTTCCACTTGAAAAATCAGTACCTGCATCACCATCATCTGAATCAATTACTTCATCAACCAGCAGTTTGGTTAATTTTTTGACATGGTGTTTCTTTGTAAAAGAAAGAGGAAGGTATACCCGGTTATTAAAGAGGGGCATTACTGGTACATATATGTATATGTATCTGTGTAAAGGACTACTGATACGTATTCGTACCAGATTACTAAAACTAAACACACACAATTAAATCTAGATAACTGTTTCACTAACTTTACTTACACTTATAAATATAGTAAATATTATCAATTTTAATAAATTTTTTTGCACTTTACACTTTGCTTTTCAAGAACATTTGCCAAAAACACAACTCATGTTCGAAGCCTTCGTTGTTTAACGAACCTCATTTTGTCACGCTTTTGACTTTATCGCATGTGTGAAACGAAAACACTCGTATACATGTCCCATGGAATACTCCCAGTTAATAAAATATTCGCTTATATCACAACATGTACGCATTTGCTAGGCAACAAGGGCGACTACAAGCGCAACGCTTTTCAAGCTTACTGAAATTTATTTTAGTTTGTGATACGAGTATATATGTATTTTAAAATTTGGGTAAATAAATTGTTAGTGTTAAATATAATTTGCTTAATATATTTTTCTTTTCATTTTATCTTTTTACAATTGACGTCCAACAATACAAATTATTAATACATAAAACATATGTATATACATACGTAACTATATACAATGTTATTTTGCTTTTAGTAAATTAAAATATTTTTTATTACAATTCAGTTAATTTTCTAACAAATAATATATGAATAAAAGTTTAAAACTTTGTTCAAAAACACGAAAGAAGATGATTTCGATTCCATAAAAATTTGAAACTTAAATGTGCAAGTTTAAAGAAAATACAAATTATTGTTTTGTTTAAACAAAACTTTTACTGACTTTAACTGTACTGTCAGTAAAATAAGTGTCGTAGATAAACAATTATTTATAATCACTTTTAAAATTAAATATAAATTTTGAAATTTTCGAAGATTTTTTAAAGGTTGTGCGAGGTTAAGAAATTTTGCTTTCTAAAGTAAGGTTTTTCTTAACCTTGGAAGGGTAACTTAATTTGGCACACATATGGTCATCACATCGACCAAGCTCTTTTTATTTTGCTTTATTTTATAAAAAATATTACATTATAGTATTTTATTACAAATCATTACAAGAGAGCAATTTTATTTATTTAATATAAATTTTCTGAAATATCCTTTATCTTTTGTGATGTGAATTTATAATAATAATATAAATAAGTGGAGTGTTCGAGAGACAGATTCTTCGAAAGATTTATGGACATTTGCGTCTTTGCGACGGCGAGTACCGTGTACGATGGAACGAAGAGCTGTACGAGCTATACAATGACGTGTATATAGTGCAGCGGACTAAACAGCAGCGTCCCCGCTGGCTAGGCCACGCCGTTCGAATGGACGTAATATTAATTTTATTTTATTTTTATTCTATTTCAATTTGTGTAATAACATATGTGCGCCTTACCGTGAAGCTTCTGCAATATTTCCCACCTCCCACTTCCAACTCCTCTCTTCCATCCCATACCCACGAGAATTTACTTAGATAAATTATTTTTACTTTGTTTCGGTTTCGGATTTAAAAATGAAGTTATTGGCTGGATGCACTTTACCGGCAAAAAGTCTTGTCAAACACTTCCTTATTTCGAAGCAGCTTGACTCAGCACAGATTGCCGGGTAGCGAAACACAACTACACTTGACTGATAATACGCCTCAGTCGTCCGGCTGAAACTTACGAACTTTAAAGCCTTACGTTTCTTTGCCTACTTTGTCAGTGTTCATAAGTTTGTATGCCAGTGTCTCAGCTTTCTTGGTATCAGTTGCAGGATTAGAATGCGCACACCACTGGCAGCTCTTGCAACGAATGATGTAGTGATGGGAAAGGATTGAAAAAGTATATTGCCGAAGAAAGCCGGAAATAGCGTAGATGCGATGAGAAAAGTTGAAGGATACTAAGCTATGATACCTAATTCCTGTTACTTAAAATGAAGAGTTGCATTGCCCATCTTTAATGTTTGCTAACCATTGAGATAAGCATTTAAAAAATGAAGAGTTGCATTGCCCATCTTTAATGTTTGCTAACCATTGAGATAAGCATTTAAAAAATTTGTTGTTACATATATTCAATAAGTATTTCTTAGTTTCTGCTCACTCCAACATTTTGTAATGGATTTTTCTTTACTTCCCATTATGTTTTATGTTTTAATTCTTTTGGAGAACCAAAGTTTTGCATAGTCCTTATGAGTAAAGTTAGCTCTATAGTATATGTATGCATTTCCTTGTGCATATCCTATGGCAGAAAAGGATAACTAAGCCGATTGGCTGGTCGACTCCAGTGAAGTTACTACTTGACTTCTGCAAGCGAATGCGCCACCCAACAGGCTGAACGTAAAATTTACTTGACTGAAAAAACTTTTGAAGCAGAATCAGAAGAAATTTGGTAAAATGTGTTTCTGCAGTGATTTGCTGTTAGGCACATGGCAGGCGAAAAACAACAACAATACGACAATAGTTACTTCGTAAATTTGGTGTTTGTAAGTGGGATTGGTTGTTGGAACGAAAGCGGTTGAATGGTTATTGCAAATTTTCGGATGCGTATTTGTTAAAAAGAGAGTAGAAATGCCACAGCCTTTTTGTAATGGTGCACAGGAGTACTTAATCGGCCTGCGTGCTGCCTTTAGCGGTTGGCTGCTTTGAAATCATTTCATATTCTATTTTGTTTCAATCTTAAATCAATAGTTCATAGATAAACTACAGTAATACTTAATTTTTTAGTAGAAGAAATTACGAAAAATCGTTGGACGAAAATTGCGCATTATTAGTGTATTTTTTGTTTAACATTTGTCGTGTATATAGGCCTATCTTTGAATAAAAAGCCATCGCAGAAATATAACGTTGATTTGTACGTGAGATATATAATTTATAATTGTTAATGAGCCATAAGGCCGATTAGTTTTTGGGAAAAATTATAAGAAAAAATAACAATACTCGATGCGATTAAAGTTATAGTACTATTTTGGAGATCACCACATGTCTTCATCAGACTTATTTGTTGTTGTTTTCCGCGGGAGTCGAACCCACGACATCAGATTTAACACTTAAGCCGGCATCTTAACGCGCTATGCTAAGCTTACGCGGTGGGAGCTGTTGTTATTTTTCTCGTTTTCCCTTTAGAACTTATGTACTTTAATCAAGCTGCGGTCGATTACCGATTGGGATTACCGATTGGGATTAAGCTAATGATAGGAGCTCAACATAATTAAAATGAGACACGCCAGACGTTCTATCTTACCGAAATGCGCTAATAAATAACAGTTATGCATCTATTTTTTTGAAGTTGGTTGAAAAACAAAACTTATCGCATGATTAATTTTTTCATAAAATTGGAAGAAGGATAATTTAATTATATAGAGTTTCTTTGATTTTATGCCCTCAGAACTATATTTTACTGACGTAAGGTTCTCACTCTACTAGTTTTTTTTCGTTTTTTTTTTATATTACTAAGGATTATACTTAACAAATTGTGAATTAGATGGCTAAAATAAAAGATAACAATTTCTCTACGCAATCCATTAAGAATAACTTAAAAAGCCACTCAAGCAAAAAAACAGTAATTTAGATATAAATAACTGTTTGTGTCCAATAAATTATCCATATGCTTAAGCCACAATTTAAAATATGTTTTTCTTTGCACAAATCCTTTAATAAATATGTATTTTCATTTCGTTTCGATAAATTTATGACTTTCTCATTTCTCAGTTGGGAAATTTAACCTGAAGATATCTGCTTAGGAAAAAGGGAAATTGGATATGGCAACAACTTTTAAAGTACAATAAAAATATGATTGTATTTATATGTACAAATGTACATATGCTTTGATATAGCACAAATAAAAGTAAAAGCATAATAAAACAAAGTTGCAAAACTACTCGTATTGTTGGTGGAAGTGGAATAAAATGGAAATACTACTCTCATTTGGGCAAGCGATTCTAAAGGTCATGTGTGTACCCATATACACGTATACACAATGGTCCAAATATCTTTGAATGTATAGAAATATGTATATATGTATACATATATAGTTATTCATTACTTTTCCTCTTTACTGTTTAGCGCCATCTCCGGCATTGCACGAGAGTTGAAGGAAAAAAAGGAGAAAAAAATAAACTAATTTTTGAAAGCGAAAATCGAATTGTCAAAAACGGTAAAATTTATTAGTGCTTGCAGAATAACATATACGAAAGATATAAAGAAATAAATACACATGCATACACTCAAAAATGAGCAACAAATCTAGACGGCAGTATATTAAAGAAATTGTAGAGGTCTCCAATCTCACAGGAAACAAAACCGGAAGTTTGCAAAATCACTGGCCATAAAAGATTACGCAAGCATAAAATCAATAAAGTGCGAAAACCTGGACAAACTTATAGGAAAAGGCGAACAACTATTGACAAAAGACTTTTTACTTTGCAAATAAATACTATTTTGGCTTGGTCGTGGAAACTGAGAAAATTAAATGACGTTCGGTAGTGGCATCAAAGTCGTTAGACTGACCCAAAATTCTTCACAAAAGTCTACATTGAACCCATCCCGCATAGGCAGAGTAAATTGTATACATGTGTACATAGATATGCTTGAATGAAAACTTTAGATGCATAAACTCAGTAGGAAAATGTGTATGAAGTTTTATATTGTGTGACAGTTTTGCTTTGAATTTTTTATAATGGGAATAAACTTTCTTACAACCAGAATGCATTTAAAGCATTCCATGCTATTTCAATGAAAAATCGATTTTCGTGTAAATTGAGTATGTTGTAGAAAAACTCATAACATATGACAGAACTACCGAAAATAAATTAAAAAAAATTTTTTTTTTTCAAAAGTTATGCGACTTTAGAAATCTTAGGTATCTCGGCATTCGCCACTGTTTATCACGTCACATAGCTCGCAAAATATTAGTTCTATCAAAAAATATTAAATACTTTATTATAGACAAAGAGCCTGTGATTAAAGTAAAATTTTTCATACCTTTGTTAATAAAAAAAAATTAATTTGCTGAAAAATCCTGTTTGCAGAATTTTAATAATTTAAAAAAAATATGTGTGATAGAACGTATTTAAAAGAGTTTATTCTAACATATGTTTGAATGGCATTTAAAAATAAATTTTCATTATATAAAATACAAAATAAAAAATTCTTAAATTTCTTTGAAAGTAGTTCTTTCGCCAAATGGCTCCGAATTTTTGAGTTTAAAATACTTCAATAATAAATTATACTTCCTAAATAAAATTGTAGGGAACGCATCAAGAGAACGCTGCTCGTCTCTCTAATGTAAATATTTTTCTGCATTTTCTAACATTGATTTTCCTACAGAGTTGCTTTTATATACATACGAGTATATAATGTATGTATATATTGAGTTGAACTGATGTCTGTGGCCCAGTTTTTTTTGGCTTTTGTTTTGTTACTAGTTTTTATGAAATGTCTGCCTCGCTGGTTGCCAATGTTGTTTCTGTCCGCCAAGCTTTTCAATCTCTGCCAAACACACTGCTAATTGTACAAAATATTTTAAGGAGTTTTTTTTATGTGAAATAACACAAAATAAAAAAATTGTTAAAAAAGATGCTTGTTACAAAATTGGATGAAAGATATATAGCAACATACTGGTAGATAAGAGTTCTTTACTTTATACACGGTTTATATGTGTGGTGTATATGTGAATGTATTGTGTAAACTCGAAAATGTATGTATACTCGTATATAAGCATGTGGGCGGATATTTGCTTTACAATATTTGCACTACTCGATTTTAGCTTTTGGCAGTTTAATTTACTAAATACTTCCGGGTGTTTTGAAAGCATTTTATAGCTTTGCGCTGTTGAGTGGTAACCAGCTGCTCTGATATTAATATCTTATAGTAATTTGTAGATTTAAATGAATATCGTACAAATGGCTACATTCCTTTTTACCCTAACTATGGCATTTTCTTGCTTTAAGAAAAAAAAAAATTAGTTTTAATGGAAAATTCTCATATCCTGAACCTTATATTTTTTATGTGTAGAATATGCATTTGTGCGTGCTCGAGGACAATTATTTACACTTCAGCCAATAAAATTGTGGTTGTTTTTCCAAAATTAAAATGTTAAAAAATAAACACATTTTATTATAAACTAAAAATAAATGTATTATTCAAGGTAACTTGAAAATATATATTTCATAAAGGAATGGCTAAATTTGTACTGGCAGCGGCGGTTAAACGAAAAACATTAATAAAATTTGTCCAGTGTACTTGGCATATTTTCGAGAACAAGAATTGGAAGCAATAGCTAAAAAATCGCTGTTAGTTTCTAATCGAAAATAATGGAATGAGGTTGAGAAGAAATTTAAATTAAGAAATTTGTGGTTGGGTGGAAACGAAGAAAAAACTATTTAATAATATTCTCGAAATTTTCTTTATTAATGCCACCCATACATGGGCACACTGCAGTTTATATTAAATGCATTACGGTTAGCTGTAAGCAATAAATTTTAACTGATTACTGAAACAAATTTAAGTAAGTTGATTTATACTCCGTGTGGTTTGCCAAATTTAAAACGCCTTAAAATAGAATATTCGGCACGTTATTGCTGACATACGATCCCAATTTTGGCAAAATGTAGTCGAAAATTGGGCCTCTCGGCTGGAGTTTATTAGAGCCGAATCATATTTAAAACATACTGGCAAACCCTTTTCTTTATAATAAAGCTAAATTTTTTGCCTTAGCATTAAATTATAGATATGCGTGTTCTGTTCACCTACATATTAATAAAGATTTTAGGAAGATATACCATTATTCTTAAAAACCATATGTCTAAAGAAACACCCTATGTATATTTGTTTGTGCACTGACAAAAAAAAATCCCCGCTATTTTCGTTTGTTGCTTCTAACTTCTGTTTTATTCAAGAAGGGCATTCGAATATTACATATTTTGAAGTATTTTCAGGAAACGCCTTTAAGATTTCAATTTATTCTAAAACGTAGTAGTTGGAGTTGTATGTTCTCTTCTCACGTGGAAACTACACATTGTTTTAGCATGGTTTTTACATAATGTTAGGCATTTCATCAGCAGCTTTTCTGCATCCTTACCTCTAAAGTCTCATTTTTAAGTTGCAACAATCTTTTAGTAAATGAGCGATATTACGCTGGTATTATGATATCTAAGTTCCATGTGCATATTCTCGTAAATATAATTTATTATATATATATATATTATTATATACGTTATAACTTTTTCAACAATTTTATATTTCAAGTTTCAGTATAAAAAATAATAAAATGAGTGTATTAATAATATGCGATGGTAATGATTATACTGATGATCAAGATTTTGTTAGCGAACAGAATCTTGCAAGTTGCTCAAAGGTCGGGGATTACAAATAAGTGACTTAAGAGAAACTTCAAGTAGCAACCAATATTTGTCGATGAAGGAAGAACTGAATGGTTACACCTTACACATAAGGTTATTTTTAGTGAAACAATTTTCAAAACTACTGATAAGGTAAATTTAATGAAACATGCCATCATTAATTACGATTACAATGACAACTTTATTAATATGAAGGTAATGTGTGACTTGATTGCTATTTGTCAAGTTTGCGGGAAGAAAATAAAAGCATCGCTCCTTGTAAGCTCTAATTCCATTAAAAGTTTTGCAATTTTAAAAAATTAAAAGAAGAGAGCAGGCAAAGTGCAGGCCGCAAGTGCTCTTTTAACCGAGATATTTTGAATTTTATTTGCAACACCACGTCTCCCTTGTCCATTGTTAGTGACCAAAGCTTAAAAAAAACAGTTTCCAGGAAAAAGTATTCCAAGTAGACGTTCAATTACAAGGTTATATTTAGAGAGCTACAATAAGTATGTCCAAAACCTTGCTTCTGAGCTGGTTCAAATTGAATACGTGTGTGTTTCTGCTGATGTGTGGTCAAGTGGAAAAAAATCATTTTTTGTTTACACTTGCCATTAGTTAGATGTGAAATGAGTAATTTAGGGCCAACAAGCTGTACATATTTGGCCAAAGTAAGCCTAAAAATGCAAGAAGCCTTACTCAAAATATTTGAAAAATATTTCCTATTACACTTCATTTTCCATCTAATATTTGTATAATTTTTTGCATTTGTTTATCCACTCACTCGTAAATAGATGTTAGCATACAGTGCATTTCCACAAACTCGGGAAATTATCTTCAGGAAACAATTTTATACTTAGTCGAACGAGACACAACGACGAATTGTTTAAAAAAAACATCCAGCGATTGAAAATGCTTTGCTCAAATATAATACTTCCTCATCTGCACCTGTAGAACGGTTGTTTTCATTTGCGTGGATTGTTAATCGTTCTAGAAGACAAAAACTTTGCGATGTAAATTTTGAATTGCTTGTCTTCAGAAAAGCTTATAGTATGTAAATATATACATATGTGCATAATAAATAAAAGAAATAAACGCCAAGATATTTCAATAATCAGTAAAAATATACTGCTTACTTAAATTTTTTTCAGTAATCAGTAAGTTTTACTGGCAATGTAAGCAAGTTTTCATTATTAGTAAAAATTTACGGATTATTGCATTTTTACTGGTAATGCTAAGTGCCCATCTATGATTCCACCATTACGAGTGGAGGCTAGTGTATAGTTGCCGGTCTACTAGCCACGGCCACTAAAAGCGTTCCTCGTATTATTTATAGCGATTGTTCTCAGTATAAAGAGAAGCGCAGACAACATAACTGACTTTTTTGACAAGTACTTTTTGAAGTAATAGGCTACTTTGTTTAAATGTGAATGATAATTAGCGTAAAAAATAATTTCAAAAGGGAAAGGTTTACATTCTTTCAGTAGCGGATAGCCAGTAGTGAGTTGCCATTTGTAATAAAATTTTAGTTTTCGGTTGCCTAGCGGCTACTAGTCATACTAGCCCTATGAAATAGGCAAAGCCCTGTCCGAAAAATGAGGTTAATATTTTTTAACAGTTTACTTTTATAAATATTCAGCTTGCAAAACGATAATAAAAGTAGAAAAAACATTTTAATTTAAACATGAAACATATGTATGTACATATAAACAAAAGAGAACCTAGGTTATAGAAGTGTAAATATGAACTTCTCATAAATTATTAGAAAATAGTGTTTTAGAATCGTTGTTGATTAACTAATTGAAAAAGATATTGAAAAAAAAGATTTGAGAAAAAAAAAATTAATACCAGAAACCTTTATTTAACTCTTTTTATAAGAAACTAACTTTGAGATATTTAAAAAAATATCAATTATTTTAAGTGATGTGAAGATACATTGTGACGGTTAAAATATTTTGCAGTTAAAATACAGTTTATTTATTGTAGAAAATTAAGAAATTAATTAGTAGATATTGATCAAAATTTTAGCTCAGAGCTTGTAGAACTTGATTGATTATATAGCTTTATAATAATAATAACAAGTAAACAAGTGTCCAAGTTCGATCGAACGTTATCTACCAGGCGCACGCTTTCAGCTAAATTTTTAAATTAATAAAACAGAGACAAACTTACTGGATCTGGTCCAATTTTAGTGATTTGTTTAGTGAAAAATACTGCTTATTTAGACACAATAAAATATCTGTACTAAATTTGGGCAAAAACGATATGGAATTTTGAGAGATGTATGTATGTACAAATGATGGTACCATGTTCCTTTTCCAAAATGTTCATTTAAATGGATTTGTTGACTTAATTCCAATAGTTACTGAAGTATCAAATTTTCATAGTTTTGGAAAATTACCGTTATATGGGAGACGGGCGAAATTTTCGTCCGATTTCAAGCATTTTCATAATCTGACCTAACTACGTACAATCTAACATATGTGCCAAGTTTAGATGAAATCGATAAAGTAGTTCCAGAAATATACATATGAACTCAAAAGTGGGCGGTGACTCGCCCTTTTTCCAAAATTTTCATATAGTCGGATTTCTGGCTGCAATACAACACCACATACTTAGCTAAAGATATTTCCCTTCAAGATTTATTGAAATGTCAGATTTTTAGTGTTTTCGAAAATTACCGTTATATGGCAGGTGAGCGTGGTTATGGTCAGATTTTGATAATTTTCCAAATATCGCTTAAATAGGCATAGTGTAATACATATACCAAATTCCAGAGATATACATACATATGAACTCATAAGTGGGCGTTGCCATGCCCCCTGTACAAAATTTTTATACAGTCGGATTTCCTGCTCGAATACAACACTACATATCAAATTTGAGCAAATTAGCTTCCATAGATACTGAAATATAGCAATTTTGCATTTTCGACAATTGCCGTTAAATTAAATAGAAAAAAATGTGCGAAAATTTGGGCATTTCTATTACTTTAGGCAAGATAAATAAATACATATATACCCTCCAAAAAATCGTGCGACTAATCTCTAAAGATAGTATTCCGGGATTAGTCTCTATCGGGTACAATTGGGTATTTGGTAAATTTTTTTTTTGTTTTAATAAATATACTGGTCCTCATTTATACCCATTTGGGTATCAAAGGAGACAATTGGTCTCTTTATAGGACATGCTCTAACAAAAGGGAATAGTTCATTCCATATAAAGAGATCAGATCGCATGTTCCTTTGCAACTATTCCCGGACTCATTCTAGACTAATCACATTTTTGCCAGGGTACCGACTCTTATACGATAAACACACAAACCCATCCATTATTGATAAATGTAAGAGTGTAAAATGTTGTCTATGATACAATGAATATAAATTTTCTCTAAATAATTTTCCTTTGAAACTTGTTACATTTCAACCAAAAATGTAATATTACGAGCAGTTTACATTATTTTAACTGGAATAAACTTATTATTCTATTACGGTTAACATTTATTCTCTAGTTTTCTTTTTCCATTTCAATCAAATAATGCAAAATGCAAGGAAAAATTGAGCGAATGCTTCATCTCAAACATTGAAATATGTTAAGTCTTAGAGAAATTCTGAAAAGCAGTCGAAAAAATGCTATAGCGAAGAAAAAGAAGTGTTTCGACACACAAGGCGACATTCTCGTACAACAAAAACAACAAAATTAAAACGAATTGATGCTAAGGATGTTGCTACTGGCGTTGTTGGTGATAGTTGTAGTATTGCTTATCTCGTTGGCGGTATTGTTAGCCGCATTTGCCTCGTTAAGTCCAACAATAACATGCAAGGAGTTACGAAACTTCAACTACAACTACTGAGCTACTTGGATGCCAAACAATGCTCGTACAACTATAATTTTTTCTATTGTAGCAGCAACAGCAAGCGTTCTTCCACTCTCACTCCTCTTTGAAGAATTTTTTCTCCCGGCTATTGCTGCTCATTTCTGAAACATCAATTCTTTTGTTACTCATCTTTTGTTATCCGTTTGCTGAAGGAGTTTTGAAGCCTTTCAAGATACGCCTTTACCGCACTCGCCTTAACACTTGAAAAGTTTTCTACAAAAAAAAAAATTTTCCGTATTTGCATAGTTGCCACAAATGTTGCATTTTACTATATACAATGCAGTGGAGAGTTGCTGGGTGGATTTGCTGTTGAATTGCAACGAAAAGTGGCTGCAGTAAAATGGTTGCTATAATTGTTGGTGTTGCATTATAAGTAACTTCTTGTTGTTCTTGTGAGTACGCCTGCTTGTTTTGTTGTACGGGTGTCAAGTTGAGTACACTTGAAGAAAGAGTCAGAGCGATCGCTACTGATTTGAAGTGTGAATTGCAACACCATAGTGTGGCAAGAATAGAAAGCCGGCAATCAACATTGAAGAGTATCCGACATCGAAGCCGGAGGATGCACGTGGATATGCAAGTAGAAGTCGAAAATTTTGGACGGAATAAGGAAACTTTGGAAACACAATGATGGTTTTTCAGTACGCATAAGGCGTTAAACTAATAAACAAAGCTGCATTATATTTTTACGGAAAATTTTACTGTTTATTAGAAAACTCGAAGACCCTTGTCATTATTTCTTGTGTTTAGCATTATATATATGAATATGCCCTAACTTTTGCAATATTTTAAAAAGAGATATAAAATTTTTGTATGTGAAGCCATGTAACTAATCATATTCGTAATAAATAAATGCAACCTCCTGGTTAGTTTATTTTATTTACCACCATAATGCACTCTGAATGAATAAAAAATATACGTATTTCCTTTTTTCAAATTATTTTTAAACGCACCTTAAAATTGTCAAATCACTTTGCTTGGTTGTCAGCTATTTAATTGTTGCCTTAGCTTTAATTTTTTCCTTTCTAACTTTCTCTGACATTCTCACAGCAAAATTCAGACAATTTTTTACTTATATGATATTTACCGTAAAAAACTAACCTGGCTCACTGTGAATTGGGAACAATAACTTATTTATAATTATAATTAATAAATTTTTATTTAATATAAATGAAAAACAAATTATCAAGATTGTGTAGAACTGCTAATACCTGTTTACAGACAATAGAAATTAACATGAAGATTTACTCATTTTTGTATACTCTTCAGTCAATAGTCTTTAGTCAAATCCATCAAAAGACCTTGACAATTCCTGCCCCAATAACTTCGTAAGAGACACAAATATTTTATTTGTTGATTGTAATTAGTGCAGAAGACATTAATTAGGGTCAAACAAAAGTGCAACATAGTCTTAATAATATATACTTATGTACATATATGGAAGTAAATTTGTGGAAACAAACTGAAACTTAATATTGAGTTGCCCATGTTAAGTGTGCCGGATTGATTGGTAGAGTCATATACTTAATTAATGAAGGCAGGGGCATTCGTTGGTCTTGTTTGAAATGCAGATCAACTGAGATTGAACTTTATAAATTTTTTGGGCAAACTAGAAATGGCTTTTTAGCACTTACTATTAAATTCAGGCTTTATGAAAGCACGTTCAAATCATTTAAGTGCTTGGATAGTCAAGCATCTGAACCTGGCAGGGAAAACAAAGCGAACCAAAAGTCCGTCTATAGAAATCGTTCCCATTGAAAAAGCTGAACAAAATTTAGTGCCACAACCCCAATCAACAGAGCTTATAAATCTTGTATCTCCTTCCCCCGAGGCTGAGGGTCCTTCTTTATCGTCAAGAGCTATCTGCACTCGGGCTTTTGCCTTAAAAAACATTACCGGCCAAGGCGAGCTACGGGTTGGTTCCCATGAAATGGTGCCATCGCCACTTCAATACCTTCCACCTGCTTCTATTGCTTCAAACCCTCAAATATCTCCAGGTTCTCGTGAATCACCCACAAAGAAGCTGGTTGTTGTCCCCCAGAGAAAATCGATTTTTATTTCAAGATTTGCTAAAGATACTCCATCTAATGATATAGAGTTTTATATTTCATCTAAGATTAAAACAAGTAATTTAACGATACGAAAATTTTATTTTAAGTATGAACGTAACGTTTCTGAAGATTTTGATTCTCTGCTTAAAAATTCATTCTGGCCGACTGGAGCATTTGTTCGTGAGTTTGAATATAAGCCACATAAAAATAAAATTAGTAACTTAGCTACAATATCTCACCGTGATTCTGAGCCAAAAAACTAATTTCTAATTCTGCTTTAAATATCTTGTACCAAAACGTAAAAGGTTTAAATACTAAATTGAATGACTAATTTTTAAAAGGTTTTGCTTGTAACTACAAAGTAATATGCTTTACAGAAACTTGGCTTAAACCGCACATTTTCAATTCAGAGATCCTTCCTGACAATTTCCAAATTTATAGAAATGATCGTAAGGACAGAATCGGTGGAGGTGTTCTCTTTGCAGTTCATTCTTCAATACCATCCGAAGAAGTGAGTGTCCCCGTTATTGAGCCCATTGAATTTAAAGCAATACGTATAATGGTGGGTAAGAGATTCATTTACTTAGCACTTTGCTACATTCCTCAAAATTCAGACTTAACGTTATATTCGAAGCATATTTTATTACTTAATTCCTTAAGTGCAATGGTTACACCCCATGACTCGATGATTGTTATCGGCGACTTCAATTTGCCGAGCATACCATGAAACTTAATAGACAATCATATCATTCCGATTTCATCAAGGGATATGTATAATGTGTTCTTGGAAGATATGGCTGAACTCTGCCTTAATCAAATTAATTTAATTCCAAACAAATTTGGAGCGATCTTAGATCTTGTTTATGTTGATGATATATCTAAATCATCCATAAATCGGTGTGACCCATTGGTTCTCCCTGAAGATTCTCACCACCCTACAATTGAGTTAAATTCCAAAATTATAAATGATTTTGGAAATTACGATGATAAATCATGTAGCTCAAGCCCGCGTTTTATTTTCGCGAATGCCAATTTCAAGAAGTTAAATCGTGAATTGTCAAAATTAGCCTGGCCGACATATTCAGAGGACGTTGAGCTCAGTGTCCAGCATTTTAATAATACTATATACAGCTCATTTAAAAAGTGTGTGCCTAAACGTGTTCGCGTTCATGAAAAACAATCACAACCTTGGTTTACAAAAGAACTTAGAAACTTAAAAAACAAAAAGTCGCGATCTTTTAAATTATATAAATTAACTGATTTACACACTGATTATATTAAGTACTCAATTCTCCGACACAGTTACTTTGATTTGAATAAAAAATGTTACAAATCTTATTTATGCAAGATTAAAAATAATTTAATGCAAAACCCTAAATCATTTTATGATTTCGTTAACTCGAAGCGCAGAGTAAATGGTTTTCCGTCCGCCATGAAACATCAAAACGTCATGTCAAGTGACAGTCAATCCATCTCGAACATGTTTGCCCAGTTCTTCAGGTCCAATTATTCAATCAACTCGCCTACAAACAAAGATTATCCATATAAACTCTGTCCGAAGTACCCTAAAGGAATCTTATAAGTCCCGCCCCGATTTGATCCCAACTTGCTTCCTTAAAAAATGTGCTGAATATCTATTTGAACCATTAACGAATTTATTTAACTTATCTCTTAAATTAGGAGTTTTCCCATTGGCTTGGAAGGAATCAATCATTATACCCGTACACAAAATTGGAAGTAGGTCCTCTATAGAAAGTTATCGGGGCAAAGCAAAGCTTTCTGCTATTCCAAAATTATTTGAAGCTATTGTTGTTGACCGTTTAACATATTCCATATCTTCTGCTATTTCTAGCACGCAACATGGGTTCTCAAAAGGAAAATCGACTATCACAAACTTACTTGAGTTTACTACTCATGTTTCAAACGGATTTAGAGAAATTATGCATACCGATGTTATATCATCAGGGGTTCCACAAGGAAGTCACCTTGGTCCGATTCTGTTCTTACTTTTTATAAAAGATATTTCTTCTGTTGTGAAATATTCAAAAAATTTGTTGTATGCGGATGACGTAAAGTTTTTAGATCATTTAACACTGTTGATGAAAGGTATTAACTACAATGATGATGGCTTACATACACAATTACGCTTTAAAAACAATTTTTACTATCTAAAATAATTGAAATTTAAATTCAGCTGATGAACTTTAATTCTGTAGCTGAATAGTTTTAGAGTCTCGACACCCAAAAAACTCCTGCCTTTCATGACTCGGCACTGCATATGCATAAAATAAAAAAAAAATTTAGATCCGTGCGTCATGCGGATGCGCCCCTCGCGTTGGTCGGGCGGGAATGGAGGGTAAAAACCGTTGGGATTATTATTATTATTATTATTATTATTATTATTATGATCTTATCGAGTGTCATAGCCCATTATGATGATAAACATATCTGCGTTAAGAATTAATAATGTATTTCTACAAATAATAAAGAGTATAAAATATTTAGGTATAATTAAAGATAACAAACATAAATTTAATATGAGCATATAAAATGAACAATTGCTAAAAACTCTAATAAATCGATTCTTTGAAAAGAACTACAAAATATATACAAAAAGAATACAAGATACTTATCTTTAAGTCGATTATAGAACCTTAATTTCCTTCTGCCCGTATATCTTTTTTATAATGTCGGCGCACAAAATTGAAAAACTTAAAAATAGATTTATGAGACTTATTTAAAAAAAGCGTAGTGATGCTAGAACGGCTGATATGTTACAAAATTTGAATTGGTTAAGGGTGAAATAAAAAAAAAATCTTGTATACAATGAGATTGATTTTTAATATTAAGATGGGAAATGTATTTGACTTTATGAACAAAAATGTATATGTTAAACAAACATATAATTTTAACACAATAAAAAGAAAGAATTTCAAACTATCATTATATAAAACTGTAACAATTTTTTTTTTATAAAGGACTTAAATATTTAAATGCATAGAAACATGTACAGAAATAATTATTTGAATATTGTAAAAATCAAAAAATAAAATAAAAAATACATATCCGTGATAAAGGACGTTGCGTGCGATCGTTATGTGAGAGAAAACATACAATTTTCAGCAAGTCTCTTGGCGGTTAAATAATAAGACTGTCTCTTTATTTCGTTTTTTTTTTGTTGAGCGATTTATTTCGATTTTTATTTTAAGTTGTTGTTCTTCGTTTCCATCACATCATATGCATGAAAATAGAGTAAACGACGCGTCGTTTAATTTAAACTTAGTTTCATACTTTCTTTTTACCTTTGACTAGTTTAAGCTTCATAAAAAAATATATTGAGGAAATAAAAAACGCTAGTTTGTGCCAAACTGCAATTAAAAAGTGACGTTTTTCTAGTTTCAAACAAATGGGAACACATAAACGTTATCAAATTTTATTGAATTTGTGTTTCGTTTCATTGTTTAGTGGACTTTTAGCTGGATTCATAAAAAAAAATTAAGGATATTTGCTAATCGTACTGAGTGAAGTTTACTGACATATGTTCAACTAATTAGTAGAGTTTAATATCGAGCATTTCTATTCATTTCTCTTTATTAAAAAAAAGTCTCGCAAATCAGAAATAATTTTTAGCGAGATAAGATTTGAAAGGTAAACGATATTACATACTCGAAATTTTATAAGAGAAAAGGCCTTAAACTATTTTTAAAATTTAGGTTTATATTTTTATACCCGCGCACTTGTGGACAAGGGTATTATAACTTTGTTCACATAACGGTTGCTTGTAACAGCATAACGGAATCAAGATAGATATAGACATATATGTATATACCAAAATGCTCAGAAAGAAAAGAGAAGTCGATTTAGCGATGTCTGTCTGTCCGTCCGTCCGTCCGTGCAGACGATAACTTGAGTAAAAATTGAGATATCTCAATGAAACTCGGAAAGTAGATAGACCCAGAGCAGGTTCGTATTGAAAATGGGCAAAATCGGACAGTAACCACGCCCACTTCCCATATAACGGCAATTGTCGAAAATGAAAAAATTGCAAAAATTTTGTATATGCTGTTGTTTTAGAGCAGGAAATCCGACTATATCAACATTTTTTACAGGGGCGTGGCACCGCCCACTTATGGGTTCATATGAATATCTCTGGAACCACAATCCCGATTTATCAAAATCTGACCATAACCACGCTCACCAGCCATATAACCGTAATTTTCGAAAACACTAAAAATCGGACATTTCAATAAATGTTGAAGGGAAATATCTTGAGTTTAGTATGTGGTGTTGTATTGGAGCCAGAAATCCGACTATATGAGATCATATGTACATATGTATATGTCTGGAACTACTTTATCGATTTCGTCTAAACTTGGCACACTAATGTTATACCTAGTTAATTAAAAAATTTAGCTGAAAGCGTGCGCCGGGTATATAAAGTTCGATCGAACTTAGCCACTTCTTTACTTGTTTTTTCTTGGTTATGAACTGCGTATTGAATTTGAAAAAAAAAATGTTAAAGCCAACAAAAGAAAACTTAAATTTATGAACCACTACTAATAAATTGAACACAGTAAGTTAATACAAGCAAATACTTTGGAATTTAGCAACGAACTCTCGTTTTGCACCAACTTGCAATTTTTCACTTGAGTGATATATTTTTTAATGTTGTGCTATTCACATAATAATAATAATTTGTTGTTTACACTATATAGCTCAGTCTTTGGCCGAGCTTCTCCTACTATTTGAGGCGTGCGGCTTTGTGTTCTACCACATATGGAGGGACCTACAGTTTTGTGCCGACTCCGAACGGCAGATGTATTTTATGAGAAGCTTTTTCATGGCAGAAATACCCTCTGAGGTTTGCCATTGCCTGCCGAGGGGTGACCGCTATTAAAAAAAAACTTTTTCTATGATTAAGATTTTGCTTGCCCTGACTGAGATTCGAACCTCGAACTCAGCGGCATATCGAGTTATAACACGCGCCGCTACTGACTCGACCACAGTTACCACACGATGCACAAGGTCTCCAATGCAGATAATAACTTCAATTTCAACATAAAAGTAATCAGAACCTTTATATATGTTTTGATTAATCAACGACGAAAATCTACAAACGATACCTGAAAATATCTCTGTATAAAATGATTTTCCTTCTTCTTATTGACGTATTGGGCACATTGAAGAACCGAATGTAACGGTAAGTTCGAATAGACGACAAATTGAGTACCTTCGAAATTCATTTGAATGTGTTACAAATCTTCTAAATCTTAATGGTTTGTAAACAGAATTTTATCGCAAAAAAAAAGTAGTTGAAGTGATTGAAAGTGGATTAATTAAACAAGGAGTTTAAAGCGGCGTACAGACAAATAATTAATTGATCCAATTAGGAAATTGTTTTCGTGTAATTTCAACTAAATTTACTAATTGACTCAATCAAGCGCTGTCTGGACGTCGTTTTGTTTGAAAAATGTTTGTTTTTTAAACAAAGCATTAGATGCAAAAATTAGTATTTCGTACACGTATTTTTGACAAATGTTGCCTCTTTCTACCTCAAAAGACTAAGATACTCTTATTTAAAAACTCGTTGCTGGTAAAAATAAATCTTAAACGTTTTCTTTCTAATTTCATTGAAAATTAAAAGCCACACATTTAGTTTTATTTAGTGAATCGAATTTGTCATACTTCTTAAATCAAGCATTTTGCAAACATAAAAATTATCGGCTTTATATCCATTAAAAGCAATACATATTTTTGTGCTATCTTGCTAGCAAACCATGTTTTATGTAAATTTTCTCTTTGAACTTTAATCTTTGTTAACGTAAGCACGTACATTTTCATATTCCAAAGTAAGCCTATTCAACTCAAATATTTAGGACAGAAACCTACAAAAATACACATGACTTTCCAAGGCTATTGGTAAATGGGTGATTTTCGAAGGACGTACGCATTTCGTTTGAAGTTCTCTTGCCTTTTTCCTGGTATGCTTTTATATACTTAAATTTGTATCTACTCAGTTGCCTGTTAATCGAATAAACAAAGCAAAAGAGATAAGGCAAGTGGAGATTAGGTTAAGATTTTAGACTTTGATATTTATATTACAATTTAGTTAGATTAGAGCGGAAAAATTGTAAAGCAGAGTACTCATTTTCCCTCTGTTTGATTAGCAATTCAAAAAACATTTAGACAGCTCTTGATAAAGGTGCAAGTCTGAAGCGTCCTTTGTAGCAGGTGTTGGCAAAGGATCTGACATGTGACACAGAACTTAAACATTTTGGTTTTAACGCAGGGGATTTGTGTGCGAATGGTATTAAGAAACATGTGTCAAAACGAATTAGATCTAAAATTAAATTTTGTATAGCAACACAAGCTGTTTGTCAAGTTAGGGTATGAATTTAAATTGAAATTTAATATGATCGCAATTTTTTAAACGTTAAAGTTTTGTAACAAACTCAATATTATTTTATAATTGAAAGTGTAACTTACAAATAATGCTTCTCATGTAAATATGCGTATATGTATGTATGTACATAAAGAATTGCTATTATCTTCTATCAGTGACATTAATTCGATAAATATGTTAGTTCAGCAATCAGAAATCTAATTTTTCTCAGAATGACTTCGCATTTGTTATTTGTGCTGAGGTGAAAATAAGAAACACAAATCATATTAAATACTTAAAATCTCCTGGAATATTGGCTAGGCGAGCCTTAGAGTGAAAGAATGAAATAGAAGGCTTTTAAAATTTTATTAATTCATTAGTTCGTTCATTAAAGTATACTAAACTTGTAAGTGGCAGCGCTCAAATAAAAATTAAAATAAAAGGATACTGTGTGCAACACTGAAGTCTTATATGAACCTGCTGATTAAGCCTTAGGCCTGGTAAGTCCACCAGTGACCAGATATTCACAGCACGTCAAATCCTGGAAAAGACTTTAGATAAACAAGCTTTTGACAGCACGAATAGAAGCTGCCTATACGACGCCATGTTTAAATTTGGAATCCCTGCTAAACTAATACGTCTATGTAGAGTGACGTTGAGCACAACTTTTAGCTCCTTCCAAATTGGGAAGGACCTCCTCGTTTACAGCTGCAACTTTGAAGTAGTCAATGATTTTGTATATCTTGGATGCAGCATTAACACCACCAATGATGTCAGCCTGGAAATTAAGCGAAGAATAAAACTTGCCAACAGGTGCTACTTTGGGCTCGGTAGGCAATTGAAAAGCAGAGCCCTTTCTCGACGAACGAAAATCTCGCTCTACAAATCCCTCATTATGTCCGTCCTTTTATATGGCGCAGAAACATGGACGATATTGATTAGCGAAGAAAAGGCTTTGGGGAAGTTCCAGAGAAATGTTATTTGCAAGATTTATGGTCCTGATACCAAAGAAGATGGAATAATGAACTCTATGTGCTGTATAATGATATGGACATAGTCAAGCGCATAAAAGTTCAACGACTGCGATGGCTTGGCCATGTCGTTCTTATGGATAATGATGCTCCGGTGAAAAAAATCCTTCGAATCGGCACCCATGGGTGGACAAAGGAGGCAAGGACGCCCACGAATACACTGGAAAGAGCAAGTGCAGAAGGACCTGTCCTCACTTGCTGTGAATAATTGGCAAAACCCAGATGAGGAGAATTCCACAACCAGGTCAAACAATGCAAAAGATGTTATTTGCGCAAATTATTTACAAACAACTACTATTTAATAATCACATACTGGATCCAACAGAGCTAAGGATTAATTCTTAAAAGATGCCTTCTCTCTCAATCATTTTTTTATGCTCTTCCTTAGCTTGCACTTCTACAAAGATATATTGCTGGTGTGAATATGTTTCCTAGAAAACAATTTTAGCAATATATGTATAGTTTAGAATAAATATGCCACCGCTTTTAACAGGTATTTATTTTACAAAGAATTTATCCGCCTTAACAGCGATTTTATATCCATCTCTTAACTATGTCTGAAACTTTTTCTGAGGTTATTGCAGACTAAAAAATCGGAAGACAGTATCCTAATACAATACCATTTTAATTTAAAAATAAAGCAGCGATTACTGTTTCGAAATATGTACGATTTAAACACATACGAGTACATAAATAATATTTTAGCTGGTAGAAAGAGCTTAAAAATGTTTATTTGAAATATTTTAATACACACTGGGTCTGCACTGACATATATTCATAGCATAATTTAATATAGTATGTACATGTACGTTAAGTTTGTTAGTTTGAACCTAGTCATAAATGTGTATAAGACTTCATTTATCATGTTGACATTTTAATTTATTAAAAAAAAAGAAAGCAAAAACAGTGAACAAAAAAATGCAATAAGGCACAAAGTGAGTGAAGGAATGAAAAGAGAAAAACTAAACAGCGTAACAAAAGCATATTTAAGAGCTTACAAGCAATTGTTAAGCGAAGATATGCGCAAGCACTTGGAAAAACGAGCAAACGTACATTTTTACGCTATTTTTACAATGGCTTCGAAAAGCCAGGATTCAAGTTCAGAGCTCGCAAAATAGGAAAACGTATGGAGGGAGATGAAAAATATAAAATAAAATCATATATAGAGTAAAAAATGAGACACAAAGGGAGGTGAATAGATTTGAAGTCTCAGCGTGCATTGTCGCAGCAAGAACAAGGGTGCACGCAGGTAATTGGAGTTGAAGCAGTGGGGCAAAGTGCGGTAAGGTACACACACATACACACACACGTACAAAAAATATGCATTCATATACTGCATGTTTATTAGTTTGTAAATATAAGCAGAAAAGCACTCAATTGTTTATGCAAATGGAAATAGAAAGATACTTTTGAGAGCTTTTGAGCGAAATATTTATAACAAAGAGTAGAATATCAAATGCAGAAAAAATTTTGTGCATACATATATACTTATATACATACACACATGTATTTTTAAAGACACAAACATTGACTTTGCAATTGGTTTTCCCTCCTTGAATCAAATGGCTTTGTGAAACCATAAATCTCAATGGCAATTAATTATTAAAAACCACGGGTGAAAGCACACAGTCCTTTAAAATATTGTGAGTAAGTAAAGGAACAAATTTTGAAAATACAAGTAATGTCAAGTGGATCAAACTTAATCAAATTCAAGTGAAATAGTCAATTAAAAATCCGAATTTAATTTCATTAAATAATTTGAATTAAAAAAACAAGCAGTATTTATTTCTTAAAAATTTATAAATCCTTAGAAAATGAATGAAGTAAGTATGGATTTATAAAATGCTTCGCAGCTGGAAAAATATGTATGTTGCGAAAGTACTGCAACATTTTTTTAATTACAAATATTTGCAAATTTTGAAATAAAGACTTGGTGAGTATTACAGAGTTAGCTTTTATTGATACTTTTATCGGAGTCATTTGTATAGAGCGAAAAACCCGTCGAGGAGAATTAAAAGAACTTCGTTTTCTAATATCCAATTTAAAAAATATTTTTTTAAAACATTTTCTTTAAGCTTGCACTTATTAAACAATCACTCCCAAGGATCTTATTGATGGTATAGTTATTTTATCATAAAAATTAAAGAATGGGATTAAACTGCATAGAGTAAATGTTATGCTTTCATATCAGATAAATAAAACAATTTTTTCAAATAACTAAGCTAACAAATATCAGATTAATTTTATTTGCAAGTAATAACCACATTTTTATTGTTAAAATTTAACGTACTTTGTTCTAGGCATGAAACCAAGACCCGAAACCGAAACTGTTACCGGATAAAACTGTTGAATTTTTCAAAACCGTCATAAAGATAATGAAACGGGTAAGCGGTTCCCAGTCTCAGTGTTACAAAAATTTAAAATTTATGCCAAATAGAAGATGTTTGTATATGACCCCACGGTGTTTCCTTTATAAGGTCTAACATTGTTAAACTAGCTTTCATCTTTTAATTCAATCCCGAAACCGAATCCAGAAAGCTTTTAAGAATCGGTTTCTCTCTTCTGGTAAAATTTCACCATTTTTATACTCGTATATATAAATCACAGAAGGTTTAAGTTCGAAAACTATAGAAAAACATACAATTTTTTTTAAGAGCACACGTAATGTATGCTACAAAGTAATACGAGCACTATAATATCACTATTAATTTTTCAATCAATTTGTAACAGCGTTACCATTATTTGAGCGTAAATATTTTTTTTTTTTAAAGAAATAACATACTCGAGTCGGAGATTCTTGGGAAATTAGTAAACGCATACATACATATAAGTGATTCGATCAAACCTTAAATAAATTCATTTTTATTATCGCTTCTACTTTTAATAAGTTTCATAAGTGCTTTCATTGCGCACATTTCCCAACCGTGACATTAAAAGGTCGCATTTAATATAATAAAAATCTTTAAAAATGCTATGCATATACATATACAAATGTTTAATTTGAAAAAATTACTTTCATAAGCGTTCACACCGTGACTTAAACAAGACTTAATTTTTTGCCAACATAATAATATACGGCATTTTTTTCAATGCAAACAATAATTAACTCCAACTATAAAGTGGCGCGAGAGTAACTTCAACTTCAAAAAAACAATAATGAAATGTTAAATTTTGCTATCAAAACGGGAAATTTTAAAAGTGAAAAAACTATTTAAAAATTGTTTCAGTGACCTTTTCTTAAGACATGTTTTTGAGTAATGTACCATATTTAAGAATACTTAATGTATATGATTCGATTGTTAAAAACTATCTTTCTTAGCTACCTTCATAATCTCTGTAGTAGTTCTCAGTCATATTTAAATATTTGGAATGTTACGGTTACTCCATTTTTCGTAAATATGTAGATAATCATTATTTGTACACATACCAAGTTTGTTAAAACTCGGAGAGTTTTCTAAATAATTTGATCACAGTATCATCTGGCAGATCGATTTCAAATCAAAAAGTTTGTTCTTAAGCTTTGATTATATTACTAACCGCTATGGTCGAGTGTGTAGTGAGGTACGAATATCAGCAAGGGCAATTAAACTCTTAATCTTAGAAGAAGTTTTTTGCTAATAGCTGTCACCCCTCGGCAGGCAATGGCAAACCTCCGAGCGTATTTCTGCCATGAACAAGCTACTCATAAAATACATCTGCCGTTCGGAGTGGGCACAAAATTGTAGGTCCCTCCATTTAAGAGACGCACAACACAAATGGTAGGTGAAAAAAATATTACAGTATTAGATAAAACAGAAGTAATAGTGTAAATAATAATAGTAGCAGTTTTCTGAAATAAATTTTTAAGAGTTATCAGTCAAATCCAACTTTAACTTTACTACACGACATTATATACAGTGTCGGACAAAAAAATAGGGTCAAGCTTCTCATACATAGTATGTACATGAAGTAAAACTCAGCACTCCCACTTAGCTATAGATTTTTCTTTCTCTTAGCCATGTTTGAAGAAACAAAACTGTGTTATCGGCTTTTTTATATTAAGCTAAGGAAATATTGATTATATATTACGATGATCGGCCTTTGAATTTAAATTTAAAAAATTTGTATTTTTCCAAGCTCGAGGGCCCAATTTGAATAAACTTCGATGTTTGTTTACTTGTATATTTAACTGTCGATATTTCGACCTCAATTTGAGATCATCATCAGGAACTCTTGTTTGTGCTTGTTCGAGAGTTAAATATACAAGTAAACAAACAACGAAGTTTATTTAATTTGTGGCCTCGAGCTTGGAAAAATACAAATTTTTAAAAAGAAATATTGGTTAATAAACAAATGTTGCTATTTTTAGACACGAATTTCAAGCAATTAAGGTGTGTTGCAAAAGTTTCTCAAAAAGGTATACTTTACTAGACAAACAAATAGCTTTAGTTTACAGAATTTATGTGAATTGCTATTCGTTGAATTTTTTTTTACTAAATTTATGCAAAACACAATGATGTTGAAATTAAGTGGAAGCCGCTTTGTACATTTGTTGTACATACAACTACTCTTTAAGTACATATTTCCCTTTGTCGGCTAAATACTTTGTTGCTTAAGTATTGTGCGCAAACATTCTTTATTACAAAATAAAAGTAATGCTTAAACTCCAATAAAAATTTTCATGGAAGTTATGGTATGTACATGCATATGCACATATCAACTTATTCAGTTATACATTTAAATTCATTGCATACGAAATCTAACCGCTTTTTCTCTATTTTTCTACTTTCGATGGCCAAGCACTTGTTTCATCTCGTCTTTTGACTACTTGATACAGCTTTAGCACTTTTGCAGACAATTGAAAGAAATTCAAAAATAAATTTATTTCCATCATAAAAATGTTAATATTCTAGCACACTTTGACCATTAAAATACTTAACATAATGAAAATTGGCCATACACATGTTGCCGCAGTAGCGAAAATTATTTTAGCAAAGCTGATTTGAGTTGAGGTATGCGATTATCTTGCTATTGTTGTTTTACTTGAAGGAAAATGAAACTTGAAATTTTCTGACGTCCGCAATATTCAAATGTCTTCTCCACAACAATAAGTTTATTCTGATGAGTTACTTAAAAGCTGTGTACAAATATGTGTACAAACATAAATGACTTGAATAGAATGAAGCAAGCCAATTTAAAAAAATATGAAAATAATAAATTGCGATGAAGTACTGTGTATGAAGCAAGGCTAGGATGTCGCCAATAACATATGTACGAGTATGTATACAGTAGCTGCTCAACGATTTATGATCGGTAGTAAAATTCTATGTGTTATGAAATTGAGGCTGTAAAAACGTCTTTGCTTATAAAAAAAAAACATAAAGTAATTTTTCGTATTTTTTTTTCAGCAAAATTTCAAATATTTAAACCTGAATTAAACAAAAAATTAGGTATGCGATGTCATAGCTGTAAGGTATGCTTATTTTTTAACAAACGAAAGCCACACTTTATTTAAATAACTAGATCTAACTTAAGTTGTGAGCAGGTATCTTAAGTTCTTCAAGAGGCATCTAGAGTTTTATACAGATATGCTACAAAGGCTATACAGCCGAGTTACAGAGGTGGTGATAGAACTCGGCCAATAAACTCACTTGTAACCCGATACCAAAATGTATCATTTTCAATTTCAATTTTGCGAAAAAAGATAAAAATAAACGAATCGATCGCCGCTTTTTTAATAAATGACTTTTTTTATATTTTAATATCTTCTTTGCTTTCGTCACCATCTACATATGAACATATCTATATATATACATATATGTATACCCAACAAATTAACTTCTGCCCCACCGGATTTGCAGCATATGCGAAGCATGTGGCATGCCACATTCCTTTCGCGTTTGAAGTATTGCGATTGAGGTTCGTTGTACATTTGAGTCACTTTCTTTCGCCGCATTTGAGGCACTTTCACCATTGCCCCTTTCCGCGTGCTATTCTTTGCCAAAACATCCCCTGCAGCAACTGGCTACGCGGGCGTTTCTTTGGTTTCCGCATAGCTTTTGCAATTGTGATGCTCCTTGCCAAATGTTGCAATGCATGAGCATTTGTATGTGTCCATGAACGTCTGTAGTAAAAGTTTATTGCGCCCACTTCCGGCTCAATGTTGGTCACTAAAAATATCAACAATTGCGCAAGAAAATTGCGGAGGTAAAGTAGTACAATAATAAAAAAGACGGATTTACCTTAAATGAAACAAAGACGGCAAAATTATGTTATTAAAACAAAGAGTGTAAGAAAGAAAAAACTCAAAACAAGTAGAAGTTTTTAAGAGTTCCACTGTTTCTGCCGAGGCGTTTCTGTAAACACGAACTTTTTCCACTTCCGTTGTATTATTTATTTATATGAAAGTTTGTTCATGTTATTTGCGCTCGAGTGCTGAAGTTGCCACAATTCATCTTAATAAAAACTTATGAAATTTGTATGAAGAAGGCGTTTTTTGTTAGTTGCTTTTAAACAGCTTGCTGCGTGCGAGCAGTCAACCGCTTTACATTTATTTTATACGAGTATTTACTACTTTTTGGTTGTTTTGAACAAACATATGTTTGTAAATCATATTTGAATTATTTTCGACGGTATATATTTTTGGTTGGTGGAGTCTGAATTGAAGCTGTCTTTATCTTTTATATTTCTATTAAGTTTATCATTAATTTAAATAGTGTCCGAGCAGGTAAATAAAACTATGGATCTGATATTCAAATGTAAATTAAATAATTGGAAGATAAAGAGTCTTGTGACGTCTAAGGACCAATAATGCACCGTATTTGGGTCATAACAGAATATCGATGATGTCGGTGAAACAAAAGATTTTACAGGAGCTTATTCGGAGAAGATTTTATGAAATCGGAGAATCAGCTCAGCTCAAAGAATTTCTGAAACGCGGAGTGGCTCCACTAAAGCTCCCTCTCTATTAGACGTGACTCAAGGATCCATACGAGTTGATTAAAGTACCTCGCACATGGGTTGCTCACGTTGTCCAGGGTGCTCGAACGTGGACGTAAGAGTCGGTATTGAGTACATCAACGCAACTGTAGCCGCATACCGAGAAGCACCGCTGTACCTCATTACATCCCAATTGCATGTAGATACATACATACATATAAATGTGCACAGAGAGAGTGCCATCAAAGAGGGAATATAGGTATATTTGGCGTCAATGACACACCCACAGAGTGATGGCCGAGTTACGACTCTTCAAAAGCAGTAAGCGATAGCGAATAGTATTAAAAGCATCTACGAATTGTATGTACTTAGTGAGAATACGCGTGCATGCATGCTTAAGTATGGAGTAGAGGCGAAATTCTTAAAAAAAAATGTCGCTAACGGAGCTGTCAATGGCAAGAACATCTCAGGCAGCAAAAAGGCCACCATACTGACCGCACAACATGAGCAAACTACATACCACATAAAGTAGGCGAGACCAGCCAATATATGTATGGAAAAATCGCCAGAGGATCGGTTGAAGAAGAAATTAAAGGAGGTAAAGTGAACGAAAAAAATATGAAAAACTAAAAAAAATAGGAAAATCGTCAAAGGCATGTGAAAGTCAACGCAAGGCAAAGCAGACCTTTACACGCCTGCTGTGTATGAACGCAGCGATGTACAAATACGAGTACAAAGGCAAAGCATTTTCAGGACACACAGAGGCGTTCAAAAGCAGAAGGAACCACTGCAGCTTGGGTCGCTGGAGGACGGAGGTGTGCCACTTGCACTTCACATGTTTGCACATACACACAAACGCACCTATACGTATTTGGATGAATGCATGGGATATGTTATGGAACTTTTGACTGTGACAACGTGGTTTTTGTGTGCAGTGCCAAGCCGACATAAAATATGACCTTATTGCGCCATTTTTTTTTTTGGCAGCGGGCTTCATATCCTACCACAACGAATAACGCAGATGTACAGATATGCATGTGTGCGTGAATATGTGTTAATAGAAAAAAAAAAGTCGCCAAGCAGTAGTGTTTGCATTGCAGGTTTGGTAGGAGTAGTTCCATATTGGGTTTAATAAATACGAATGCGTTATATTTTTGGTTTCTTTAATCGAACAAGAAAAGGTCTCAAAAATCTCTTGCCCAATTCCATTTGGTATTAAAAAAAAAAAACAAAGCACATCGTATATAAACAGCTTATACATATGTATTTTTGTATCAATGTCGTTGCGATGGTTTCTAAATTTACATATGTATAAGAAGACGGCTGTTTGTAAACAATGTATGCGGAAAGTAAGCTAATTTACAAATTATCTTTCAAGTACTTAAGTTTTGTGGCTGACAGCTGGCAGCACGTGTTGGGTGACATTTTTTTGTAAAGGTCTGTCTTAAGTGTCAATTTTCATTCGTTCTTGTACGGAACTTATATAGTTTCGTTTGAAGGCAACCTGTTTCGGGTTCGTTCGAGAACGTAACTTAACACTTAAGAAGGCACAACACCGAGAACAATTTGTCTCCAAATCAAACTTGACAAGGGATGACGGAAAATCGTTCCAATACACTTCATTATTTCACCCTGTTGGACAAGTAAGAGAGAACTAAGAAACACACACGAGTTTGTATAATCAATACGCATAATATTTTTTTAAAAAATAAAGGAGACATTTTTTTCTTGTGAGAGAAAATTGAGCACGTGAAACAATTGGTCATAAAGTGTGGCTTTTAACGCCGTCAAATATTTTTTGGAAAAGAAGAGAGTGCTATAAAATAAATAAATTGTATAAAATAGTTAGTCTTGAATTAAACTATCGTAGTCTATGCCAGGATTTTAACTTTCACTCCTGTGCTTTTGATATTTCCACACTGTCGGAAAATCAGAAGAAAATCAGTATACATTTCAGACTCTCTTTTTTACATAAAGAAGAATATACTTTGTTCTCTCAATATACAATTGCGCTTTAATACAACTTGTACTATCCAAAATAATTTAAATTTTAAATCCGCAGATGAACTTTTTTTGTAGCTTAACAGTTTTAGATCTCAACACCCAACAAACTCCTGCCTTTCAAGACTTGGCACTGCATATGCAAAACAAAAAAAATTAAATCCGTCGTCAAGCGTCGTTTGGCCGGGGATGGAGGGTAAAAACCGTTAAAATTATTATTATTATTATTATTATTGTTATACATATTTATTAAGTTATTATAATGTATTATAGCACAATTTTAAAACTTTTTTGCATCCAATGTTTGCTCAAACCTGAACAGATAAACAAAATTTTTTTACATTATAAAAAATATATATATGTAGAAAGGTGGCATCCCTTGTTTAGATATTTCATTTTGAAAACTCTTTCAATATTTTAAAAAAAAATCCAGGATTGTCCTGGAGGTCCTGGGATCAAAGGTGCATTAATATTTTTCTTCTACAACGATGTTTAGCCCCGGACTTTTATAACATTGGAAAAAAAGTAATAATTATTTTCGGTCCCTGATAAATTCTCTTTGAAATTAGTTTATCTAGTTTAGGTGTACGCTGCTTTTTCATACACATATTTCGTTACCGCTTTGTTTATAGTTACCATGAATTCTTTGTTGACATACAAATCTTAATGTACATAATTTCCAAAAAACGAAAGTAGAAAAATGTCTGACAAACGGCAATAAAGATTGCGCAAATTGCACTTAAACGGCAAATGCTTGGCTTTTGAATTGGTTAACTGCTCTGTTTGAAAGCCTGCAGAAGGAAAAAATTGCAATGTCAATGCTTTTAGGATAGTAATTGCTAGCAAATGGCAAAACTCAGCAAAGCTAGTGGTAAATTACTCAACTTAATTTTTTTATACATTTATCTTTGCTATGGCCATTTCCGAACATCTGTCGAAGTTTGAAAATGCTAAGTGCACACACATACACATACACATACATACATACGTACACAAATGTGTAGTATTATAGCTATTAAGCGTTTAGCGCCGTTACTAAGTAAGCAAGTTAGTATAAATATAAGTAGCAAACTATTATCGAAAGAATTTATCCTTCTGCAAAGACTCTACAATCGCCGTAGTGGTGGTTTGTGGACTGCGGCATGTGGTTTTACGGCTTGTGGCAGCTACGAACCTCTGACCATAAACGGAAATCGGAAACTCGCCGGTTTGTTGTAGCCATCAAATGACAAACTCCAGTCAGCTAACCAAGTTGAAAGCATACAAAATAACGACAAAACGAACGAACCATTCAAGCCGCAAGCCATTAGAAGAAGGTGTGTCCCGCTGGACATTAGCACTGTCGTCGAACATCGGCGAATGTGTACGACAGCCAGTCGAACAAGAGAAGAATTATTGAAGTTAAAAACTAAAAACGAATAGAGTAATATGTATGCAATTGTAGCCGCCATGCTGGAAAAAAGATTGCGGCAAACCATAAAAAATCGTCAGCTGGTTTTACAGGAGGACGATCGCTAGGGAGCAAATAAACGAATTTATACAAATTTATCAGCTGGCGCGCTAACGTGACTAAAGTGGAGAAAAATTGTCAGCCAGCAAAAGTAATGGTCGCTGAAATTGTGTCGAGGAAAAGTTGAGAAAAAACGCCAATAAAATAAAAATCAACAGACATGCTGTTTACAATGACTAAAAATAAGAAAAATGAATATCTATACAAGCGATGCCTGTCGCTAAAACCACCAATGAATTGTGTAAAAGCGGCAGCGAAGTAGAGTGCATAGATAAGTGCGCGGAATGCAATGGTAAGCAAACAAAAAAAAACGGAAATGAATCACTCCATTATTAAGTTTGTATAAGTTAGTGGTGTCGGGTCGTAACGCCTATCCGCAGTCAACAACGTTGGGGGAAGGAACTGTCGCACAGTTTTCACGCTTAGCCGACTACAACATTCTAGGGAATATCTTGTTAAATTTGGCATGCAGTTATGTATATATTTAAAACAAAATACATACATACAAGCATATGTGTAACATCTAGAATAACTGGTGACTTATATTCAACATACTTACATAAGCACGCGCCCGAAAAAATAAATTAACAATTGTAAAAAAAAAAAATTTAGTTAGGCATTTTTACGGTTCAATGCGATTCTTTGAGGTTTGAGTGTTGTAGCACATATCCTTCAAAATTCAAATTGGCATGTATGTATTTAGAGTCAATTAATTCATTCAATAATAAATCAGAAACGGATAAATAAAATTAAATCATTACGAAACATGAATAGAAAATTATAATAAAATTTCGCAAGCTGGCGAGCATCTTTCGATACACATGCTTCGTACGTCGTGATATACTAAAATTTTAATAAAATCAATATTCGCTTTTAACCTCGCGCAAGTTTTTAACTTAGTTGATCTTGGAATTGTAATGTACCCAAAACTTAACTTCAATATTCACATCAAGGTTGCAGATAACAGCTAGCTTAAGGTGGTTTTGCGTTTGTAAAACGATTGTCAAAATAATTCAGGGACTCTTACATCACGAAGGCTCTTTTCACAACATTAATAAGGCCAATACCGCCCGCGCTACAATAAGAAATAAAAATAAAATGATATTCCCACGTATCCGATATCCCCCTCGTTTTTTAAAGCCGGTTGAAAATAAAAAAAAAAAAAATTTGGAAAGATGTGAACTTTTGCCTTGGTTATGAAAGTCCTAGACTTGAGGAAGCTATCCAAAAAACACTTCAACTGAAAAACTTGGAGAACTTAAGCTTTTTCACTTCCTCCAAATATGCTATAACAAATTATTTTCCAAATAAATTCATATCTTTTCCGAAATCAAAAAAAATCTAAAACTTTAATAAAAGTATTTAAAAATTATGGATAATGAACATTTTGTGGAGTCGAGCTAAATAAGTAGTATTTGTAGCACAGAAATTAACTTAGGGAAAAAGGCTAAAGTGGCCAAAAAAATCCAAATAAAATTATTTGTGACTTTTACATGACAAATATATAAATAAAAACAAAGCGAATTCACAATAGAGCGTTACAATAAGCGACTGTAAGGACTTTGAGAACTAAGGCAGCCACCAGTCAAATTGGTAATCAAGCCAAGAACAACTCATGCCAAAAGATGAAAATATTTAATTGGTATTATTGTTATTTTATATGACGCAAAAACAACGACCAAAGCACCGAAGGATATCGAATGAGTAGTCAAACGTATACAACGTCGACTATTGCTTTGCCTTGAACATGTAGTAAGGATAATGCTGATCCAGATAAAGGTTCCTTTGAATTTGCACTAGTTTTATGCGCAACGAAATCCCAAGCGAGTTCAAAAGTTATATTGCAAATAAGAAAGTCAACTGATATCGGTTTTTGGTTACGACGCTAAAACCGATTCGGCTTAATTAAAGACGAGCATTGTCTGGTTGCAAAAGAAAGCTTAATGTGGGTATTAATAAAAACTTTATTAAAAATTTTCAAAAAAAAAAAAATCGTTTTTATATGGGTTATTTAGATTGAAACCAGAATACAATTTCAGAGTTGCTTAGTTAAAAATGGAATAATTGCATACGTCACGTAAAACATTATTACGTACATTTTTTAATGGAATTTTTTGATATTCATAAAAGCAATATTAAATCAGTGGTAATTTTTTTTATTTATTTTAAAATGAGCTAAATATCAATTTTTGTTGGAAAAATTAGAGAAGAACCACAACACCGCAAGCGCTATTAATTTTATTTTTTTTTAAGTTTTCAGTTATAAAGATACTTCCACGTTTTAGTATCGAACGAATTTTTGATTATATGTACATAAGTGTTACTTCAGTATTTATGCATATGTATGTATGTATATACAAGTGTGCTGCTGGATAAATTAAAACCTATAGAATAAAAACATTGAAACCTTTCCTATGTATTCATAAAAAATGGTTAAGCCAATCAGCTTGGCTTAAAAATTGCCATTAGCCATGACTTTTGCCGTATCAAAAATGTTCTATGAATGAAAGATCTTGGAGAAGTCTATTGTATAAAACAGTGAATTTAATAGCCATTTATTTTCTAAATTTTGTATCATTGTTAAAAATTCCCCTTTCAATGGCAAAACAAAACCTTTAGAGAGTTTGCAATTGACAAATAACACAGCTTGTTAACTCCCTTAAGGCTTTGTTTTTTCCTTGCCATTATGAATGAGCTGGATAATATCCCACTCGAGTAGAAAATGAGCCTCACTATGAAAGCGATGTTAATAGAACTAACGACGAAGTGCCTGAAGTGGATAAGGCAGAAAGTCTCAAAAATAAATTGCATCAAATTTTAACGAGCAGCTCGCAATTGTCCAATAATCGAAATGGCATACAATTTCTCAGAAAGTTTGCTAAAAAAAATTGATAGTTTTTGTAATGAGGCGATAAAGGCTATGTCCTATAGAGAGCATTTAACATTGCTTTTCCACTGCAGATATTAAATGCAAAAAATTTTTGTCCAGGTTAGAGGATAACACACTTTAGGCTTTTATTTCCTTGAGATTGCATTTTTATCAAACTAAGGCATAATTCTACCTCGCACAAAATGGAATGGTGATGGATTTTTTTTTTACTGAGTGGTAATATTTTTTTTATATAATATTGGTCTCAAAAAGTGATTAAAAATATGTTACTTTACTTAGGTGCATTTGCTTCTGTACCAAATATGTATTTTTGCACTTGAATTATAAATTATTTTGTATGTGTGTCAAATTTTACGTTTATTTCCTTTTTTTCTTGAAAAGCCCAATAAATAAATACATTACAACAAATCGTTCTTCTTTGTTATATTAATGTTGTTTTGTATACTTATATAATACAACGACTACAGACGTGCTACATTTTTTGGCAAATTAAAAATTACGAATAAAAACTTTGTAAAATTCGGGATCCCGCGATTGTCCCGGGACTTCGTTTTCAGATCTCGAAAATCCCGAGATAAAATAACTGCCCAAAGTTAACATCCCTAGTACATATGTACTCACATAACTACATATATATTTGTACATACATACACACACACACGGACAATGTACATATTCACAAAAGTTCTAATATACTTCGCTCATAAAGTGCCATAACTTTGCCTTTGAGTGGCTTCGAGCGCATCAATACTGTCACATCCATCCACTGCAGCGACACTTGGGCGGCTCACTTAACAACCAATGTACGAGTCCTTCTTTGGCTGACAAAAGTTCAATGACTTCTATTGATATACTGAAGTAGTAGTGCTGGAATGTAATATGTAGGCTCACATTCTGATTCATCTTTGTGAGAAGATTGTTCGGGTTTGCGCATATGGAGCGCGGCTTAAGTGTATCGTTGTAAAAGCAAATCGCAAAGCGAAAGTTTGAGTGTCCAACCTAAAAACGCTTTTTCATCTCGCTTGAACTCTTGAAAGGGCTTTAGTCGATAAACACACTTCTGCTGATAGTTGTATCAGCTTTTATTGCCACATGAGTTTTTCGCACAACTACACAGTACGCACACACAAACGATTATGTACATACATATAGACAATCGTACGCGTAAGTAAATGTAGCGCACACTGGTTGTACTCTATCGTTTTACTTTGCTTCTTATTTGTTCTGCTATTTTTAAATACTCGTAATAAGTGTGTCTGCTGCACACTTAATCATAAATATAACTTCCTGCTTGCGCTACTTTGTTCGACCAGAGATGAACCATGTTAGCTCATCAACTCAATTAAGAAAGTATCGCTGTCACATTATTACAGTAAATATATTTCGATCAGTTGGGATAATAAACATATTACGTGGTTAGTTGCTTGTCAGCTACTTGCTTGGTCATAATTCCTTCGTTATATTTTTTCCTCTTTGACTTTTCTAAGACCACTCGAAGCAAGAAGCAGAACTCGTCTTTCCTAAGGATAATAATATTGTTCATGCGCTACACAAGGATAGAAGCAAATGCTCAACACATCGGCAAAAAAAATTCGAATAAATCAGTAAAAATGTATAGCTACTTCAACTAAAATTGAACGTGCAACGAAACTGCATACTCTAAATTTCTGATTGAAAGATTTGAAATTTTGATGACAATTATCGAATTTCGTTTAATTTTTGTGAACATTTTACAAAGTTTAAACATGTTATTTATATGGTTTATATTATATATCGAAATATGTTTGAAATTGAAATTATTAATAAAAGAAAATATTTAAATTTAAATACATAAGTGTCAAACAATATCATTATACATCTACTTACTGGTATACATGCAGTGGGCGAAAAAACTCTGCATACCCTCAATTATATTTTTGAATATTTATTTAATAAAGCTAGAGTAAAATATTAAACTAAAATCATTGAAACTAAAGCTTCAAACATTTGTAGTAATTTTTAAAAACTTGAAAACTTCCTATCAAAATCTTAAAACTTTTTATGAGATATTTACGAAAGATGCAAATTTGAGATAGCTTAAATGTACCGTTGATTTTTGGGAATTTTTTTTGTACGCAACACTCTCGGCTAAAAAATTTCTTAAAAATACACTTTGGTTTATAGCAATTTGAAACATATATATTTTATAAGACTAAAGTAAAGTCGGCTATAGAAAAGCGAATACAGAACTTTTCTTATGAAACAAATTTTTTAAGTGGAAAGATTTTGAAGGTTGTAAAATCGCTATGAAATCTACATATACACAGATTGCAACTGCAATTCAAATAATCGTAGTTTGAAATTGGACCCTAGTTTTAATAAAAATTATCGGAAAATATATTTCAATGAAAACATTGTCAATAATAAGAAATAAACTATAAGTTGGTGACTGAGGAAATATAATATTAATTTCAGAGCATCAAGAAAATGAAAATATAAATGAATAGCTGGGCGAAATTCTCATGTTCATCAGAAACTGTCTTCGAATCGAAATTGTATTTCTATCACCGGCGTATGTACATATGTCAAATTGAGTATCTGAACTTAAGAATTATAATCAAATGCCTATCTGATCTAGGGTGTCTAATTATAGAAACTACATATACTCAAATACAGCGTAAAGAAACCGGTCGTTCAAAAAAACTATAAGAAGCCTTGTATATGTACATATATAGAATAATATCGGGAAAATAAACACAAAGCTCATGTCATACATTTAAAGAACCATCAGACACGGAGTTGATTGCGATTTAGTTCTTTCTTTGGTTTATCGGTCCGATAACAGTTTGTTGACGTATACACACCCAGAATCTCTGTAATTCCAAACTGACCTAAGTTGTCTTTGTACTTCAAATGATTCATCTGAAATCTTTTTCCATGTCAGCAAATAGCATTTTTAATGTTACACTCTAAATCGTAAATAAAATCAGATTTCATAGAAACAAGTTTTTTCTAATATCGATCTTCGAGTCGGGCTAATCAAAACCTCTGAAGACAAAAAAGGGTTTTCCCAAAACACAACTATCGTTCGCAGTTGGCATCAACCTGTTGATTCTTCCATTTGTGATACAACATAACAAAACACAAAAAGTAGAAGAAGTTAAGACAATAATATAGCTACTGTAGTTCATATGTATACACATACTATATCTATTTGTGTTCATCGTATGTTAATTCTTTTATTTTTAATAATTTTTATTTTAAAAAATAGTAAACTTTAAAATAGCCACCGTTAAAACCTAGTTTATAAATTTCAATTCCATTTTTTTAATCGACAGATTTTGGAGAGATTGACATTACCGTCGTTTTTTAAGATTTCATTTTTCGTGTTGATGGTATTGCGCACTTTCGTACACATAAAAATAAATACAAATAAAATTCGTTCAAGCGTTAAATTGAAGAAAACGCGCCACAACATTGACCAGAAAATCCCAAAATCAACGGTAATCTTTCGCTCTTGAAAATGTGCATGTTGATAAAATTGAATAGGCCACAAAACTGTATACACGAAAATTTGTTAAAATTGTGATTAAAAATTATAAAATATATTTGAAATATGTTTAATTTTTATAAATTCTGTGGTAGCTTTGAAAATTTAATTTAAAAATGTTATGTTAAAAATTGAACTATGAAAATCAATAAATTTTGATCAAAACTATTTGAGCATTTTTGTATAACTGTTTCGTTTTAAATTTTTAACATTGCCAAACAATATTTCTCATTGCAGTTGTTTCAAATCGTAGGCCAAATTGTTATACTAGCTTCATACTAGTTCATGAACAACTTATTGGCAGCACGTTGGTTTGTTGGGACTTTTCGCTGCAGGATATATATATGTATGTACATACATATGTAAATGAAAAACAAGTGTGAAAGGCTGTCTTCGGCTATGCCGAAGGCTCCATAGCTTTCATGAATTGGCGATTTGATTTTGTGCTAAATAAAATATCTGAACAATCAGCTATATGTTATGTATCTTTGATCTATAAGATTTTCACTGTTATTATAGAACTTAGTACAGCGGACCTTCTTGCAAAATTTGAGACTTCTAGTTTTCTAAACGAAGAAGTTATGAAGCAAAATATGATATCTAAACAATCGGCTCCTATGTATATACGTTAAAGTCGTCCGATCTGGCCGGTTCCGACAAATGTCGAATAAAATGTAAAAAGACATATGACTGCCAAGTTTCATTAAAATAGGTAAAAAAAACTGAGGGACTAGTTTAAGTTCAAACAGACGTACAGACGCACAGACAGACGGACATGGCTAAATCGAGTGAGCTCGTCAACCTGATCATATCAATATAGGCACTTTTTGATGGGTCTAAATCTTCTCGTTCTGGTACTTACAAACATCGGACAAAAGTTAATATACCATTTCCATGAAAGGTATAAAAACATTATAAAAAACCCTCAATATCAGAGTGGATTGCAAAAATGGGACAGTTAAATATACATATGTACATATGTATATTATAAAATTACTTACCACGAGTAGGAGGCAGCTTTTTGTATGAAATGTGAAACGTTAGTGAGAGAAGTGGTCAATAATGGTTTTCTCAGTTTAGAAGTGAACTAGCAAATAAAATATCTCTAAATCCATGCTATTCGTGAATGAAATGCAATAATGTCGACAGATGTTGCCGAAAACTTTTACCCACACAACTCAATCTTATCCTGTCACTTAGCAAGCCAGCGGTCGATTATTGTAGGTCATGATTCGCTAATGCGGAAATGTTGAACGCAGTGCAGAAATTCACAATACCCGTATATGTATTTAGATATGTACATACTGGTAAATGCGTTAAAGAATAGTGCAACAACCGTTTGCCGTCACTGACCGGTGGCATGCCATTGCCGGATGAGTGATTGCCTTAGCATTTAGCAGTGCTCAACAGCGATGGAAAAAAATAGAATGGCCCATGTGGAAAATGAGGAAGATGTTACCACTTTGTGCGCCACTTGTATTTGTTATTTATACTTTAAAAAAATTTTGTTAGACACGATCTCTGTCTTCACGTTGCGCAGGATGTGAAAATACTCAAAGAAAAAGTGCAACATCAGTAAAATTAAAAAAAAAAATAGATATTTTGGAAAGAATGAAATACAAATTTCCGCTTTTACTTAACGCGCATCTTTCGCAATAGTGACAGTCATTGGCATGACTAATGCACTTTAAAATGTTTTTGCAAATATATATGTACATATGTACATATTTATCTGTGTATGTAAGAATGCCTTCCTTTCTAAATGCATGCATTTATGCACACATTAGTACTTATGCTCCAGCTTTTTGCGGCGAATTATCGTAAAACTATATTAGTGCTACAGCTGTTTATGTCTTCTCACCAAATCTTATTTTATTTATTTTTATACAATCTCGTTTAAACATCTGAATTTTTTTTCGAGCTTATCAATCAGCTAGCAGTGGATTACACATCCTGAAAAGTACCTTTTCAAATGGTAGATAATCAATAAATTTCAATTAAATTTTAAAGTATAGCTGGCTCATACCCGCAATCGCGGCTGGTATTGCTAGTTACAATTGAAGTTACGATTTTACGTGAGAATTTTATCACAGTTCACTCGTGCATCTGTCAAACTCTGTTGCTATTTCTGTTTAGTATTGCTAGACATTATATCATGAAATGACTTTATCGTTGTTCTTTAGAAAAGTTGGACGAATATCCACTGTTTTCGACCAAAGCACTATTAAGCGATTAGGCTAAACAACCCAAGAGTTCAATTCAAGTAATGTCATTTCGCGATTAATGTGCTGGCAAAATCATAATAATAATAGATTTTTATCATTACTCCATCGACCTATTTAATTTGTAAAGAAATATGAATCCGTTGAAACGTTACGCATTAAAAGCTCAAATAATTTTTAAGTACAGTTTTTTAAAGCTTAGACTATTTTGTCTAAACTTATGATTTTTCTTTCTATATACATTTTTGTCGTACATTTAATTTTAGTAAAATTTTAGAGTTTCTTAATTATTGGTTGATATTCATAAAGAAAATAGAGTATTTGTTCTGGGAACTGAACAGAAATCAAGCACATTAACAAAGCAGCAGCAGGAGAGAAATTGAAAAATTAACAATTTTGGTAAAAACAAATAGTTTTTTTTTTGTTGAACAACTGTTGTGACAAATTTGTATACATATTTATTCGTCAACAATTTTCTAATAAAAGAAATGATCAACCAAAATTTAGTTTACATGTTCCTTTTTGGTAGTATGCAACTGTTGAAAAATTTATTGCACTTTTTATAGATTTTGTTATCAAAAAGAAACACAATGCCAGTCAGGTTCGGTGCAGGGATACATATGTACATATGTATGTATATAGATAATTTAGCAACTTATCATTTTCATTTGCGTTTTGGAAAAAAATATATGAAAAAGACTTTTAGAATTATCAATGAAAACCAGAGATCGCAAAAAACCCTATCCACTTATTTTCATAGCATTTTTCACTGACACAAACACAAAAGTATCATGCAAAACAAATTTCTCACTGTACAAAATCTATCTGTAGGATCATTTTGTGTTTTCTGCTGTGAGTTATTCGCCAACTACTGAAATTTCTATTAGAAAAAGACAATTTAGCATAAACTTTTATTTTAAAGTATCTTCGTTTGCGGGTTACTAAAAAACAGGAAATACATACATATGTGGAAAAATGAAACTTTAGGCATTTATTTAGACAACATTCATGCATTTATAATGAATTGGTGCGAACATTTATGATATTATACACGGAAAATTAGTATTTTTTTTCTTTATGTGGCATTTTTATGTATAAATTAGTATACAAAATTTGAATTTTTAAATAGGTGTTTTTATATTTTAGTACATTTTTGAGTTAGTTCAGTCAAAAAATAACAAAAATTCTCTTCATGGTTACATATAAGTACAAATATACATACATACATATGTACGATTATGTGTAATGACTTAAGAAATACACTTAATATTTTTTATAGAAATTAAACATAAATTGTATGTAAATTACAAATATTTACATTTTTGCAAAAATAAAAATCACACGACTGCCGAGTTAATTATATTATTGTAATTTCAAGAATTAAGTTTAACTACCAAAAATGTATTTATTGTTTTCGTATTTAATTTGTAGCGTCTCTCACTTAAATTAAATTAAGTGCTGAAAAGACAGAAAAAAAATTTCAAAAACAAATCTTATATGTATGTTGTTATATACTGATAAATGACCATAGACCGCATTGAAATTTTTAATATCTGTGTAAATTTTTCCAAGTTTTTCGGAGATCGTCTCCCCTAAGATCTAACAATAATAACAAGCAATAAAGCAAAAGTATTATACGAGTAACATTTTCTGTTACCAAATAAAACTTATTTTTATTCTCACTGCGATAAGTGTCCCAAAACAACAGAAACAGAAATTACATACACATAGATATGAAAAATAATTTTTCTCACTGAGCAAAAGCACTCACCTACAAAAAATAAAACACTTTTTCTATTTGGTGCGTTATTTTTTCTCTCAAGTAATAAGAGTTATTTTGGAACAATTTGTAAATGCAGTGGGTTATTTTCGAACTCTGATGAAAACACTTAAGGTCGGGGCAAGGCGAATTTATCAAGGTGGTGGTAAGCGTATATAAGTAAAAGGCCTCCATGTATTTTGTTTTTGCTTTGCTGGACTGAATGTCAAATTTCTGTAGCCATTCGCCAGCCAATCAGAACGTAGCCCTTTGACGTTCAGTCCAGCAAACCGAAAAAACGAAAAAACCAGCTGGCTCCTTAACACCACCTTGTTAAATTCGCATTGGGTCGGGGAAACAATATTGTACACACAATTCACAAAATATGTTTTCAAAATTTATCATTTTTATTACTAAAAAATTTAACAATTTTACTACACTTTTCACTTCTGTATTTTGAACCCGATCACCGAGGTCAGTCTTTACAATTTTCCCGTTACCAAAATTTTAGATTATTTTCCTGTTTAGTTTAAATACTAATCGGTGCACATAAAAAAATAAATAATCGTCCACATAAACGAAACACTGTAGTTATGATTTTATCAATTTTCTTGTCACTTACTTCATGTTTATTTTTCATTATATCAACACGTATTTTTTTTTATTGAGGGGAATTTATTAGAATAGAAATAAGATAGTTGTTTTAACTAGCGATATATTTTTTAATTTTTGGCCAATTATTAAACGCATTGTCTAATGGCAGCGAAAGTGGCGAAAACTGGAAATGTAAAGGTATGTGCGTGGATGTTTCGTAATCGGAAATTTTGTTGTGCAGTACATTAATAGCAGCGAGATAGAAGCGAAAAAGAAGCGCCTAAGCGCAATGACATGCCAATGTTAAATTCAGCAAGGATGAAAATACTTCTTTCTCTAGTTTTTGAGCGCTTCTTTTATATGCTCTAAATGTACTTATATACATACATATATACATACATATGTATGTATGGATATAATTTAAAATTTAATATACATAAATGAATTTTTAAATACAACCCAAGCTCAGCTCAAGACTAGCCCGTGTGCCATACCATCAATTATACGAAGCAGAACTTGATGAGTTGCTAAATGCACGTAAACGCCTCGAGGTAAGAATATTGAACAATCATCCCAATAAAGTGATTTTAGTTTTAATTACCCCCTTTTACCAGATATTCAATGAAAGTTTTACCAATATAACTCCAAAATTGTTGGAGGTTGACATTTTCAATGAGAGCAAGTTCAAAAAATTGAATAAAGGGGTAAAAGAACTTTTGTTTAATGATGGCATGGGTTCAAGTCACGGAAGTTCGCAGAGCCAAAGTACCACCAGTCGTTTAAGCATACAAAAAGTGAAGCTAGGCGGACTAAGGATGTCTCTCGAGGATATAATAAACAACGTACGTATATTCATTTAAATGTGCCACTTGCATAAGTGACTATATAAAAATCATAAAATTCAAAACAGGTTGGGAGCATACACAATGTTTTTAGTTCAGAGAATGACATTGACATTTGCGACGATATTGGATCCATCGAATTTACAGGACACAAATGTCGATTTATAAAAGTCACTCTTCGTACAACTGAGTGTTTAGAACTGTATGAGTCGCCCAGTCGGACTGAGCTGAAGGGAACGCCAAGCGGAAATTTTGTTGAGGAAGATAACAAAATATATGATTACTTGACTATTGGACGTGGCATAGTTCGACGCCGTAGCGAAGCGGAAACACAAACTGTTGACGTGCAAAGAAAAACTCGTTTCGTTAACACCTATTACAGGCAGTTTTCAGAAAAGGCAGCATATGTATCGTTCTTCGATGTCTACGATGTGTATAAAGCGTTGGCTAAGCAGCAAACAGAAGCAATATCAGTAGGACAGCGTAAACCGAGCTTAATACTTGATCCTTATTTGTATATGAAGGAGCAACTTCACCAAATTTATCGCAATTCAAACTTTAGGTTCTCCACCATGGTAATGGAACGTTTGTTGGCAGGCAATGTATTTAAGCAGAGCCAGCAGCGTTTTCGCGACTTTCGGTTGCCCAATAAGACCGAAACCGTTGCTGAGTATCGTTATCAACCAAACGTACTTTTCATTTTGCGGGCTCCTAGCATTCAGGCGTCCCGCATGTCGGGCAGTCAGCGAAAAGCTGTCTCAGATATTAGTTTCTGTTATAACAATGGCGATATTTTGGCCGTGGCATATGGTCTATTCTCATATTCGGCATTAATTACCGTATCCACAGGAAACGTATGCATTTGGAGCATCAAAAATCCACAAAATCCCGAACGCACTTACAGTTATAATACACCAGTGACGGCCGTTGAGTTCTCACCCTACTTACCCTCTCTATTGGCAGTGGGCTTGGTTGATGGCTCTGTAGAGGTACGAAATGTAGCCAAACCCGATGCGCCACCTGTCGCGATCACACAACGCTATACTTCACCCAACCGTGAACCAGTAATTTCAATTAAATGGTTCAAAGATCCACAGGCGAACTTCGAAACCGATCCGCTGCTAGTACTATCCGCAAATGGTGAAGTTTGGAAGTATTGTATCATACATAGCCCCTTTTTGTTGGGTTTCAAGCAGATGATGTTGCAACGTGTTGAGGGACAACCTGAGGGTCTGCCAGTCGAGCCTCCGACTACTGCGAGTTCTTGGTTTGCGAATAGGCATCCCGTAGGACTTAATATTACACTGCATCCGCTACAAAAGGACATTTACTATCTGCTCACTGATGAGGGTTGTTTGTACAAGTGTTCAACGAATCATTCGCATTCATATTTAGAAATTTGGCAGACACATGAAGGATCAGTGAATTGTATGGACTTTTCGCCATGGTCGCCAAAACTCTTTCTCACATGCGGCAACGATTGGTGAGTAACTTGAACTAATTAAATATTAAGCTTTTCATATTACAGATAATAGAAGCCAATAATTTGGTGAACTTCTTTCGTAGCTCTGCCTGTGGTTATTCCATAAAAAACTCGCGTTTTCGTCAAAAATTCTTATTGCATTCTACTTTTGGTAAAAAACAGTGATTGTCACTTGATTTATTTATCTAATATATGTTATACCTAAAGAGCTTAATAGCCAACACAATGTTGGTTTTAATAGGTATTAGAGAAACGGGAGTTCTTAGCAAAAAGTACAAATATGTAAGTGAAGATATTTACATAAAATTTAACCAAAATGATTTGAATTTTAAGAATTTTTTATGAAAGGATGCCAAAATTAAAAGAGACAAATCTATTCAATAACGATTATTCTTAAGAAAGTAAAGTAAAATGTTCAAATATGATACAAAGCAATTCAAACCGTGCCAACAACATAATAATGCTTGTCCAGCGTTTAGGTTTTTTTCGGAAAAGTAGAAGTTCACGGGCTTTGCCACATTAATTAGGTTAAGTTCCAATCATTAGTTTATGAAGGAACTGAAGGTAATCCTCAATGCGAATTGATTACAGGTCCATGGCATTCCTTTAGCCTTTATTATTATTACATTACAACAGCCATAGGTTATATTGAATATAAAATTAAAATGATTACAGATTCAAACAATATTTAAACCTTAAGTTTTAAGCTTATAAATAAGATTACTACTACTTTAAATCCTACAACATTAAGACTTACAACTAAGAAAAACATGAAATTAGAAATCAGAGATGAGAGGTTTGAATTTAGAGAATAAAAATTAGGGATTACCCCCCTTCTCCAAGATTGATATATTAAAAGCATCTCTTTTATATTATGACGTTTTACTACTTAATAAATAAATAATAATTAAAACATCTGACTTGCTGTATAGTTTAAGTAATGTAACACTGCTCCAGAATTTAGCAGGTAGCTTGTTCCAAAGAAGTACCGAGAAAGCGAAAAATTGACGTTGAGCTATCATAGAGTTGTAATTGAAATATAAGAGCTGATGTGATCGGAATGATCGAGTCGGTTAAAGGCGGCTTTTGAGAAATGTATGTTTTTCTGTGGATGTTAAGTGTGAGCAGATTGGCAAAAGATATCGAGGATATATTCAGAGTCCATAGAGAAATATTAACTATTTTTGATACTTAAAAATAAAAAAATATTGTATTGAAAATGCCGATAAAATTGTTGATCCTGCCTTCCGAAATGAACTCCAGAGCTCTATTTCACTTAATAACCTTATTATAAAATTTTTCATTATACAAATATTTGGCAATCCGTACAAAAACTGATTCAAATTCTCGCTTTCAGAAAACCAATTATCAACAAATAAGTAAAAATATTCCAAAATGCCAAAACAATCAATAATACGTATGTTAAGTTCCTCATGAAAAACTTAATTTTCTGCTAAAATTCCAAATTTTTTTTTAACAAAACTGGTAACCAAATTCGTCAAAGGAACAACACAGTTTCTAAAATGGCCGATTTAGAGCGAGAAGTTACCAACGTACAACACCTTTCATTATTGCATCATGGCATAAACATATCTGTCTTCCTGAAAAATGGTATATTAGTAGAAATTAATGCAACTTTTACTTTTATGATTATCTTTTTCATTCCTAGCCCTTAATTTCTTCGATCCGTTTTTGCTTTCGTCTTTGCAGCTGTATATACTTTTCATATTTACTCAAAACTGGTTTCTATTATCAACACATTCTGCACACTTTGTTTTGCTGCAGTATGTTTAAGCTGCTTATTCTTGGTTTTTTGTTTAAAGATATTGCTAAATATGTAAGGCTCCGAAAGGCTAAGATGGTACAAATAATTTATTACGACATGGTACGTATTGTAGTATCCAGAAAACAAATATTCTATTACAATTAAATATTTGACCAAATTTAAAATATATATTCCCATTAGCCCATGAGATAGAACGACACATGGGTATATCTCGTTACACGCACTTTACCATTTTTATACCCGAGCGTACTTGTACACAATTATAACTTTGTTCGCATAACGGTTGTTTGTAACAGCATAAAATAATCGAGATAGATATAGACATATACGAGTATATACTAAAATGATCAGAATGAAAAAAAAAAAAAACGATTTAGCCCTGGCTGTCTGTCCGTCCGTCTGCCGTGGTTACAATAACTTGAGTAAAAATTGAGATATCTCAATAAAATTTGGTACATATATTGCTCTTTGGACAGGGTAGGTTGGTATTGAAAATGGTCAAGATCGGTCAATAACCACGCCCACCTCCCATATAACGGAAGTTTTGGAAAATGCAAAAACTCCGTTTTTTCGGTATCTATTACAGCAAATTGATTGAAGTTTGGTATTTGGAGCTATTTTGCACTAAGAAATTAGGTATAAAATTTTAAAAAATAGGCGTTGCCACGCTCACTTATGAAAATGTTCTGTATCTCAATAACAGTATTAAATATCGTCAAAAAATTTGGTGGACATATTTTCCTTGACATCGATATTATTATCGTAGGTAATTTTTGAAATCGGTTCATAACCACGACCATCTCCCGTTATAAAGAAACGTCTGTAGGTATCTCAATAACGATGTAAGGTATCGCCACTAAATTTGGTGAACATATTGTCTTCTGATATCACTAGCATCACCGTCAATAATTTTTGAAATCGGACCATAACCACGCCCAACTTCCATGTAACAGAAATTTTTAAAATGCAAAAAACTTCGTTTTTCAGTATTTATTGGAAGAAATTTTGTAAAGTTTAATACTAGCTGCGATTTGAAACAAAGAAGCGGGAATTTTATGACATCATGGTCACCGACCATACAAAAATATATCGCGAGGGTAATAAAAATCGGTTTCGCCCGAATTTAGCTTTTCTTACTTGTTTAATAACAATTTACATTTGATTCTTTTTGACATAAAAAATTTTGCATTACCATCGACCAAGGTGAATTCATTCAAGGTGGAGTCAATACAGTGCCGACATCTTTGCTAACGTTTTTTTTTGTCTATTTATTATGGCAAAGGGTCAGCTGATTATGACAATAGCAACCTACTTGAATGAATTCGCCTTGCCACCGACGATACGAGTATGTATGTATATGTTTATGTATAGTTATTATATATAAAAACTTTTGTAACTTTCTACAGGTGCATTCGCATATGGATGGACGGCATATTCAAGCCATTGTTAACATTAAAACACAAAATGTGTCCCATTTCTGCAGCTCAATGGAGTCGAACACACTCAACGATTATTGTCTCGGTAAATCGCTCATCGGTGGATATTTGGGACATACGCCAAAACATATTGACACCGATTTCACGTACAAAATTTGACACCTCTTTTAATACAATGTTCAAGTAAGTAATTATGCAGTTCCTTAACTTTGTTTTAAACTTCGCTGTTTACTTTCTTCTTCATACTTTTCGTATACTTCTCAGATACAATCTATCCGGCTACAGTATAGCAATTGGCAATGAGCGTGGCCATGTCGTCGTATGCGCTCTGGAAAATATGCCTTTTTCGCCACATTTTCAATACGATGAGTTGAGGAAGGCTATATTCGGTGCGATTTCTTCATGTCCCGATTTAATAAATCAGCTCAATAACATTGGATATTTCGGCTATGACCGAAAATATTTATTGCAACATAAGCATATGTCAAAATTAGTAAAATAGCCAAATTTAGTAGTAGAATATCTGGTATGTAACTGCGAATAGATACATAAATATGTTCTTAGATGTACATAGATGTACACGATTGAAATTAAATTATTATACTTATATGTAGTATGTATGTATGTATATGCCTATATTTTAGAAAAACATTTTGAGAGTATAAGTATACAAAAATTATGAAAATTGTATAACGATTCTACTCGAAATATTAAGGTGGTGAAATAAATACAAAAAAAATAGTGAATAAGTGTTTATCAGATGGTTGTCAGATGCGCGTTTAAGAAAGTTTAACATCGTTTGAGTTCAGTGTACACTGGAGTGATCAAAATATATTTGTCAGCAAATAAGTAATATATCGCTCAAAAAGGTCAAATTTTCTTATCTAGCGAACAATTGTTTGCAACTGTGGCATAACAAAAATTAACATTTAATGAGCTACCTTGAACTTTTGGGGCGCTACGCTGCTGACAGTTAACAATTTGAAATTCAAAGTGGAAAACGTAAAAATTGGAAAACTAATTGAATTGATAAATATGTACATATCTAGCATCTCGGCCGCTGTGGTCGAGTTGGTAGCGGTGCGTGCTATAACTCGATAAGCCGGTGAGTTCGAGGTTCGAATCTCAGTCAGGGCAAGCAAAATCTTAATAACAGAAAAAGTTTTTTCTAATAGCGGTCACCCCTCGGCAGACAATGGCAAACCTCTGAGGGTATTTCTGCCATGAAAAAGCTTCTCATTAAATACATCTGCCGTTCGGAGTCGGCACAAAACCGTAGGTCCCTCCATTTGTGGTATAATATAAAGACGCACACCACAAATGGTAGGAGAAGCTCGGCCAAACACTGAGCTATATAGTGTACGCGCCAAAATTATATATATGTATATATCTAGCAAATAGCGATAAAACGGCGGCTGATGTACATATGTAGGTAAAGAAATAGATTGTTGGTGTAGTACGTGTGTAGTGTAGCGTGATGTAATAATGTAAGGTATTCTATGTTGTAAGAAATATTTAAACATCAGTAAAAAGTTAAGCTTTTCAGACGAAATAACATTTGACATTTTGCGTTGTTTTAATTTGTTGAAAACTGTTTTTCTAATTACAAAAATATGCTTGGGTGTCCCTTACCTCGCAAGTTCATCCGCTAAACAGTTACCCTCGATGTCCCTGTGGCCTGGAACCCAAATAAGATTAAGTCGTTCTGCTTAGCCATCTGCTGAAGAGATGGGCGGCAATCCAGCACAATCTTTGAATCTATCGCAGCTGAGCTCACAGCTCTTATTGTTGCTTGGCTATCACTAAATATAAAGACGTTTTTGCCTTTAAAACGGTTTGCAACCTGTCCATAGCCTCCTTAAAACTTCAGCTTGAAAATCGCTACAGTGGTCCGGCAGCCGAAAAGAACAGCTCAGAGATAGGTCCCGCGAGAATACTCCTCCTCCCACTCTACCATTCAGCTCCGAACCATCTGTAAAAACCGTAAGACTTCCAGGTGGAGTATAGACATTTTTAGACCACTCCTCCCTACCTGGAATCAACATCGTGAAGTTCCTGTCTGGGACTATAGTAACGACGCAGCGATCAGTGCAGTCCGGAAGAAAGCTATACTTACTCAGTATGCTTGAGTGCCCACGTAGGCTAGACTCCCATTGATATGTCTCTCTTAGTCGAAGCGCGGCCAGAGCCGCCACTTGCTGACACACTAAGTCAAGGGGTAGAAGGTCCAGAAAGACATTCAAGGCGTCGTTTGGTGTTGTTCGCTACGCTCCGCTAATGCAGATCATACTGGCTCTCTGCATTCTACCATATAAGTTTAGGTAAGCAGTTTTGCTCAAGGCAGGCCACCATACTCCATAAAGAAGAATCGGTCTTACCACCGCTGTATAGATCCAGCGGCATACCCTTGGATTTAAACCCCATTTCTTTCCAATGGCCCTTTTGCAAGAGTATAGGGCCACACAAGCCTTCTGAGATCGCTGGACAATATTATTTATACAGCTTAGTTTCATGTCTAGTGTGACGCCAAGGAATTTGGCTTAATTGTTTAGGTTTAAACGAATACCATTTAGTTACGGCGGAATTAATCACTTACTATCATCAGCATAATATATTTCCATAAAGTTTGCGAGTACGATTGTTAAGTACTGAGTGAATATGAATTATTCTCTAAATGTATGTATATACTCGTATAAATACGAAAATTAACTATTTACACTGCACTTACAATTCGACCATTTATGGCAGTTCAGTGGTCATAAACAATCACAAACGCTTATTCATTTATCGCAATCTGTATTGATTAATATGCAGGGAAATCTATTCGCTTGTAAATATGGTATACTTATATTCATCACACGACTTCTTGTACCAACACGAACTTACAGGGGAAACTTGTATTCGTTCAGTTATCAACATTGAATAAAAAAATCAATTTTTTGTCTTCCAAAATATTACGACCTCAGATTTCGCTAGAGGAGGCTAAAAAATAAACAACGTTTTGAAAGTTTGCTTCTGCAAGTAATTATCGAAGATCGGCATGGGAAAATGTCTACACAAAAAGATATAATTGTATTGATGTTCAAATAAGATTTCAAATTGATAACAAGCATTTTTCAAAAATCAAGAAAAAACGATCAACGTGCCAAAATAATCTATCCTTAAATATGTGTACCTTTCGCGCTTTTTTGAAAATAATAATTTCGTGAGGTGTTAAAACTATTTGGACGTTTTTCCAGTGTGCTTTTCAATACAAATTCAACACAAATTTATTAGACAAATGATAATCTACGACCCCAGCATTTAATTTTATCTCAAAAGATTTTCGAGAAAATTTTCTGCGAAATTAATTTAATAACACACGAAAAAAGGGCAAAAATTAAGTACCTGCAAAATAAAGGTGTGTTTCTATGCGTCGTATTTGGAGTATAGTTTTATAAAATCACTTAAAATTATCGCTTTATAAAAGAAGTTGTGTCCTTCTGTCCTTTTTTCTGCTGTGTAGTTGATAAAAATATTCGCAGATTTAACATTCAACGCTACATAACTTTTTTAAGAGCAAGAGCATGAAAACGCATTTAAATATTGCTATTAAAACATCCTTCTTTCGGAGTCGTGCGTTTTTCCAGTTCTCATGAATATTTGTTTTTAAATGCAATGAACTTTTTAATTTTCAAGCAATTTCTGTTTTATTTACATTTGTACTTGCACTTTCATATATTTACATACATACATACATATGTATTTACTCATGCATATTTGTATCTTTGTGTGAGAATATGATTACTCAACTTATTGATTGAGAGTAATGAGTTTATTTGAGCATAAAATGGCTTTGGGTCAATATCATTAAAGTACACAAACAAAATAAATTAAAATCTCACAACCGCAATGATAAAATTAACGAAACTTATGAACGCATGTCAGTTTGTGCATATGTTATGTAAGTATGTATGTACATACCAAATGTAAATATGTAAGTGCATGCATAAATAGCTGTCAAATTCATATGTTTTTCTTTTTGGCAGCTTAATTATTGCTAAGTTTTTAAATAGCGTACGAATTCATATTCCTTGTCTTAGTTGCATTTCTTCGTAGAGGAAGTTAGTTTAAATATTAGCTTTTTTTTTCTAAAAATTGTTCGTGAACCTTAAGTGCTGTCTTTCTAATAACTGCAGTGTGACTCAAAAAATGCTAGCCAGAAATCTCTGGCCACACAGCAGGACTGAGTCTGAACCACTTCACGAGGCTCGCAAAGGTGCCATTTATTATAAAAGCTAAGCGCAAAACTCGCCATTTGAATTTCGTAGTTATCAGCAAATGGTAATATGTGAGAAAATTGCGTATATTGTGAAACTATCGTCCAAATCTTAAAAACTTGCTGCTTGTATAAAAAAATTCACGACTTTCGGCATAAGAAATGGTGGTCGACAAGCGAAATGCTAAATCGTTTTGTATATCCAAACATTCCTAGCTTTTGTCCTACTGCCAATAAAGAACAATTGGTATACCGTGAGCTCGAAAATTTAATTGGTATATTGTGGAATCGGAAGCCGGGAAGAGAAGGAAAATAGTGAAAAACGTGAATTTGAATAATTTGGGATGACAGAAAACTTAGCACAAAATTTTACGAGGAAATGCACAAAAATTTTGGTGGACAAAAAAAATGTTTTATTTTACGTTTTATTCAACCGCGTGTTCACAAAATTGTGTTTCTTATATAGGACCAATCTGCATTGCCATTTTAATGAGATTTTCTATTTAAAAAAAAAAGAAGGAGGCTGTGTCAGAGACACGGCCATTAAGTTTAACGTAGAATACGCCATCCGATAAGACAGAAAACATATGTATAATGATAATTTATAGTGATAAATAATACAAGCAAATGAATTTCTTTATTTGATAGTTACTTTTGATGATATACATAAGCTTATGATAGGAAAATAGGATAAAAATGTTTTTAAATTATCAATTAAATTTCTCGCAAAAACTAAGTCAATGATTGTGTTATCAATAGTTGTGGGAGCATCATTTCGAATATAATCCACATTGAACGTATCGCTCATAAATTTCGCCAATCTAGTATTTGAAGTGATTTACCAATAAGCAGTAGTTGGCAGCGCTTTCTCTGCCTTTACTCTACTTAAATTTTCCCGCCTAAAATTATGCAATAAAATGAACGTCTATTCACGCTTCAAACTACTACACACTCAACCAAACACCACACACATATTTGTTTGGATGTGTTTATAAAATATTCATTTGAGAAATTTAAATATTAGGAAGATATCAACCAATATGAAATGTATGTCAAACGAAAGCTAACATCTTCATTTGACTACAAACAAATTTTTTAAAAAATGTATCGCGCCGTTTCCTTATAATTAAAGAAATAGAGATTAAAACAATAACAATCTGACATGGGTGCCCATACCGTAAGGTAAGACGTATTCTACGCCAAAACACATTTGAATGAAGTTGAATCAATAAGCGAGACAAAGCATACATATACGAAATACTTAAGTATATTCTATTTGTGACTATCCGATTAGTTTCCTTCATACGAAATGTCTAAGTAAACCATATAACATAAAACAACTTATTGTCTGTTGTATATAAAATAAATACAATGGGAAATTCCACATACACGCAGACACATACAGCTCCATACTTTCATGTGTATGCTACCTGGCGCCGAAGTGTAAGTAATAGGTATTTGAAATTGAATAAAAAACCACTGTGCATTGCCCCAGAGGAGCATCCATATTTTATATAGTCGTCTCTAGTTTTTCACAACAATATGTACATATTTATATGTATATATTTACATATAAAAATGCGATCAGCTTGCTTAGCAGCGAACTCCTGAAGAAATCGGTTAAGCATTGTCATTCACAGTTATACGGATGAATAAATATCGAATGAAGGTAATGAAGAGAAATTGTAAAGAAATGCATTACTTGTGATAGGCAGGATACCTTCGATTCGACAGTTTGTGTAGTCTGTGGCATGATGACAACAGTGCTTGCTTGCACATATGTAACATACGATAATATATGCATAGGAAAAACATCAAATGGAGTAATAAAGCCTTGTTGCATCGACGCTAAACATTTCTTAATCAAGCAAACTTAAGTAGATTAAATTTTATTAAAGTTTCCCTCAAATTTGTTGTGGTTGTAAGTAAGAGTTTTTTTTATAAGAAATTTTATTTGTGTACACTGGTTCGACTGGCATTTGAAAAAAAAAAACCTACCCTCCCAGAGAACAAATCTCCTGAATCAATGCAACAGCAGGTTAATCTAACTTAGAAGTATTCATGTGTTCGTTATTTTTCTGAAAGTAGTAGTAGTATATCTACTAAATCAGTAAACTTTTATTATTTGGAATTATATAGTTTTCTTCAATGTTGTATTAAACAAATATCGAAAAAAACAACATATTAAATAACTAAGTAAAACCGTATACATGAAATATATCAAAATATATCAAAATTGTAAAAATATGTAGCAAGCTCCTCAATTTTCTGCATACTATAAAATAAGAAGAACAACTTATTAGCAATTATCTATCGCAGGCGAACACGTCTCACTGCTATCTACCCCGAAGAAGCAACGAAGGACTGAATTTTGCAAGCTTTGATATAAACATAAATCAGAGCCTCGAGAATTTTCTTGAAATATTATGAACGTATATTTTAACAAACTCTAGCAGTTTAACCAACTTTTTATTGTCGATTATGCCACTTCGTTCGACCATGTACAATTATGATGATTTCAAATATTAACACTTACATATATCTGAGTTATCGTAGACAAAACATATTAGGTCTTTTTAAGGCTATTAGGAACAAGTAAGAAAGGATAAATTCGGGTGAAACCGAAATTTTTATTTATTTTAGAGGTACTTTCTAAGATATGCAAAATTGTATTGGATTTTTAAAAATTGCCGATATAAAACACGTGATCGTGAATATTGTCTGAGGCTCAATCGTTTTTTTTTTCATTATGATCAGTTTCTTTACCTAAGCAATTTGGTATGTACATACCTATGTATGTATGTATACATACACATCGAGTATAAAAATTTCGTTATATGGGAGGTAGGCGAGGTTATCGTTCGACTTCACCCATTTTAAATAGCAACCTTACTTGGCCAAAGAGCAATCTACATACCAAGTTTCATTGAGATACCTAAATTTTTACTCAAGTTATCGTGTGCAACGGACGGACGGACAGACAGTCAGGGCGAAATCGATTCCTCTTTTCATTATGATCGTTTTTGGTATATATATGTATGTCTATATCTATCTCGATTCCTTTTGGCTGTTACAAACAACCGTTACGCGAACAAAGTTAATACTCGTATATCCTTGTGTACTAGTAAGCTCGGGTATAAAAAAGCTTAATGCCAGCAATGTAAATGTTTTATAACGTTTCTCGCGTCATTCAACAGAAACCTTAGTATAATTTTTTATAGACACAATCAAATTAAAGTCTTTGCTTTAAAAGCTACTTTCCTTACTTTTTCTAACTGCTTATGTGCTACCCATTTTGCTATACACACACACACATACACATTCATTTTCCGCAATGTAGAATTTCAAATCAATTGGCATTAAGGCTGTCAATATGTCGTTGAACGAACAAGAAGTGTATACAAATTTCTGCTGGTATTAGTTTATTTCATCGATGTTTTCTGTACACAACTTCTATTCATTCACTTGTTCTGTAAGTGTCTTCTCAGAGGGTTATGCTCCATTCGTCATCCTCATTGTGTTATGGTCAATAGTTGCATTTATTTATGTTTGTATATAAATTTTTCTTCCACTTGTCGGCGGTAGTTCATTCTGTTTGTCTTACTGTCTTGCTTTTTTTTTTATAGTAGTACGAATTCAATAAAATATGTAACTCCCCGGCATAACATATTTGCCTCCCACCACGCTTTTGCGGCTGTCTTTCTATTTTATTGTTTATACATCTATCCATCTATTCGTCTTCCAATCCATCGACTTTGGTCGGTTGATTCCTCTATACAATCCGTTTGTTTTGTTGGCTAGTAAGAGTAGATTTCTTGCTTTATTTGATTTTCTTATTTATTTGCCAGTTTACTATTTATCTCTTACTTTTGTTCCCATTTTATTTACGAATTCCCCTGCACTTTTTGTTCGTTAGTGTTTTTTTTTTCTACTGTCATTCACTGAGACGCGCGATGCTTATTTTCTGCCACCGTTTCAACTAGATTTTCCTTCATTACTCGTATTTATTTGTTGCTGTTATTTCAGTTGTCAGTTGTTATTGCTGCATTATTTTTCAAATGGCATATTTATAAGATTTTCTCAGCTTGTTTGGCTGTCTATCCAATTTTACTTACTTACGTCTGATCACGAACGCAAATACTACGAAGTAGGCTCTCACTATTCTTGCTAGCAGCCGGTAATCTATGTATGTATGGTATGTGCGCTACTTTCGTTGATTTACTTGCTTTACACAAAGGACGTTGCATAAGAACTACACCGCTGCACCGTTTTGCTGTAACATTCGAAACATTTCTTTATTCATTTAGTATATTAAATACATTCTTTAGTTCGTTTCTTTACCCCCTACGTCGAATCATTTGCTGATCCAACTAACATTTCCTGCAAGTACATATGTACATATGTATGCATATATGTTTGTGTTTACACTCCCTGTAGAAATTTGGAATCAATATAAATATATACTATGAAATACACTTGTTTTCAACCTGGTAATTTTACTTCTACCCAGAGCACATTAAACAGATAGTATCAGCAAAGCAGGCTGATTTGCAATGCTTTTACCTGAAAATTGTGTACATCTTGTTTACCGCAAATAATAAGCTACATAGTTTTATACCTCTAGCATACTACAAAGTTAATACCAGGTGGGCTGAGGACCCCTCCTGTCATACCAATAGACAAACCTGACCAGAAGTTGATGTGAAACACTCAAAAGATCTCAGTACGCTTGACCGATTGTCTCTAAGATTAGTAGTTGGTGTGATAAGCGGGCACTGCCTTACGGGTACGCATGGAAAGATGCTGAGTTAACCAACCAATGATTGTTGCCGCAGCTACCAGAATGAAGAAGAGGTGGACAATATAGAACACGATCTTTGCCCCAGCCCCGACTTAGTCAAGACGCACAACCAATTCCTCAAAAATTACTTCTCGGACTAGTTTTTTTTTTAAGGGATAGGAAGGAATGTCTGGCTGACGTCACAACTGGCTTTTCCACATCCAGCCTTAGTGTGCCACTTTGATCCTTACCTAACCTAGCTTTAAATGGTGTATAACTAAAACGTTAGCGGCACATATGACATGTTAAGACGATAGTTAGCCTTCTCAAATCCGGTTTTCTATGATTAAGATTTTGCTAGCACACACCGCTACCAACTCGACTACAGCGGCCACCTGAAATTAACAATTTGTTTAACTATAATTAAATGGTGTTTAATCTGCATACTCAAAGTTTTTCTATAATTATGGCTAAACAGTTAGAAAAAACGATGGTTTATTTTTGAAATTTAAAGAATTTGTTGCGAAGTGTAAGAAAAGTGTGAAACTTGTGCTTAGATGTGTTTTTTTTAGAAAATTTTAAAAAAATTATTAAATAAATAATAAAAATTAAATAAAGCTAAATTTAATCCTGAAACATTTGTAATATAAACCACCACCATTGCACATTTGTATGTTAACAAGACCAATGAGTGTCTTATTTCACGTTAAAAAAATATTTATTTTTCTTCAATTTCATTTCAGGATACACGAAGGATTTTACGCAAATATTTAATTGATTTTTATTTTAATATCTACACTCTTAACTCTAATATATATATATATTGTAGACAAAAGCGCCACTTATGCGCAATCATAATAAGCTTAGATTCAGATTAACAATATGTATAATATTTAATTTTCTGTTTAATGAATACACCAGAAAAACGTTTTTAAATACTGTGAAAATTTGTATTTTTTTTAATGATTACCTCTGCATGGCTTTTGCATGAGATTGAATGCATTTACGAAGAAGGTAATTTGGGTACTTCAGCTGCTAGTTGGATAGCAATGTTTAAAGCTTTGCGATTCGCTGCAGGGCATATTTGCTTTTATTTATATTTATACATACTAGCAATATTGGAGTATGAATGTATTTTTGTACTTTCTTTATTTATTCTTTCGCTACAAAATGCCACAGTTACTTTTCTATTCTGTTCAAATCACATACCAGATCCAATTCATGTCTGCCGAGAACGTTAATCTTTCTTTTTATGTACAGATGGGATCATACATACATGTACATACATATGTAAATGGGTAATTCTTCACGCGTCAAACTCAGAAATTTTTTTGGTTAAGTATTACGACCGTTCAAATCGTTTAATAATAATAACTGCTTATCGAACAAAATATATAAAAGTTTAATAATATACTTGTATGTATGTATACAAAGAAGTAATCAAAAATAAAAAAAATAAAATTTATTTAAAAGATTTTTGAAGAGAGATATATATTTCTTATAGTTGCATTGTGCTGAAATACACATTTTATTATTTGTTAAAGTTATGTTACTTTGAAAGCAGCGACGTTCATCCTAATGTGCACTTTTATGCAAAAAAAAAAATCGGATACTCCTCAAAATTATTCTTATTTTTTTTTAGCTTTAGTTTTAAAAACATTTGGAATTAGCTCATGCCTCTCAAAAACATGTTTCCTCATTTTGTCTGATTGGCGTGCAATTCTCCGTATGTGTGTACATTTAACATTTCTGCGGTGAAACACCAAACTAGTCAGAAAAAATATTAATTTACTTCCAGAATTTCCTTATTGATATCGAACTATTGCGTGGCCATACTTTTACCAAATACAAAACATAAATTAATTTTTACAAGAAATTACTTATATACCTACATAAACTTTTTAAAAGCATATCTAATTCGGTTAAAAAAAAAATGTAATGTTTTAAATTATTCTTAATTCATAATTTTATTTAACTCCCTTTTAAATCCCAAAGTAGTGGTTTTGGTTCGCAATTGTATTAGTATTACTATGTCTGTTTTTAACTAGTAGGAAACTGGTATGTTTGGTCCATAATTTGACTATTATTTTTTTGTCGATTTTCTACTAGTATGAGACTAGTAGATTTGCCTGTGTTAAAAAAATCAGTTGCTTGTATGAAAAAAAGACAGTTGGACTGCGATGCATACTAGTTGTGAAGTACTATTACATTGGACTACTTGCACACTTGCACTTGTATGTATGTACTCGTATGTGTTTGCAGCTCAGTGCATGCAAATGCAAATATTATTCTATTACTCCTTTATTTGTTTACTTTGTTTGCAAATTAAATACTTTTGTGCAAATCACATTTACATTCTTCACTGCACTAACGTATGATCCAATGAAATATTTTGCTGTCAGCTTATTCGCCTGCACATAGAACATCTCTTACAGCAGCCCGCTTATTTTTTATTTTTAAGATACTTGCTCGAACAAAACTGTAGAAGGATACACCTACATACTTACATGTCAATCCCGGGATCCCGAAATCCCGGAATCAGTTTATTTAAATCCCGGGAATCGCAAAAAACAGTGAATTTAAATTAAGTTTTTTTTTAAACAAAAATAAACCTCAAATGATTTAAAATAAAAAGAACTATCGCATAAAACAAATAACACACTAAACATACCTTTAAGAATTATATTGAATACAAGTTTACAACTGTGGTATTACGATAACACAATACGACAAATAATAATAAGTAGAAACTGTCAAAGATAAATTGCATCAAGTTTTGGTAAAAGAAATTTTTGTAATGAGGCGATAAAGGCTATGTCCAACAGAGAACATTTAAATTATTGTCGATGAGCTACCCAACAAGCGCAGCGGTGCTTCTACACTGCAGATTTTATATGCAACAAATTTAGGTCCAGGTTGGAGGATTAATGTTATTTTGCATAATTCTATAATACGAGTACAGCGATTACAGACGTGTTACACTTTTTGACAAATTAAAATTTACGAATCAAAATTTCGTGAAATTCGGGATCCATGGATTGTCCCAGTATTTCGTTTTCAGATCTCCAAAATCTCGGGATCAACAAAATGCCCAAAATTGGCATCCCTAATATTTACATACATACATGCATACATAAGTACGTATTTATTTTTCTCATACATCAAATAGCAACATATTCTTTAAAGCTAAATACATAGTTATGTATATGCATGCTTAAGCGGAGATCCAATTAACTTGATATGCATACAAAAGACTTAACAAACATGAATCATAATTGATGAAATGAAATTTGATCGCAGGAGTTATGTTAACTTTCGGCCATAACAACTCCATCTTAAGTACTTTTAAAAGTTATAGGACAATTTTTTTTATAAATTCATAATTTTATATTTTGTATATATTTACAAATTTTGTAACGTATTTAAATATTTAAAAATATTAGTTTGTTCCTTTTTTTCGGACAATTGCAAATTTTTAGGTACATTTTTTTTAAATAGGAGAACTGTATTCAATCTGCAATTTACTCGCATATGTATCTAATATTTTCATCTTACGGAAATATCTTTTGTTTCTGTTATCTTAAAATTCTGTAAAAAAATATCAGATAGAGGATACATACATATATATGACACTATAAGTATCCTAAAAAGTTTGCATTCACACCCAAAACCCCGATGTATTTCTAACCATCATGAATTAAAAGAATAAATCGAGGTCTTCTTAAGAGGCCAAAGCAATATATATTGTTACAGCTGCGGTAGTACATTGGAACATGAACACCGCGTTACAAAACTGGTGGCGAGGTTCAAAACGGTGAAGGTAAAACCCAACATAGTAGCGGTTTTGTATTACTTAGGACTAATACAAGAACTTAATGTGAATACGAAAATGAAATTAATGTGATAATTCTCAGAAAATTTTTAAATATTTTGTTCTCTTAGTGAGTCCGTCTTGTTATTAAATAAAACCAAAACAAAAATATATCGGGAAGGGTGTTTCTTGTCATTTCTCTAATATAATGGGTGAGCAGATCTGCACACTAAAAGGCGATATTCGATCTATAAATTTTAACAGCTTGCTCCACGATCCCCGGCAAAAGTTGTTTTGTATGAATTGCTATTGAAATAAAAAATTAAATGTATTAAATATTTTTTTTTTAGAATTTTGAATTAATAATACATTTTCATTCATTTTACAAATAATTTTAAATTACGAATGCATTAAAAAAATGTTAAATAAGAAATGAAAATTTACTTTTATTATCCCATCATTTATTTATTACATTTTTTTTTTGAACGTCTATCTCTACGCATTTACTAAGTGAAAATGTCGAAATGCTGTATTTACTAAAATTTATTTCACACACAATACATGTTACATTAGTGTATTCATAGTAATCAATTAGCAATATACGTGAGTAAAATAACAAAATTGTATTTAAAAGTGTAAGAAGTATTTCTTAAGTCCATAAATTTCGCGTTTCATGAAAAATCTGAGTATCGTTTTTACTTATACCAGAGTTGATTCCTTATTTTTATTTCATTATATTACTTTAACATATAAACAGAAAATATCACTATCGTTTCCGTTTCAGATAATTTCCTATTCGGTTCTGATTGCTTTATTAATTTTTGTGGTTTTTTTTTATTATTGATATGCTTTGAGATACTTTATTGTAAACGACCACTTTGCATTACAACACCACTTAATAATAAAAAGCAATTTGCCATTTACATGATAACTTTGTATATACAAATATATTTATTTATCCAGAAACAGAATGCTACAATAATAAAGTGAAGCAATGCCTGCCAGCAATTCCGTAGTGCGAGGCGCCTTTGAGTAGTAGGCTACACAACAAATGAAATATGTAAAGAAGCAAGAAGTTTACTTGGGCGTAACAAATTTGGCATTCCAAAGCCAAAAAGGCCGGACATCTGCAGGCAATAAACACAAAAAAAAAAAGCTAACATAAAGAAAACAACAACAAAAGCAGCAACTGTGACAGCTTTAACAATAACCAAATTGTCAATTGAAATGATAATAAAAGTGTAATGGCGAGAAAAGGGCGTCCACGAAAAGTAAGCGCCAAAAAATTGAAGGCAAGCGACGAAGTAGCAAAAAACGAAACACCACAATTGTGCTTCAAAGTCAGTGTTTAGTAGTGACTAAATGATATTTTCAATTGTGAGCTAATGAAATAATGTGAATTGTTTGTTAATTATTTGAAGGGAGCGAATGGTTTGGGGGTGAGATGGGGCGAAAAAGAGACTTCTTAGTTCAGCGTTTAGACGAATTTGAGCAAAATCATGGCCATGAATTTCCGGACAGCTAAGAAAAAGTTTTTTACGCTTGTCGCACTCGCTTAAGAGCTTTGGAGTCGCAGCGATGACGAAAACGTCGCCTGTTAACCTCCTACATGTATACATACATACATACAAACATACACAGCACAGTGGCCAACTGGAGCAATGGAACTGCGGAAGCACAAAAGCAAACTTTCTAAAACCATAGGCGGATAGTAAAATCGTGAAAGGAACTCATTTTTTTGACTTATATTATTTCAATGGTGCAGCAAGTTTGGTGCATTATAAAATCTGGAGCTATCCACGAAATAAGTTGTTAAGTTAATCAAGTTTCACGGGAGCTAAAGAGTTACGATCACAATAATTACTTCAATTTCAGTAGACTTTAACAAAAGCTTAAAATCGCATTGTCTTACTTTTTGACTATTTTTTTCTTTTTGAATTCTCTACGCATTACCAATTATTTTCACCCAGCACAAATGAAAAATTCGCAAATCATTTATTCATTCTCCATTTTAATGGAATTTTAATTCTCTCTGCCATGCCAACTTACTCTGCGAGCATTGTGTTTCGCAATTTCCGCAGCCAGCGCCACCATCATCCTCATTTAATTATTCGACAACGTTTAACACAATATGTTAAACTTTTTTCATTTTCTGTTAAAGTTGTCATTTTGTCAATTTACCATTGTTTTTGTTGCGGAAGCTGTAAGTTCGGTTTCAATTGAGTTTAATTTAAGTTCTATTCCGGTTTGTCGCAATTCCTTACATTTGCTTCGCACTACTTACGAAGGTAAAAGTGGCAGGACTACTGCCTCTATGCACAGTTAATGCAATCATTTCATTCGTTCGCCATATTTTGTTTAATTTAAATTAAGCTCATTTAAGTTGAATTACGACATTACCATTAATTATGTAGATGAATTTATGCTTTTGGGGCTTAGACAAAAGCCCTGCCACTAAATTACATGCAAATAAATCTATGTACACGTTTTTGCCGGGATGGTCCATTGAAAAATATTTGTTTCTTTGGTAATTATTTCACCGCTTCATTTACTGCCAAATGAATGTCTTAGCTAAGTAGCGTACATTGCGTCAGTATGTTAAGTGTTTCTCACGGTCGGAAAACCATATTAATGCATATTTATAGGCGCATTAAATCTGTGCGATTTCTTTTGGCTTCCCTTTTTAAATGTTTTTATTTAGATTTAGATTTAGATCCAAACATTTTTTATTTAATTAAGATTTAATGCACCTAACATCAATATTTAATTACAAAAATGTGTACTTAACTTAATACTAACAATGTTTATGGATAAGAAAAAAAAAAACAAAATTTGAAATTTACAAATAATACATTTTTATAGACGAAATTAAATAAATACAAAGAAAAGTGGATGAGAATAAGGTGTTGTGGGTACTAAGCAAAAAAATTTATAACTGACCTTGGGAAGCATCTTGCCGTTTTAATACTTTTGACTGAAATCGGTAATGAATTCCATATTTTAATAGCACTAACAAAAAACAATCTGGAGGTCATAAGTGTTGCATATCTAGGAACAATAATATTGTGTGTTCGTGATGATTGAACAAAGTTTAACTTTTGAGGCTGACGAGTTTTAATTAATTCAAATAAAAATATAATATGACGAACATTAATGTAATTTTCCAGACTGAAACCTAGAATTATTTTGGTATATACCGATATGTGGTCAAACTTTATTTTACTGTAAACAAATATAGCTGCATTATTTAGGGCCATATTCAATTTGTTCCTTGATTCGCAATCCATGTTACCATATAACAACTCAAAACACGAAATTTGTGGAACAATGAGGTGTAGGCAAGTGCACGTACTTATGCCACAGGATTTTCAAAATATAATATATTTTAGAGATGCTATAATAAATATAGTGTGACACTTTAAACGGGAATTCATCTTAAATCCAAGATTTGTCACAACTGATTTCATTACAATCTCTCTCTCATCAAGTAAATATGATCGGGGATAGACAACACAGACCGAAATGTTCGTGAGATATAGAAAGCAACTAAGTTTTGGCAGCATTTAAACAGAGACCATTTGATTTGGCCCAGCGCGATATTCTTTTTAGGTCATCATTCAAACTAAACACTAAATCTTTACTAAGGCCAATAGGACGTGAATAATAAATTTGCGTATCATCTGCGTTCAAATGGATGCGTGCATTTTGGCAACAATGAACAATGTCATTTATAAATAAACTCAAAAGGATGGGACCTAGAATTGAACCTTGGGGCACTCCAGTAATAATTTCACTAAGACTATACATTGTATCTCCACTCTGTACTTGTTGATAACTGTTTGATAGATAGCTTTTTATAAGCTTAATGAATCTCAAGCTCAAACCGAAGTACTGTTGTAATTTGACAAAAAGAATTTCATGGTTGACTGTATCAAAAGCTTGAGAAAAATCGAGGAGCACTAAGAAAGTAAGAAATTTACTATCAAGAGCAGGACGAATATCTTTCGTAACCTTCAAGATTGCAGTGAAACAACTGTGCCCAGCTCTAAAGCCAGACGGAAACGCACTAAGTACACATCGTTTTTTCAGGTGTAAAATTATTTGCAAAGAAATTAACCTTTCAAAGACTTTCCTAACGTCTTTGGGAGCATCACAAATATTGTTTTTCGGGCCCGGAATGACATTAGCAACCTTCCACTGATTTGGAAAAGTTGAAGAGGTTACGGCAAAATTAAATATATGTATGCCTAAGTAACGGAAGTATCCAAGGAAGGATTAGCTTTAGAAAACGCAAGCTAATCCCATCCACTCCAATAGCGTTCGACTTTATGGCATAAAAGCATTTTACAACTTCATATTATGGAATAACCATATGCTAAACGCATATCGATATTGAACGGGTGTACTGTATTAGCTTAAGAAGTTGCACCAATGAAGTGTGAGTTTAGTTCATCAGCATTAAGCATACGTGCCTTAACCCTCTTATTACCAACACCCAAAGATTTTAAATTGTTCCAAAGAATCTTTGAAGAAGATTCTGATTGAATTTAGCTTCGTGAAATTCTTTCTTCAGCATAAGGATAATGCTTCCATTTTCTATATGCCCTTTTGCGGTCATTGATGCGACAGAGAATGGCTTTAGTGAACCAATATTTTACTAGCATTGAGAATTTATCTAACTTTTCATCAATATTGTTTATTTATTTATTTTTAACAATCCATACAATAATTTTATTTTAATTTTAAATTAAAACACAAATAAAAAAATTGACAATAGCTACATGGCTTTCGGTCGTCGTTTAGTGAACTTGTTAGACTATTCCAATTTTAAATAGGCATACAATGGTGCTTTATATTATGTTTCTAAGCATATCTACCTAACTTAGGTTAAGAATATTGTTTTCCTTTAAAAATTGTATATGTACAAACTGTTCGCGAAATTAAATTGTGCACATTGGATCAATTAGCCAATGACTTGATACTAGAGATGTCAATTTTGGCCATTTTGTTGATCCCGCGATTTTCAAAAAATCCTGGGACAATCCCGGGATCCTGAATTTCATGAAGTTTGAATTCATTATTTTTAATTTTCCAAAAAATGTAACACATCTGTAATCGTTGTAATATAGAAGTATACAAAATAATATTAATATAACAAAGAAGAACGATTTGTTGTAATGTATTTATTTATTGGGCTTTTCAAAAAAAAGAGAAAATAAACGTAAAACTTGACACACATACAAGTTAATTTATACTTACAGTACAAATATAAATATTTGGTACAAAAGCGATTGTACATACATAAAGTAAAATTATTTTCAATCTCTGTTTGAGACCAATATTAAATATTAGTGTATTACCGTTCTGAAAAAAAAGAAGTACATCAAGTAAAAATTAAATAAATCACCCATTACATTATGAGCGAGTTAGAATTATTCCTTATTTTGCTCAAAATGCAATCTTAAACACATAAAAGCTTAAGTGTGTTATTCTCTAACTGGGACCTAAATTTGTTGCATTTAAAATCTGCGGTGGAGAAGAACAGCTGCGTCTCAACACTTGTTGGGTAAACTATCGACAATTATTTCAATGCTCTGAGAGCATTACTCCCTGTAGGACATAGCCTTTATCGCCTGATCAATTTCTTTTACCAAGACTTCTGATAAATTGTATGCTTTTCGATTATTGGACAATTGTAAGCTGCCCGTTAAAAATTGATTCAATTTATATTTGAGACTTTCTGCCTTATCCACTTCAGGTACCTCATTGTTAGTTCTATTAGCATCCCTTTCATAGAGAGGCTCATTTTCTACTCGAGTGGGATATTCTCCAGCTCATTTATAATGGTAAGAACAGAACGAAGCCTTACGGAGTTAACAAGCTGTGTTATTTGTCGATTGTAAACTCTCTAAGGGCTTTGTTTTACCCTTAAAAGGGGAATTTTTAAGAATGATACAATATTTGAAAATTTTTTTTTGTTTTCAACAATTCCGGGATTTGAAAAGACTTATTCTGTGAAATTCGGGAGCTAAAAAAGGCCGGGATCAATTCCTTTTTGCGTGAAGATAAGCTCTTAAAAGTATTTTATAGCGTTGTGTTTGTTTAGTTAAGTTTCGGATATGTTAGGCATACCAGATTCAGCCAGAAGTAATTTGATTGGTGACGTTGGAAAAGCCCTGAGACTTCTGCGGATCGCTGCATGTAAGGGGCTGTTATATTGCATTTCGTCTTTTTACGACATATGTGAAGAAGGTTCGTTTTCTCTAGAGAGTGTGGTACCCCGAAGTTGTTGACCATGAAGAAATGTCGTATCAGAATTTCTTAAAGAATATTTTGCAAAGCAGTATTATCAATGACTTAAGAGAATATAAGTACATCGTCGGCATAGATTTGATGCTCTATTTTTTGTGCCTGTATATAAGGTCACTTAATTCGTTAAATGCGATAATGAAAAGAAAATAAGTGAGGGGTGAACCTTGGGGAGTCCCGTTTGATAAGTCACGGATTGACGAGAGGAAACCGTTAACAGTCACTAAGAGTTTTCTCTTTGTAAGTGTTTAATTGCAAGCGAGATTTTTGGTTAACAATAAAGAGAGATTTTATTCCTTTACATATATTTTTCTTACTTTACATATATTTTTCTTACTTTACATATATTTTGCGTTATAATTAAATTTTTGGTTTATTAAGGCTCACAGAGCTAAATAACTTTAGAATTCAAAGCGCACAGCGCGTAATGATTCATTAATTCGTTAATATTAAATGGAATGATAATTCAAGGCGCAAAGCGCGTAGTAATGGATATTTATAAAAAATTAAAAATGATTGGCTTAGCTCTAAGTGGACGAGGGCGATCTCACGGTGGTTGATTGACGCTTCAACGTTGATGCACAGATCGGTCCCGCTGGTCGTTGGTGATGGCGTGGTTAGCAACTCGTGCACGCAAAGGCTAAAGCTGAGAAGCAGAGCGACAAAATGCGCGCCGCGCTTTTATATTAACAGCAGCACTGGAAACATATTCCAGCGCTGTTTCGCCGTTTCGAACTTAATCAGGGAAGTTTAAGTTCGGGAATTATGCAGGGATGCATGTCTTCATATGACGGAAAGCCATGGAAGTGGCAACTATAGAAATTATGCAGGGATGCATTTCTTTACATGAGCGGGAGTCATGGAGATTACTTTAAGTGCGGAAGTCACTTAAACAGTAAGGAAAGATAGATTTTACGAAAATTAAAATTTTGGATCCAACCCTCATTTCTCTCCTTTTTTTAAATAACGTGTATTCCAATGCGTTCAAAAGCTTTTTGGAAGTCTAATGATAGCAAAGACACATGTTTTTTTGCTAGACAGAGCGCTGGCTATAAAATTGTCAAGTGAAAGTAAAGCATCAGTGGTGTCATTGCCTTTTTTGTAGGCCGTTTTTTTCAAGGCAACTCAGTAGGGAGATAGGGCGATAGCTATTCACGTCAGCAAATGGCTTTCCAGGTTTGAGTATCGGGATTATGTGACAAGGCGAAGCTTAACTGAGTTGGGGAGATTTTTAATCAGTGGATAAGAGATTTTGTTCAATCCAGGTGTTTTCCCTTTTGCTGAAGTGAATAACATTTTTTACTCTATAATTTTTCCGGATGGGGAAAGATTGTATTATAATTCATTAATACTATCAAAAGTTACTGCTTTGCTATTTTGAAATTGTGGGCTAAAATTTTCGTCGTCCCTGGTGGTAGAAAAGTGGTTGGCAAAGTAGTTCGCAATTAGCTCAAAGGAGATTAGGGTTTTTACCTTGCAACACATTTATATTGCGCCATATTCTTTTCGGGGAAGAGGAAGGGTTTATATTAGTTGTGAATTTTTCAAAACAACGCCGCTTCGCTTCTTTAGCCGTGCGCGAAACAGGGCTTTCGATCTCTTGTACGCTACTAAATTTTCAAGAGTTTGCCATCTTCTGCATTCGCACCATGCTAATTGCTTTTTTGATCTTAGGTAGGGTAGAATTACAGAGGGAAAAATGGACTGCGCCAATAGCTGGAGCTTGTGGTAATTGTTGTGAAAACAATTTATGTTCCATTGCAAAATTATTGCAAGCTGCTTTGTCTTGAAATTGCCTTATTGTGTGCCCAACACCATTTGGAAAAAGCTGATTATTTTTATTTTTCTTCTGCAAATTATAAGCGACAAGTACACCTTGAGCACTTAGTTCGCTAACAATTTCTGTTTCGCTCACGTTGTTTAGGAAGGGAGCATAGACCTTTGGTAAAATTAATATATTCATGATACTTAGCTTTTATGCTACAAACTCCTGGGAGCTGTTTTGAAGCAATTAAGCGTTCGGCTACTTTTTTTGTTGTTCACTGGCAATAACATCGTTTCATTCAGCACCTCACTCACAGCATTGGTTTCGCTACTCACCGCGCGTATAGCTCTATGTACAGCAAAGCAAATATAAATTACGTTGAAATATGATACGTACTCGTATTTTCGTACAACATTTCTTATGAAAGTATAACTTTACAACATCTTGAGAATTTTCCAAATGCAAGCGAACAATTTGGGGTCACAGACTTCGCTTTATTGTTTGCCTACACAAAAGCTGATTTTTTAAACCTTGCTCCTATTTCGTGCACCGGGTGCTAATGATTGTTCAATTGTCAGCTTTTATCAACAATCCAGTTAAAAATAAAAAATATAGTCATTTAAATTTAAGTAAAATAAATCTGTGAACATTTTGGCGGTTCCCGTATAAAATGCAGCACCACTGCTGTATAAGCTTTAGTTGAGAATTTTATTCCCTGCTTTAGACTCATCCTCTTTTCCGAATAAGTCCAGCCCATATGATGATTAAATATATTTTCCTATTTGGTAAACAAACGCAATTTTTTAAGTAAGCTTCTAAACACTGATTAAATTTTCTATAATTACAGTCTTGTTCTCAGTTCTGATTATAAGTACGGGATTCGTTCACGCTGAGCAATTGAAAGCGGATAAAAGTGCTGGTTTGCTTGGCCCATTTTTAAACAGATTACGTAGACAGGGTATAGTTCCACCGCATAGGCCCCAAAGACACAGGCCAGTCCCCACTCTTAGACCAACCACTCAACGTCCACCTGCAACTAAATGCATAAAGGATACCATCAGCAAGAAGGACTAATATATCAATGGGATCTCATTGCTGATCGTTACTTTGTAAGAATATTCCGTTGAAGCCGAAACACAAATGTACAATGTGTTCTGATACATAGTACATTGATATTAAGGGAACACAATTAAAATTTTTATAAAAGCTATTCCAATAAATTTTTGCAATTTGTATATAGAAATGTTATCTCGGTATTATTTAAACTTTTCTTCCGTTTAGTCGTTTTCAATAGAATTAAAAAATTAACACAACCTACAGATTGTGATTCTTCAGCAGCATCTTTATAAAATCGTAAGTCCTGTTTTCTTATGCTAAAACCATTTAATATTTATTTTTGATAGTAGGGAGTAACTCAGCAAAATTTCGGAATTTTACTCAATGAATCGTGTTCATTTCTATGAGTTAGCGCAACTGCGAATGTGACAAATAACTTACAAACTTGTTTTATCGAAAGACTGAAATAATTTTTTTGTATAATTAAATTTGAGTCACTTTGTAGTGGTCATTTTAACTTTAAAAAATTAAAACACTTTCGAACATAAACAAAATAGTTATAATTCATAATGCAACAAAATATAATTTTTTTTAATTTGTATTAAGAGTATTACCGACGAAAGAAGATGTTTCTACTGAACAAAGCACTTTTGACTCATATCGAATAAACAACAGAAGCGATCAACTGAATCAATAACTTAAAATTTTAAATAAATAAATGCGGGTTTATTGTTAAGTGTATGAAATTGCTAAAAGCGTCTGATGATGTTGAACCTACGTGAATTGAGTAAAAAAATAAAATGTATTTTTTTTAACTAAATATTTATGGAAAAATGTTTAATTAATATTTATAGAAATATGCCAAGTTTTGCCTCAATCGCTTTACATATGACCACATTACTAATTTCGATTGAAAAATTATCAAATAATTATATGAGCCAAACCAATGTAAATTGGATAAAAAGCTCTAATAATTTTAATAAGTTACAAAGAATAAAAAAAATTGTTAGCAAATGAAAAACCTACATAAAAGGGCGAAACAAAATTGTGTAAAAAGCAGTTGCTATCGTATAAGTGAAATTTAAATGCACCAATAAGGAGAAAAAAACAAAAGAGGTAACTTAATAAAATTAGATTAAAACAAGTAAAGAAGTGGCTAAGTTCGATCGAACTTTATATACCCGGCGCACGCTTTCAGCAAAATTTTTAAATTAACTAGGTATAATCTAACTTGTGTGCCAAGTTTAGACGAAATCGATAAAGTAGTTCCAGACCTATACATAAGATCTCATATAGTCGGATTTCTGGCTGCAATACAACACCACATACTAAACTCAAGATAGTTCCCTTCAACATTTATAGAAATGTCCGATTTTTAGTGTTTTCGAAAATTACCGTTATATAACAGGTGGGCGTCGTTTTGGTCAGATTTTGATAATTTTCCAAATATCGCTTAAATAAGCCTAGTGTAATACATATACCAAATTTTAACCAAATCGGGGTGGTGGTTCCAGAGATATACATACATATGAACTCATAAGTGGGCGTTGCCACGCCCCCTGTACACAATTTTTATACAGTCGGATTTCCTGCTCGAATACCACAATACGTACCAAATTTGAGCATATTAGCTTCCATAGCTATTGAAATATAGCAATTTTTGCATTTTAGACAATTGTCGTTATATGGGAAGTGGGCGTGGTTACTGTTCGATTTTGCCCCTTTTTAATACCAACCTGCTCTGGATCAAAGACAATCTACCTACCTAATAATTGAGATATCTCAATTTTTACTCAAGTTATCGTCTGCACGTCTGCGCATGAGACATGAGAAAGAGCGAGATGTAAAATCACATTCATAGAAAGATTTGGAAAGAAACGGTCACCAAATCTCACGATACCTTTAAGAAGTTGTTGGGAAAAATACGGAAAGTTTCAGTCATGACTCAAGCTCATTTTACTAGTCAAATGTTTCGTGCAGGGAGATATGTAAACAAGGGTGTGTACATAAATTATAATTGGTAAATTTTCTGTAATAAAGTGTTTTATGAAGTATGGTTCGTTTGGTTGCTTTTAAATTATTTTTATCAATTCACCAACAATTAAAGTATGAACAAAACTTCTTTAAACTGTTCATTCTTCTGAGTGTGTTTTAGCTGTGCCAGTCAATTAAACAGGTGTAATTCGAAAAATTTTTACTTCCTGATCTTTACGTAACAATAAATACGCGTTTCAACTGTTGCAGTGCTGTCAGTAGAGGTTCGTTCTCACAGCCTTAGTTCACAAGCAAACGTAAAGTTGGAAGCATGTTACCTAGAAATTCTTTTGTGCTGCGTAAGTTGTTTATATGCACTAGCAAAAAGTTGCACTAATTCATTATTTCCAGTTTTCGGAGTCGTGCTGTTAGTAACTATAGCGGCGATTCAAGCGCAGCCAGATGAACCTGCAACAGTAGGACCATCGGGTCCTAAGCCTACAAGAAGACCAACTCCACGACCGACAAAAACTAGGAGACCAACGCCTAAGACGAGAAGAACAACTAAAAAGCCAACACGAATAGAGCGAGCAGCAAAACGTCCAACACCTCTTCCATGTCCAAAGAAACCACGAAAATGTCCCGCTGCTGGTAAATCCTTGTGTGTTCGCAGTCGAAAGAGCAAACTTTGTCGCAGAGTGGCCAATAATTGCGAATTGCGCAATCTCAATTGTCAACCCAAACCACGTAATAGTAAGTTTAATCCAACAAACACCTATTCTTCTTTGTTTATATTATTATTTTTTCATTTTTTCCACAGAGTGGTTAGTCGTAAAGCCGAAGCGTTGCTTGAGCCTCAAAATCGGTGGACCTGCGGTGAAATGCCAAGATTGAAGCAAAATATAATTGCTCCATACTGAAAACAGATATTGGAAGCCTTTTAAGAATTTGTGTATAAGTAAATTTAATTTCTTCGATATAACATATGTATATTGTCTCGGTCATACTTATGACCTTCTGGTTAATAAAAATAATAATATAAACAAATTTGTACATTAACGAAGAATTTTGGGAAAAGTATGCTTGAATGCAGAAGTTTAATAGTACGTAGACGTTGTGCCATAAACTCGGCTTTATGGACTGTTTTTGTATTAAACGTCAAACACCACTAATAAACTGAGAGTTTGTTTATCATGCAAATATTTTTTGCTTAAATCACTTTAAACACCAGTCTTTTTCGATGTTGATTCAGACATAGTGCTCACAGAGTTATTCTCTTCGTCTTGCTCATTATCGATTATTGATTTCTTAGGTCCAGCGGCACCTTCTGTTTTCCTTGGTAGGTTTTGATATTCCAAAATTATAGTGCCGATTTTCCATCTACCGGGCCACTTTTATCTCTGCAAGGTACAAGGTGAATTGATGTAAGGCGGTAGCGATTCTAAAAATGCAACACTTTGGTGGGTTATTGTCAAACTTTATCTCCTTTGTAAATAATTTTCGCGAAATTATTTTTAAACTATTAGGGTCACCGCAAAAGGTTATAGTAAACCATATGTTGAAATTTCCTGTAGTTAAAGGAAACTAAACAATTGATCTTGACAACCAACTACCAATCAACTGATTGAGTAACACCACCTTTAATGAATTCGCCTTGGCAAGGTATCTACATCTCATGGCTGTGACAACTCCGACGACACTCAGTCGCAATAGCACTTAAATCTGCCACCATCTATACGAATACGGTAGCGAACTGCCGCAGGTCCCTTACTATGAGGGCAAAGCAGTTTGCTTTACATCTAGTACTCTGGTAACCAACGTCAAAAACAACACTTCACAGACATATTTTCGTGTGCCCAAAAGGTGGTTTCTTCCACAAGAAAATTAGGAAGACAAATGTACACATTTATTACTTGCAAATATAAAAAAAACTATAAGTCGCACAATTTAATTATAAAAATATACAAATTTAATAGATTTAATTGGATTTGTTCATAAAATAGGCAAAAAAGTGATAAATATAAGAGAAGTGATGCAAAATATTAGTGTCTCAAAATTCTTTCACTTTCTAAAAATCTCTCTTTGGGACTACTGACTATACTGAAAGTAATAATCATTTGTTAAACAAATTTGCAGCGACTAATTGAAATTTTTTCTAAACTTTGACATTACACTACCAGTAATACAACATAATCGCACATGTAACTGGGAAGAATCACTTGTTTTATTTGCAAAAAATTCAATGTAAAGCAGACTCAATTTCTTACGTACTAAATATTTGCATTGTGAAACTTTTTAAGGAACAGCTTTCTTAAGAAATTTATATTTACTTAATACACTTCTTATAAATTTAAATAAAGCATATTTAAATAAAATACTTAAATAATATAAAGCAATTAAAATATTAATAAAGCTGTTTCAAATAGGTCTTTGTTAAAAAATGCATTGTTACAAGACAAAACAAGTAAACAGATGTTTTTCCTTCAGTTATTCTTCGACAATTTCGCACCTATAAAAAATGGACCGAATTGTTGTAAAACTATCAGTACAGCTTTGTTCATCCAGAAAGCTGTTGCAAGCATGTTGCCGAGAAATTCCATTACGCTACGTAAGTCATTTAAACTTGCCTTCTCAAATAAATATTTCTAAAACCATACATTTTCAGTTTTCGGAGTTGTGGTATTAGTTACTATAGCTTTGGTTCAAACCCAACCAGATGATGGTGAAGGACCGCCGGATAGCTGGCCACCCCCTAGATGGCCACCAACTAGGTGGCCACCATATTTTCCAACTAGGCGACCACGTGAGGCAATACCAACAACACCTCGTCCATGTCCTAAGCAACCGCAAAAGTGTTCGACTGCTGGCCCACAATTGTGTGTGCGCAGTCGCAATGGAAGACTTTGTCGCCGTCTGGCTAATAAGTGTGCTTTACGCCAACTTAACTGTCAATCTCAACCACGTAATAGTAAGTGCTAATCGATTTGAAATTATTCTTTTAATTAATAACGTTTATGTTTGATTCTCTATTTCTTCATACAGACTGGGTAATTATACAAGCAGGTCGTTGCTCTCAGCTTAAGGTCGGAGGACCTGCAGCAAAATGTAGTAAATAAGGAATTTCTTTAACGACCGTCACTGAATTAAAATGCTTAGCCCTTAAATACGTACGAGTACTTGTAATTTTGAATGTATACAATAAATAAAACAATTACAATCCTTGCAAAATAAAATATATTGACTTATCTTCTTGAAGAAACTTATAGAAATCTTAAATACTAAAGACTTTTTGAACTGAATGGTCTAGGGTGTAATAAATTTGGAAACGTTTAATCTTCCAAAAATATCAAATATAGTTTGTTATGTTTTAAACATAATTTTTAGTATTTTTTTTGCTATTGCTTTTGACAGAGGCATTCCCTTATATGTATATGGAATCGTAGTTCTCTTCTTTTCCACCACCACCAACCCAAACAAATACATATGTATGTAGACCAAAGCAAATGTTTAAAGCCTATAAATTTTAAAAAAAGATTGCAATCCTCTGATTTCTTAAAATCTGCAAACACTCTTCAAGTTCGAAAAGTATTTCATCAATGTACTTAAGGTGGTCATGAAATTAACAGCCTTAAGATTATTTTACATTATTTTGTCAGACTTTAAATCTTGTTCGTGCAAGTGTGTTGCCATGTCAGCTAAGTATGCATGACCGGCTCATCATGTCAACATTCCCGTCATAAGAAAATATAAAAAAAAAAAAAATGCATGGTCAGCGACAAAAAATAGGGTATTTTTATTAAGAATACATCAGGTATACATATATGTATATTGTGTCAGATTTATTCTATTATATTATTCGCAAAAACATGTCACTCTATTTTAATGCGTAAGATACCCCGATGGTTATATTTATTCAACTTCAATTTTTTCGTTATATTTAATTTGATATCAAATTTTTTTAAAACCTTTTATTAGATATCATTCGTTTACCACTAATTGTGTTATATTTTTCAAGTTGGTAGCGGTGCGTGCTATAACTTGATATGCCGGTGAGTTCGAGGTTCGGATCTCAGTCAGGGCAAGCAAAATCATAATCATCGAAAAAGTTTTTTCTAATAGCGGTCACCCCTCGGCAGGCAATGGCAAACCTCCGAGAGTATTTCTGCCATGAAAAAGCTTCTCATTAAATACATCTGCCGTTCGGAGTAGGCACAAAACAGTAGGTCCCTCCATTTGTGGTAAAATATAAAAACGCACACCACAAATGGTAGGAGAAGCTCGGCCAAACACTGAGCTATATAGTGTACGCGCCAAAATAAAAATGAATCGCAAAATTTTTTTTTTTAAGCGCATAACTTCAGAACGGCTGGCCCGATTTCGTTGAATTTTTTTTCCAGTTACTCATAGTTACCAGGAAAAAGTCTTCGTCAAACAAATTTTTGGGAAAACCCGCCGGAAAAGTCGGAAAATTGGAAAAATCTAAAACGGATTTTTTATAGGGAGTTTGGTGTTCAATTTTTCCGGAATGGCTTTTTGAAAGGAAATATAGAAAATTCTCAGTGGAAAACTCGGAAAAAAATTTTAATTTATTTTTTTCGACAAAATTTTATCTTTAACCGAATGATTTGATTGTTTTGAATGATGTAAAGGTGGACAATGTCAGAAAATTTGGGGAATAATTTTTTTTGTGTTCGTTATTGCCATGGCAAAGTTTGTTTTCAAAAAAATTTTTAAATCGATTAAGATTTCGGTGACAAAGGCACATCAACACCAAAACCTATTACAAAAAATGGTGTTGGGGTTTGAAATTAAGGTAGATATGTAAAACTATAAATTTTCAGTATTAAGAAACATTAACAATTAAATTCCCATGGTAGTTTTAAAGATACAATAGTTACAAAATGTAATAGATCATTAGTACTGATTTTCAATTTGGTTGGCTTCGCGATATTATTTCTTTTGTTTTACTTAAAAATGCATCGGTTTTCACGTCATTACATCAGTTAAACACAAACCGCGTTACCAAAAGTGTTTTATTATTTTTAAACGTCAAAAACAACAAACTGTAAATGCCGATTTGCCAGTGTACAAGTGTTGTTTTTCTTCGATTTTCTGTTACCTACTCTACTAAGTTTGCTTTTGTCAACTAAAAACGAAAAAAAAATTCGAATATAGTGTTTTGCGCAGAGTGTTTAGTTACCTATAATACATCGTTGGAGGATTTAACGTCGCGTTCTGAAACTCAACAAAAGTGATATCGCGGACTAGACCAAATTAAATAGTAACAAAATGTAATAGATCATTATTACTGCTTTTCAATTTGGTTGACTTCGTTAATTTTAAAACTCGCTGGATTTCCAGAATTGCCACCTCAGAATCTTAAATTAAAGGTTGGATAGGTAGTTATAATGTTGCGAAATATTTTTTGCAACGGCACACGGTTAGCGATAAAAAAATTACTAAACAACGTGATAGAAGCAACTATACTGAAAGGAAAGTATAAAGGAGAAGATGTTCTCATACCGCGCATCCCAATGATTCCGACTGATGTTCCATTCGAGTTTAAACGACTATAGTTTCCAGTGCGGCTTGCTTTTGCTATGACCATAAGCAAGTCCCAGGGGCAATCATAAAGTGTTTGTGGTATTAATCTGAAAAACCCTTGTTTTTCACATGGTCGATTGTATGTTGTCTGTTCCCGTGTTGGAAAACCATCAGATTTGTTTGTCTATGCGCCCGGTAATCAAACAAAAAACATCATATATCACAAAGCACTACAATGAAAATTAAACTGATTTTTGTTAATAATTATGATTCACATGATTAACATAAAGCGATTACTTATAAATGTTTATATCTGTTTATTTAATTATTTTTTATTCACAACGCCCTATAACCAGGGTGACGGTATGTTCAGGAGAATTTTTTGGCCCGACTCTTTAATAGGTAGGAACAAAAAACTGCCACATTACAAATCTTTTTGACAGGACGAAGTATGTCGGGTCGGCTAGTGTTTTATAAAAGTATGGAAAATATATTTTTTTTATTAACGCTTTCGTTTAACTTCCATATATAAATATATCTAAATGCATTTGTTTTTATAATATGAAATGCGCAACTCATTATTTTCGTTCCTCGCACTCTGACATACATTTTATGACAGTTCTATTTTTAGTTTTTATTGTAGATCTTCTGTCCTATTTAACTATGAACAAATACAATACGCAATCAATAATTATATTATAATATTATAAAAAGAGACCTACAAGGAAAATAACATTACTTCCCAGGTATTTCGACTTCATGTGTGTTCTTTTCTATTTCGTCTTCTTGCCGCTTTTTTGTAATAAATTAATTAATCGCAATGGAATAAGGCACAAGGCGGAAAATAACTAACCAGTTAAATATTTAAATAGTGAAATAAATTGTCACATTATAAAATCGCTGCTTAACATAGTATAATGCCCAAATTTGAGACAAATTTTGACTTGAAATAATTTGAAATTTCCTATTAAACGACTTTTTTATGCATAAAGACATTTAAATATGCACATACTACGATATAATTTCGTCCCTGTTCGATAGCTTAATAAATTGCCTGGTATTTTTTGGATATGATTTCCCTTTCCATAAAAAAGTTTTAATATAACAAACACGCTTAAATTAACAAATTAACAAAAACAAATTTGATATTGAAGTTCTTGCGTCAGCTAATTAATAATTAACCCAATAAGTTGACATTTGCTCGACGTCAATTGTTTAAATTGCCGTTGATTCTTCTTTGGTTATTGTTAAGACTGTTGTTTCTGCCTCGTCTATTGTTAAGTCCGTTTCTTCTTCGTCTAATGTTAAGTCTGTTGTTTCTGCCGTTGTTTCTTCTTCGCCCATTGTTAAGTCCGTTGTTTCTGCCATTTCCGATTGCACCCAAATTGTTTCCATTTTCAAATGTTCCAATGCCTCCATTTGGTCTTCGTCGAACTATTAATCTAAATCCACCATTATTCCCCACAGTTGAAGATGCCAATGGTCTTGTTAAGCCTACTTGAGAATTTACCATCACCACCAGAGCAGCGAGGACTGCACCCAATAAAAGTAGATATTTAGACATTTCAAGTATATATCTTATTCGGCTTTTGATAAGATTGATTATCTGAATTGATAACAACTGTTGAGTTACTGTGCTTCATTAAGCATTTTCAACGCTTTTTATACCTTCTTAGGCCTAATAGGCCTTCGACATAAACCATAATTAGAGACAAATTACTAGGGTGATTGACTGTGTGTTTTTAAACCGGTTTTCCCAGATTTTTTCATACATTTTTTTACGGTTTTTTTTGAAATCTTGATTATTCGAATATCGAATACATCGGTTTTTTAATCTTGAAAACCGGGTTTTACCTAGTTGTTAATTTAAAGCCTTTGATAAATAATAAAAATACGGCAGCACATAGACTAATTTTACATCCATTATATTTATTTTTATTGAAATTGAAACCACAAAGAGCTTATCAATTAGATAAGACCATTATATATATTCGAAATCGCTTTAATTTGCAGAAAAAAAAAACGCAACAATGGTATTATAGAAGATTTTATACAAAGATCATAAGAGCACGGGAAAACCTTGAAACGGTTTACTGACTATAATGCCCCACATATTATTTTTAAAAATGTCTTTCATAGTAATAATTGCCTTTATTTACATTCATGTACTTTGATGTGGTTTTTTTCTTCTAGAAACAAGAACCGGATAACCCGGTTTTTTCTTGATTTAAAATTTAGAAACTATTTTTTCTTTTTCAAATTGCCATTTTTTAAATAATTCGGAAACCGGTTTTACCAAAAGGCGAATAATCGAAAACCCTACTAGTTACACTACATCTCTGTGCAAATTCTTATTTCAGCTGGGTACACTCAATTATAATAAGTATCGTTTTGTAAATATTTGTATGAAAATTTAAAAAAATATTAATTTATTCAGAGGTTAGAAATTGACAACAATTTAGTTTTGAAATGCGGAATTAAGTATGCGGTATAAATTTCTAATAAAGACATACATATGTATAGGGCATTTTTAGACCAGTTGTCATATTAAACTTATTATAATCTCCAACTTTTATGCTCGATATCATACCAAATAAATCTGACAGTGAATTTTTGAAATTAATCAACAATTTGTATTGAAATAACTCGTCTAAAATAGAGCTTAAAATTTGTAATCCAATATAAATCACAGAAAACCAATCAGTCGCCTTTTTAATACAATATCTTTGATTATCTTCTAGACATGTTTATGACCAGGTATTTCACCAAATTTAAAAAAATGTATGATCATCTGTATCTGTATTGGAATCCCAATTCGTGACGTGTTAACCCCCCATGTCGTTTTACATGTGTTAACGTCTGTCGTTTTCAAAAACGCCAGGAACGGCATTTTTATTTCAAAATCAATCGTAATCTAGAGACAATTTCAAAAAAATTATAATCCAGTATTTTCCTTGTGAACATTTTTCTTTTTAATTTGAGGGACTCTTAATCTAAGCTATGTTTGATCATACAAAATACACTTTTGATTTTCTTATTTGCATTTTTAAAATCAATTTTGAAAAGTAAATAATTCCAGTTCTAGATTATTTTAAGTGCGTACGTTTTTTTACTATTATTCTTAATATGTAAATAGTTGTGCAAACAAATATTTATTATAAATTATTTATGTATCAATTATCATTACATAAAATAAACATAATTTGATATTCGATAAATGGACTTTGAGACAGTAAATAAATTGTCATTCATCTTGATAAATAATGTTGAAATAGCAAGGAGTACATTTTTATTTTGCATTCAAATAATTTTATACAAAGAAAGCTTTCCTTCACCATTCAAATGCTTTTGAATGACGTTTTAAAAGTTTATTAAATAACTAGCCGACCCGACATACTTCGTCCTGTCAAAAAGATTTGTAATGTGGCAGTTTTTTGTTCCTACCTATTAAATAGTCGGGCCAAAAAATTCTCCTGAACATACCGTCACCCTGGTTATAGGGCGTTGTGAATAAAAAATAATTAAATAAACAGATATAAACATTTATAAGTAATCGCTTTATTGTTAATCATGTAAATCATAATTATTAACAAAACTCAGTTTTATTTTCATTGTAGTGCTTTGTGATATATGATGTTTTTTGTTTGATTACCTGGCGCATAGACAAACAAATCTGATGGTTTTCCAACACGAGAACAGGCAACATACAATTGACCATGTGAGACACATGGGTTTTTCAGATTAATACCACAAACACTTAAGGATTGCCCCTGGGACTTCTTCATGGTCATAGCAAAAGCAAGCTGCACTGGAAACTGTGGTCGTTTAAACTCGAATGGAACATCAGTCGGAATCATTGGGATGCGCGGTATGAGAACATCTTCTCCTTTATACTTTCCTTTCAGTATAGTTGCTTCTATCACGTTGTTTTGTAATTTTTTTATCGCTAACCGTGTGCCGTTGCAAAAAATATTTCGCAACATTATAACTACCGATCCAACCTTTAATTTAAGATTGTGAGGTGGCAATTCTGGAAATCCAGCGAGTTTTAAAATTAACGAAGCCAACCAAATTGAAAAGCAGTAATAATGATCTATTACATTTTGTTACTATTTAATTTGGTCTAGTCCGCGATATCACTTTTGTTGAGTTTCAGAACGCGACGTTAAATCCTCCAACGATGTATTATAGGTAACTAAACACTCTGCGCAAAACACTATATTCGAATTTTTTTTTCGTTTTTAGTTGACAAAAGCAAACTTAGTAGAGTAGGTAACAGAAAATCGAAGAAAAACAACACTTGTACACTGGCAAATCGGCATTTACAGTTTGTTGTTTTTGACGTTTAAAAATAATAAAACACTTTTGGTAACGCGGTTTGTGTTTAACTGATGTAATGACGTGAAAACCGATGCATTTTTAAGTAAAACAAAAGAAATAATATCGCGAAGCCAACCAAATTGAAAATCAGTACTAATGATCTATTACATTTTGTAACTATTGTATCTTTAAAACTACCATGGGAATTTAATTGTTAATGTTTCTTAATACTGAAAATTTATAGTTTTACATATCTACCTTAATTTCAAACCCCAACACCATTTTTTGTAATAGGTTTTGGTGTTGATGTGCCTTTGTCACCGAAATCTTAATCGATTTTAAAATTTTTTTTTGTAAACAAACCTCGCCATGGCAATAACGAACACAAAAAAAAATGATTCCCCAAATTTTCTGACATTGTGCACCTTTACATCATTCAAAACAATTAAATCATTCGATTAAAGATACAATTTTGTCGAAAAAAATAAATTTAAATTTTTCGGTTTTTTTGTGGAATTTTCCGAGTTTTCCACTAAGAATTTTCTATACTTCCTCTCAAAAAGCCATTCATAATAGAAGATTTTCCGACTTTTCCGGAAGGTTTTTCAAAAATTTTGTTACACAAAAACCTTTTTCTGGTAACTACAAATAACTGGAAAAAAATCAAAGGAATCGGCCCATACGGAAAATAAATTTTTAAATGTTCCGTCTTTTCCGGAGGGGTTTCCCAAAATTTTCGTCCGTAAGGACCGTCTCCTGGTAACTATGAGTAACTGGAAAAGAAATTCAACAAAATCGGGCCAGCCGTTCTGAAGTTATGCGCTTACCAACACATTTTGCGATTCATTTTTATATAATAGATTCTTTCATTAAATTATTCAGTTTTCCGACACCACCCAAAACTTCTTTTGTGTAGTAAACAAGCATACTGGTATTATAAAATGTATACATTTATTCAGCAGTCAGCAAAATGTTTGCTCACCAAGCCAAGTACAAACAAGACACAAACGAAGTTCAAATACTTCCGCTAGTCAAGTTCATGGCGAATAACTTTTTTTTTTAAATATTTACATATGTATGTGTTACTTATGCTAAGCATACATATGTACACAAGGGTATATTAACTTTGTTCGCATAACAGTTGTTTGTAACAGAAAAAAATAATCGAGATAGATATAGATCAAAATGATCAGAATAAAATGAGAAATCGATTCAGCCCTGCCTGTCTGTCGGTCCGATCGTCCACTTATAAGAAAGCGTCTGTAGGTATCTCAATAATGATGTAAGGTATCGTCACAAAATTTGGTGAACATATTGTCCTTGATATCACTAGCATCACCGTCAATAATTTTTGAAATCGGACCATAAGCACGCCCAACTTCCATATAACGGGAATTTTGAAAAATGCAAAAAACTTCGTTTTTAGTATTTATTGCAACAAATTGAGTAAAGTTCAATACAAGCAGCGATTTGAAACAAAGAAACGGGGTTTTTATGTAATTATGGGCACCGCCCATACAAAAATACATAGCGAGGGTGTGTAAAAATCGGTTTCGCCCGAATTTAGCTTTTCTTACTTGTTTTCATTTACATATCATATAAGTAGCAACTAACGTAAATACAGATAATTTAAATAAAACTAATATATGTTATCTTATAACTCCATTCGTATAAGATTTGACGCAGAAGTAGAAGTAGTGATAGTGGCAGAATCATTTATTCAACTTGCAGATACATTTTGAAATTACTTAATTTACAAACGACTACACCGTGGTTACACTAAGTTATAATAGTTATGGCAATAACTGAGATTAATGGAGAGAAAAATTCCAGAACAAAACTCATTAATCGAGACACATTCAGGAATCAGCACATAGTTTCTTTTTAAATTAAGTCCAATCTTTGTCTGGCACAACTGTACTATTGGTTGTAAGTTAAGAGGCGACTGAAGAAAAAATAAGCTGATCCTTAAATTGTTCCTGGTCATGTGTTTAGATAAAATAAACACACCTTTTGCTAACATAACATTTGTGAGTTGATTGACAAGTAACCTGATTTGTGAGAAAAATAACGTAATAGATTAAAATGTAATAGTTTTAATTTTTCCGAAAAAAACTCAAATTCAAATAGGATAGCTAAATTGCCTAAGAAAAACTACTACATATTTCCGTGGCTTATTTATATTTACAATTTTCTTAGAAAAAGTTAAAATGATTTCAATTCTGACTTTTAGACAACTTTTCTTTCAATTTCCTACACAATGACATTTTCTCTATGTATGTAAGCAAGGCGAATCTAGTAAGGTAAGGCCCTTAGTAAGCAGCCGATCGATTTGTTTTTTCTATCGCCGCAGTACAGCAAATGCCAAAATCATTTGTTTGTTGGTTGGTTTTAACATTCGCTGTACCGAAAGTTAACAACAAAATGCATGTACTTTTTTTTCTTAAACATTTGCTACCACCTTTAAGAATTCGCCTTGGTATGTAAGTAAAAAGTGTAATTAAGAGAGATTTTCTAAATACACACACATTAAATAAATCTAATAGTATGAGATATTTAATTCCGAATTTTTTTAACAATTATGATTATATGCTCTAATTATTAGTATGTAAGCACTAAATATACATAAGTCATGTCAGCTCTATTAAAATTAACTTCTGTCTTTTAACAGTTTTCATGTTCAACACACTTATGTATGCCTTTACGTTAAAGCTTTTCGATTAATACAAAAAAAAAAATCCTAAAAAAATCATCAAAGACAGTTTCATTCAACGCCCACACAAATCTGAAACCAGTGTCGGAAGAGGGCGAGCGATTTTCATTCAAACGCAACTTCCCACCCCGAATCGGTCGAAGTGAAATGCGGTCAACCAGATACCTTCTTAATTTGTTGATAGCTTCGATTATCTGGCCAGAATTTATGTGCCAGCGTCTTAACACTCTCACACCATTAGCACTTCGATGCTCACACTTCAACGCATTCAGTATACGAGTATTTTATTCTGATTTAACGAAATTACAGCAACCGACTTTCATGGGCCAACAATAGAAGAAAGTGAATTCGTATTGAGGCAATGTATGCACATACAAACATACATACATGCACGTACGTGTAAGTTCACAATTTCCGGTACAGTGGCTTGGTAAAGATGAAATGACTGTCGCATTAACTTCAACAAAAGCAAATCTGTATGTATATGTGTGTGTTGTTGTGTGTTCATACATACTCGTACATATTTACAGCTATGTCCTTACATAAATACATACATATGTACACTTGTATGTGTTTGTTTTAATGCAAGTTCGCGCATTTTTCTTAAGGCACCGGTAAGTAACCATGAATTATTTATCTTGCGGACATGAATTACTTTTATGAGACTTATTGCTAATAGATCAAGTCCGGCGGTAATAAATGTAGTCACAATCGTGCATTAGGCTGGTTCAAGCTTGTATGTATTCAGGGACGGATCCAGAAAATTTTTTTTTGGGGGGAGGTCCATTTATTTTCAACTTTTTACGATATTTTACATATTTTGAGATATTTGATTATAATCTATTGTAAACATGGATATAATAATATTTGGTAAAATGTGGAATGCATTTGTATAAAGCCATCGTTTGGCTATGCATATATTACTATTTGGATCAATAGAATTGGCTTGTGTTAGCATTAAATAATGATTCCATCAGACTTAAAATAGGCTAAATATCAACACAATTAAAGGATTACAAATTCCATTATTTTGTCCAAGTCATCTATACATCCTTGGAAAAAATCTTCTATGAAGGACTTGATTTCGAAGGAATTTTATTTAAAAAGCCATATGCATATCTGTGATTATCTTAATATGGCTATTTTTTTAAACATATGCATGTATGTATGGATTCAAAGTGGAATACACCAAACACATTTGGTTCTACAGTCATTTTCATTAAGGAAAAAAGAGCCCGTATGTGTGGCAATGGATTTGCGAAAGCAACTACCACAAGTCTATTTCGGTTTTGAAAGTATAACCTTTCACACTGGAGATCTAAAAAAAGTGAACATTCATTGCTGAAGTTACTAATTAAATACTTTCTGTATTATTATAAGTTAAATAAATGCTATGAAATCGCAAAGTCTTGCTTTAAAACCTTGTGCGCAATATTTATGTCCATCGAAGTGCACTGCCTCCAGTCATTTTGACACTGATACTGAAAAAATTTTGGAGCTAAGACGGGTAAAACTAATGCTGTTATGTTAATAAATGTGTTATACAGCCATTCTCCTATTTTCACTTACTCTAGCATTTTACGTTATGATAAAAATCGTACGTTTTCATTTTAGGTGCTCATGTAAACGCGACTTTTATGTTATGGAAAGTTTCCACATTTCATTATGTTTTATGTCAACATAAAACATATGTTTTGTTTATTTCAGTTGATATAAGTAGCTGCAAAAAAAATGTTACGAATTTTGACACGTACTTTTGATTCTCTTGAAATAATCCGATTTAAAACCCGAATTCTTTGCGATTTACGAATGTTAGAGCACGGAAGTTGCGATTTCAAAAGTAAAACGAAATATTTTTGCGATTACGAAAAGGGAGCATGGCTGATAATAAAATTTTTTTCAATGAATTTAATGATTATACAGTCCTTTGTTAAACAAACAATTTTATTCAAAACATTTAATTTGGATATTAGAGCAGATTTTATTTTTGTGAAAAGTGCTGGGAACAGATACTTAGCTCAAGGCATGGATATACATATGTACATATGGGGAGATCATAAATACTGAATTTCTTGATTCTCAAAAATACTCAAGTAGGAAATGTTGAAAAAAGCACTTATTAAAGGTAAAAATTTTCAATTAATACAATTCAAACCATTCAACAAAAAAAAAAAATTAATTATTTTTAGTTTCGATTTTAAAATCTAAGAATATGTTTGGTCTCATCGGCTCGTATTCGGTCACTGCCCTAACGTCGGCAATATAAATAATAAAATTATGGATTAATCGCGCTTGGCTAATACATTTAAAACCAGATAACAAAGTTTAAGATGTTTATCGATTAAAGAAAGAGTATGTGGAAAATGAATATATGAGAAATTAATAGTAATAGCATTAAATGTCTTAAGGCGTTCGCGCAAGCGTCATGCTGTAAAGTGGTGTTTTTGCTGTGCTACTTTTTTTACTTTTCATAGAAATGGTATATAAACTTTGGTCCGATTTTTGTAAGTACCAGAACGATGAGAGTTAGACCCATCAAAAAGTAAACCGATATGATCTGGGTGACCAGCTGAGTCGATTTAGCCATGTCCGTCTGTCTGCCTATTTTTGAGCTTTTTGAATCAGTCAGATGAGTTTTTTACAATATATTAGACATTTGTCAAAACCGGCCAGATCGGAGAACTATAACGTATATAGGAGCCGATTGTTTAAATATCATATTTTGCTTCATAACTCCTTCTTTTAAGCAGACAGAGGTTTGACACAAATAAGGACTATTATAGCAGTGAAAACCATTATATAGCAGGATAAATATAACATGGCCATAAATCTTTCATTTAATCAGCTAGACACTTCAAATTTTGCACAAAAATCAGTCATCACTGAAAATCATAAAGATCAAAAAGATAATATATATCCTCAAATACAACCGGTTGTTCAGACATTGCAATTAACACGAAAACAGCTAAAGCTTGAAATTTTGCACAAATAATGGATATTATGAGAACTATTTTACCATAGCAGCAAAAATTATTAACATCAGATAAATAGAACATATAGCTGTCATACAACCGGTAGTTCAGATATTGCATGTTGGACCAAAACTCCCTCATTAAATTTTCTACAAATATTAATTATTATTGGGACTTTTATAGCAGTCAAAATCATTAAGATCGATATAATACAAGGGTATTATAAATTTGTTCACATAACGGTTGCTTGTAACAGCATAACGGAATCAAGATAGATATAGACATATATGTATATACCAAAATGGTCAGAAAGAAAAGAGAAGTCGATTTAGCGATGTCTGTCTGTCCGTCCGTGCAGACGATAACTTGAGTAAAAATATCTCAATGAAACTTGGTAGGTAGATTGTCTTTGACCCAGAGCAGGTTGGTTTTGAAAATGGTCAAGAGCGGTTAATAACAACGCCCACCTCCCATATAACGGAAGTTTTGGAAAATGGAAAGGAATCGAATGGTTTTTCGGTATCTGTTAAAAGAAATGGAGTGAAATTCGGTATTTGGAGCGAATTTGAACTAAGAAATTAGGTAGCTATTTATGAAATTTTGAAAACTGGGCGTTGCCACGCCTACTTATGGAAAAGTCTCCCTATCTCAAAACCAGTGTTAGGTATCGTCACAAAATTTGGTGGACATATTTTCCTCAATATCGCTGGTATCATCTTTTTTGAAATCGGCTAATAACCTCACCTCACTCCCATATAACGGAAATTTTTAAAAATGCAAAATTTTCGTTTTTTCTTTATCTATTGGAACATATTAATTAAAATTTTATATTTAGAGAGATAGTTAATTAAGAAACTTGATTTTTATGAAATTTTGAAAAAAGGGCGCTCCCACGCCCTTTTATAAAAAAAACGTCTGTAGGTATATCAATAATGATGTAAGGTATCGTCACAAAATTTGTTGAACATATTGTCATTGACATCATTAGCATCACCGTCAATAATATTTGAAATCGGACCATAAGCACGCCCAACTTCCATCTAACGAAAATTTTGAAAAATGCAAAAAACTTCGATTTCAGTATTTCTTGGAACAAAGTTAGTAAAGTTTAATACTAGGAGCGATTTGAAACAAAGAAAGGGGAATTTTATGAAATTATGGGCACCGACCATGCAAAAATATATCGCGAGGGTATATAAAAATCGTTTTAACCCGAATTTAGCTTTTCTTACTTGTTCTGTTTTATTGCTTGTTAACTTTGGAACTAACCGTATACATATGCATGTATATATGTATGTATGTACATACATATACACGTTTCTTCATTCACTTCATTTTCTCTTCAGCTGATTCATCTGAGTTTTTTTTGACACATTTGCTGCGCCGAGTCATGAAAGGCAGAAGTTTGTAAAGTGTCGAGATCTAAAGCTATTCAGCTGCAGAACAAATGCTCATCAATTGATCAAATAATAAAATATATGTATGTATATATCATTTATTGAGAGTATTAAGTGTACATAGTATTCTTTACTTAAAAAAGTGAGTCTGAAATATTAAAAGAACCGGAGTGAGTGTTAAAATCCTGACATAAGCTACGGAGAGGCGCGTTTAGTTCAAAATTACTTTTGCATGGCTTTAGAAAAAGAGGCCGGAAACGTCTTGAAACTCGGGAGGGAACGTTTAGTTTTTGTTTCGCCAAGAAGAGAAATCAAGATCGAGTTTAAGGATGAGTAAAGATTGTTTTACTCTGTCGAATGCTATGCTAAATTCGGTGTGCATAAATTCTCTGAATCCATTTGAAACACAAAAGAACGATTACATAAATTTGTAAAGGGCTCATAAATATGTTTAGCACAGTTTTTGAGGAACAAAATCAGGATTAAATCGGGCCAACCTTAAAAGACGGAACACCAGGCACTCTGCGTTGCGACTTAACGAAATCATAAAGTGATACAGGGTTTTGTATTAAATTCCTTTTAACTTTGCACAAAGAAGATCTATCGATTTTTTTATTTAATTCAATTTAATACAATACAATTTAAAAGATCGCGACGTTTTGTTTTAAATTTCTTAGCTCTTTTGTTGACCAAGGTTGTGATTTTTCTTTTTGCACGCAAGCCCGTTTATGTACAAACTTTTGAAATGCTGGCCACTACGTTCCACGCCATCTTTATACGTCGGCCATGATAGTTTTCTCAACTTTCGATCTAATTTCTTGAAATTAGCTTTCGCGAAAATAACACGATCGCTATTGTTTTGTAATTTAACTCAAATGCAGGGTGATAAGAGTCCTCTGGAATAACAAAGGCCTAACACCTATTCAGCGGTTCAACCAAGAAGAAAGAAGTCTGATGAGGAAATTTGATGATTTTCGAAATAGTACTAAACTTCTACCGCTTTGAGTATTTTTGGTTTTTTCCTAATAATTTTCCCAATTAACCGATCGGCCTTAAAGCTCAAAAATATTTAAATTTATCATTAAGTGCGCGAAGGTCTTTGCCGATTTCGAAAAATCCATCCACAACCAGCATGCAACAGAGCGCTGCTCATCATCGGTTTTTTTAATTTTGCAGTTGTCAAAAATATAACATTAAGTAAAAACAAGTAAAAGCTAAATTCGGGCGAAACCGATTTTTATATACCCTCGCTATGTATTTTTGTATGGTCGGTACCCATAATTTCATAAAATTCCCCTTTCTTTGTTTCAAATCCAAGCCAGTGTTAAATTTTACTCAATTTGTTCCAATAAATACTAAAAAAAAAGTTTTTTTGCTTTCTTTTAAATTTCCGTTAGATGGAAGTTGGGCGTGCTTATGGTCCCATTTCAAAAATTATTGACGGTGATGCTAGTGATGTCAAGGACAATGTGTTCAACAAATTTTTTGACGATACCTTCCATCATTATTGAGATACCTACAGACGTTTTTTTTATAAAAGGGCGTGGGAACGCCCATTTTTCAAAATTTCATAAAAATCAAGTTTCTTAATTAACTATCTCTCTAAATATAAAATTTTAATTAATATGTTCCAATAGATAAAGAAAAAACGAAAATTTTGCATTTTTCAAAATTTCCGTTATATGGGAGGTGGGTGAGGTTATTATCCGATTTCAAAAAGATGATACCAGCGATATTGAGAAAAATATGTCCACCAAATTTTGTGACGATACCTAACACTGGTTTTGAGATACGAAGACTTTTCCATAAGTAGGCGTGGCAACGCCCAGTTTTCAAAATTACATAAATTTATAATTACTTAGTTCAAAAGCGCTCCAAATTCCGAATTTCACTCCATTTGTTTTAATAGATACCGAAAAATTTAGTTTTTGCATTTTCCAAAACTTCCGTTATATGGGAGGTGGCGTGGTTATGATCCGATTTCAAAAATTTTCTCATATAATAACAGCGATATCAAGGGAAATATGTGTACCAAGTTTTGTGACGATACCTTACATTGTTATTGAGATACAGAAATTTGATCCTAAGTGGGCGTGGCAACGCCCATTTTTCAAAATTTCATAAATACCTAATTGTTAGTTCAAAATCGCTCTAAATACCAAATTTCACTTAATTTGCTTTAATGGATACCGAAAAAACGGTGTTTATGTATTTTTCAAAAACTTCCGTTATATGGGAGGTGGGCGTGGTTATTGACCGATATTGACCATTTTCAATACCAACCTACTCTGTCCAAAAAACAATCTCTGTAGAAATTTCATTAAGGTATCTCAATTTGTACTCAAGTTATTGTAACCACGGACAGACGAACGGACGGCCGGACGGACATACAGTCAGAGCTTAATCGATTCCTCTTTTCATTCTGATCATTTTAGTATAAATATGTCTATATCTATCTCGATTATTTTTTTCTGTTACAAACAACCGTTATGCGAACAAATTTATAACACCCTTGAGTACAAGGACGCTCGGGTATAAGAAGTAAATATATAAAATAAAATGATGATGACTTTCTATACCGTTGGACATGTCACAAGAGTTCTACAATTTCTCAGTACGACCAAGAAGACATTTAGGAAATTACGGGTTTCTAATTATTTCTACGGTTTAACATAGTGCCATTTGATCGAATATCAATTGTAGAGTTTATGGAGTTTCGTCTGTAAACCTTAGCCACAAAAAGTTAAGTGTGCTTTCTTCTTTTAAAGTTGACTGGTTACCAAAAATTTCTCTCTTCTGCCTGTGAGTCCAACCAGTATTTTGCTTTCAAGAAACTAACAAATTTGTAGTCCAAACAATTGCCTTACTTGCTTGTTTTAGTTCTTTGTGATTAAGTATCAGCTTTTAGCAAATGGAGTAAGCTTTTTCGTCTTACAGTCCTACCAAAAATTTTGCCTCTTAATCCCTAAAAAGATTGGCCTAAAATTGTCAAGGTTTTAAAGTAAAAGGAACATGTTTGTTTTTCATTGTATGGCCATACAACTATTTAATTTCCGCCGGAGATAGAAGTCTCATAAGGAGATGTGGTGATCTCCGACATAGTACTATAACTATATACTCGTATATTGTTATTTTCCCTTATAGTTCTTCCCTAAAACTAAACTCATAAGCAAAACAAAAAAACTAATTTCATTTAAGTTTTTGGAACGTTGCGTTGGTTTCACTTTGGAGCACACCCGGTAAGTATGGAGGCACCCAAAGCATAGATGCTATTCAAAGATGCTCTGTTTATATTACGAAGACAAACCCATGGCGCACTCACATGTAAGTACGCTCTTACAGACAAATTTATGTCTATACATTTGAACAAGTCTGTAAGTATGTAAACGCATATAAGTATTTAGTATAGAATAGTATAAATTTATACATACATATATACGAAGGAGCATTGATTTCTCCAATCAAGTAAGTAGACAACAAAACCTTATAGGAGTAAGTAAATAAAACGAAGAACAAGTAATACTCGTATGTCGCAAGCATTACAAGATGGTCGAGACAATATAGTTGAATTCCAGCGCAAATGAAATGAAGTGGAATGATGTGAATTTTGGGATGGGTTCATAGAATAAAACTTGTAGAATAAAGCAAAAGTTTAGTAAATAAGATGGTAGTTGTAAGTTCAGTTGGCAGTTTGCTATTAGATTCAAATGCTTTGAATACATGCACATATGTATGTATTTACATACATATATGTAACTGGTAGCGTAGACTATACGCTCTTACCTGCAAAAAAAAAACGTGTGCGATTTATCTCTCAAGTGTGTGTTTTGCGATTAGTCTCTAACGGTTTCAACTGGGCATTAATTAGTCGCGAACGTATCTCAAACGGGTATAATTTTAGATTCGTTTTGTATTTATCTCTTTCGGGTAGAATAAACAATGCATTGATATATGGACGCACTTAGGCAATGAAATTTAATGCGCGTCGACGTAAGCACAGCGTTCGCTGAGCAAATCTCGTGCAGTCAGTTCGAATCTCACTTGAAGCCAAGGCGAATTGATGTAAGGTGGTAGCGATTCTCAAAATGCAACCCTTTGGTGGGTTATTGTCAAACTTTATCTCCTTTGTATTTAACTTTCGCGAAATATTTTTTAAACTATTAGGGTCACCGCAAAAAGTTATAGTAAACCATATGTTGAAATTTCCTGCAGTTAAAGGGAACAATTGATTATTTGCAACTAAACAATTGATCTTGACAACCAACCACCAATTAACTGATTGATTAACACCACCTTTAATGAATTCGATTTGCTCGAAGCTATAAAATATTTCATGTGATTATTTTGAAATTATTAACTCTCAAGAATTTTCTACAATTTTAACACAGGACTAATTATTCTTTGTCATATGGAGAAAAATGCTTAAAAGATTTCGGTTTACCCGAGCCTAGTCGTGTGAACTGGAACTTATACAACCTTTTGTATATGTGTGAGACAACGTTTAATATTTATTAGCTACAACAATTTTTATCCGAAGATGAACCAAAGCTTATATCAGAGCAGTTACTAAAATGGCCTTAGGAACAGGAAAGACGTTTGTGACTTCACTTCTTTTGGCGAAAGTTCGTAGTGAAGTCAAAATTACTGTTGCTGTACCCTTAACTGGCATTGCTGCTACTCTTCTAAGTAGGGCAAGAACTGCTCACTTCGCTTTCAAACCACCTCTTAATTTTTCACCAGAACAGACCTGTATATGTTCGATAAAAAAAAAGTGAGTGAGTGATGAGTGTACAATGTCGCTTACATCCAATATCGATGCCGTGAATACAACACTTAAAGACTTAAGATCTTCTACGGCACACAGGTAGATATTGTCAACGCATGCCTTAAAATGTCTGAAGTTTGGTCACATATACAGAAACTAAAATTGTCTATCAATATGCGAGTTCGGCTTAATAGAGATGGTTATTCAAATCAATTTGCTGAATACCTACTGAACATAGACAAAGGTACCATATAAAACACTCGCGATGGCTACACTTCATATGTCATGGGAAACAGCGTTAGAACGATTAAACAACTTATCATATATGTATGTATATCCAGATATGAGTACTGTCCAATTATGCCGCAGACGAGATTAACAAAGTAATTTCGCAAAGAGTCTCTACAGAATACAAAGTATACAAGTCTATGGACTCATTGACATAACAAGGTGATGCTGTTCAGTACCCAACGTAGTTTCTTAACTCTCTAAGCCCACGGGACTACCACCAAATGAATTAAACTTTAAAGTTGATACGAAATCTGAAGCCTCCAAGTTTATGAAACCGGACACGACTAAAAAATCTCGCGTTTTATGCCTAGTATTATACAAGCTAATATTTTAACCGCAAATTGGTGCCCCACAAAATCAAACAATACTAATTCTAGGAAATGGAAACGAAACGCGGAATGTTGTGTTTAGAAAAGTTTACAATAACTAAAAATTTGCCTTCTCTATTACTTTTATCTTTGAACTTTTTGTTTCTGGTTTTTTACTCTTAATCAACATAATATTTTTTTTTTTTTTGATATTCGAATTTAACTTTATTACATTTAAATAATTTTATAATTCACTTTTATATCATATGAGAACCAAACAGTTGTATATCATTCGCAAAAAAAAACTACGTGGGCAACGCCACGGGTATATGCTAGTATTGTAATAAAGTAAATTACACTTAATAGTTTGTATACATATATCAGGCAGCGCTATTAGAGGAAGTGAAATGAATTAATGCCAGTAAAATCGTCATACCGTAGACGAATGTAAGGTATTACTTGGTGAACATTCGAAAATGTGGCTGTTTGGTATGGCTGAAAGCTCCACAATTAGTTTAAAATAAATCGGTGATCACTTTACCATTTAGTTATATATATATGACTATAACGATTTGGATACAATCATGTAATGAATATAAATTTGTAATGTTTGTTTAATATTTAATGCAATGGATACAATTTTAATACCAAACAAATTTCTAAAAAAATTAACAACCATCTGAAAGATTTATTCTGTTCATTTATGATATATCTGTAGGTGTTTTACACACTTAGCAAATTAATAATTTACAATCGATATACATATGTATGTAGCCAAATAGCGTTTTATTTGAAGGCAATTACTAAGAAGAATATAGCTGCCAATTAATTTTGCAATAAAAGTTTTGAACGGTTTGTTTTTAAAAGAATAAAAAAAATACAACATTTCGAAGAAGTTAGCAAAAATGGTATAAGTACATTGATATAACAATTTTTATAACAAATTCGAACGGCGCTGAGCGAAACACTGCTGCTGATGTATAACAAAAACGTTTTGCGAATTTTTTTCGTTTTTATTAAGGAAGTTTTAAGTTTTTTAAAAAGTGTTTTACTAAGTTGAAATTCCATTCTCGGGATTTTTACCATATTGGAAACATCAAATCACGAGATTTTCGTCAAATTTTAAAGTATGGAAGTTAGTAATTTTTAACAACTCTACGCATTCAGATATATGGCACAATCTATATTTGTAAAACTGCAAATTCTGCAAATTTTTTCAGATATGCGTTCTATGCACATACAAATATATACAAACTAACCTTAGCTAACCTATTTACATATGTATATGTTGCTACATACATACATACATATATTTTTCTTAATTTCAATGCATTTTCTTATCTTTTAAGCTGCTCTGACTTTGGCAGCTTTTGGCTTAGTAACACTGCCTGTGGCTTTTTTATGAGAAGCACCAAAATCTGCAGCTGGCTTACAGCAACAACAACAACAACAACAACAACAACAACAACAATTTACGTAGCAGATGCCTTTGGCTAAACAGAATACCGACAAATTATATTTATATATATGTACATACATATATACGAGCATATGCACATATACAGATATTTTAAAGCGAGCACGATGCATACACGGATACATATGTGTGTAAGTATGCATATGTGTATATGCATACATCCATACATGTACACAAATACGAGTATGTTGAGTGAATGTGTAGGCGGTTGGGACGCGCGTCTGCGTGTGCGGCGCGATGGCAGCAACGACTTTGGCAATTACATAAATTGTGGTTGCGCTGCAGGCAGTCACGTCATTAAAATTGCGGCACTTCGCGACAGACTGGCATCCATGTCGCAGTAATAGCAAACGAATGTGCAGGATGAGTGTGTGCTCACCCAATTTTTTCATTAATATACATACTTGTATGTTTAAATACGAGGTATGTTCAAAAAGTAAGGTAACTTTTCAAATTTCGCCGGCGCGGTATATTCGACAATCGAGTTTCTTGTTGTTGTTGTTGTTGTTGTTGTTGTTGTTGTTGTTGTTGTATCGGTACACATGTCCCGAGCATATGCTCACTGTTTCATTCAGTTTACATAGCATACTTAGTTCGTTTTTGACAGATAAAAAGGTTCGACGTATTTTGTTGTGCTCGGCGATTATCTATTATTATAAAAAAATAGCAAAGAATTTGCAAAAATTTGTGTGAAAAATGGAATCAAGTGCTCTAAAACACTTGAAATGTAGACAGAGGCAGACGGTGAGTGTGCTCTAAGTAAAAAAAAAAACATTTACTAGTGGTACAAACCCTTCCAAGATGACCGAGAATATGCCGAAGAAGAACTTCGCTTTGGACGACACAGCACGCAACAACAGAAGATATCGTCGAAGATGTGAAGCAACTTGTTTTTGAAAATCATCGAATTACTATAAGTAAAGTTGCTGAGGATGATGACATATCAGCCGACTGGTGCCATTCAATTTTTTCTGATCATTTGGGCATGAGACGTGTGTCAGCGAAGTTTGTTACGAAACTTCTGAATTTTGATCAGAAAAAGCGTCGCATAACCATCGCTCAGTATTAGAAAAAGCGTTGACACAAGCGCTTTGTATCTGAGGGGAATTACTTTGAATGGGGAAATATAAATATTGATAAATAAATAAATGTTTTTTTATAAAAATATAAAGTCACCTAACTTTTCGAACACACCCCATATATGTACATACATATATATGTATGTACATAGTAGTACATACAGAAGTTTTAATTTATTGAAGGCGTTCACCCTAGTTACTTATATGCACGTCTCTGTTGCTAAAATTTACTCGTAAAAATATAAACATATCTGCTGCGTGCACTTATTTCTCCATGCTGTAGTATATTGGTCACATTTGGGAGAATTGCAATAACAAGCGAAAAATGCGGGTAGTGAAATGCGGCCATATGCCCCTGGAAGAGCCTTCGAAATAACGCCAGTGGCACAAGAAAGCGGTGAATTCACTTTACTCTCATTCAATTATATACATTTTTAATCAACGCCTCTTGGCAACACATAAGCACTATCGATTGATAATAGTGCAACTTAAGTCGCCGTGTAATAAAGCGAAAGAAGTAGCGACAGTAAGAGCAGAAAGATGCGCTGAGCTGGTGCAAAAGTATTTTGTAAAATATTTATTCTAGTACGACTGCTAGGCAAGGATTTGGAGTGTTGAAATGTTGCCAAAGCATTTTTATACATACGTAACAATCCGTGAGCAAGATTTTCTATTGGCAAAGTGCGTTGCATTGCAGAGGAGGGCCTCGTTAGCTTGCTACTGGCAATTTGGTTGGAATGCAGCTCAGAATGCTCTTCTACAAATACTTGAATGCAAGTGGATGCTAAGATGTTTCGCTGTTCTCGTTTGCACTAATTCATGTCGTTGTTGTTGCTGCCATTGTTACTGCTCTCGCAACATTTTCACGCTAAATCGTAAATATTGTTCGAGTATGTATCACAAAACCAACACGTTTCGCCAACTTTCACCAGTTTCTTTGTCAGTTTGTGTTGATTTGTACTTAGGGATTTTTTATTTCTAATACTTATGGTAGCAGCTTTAACATTTCAAGATAAATGTATATACGCATTTATGTGCAAGCATTTTTTAACAATTGATTCAATTGCAAAGCTTCGTAACTATCTTTAACGAATTGGAATAAAATTGTTTTTCTTTAATCTCTTTTAACTAAAGTGAGTATTCAGTATTAAGGTTTACTTTATTAATTTGAAAATATTTTCTATAATTAATAGTACATGTGTCTAGCACGCATATCAGCAAGCAAATAAAAAATATTTATTATTGGGAGCTTTAACACATCAAAAAAAAAAACGGCTTGACAAACACTTTTTTAATAATGAATACGATTTAATTTCTAACAATAATTAATAATATGAAAATATGTGAGAAAAATCTATATATTTCTTAATTAATTAAATATATGATTTTTCAATACAAAATATTAAAATGCCTACGTGTCTTTAGCCATTGCTGGTTATTCGCGAGTATGCCTTCGCGTTTTAAAAATAATATTTGTGTTTTTAATGAAAAAATTCGTCTTAAAATTTGATCAATGTATGCCATGTGCAACGTATTGGCTTCCTTTAACAAGTTTTTAAAAATGGTTGCGACTGAGATGCGTCGATATTGTCAGCAAATGATGGTGCTGTTTTTTACTTTTGCTTGTTAATTATACAGTGAACCGACACTCATAAGAGATACAGCAGGTGTCAATCGATTTCAGTCAACGGAAATGGCGCTATTTTTGAAATAGATAATTCGTGAAATTTGTTGAATAAATAAAATTTCGTACAAATTCTCTGCTCAACTTAATTTGGCTTCATGAAATTCGTGGACCAATCTATGCGGTGCCTGCTAGGATCGTTTCGGTGTCCAAATACACTATGATCAACTAGACAGAAAATAATGAAAAGGCATCAAGGCTACTGCAAAACTTGAACAACATATCAATACATCGAGGGCATATATTTTAAACTTGTGTATATCAATATTTACAGGATAGTACTCATGCAGCAAGATCAGAATTTTCCCAAATAAAACATGGCACAGTTGTGGCTTACTCGACAACGAGAAAAACGTTCAGCATCTCCAGTGCGATTTCCCTGGCATCACTTCCATGACACAAATAAATCTATATAATACCTCATCTATGAGCCATGTCTAGAATAGGAATCTAACACATCGCCAAGTTGATCAACGAATTAAAATAGTTTGACTGAAAAACAAACTAAAAACTGTTTATTTATAAATTCAGTTTTGTAGTCAATATGAAAGTGCAAAGAAATGGCGTACACGGGCGGTAATGACTCTCGAGCTGTCATTTGGAAAGCACCACAATCAACCAACCAATATTGAGAAAATGGGAATATTTCAAGTACGACTTTTTAAAAGAAAAATTAAGGGCATTTATTAATGAAATCGTATATGAACGCATCTGTTTAAGATGTTAAGCAATGATTTTATTAAATTAAATGGTTATTATTTCACACATTCTCTATTTTAATATTGATGACCCTTAATTACAAATTGTTTTAAATTGATATATGGTTTTTATGTTAAACGGTTTCTGTTCTTTCAAGAAATAATGAATAGACGAGTAAGAAATAAACTTTTTATTTATAAATTCAGTTTCAAATAAAATGCGAGAGCATAAGATAAGTTTACTTTTAGTATAAAAGTAATACAATTTCAAATAATGTTAGAGCTTTTTACGTCTTATTGTTTGAAAGATTAGCTTGCTAAAGCAGCATAAACACTTTTAGACTTGTTTGTACGACATGTCAAATATGGCACATGACCGCATAGAGGATACACGGGTGTGTAAGAATTGGATTGTTTCAATTTTTCTGCTCATTGTTGCTTGAGGTATGAATATATACATACTTATAGCGCGCAATTTAAGCAGATATTCGTACTTGGTAGGGATTTCAACATACAAGATGGATTGCGCATGATGATTGTCGTATGTAATGAATTACTTGGGCACTCGATTGACGGGCTTAAAGGGAAATAAAACGTTATAAATATGGCGTAAATCAATAAATAAATAATGATAATAATTTTTATTTTTTCGTGCTTAAGTAACTGAAATTATGCAAAAATGAAAAAATCTATTCTTATATATGTTTGAGATATTTATGTTAACGGATGCTTGAAATACTAAGTAAAATAACAACCTTGCTGCATTTTAAAATAATATATATCATGAATTTGGAAATTATTATTATATGAAATTATATATAATATATAGTATACATACAAATTTAATAAAATATAAGTGAGGTATATCAATCTTCCATATTCGAATGACTAAACACAATTCAATTTTCATCAGCCTGCGTGGAATTTTACACATTCGCGCTTATGTATTCATGAACTAAATTTCGGACGAAACAATTACTAATTTGCAATCACAGGCAAAACTTCATAAATCCATATTAAATTATACAGCGTCGCTCATACGCCACGTACACCGACATTAGACGATCCATTTCCACACATTAAAACGAGCTTGATACCAATACCAAAATATTTGGTACGAACTTGCATATATACATATGTACGTGCGCTTATTAAATGAATGGAGTGTGTATGTAGTTTCACCTCAGGCGAAATGCTCTACACTTGAATTTGTACACCGTTAATTGCCTTTAAAGTTTTATTCGTGGTGCAACGACAACGGGTCGCCATAACCTACTTTATGAAGTGCAGCATGCAACGTGCAGCATGATTTATCGATTTGCACAGTGGCATAGTTAGTTGGCGTGTTAAATGTTAAACGAGAAACCCCAAGTGGTTTGCAAATAAAAGCCTGCAAGATACTCGTACTTAAATACGTGTGACACGTTCATATGTAGCTGTGTAGGCCGTTAAAGCAATTTTCCGACACTGCGATATATGGCCACGAAGGCGCTTTGTCTTTAAATTTCACCGTTTAGTATTTAAGTAATAGTTATTGAAATTATTTTCATGTAGAAATTATGTAAACTATTTCATATCCATAAAATGTAAATTTGTTTTATTTTATTGGCGCGATTTAAGGTACGAGTAAACGCGATGTTTATATACACAAACAAAACAATTTCTGCTATCTCAAAACACTTGACTGACTTCACTTAGTTGTGAAGGGCACGAAAACGTAATACCCGTAATAACATACATACATTGAACAACAACGACTATTTAACTGCCAATATCTGCTGCAATTGTGGAATTGCATGGATATTGCATGGATTTTCTTCACGTTTTATTTTTATTTGATACTTAAGTTTTGTATTTCTTTTGATTTAGCGCAAAAAAAACGCTATCGCTCTTACACAAATTTAGGGTTGCCCATATGCGATTTTTTTTCATACTAAAATTATCAGAGATTATTTCATGTCACATTTGTTGCATTGAAATTTCTTTAAAAGAACCCTGATGAGGAGATATCCGCAGGTGCAGCTATAACTTCTACCAGCAAAATATTGCTATTTTTTTCTAATTAAAAACTACCATAATCTGACCTCTAGCGCAATTAAAATGTTAATTAGTAATTGTTACAAGGCCAATGAAAGCCATGTGAAAAGAACGCATATATAATTATGGACAAATATGTGTAAATATCAATGGTAAAATAATAAAAATTCGTATATATTATTTTATCTTGGCCATTAGTGGGACCAGCATACATTCAATATTGCATGAATATTTGGTCGTAAAGAAGATTTGTTCTCGTTGGATACCGCATAATTTGACAATTGCCCAAAAAAGGACTCGTGTCGATTGGTGTAAAGAAATGTTGAAGAAATTTAGCCGCGGTGATTCAAAGTACGTCTATGATATCGTAACAGGTGACGAATCTTGGGTCTACGCATATAAGCCGGAAACAAAGCAGCAATCGACTGTATGGGTGTTCCAAGGCGAGCCTAATCAAACAAAAGTTATTCGCGCAAGAAGTACCTCAGAGCAAATGGTCGCCTGTTTTTTCGGAAAATCTGGCCATGTCGCAACTGTTCCACTAGATAAACTTAAAGCGGTCAATTCTGAGTGGTATACAACCATTTATTTGCTAAAAGTTTTTGAAGAATTAAGGAAAACCAACCGCCGAAAACAAATCATTATTCACCAAGACAAATCATTATTCAAAGGGTCGAATTGATGGGTCATCCGCATTACAGCCCTGATTTGGCACTTAATGATTTTTTTTATTCCCGAACAGGTATCCTCTTCTGAGTGGCAAAAGTGCTTTGAAAATTGGTTCAAGCGAATGCAGAAGGAAGGAGAATATTTTGAAAAACAATAAAACTATTTTCCTTAATATTTGACTGTGTTTTCATTATTAGGCGCAAAATATAAAATGCAACCCTCGTAATTTGAAAATCTTTCAAAATTTATAATATTTAAAATAAAAAAAAACAGAATTTTAAAGTTATTTTATTTTTAACGAGACAAAATGCCATACGTGCATAGAAGCACCAGCGTTTTCATAGTTAACAACGCGAAAGGCGTACGATTGTAAAGTTCAAAAATTATGGAATACTTAAGATTATTATATATTTTATGCACTTGATTTGATGTTTCCATTAAATATTAGGAATAAACGTAAAATATACAATCTGCAAAAAATGGAACTGATTTACGACTACTTCTTGAGAAATCCAGTAGTCTGCGAAATCAACACATTAATTTACAGAAATTAATTTTATATAACAAAAAATATTCATTAATTTATTTAATAAAGCAAATCATTTTAATTCAAATGTAATACTGATTTGCGAGGCTCCTGCGGCTTGAGAATAAAATTCCGTTTCCGAGGCAGCTCCTCGCCCTTAATACGAATCTGAAGTTCAAAAATCTTTGTCCCTTACCTCTCACAGATATATGTTGAAACCCCAAAAAAAACAAAACTTTTCACAATTTTTATTAATTTCAAGGGAGGCAGTGAGAGATAGACATATATATCTTTGAGAATATTTCGAATAGATAGTTAGAATAGTTTTACTATATACGAGTATGCATTTTGATATTTGGCGAAGATAAATTTTTTTTTAGACTGAGTGCAATAACTTTACGTTTCCAAGATGTGTGCGTAATTTAATAAAGTAAATAATGGGTTTATTAAATTAACTAAGACATATTTGTAATATTAGATTTTTAAATATTAACCAAAGAAATACATATATTAAAAAAATAAAATTGTATTCACATTTTTCAAATAAGTATTACTTCGGACGAGATATTTTGAAAATTATCCGACACTTTTTTGAGAATAATAACATCGGTGCTTTAGAACAATAATGTTTAATGAGCTAAAGGTGAGTTTCTAAAGGAAAATGTTTTAAGGAAAAATCAATGGGATAGAAGTCGTTGCTGCTATTTTCTCAATATAAATAAACAAACCCTTAGTAGAAGTTTTCTTAATGGTTTATTGCAGGAATATTTTTAAAATAGAAGAAAATTTCGATTCTGTAAGAAATAAATGTAATAAATAATATAAATAATAGATATTATTGATAATCTCTTTACCCAAATTATTGGTTTTAAGCATTTGTTATGGAAAATTATCATGCAAATTTTATAGTTTTGTAACTCTTAAGTTGCCACTCTACTCTTAGGCTGTTATGAAATTAAGCACTTTGTAGGGTGTCGTTGTCCAAATTCGGGATGGATATGATAGTCCCTCCCCAAGGTGTATAAGTATCAGACCGCCTACATTCACACACTATATGTTCAATGGTCTTCTTATCCAGGACACAAAACCTGCAGGCCGCAACTTGCGTGAGTTCCATTATGTGAAGATGTTATCTTAGTCTACAGTGACCTTTCAAGTAGACGGTGAGAATTAGTAGTACCTCTCTGCTGAAATTGAGTAGTCTTTTAGAGGCTTCAAGGAATGGACAGCGAAATGACGATCACCATTGGACTGAAATTCTGGATTTCCTCCATTTTCTAAGCAGATCTGCCGTGGAAGGACCACATAACGAATAAGGGCCATAAAAACTCTGTCAGGCCCCTCTTTAAGCATGATTATTCGCCCATTTGTTGCATCCAAGCGCTCGTTACCCGGAGCCCACCATAGAGTTAGTCTGCCTGACTGTCCGTACAATTAGAAAAAACACATGATGCATCACTGCTTCATTTTATTAAAATATTTAGAAAAACCAAAATTCTTCTTGATTGGCAACACTGTTTGCATAATGTACCTATCTATGTATCCACACACTCGTACATTAACAAATACAAATACATTTGCATATTCTGACTGTGCTTTGGAAATGCGCCGACAACATGGAATAGGAAATATGTTCAATAGATGGTACATTTCATGGCAGCTATGTGCATAATAATGGTATGCAAGCAATAATGTTTCGCAAACCGGGGCAGAGTATTACAAGGATGCGTTCAAATGCATCAGAAATATCTGCGAAACGTAGACAAATAGTTTCACTTTAACGCGCGAGTTGGCATATTACTTTGCCTTAGCGGCTGAGCGCCTATTTAGGGGTAAATAACCGGCAATCCAACTTTATGTAAAAGTGCATGCATGTACGCAAGGCGTGAAAGCCCAGTATATGTAGTCTTGCATACAAATATTTTATGGCGAAAGAGAAACAGTCTTATATAACACACTCATAACATCACGGTATATTCGTCTAAACGTAAGCATTCGAAAAATTTGTATTGAACGCATTTGTTGTGATTATTATTGAGAGCATGTTTCATTCAAGTATTCGTTTATTGAGAATATCGCATGGCAACGTCACGTCCGCCAACAAATAAACTAAACTGACAAGCGGTGCTGGAAAATACGAGCTTGAGAAAATATAGGCTTAGTTTTTGAGAGCTTATTAAAAAGAAATTTCTCATGATTTCATATTAAAATCTATTAAAGTTTATTTTCTAACAAAGTTTGTGACAAAAGGAATTATTGAGCCACCTTCAGCTATTGCATTTTTTTATTGCTTTGGGTGGTTGCTTTGAAATAATTACTCTTCGGATAACAGTAATTTATTGTTGAAAAAAAAAAGTGAAAACCAATTTTTTTTTTAATTATCCTAGAAATAATAATACTTAAAAATAATTGATATTTTAAAATCAGTTCTTACTGATATTTTTATGATTCAACTGCGCACGGACGAAGCGCTCTTTCGTGGCGAGACTTCCCCTAATCGAACGTCGCATAATCGTATACAAATACGTTCTCCGATTTTACGGGGTGGGTAGGTTAAGCGAACTGCGAACACTATTGTTCGTATATGTTGTACATAGTATGTACTTTTTTAATTTATCAAAAAATGTAACACGTTTGTAATCGTTGAATTATAGAAGTATACAAAATAACATTAATATAACAAAGAGAACGATTCATGTACATATGTATTTTTTGGTCTTTTCAATAACTAAAAAGAAATAAACGTAAAATTTGACAAACATACAAAATAACTTATACTTCAAGTACCAATATACATATTCCAGAAGCAAATGCACCTGCATAAATAAAAATTATTTTTAATCACTCTTTGAGACAAATATTTAATAATAATTCATGTATTATTAATATTATGTATCAGTAAAAAGAGAAATACTTCAATAAAAATTAAATGCATAACCTATTCCATTTTATTCCATATATTGATCAAAATGCAATCTCAAAGAAATAAAAGCCTTAAGTGTGTTATCCTCCAACCTGGACCTAAATTTATTGCATTTAAAATATGTAGTGGAGAAGCACTGTTGCGTATCATCACTTGTTGATTGAATTGTCGACAAAGAGTTAAATGCTCTCTATAGGACACCATAGCCTTTATCGCCTTATATCAAAAACTATCAATTTCTTTTACCGAGCCTTCTGATAAATTGTATGCCTTTCGATTATTGGACAATTGCGAGCTGCTCGTTGAAACTAAATGCAATTTATCTTTGAGATTTTCTGCCTTATCCAGTTAAAGCACCTCAATTAACCTCGTAAGGCTCATTTTCTGCTCGAGGAGGATATTCTCCAGATAATTTAAATGGCATGGAGTTCACAAGTCGAGTTATTTCTCGTATTGGTTATCGTAATTTAACATTTGTAAACTTGTTGTTTTTGTTGCTCATATTAAATTTTCTTATTTCAATACAACTCTGGAAGGTATTTTTATTCGATCGGCTCTTTCTGTTTTAAATCATTTGAGGTTTATGTTCGTTTGAAAAATTTTAATTAAAGTTAAATGGAATTGTGCGTACACATATTTTTAAGAAACCGACATCTCATATTTATTACAAACAGTTTATTGCTGTTTAATTGCCTGAATACCTGAACTCTCTAAAGGCTTTGCTTTGCCCTTGAAAGGTAAATTTTTGATGATACAAAATTTGAAAAATAAATGGCTATTAAATTCACTGTTTTCTGCAATTCCGGGATTTGAATAGACTTATCCCAGGATATTCGGGAGTTAAAAAAGGCTCACGGGTGTGACATGCCCAGTACATACCTATGCAAGAAAATGTAAATATGTATATACTAAACTAACTATAATATTGATTTGAGACTAGTTTAAAACAAAAATTTTCTGATGGTAGGAGTTTATCAGCATTTATAGTACAGCAAAGATAAAAAGCCATGTTTGTCGAAGAGAGCCTTTTGTACAATCTCCAATTTGAATTTAACGATAACGACACCGATCCGATTTGCTCAGAGCAGACTCATCTGATTTATCTGTTATACTTCAGTAATTTTCTTCAATATTGGCCACTAAACGACCAATAAAAAGAGAGGTGTAGGTCTGATTAAAACGTATCAGTTTCACAAAAGGCCCTTTTCAATCTGACTAATTTTACGCAGTTGAAGAATCTACATTCATAAAGTTTAAGTTGGTAACGGTGCGTGCCATAACTCGATATGCAGTTGAGTTCGAGGTTCGAATCTCAGTCAGGGCAAGCAAAATATTAATAATAGAAAATGTTTTTTCTAATAGCGGTCACCCCTCAGCAGGCAATGGTAAACCTTCGAGGGTAATTCTGCCATGAAAAAGCTTCTCATAAAATACATCTGCCGTTCGGAGTCGGCACAAAACTGTAGGTGCCTCCATTTGTGGTATAATATAAAGACGCACACCACAAGTGGTAGGAGAACCTCGGCCAAGCACTAAGCTTTATAGTGTAAGCGCCAAATTATTATTATATTATTATGAATTACTTTGCGTGTTGCACCTTTTCCACCTCTTTACGTTCATTAATAGATGTTTATTTATACACATTTTACAAATGTAGTGACCAACATATTATTGTATGTATACAAATTAGTAAAGCAAACTCAGTAAAGCAAGAAAAGTAATTTGCAAAATTAGCTAATAAGAAATTTGGATTACTAAAGAGAAGATGAGAATACTTGCTAAATTAAAAAAATTTAAATATATATCTAGCGTACATTTTCATGCTCTGCTGCAACTTGACTATCAAACTTTCTTCAGTCGCAAAAACTAACTAAAACTGCTTGACTTGCTGCATTTCCTGCTCACGCACACATGCAGTCAAGTGCCCCTGAGCACCAACTGACTAATGACAGTCAAAGCGCCTACAACTGCCACCGACAAACACTTTGCCGCTCTACACTGCGGCCAGTTGCCCAGGCGAGACAGTTGGTGTCGTGATCACGCAAATTGCGTAAAATTTATAGAGAAAACTTTTAAAACCGAAATAAAAAGTAAAAAACTTGCAGGCAAGTTGCGTAAATTTCCTCTCAAAAAAAAAAACAAAATGCTGATTATTATAGGTAAAGTGGCGCAATGACCGCGACTACCAACTTTCATATATGTACCGTAGCGTTAACGCTTGGCATATTGTGCGGCAAATTGGCCGGTTCGTCACAAAACTTAGACCATCCGAAATATGTAAGTGGATGATAACTTCAATGACTGCAACGTCGCTTAGCATCGAATATATTTCAATTGCCCTAGAAAAGTTGAAACACGCTGCAGGAATTCGAATAGATTCGACATCAAATTAAAACTTACCGTGTAAAAAGTTCAAAGTTTGATGAGTCTCTGCGTTGCTCTTTTACACCTGCAAGTAATTTAGGAGCAAAGTAAAGATTAAGAGATTAAAAACGCGTACACAATTTTATAAGCATCTAAATATACGCATATGTATGTTAGTAACAAAATACTCTTCAAATTTTTAATGAATAAAGTTTGTTTAGATAGAAATATTTATTGATAAAAGAATAAGGATTTGAGAAGCGGAAATATCATAAAGGTTCAAATATATATATGAAACTTAAGAATATCATTGCCTTGTCTACTCTTTTTGTGTAGTAAAAGTTTTAAGCAGAGACCGAGAATAACAATTATTATGAATGAGAAAGAATTAGGAAAAGTTATTTTCATACGAAATGCGAGTGAGATAATTTTTTAATAAATAAATATGTTTAAATCTTCAAAAACTTTGATTTTAAAGTTTATGCTATAAAAGTCTTATTGTATTAATTAGAAGGAACATTTGCATATAAAAACTCCTTGACTTTTTCAGACTAGTTGTTGGAGATTGCAATTATGTAAAATTATTTTGCTATGCTATTACATATAATTTTTATTTTATTAAAAAATTGAAAAAAATAATGAATTACTACAAGCGCAATATATATATATAGCACAAGCGGTTAAGCCGTCAGCTTGTTGGTATTATATTATCTTTAGCAGTATTATTTAGTTTATTTATTTTTTATATGATTATAAATATTGATAGAATATGATCAATTTGTTTTTGCTTTTAAGTGTCAATTAGTAGATTTTCCATGGCGAATTCATTCAAGGTAGAGTCCATTAACCGGCGAATTTGATTTTTTTTATTGCTTTATTGTCGTTATTGTCAGAACCGTCATCTTTGTTTACGTTTTTTTTTCTATTTACTTTGGAAACAGTTAGCTGATTATGACAATTGCAACAAAAAAGCAAAATAAAATACACGTTTACTTTGTTTTTGCAGTGATGCCACCATCTTGAATGAATTCGCCTTGGTTTTATCCATGATTCAATGATACAAGGTTGGATAAGTAGGCAGTTGTCTCACTCTTGCACACTGCCTTAGCTTAGCCAGTGTTGCTGTCTAATAAATTTGAAAAAAAAAAGAAAAATTGTAATGAAACACGTGGAAATTGGTTCTTTTCTCATAAAACGGCTTGGCAGGCAACACTGCTAGCTTTTTATAGTTTTTCAATGATTTTAGCCTTACATAAAATAATTAAATTGACGGCGTTCTCGTATGCCTTGCTTTTCTAGCACCAAACCGCAATTGAAAATTTTTTTCATTTGCAAGTACGAAATGTATAAGTCGTTGGTTCGATCCCCGCCTAGGTCAGGTAATTTTTTGTTTTATTTTTTGATATTTTTAATTTTGTCAAAGAAAGCATTTTTTGTTTTAATTTTTTTAAAATAACATAAGATAAAATAAATTAAAAAAAAAAAAAAAAAGTATTAATAAGTTAAAAAAAGAATGAAGAATTTATTTATAGAATGAATAAATTGGTTTGTTTTATTTTATTTTACTTAATATAAAGGGTATGTTGCCTTACATTACCTTATATAATTTAAATTATTGGCTAACATATGACTACATCCGCGGATATTTTCTTAAACAAATTTTTAAATGCTGATGAAGTTTTTGAAATATGCAAAATTATTACAAAAATTAAGCCTTTCATTTTAATAGTTATAGCTTAAGAAACCATTAGTGGTAAACTTTTTATGGTTTTTCTTAATTAAAATTAAAAAAAAGAAATAGCTATATGCACACACTGCCTAGAAACTAATATAGACACAATAGGGGTATTCAGGATTTGTTGTATTTTTACTATTTTTACAACGAATTCAGAATTACACAAGTAAATCGCGAACACACTCTGTTGTAATATCTGTCTTCGTGTCATTGTAAAATATCCCGAACGGCTGATTTACGATTTCATATGTATCTGCTACCAACAAATAAACAAATGTGCGTAATATGCAGCGAAAATATTAGATTTTATTACTAATAATTGTACAAATCAAATTGCTACGATAAACGATAAACTTTAATACACACAAATTAATATCTATTTATTCGACTAACGTATTTTTGTGATCGGTTGTGAGAAATTTACAAAAGAAAAACCACATTTACAGCAGGGTCCGCCCATTGTATTTGCTTGCTCTCTTGTATTTGAAGGGGAACGTATATTTTATTGTTGGATTTTTACTGCATTTGCTATAAAAACCACAGAAACCACGAATACAAAATACAATGGCAAATACAACAGATCCCGAATACCCCTAATATTTTGTATGTCAATAAAAATTCCGTTTATTTTTTGGCGAATAGTTTATTTGACATATATTTTATTGTATATATGTATGTGGTTGAATATATATATTTATGAACATTTAATTGAAATATCAAATTTATGCTAATATATTTCAAGCAATGAACAAACCACATTTCGCCACTAGTTGACTACTATTCTACTACCTTTGCCCAAAAAATAAATATAAAATAGTTTACCCTTTATCTGACCTTCTCAAATGCAACCTTACCAGGCAGTCGGAAAAATTAAACGCCAATAAGTATCCAACATTTTCTACATAATTGAATAATAGTTTTATCCCAAAGAGTATTGTGTTTTTGACATTGTACTGATTTCAAATGTTTTTATAACATCTTCGGGTCTTAAATTTGGTCCGCAAATTCATTTCCAGTTTTCTGCACGTGCACAGATACTCAGTTTAGCTTCAGATATGTTTTTTAGGAGTAAGTTTCTAATGGTATTAACATAGTGTTCACTGTTGCTGTAGGTGATTAATTGATTCAACATCAGGCCATACCGCGTATTTTCCTTTTATGTTGTATTGTGATTGCTCCAAATACGGCGTCGGTATCTACGATATTTATTTTTTATTTTATTAAATGAAAAATAATAATACAATTATTATTTTACAAAAGGGTAGCACTAGCTGCCAGTGCTTGCGGATCTGTCTGCGATATAATTATGTAGAACTATATTTATTGTGGTAATAGTGCGGATTTAATGACTTGTGCGCTCTTAGTTATAGACAAGCTGACACTGCAATATTTTTTTTAACCATCGGTAAATATTAATACGTATTTTGTCATATGTTGTTTGAGTTCTGAACATTTTTTTGGAATGTTGTGTTTGGTGTAATAATAATTTTTACTTTAAATCATCCATACACTTGAACTATGCATTCAACATTTCTTAGCATTCTCGCCACAAAATACAAAAACTTTTTTACTTTCATACATATACATATGTATGTGGAGAGTAGCACATTGAATGAATTCGAATTGACTTGGTTCTTGCATTTCCGATTCAAGCATTGTAACATCAAATTTCAGACACATATGCATTTTGGAAAGTCAATTGCCAAAAATCCAAAAACCAAAGCTAAACTACTTACGGACAAAGTGTTTTCGAAAGCAAATTAAAACTATTCACATGTTGGAACACAAGTGAAAAAGCAAAATAAAATTGTCTTGTCCCGGCAACAATAGCCATTAAAAAATGTTACTACGAGTACATTCAAAACGTAAAGTTTAGGTACAATAACTTTGTGAAATTTGGAGAGAAGGGAAAGATCATAAAAAAATATTATTTTGATAGCAAGTAAACATAACGTGGAATAAAAATAAATTTGTATTTTTATTTTCATTTCTTGCCTACTAATACGTGAACTCAAAACTGAACGCCATATATCTGTGGCCACAAGGAATAACAACTAAACCCGATTTTATATATATTTTCCAATAAACATAGTAACATAGTTCACAGTTTCATTTCTTGTATTTCTTACTAAACCGACTTGGGTTGTTATTCCTTATGGCCAAAGATATATAAAAACCTAAACAAATTTTAGTTCAAAAGTTACATATGACTATATCCGTTAATTTTTAGTATAATACTTTGAATTTTAAAAATAAGTAAAAATTCGCGTTGGTCTTTAGTATATTTTCAAGTAGAAAAAAATTTTAATTATGACGATTGACATTTTGATGATAGTAATAATTATATAAAATTTAAAATTTTGACTATGTTGAGAACTAAATTTTCAAAATGAAAAATTTATCCAAATGTTTTAGATGAAAATATTAGAAAAATCATTGTGCGATAGCTTTTTCTGCTTACTGTATGCGCATTTGTGTATTTGCACAAAATACATGCATACATACAAACACACATATTAGCACAAGTATAGAGTTAGAAAACCTGCCATAGATATGACTGCTTTGTGCACCGTAGGTATGTGTAACTGCTATCGAATGTTGCCAGAATTCCAATCGGGGAAATTCAATTTGCCGCTTGACTCTGTCCGTCCATGCGTCAATGGCTTTTCGTAAAGGACAAACTGAGGTAGGGAGCCCTGCATATGACTACACATACTCGTGTGTCGCCAATATTGTAATTGTTTCAAGGGTATTTGCAGGAGGAATTCACATGTGCGCTTTTGTGTGTTTGTGTATGGCAGACGGCCAATACACATACTCGTACGTAGCCAAATTGATTGGCGAAGTAAAAGCCACATTTTTTTTGTTTGTTTCCAAATAATCGGTATGAGAGGATGTAGTATTTATGTTTATATATACATATATATATATGTATGCCTCTATGTAAGTATGTATGTTCTGTTGCGTAAGTGTGGTCAAGATGAGAGGATTCATGCCTTATGAAGCATATAATTTACAAACATAGACGCACTTCCAAACAAATTTACGAAATTCGGCTTCAAGAGCTGGCAATGTGTATGTATGTGCATCATCATGTATCAAACCGGACTTTGTGATGAATGACATATATATATATATATATATGTTTTCCCAGACGGTGTATGTACATTTATGCGATTACAGAGAAAAGTTATTCACACGAATCCCATGCGACGTACGCTTGGAACGAATATCGAACGACAATTTTTGGCAACAACCAAGTGTATATAATAACAACAATAATAAGAAGAACACAGATTTGTGTATATACAAGTATCACTCAAAAGACATTCAATCCAGCTGACTCTTGCGTTTTTGTTGTCATTGATTTTCCGTCATTGATTGCGCTATTTTTACGCTGCTGATAGAGGAGTAAGAGACGAGCAAAGAAAAAAAAAACACATACGCAAACATTCAATATTCATTCTGTTTCAAAACTAGTGATATATCCCTGCTAACGGTTCAAATTCGGCATGACGCAACGTCTGCTGTTAAGACCGCCGCAGAAGTGGGAGTAAAAATTGAATTTTAGTTGTTCGAGATAAGCGCAACAGTGATTCTGAGCTCTTTAAAGTAAATGATTTTTTTAAATTTCTAATTTATTTAATGCAAAACAAATTTGAAGGAACTAGTTTTGTTCTCAAAGTCATATAAAAATGTACATACATACATATATGTTTGTACATGTTTCTAGAGAAGTTTGAAGAAAATCAATTCAGTTTCCGGCAACACACTCATATTTAGCGTAGAAAAACCAATGCTGAGTTTAACCTTATAATTCTAAATATGTACTTTAAGGTGCAATGTATTTAGATAAGTACATAAAAAGAATTAAAGTATAGTTTTTTTGCGTTTGTAAATAAATATTTTGTGGTCGATACCAGGAAAGAAATTCAAAATATTTACTAACTTGATTCTAAATTTTTTGGAAAGAATAACCGATATTTTAACCGAAAAATATTCAAAATGTAATAAAGTAATAACAATTGCCAATTTTTTTATAATATATATATCATTAGTTTAATCGTTACGTTAGGCACATATTTACATAAGACCGCAGTGATGGAGTGCGTAACGATGCGTGCTATAAATTATAGCCTATAATTCGATTTTTTCCAAAAGCGGTCGTCTCTCGGTTGGCAATGTCGAACCTCCGGTACGTATTTCATAATTAACATCTACCACTCGGAGTCGGCATACAACTGAAGGTCACTTCATTTGAGGTAAAACATGTGGTGTGCGTCTTACACCTCAAATAATAGGAGAAGCACGACCATAAAATGGGTGTAAGCACCAAATTATTATTAATAATAAACCATAATTTTTTAGGATTATTTTCTAAAATTAAATTAAAAAAAAAAGAAGCGAATGGCGAGTTGACGTGACTACCATTTGAAGTGGAGAATATAAACCAACATTTTCTACATATGAAAGATACGTGCACGGTTCGTAAAATATTCCTTTGAAACCAAAATAATCCACAAACTTTAAGTTTATAGCAGTAGAGTGATTTATGGGTGCTCTCGTACTAGCATCTTAACTAATGTGTCCAATATTTAAGCAAGGAAAGTATTTCAAATCAAAATTATTTATTCATCGTGCATTTTATTAATGAACATACATTCAAATGCACTAATTAGCCTAGTAAATATTATGTCAAGCGAATTCTCTAAAGTAACCTTTTAGAAGAATCCTAAATTCATCGGTAAGCACGATATGATTTTGTTAATGGTTTGTTTTCAAAGACTACTAATATAACGATTACGAACCCACCGAACATTTCCGATTTTATCGGACCCTACTATTTAGTCGGCGCTCACTGACCCAACTAAATAGTCAGGTTGTTGTTGGGTGCGCTCACTGCTGTCTGAAAAGTCGGGTATTTGCTGAAGACGACAGGGCTGGCAACTGGTTTTACGTATGAAGTGCCATATTTGGGATATAAATGAGCAAAAAAAAACAAGTTTTCTTCTTTTATTTTGTTTTTTTAAGTGAACTCATTTATTTATTTAATATTTTAAAGAAAAAAAATTTAAAATACGTAGAGAATGCATATAAAAAAAATTAAGTGAAATTTAACATTTTAAAAGTACATTATAACACATTAGTTTAAAAATTTGTGTGCCGAACCAACAGCCCTTACCGAAGATTTAGTTGCTGATCAAGAAGACGGCTGTTAGTTGGCAAACTTTTTGCTGTAAATTTTCTTGAAGAAATAAATATACGACCATTTTTTTCTTAAAAGCTTCAGACTGATTAACAAAATTATTATAGAAAAAAATTTCTTTTTTCATTTCCTGAGGGTGGTTTTATATGCATTTTTCGAGTTTCTTCAGAGCTGTATACTAAGCTACATATATGTATGTATGCTGTAAATACATAAAAGGCTGACAGTGGGCGGCGTGCAGGCTGTCATAAAAAAAAAACAATCAAATCATATACAAGTTGAACTAAAATAAATTCAACAAAGAAGCAGTGATTATGACAATTTTTTTCTTTTGAACACACATTGTGTTGTTAAATTATAAATAACTTTTAATCCTTCTGATGCAGACATTGTGTGCTGTGAAATAATTTTAAAATGCGTAACTTGAATTTTGGACCGCATTCATATGCTGGCATGCACTTACAGGACAATACTTGGCAATAGCCAGTACGTTAAAGTGTGCGACGCTTCAAGCCGCCCAGTTGCGAAGTGAGAATACATCGTTTGGACATCTGAACTGACCAAACGAAAAGTGTTTCCCAAGTCAGTGGAATTAATATCATTGCAAGTGATGCGATTACCAATCCATATTCCTATAAATTAAGAAGGACATATTAAATTATTTTTCTCATAAGTGCCGTATATTTTTAAAAATTAAATATTCAAATACGAGTAAGAAGCAAAACGCCCAACAATACTGTGCTAAAGAAAATAATGGCTTAAACTTCAGAAAATATTTCGTTTGTGGAGGACTGCTTTCCGCACACATGCATTATTGTGCATTCGAGTTTTCCAGTTTTCTTAAACATATAAGTATTTATTGAGTATGCAGATTTAAAGCTTATTCCGTTTAATTGCTGATTCAATATGCAGCTTAAGTGGCTGAAGAGTGGCGCCAATTTTTCAGAACATTTTTCAGCACGTTGGGGCTATATTTCTTCATTATAATCTACATACTCGTGTTAAGGTTATATAAAAGCTCTGAAATTTTAATAAAAGTTGGTTGAATTTTCTGTTTTTTTTTTAATAATAAAAAACTTTTCAACAAAACAAAAATATTCAACAAAATTTTATTAAGAATTGAAGGTTACATAAAAAAATTATAATTTTTAATTTAAAAAAAGTTACTATTTTTTTATATTTAATGCATTAAACTCCATAACATTCATGTTAGTCATTCTGTAATTTATATTATTTTATTTTTTTAAACTTTAATGTTCTGATAATTGGTGTATATGTACATATGTGCGTCTATATACATATATACAAGTATATAAATGTACTTATGTTTGTACGTATGTATGTATGTTTGTATGTATGTACGCCGTATTAGAATTTAATGGCAACGAATTTTTTTTGCATACTTTTGCAAAGTTCAAAGCACGACGCAGCACTTCGAGTAAAATATGAAATCATCAGCATTTACTCGACGAAGAAAGGCACACGTGCAACAATTTATTTTTAGATTGCTTCCTTTTTTTTATTTGTTTTATGTCATTAATTCCAGCAATCTCTGCTAGTTTGGGCATGGAAAAGTCGAATCGACTTTCGCTCGATGACTCTTCGATATTTCTTGACATAGTGTCTAACGACAACATTATTATAAAATCTATAATAGCAAAGTTCAAGAATACCAAAAAAAAAAACGTGGGTTCCAGGTTTATTCGAGCAGGGGCAGATGCAGCTGGAGGACCCCCAATTCAATTAAGTACTTCAGCGCGTCAGAACTTAACCCGCACTGCCGCAAAACATGAGCAAAATCTTTGGCCTGTAATTACGAGTATTTGAGAATCAACAAATAGAAATATCCATAATTATTGCATGTTGCATAATTGCATTTATGTTCATTACCAATTACGATTAGCAATGAATTATTTGCATATGTTTTCAAAGAGTCGGTTTAAGTCTAAAATTCGACTATCAGATGTGATGAATTGATTTAAGAAACGAAGAGCAGAAATTCAAATTAAGAATAAATAATCGATTTAATGCGCGGCTTTTCCATCACTATGCTGGTTTAATATAAAAATGGTAAAACTTTAAATAATAATCAAAGCAGAACGTCTAAAAAAAGAAGATACGCTATTTTACATTTTTTATGTTTCTTATGCGGATTGTATGTATGAATGTGCGTACATATATTTCTTAGCTTATTGATATATTGGATAATTTAAAAAAAAACGTACTCTGTAGGAAATATAAATTGTTATAATATTTGTGAGGAATTTCTTTAGTTTGCAATTTGCGTTGCGTTGAAGCTTTTGAAGTGGTGCAACTAAATACGTTACGTATATTTTGAATTAAGCTGAAGCTAATCCCTAATAAATATCGCCAAAGTTTATTTATTTAAAGAACCAAATTTCTGCTCCACTTTGGGTCAAATTCAGAATTTATATATTCGTAACATGAGAATATAAAATATTTTCTCTCCAACGCTTGTAAATGCTTATACATAAATAATTCGAACAGTTATTAGTCGTATGTTGTCATAGGCAATTGTAGTCTTGAATGAAGGAAAACAAAGAATATTGAACACGGCAAGTGATTTGTAGTCATTAATTTTCCAGAAGGGCATGTTTCCATTAGAGAAAATTGTATGCACTTAGGCGTTCGAGTATGTGAAAAGATACTCGTTCAATATCTATACCAAAAATATTTGCATGTGTGCATACATAGCAGACAGAAAGAATGCGTTGGTCGCTAACAAATGTCGCCAACCGATTTGATTGTCCTCATGCCTGGCTGATTTTTGCAAAGTAAATTCAGAAATGTTCTTCTTTTCCTTGCACCACTATACGGTTTCTTTTGCTTGATTTTTATTTGGCAAAAAATTTGTGTAATAAAAATTTAACATGCAAGGCGGCCAATTGCTTGGCATAAATGCAAGATGCGACGCAAAAGTACACGCATACGCGTACTTACATACTTATGAGAATGTACATATGTCCATGCAGTAAGCAACCAAAAAGAAAATGTAAAAAAGAATATTCCAAAGATAGCCATACCCACTACAACGAAGCATCGAGTGAAGTTAGGAATATGAAAATCCGATGCATTAAATTTTATGTGAAATTATGGTTGGAGCCATAAAACGAGCAACACCCCAGGCAATTCAGCGCTTCAATTTACCTTCGCTTTTTCTTGGTTGCTCATGACAGTGGCAAGGAGGTGTTGGGAGAGAAGCAATATGATAGTTTGCATCTAATAAGTGGAACTTTTGATCAAAACTCATAACATGTTACAGCATAATATAATATTAACTGCAAATATTTCAAGCAGGTTTACTGCACTTTCTCGCACATTATTTGAAAAAGAGGACCGACCGAATTTTTAAAATCGTAAAATGCACGCTTGTGCTTGTATATAAAAAGTAGTCGGTATGCATTGCTTTCATTAGATGGCAACACATTTTAATGCCTCAAAGTTTTTAAGAGACATTTTAATACTTTGTCGTGTATGTGAGTTTAATATAACTATATTAGCCTTTAGAAACACAACCAGGAGGCAAAATATCTAAATTTATTTATAGTGGTTTCTTAAAAAAAATTTCATTGACTTAATCAAAATAGTAGATTTTCTTATTATTTATGGATCGTTTTTTCATTTATGTTGCAGCATCCGCTGCCTTCGCAATAGCACATGCTGTTAAACCTTTTTTTCATGACATACTGTTAGGATAAATTAACTCATTTTCAAATCTCTGTGTCAATATCTATACAAATAAAGTAATTAAGATACTTTCAAAATGTGATACTTGAATTTCGTAATGAGTTCTTAACGCTGAAAATTTATTGAGTTTTATTTTATTTCGCAAAAAAAAATGTGCAACGGAATAGAAAATACGACATAACTGATTTTCATTTTAACGATATTCAGTTATTTATCGCATAATTATATTTGATTTAAAAGCGACAACTACACGTTTAATAACATACCAAAACATTTCGTGTAGGAGAAAGCGAACGCTGCTCGCTTTTATGGCAAGTATACGTAAGATTTGTTCTAAAGCCCTTTACAAAATAATGGAAAGTTTTTGAATTTCTAACTTAGTACAAAAAACACTTAAAACTATTGGCTGAATCTAAAAAGTTTATTTTTTTATAACACTTTCTTCATTTATTTATTATTTTTCTATAATAATTGACACTTTTATTGAGCTCGAGGCCGGTTTATTGAAGATTTTATTTGGAAAAAACAACACCAGTTTTTTAAATGGTAGAAATTATAGCACTATTTCGGAAATCACCACATTTTCTTATCAGACTTCTTTTTATTAAATTAATTAAATGTATTCTTCATAACCACTTCTCCCAGGCTTTGAACCCAGGAATTCTAATAATTTTTTAAATCAGTCTGAAGCTCTCTCTTCTTGAGAGTGGAATTCAAAGCTTAAAACGTAAAATTTCACTGAAGAGAGTGTACTCGTATAAAAGCTTACAAAAAATGATATTAAAATTTTGAATCTATTAAATTCGAAGTTATAACATAAAAGAGTTGTTTTTTCTCTATTGTAAAGTAAAGGTATTTAAAACTTATTTGTCATTCTGTATGAAATTCACTCAGGACATTGATATCACATATTTCTTTTTGTGTCACTCGTTCCTTACCTCGGGTGGGGTGTAACGAGTGATACATAGTCATTACATTTGCTTAAAATTTACTCCTAAATTAAAATTATCTGCTCCTTACAACTGGTGGAGGAAGCAGAGCTTAGTAAAGTAAGAGGTTAGTTAAAAGAAAAAATGAGTTGGTTAGGTGAGACTCAGATCGAATCTGATTCTTTATTCAATATTTTGTCATTATATACAATTTTTAATTCTAATTTTCCTATGATCAACGCATTTACCTCTTATTTCGTATTGTGTACAATATATTGACATATATATTACAGTTTATGTTATTTTTATATATGTTATGGTAAACGACTATATTCGTACAAATGCAACGAGATTGACGTGAAATTTTATTGTATTGTTTATCTTATATTTGACATTAAGTGGACTGTATATTTTATGTATTTTTGTATTTATTATTTACTTTCTTATCTGTTTATTTCTAATGTCTAATTGTATTTTTTGTTCGTCTCGTTTACCAAGGCATATACACATGTTCAAAGATATTTGCAAAGGATCGCAATGTTTTTTTTTTGCATGAAATCAATTCCGTAAAACATGCTATTTTTTCCACAAAACTATTTAATAAAATTAAATTTGCCACATAATTTGCAGAAATAATTAATTTTGGCAAGCAAAACTATGAAAAAGCTTTTTGTTGTACTAAAACATTAAATATACATTTTTGTTTTAATGCTTTTCACTAATTTCTGACGCAACATATCAATTCTACGGGGCTTGAGTAAATCTCACTCATTGCGAGCGTTATGCGATTCTTTAGAAGTGTTACCTATGGATTAGAGTCAAATGTGGAAAGCGAACAAACTACGAGTATATTCAATGTCCTATTTTAATACCCATTTTTCAACTACATTGTTCTTAACATCGCTGAATATTTTGGAAAATTCTAAACTTTTGCGAGAGATCTCCATTAAATAAAAATTTTATGACTGCTAAAAAATATTTTTATATGGAGTTCAATTCCACATAAAATACAAGAAGTTTGCAAACAAAAGCAAATATATGTTTAACTAAAGAACAGTAACAAAAAGTTGTGGACAAAGTTATAAACAAATAAATATTTATACAGTTGTTAATGAGTTTTTGGTGAATATGATTTTAAAATATATTTCTTAAGCCATTCATACGTTAATAATCAGACTTTTTTTTAAAACTGAACAAATATGTTTTTGGATTGCAAATGTTTGTACATTTTTTACAAACAATATTATTTGCTCATAAACGGTCCGTTAAAATTTCAATAATAAAATGTTTACAAGGAAAGAAAAAAAAGTAAGCTTTAAATTTCAAATAATTCACCATATAAAAGCATAACATAAAAAATAAAATTAATATGTAGTGTACTAAGAGCAATACTTATGTATGTATTTATTATATGTATTTCACATATATTACAGATCTTTGTAATGCCTTTTTAGCCATGACATGTTTCAATGCAAAATTATTGCTTATTAGTTTGCGTTTGTTAAAGGTTCCTAGGAGTATGCATCCAACGTTTGCGCTGTATAATTTGCATTATCTCATTACTCAATCGAAACATTGCGTAGCAATACAAAAGCGGCTTATAAATAGAGCCTTAATTAAATAAGGAAATTAGCAAATGGTTTTTGTGTATTTTAAGTGAACAAACTTTACTAATTAACTCACTTAAGCGCTGTCAGAACGCCGTATAAGACACTAACGAAGGTTTCTTGCAATCTGATTTTAAAATTTAGTTATACTTCTGAACTGCTCATCAATACCAGAAGGACACAAAAATTATTGAATTACAAATTGAGCAAAGAGCAAGAAATTGTTACTTAATGGCATGCGACATAATGGAAGAAGAAAGAGGAGGAAAAGCAAACGATTTGTTAGGGGCCTTTACATGATCGCACTTGTATTCAAACATTGTATGATTAAAAACTATTTGATATAAAATTTATTTTTATTTGCAAGATCCCACATCTTTGCAAACTTTATGTTATGCCATCAGGAAATGCAAACATTTTTGAAAACCCTCGAATATGAATGACTAACATTATAGTACGCTCAAACAGTCTAGATTCTTACATAAGTACACAAATCTTTTGTTACACCAACTGAGTCCTTCAGTTGTTAATATTTTAGGAGCAACAAAGTTACAACGGGATTAATTTACCAGAACAACGAAGAAAAAAATGCATAAAGCAGCGCCATTAAGCAAACCTTTGTTCTTAGATTGGGCCTTCCCTATTTATACATTCCATGAATTTATGGAAACCAAGATTAAAAGCGCTCCATCTGTATAAATTATGTACATTTGTATGTATGTTTGTATGCATATTTAAGCTAAACCGTTTTTTACCTCTTGGCAGTGATTGATTTCGACATTTTTTATTTTTTAAAATCCTAACTTTTTTATTTATGATCTCTTCTCCTAGCGCTTTCTATCTATACATATATTTTGAGGACAAACTAAATTAATTAATTTTTAAAAATAAAAAGTAACCTTTGTCGAAGTAAGTTTTGAAATCAAGAATTATCGAGGTGCTAAGAAACTCCTATAATCTTTCCACATTTTCTTCATTATTTTTGAAAGCTTAAATTGTACTGGAAAGTTGATGAGAATATGTTCAATTAACCTCAAGCGGCGTCGTGTGAAGATAACTTGCGATTCTGAAAATGCCGGCTCGATTCCTGCCGATCTTTATGAAGTCTGGCTCTTTTCAGATCAAAATATTGATTTACTTAATTAAGTCTATGGAATATTAATTTCTTACAGACTAAAGAATAATTATTAAGCTTTGCGAAGCAAAATCTACGTCGATCGAATTCTAATGTTATCTAATTAAATTTATTAACGGCCCGAGAAATGGGTGTATTACGTAGATTGTTTTAATATTATGAGCTTAAAAAAGCAAGGTAGACGAAGATTTCTTCTCGGAATATAAAAAATAATTCCTCCTAATGCAAAAAAAATATTAGAGTGAGGATACATCTTCTTTTATCTAATTAAATCAAACTAAGTAGGGATAAACGCGTATTGTATGACGCCAGATGATTGCGGCGCTTTTGAAATGTGAATGTACATAACAGTTTTATCGTGAATGGGTCCGTAAATTCCATGCTATAAGGTCTAATACAGCCAAGAATGGCGTATAACTTGGAGATAGTAAACTTAATATGACTATTGAAAGAGAATTTGGAGTCGTCAAAAATAACACCAAGATTTTTAATTTCTTCAACTGGCTGTAGGGCATTATTAGATACTCTCTATTAATTGTATTGCGTCGTTTTGAATAATTAACATTAAGACATTTTTTATATACTCAAAGTAAAATGGAATTTTATCTCCACACATATAATATATCAAGTACAGTTTAAGATCGGCAGCATGCAGAAGGAAATTAACAGAAGAAAAGCGAAAACTTATCGGTTATAGTTTCGGTTTCATTACTTGACATATCGCGCTATAATAAAGTTTTTCGCGTAGTTATATTTGCCAATTTAAAATGTGTACAAATTGAACACTTCTCTCTATTAAATTCTAAGCGCCTAGCAATCTATATTCCTCTAGCAAAGTTGTTTGAATATATTATATTTGAATGTATTAATATAATCATTCAAGTATGTATAAGCTTGTAATATTTTTGCATTTTTCAATGCAAATATTAGAAAGTTATGCCTTTGTTAATTTTCGGGGAACTGATAAATCATATGGTATTAGCTCCCTACAAGAAATCTATCCGTCACTTGACCGGTCATCTGGCTGGGAGATTTGATGCAAATCGACGTCATTTTTGGAGTCAGAATTCAAGGGATTTATGAAAATTCTGACCTAGTTTTTGTATATATGTGATTTTGTGTGCGTTTTAAACACATGGTGTTGTGCAGCTTTTTGAACATATGTTGGTACTGCTCACTCTAATGGCATTCTCAAGTCAGTTTTGATGTATAAATCAGGTGTGTCAATGTTTGGTGAGTAAAAATTGTTTGTATAATGCAGCCGACATCGGTAGAAACACCTTTCAGTTTGTTCATGTATGTGGACTTTTCGGTAAACATCGTTAAATTAATGTTACTTGCGCCTGCGCGTATTCATCTTTGTTTTAATTTTCCTCCATCTCAATCACAGCCTGTACGAAATTCACATATTCAATAAAGAATAGACAATAATTTCATAAATCCCATGAATTCTGATGCCAAAAATGACGTCGCATATCCCAGGCAGATGACCGGTCTAAGTGACGGGTAGATTTATTGTAGGGTTTGTACATACATCACCCTTGCACATGCATTCATATGTACGCGCACGCACATTCATATTTGTATTTATATAAATTTCTAACTCTATATACATATATGCTTTTAGACTTGAATGTCAAATTTCATTAAAAACGAGATAATAATAATTAGAAAATCCATACAAGCATAAAACTCAGTAAACAATCCTGCTGCCACCTAACAGCGTTTCAATGCCGTGCAACACTGGACAAATTGAATGTGGAAGCATTTTATCATCACAGTGCATATTGCAAAATTTTATCCATTATTGTGCACTGCAAAGTTACATACTTAGCATAGGCACGCACTCTAAGAACATAATTTCTATTAAGTACATATGTATTTGCTCGCCAAATCACCCAAATACGCTATTTGGTACATTACACATACATACATACAAGTACACATAAGTACATATTCGATGCCTAAACGACAGGAATGGCGAACGAATGACCGGCAACATTAGCTTTATCATCGATAAATGGATTTGCTGAAATATTCCGGGTAAAACAAATCATTGAACGTTGACTTTGAACACACGTACACATCGCACAACGCTGTAGTGAAAATCCACATAGAAAGGCAACAAGCGATTTAAGTAGTTCATGAATTGGTATTTGGTGGCGGTAAAAACATTGGAGTTTATGAACTGGTATTTAAAAAGATATTTATGTAAGAAATGTGGAAGTTTAAAAGCCGAAATAAAAAGGCAACTATGGTTGTATGTAACATCGACAAATCGACTTAACTCGGCACAGATTTTTTTCCTCTCAGGCCCTTATTGGAATGGTTCTTCTAAAATTTTCAAATAACTATTTATACAAATTTGTCATTGAGTACTGTGGCTTCCACAAGGAAAGAGAATTAAATTGCATGACACTTTCTGCAGCAGTATCTCATATTGATATTCGCGGGATCTTTTTCAGAGAAGTTGAGTCGATACACTAAAATTTCTCTCTGAAGGGAGATTAAAGGAGAAGCTTAAATAAAAGTAGGAGGCACCAATTACTAGCACGACTAGCTAGAAGTCAAACCTATAAAATTCTAAAGTTTTAAACCAGTTTGTTTGACTGCAGGGATATGTATTCAAATACGTTAATATTTAGGCCCTCCTCATGTACGTTTGCATGATGCTACATACATTTAAGGACCAGCTTGTCTGCCCGGTTGTATAAGTCGATTTGAAAATACTGTCTAACCTTTACTGCTACACTGTATTATCGATTGCTGATACTTTTGCTTGGTATGACAATAGAGTCTGGTGGTTTGCAAAGCCTTAACAGTTACTGTAAGTTGAAAGACAAATTCATAGCCAATGGCTACATTGTAATAGCGGGAGTGTTAAATTTACCAGGCGAGAATTTGTTGTTTTACTTTACATAATTTAGACACAATGGTCATATCGAAAGCCATAACATTTATCGTCGGATTTGTGTTGTCGCGCCAATTCAATAAGATTCGAAAAACGAAGAAAACGCATGGTCAGCTAAGTGGGCCTGCCGTCTATTCGAAAAAAAAAAAAAAAAAAAAGTGCTACTTCTATTGCATGCGTGTGGTATTTTGTTTTTGCAGTTCAATATCGTTATTAGTCATTAGTCTGCCTTAAAGCTTCTTAGGAATGTGAGCAAACAAAATAAATGTGTATCTTAACTTATCGCCTTATGCGTGTTTATCCTTTATAATGCCCAAGATTTGTACGCCGTCCACATAATAAAAGCTTCTTTATATATGTATGTATAACATCTCTGATATGTAGAAATATATTTATAAACTAAGTTGTGAATAAAAGTAATTCAGATCACCACAATTGAGTGTATTAATACGCAGCAATAATGATGCTTATCTTGTATTTGTTTTATGGTATTTTTCCCCACACCTGATTTTTCCAACCAAGTTTTGCTAACACTTCAAACAATGTACTTTATTTTGCTCACTCCTTGTATACTTACATTTTTCGTTCCGAATTTTCTTTATCGCTCGTTTGAGTTGTCTAAATTATAAGCCACATTTTTTTTCTTTTCACAGCCGACTTTATCCCTTTTGTGGTTTTTACTGTTTTTGTGTGAATCATTGATGTACGTAGTTGGCGCCTGGCTAAACTGTTGCCCTTAGAGCGCATTAAGGCGGCTTAAATTTGTGTCAGTTTAGTGGTCAATTTAGTAGTGCCAAACAGCAGTTAAATAAATCCTCAAAAATATGTTTGCACTTACATTTATATATGTATTCGTATATTGGCATGTGCGCGTCAGAATATACAAATATATCCCAGCTGTAAAAGGGTTTCGATTACAAGGTCACATAGGAGTAATTTCAGCGAAGACGACATCTCGCTAAAAAAAAAATGAAGTACGCAGCTTGTGTTGAAATCTATGACAACAGTGAACCACGTTCAATATTTGATATACATAGTTTTTTATAGATGTACATATTTATAACTAGTTTCGGTTTTCTTACTATTCATAACCTCAACGAATAAGTGTTTCCAAGATCAAAAAATGTTGGTCAAGTTCGCAAGGTATTGCATTTGCATATTCAAGCTGATATTGCAAAAACATTTATTTAAAAAGAATGTTCATTATTTTGAAAAAAGTGCTGAGTTATTAGAAGTTGTCAGCGTTTAAAAATAAGTTTATTGGTTGTCCCATCCCTCGAAGAAACATCTGTTTCATTTCATCTTAATCTACAAGTATTAAGCCAATTATACTTCGGCTATGTGAGAGTAATTACTACGCAAGTGACTTGTAATTGTAAATAGTAAAAGCAAAATATTCAGGAGATACAGCATTTAGTGATTTATACCAGCCGTCGAGAATTGTTCAATAATCTGATTAGAGTATAAAATGCACTTCAAAATTTTACTAATTGCTTGCGAAGAAGCCCGTATGAAAAAAAATATTTTTAGTTGCTTTAAAATCGTAAATTTTGTCATAATTTTTAAATGTATTACGTTTTCTGGACCTGTGGCAAAACGGATTGAGCCTGAAAATCCCAAATTCAAATCCCCAAAATATAATCTAATCGCAGTTCACAAAAAACATGGGGAATTAATATTTGGAGATTTTGTGTTTTGGGTCTTCTGATTTTCAGGATTTTGTGTTTGGGAATTTTGATTTACGAATTTTGTTTTGGGGATTTTGAATTTGGGGATTTCAGGATATTGAGGATGTATCTGCGCTGCTAAATGTTCATCGAGACATTGAGGTTACTAGTGACCAAATACTAGATATTTTGGCAAAGAAAAAGAGGAGAATCGATAAAGCATTTTAAAACCCTGACGTTTTATGATTCTACTGACTCAAATGATATAATCATAGCCTAACGACAGCTTTATAAAAATGCATTCAACATTTTACCTAATATTTTTTTATCCATGTTGATAATGGATTATAATCAAATATCTCCAAATATGTAAAATATCGTAAAAAGTTGAAAATAAATGGACCTCCCCCCCAATAATATTTTCTGGTTCTTCCCTGATTATATATATTCGAAAAACAATGTATTTTAGAAGATTTTATATGTTCAGACAAATTTCATAAGAGGACGGCGAAACCTTGAAAAATTGTATAACGCCTTACTGACAATAAGTCCTTCTATCTCGCTCAATGAGCTCAATGTTTAATTCATTAATTTGGTATAATCTCAAGTTTTAAAATTTGAGACTATGTATAAGTTGAAGATTATTGCCTTTTCTCGCTTTCACATTTTAATTTTTGGGCTGTCTTAATTTTTGAGACCTGCTTATCACTTGATGAGCAAATTAAGTTTTTTCTTACTTGGAACAATATCCGGTTTTTTCTTTATTTAAAAATTAGGAACCGTTTGACGTCAAACAAAATGTCATTTTTCGAAAAATTACAAAACCGGTTTTACAAAAAAGTGGAATAATCGAACACCGTAGTACATAGTCGTATTGTTCTGCTAAAGTAGTTTGCGTTGTGCTTATTAAAATTCTACGTTCTAGTATTTTTATTTTCAAATCAGTTTATCAGGAGTTGATTAGTACAATTTGGTTTCACACCTTTTGTACCTAGCACATCAACCAATTATGGTAGCTATAATAACCGATAGTAAGAGTGATGTATTAAAAATTATAAACATAATTAATAAAATAACAAGTAAGAAAAGCTAAATTCGGTCGTAACCGATTTTTATATACCCTCGCGATGTATTTTTGTATGGTCGGAGCCCATGATTTCATAAAACTCCCGTTTCTTTGTTTCACATTGCTCCTAGTATGAAACTTTACTCAATTTGTTTCAATAAATACTGAAATCGAAGTTTTTTGCATTCTTCAAAATTTCCGTTATATGGAAGTTGGGCGTGTTTATGGTCCGATTTCAAAAATTATTGATAATGATGCTAGTGATAGCAAGGACAATACATATGTTCACCAAATTTTGTGACGATAACTTACATCGTTATTGAGATACCTACAGACGTTTTTTTATAAGAGGGCCTGGGTCCATTTTTCAAAATTTCATAAAAATTAAGTTTCTTAATTAACTATCTCTCTATATGTTCCAATAAAATAGAATAAAAAAAAAACGAAATATTTGCACTTTTCAAAAATTTTCGTTATATGGGAGGTGGGCGAGGTTATGGTCCGATTTTAAATTTAAAATTTTTATAAATACCGATTTCAAAAATTTTCTGAGGTAATAATAGCGATATCAAGGAAAATAAGTCCAACAAATTATGTGACGATAACTAATACTGTTATTGAGATACAGAAACTTTTTCATAAGCGGGCATGGCATCGCCCATTTTTCAAAATTTCACAAATACCTAATTTCTTAGTTCAAAACCGCTCCAAATACCAAATTTCACTCAATTTGCTGTAATAGATACTGAGAAAACGGAGTTTTTGCATTTTTTAAAAACTTCCGTTATATGGGAGGTAGGCGTGGTTATTGACCGATCTTGACCATTATCACAACCAACCTACCCTGTCCAAAGAGCAATCTATGTACCAAATTTCATTAAGATATCACAATTTTTACACAAGTTATTGTAACCATGGACAGACGGACGGACAGACAGTCAGGGCTAAATCGATTCCTCTTTTCATTCTGATCATTTTAGTATGTCTATATCTATCGCGATTGTTTTTTGCTGTTACAAACAACCGTTATGCGAACAAAGTTATAATACCCTTGTGTACAAGTACGCTCGGGTATAAAAATAGAAGGTTAATTAAATAAAACTTACAATATATATAAGGTTGCGATATTGGAGCTCTATGTTATGTATCTTTCATCTATAATATTTTCACTGGTCTTATAGAACTTAGTATAGCGGGCCTTCTTGCAAAATTTCAGACCTCTATCTTTTTAAATAAAGAAGTTATGAAGCAAAATATGATATCTGAACAATCGGGTCCTATTTACGTTATAGTCGTCCGATCTGGCCGGTTCCGACAAATGTTTTATAAAATGTAAAAACACATCTCACTGCTAAATTTCATTAAAATAGCTCAAAAACTGAGGGACTAGTTTGCGTTCAAACATACGGACAGACACACAGACACACAGACAGACGGACATGACTAAATCGATTCAGCTCGTCACCCTGATCATATCGATAACAGTACTTTTTGATGGGTCTAACTCTTCTCATCCTGGTACTTACAAACATCGGACCAAAGTTAATATACATACATACCATTTACACGAAAGGTATAAAAAGATGATATATTTGTATAAAAGTTAGTTAAAATAAGTTTAGATTAAGTAAGTAGAAGATAGCCAGTTGAAGATTAAGTTATATTATTATGAATTTTTGGATCGGTATTATGGTTTGGAGGATTTTAAATTAGGGGTTTTGGGTTTGGGAATAATGATTTTGGGGATTTTGTGGTGGGAATTTTTTCTAAATGGGGATTCTGTGCTTTTGGATTTAATTTTCGAGAATTTTGTGGCTCTCCCTGGGAAAACTAATAATGTAGCATTTGATTTCTTAGGCAATCTTAATGGTAAGTATGCAAATAAAATAATTTTTATTGTTTTCGACCTGTTTAAAAAAAAAAACAAAAAAAAATTAAAAAAAAAAATTGAAAGAAAAAAAATAACTTTTATTTAATTAACTTGTTTTTTTTAGATAAAGGAAATTTCGTTTTACTGGAAATATATGTATTTCTTCCACCTTCAAAAAATATATAAATGTAAATTTGATATTAAAAATCGCTCTTCAACTAATCTCAAGCCTTGCAGCATTTATAGTTTTCAGGTAGATATCCAACATCATTTTGCAATTTCTCTCTAACCTTGGACTGGAAGTTGAGTTAAATCTGAGAAAAATAATTTTCTCTAACATCGCCTAACTAATTTTATTGTATTGTACCAAGATGCAACAAGCATTTACGTTTGAGCTGCACTTGAGGTTAAGTTGAGAGCGAAGGTACTTTACAAACCTCCAACTTTGTAACTCAACAAAAAGGGCATTTTTCTTTTTATGAAAATACGATGATGTCACAGGTTGAGAAAAATTTAGTTCTCAGCTTAAAATCGGATAAAATTCCCCAATTCCCATATTCTTTACTTTTCATTATTAAGTTTTTATTGTTACTCAAATAAAACTCAATTTACAGTTCAAGGTGACAGATAAAATCTTGAGAACTACAATATTTTCCAAGATCAGCTACAATGTTCATAATGATGCTGGATATTAAGATGAGAACTATTAATTTCTCCAAGTTTGGAGATATATTCCTTTTATGTTTGTTGAGAAAATGTATCAAAGAAAACTGAGCTTATTGGTGAGAACTCTATCAGCAAGCACCCTGGTGATATCAGAACTACTTTAGTTCACAACTAACTCTAAAGTTCCAGATGACTTTTGTATATTTATTAACTAAAGAAGCAAGTATGTACATATACTCGTACATATATGTGTAAGTTAACTAAAGTCAACGAATGCTAGGCTATTGACCAACATACGACTCCAGTCACAACTGCTGAATAAGCATTGGGCCGGATGTCGTTGCATAGAAGGCAAACACAGCATATTTGCGTGGCCGCTATGAAACGAATTGCGAAACTTTATGTTTCGCTTTTCGGTAGCTTAAGCATATGTAGAAATGTAAAATTCAGTTTGATAATTGCGAGCGACTGAACACCATCGTTCTTCGCTATATATAATTTGTATACATATATTTTTTGTTTTATTGTAAGCCTCGTAGGAAAATAAAACTGAGTGTTTATTAAAATCATAATTTAAGTTGCTAATGCACATACATGCGTAGGTATGTATGTAACAATATGCGTTTATATACATATCTAAGACAACAGCGGTTTACATATAGTTGTAGAGAAAATTATGGTCTGCAAACGATAATCGGTTAAAAGTATAATTATTTATATATAAAACTAGTACTATTTGAAATGAAAATGTCATTAATAAATTCCAAATATATAGCACTTATCAGCCAAAATAGAATATTAAAAATATTCCAAAATAAAAATTGTTCAGTTTTAATATTTGGTCCTTTCGTACTAATACCTTATATTATTATTTTTTAAAGAGAGAAATCAACCTGGCTAACGCCAGCCTGAACTCTGATCATGTAAGAATTTACGCACAGTTAGAATACTGCGGTCATTTAAATAAATTCAGTAGGCAGGTTAGACTTTTTTATGTAATACAAAAATACATGTTTTTGTTAAACACGCGAAAATAAAATTTGTCGAACTCTTTATATAAACTTATCAATTTAAATTATTTAAACAATAAAATATATTAATTTTATCATTATCAAACAATTTTATGAAAAAAAAAATTTTGGTTATTTGAGCTAAGTATTGTATTTTCGTATTGGTTATACATACAAACATACGAATATCAAAACTTTATTTAAGTATTTTACTCGCACGCGCTGTAGTTTCATGAATTATGTTCGCACGATGAAACATTTGTATCAGCCAAAAAACACAAATCTATTTCGTTTTATTTTTACTCGCGCTTTTGCTTTCATTTTCGCTCTTTTTCGTCTATTGCCCAGCGAACAAATAGCTGCAGGTTAGATTGGAATTGTACAGACTCGAGGTTTGGTGGTTATTATTCTTCACTTCCTTTCATCCAAATGTAACTGACCTGCGCACGTATTGTTCTAACACGCATATGTATGTTCATTTGTTCGTTTGTATGTAATTGCAACAGTGGGCTATTGTAAATTGGTATTCTTGTTAGTGTTTGATGTAAAACGATGATGTTTTCTTGTAGCATTGGTCATTGCTTTGAGCGATAAGCTTCTGCATTTCAACAGATGTTATCAACATTACATTCAATAGGTACACGTATTGGTGTTGGGGGAAAAAAATTTACATACGTACATTTTTTGCTAAAATTGTGCAGGGCTTTTTTTATGGCAATGCAATTTTCATATATCTGCTCGCACTTTCTTTGCCTACCGCACGCTATACACTTGTTCTTTTCATACAAATTTACTCTCACTTAGATGCTACACTTTCAAATATACATACAAATGTATAACCATTTTGTACTTTCATTTTTTGTTATTTTTTCTAAAGTCCAAGTGTGTATTTGTACGTACATACATATGTATGTATGTAAGTACATGAAATCAAAAAGATTACACCGATAGGAAGCTTTGGTCTAGCTGTACGTAGTGATGCTGTTCATTCCTTACACGGCCAACTACTAAAAAAGAAAATGTATGTTTTGCCTTCATTTGTCGTTAGCCTTGACTGCACTCAGTTTTTCAACTTATTTTAACTCGCCAAGCAATTGTTTCAACGTGTTGCTTTAAATCCATTCCGTAGATTGTTCTACTCGAAACGGAAATTCTCACCAGTTCTTAATGACACTTTCATGAACTTCCGTTGCAATTGGTGAAGCGTTGTTTTCGCATAAGTGTTATTAGTGGCGTGTGTCTTTTGTTTTCCCTTTTTCTGTTGCTTTCTGTTATTCTTTTTTGCTACGCATGTGGCTATACGATGTGTTAGTTACGAATGTATTAGTCTTTTTAATTTATTTTTTTGTCTTGAAGTCTTCATTAGTTTTTAACAAATTAAGTTTCCTTTTATTTGGCTAATATAATCCACAGAAGAGTATAGAATATCGTAGTTTTTTAAAAGTTTATTTTGTCAAGCTCGACCTGGACCTCGGCGCCTCGTACAGGGAAATCAAGGGCAGAATTGCCGATTTTTACCACAAAAAAGGAATACTTAGGTGTAGTAGTAAAGGATCGTACAGGATTACCCGGCTGTTCAGTTTGTTCTATGATTCGATTTAAACTAGGGCTCTTTTAGGAATGAGCAAAAAAAGTACGCATAAATTTGCTAATTATGTGATACCACTCAAGCCAACCAACCCATTAGAGGCAAAATAGTGCCGATATTTTGCAGTCTTCCTAGATAAACTAATTTTCGATTTCTTTGAAAAAATCAACCTCTAAAAAGCCTTATGCTGAATATGTGAACATAATTACTTAATTGATTACTTATCTGGAGAAAGTTTTAATAAATACAATATGCTGGATCCAATATGGCCAATTGATTTTTAAAAAGTTGTGAGATTCTTGAGAAGCTCCTTTGAATCGCTAATTACAAAATTTGAATAAATTTAAAAATAATTTGTTTGTGAGATCGAATATGGGGGAAACGTTGTCAATATTGGATTTGTTTTTATGGACATTAGCTAAAGTCGACTTAAGAGAAATATGATATTGAATTAACAAAATTTGAATAAAGTAACTTAGTTCATCAAAGTAATTATTCATTTCATATTTTTATATCACTCAATTGGAAACTTCAGCCCATAGTTGAAAAGGCTTCGCGTGTAAAATATTTTTGAAATTTTTTGACTACTTGAGATGTTGCCAGCACAGATGCTGCTTACCACAATTATACGATACACGCATATTGACAAATATTGACTTTTGAATTTTCCGTATACTTAATATCTCATTGTTTTCAATTAAATTTAAATTAATTGTCTAATAAAACCCATACAAATTAAAGTTTCAAACGTTAGTAAAACTTATATTAAATAAAATATTTTGTCATCGAAATATCGAGTTTAAAGAACGTCAGATATAGACATATGTATATGTACGTATTTACCAAAATGCTTAGAATGAAAAGAGAAGTCGATTTAGCGATGTCTGTCTGTCCGTCCGTCCATCCGTGGTACATAGATTGCCCTTTTGACAGGCTAGCTGGTATTGAAAATGGTCAAGATCGGTCAATAACCACGCCTACCTCCCATGTAACGGAAATTTTTGAAAATTGCATAAACTCCGTTTTTTCGGTATTCATTAAAGCAAATTGATTGAAATTTGGTATCTGGAGAGATTTGAACTAAAAAATTAGGTATTAATGAAATTTTGAAAAATGGGCGTTGCCACGTCCACTTATGCAAAATTTTCTGTACAATATTAGTTATCATCACAAAATTTGGTGGATATATTTTTCTTGATATCGCTATTATTATTGTAGAAGATTTTTGAAATCGGATCATAACCACGCCCACCTCCCATATAACGGAAGTTTTGGAAAAGCAAAAACTTCACTTTTTCGGTATCTATTAAAACGAATAAAGTGAAATTCGGTATTTGGAGCGATGAGCGTTGCCACGCCCACTTAGGAAAAAATGCCTGTATCTCAATAACGGTGTAAGGTATCGTCACAAAATTTGGTGAACAATTTTCCTCAATATCGCTGTTAAAAGTTTTTGAAATCGGACCTTAACCTCGCCCACCTCCCATATAACGGAAATTTTGAAAAAATGCAAAAAACTTTAAACAAAGAAACGGGGTTTTTATGAAATTATGGGCACCGCATATACAAAAATACATCGCGGGGGTATATAAAAATCAGTTTCACCGGAGTTTAGCATTTCTTACTTGTTTTTTTTAAGGAAGCATGGAAAGCCTCTACACCGTCAGTGTGGGACTTTAACCAGCACTAAACCTCCTACCGTCATGTACCGTTTCCCTCCCGGTACTGCCGTCAAGTACTTCGTCGGAAGGCAGTTTGAGCACTAAGCTCTTCGTTGGTTACTGTCTTGATACAGTTCGTAAACCTTGCTTAGACTTGGAACCACCCTCTGTTGTCAGACTAACCCTGCCATGTCAGGTCCATTCGTTCCCGCCCATAGTACAAGCGTTCGCTTACATTGACTCAATATACTATTTATTATATTTTTTATTTAATTTATATTTGACAGACATATGTTTTCAAACATTAGCTTCAACATATATCAGGTCATAGTAAGCTTATCGCCGGTCTGCTTTGAGTGATTGAGATGATAGAGCTCGCATTCTACGCTATTCAGATGTTCTAAATTTTTTCATAATTATGGCAGCTACACTGGACTCTGTCTCCCAGTTTTCTGGTGAGCTAATCATATGGACGACATTGTTTTCTGGTTTGTGGTCTGTTTTGAGTATGTTTCGCAGATAGTTGCGTTCAATCTCAAATCTACTGCAGTAGGAATAACACATGTTCCGCATCTTCTGCAGTAGATCCATCGCATGTATGACATTCGTTATTTACTTCGTGTTAAAAGCGTTTAAGGTATGCCTTAAAGCAGTCGTGGCCTGAGAGCATCTGCGTTATATTAAAGTTCACTTATTTTGGTATTAAGTGGTATGTCCAACGCCTGCTAAGGCTATCATCCCATCGTTTTTGTCATACTAACACGGTTTCTTTTCGGGCATATTTTTTCCTAACTGCAGGTGAAGAGTCATTGGCTCCCTTGAAGTTTATTACTTTTGCTAGTAGGTCTATCGGGTGAAGACTAGATATTACTAAAGCTACGTCCTCAGAGACACTTCAAAATACACAACAGACTCTTAAGGCACGTTGCCTATATATGGACATCAGTTCTCGGCGGTAAAATTTTGTGTATATATGTATGCATGTACATATGTAGACTCCGAAAGCGAAGGCTTGAAATTGGTTTTTTGTAATATACCTTTTCGCTTTAACTTTATTGATTTAACGATAACTTCTGTTTGGGGCAACTATAAATCATCAAGACAATGGGCAATGCTGATGAGACGCAGTCGCAATTAAAGTAAACCAACCGTCGTTGACACAATTAAAAAATGGAACGAAGGTACGAGTATCATTCAGTGGAAGTACGCAGTGGGAAGCGCGAGGTTTGTGCAACTTTTTCACTGTTATTGTTTCAAAAGCAACCACATGTGGCAATTCGAATTAGCCAAATAGTAAATAAATGTACTCATGTCACCGAGTGGGCAACTGCGCGACATAGACGATAGCGGCAATAGCAGCTGCCAACTTGTGGCACAAAAGTAAAAACCACAATGCGGAAAACAAAGCAAGCCTTTGTACATACAAACACATTCGTTGTGTTGTGTGCCTGCGAGCGTCTATACAAACGAGTGTAAGACTAACTAAGAGCGGAAGTGGTCCGCTTTTGCGCATTCCGTTGCAGGCTACCCTAACCCTCATCGCCCCCTTGGGCGACGCCTAAGAAACATAAAAAAAATGTGAAAATCCACTATTGGCTGTCGTCGGCTTGCTTTTAAGCGACAACAGCAAGTAGCAACAACATTAGTGGCTGCAACAGAACAATGCAGTTTTATACTTCGTTAAACTTGCTATGAATAGGTTCATACACATTGCCAAATACATGTATGTATGTATGTATGTATGTGCGCATGTTTGTAAAAATATTTATCCAAATACCTTTTTTAACGCGAATTGTAGCCGACTCTGTTGTCGCTTTGAATTTTTTTGCCACGTACACTGCAGTCGTTTAAGTTGTTGTTCGGCTTTGTTATTGCTGCCAACTTGCCAACATAATTGTTGTAAGCGCCAACAAAACTTAACAACAACAAATGCAAACGCATTATTGCAACTTGGCCAAAAGTTCGTGAGGACAAAGTTTTGTACTCACTTTAATGTGTTGCTCGTGTTGTTGTTGTTGTTGTTGTTGTAGATGTTGCTGCTGTTATCCCTGAGTTGGCAAGTTGTTACCAACTAGTTACATACATAGCCATTCTACTACTTGCCTCTACTGCCATTGCCATTGTTGCTACTCGTATGTGTGGTATACATACTAGGCATGTCAATCCCTGGATTCCGGCATTTTTTACCTCACGAATATCCCGGGATAAGTCTATTTAAATTCCGCAATTGTAGAAAACATCACAATTAAATAGCCACTTATTTTTTAAATTTTGTATAATAACTTTTAGAGAGTTCATAATCTACAAATAACACAGCTTCTTAACTCCATTAAGGCTTGTTCTTGCGATAAATGAGCTGGATAATATCCCACTCGAGTAGAAAATGAGCCTCACTATGAAAGCGATGTTAATAGAACTAACAACGAGGTGACTGAAGTGGATAAGGCAGAATGTCTTCAAAGATAAATTGCATCAATTTTTAGCTCGCAATTGTCCAAAATCGAAGGGCATAAAGGATAGATAGTTTTTGTAATGAGGCGATTAAAGGCTATGCCCTACATAAGGCATTTAACAGTGCTTGTCCACAGCAGATATTAAATGCAACAAATTTAGTCCAGGTTTTAGGATAATACACTGTTATATTAATGTTATTTTGTCTTTTTCTATAATACAACTATTACAGACATGTTACATTTTTTTGGCAATTAAAAAAATACGAATCAAAACTCATGAAATTCGGGATCCCGGGATTTCATTTTCAGATTTCGAAAAACCCCGGGATCAACAAAATGCCCAATATTTTGCAACCCTAATACATACTTACATGCGGGTATGTTTGTATGTATGTATGTTTGTACATATGCGCATATTTATATAATAACATTGATTGTAGTAAATGGCAACTTTTTCTTGGTCTAACACTTGCCATCAAAGGAATGCAACGCAAAGATGCCTATGCAAAGAAAAGTAAAGCGACAAAGGATGTTGAAACTAAAACTAAAGTAGGTGGAGAAGCGACGTAGCTAATGTGTGATGTAAGCAACCTTTTCCATCACGACGCCCCCAACCACAATGTTTTTCCTCTTTATTTGCCTTTCTCGCCATGCAAACACACACATACATATTTCCAAGCTATAATTTTAAGTGTTTAGGTACAAAAGCCACTAACCAGTTTAGTCAGTAGCACTTTTCGCCAACAGCCATTCAGACATTCAGCCACTCAGCCACTCAGTGACTCAGCTAGCCAGCTGAAGTTTCATGGGCGTCGTTGTTGTTGGTACTTAACTTGACAAAGTCTGCCATTAGCGTTAATTATTTGCAATTCATTGTCCCTTGTTTTAATTGAAATACCCGAACGACCAGAGTAGCAAGGAGCTCTCAGATGTCATTTTTCTACTATGCTTTTTCTGGCCAATAAATGTAGAACTACGAGCTTCCATAATTAAAACCAACACAGTAGTTGCAGATAAGTTTGCTTCATTTAGTTATGTATCTATGTGTATGTGTATATGTATGATTAAAAAAAAGTTTGAGCTTGTCATTGATAGAAGTGTCTGAACTTGTCATTTAATTGGACATAAGGTCAACGAAATCGCTACAAACAGGAATGCAATTTATACATACAGAAATGAAATATATTGAAATGTCCAACACTTGCAGTTTTATAAAACGGGTGTACTCGTATTTAAGAATTTTTCACCATTTGGTGGTAAAACTGTTTCGTGCTTTAACTCATAAAATACATGTAATTTGAATACTTGCGTTTATATGAAAGCAAACTCTAGCCAAGTATTTCGTTGAAACAATGATACCACCTGGAGGACGACAATAAAAAATGTATTGATTATTTACAAATCAGATTGATTTATGGTTACATTATTTACTTATAATATTTCAATAGAATCAAAATATTCAGTTAAAAGTACTCCTCCTTCAGTGTTCTTCAAAAGTTTAAAATGGTATGCTGAACAAGAAGAAATTTTTTCGTCTAGGATAGTGTAAAAATATTAACCGAACCAAAATGTTTAAAGGGCGAATATGGATTTTGGCAGCAACAATTTCTTTTATTTTATTGTCATTATGCGAAAATAAAGTTTGTGTACTCTGATTATAAATATGAACAGTTTGAAAGTATTTGAGCAACAGCTTCAGTAAATTGGAAAAGTATTGGTTTAAGGACAAATGCGTTAAAAATGTGCCAATAGACATATCAAGCAGCAAAAAACATTGTTATTTTATTTGTTGTTGTTTTAGATACTGTTTTCAATCTATTTGCATATTACTTTTTTTTGCGGCTGATATTTAAGTATAAAATAACCCAGTAATTCTTATCGAAATACAAATATTTATTTTTTGTTATTGTTAGGCCAAATAACTATTTTATGTAATTATTTTTGAGCTTTAATGCCGATTAGTTTTATGAGAAAATATTTAATTACAAGTGGGCGTGTCTGCACCTATTTTTTGTATGTAATTTTATAAAAGTACTCCTCTGCGTTGGAAAGCCAAACCGATAAAGCGACTGGGGTAAACTTGGTATTTCCAACTGGCGCCAGTTAGCGAAAGAGAGAAATAACTGGCGTGCTATGCTAAGCTCGGCCAAAGTGAAAGATGAAGAATTTTATAAAAATCCACTCTCAGTTATTAATATTTAATCGCTTTACGAAGTTTATGCATTTTCCAAAAATATCGTTGGATATACTTATTAATTGCTTAACGTTTTGTATAACTTTTTGCAAAATTAAGCGAGGTTACCAGATGATTCACATACTCGTACATTCCGTCCAGCACCATAATCTTAAAATTTTAAATAGACTTGAATTTGAAAATTTCGTGCAAAGATTGTAGTTTGACAATAGTATTGTATGCAATATTTGGCTGATGCTTGTTTCATATTTTTTATACTTTATATTCAATACTTTTATAATATTTAATTAAAAAATAATTACCATAATCCACAATTTTTTTTTGTCTTTGTGAATATTTTATATAGTTAGAAATGAGAGATTATCTCGTTTAAAAGAACAAGATGGTACATATTTAAAATTAAAAAATGTGTATATATAACTAGTTAAAACGTGTCAATATCTGCGTGTGCTAAATAATGATAAGTAGTATATACATATGTATGTCCTTTAATGTAGCTATGTAGTAAAATATTAAATCAGAAAAACCTTGATTTGCCACGTAATTCAAACCGAAAACGTAAACCTAATTATTTATATATTTAATGTGCTCTTCCTATTTAAAATGGCTCTCACTTTAATTGTTGCCGACTGCTTGAAATTATTAGCGAAAAGATATTAATCAATTAATTTACCGATCACGGCAGCATACCAATAACTTAAGTTTTGCTCCTTCCCAGTATTTGGGTAACACTTTATGCGAATTAAATCTTTTAAATTTTCCTAGTATTAAGACTGATATTCATAATTGTGAATCTTAATAAACACAAACTTACTTACACATGTGAGTATTTAGCAGTTATTACCCTGTAGTCAAATTTACAAGCTCAGCCAACTGTCTTTTTACCATAAAATAACCTGTATTTTTTCCTTGGGGAAGTCCTACGAGCTCGCAAATGTCAGATTTGGATCAGAAATGCACCAGTCTCAAAGTAGTACAAAATAGACACAAAAATACTAGTCTAGTTATGGACCAAACATACCAGTCTCTTACTAGTTCAAAACAGACAAAAGACAATTGTGGACCAAAACCACTAGTTTGGGATTAAAAAGGGGACTTAAATAAAATAAATGCATGATGTAAGTTTAAACTAAAATATTACACATTTTTTTCTAAGTATTGATGGAAAGGAAAAATAAATACATAAATACTTCAAAGTTGCTATCATTCAAATGAATAAATAAAAGCATTTTTCATTAAATGTTATTAAAAGTAAAATTACTTAAATTATTGTGGTTTCTGACCTTTTTTATTTCATTATTAATATTTTAAATGAGATAAAGACCAATTTTTCTTGTAATTTTAAAGAAAAAAACAAAAACACCCAACAGGTCAAAAACACCAAAAATTAACAATAAGGTTGAGCTTGCTTATCAAACAAATTTTAATACAAAATTTTCATAAACGTAGTACTTACTACACAGTCAAGTTGAAATAGCAGTGGAACAGCCGCACTTGGTTGTAGTGAGTTGTGAAGGAAAGGGAGGAAATAAATACTGCTCATACAGCGTAAGCTTAGCTCAGCCTGTTAAGACGCTGGCTTAAGTGTTATATGGGGGCGTGGGTTCGACTCCCGCGGAAGCCTAGAAGAAAGAAGTCTGATGAGGAGATGTGGTGGTCCGACAGGTTGGAATGTTGCTATTTGTTGGAATGATTTTCCGTCATTCCTTGTCAAGTTTGGTTTGGAGACAACTTAGCAACCCACGTGTGGCTGGTTCGAATTTTACTCGAAGCTATGACTGGTCGTCATTTATACCCATTCGGGTATAAAAGGAGACAATTAGTCTCTTCATAGGACATGCTCGAACAAAAGGGATTATAAGTTTTTTGTTGTTTTTTTACTCCGACAAGTTTGAAAGTTGATGTATTTTGGAACGATTTTCCGTCGATCCTTGTCAAATTTGGTTTTGAAACAAACCGGTTTCGGCGTTGTGCCATCTTCAGTGTTATTTCTCGTTCTGTTTAGTTTACGTCTGGCGGTCCCTATTTATTGTGTTTTGTCCTTCGTAGGTATCGGTATCTATCGTTAACTAGCAGCCAACAAATTTATAAGTTGTATAAGTTGCATGTTCCCTTGTGACTATTCCCGGACTCATCCTAGACTAATGACATTTTTTGCAGGGTAGCAACACCAAACCATAAGATTCCCTTTTCACATGAAGCCGAATCGTTTAATATAGTAAGTATAATATAAATTCTTAATAGTATGCAAAGGGAGTAGCTGAAAATTAATAAATTGAAGCAACATCAGAATTCACTACGGTTACTATTATGATCAGGATGCATGTTAAGATTTACCTAATAGAGTAGAGTTAATAGCGGCTTTGCATGTACTCGTACATACATATGAATATGAATATGGATTGTTCCAGCGAAGACGACATCTCAGCTAAAAAAAAATCAAGTACGCAGCTTGTGTTGAAATCTATGACAACAGAAGACCACGTTCAATATTTGATGAAAATGGATTTTTATGGATGTACGTATTATTAACTAGTTTCCGTTTTCCTAATAATCAAGTACTTTTAAAATTGTACTTGTTTGATCAAGTTCGTAAAGAATTTTTCATATATTAAATATGATATTACAAAAATATGTATAACTTAAAATAGTCCAGTATTGCAAATTCAAAAATGTCATGCCATTATAATAATTTGGCGCTTACATAATAAAGCTCATTGTCTGGCCGAGCATATTCTACCATTTGTGGTGTGCGTCTTTTATGTTGTATCACAAATGTATATATTTTTGTCGACTACGAGCGGTAATTTTTTTTCTTTTTGGATCCGTGCGTAGAAGTCCACGAAAGTGAGAAAAGTTTCGGGATACCATTGACCTGGGAATGGCCAAAGCGATTATTTTGCTTGCGGTTCAAGCAGTTCGGTACTTCTTCTGGGTAGCTCCCGAACATACGTTTGGCAAAAAGCGACCTGGTGTGCCAACTCCGACAGAGAGGCGAGAGTAATCGTTATCCACTGCTATCTGATAGTAAGTATTAACATTTTGTAACTATAACAAGTAAAATCTTTGAAGAGAAGCTACATAAATTTGTAATTTACATGTACCATCTCTCACTTTGGAATGTCCCATAAAGAATGTGGTATGAATATTGGAAATTTACACTCCAAATAAATTTTAAAAGCCGTCGTCATTACCAATCTCCTTGTCGTATAATTTTCAGCATTATTTAGGTTTTTGTGACAAATGTTTTCGCACGCAAATATTTATATATTCATAAATTTCGCTTAATGCGAATATTCGAAAATGTGGAAATTCAAAGGCGGGTTGTGAGGCGAAAGAGCCACATCTGGTACGCAATAGGCCACACGAGTTTGCGGTGAGACGTAAACGATTTTCAATATGAAATTAATCGCCACTTCGTAGGATAAAATAAGAGTATGACAATAACAGTGAATGGATGAGTAAGGGAGAACGCACGAACATGTGTATGTGTGCGTGTGCATATTGGCAAGATTCGAGCACATTGCAAACGTTCGCGCATATTTACTTTGGTTTCATGCACCACTGCTTTCAAAACACAATCTTCCCCACGCAGCTTCATAAAAACCACCAGTAGCTAGCAAATTTCAATTCAATGAATATTTCAAAAGTCGCGCCTCATCGCACAAACATAACAGCAAAACGGTTGAGAATATTATTCATACATACATACATACACAATTACAAATGCAAAATCTGTAATACAAACAAGGTTTACACAAATAATAAGTAGCAATAAAAAGCCAATAAAAACCATTGAAAACAATACAAATAAGCTGTCAGACAAAGGGCACAAATCGACCGAGAAGGCAAAGCACCGAGGCGGCAACTTTCTATTTAATGACAAACTAAATGGCATAATTCATAAAATCTCTATGTATGCCTGTGATAAACGATTCGAAATGCAAATAACATTTATGTACATAAATAAATGCTTAGAAAACAGTTGTATTTAGTAATCGCATCGATGAAATGTTCTAGCAGCTGTTGCGCTTTTGTTACTCATCCGCCACGTCGGCCCTGTAGACGTGCGGTGACGACCTTTGGTTGTGCCATTCAAGTTATGCAATTAGCACTCTACTTTGTAAATAAATGTCTGTTTTACATGTTTAAAATTTTGTCCACAAATTGTCAAATTTAAAAGCTTACAATGTTACCATATTTTCGACTCGCTCAGATGTTGTAAGTTGTGGACCATCTGTCTCAAAATTTCACAATTTTCCTAGAGTTAATAGCTATGGAACCATTTAAATTAGATGTATAAATATACATATATATGTGCACGTACAGTGAAAACCGCTTATTACGACTCTGCATGTAACGACGAACCGCTTTTAACGACCAAATTTCAAGGTCCCGGCTGAGCTCCATAAGAATGTAGGCATAGCAATATCGGATTTAGCGTCGTCGGTTACAACGACATATTGCTTACAATGACTGATTTTTCGTCGAAAATTGATTTATTTGTCGTTTATAACGACGAAAATATATGACGCTGCTAAATGTTTTTTTTTCAGTCGTACAACATACATACATATTAATAACGGAATTTTTGCGTCGCAATTGCTACTAAAATTCTGTGAATTGAAATTTCAATGTGCAACGATGATACAGACACAAAAAATAACGGTAATCAAGTTGAAAAATACATATTCTTTTTCATTCAGAAAGAATATTATTTTTATTTTTCGATCAGTTCCTTCGCGGTGTTTGTGAAAGATGTCAAATAAACGCAGAATACAATTTACAATTGAAGAAAAAGCAGGCATTATTTTCCGATTAGAAGCTGGGGAAAAGAATGTAGATCTTGCTAAAGAGTATTCTGTATCTCACTCAACAATTTCCACGATATGGAAGAATAGAGATATAATACAAGGAGTTTTTGAAGAAAATAAATTTTCTTGTAAGAAATCGAAATATTCCACACAACCCGATATTGAAAAATCTTTGCTTACATGGTTTAAACATCAAAGAAGCCTTGGAAATCCACTGAGTGGTCCGATTTTGATGAAAAAAGCTGAAGATTTCGCTAAAAAACTGGGACAGAACGAATGCGTGTGTACATCATCGTGGATCCAGCGTTTTCGTAAACGTTATGATATTGTAGGCGGAAAATTTGTGGGAGAAGCAGCAAGTGTGCCAGAAGCAGCAGTGAATAACTGGTTGCAAAACGTATGGCCAAATATGTACAAAAATTATAGTGCTGACCAAGTTTTTAATATGGACGAGACAGGTCTTTTCTTTAAAATGAAACCCAGTAATACGTTAAAATTTAAGGGTGAAAAGTGTATTGGGGGAAAATTGTCTAAGGACAGGTTAACCATAGTCGTTTGCGCTAATATGACAGGGAATAAAAAAGAAACACTAATGGTGATTGGGAAATCCAAAAAACCCCGATGCTTCAAAAACGTAAAAAAACTTCCTGTTATTTACAAACACAATAAGAATGCATGGATGACGTCAAATATATTTGAACAGTTTCTAAGGGACTGGGACAAAAAATTAACCCAAAATAAAGAAAAAATTTTACTTCTTGTTGATAACTGCCCAGCGCATCCTAAAGTTAAAGGTCTCAAAGCTATTGAGCTACAATTTTTTCCGGCAAATACGACAGCTAAGATCCAACCGATGGATCAAGGAGTAATAATATCTTTGAAAGCGCATTATAGAAAGCTTATGATGCTTGAACTAATCAAAGAAATGGATGCGGAGTCTCAAATAAACGTACTTCAAGCCGTTTTGATGATAAATACAGCATGGGAGAGGGTTACGCAAACAACAATTCAAAACTGCTTCAAACATAGTGGGCTACAAGGAGGTTCTATTTCCACCGAAGAACAATATGATGACGAAGACGACTGGCCTCTAAGCTTTTGGGCGCAATCTAATGACATTTGTTCAGAAGTAACATTTGATAATTTTGTGACCATTGATGAAGGCGTTGAGTGCATGACTACCATGACAGATGAGGCCATAATAGAAGATGTAATAGAAGATAACACAGAAGATGAAAGTGATGAAGAAGAAATTGGTATGTTCTTAAAAAATAAACTAAATAATGTTAAATACATATGTATTATAAAAAATTTTTGCTTTCAGAAAATGAGTATGTTGCCCCAAATATATCAGATGCGATTACTGCAGTAACAACATTAAAAAACTATATAAACCTAAACGATTTAGGCGATTTTTCTTTTGAATAAACATTTTTTTTTATATTTCATCCAAACTGTATTTTTATTGAAGCGCAATATAAGCAGAAAAAAAAATTATTTAAGAAAAGTACATATCGTATGTACCGACGAACCGCTTATAACGACGAATGTTACCGGTCCCTTCGTCGTCGTAATAAGCGGTTTCCACTGTATATATATTTGAAAATAATTGCATTGCTCAATATATTATTAGTTCTCTATCCGAAAGAAACTAGATTCGTAGCATTCAAGAAATTTTATTTTCAAATTTTGTTCCCCTTTTCTGCAGTAAAATTATCACAAAAAATATACTGCCATTATTGATATAAAATTTGTTTAATTTTTATGTTTTCGTAACTGAAATACGATTTTGAAAAATTCACCATCTTACTTAATATACTTATACAAATTGTAGTACTCGCTATATCTTTTTATCACGCATCACTTAAATCCTTCAAAAGTAGAAATCAAATTGCTTTGTAAATTTTATTGCATCTTCATTCTGCTGATTAATTCCCTTCAGGTGATCATCGTAAATTGTCAAAATTGGACACTTTCAGTAAAAATTTATTTGAAATTTATTTAGCATGGAAAACTTTTTCGATAATTTTCTATGGAAAACATTGGCTAAAGATTATCGTCAATGTATGTGAACTAAAATTGAAAATAAGCTTTAACTTTAACAGTTAAGTGTCGTCACGTTTAAAAAAAAATTTATTTGAATAAGCCTTCTTCAGACGACCTACAAGTATACCCAATCAAAATAAATTGGAACGCTTCTGAGCATTCGAGCAACTCGATTCTAAAGCAGTTTTTTTTACGGATTTGTTCTATCAAACTTACTCAAAAATCGAAAAATTTATGCGTTTGTCTTGAAGATTAAAGGACGAAAAAAATTTGGGTGTTTGGAATAAATTTCTTTTTATATATACTCGTATACATATGTATAAAATGTGTCTGTCCTTATTTTTGTAACTGAGCTTCTCCTAATGGTTAGGCCAACTTTATTGAAACTTTGGAGTGTGTATGGTAAATTTAATTGCAAAAATTACCATCCACGGCATCCTTGGTCTTCATGAGATCACCGTTTTTGAGGAGCAACGATTCATAGCGTCTTGAATTTGTAATTTAAAATTTTACTAACGCTACCACTTGGATAGATTTTTGTAATGATGTGATATTTAAAGGCGTTTACATCAATATTTTTGAAAATATTGTTGCGGTTCATAAAATACATTCGCATAGAAGGCGGGAAGGGATCATGTTGAATGTGACAAGATACGACAAGGGGGGTCATGGGTCTACAGCAACGTGACGTTCACGGTTCATTAAATCATTTTTATTTTGTATTTCTCTCGACTACTTTTCTTTTTCAATTTTTATTATGATAAAAGTCTTTTAAACTTATATAGTTTCATTTTAATAAATTGTATCTCGATATATTCACTTACGTTTATTTTTTGACACGAGCGCAAGCTCTGTGGCACGACTCTAGTATTTTGACTAAGCTCTAGTGGCGTTGCAATCCTTTAATAATTCATAAATGTCACATTTTACACAATTCAAAATTTATGAATTTCTGTCGCTCTTCCTTAGTGTGAAAGTAAAAATCAAGTTAGCAGCAAATGTAAATAAATCTCAAGCGTAATTTCTGCCGAATACTACTAAACACACACAATTTGTTTTTCAACTGTCATTTTTGTAAAGCTAAAAGAAATTTACATTAAAAATTAATATTTGTATACAAATAGAAGCACATCCACATGACATTAAAACGGGTGAAGCATATTCGTATGAAATATGATAAAAAATAAAAACATTAAAAGATGTGACACCAAAAAGTCACATCTCACTTGTAAAAGTAAACGAAGTTTATTTAAGAAAATTGTTTATGCTCGCACACATGTGTTTGTACGTAGGGAGTCATGGCTTGAATATTATTTCAAAAGCTTGACATCGCACAGTGTGAATTTAAAAAATCTAGATGAATACAATCACTTAAAAAAATATTTGCCGACTTTCGTAATTTTTACATACCTCAAGAAAAAATAAGACTAGAGATTCTTATTTAAAATGATTGCCTGATTTCTTTTCAATTTTGGTTTTTTTATAATTAATATTCGTATAAGCCTCTGATAAAAAAAAAACCATTTACGCACGATTTCCAAACTTTGTAAAGTCTTCAAAAAAAATTCTTATTGAAAAAGCCTTTGATAAAATTTTTTATTTTTCTTCGGAATTTTGAGAAAATTTTGAATTAGCATTATAGCAAATTCAATAATTTAATATACATGTTAATAGAAATGAAAAAAACTACGCAGGAATCTCAAAAATTAAATCGATTTTACTCAAAAATATTTTTAAAAACTCTAATAAAAAAATTTGGACATTGTGTCGCATTTATTTTCAAATCAATTTTTTTTTACTTTAAGTTTGTAGGCTACGAAAGCGCGTGCTCAAGAAAATTAAAAAAAAAATTTTAAAGTTCGAAATTGAAAAAAAATTGTTGGATTATTATAAATATTGCATGAAGTTTAAAACTTCGGTGTTTATAGCTATTCTTAGAAAACTAACGGAATTTTGATAGAAAAATATTAAAAATTATATAAAAGAAAAATAAAAATACAAAACTTTGGCTTTCTGCGTACTATTATAGTATCTACGAGCAAATTTTGGAGGCAACCACTTCTGAAAAGTGATTATTTTGACATCTTATGAAATATAATCATTTAATTTTAAATAACAAAGCAGCATTATTTAACATTGAAATTATAACTTGGTTCAGCCAATATAAAAAATTAAAAAAAAATCTTCAAGTTTGAAGTTATTCGCACTTAAGTGTTAATGCCATTGAATAAACTAAATCAAACTTTAATTAAGTACGGGTTAAGTTCCAAGTTCCAATAGATTTTATGCATTATATTAACACATTTTTCAGAAGCAGCTAATGGGTCTTATAAGACCCAGTATTAAGCATTCAACGAAAGCAAAAATCTCGGATTTAGGATTTAAAAAATAAGGCAATATAATTTTGTATATTTTTTAAAATTAAACTGTTATACCTAAAGCATCAGTTTTCTGAAATATGTGCAAAAGAAATATATATGTAATTTTTGTATCACTGTTCCTATAATAAATATTATTTTGTTCACCCACATTGTCCAAATATCCCACTGTGAACGATGCTGATGTAAATAAATACGTTGGAATGCACACATCAAAAAATTACGTCTTGTCAAATTATGAAGTAAAAAGGCAATTTACTGCCAAGGTTTAGTTTGTAGGTTCAAGATTAAAATGTGTATACGACAACTGAAGATTTTAATTTTACTTTATAAAACTCTAGTAAGAAAAAAATGTGCGCACCTGATTTTATTTTTAGTCAAAGAACTTTATCTAAAATTTATACTGCATATGCCACTCAAGTTGTCGCGCAGCACTACGTAAAATATAATGTTTAATTTTTTTTCTTGTACCTTGAGCAGGTACAATATTGCAACAGTCCACAATAATATTTTCTGTAAAGCTCTTCACGAAAAATTAATTAAAATAAATAGTGCCCCAATAGCGTTAAAAGGTAAAGATAAGAGAACGTATTTAGAACTTACATTAATACTCGTACATACATATATATAATGATATATATTTAATAGAGCGAAAATACGCATACTACAAATAATAAAATATATCTTCACGGATTAGTAGAAGTTTCTTCCAATTACTCTATTTTGTATATATCTTCTTTGGTCCCTGTTTTATTTTCATCTCTTGCACATAGTACCTCTAAAATTATCTATATTCATATGTGTGGCGTCATTGAAATGGCGTTTTATATATTCTTACTCGCTCGTGCATAAACATATTTGGCGACTGAAATAGCCACAGATTTACTTAACTTACATATATACTTATATGTACATTTTTATGATCAAAACAAAATATTGTTATATGAAAGGACATTTCTGGTTAAGTTCAGGAAATGGGATACAAAGAATTTTTTCACGCACGTATAAATATTTACGTACATATGTATGTTCATAAACTCATATACAAACGTATGAAAATCAAAGTTTTTCGTTATATATTTCTTATTTGCCTGATTTCTCTTGCTAAGATAGCATAAGAACTTGTTTTTATATGGTTTTTTGCTCAAAAATAGTTGAAGTGTACCGTGCAGAAGCGATTTTTGTAAATTATATTTTATCGATCTTTTTTTTTTTGAATATTTGTACAATGTGTGACAGTTTTTCCTATACCGAATATTTCTAATTATACATAGTTGTCGTCCTTTGATGCGAAATGAGTTTCGAGTAAATAGCTTATTTTAATAGAAAAAAATATTTATGTCACTCATACGCCGTGGATGCACTCAATTAAACGAATTTATTTTTCTTTACTGCTTTGATGGTTTTTATGACCATTATACACACGCATCGGTATTTTTATGACAAAGGCTTACACAAATACGATTTTGAGGTTTATGAAGGTCAACCTTTAATTACATTGGCGAGATTTCGTTTATATGTGAATACAATGTCATTTACTTTGTTAAAGCTGCATTTTTTTCTTATATTTTAAGCGTTTTAAAAAAGTTAAAAAGGTTTTTATGGTTATTCACAACATTTTATATAAATGAAGATGGTGAGAGAATGTAAAAATATAACACCATTTGGAAATTTATAATTGAAAACAATGCGTTGTTGTTTAATACAAACATAACCCCCGATTCTGTGTTCTTAATAAATTATCTTAATATTTTGTAATTTAATGTTGAATTTTGAAGTTCTAGAATACAAATATTTTTTCTTTGCTTAATTATAAATATGAATAATGTTATTCACAAATTATAAACTTTTGATTATTGGTAAATGTTTGATAAGTTATAAAGAACACAGAATCATCTTGTGTTTCTAGTCTTATGTTTACACATACATATATAAGTTTTCAATCTAAATTCTATTATTTGAGCAGTTTACCTACTAGATTTCAAAATATGTGAATTTATTTTAAATCTGGTTTTGGTTTGAATTTATTCGGGGCTTGAAAATTTGTATTTTTGATCATAAAAAAATAAAAATGCTATATATCCATAATATAATAATTTGCAAATCTACGCTTTTTTTTTAAGTTAACTTTTACCTAATTAAAAAAAAGTAAAAGTTTCAGCATTACATGCTTTACAAAATTTCCTTTCATTGATTAAAAACCTTTTCAAATATTTGCGTTTATTTAATCCGCAATTTTCGGAATATCTATCAACTACATAAAATGTTTTTAGTAACACCTATAATATTTCTTTTGTTTGAAAACTGTCTTTGATTATTAATAAACTCGGTTTTTAAACAAGGAATACGGTTTATACTTAATTCGGGATCTTAAACGCTTCCGTTTTCGAGGTGTTACATTTTTCTGATTATTTTTCTATTATTAAAAGGGAGGTATTTTCAAGGATGACGGAAAATCGTTCCAACAAATATCAACATTCCACCCTGTCGGACAAGAAAAAGAAGAAAACAATATAACACATTTTTATTTATTTTAAATGTTCACATTTTACCAAACGATTTTTTTTTTAAATGTGTACAGAATAGAGTTTTCATAATTCTTCAAATTAAGTATACATTTGGGTCATATTTGGTGTGGTTGTAAATATGTGATGGGTTATACTTTATACCTTGTGATTTATTTGCTTAAATAATTTTTCGCAGTTCCGAGAAACTTCGAGGCTTCACAAACTAGAACATTTGCTACATTAAAGCTGATGTTTTAAATAATATACGAGGTCGGTTTGATTAGTTAGTGATTAGTCGCGCAGAATCCCTAAATTCATCACTGCTGCCCTTAACTGCAATCTCTTAATAAACTACTGGTAAATTTCAAGTAATTTAGTTTAGGTTTGACAGTCATTGAAAGCTGATAACCTCTTGACTTTGCACAAAAATTCAAAGAGATGAATTTTGTGTGCTGATTAAGCAAAAAAAAACTATGGAGACACTGCACCATTAATTTAAATGGTTCAGAAGTAGTTTGCTGAGCTCCGTTGTGGTCGTATCAGCTGAGCTTGTAGGTATCTCAACTCAGCAGATACATCACATCTTATACAAATATTTGAATATAAAAACTCTATCGGCGCGATGGTGCCGCGATTGCTCACACTCGACCATGAGTATGAGTGAGTGCACTGACGCATTCCATAGCGTATCAAAAATCAAATTATACATGCGTTTAGAAGAGCTGTGTATTCGGGGAACCCCGTAGATACTCGTATATGTTCAGAAATAAAACGCTTTTTTATCGAAAAAATAAATTGTATTCAAAAATTCACTGACTTCTCAAACCGCCCTCGTATATGTAGTATACATATGTGCATATTTATGAATGTATAACCAAAACGCCAACTTTTTTTTTGTTGGAAAGCATTGCCGCATTCGTAACAAGCAACGATAAAATATCCTTAAATAATAATCCAAGCACAAATCATTAAACTCACGCAAACGTAACCAGTACAGAAACTCTAAAAGTACAAAATAATTAAATCAAGCACATACTTATATGTACATACATGCATTCATACATATGTATGTACATTAAAATGAATTTAAATGAGTAAGCTCACGGTGTGGTCGCTCGAGGTAGGCCGCAGCAGCAATTCTGCTTCTCTCTTATTATTGCTTGCTAGCCAAAATAAAATAAACAACTACACACACACCTTACTTTGGCAGCATTTATAAACATACATACATACATACTTGGGTGCAACAAAGCTTACCAATTAATACCGCAGCAATGTGGCGCATTAAGCATAGTTGCTGGCTTCATTCGTTCACGCTATGCAGTCCACACCCTTCTCATTGCGCGCCTTCTTAGCATTTTATATTCATCGGATTTTTACACAGCGTTATACATATGCACAAGTAATTTTCGTTTAAATCGCGTGCAAATATTTATTCTTTCGGTTTCGATGATTTATGGGTGATTAATTAAAATTTCATTAAGGGATTTCGTGCGAAGCGAACAAAATCAAGCAATAAATGGACAAAACCAACTGCTTGAAAACTACAGTGGTAAGCTGAAAGAGGTAGAGAGATGTTAAAACGACCAGCAATAAGTAGGTAGGCAAATGAAAGTGTAAATAAATGAAGCATCAAATAATTGGAAGGATAAGAAATTAAAAGGAAATTTAAGCTGCTGCCTGTGCGACAATATTAACAATTCTTAGGGATTTGAGAATGTGCAGGCATTTGATACTGGAATATTTTTATGTATGTTTGTATGTATATTAGGGTGCTTTATGAATGCTTGTGAAAAAAATGGTTATTCAATGACGAAAAGTATAAAAGCTCAAATATTCAAAATGTGTAAAATGTGTAAAATGGGAGAAACAATCACTGATTTTTAAGTTAAGGCTATAAAATTTTTCAGAATGGTAATAAAAATACAGATGTGCATACAGACGTGAATACACATGAATATAATAAGCTATATATGCAAATGTGTTATATTTTCTGGGATTCATTTGTGAAATGCATTATTTGATGCAAAACCAGTTCAGTAATGCCAGGCAACAACTTCATGCCGCAGAAATTTTTTTTTTTTTAACATAATCCATCGTTCGATTATTTTATATCAACATAATTAAAGTATTGCATTTAGACAAACGGAGTTACGTATCAGTGTTATGACGTAAAGTAATAGCTCTGTTAAGCGTATCGCAAAAAGTTATTGAACTATTTAATTAACTAGTTTTAATCAAATTTTCAAAATTATGGAAAACTACACTTTAGCATAATTAAAACTGCCAGCCAAATTGTTGAAGGATGCTATTGGGAACCAACATTTAAAAAAACAGCGTATGTGTGTTTTTGCTTTAACGAATGGATCTCGAATGTAAAAGTTTGGTTATATTCTGTTAATACATCATAAAGTTCACCGCATTTTTAGATTTATAAGATGCAGCTTTTAACTCAAATAAACTGATTTGTTAACGAATAAACCAGAGTTAATTTTCACCATCATAAATAAAAACATTGAATGGAATAGTTAGTTTGTTCAAAATAACATCAACGATGGAATTTATGTAATTCATTGAAGAATTTTGTTAATTTCTGATTATAGAAATTATTTATGGGCATCTTCAGGTATTATTTTCAAACTTCAAGTAAAGCAATATTCCGAGTAAAAAACTAAAATCAAAACCTTTGTCCATAACAGATTATTAAACTATACATACATTAATACTGTTAATCCTCACTATGTATATGAACAAGGAAATTTCACAAAAATGCGGTTAACAACCTTTCATTCCAATGGCAATAACCTGCAACAACAAAGCAATGAACAGGAGCAAAAGCAAACATATACAATGGCCAACTCAAGTAAAAGCCAACAGAAGCAGGCAGTCAACTGTCAATGGCAAATGCACAGATGAAAAGGCACAAAATGAAAATGGAATTTTCATTTAAAACGTTCATTAATTTCCATCTCTACAGCTGCAAGGTTTGAATAAAAAAAAGGGTAAGTAACAACTTTCATTAAAATGCGCCACTTATTGGTAAAACGTGAAAATATTCGAGAATGTAATGTAAATCTTTTTACAGGGCAAGGCAACAGTTTCAACTCAACAGTTTCGATGGAATTATGTCATTGGCAATGAGGTACGCAAATTTTAACAGAATTATTACTTAATATCCACCTCCAGGTGACCATTCCATTTCGAAGGCATTACAGCTTTTTACGTGTATGAAACCACATCAACAATTTTTCATTTCTCTGCAACTTCCATTTTCAGTTTATCTCAATGACGTACAACTGTGCAGAGATTTCTTAATCTCTCACATCTCCCATCGAAAATATCAGCATATTACAATAGGACAATAAATTCAATATTCTTGATGGTTTTCTGATTCACCATCCAACGCATGGCCTCTAGTTTGCCGTGAATTATATGTCACCAAAATATCATTACTTTAATACGTATGTTCGTACTCGTATATAAAAAAAAACATCGAGCTTGGCGCAGAAGGAATGGTATACGTGAAAAAGAAAATTGTATCAGCCAAAAAAAGACCATTTGAGTTCATGCACATGTAGGTAATTTGTTCCTCATTTGGAACAGGCAGGCTGGCCATAACAGATCTCACATATATAGACGAGGTGAGCACCTGCAGTGTCGCCAAGTTAATTTAAGATATTTGTAGAAGTACAATATTTTATCAAAACTTTAACAAAATTTTAAATATCCTTTACTAGATTTTCTGTTTCCCTACATTCCCGAACATATGCTTACAGAATGCAAAGCTGGCAAACTTATTTTAAAAATATGCGTAAAATATTTTGAAAGAATTTGTCTGACATGTCAGGTGTTAATAACTACTTCGAGAGCTATATAAAATACTTTAAGTTGTAATTTAAATTTACGATATTGATAGGAAGATAAACGAGAGTTACAAACATGTGAAGAAACATTAGTGATAGTTTTTAGCTTTGATTAGCACATACAATTTTTTTATAGAGTTAATTATAAAATTAGTATATTAATGTATGCATATGCATGTAAAACAAAAGGAGTTAAGAAAATCTTAATTTGAAAATTTGTCTAAACATTAAATTGAAATAAATTCAAAAACAAATAAAGCAATGCAACATTAGTGTAAAACGAAATTTTTAATAAAAAAATAAAAAAAATGCATCCAAAATATGGAGATTTAAAACGGTAATGTAAAAAAAGACAACTTAGTTTGATGGAGTATTACGGAATATGCGTTCAATGAGAAGGGAAATTTATTTTTGACATAAATTTTACTCGTATATTACTGCAAACGTAAAACTCAAAAATAATTCAATAATACGTGGTAATTCAAGCTATCCACCCAGTACCCTCGATTCATCTAATCTTGTTTACAATAGAACATCCATAAGATATTAATTTATAAGAACCACAAAATAGAAATATGTATGTCCATCACATCTAAGAGAACACCTTCCTTGTTAGTCTTCTTATATTCCCCTTACTGCAATGATCTGGTAACTTAAAGGACCTATAAATTTTTTTTTTGTTGTTTTTTTACTCCGACAAGGTTGAAAGTTGATGTATTTTGGAACGATTTTCCGTCGATCCTTGTCAAATTTGGTTTTGAAACAAACCGGTTTCGGCGTTGTGCCATCTTCAGTGTTATTTTTCGTTCTGTTTAGTTTACGTCTGGCGGTCCCTATTTATTGTGTTTTGTCCTTCGTAGGTATCGGTATCTGTCGTTAACTAGCAGCCAACAAATGTTTGTAGGTGTATGCTACCTGAGTTTAGGGTTTATTTGTCAGCGTCAAGTTTTTTTGTGGTATGCATGGGTAGGTAGAGTCAGTAATTTTTGTCCTGCTGGATGTTTTGTAATGGTCCTGTGCGTTAGTTTCTTTCGTAGTACCTAAGTTCGTGCTTTGTTTTTTGTAAACAAGTTTCAATGGCTCAAATATTACGTCCGAGTTGGTGTTCGTCTGTTCGTTTATTATTCTTCCGTCAAATGTTTTCTGTTTGTATATCTCCATGTTTTCCAGTGCGTTTAGGCGCCGACCTTTTTGCTGCACATGCAATACCTTTACGGTTTTCTTAATGTTTGCTGGTGTACATTTGCTGTGGAACATGTGATTTGCAAAGTTAGATTCAGGTGTTGTGGTGGGTTTCCGTGACTTCTTGTTGTAATCCCTTATGTGTTCGCGGAACCTTGTTCTTACTTTACGTCCTGTTTGTCCTATGTAGCTGTATTGGCATTCGCAGGTCAGTTGGTATACGCCTTGGCTGTTTAGTGAGTCCTCTGTATTTGTACTTGTCCGTAGTATTCGTCCTAAGTTGTTTACTGTTTTAAATGCTGTGTGAATGTTGTGTTTTTTGAAAAAATTTGCTAATTTATGTGTCGATTTTCCTGTATAAGTTAATACTGTCCATGTCTTTCCGTCTTTATCCTTATCGCTTCTTTTTGGGGTCCCATTGTTTCTTCTGATTTTGTCTATCAGATCTTTTTTATATCCGTTATTGACCGCTATGTTGTAAATAATGTTTAGCTCTCTCTTGTGTGCTTCTGGTGTTAAGGGTGTTCGTTCTAGTCTGTCAACTAGTTGCTTTAACGCCGCATTTTTGTGCTGCTGAGGGTGGTTCGACACAGACACGGTAATTCATAACACTTCGAACCACCCTCAGCAGCACAAAAATGCGGCGTTAAAGCAACTAGTTGACAGACTAGAACGAACACCCTTAACACCAGAAGCACACAAGAGAGAGCTAAACATTATTTACAACATAGCGGTCAATAACGGATATAAAAAAGATCTGATAGACAAAATCAGAAGAAACAATGGGACCCCAAAAAGAAGCGATAAGGATAAAGACGGAAAGACATGGACAGTATTAACTTATACAGGAAAATCGACACATAAATTAGCAAATTTTTTCAAAAAACACAACATTCACACAGCATTTAAAACAGTAAACAACTTAGGACGAATACTACGGACAAGTACAAATACAGAGGACTCACTAAACAGCCAAGGCGTATACCAACTGACCTGCGAATGCCAATACAGCTACATAGGACAAACAGGACGTAAAGTAAGAACAAGGTTCCGCGAACACATAAGGGATTACAACAAGAAGTCACGGAAACCCACCACAACACCTGAATCTAACTTTGCAAATCACATGTTCCACAGCAAATGTACACCAGCAAACATTAAGAAAACCGTAAAGGTATTGCATGTGCAGCAAAAAGGTCGGCGCCTAAACGCACTGGAAAACATGGAGATATACAAACAGAAAACATTTGACGGAAGAATAATAAACGAACAGACGAACACCAACTCGGACGTAATATTTGAGCCATTGAAACTTGTTTACAAAAAACAAAGCACGAACTTAGGTACTACGAAAGAAACTAACGCACAGGACCATTACAAAACATCCAGCAGGACAAAAATTACTGACTTCTACCTACCCATGCATACCACAAAAAAACTTGACGCTGACAAATAAACCCTAAACTCAGGTAGCATACACCTACAAACATTTGTTGGCTGCTAGTTAACGACAGATACCGATACCTACGAAGGACAAAACACAATAAATAGGGACCGCCAGACGTAAACTAAACAGAACGAAAAATAACACTGAAGATGGCACAACGCCGAAACCGGTTTGTTTCAAAACCAAATTTGACAAGGATCGACGGAAAATCGTTCCAAAATAGACCTATAAATTCCCTTTTTGTGTAGTATATTCCAGCTCCTATTCCAACGCCTTTTGCTAGCAGATGTGCGTTGTAATCCAAGCTCAGTGGAGGCATAAAATATCGCTATGTATATTCTTGCCAACCAGGTCCGCCGGATATAAATGTATGTAGGATTGATTATGTCGCCACTGTTCCTTAATGTTGGTTCTCCAATTATTTTTTTAAGAAAATTCTTAATACAAACTCAAAGCAAAATAACGATTAAGTGGGCCACAATGTCAAAAGTGTCAGCATTGAAGCACACGAACATATAATTCCTGCTCGAATGTGTATGTACATACATACGTTCATTTGTTGTCTTTATTCACTTGAAGCATATTTGGACTACTCCAACAAACATACGAGTTCATAAATTTGTTCATCTACATCATACCACCAAATTAGTTGTGTCCTTTGTTTCATAAGCTAACAATAGTTATACAAACATACGTAAATGTGGAGATAACATATGTATGGAGAAATATGTGTATGACTGTATGAATGTTTGCGATTTCAGGGCATGTGTCTGCCAGCAACCAACAGCCGCTATCAGCACAATTTCAAGCGGCATTTTTCCGTATTATCCTTTCAATTTAATCTGCTTTCAAATGTTCTTACACACACATACGAGCTTGTGTGCGCATGTTTAAATGTTGACTCACTTTGACATTCGTCAGTTCAAGTGTATGGTTGTATTTATGCAAGTAGAACCGTGTAGGAAAAGCATTAAGTTACTGAGAGACTTTTTTTGTTTTGATTTTCGATTAGTATAATAAACGAAATTGTAAATGTATACACATTTGATCAATAGCCGAATTTGAGAAATAAAATCAACAAAGTACGACAATTTTGAACTTTAAAAACTGCAAGAGATTTGAAATAAGTATGTGTGTTTTTAATTTTTATTATTTTTTATTGGGCTTAAACCTTTTTACTCTATAGCGTTATTAAAAATTAAAAAAGTGCTGAATTTTTTTGTCTTACATCTTATCTAAGTTGCTGTCTCCATTAGCGTGCAGTTATCACAGAAGATCAATCTCCGGCGACAAATCGCTTGTAGAGACCGCTCAGAAAATTATATTTACTTATAGTACGAGTATGTACAATATCACTGCCGCGATGAAATGCCCAGGAACAAAAATTCCTCTGAGAGAAAAGTGTCGCTGGCGATGAATTTGACAGATTACCTGCAATAACTGAACTCTATTGGACTTAAAAAATAAGGCTTGTTGAAAAGATAGAAAAAGCATTTTTCTTTTAAAGCAAAGAAGTTCGCATTTTACGTGAAATGTCTGTCAAAATCCATACAAATTGCATTGCCGTGAAATATGTGTTAAATTCCATATGAATTTAATGGAAAAGTTGTACTCAGTTCTCGACGTGAAAATATCGCTCTTCATGCTAGCAACATAATGGTAGCAACATTTTTTCACCCCTGTTTAAAATGCTCATGCCATTTAAATTTGAGCGAAAAGTGTCATTCGTTGAAATTGACAAGCCGTTTCAAATAAACAGAACATTAAAAAATGCTAGTTTATTCAAAATAATAATTTTAAATTTAGGAACACAGCAGCTACCATAAAAAGGGCAAAAATGCAATTCATTCGTGCTGGTGCTTGTGCCGGAAGTTTGCAAAACTCTCTAAATGCTGCTAGATGTAGTAAAACCCGTCAAAAATAATAAAATTATTTCTACCACGAGTATAATGTTTAATGGCACTTATCAAAATTTGCCAATTGCTTCTGGGCGTTCAAGACAAAACCGTAGCATACCTCATATTGACATATTTGGACAATATATGTATTTTTATTTATTAATTTTTTAATCAAAATACAGATAATTCTCAAGCAAGTATCAAGTAAACCTAAGTTTAAAATTTTTAAGAGTATGCAGTTTTGCAGCCCATTCAATTCTTGTAAATAAAGTGTATGTTTGAAGACACTAAAACTTACGGTTGGCATTTAAGAATGTTTTTTAGGGGGGTGTTGCGTTTTTCTCAAACTTAAAAATATATGCGACAAAAAAATTGTCAAAAATCACCGGTACTTTTCAGCAAACAAAAGTTTTTTGGGAAAAGTTTGTATTCTCAATGAAAATTTGTTAAATTATTTTAAATCTTGTAGAAAGATTTAAACTTTGGTTTATAGGTTTTTGGTTTGACAATGATATATAATATAGCTCAGTGTTTGGCCGAGCTTCTCTTACGATTTGTGGTGTGCGTCTTTATATTATACCACAAATGGAGGGACCTACAATTTTGTGCCGACTACGAAGGACAGATGTGTCTTATGAGAAGCTTTTTCATGGCAGAAATACCGTCGGAGGTTTGACATATCCTACCGATGGGTGACCGCTATTAGAAAAAACTTTTTCTATGATTAAGATTTTATTTGCCCTGGCTGGAATTCGAACCTCGAACCCAGCGGCATATCGAGTAATAGCCTGCACCGCTACCCACTCGACCACAGCGGTCACGACAATTTGACAATTATCTGCATTTTAATTAAAAAATAAACAAAAAAATATATGTATATTCCCAACAAACATCAAAAAAATATTTCTCAAACCTTGGAGAAATTCATAGATCTCAAGTTGATATCCAACGTATTTCTCCATATTTCTCAAACCTTGGAGAAATTCAAAGTTGTCATGTTGATATTTAACGTATTTCTCCAATTTTCTCAAACCTTGGAGAAATACAAGTTGATATCCAACGTATTTGTCCAACTCTTCTAATTTTTTTGGTATTTTCATATGACTATCAAAAGCAATAAAGTACGAGTATAATGAATTTACATACATTTATTCACGGTGTTTTAAATTCAAAAGGAAGAAAATATATTTTCGATTTTTATTTCAGTACTGCTAGTAAACGTTTAAGACCTATTGGAGATACACATTTGAGATCAAGTTGAGAACTAACTTTTTCTCAACTTGAGAATCATAATTTTTGCCATACAAAAAAAATGCCCTTTTTGTTGAGAACGCTATGATTCTCAACTTGAGATGCACTTGAGAAACAACGTTGGAGGTTTGAGAAGTACCTTAGTTCTCAACTTAACCTCAAGTTGAGCCCAAGCCTAAATATTTATTGGGTTGCTTAAATTTGTCAATAGGTGGGTAGGTTTAAGTTTTGTCTTGGTCTCTTTGTTTACATTTGTGCAGCTTTCTTTGGAATTTTTTCTCATTTGACAATTAATGCTGCTTTCAAAATTTTACGGCATTCGAAATTCATGTTGCTGATTAAATTTCATGGCTGCAAACTTAATACTATACAAGGCGAATTCATTCAAGGTGATGGAATCCCTGCAAAAACAAAATATACGTGCATTTTGTTTTAGCATTTTTGTTGCGATTGTCATAATCAGCTGACTGTTTCGAAAGTAAATAGACAAGAAAACGTAAACAAAAATAACGTTTTGGACAAAAACATAAAAAAATCAAATTCGCCGCTGAATTGACCCCACCCTGAATGAATTCACCTTGGTACTATCGGGTGTTTTTTTTAGGGGTATAGAAGTTCGAATTGAAATAAAACACAAGAAAATCGTTTTAAGGTCCATCAATTTGGCTTTATTGGAAGGATAATTTTATGCCATTAATGTTTAAATATGATTTCGGGCATGTGGCCGCCGCGGCTGGCTCGAATAAAGCCAATTCTACAGGTCCAATTTTCAACCACTTTTTCGAGCATATGGGGCCGTATGTCGGCAATAACGCCACGAATGTTGGCTTCCAATTCCCCTAACGTTTCTGGTTTGTTGGTGTAGACGAGCGACTTCACATATCCCCAAAGAAAATAATCCAATGGTGTCAAATCACACGATCTTGGTGGCCAATTGACAGGTCCATTCCGCGAAATTATGCGCTCAGCGAATGTTTCCTTCAATAAATCGATTGTGACGTGCGCTGTGTGGCATGTAGCGCCGTCTTGTTGGAACCACAACTCATCCACATTCATGCCATCCAAAATCTTCCATAAAGTTGATGGACAAAGCTCCAATTGCTGTGCACGGTGGCGAATCGATTCATTCGGGTCCTCTTCAACACTTTGCTCTACAGCGGCAATTGTTTCTTCGGTGCGCACTGTTCGACGTCTCTGCGGATGCGTATTATCACATAGAGTAAACGTAGTGCGAAAACGATCCATGGTTAACCGAATTAATTGCTCTGATGGACGATTATGTCGACCATAAAATGGACGGAGCTCACGGTAAACTTCGCGAACTGAACCATTATTTTCGAAATAAATTTGCACGATTTGCAAGCGTTGTTCTTTTGTCAACCTGTTCATGATGAAATGGCAAACCAAACTGAACATAAATGACATTAGAGTTGCCAGATTTGACCACAAAATGCCAGTTTTATCTCTATTCGAAAAACAAACCTGTAAAAAAAACACCCTTTATTCTTAAATATAAAAATATGTTTTCTCAGAATGCGGTTTACAAAAACACAAAAAAAATTTTTAGATAAAAAAATATAGCACAATAATTTCGATTTATTTTTTGTTAATGCAAAGTTTATGCTGTCTTCTTAACTCCTCACTGCGGGAGTAATTTGATTTTTTCTTAGTCACAGGGTATACTTTTTTTTGTCGGTTTTTTAAGTTTTTTAGTTATAAGTACACATATAATACATACATATATACAACTTATACAATTTATTTCTGTGCGGCTTTAAATCAGTTTAAATAACTTTAAAATATAGAAATTCATTCACAAAAATTTAGCAAAACTCTAAAATTAAACCGACTGTCAATGGAATATCACACATTTTAAAAGGAAAACACATACATATACATGTTATATGAACATGTAGTATATATACAACTATGCTAGCTAAAAATAAATCAATACCGATCTAGTAAACATTTCTACAGAGCATCCACTACAGAATTGCACATATGGACATGTTTTATGTGCATACAACTTTGTCAAAACAGAAGGGAAAATAAGAGCTAAAATACATTTGAGTTTAACTTGGAAGAAAAAAAACAATAAAGTTTAGCTCTTAGTGAAAAAATATGAGACTATATTTGAGAAAAATCGCACGTCACGTCTTTGCCATCTCCAGATACACTTTCACAACTGTATGTACCCTGCAGCAAAATTTAGAGACAGTCTGAACTGCCGATATTTCTGCACTATCATGTTCGTGATTGTCTCCGAACTACCGTTAAACGGTCTCTCTTGAATAATATTTTATAATTTTATAATTCCCTATAATAACCAGCGTTTGACCATATTTATTCAAACTATATTTTTGCCTTTTTATAGTTTAGTAATAAAAGAAGTCGTTTATCTGCATTAAACCGACTGTGTCTATTCACGAACAAATTGATCTTAGTTTGGCTTTAATTAAAGTTTAACTCAAATAATATTTCATACAATTTGACTTCTTCCTGTTTTTAATGACATGATAACTCATTATTTAGAAATTTAGAAAAATGACAATCCAAAATTTAATCAGTCAAATCCCGACTGGGAATAAAAGACGATTAAGCGGAAAAAAAAGCCGAACCAGGCTGTTTGGAAAATGAATCTGACGAAAACAATTCAATGAAATATAAGACGTACTTCATTCATTAAATTGTCATAAGTGTATGCAAGCACACGCACACAATCAGACACACTCGCAAACAAGGAATAATAAACAAGTGAAAATTCTCGTATGCAAACAAGGATTATAAGAAAAGCGGATGTAGCAAAGTAGGCGAAAGTATCATGGAGAAGGGTAAAGGAATCAAGGAATCTCACAACCGGCTTGCTGCTCAGCGACAGCGCAAAAAAAAACACCAGACAATTTGTCTGCCAAAGTGATATGATTGCGGATAAGCGCGCACAATGTCACGCACTCACGCGGCATACATACATATATACTCGTACATACTTACATACATAAGCGCATACATATACATGCACGTAAGTAGTATGTTTGTATAAAAAAAATTGTACGTTAACCGATTGTGGCTGGAAACTCCAAGCAGCGTGCCAGCAGCTCCCGCCATTTATTTTTGTTAATTTTTTGTATTTTTGTTTTTTTTATTACAGTGCTTCCTTAATGGCAGTAAGTATGTCAAACGTTTTGTCTTTTGCCAGGATCCCAAATACTCAAACACAAACAAGAGCGCACGCTTTGTTGTCAGGGCATAGTCGCAATTTAGACGACGAAGCAAAATTGCATATTCGCTTAACCCGCAGTTCCGCTAAATTTGTTCCGCTTGATTTGCTGCAATTTATAAAAAGGCGTTGCCATTAAGAATGACGAGGTGGGGGGGAAACAGACGCTATAAAAGTTTGTGCGTATATGTCACGCTTCCTACTCTCCCTTGCTCTCCTACTATGCATACTCTTTCCACGTTTTTTAACCTCAATGACCCAACAAATTTGACGTCATTTGTTCTGTTTACAATTTATTGTATTTTTGATGATGTTACCAACACTTATTTTCCGCCCTTCTGCGCTATTTTACTAAATAGACCATTTCGATTGTATGTATATGTAAAGAAGTTCTATTTCTATTTTATCGTATTTGGCTTTTGACATTTTTATTTCGCTATTGTTGAGTGTTGCGAGCCAACCTCAATGTGTCGCAATTTATCTTTAGTCAGCAGTCGGTAAACTGTTACTCCCTTGTATGTGATGTTTATATCTTATTAGGATTTACAAATATACATATGTATATACAGATAACGAAACTTTTATTTCACTTGAAATTGCATTTAGAAACGACGATTCTAAGACAGAAATAGTTTATTAGAAAAATGTACTCAGTAAAAGTAGAAAATCTCATTAGAAAACCGCTCAGATAAGATAATATTGGATAGAATAAGACATTAAATAGAAAATATTAAACAGACTATAGTAAATTATAGAATATTATAGAATATTATAACATAAAATAAATAATACAAAAATGGAGTAGATGATATTCAAATAAAGTAAAATAGAACAATGTAATAATAGAAACGTTGCTGAAATTCTAATGTTTCACTAAATGTGCAAAATAAACAGAATAGATGACGCTGATATTAAAACAGTTTTTTTTTTATTTGATATACTAGATACTGCAATAAAATGGATCCGCCAGATGACGCTGAAATCTGGGTTTTTACAAAACCCTTTTTTTGTTCGAATTCAGTTACAATTACGAGTATAAATGTTTTCGCCATATACGAAGTGAAATACATAAGTCAGAAATTGGTCTGCTAGCTGGCGCTGAAGTAAAAATGTTCAGAAACTCCGTATTTGTAGTTCGATTCAATTAAAATTAGAACCGTTAGATACATGTATTCTGTAAATATGTTTTTATGGAACGATAATTCTGCAATTAAAAGTATATTTTATTGTATTTGAGAAAAATTAATACACGAATTTATTCCAAATATCAAAACATTATACGTAATAATTAATAAAATATTGATTGTTTTTTATTAGGCTGCAAATACCTTATTACTTATACCGACCCCTGGGCTGGACGTTTTTTATGAAACATGCTTTCAGGAAAGGAATACGCTGTGAGAATTGCTGATACTTACCAAGGGCGACCACTATTTGGAAAAACAAACTATTGCGCTTTGACCGCACTACCCACGAACATAATTTACAAATTGTTTTGCAAATATTTTAGGGGATATCACCAGTTCATCATGCAACCAAACAAATTGTTATTTACATAATCCACTAATGTTTCAGAAAATATATTTAAAATATATTTAATTCTCAACGAAGAATTTAAAATCTTTTCTTGAATAAAAATTTTATTACGATTCCTTACGTTAGATAAATTCCAAATTCGATATTAACATGCATCCCTTTCCACGTTGGCTCATTCACCGTAGTTTTTTATTGTAATTTAAAGCATTTCAAACTTTAAATTTATTTTCTATTTCTAAATTTTCATCTCTACCTGCTTAACACTTTACTTCGATTCGTTATCAATATTAAAGTCATATTTTAGGAGATATTTCCGTGTGCAACCATCAACGATTTCCAATTCACTGCTGCGGATAAAAAAGGTTCACTTGAAAAACCTTTTGTATGATTTTCATTTTATAAGAAAAATAAAATTCAAGGAAAACTTAGCTGGTTATGAGAAATGGTAATTTTCAAATCCTTTCCAAAGGCAAATGAAACTATCATATCGACATTAGAATATATTTTGGATTTAAGAAGTAGACATATTAAACGAAATACTTCTAGTAAATTTCCAAGTTCTACAGTGCTGCAGTTTTCGCAATTTTTTTAGTTCCAACCTCTATATTCTTCTCAGGGTTTTATTCGAAAGCAATAGATAAGTGGATATTAAAGAAAGATAAATCCTTGTACTTGATTAACACAAATAATATTAAGAAATATACTATTTTATTTCGACATTATTTCTGTATACCGTTTTGTCGATAGCATTACAAATCTTCAGAGTTTACATATTGCTCCATCGGTAAGAAGGATAAAAATACTTGAGCTCTTCACAGTTATTTTTCTTTAATTAAATTTCAAATATTTTTCACCTAAAATTCAGTTTATTTTCTGTCAGCAATCATATAAAGTTCAAAATTCCAAACCTTGCAACTTTTTTAATAAAAATTTCAGTATATGCATTTGTATAGATCAATAAATTTTAGTATAATGAAGTAAACAATTTTAAATATCTAGCTACAATACATCTTTCGATTTAGAATTTTATTTTATGGACGGTGTAGTGCAGATTTTTTCATATAAACTATATAAACTATTTAAGAAAGATCGAATGAGTGCCAGTAATAGAATCGTAAAATTCAACGATTATGAATATATTTACCTTAAACTTGGTGAATAGAATTAAAAGCCACATATATTGCTTACCCAAGAAAATTAAATTTTTTTTTTAATGATAGAAATTTTTATTAAAAATGGCTGCAGCGGTGTGTAGTGTAAGTCGGTATGACGCTGGCTCATATCTCGACCGGGGCATGTGAGCTCTAAAGTTATAAAAAAAATGTATTTAATAGCCTTTTACTTCAATAAGAATACAAACACATCTTTAATTATAGGAAAAAACCGGCCAACATTGGGCTACATACGGGAATGAAGGTAAATTGTATAACAACGATTCATACACACATGAGTACGTAAAACTTTTCAAACAGAAAAACAACTTCCGAATTTTTCATGAAAAAACCACAGTTATAAAATGAACATAAACGAATTACACATTTTCAACTTATTATGTTATTCTTGAAATCACCTTTTGTTTGTGTGCAGCTGCAGTGTTGCAAAGTTATATTGCACACATGGCGAAGTCAAGTCGAAGTGCGGAAAGCAAAACTTCAACTTACTTGCATGTGTAAGTGCCCTGTAGGAAATCAATGTCCTTTTTTTCCAACCACAAGTGGTTTACATTTTTCCTTTTTTTTTTGTAATCAACTAATTTTTTTAACATGGCGAAGAGAATTATTCGAATCTGCATTTCATTTCAACCACTTTCAAATATATTTGACTGAAAAAACATCAAAATGACTTTTTTCCAACTGCAAACAAATGAGTTTATTTCCAGCTATTTTCCACAATAGCTTTTTAAATTACTTTTGTAAACGCTCAGTTAGAAAAAAGAAGATTTAAAGATTCGCACGCTGCATTTATTTCCGTTGATTTCCAACTATTTTAAAATTGGTTAAATTTTTCAGACTGTCTGCTCTTTTGCCGACACGGTGTATACATTCAAATGTATGTATGTATGTGTTTATTTGTGGCTTTTCAAATTGGTAGAAAGTAAATAGAAACAAGAATGATGTATAAAAACCGAAGACAGAAAGAAGGCACGTCAAAAGTGAGAGAAGAATTGTATTACTACAAATAAGGGCAAACATGCTGAAGTGCTGCCGCTGCTCCTATTCTCAAAGTTAGGCCATGAAAATGCTTAAAGTTTTATTAGTTTGTTGCCAGTTAAAAGTTTTGCATATAAATGCCTTACACATTTTCTTTACACCCATTCACATACAAGTGCGGGCACTTCTCGCTCTACTCTCTAGTCCATACCCCTTCACCATACCAAACTTATTTAGTTATTTTCTTATTTTATTTATCTGTGTGTCCGATGCTTTGTAGGTGTGTGCGTGTCTTGTGGCAACATCTGCTACCCAAGGCTAAGAAGCCAAGTGTGTTGAGTAGAAAAGCCAAGCTGCCTTTTTTTGGACAAGAAAGTATTGGCGTATTACCACAAAATAAAGGAAAACTTGTTGTGAATATTTTATATTATTTTTTTTTTAACTTTGCAATCCAATCTTAACGAAGGAAATTGCATGTGTGTAATATACTATATACATTTGACCTTTGACCAAGTTACTGAAACAAGTGATCGGTTGTTCTGCACAGGTTAAGTGCTGGTCAGAAAACACGAGTTAACAAGTTTTACTCCACTCCCTGTCTACAAAATGCATAGTTTTCCATGCCCGGAGTAAGCAGCTGTCGTCTTTTTATGCCTTTGACTGGAATTGTTTAATGACTAAAAAACTGTGCATCACCCGCCAAACTATTCCAAGTTAAATTAACAAAGCAAAAGTTTTGGAAATGCACCACCAGCACACTGACAAATTTGCTCCTAGTTAAAGAATATACACGAATATATACATACTCCTATGTACATACATATGTATGTACAAAAGTACACAAAAATAACGTTCGAAAGCAGTTAAAGCAAAGTAAATTAATACGAGAAAAATAAAATAAAATTATGCAAATATGTGAGAGAACATTACTTTACTACATACCCGTGTCTATCTCTGACTCTATTGTGATAACTGTGAGGTAATCGATATCGAGTCATTACCGACAAAATAAGTAATAACATACAAATTTTTCAGTAGAAGGTTTTATATCCTAATTTTCTACAAAATTATGCTACGCATTTTATCAATATTGTTTTATAATCGCAACTGTATACATTAAATTTTATGAAAACATATACAAACAAATCATTTAAAACTACAGAAATTCCCGAAATTTGCCGATTTATTTTTCGTTTATTTTCAAAAAAAAAATTTGCGAAAACGTATAATAACTCAACAAAACTTCAGCAAAATTTCGAACTTGCAAAATAAGTTTCCAAAAATTTTGAGTATGCAGTTTTTTAGCCAATTAAATTTAAATTGAATTAAGTGAAAGATTTCATTGGCAAAAAATTACCTTTTTTTTCGTTGGGTCTTCTTTCATACAAAAGCAAATTTCGTGCATTTGTTACATATTTGGAAACAAATGCGAAGAAAAACTGTCAAAAATCAACGCTACGCTACTTTAAACTTAAATTTTATCACACTTAAATTAAAATATTTTCAAAAAAGTTCGAATTTTTTATTAACATTTGTTAAAAAAACTAAAAATTTCATTGTTGTTATATGTAAGTATTTCATAGGTTTAGTTAATTGTTTCAATTTATTGCATTTAAACTTAATTGAACATAGATCATATAGTAACACATGTGAAAAGATGAGTATTTTATTTAGGAAAATCTCATTAGGTTACTCATACGCACTGGCGAACGGAATACTGCAATACTTTGACTTCAGAATGTTTTAGAAATGGTTATGCTAAGCTTAAAAATGGTGTTTATGTTAAAAACTTCCATCCAAATTGTTTAACAGCCCTTGGGAACAATACTGAAACCAGAATTGAGTGAGACCAGCGGAAAGAGTGACCTTTTACTCAAGTTCACCTAATTAGTTACCATATTTTATGATATTAGTGCTTAAAAGAACAACTTGGAGATATTAAAAAGGTGCAACATAACCTTTAATTTTCTTCTTCTTAAAGTAATACTTTTTTTTTTTTTTTTTAAAAGATTTCCTTTATTTACAATCTGTCCGAGGACAATAAGCAAATTGTATAATACTACAATAAGTTAACCTAAGTTGCTATACTCCAGCGAGTACAGAACTAATATACAAAAGTGCTTGTGAGGTATATGTACATACTTATAAACAACTTATTTTCTATATGGCAAATCTAATATATGAAGCCGCTTAAGACGGTTAATTTCGTTTGAGTCATCTAATAGGGCTATTGCAACTGGGTTAGTATGATAACTCAATCTATTAAAGTAATTGCTACTGAATCTATTGATTTCATTTTTAACTAAAGCTAAACCTGTATCATTGATGATTGTTTTGTTTGACACAAACCAGGGTGCATTTAAAATTTTCCTAAGTGCAATATTTTGAAATCTTTCGAGAATTTCGATGTTTGAAGTACTTGCTGTGCCCCGCAGCTGGATGCCGTACGTCCAAATAGGTTTAAGCATAGTTTTGTAAAGTAGTAATTTGTTTTCTGTACTTAGTTCTGATTTTTCCCCTAAAAGCCAATACATTCTTTTAAGCTTAAGATTTAATTGTTTTCTTTTAGTTTTAATGTGCAATTTCCAGGTCAGTCTTCTGTCCAGATATAAGCCTAGGTACTTAACGTAGCTATTAGATGGTATTTCAGAATTATTTAGAAAAATACTTGGACAATTACCGTTTCTCAAGGTGAAGGTGACGTGCACGGATTTGTCTGTGTTCACTACAATATTCCACTTTTTGAGCCAAACATCAATACTTCTAACCACTTCTTGTACCATAGTCGAAGCTTCAATTGCACAAGGGCTGCATGCTAAGATTGCTGTGTCATCTGCATATGTGGCAGTTAGTACGTTATCTATCAAAGGCATATCACTTGTGTATACTGTATACAAAACTGGGCCTAGCACGCTACCTTGTGGGATTCCTGCTTTAATTCTGTAAATATTTGATCGCTCTTCCCGAACTTTGACGTAGAAAAATCTATCATTCAGATAAGATTTAAGCAGTAGAAAAAATGGAGCAGGTAATAGTTTTTTGAGTTTGTACATGAGCCCAGTGTGCCAAACACGATCAAAAGCCTGTTTAATATCGAGAAAAACAGCAGAGCAGTACTGTTTAGATTCTAATGCATTTCGAATAGTATTAACAATACGATGGCATTGCTCTGGTGTTCCGTGATTTTGACGAAAACCGAACTGGTGTTCGGGGATGATAGATCGTTTTTCTAGCTCAGGCAGTAGTCTTCCAAGAAGTATTTTTTCAAATACTTTGGAGAGCGTTGGTAATAAACTTATTGGCCTATACGACTTCATTTCAGCTTCTGGCTTGTTCGGTTTTTGTATCATAATAATTTCTGAGCACTTCCATTGGAGAGGAAAGTGTTGTAAACGAAGTATTGCGTTGAATAGAAGTGTTATATATTTGAGTGTTGTGTCTGGCAAGGATTTTAAAACTTTTGCATTAATTTGATCATAGCCGGGTGCTTTATTGTTGTTGAGTGTCATTATTTGGTTAGCGATTTCGTGTGAATGGAAAGGTTTGATGGGCAAATCCATTTGACAGGGACTAACTAAGAATTCGTTTATTTCATCATTGTCTGTTGCAGTACAAAGATTAAAAGGCTGGACAATTTTCGTTAAGTGCATAGAGAATGCATCAGCTTTTGAAAGGTCAGAGCGACACCATTCACCATTTAAGTTTTTGATCAGGGAATTTTTGAGGGTTGGGCGTTTAATATATTTGGTGGCTTTCCACAATGAGAAATCATCATTTTTTGTGCCTAAGATTTTAAGTAATTTTGTATACAATCGTTTTTAAATTCAAATAAGCGTTGTTTAAGCTCTTTGGTTATTGTATTGAGGGCGGTTTTATCATGTCGATTCCTGCTGATTTGCCACCTTTTTCTTAAAATTCTTTTTGTTTGTATTAGTTTTCTGATCTCCACTGTGATTATAATGCTGCTATTTTGGTTTAGCTCCTCCCTACTTTCAGGGGTCGACAAGATTGCCGCTTCGTGAATCGCTTTATTAAAATTTTCAACAGCTTCATCTAGTTCTTCAAATGTTTTGAGACTAATATTTAGTTTCAAGTTAGCGTTTTGTTCTAGCTCTTTTTGAAAAAGGTTGACATTTGTAGATTTGGAAAAAATTCCTCTTTTTTTAGCATAGGAGTGCATGAAATTATTGTAGTTTAATATTATAGGCGAATGATCAGAGCTAAGATCATTTGAGTCAAAGATTGCAAGGCAGTTCATAGGAATACCATTAATTACAAAAAAGTCAAGCAGATCTGGAGTTTTATTAATATCAGATGGCCAGTAAGTTGGTTTACCAGTAGATAAGGTAACCAATTTTTTGGTTCGTATGCACTTGTAGAGTTCTTTGCCTTTTGGATTCGCCAGCCTTGAACCCCACCAAGGATGTTTTGCATTCAGGTCACCTCCTGCAATAAACTTTGTTCCTAGAGCTTCAAAAAAGTTAATAAAAGTATGACACTTGACTGCAAATCGTGGGGGAAAGTACAATGAAGAAATAGCTATCTCAGTGTCATCATGTTCAACTTTGATTATTGCAGCTTGAAGATATTTTTCCCTGACGGGATCAAGTACAGTGTATTTTATACTAGATTTAATAATAATAGCTGACCCTGCGTGAGCTTTTTCGTCTGGATGATTGGCACAAATAATTGCAGAAAGATTTGGACGTTAAGTGAGTTTCTGAGACCAGTGCAATATCAATACATGAGTTTTTGAGGAATTGTTCTAATTCTAATAAGTGATTGGAAATACCATTGGCATTCCAGGCAACAATTCTAGTACCTATTTGCATAATTTGTTAATTAACATTGACATCATATTCATTAAGGTGTTTGTAAGTTCGACCTGTTTATTCATTAGAATTTCTAACTTTTTGAAAACATTTTCTTGAGATTGATGATCTGAATTTTCTCTTACTGCTTGTGCATAAGACATGTTTCCATTAGTAGTGTTTTGACTGGAACTATTGGGAAAAGGGTTATTTTCTGCTATAGATTGGCTATTATTTCTTTTACTTTGCATGATATTATTTTTTTTATTAATTAGTTCTTTATAAATCTGGCAGCCCTTATAATTCGTGGTGTGATTTTGTAGGCAGTGGATACACCGAGGCGGCATTTCTAATGTTTTTTTACAGTCTTTTTTAACACATCGGAATCCTTTTTTGCAATAGTTTTGGGTATGCCCATATTGTTGACAGCGGTAACATTGCACTATATCATTAAATTTTCTGGGTGGCTCGACATTAACCACAGCATTGTTGAGATATTTCATATCATAAATGGATTTATTATTTTGGTCAGGCTCTAAATCCACAAAAAATATCGGCAATTGCTCCTTTGTTATTCTACTTCTCACGTTTATAATATTTCGAACTTTGTGTCCATGTTGAGTTAATTCACTTTCAATGTCGCTAGTTGGCGTTGATTGATGCAAATTTTTAATTACCACCCTATAGGCTCTTTGTTGTTTTATCTGATATGAGTGATACATTGTGTTTGTTTTATTCAAGAATTCAATTATTTTTCTATATGATTCTATTGTAGTTGTAATCACTCTAATTTGTCCATCTCTAAGAGATTTATAAGCAAATTCAGACACTGCAATGAGTTCTTTGAAACTTTCAATCATTTTGGTTATATTTGTAACGTTAGGGATAAAAATTGGTGGTGGTTTAGGAGTTTTATCTTCTTTAGAGGTTTTAGGATTCTTATCTTCCACAGATTCATCCTGTAGTATATCAAATTGATTTTCGCTTATAGTTTCATTTGAAAACCGCTTGGCTTTTGGGTTATCACCATTAGGTGAGAGCATTAGTTTTCTCTTGGCTGTGGTTGTGCCGACAACCTGCCAGCTGATAGTACTCATAATTAGTTCAGCAATGTACACTTGTTTTTGTAATTAACACTCACAGTATGTTGTTTAATATTTACTATATTTACTAAGTTCTTAGCTATTAAAAATAGCAAGACTTTACGATCGCAGGTAGTCAGGCCTGTTTTGTTCAATAATATGTGTATTTTACTTGCACAAATTGTTGTTGCCAATAACGGCGCTTTGTTTACAAAAGTTAACAATTAACAATCAACTAAGTATCACGTCCGCACTCGATCAATGCTGATTAGCGACTCGATTCACTAAGATGACTTAAAGTAATACTTAAAAACAAAACATTCTATTAAAAATCCTACTAGTTTTCTTGTTTGAAAAAAAATCACATCTTATTGTATGTACAAAACATAACATAATAATAAATAATTAAAAAATAACAATCAGCACAATTATTATTTTTTAAATTAAAAGCACCGAACTATTTGCTAGGTTTCTGTTACAATAAACAATAAAAAATGGCGTTCAATGATTGGCAAAGAACAACTTTATTGAGCTCGAGGCCACTACTACTATCATTAAAACTGTTGGTGTTTTTCTAAATAAAATCTTTCCGAAACTGTCACTAAGCTCAATAAAATTGTCAAATATTAATAAAAATGTTCGTTAAGTTTGCACGATAAGCAGCATAATACATCGAAATACATACTTCTCTCTACCTCTGATATTGAGTACGTTTGAATAGGCTCAGTTTCATTTGAGTTTTGTTCAGAAATTAGACTATACATTTTATTAAGGTATTGAAACTTTGATTTTTTCTTAAAATATTGTAAATTTTTTCTTTTACAGAATCACAGTCACATTTATCAATAGTTCCTTTAACTTCTTTGACTATGTAAATTTAATTTAACATAATTAAATTACATTTTTAAAGTCGCTGGATGGCCTCAGTTAAATACGAAAAGTTTGATTTTAAAGTTGCAAATGGATAACTTTCACAGATTGTGAATCTTCTGAATCCAACATATTAGTTGAGAGGTCCATATATTCCTTATAATCAAACAAATATGCGGGTATTTTTAACAAGTATCAATATACTCGTAGCAGCTTAAAGCGGACAATGATAGACTGTTCGAGAAACATCAAACACCGTGTTTTTCTCTTTTTACCGTAAGGCTCTTACGAGGTGCAAGTATCAAATATTTATTGACGGTGTAGCATAAAATCTTGTTGGATTGTGATACGGATCGCTAATTATTTATAAATTTTGAAATATGGATACCGGGGATCCATACAATTCGTCAGTACAACTTTGATAATGCGAACATCGAAAACGTAAGCGTTCAAATTTCTTTCCACAGGTGTAAAAATTAATGGTAATATAAACTTTTATTTTGGTTGGAATTTTAGATTCAAATGACGCATTTATAACGAAATATGCAAAAATATGCATTTCTTGTTAAATATGCAAAAATAAAAATAATATTTTGGCGCTATATAGAGCTCAGTATTTGGCGGAGCTTCTCATGCCATTTTTGGTGTGCGTTTTTATATTCTACCACAAATGGAGGGTCCTACTATTTTGTGCCGATTCCGAACGGCAGTTGTATTTATGAGAAGCATTTTCTTGGCAGAAATACTCTCGGAGGTTTTCCATTGTCTGCCGAGGGGTGGTCGCTATTAGAAAAAAAACTTTTTCTATGATTAAGATTTAACTTGCCCTCCTTGCTGAGATTCGAACCTCGAACACAGCGGCATGTCGAGTTATACCACGCACCGCTAGCCAGTGGCCACATTAGTATTCAATTTATTTCACTATTTAAGGTTTCATAAACAACATGCATTGGAATAGTTTTGGTTGCCCTGGTAATAAGTTTATTAGATCAACATGAAAACTTCAGCAGTTTTTGCTGAAATAATTAATATCGGTTTTCACAATGGCATACATATTAAACAAAAATACATACATATGTACATATAGTATATATTATAACCAGTTTTCTTTGGAAATCATTTACATTAGCATTTTCATGACGCTTTTTCTAAATAAAACGCAACGTTTTTGTGTGCATTTAAACATTTTATACTTTTCTGTCGCCAAAATAATTTATTTAATTCTTTATTTTGAGATTTTAACTATTGTTTTGCAAACAACATACACTCAATATCTTATTCTGTACAATTAGAAAACGCACTGATTTTATTGATAATTTACACATTTTGCCTCTGGCATCTCACTATTTTAATAGTCAGCTGATAATAGGGGGACTCATTAGGTTTAGTTGTCAGCATGAAAAACAAGATGACTCCCTCTATTTTGCCAGTATTTGAGAGAGTTTCGTATTTGAAAAGTACCTACAACTAAATTTGCATTTTTTCACAGAGGAGCAACAGAAATTCAATCATTACTGATTGAGAAGATTAAAGATTTTATTTATTTTATGCTCTGATCTGCAATTCCATTTTTTTTCCTTCTTATAATTTTCAGATAATAACTGTAGCGTATATTTGAGTGTACTTACTATTGGCAGCTCCATACATTTCAGAACGTTTACATGCTATTTGTTTTGGGGGCAACATGATGTGTGTACTCGTAATACATATCTATACAAAACCTCATACTGCTGGAGAACCAATTTTAATCACCAACAAAAGTAATTAGGACGAAATTCTAATTAAAGGTTTGAACATACATATGCACATGTAGATAGACATACAAACATACGAGAACACAAAATGCTGCTAATTTTTTTAATTTAACACAATTGGTCAATTCATGCCTTTTATGGTTTTTATGGTATTCCTGAAGAGTGTTTAGTCTTGCAAATGTTGCTAAAATCTATAAACGTTTGTATGTCTATAACCAGCATGTTAATGTGTGCATATTTTGGCTTGAATAAAACGAATCACCAGAAAAGCGGTTACCAGAACTTTCACAAACAACAACAAAAAATGCACACTTATTTGGCACCATATGTATCTATGTGTATATTTAGATAAATGTATGTAATGATGTGTAGCAACCCTGCAAAAGATTGTGCGGCTAATCTCTAAAGAGAATATTACGGGATTAGTCTCTATCGGGTACAACTGGGCATTGACTTGTTGCAAACGGACATAATTGTAGATTAGGCCCGTATTTAGTTCATTTTGGGTATAATAAACGATGCATTGATATATGGACGCATTTAGGCAACAGAATTTTAAGCGCGTCGTTGGCATGTAAGCAGAGCATTCGCTTTGCAACCCTCGAGATGCCAGTCCCAATCTCGAACGAAGCAATGACTTTTATTTTCCGTTTAATAAACAGACTGGTCGTCATTTATACTCATTCGGGTATAAAATCGAACAATTAGTACATTTATAGGACATGCTCGAACAAAACGAAGCAGTTTATTCCATATAAAGGCTTGTATTAGTCACCTGGTTCCTTGCGACTATTTCGGGACTCATCCTAGACTAATCGCATTTTTTGCAGGGTATTTCAGTGCAAATACATGTATGCTAATACATATGTATGTATATAGCTTAAATAACTGGAACATATACATATTCATTTAAGCTGTAATTTGTTGTCATTTATGGCACATAAATATTGCTGCAATTGGTTTGCTTTGATTTTATTATTCTGTCCATTAGGAAATTACGCGGAAATACCGAAAAGCCAAAACATAAAATCAAAGGACACTTACCATTTTCCACATAGTACGTGTGTAAACTTGTATGTACTTATGCATATGTACGTATGTAGTTATATATCTATGCTGGCATACGTAACTTGTTTACACTTTTGCAATTATCGTTAGTTTGTTTTTGTCTGGACATCGTCCGCTCCATGTCATGGCATTCATATTGTAGATATTGCCGGAAATTGAAACGCAAATGACAAACCATTTCATCAGCAATTTTCTGGCAATTCCCGATTTTACATGCATACGCACAAATGAACGTACGTGTGTAGTTCTACTAAAAGGCATGTTTATATATTTACGTACATATTAACGTATATAACACTCAGGTAATTGTATTATCTTTATATTAGCGCCGCGCACTACGCGCTTAATCCTAATTTGAACTGCTGACTTTCAATTTGGAAAATTATTATATTTTACTTAAAATATTTTTCTGTTTAGAAGTAATATTATATGTTATAGTTTTTTATTTCACGATATGCTTTCACACTCAGCAAATTGTCATGATATATTTATTAATTTTTCATTATTAAAACTTGTCCCAAAAGTGATACTTTTTATTTCGCTTTATAATTCTTAAATATGCCAAACTCAGATAATCATCCCATTTACTCCACTTTGCAACTAATCTCTTTGCAAGAATATTTCACTTTTCATCATGCCGTTTCAGAATAGCTTGAGCAGCGCCAGTTGTTGTATTTATTCCCCTTCGGTACACCAACTTCCTTACCTTACGATTTATAATCTTCACTCCGTGCTCGATTTTCACATGACCATCCAGCAACGAGTTCACCCATTATGGCTATTCACGTCATTGCCAATCACAAAAGTCCAAACAGACAACTAAAATTCATATTTGTTAAGATGTGTGTGTGTGTAAATTTGTTAGTGCTCTTGCCCAATATTGCGCTACTATCAAACATTCCGTATACACATTTCAATTCAGCCATCCTGTCGACTAAGTTCAACTCGGCGATTGGATGTTCAAACCAAAACTCAATGTCTGCCGCAACGCGTACACTTTCAGCGTTGATACAAACAGCCATAAATTCGTTTTCGAGCAATACGCTGCGAACACACATGCATCCTTTTATAAAAACATCTTTATATACATAAATACATAGAGATGGCTAATAAAAGTTTGCTTAGTTGAGCTAGATTCGGTAAATATGATGCTGGTCGTATTTCTTCGTTGCGATCTGGCTCGTTGTCCTTTTTCAAAGGAATAGCAGCTACGATTTTCGATCGGGTGAAGTAAACTGACTCAACTAAATATACTATCGTGTACAGTTCGCATCATGGATGCGTTCAAATATTCAGCGGATTTTAAGTACTCGCGACTCTAGAATTTCCAAACGCTTCACACACGGTACTACTGGCTCAATACTTTTGCTGCTGATTTTTGTTGCTTAGCTTTTATGGTTGGGTTTGCTCCTGATTTTGTTAGACCTTCTTGGGACTCGTCCTCTACAGAATAATGTCCAGCCTGGAATCTTCGAAACCAGTTGGAAATAGTCTGTAGCGACGGTGCAATAGTTTCATGTGCACTTTGGCAAAATTTGGAAAACCGACGAGAAACACATAGCAAATTTTTGTTTACGTTGGCGGTGAAATTTCGACTGATCTATTGTTAGAAATACTGCATTTTCTAGTTTATATTTTAACCTGGAGTTTAGAATGAGGTAAGTTGAAATGGTTTGTTATCTTGGTTTAAAACAAATAAAAAATTTAAGAGTCACCAACTGAGCGAACTTTTTTTAGTCCCCTCATATATTATATGTACAGAAATATAATTTTTGGAGCAATGTACATAAAAATATATGTACGTATGTAAATATTATTTGCAATTTAAAAAAAATTCAATTATTGTTTTCTTATGTTTTTTGAAATATGACGAGCAAGATTTCCGCACAATTGTTCTCATTCGCCGTTTTACGTGTTTTTTCTTTTTAATTTTCATTCATATTTATTTATAGATTTATTTTTTGTCAACGTGTTCACCTTTTCACAGTTTATACTTTAATTTAAGACTAATTAATGCTTACTGGTTTAAAAATTAGACTATAGTCTATATTAGAGACTATAAACTGAATTCTGACTGGAATTCTTGTTTATGAAATTGAGGCAATTTCATTTCGGTTTCTTCAATATTGACATTTAAACGCTATTCCGATTGATAGTTTTTTATGACCAAATTAAAAATTTTAACATAATATCAACTGAAATAAAACATGGAGTTCAATTAATGAAATTTGTGTCCTGTGAAAAAGAAATATTTACAGCGTCATCCCAGCGAAACTAAACAATTTGAAGTGCTTACCCAATAAAATGTGTGTAGATAGACTGGCTCGATAGGTTAATCACTCTTTAATTGATTGTTGTGAGAACTGAGAGCTAACGAAATATTCTCTTAAAAATTATTAGTTAAAAGTACTACTTGAGATTAAGAAAATAAAATAGTTTTCACTTAAAATCTAAATAATAATAATAAAAATAATTTCCCAATACTCAATTCCAACAACATTGATGAAAAAAATAAATGGAGTGCTATGATTAATGCTAAGAAAATCACTAAAGATAAAAAATCAAAATTTTGGAGCAGTTCGTGGACGCATATTTTCTACAAATGTGTGATTTTCCAATGCATATAACAAAAGTAATAAATCAATAAATTCACATCTAACTAAGTTCTATGTTTTTTCGGAAAACTTAGTTCGAAGAAAGTGCATTCGCCTCAGCTAAAGCGAGAAAAGCTCATTTCTAAAGTTCCGTATGATTAAAGCATTTCAAAAGGCATGTTTTGAAAAAGCATTTGAACAGATTTTGGAAGTATCGTTTGTAAATACAATAATTGCTTTGCTGAGTAATTACGAGTAGATGTTTGGTTTTTTTTTCAGTTAAGTAATTTTATATCTTAATATACTTTTGAAACACATTCTCCACTTAAACTATACAAAGTATTATATATGTATATACATTCCATTGGTAAAATAATATATGTAGAACTGAAAATTTTGAATCGAAAAAAAATTATTTATGAAAGCAATCACATGACAGATGTAACGAGACAACAGGTAAATTTTACCCCTTTCTAGGAAACATTAGATAACTATGCAGAATTGATATCGTTGTAACACTTCATGAAAAATGGAAACAAAATTTCTGTGGGAGGGTGCTCACTCTTTTAAGTAACTTGAAATTGGAATTTGCTTTAGGACCAATGAACCTCATGACTTCCAGAGTAGCTCGCATTACCAATTTCAGGTATGTTAATCTATTATGGTAGTTTCTTTGGGTAAAATATATTTTACTGTAAGGAAGCACAAAATGTTGCAAGTTTGCTTGACTGTCAGGTTATTTACATATATCATGCATTATTTTTTGTATCATGAATTATTGAAGAGTATGAAAAATAATGAAAATTGAAAACAATAAAAAGAAATTTTCAAAAATTTACTATATTTGATGCGGTTATAATTTTTAGATTTTGGTTATTAACGTACTGAGCTTAATATAAGTTGTAAAATAAAAAAAGTACGCAAAATGATAAATTGTTGGTTGTAGTTATATGGTATCATGGCCTCAAGAGATGTAGCCTTAGCTTATGGATTCTTCTTTGGTTTATTTTAATTATTATCAAAGCTTTCCACATGCTACAACAAAATGAGATTTGCTGTTACATATTCATTGACAATAATGGCTTGAGTTCCACATATTCCTTTTACTCACTTTTAGGTTACTAGGCAACACTCTAATATAACTTTGGTGCATCAAATTTTTTTTTTCAGTTATTCATTCCCAAAAAAAGTACTTTAATTTATATTTCGTTTTTTTTCCACTTGCTAGAATGTGTATTGTTATTTAAAACACAACAGGGAGGCGTTATATTGAAAAACAACAACAAAATGTAATACAAAAAAAACTGAGATGTGGTAATCGTACACATATGTACATATGTTTGCTTCATGAAATGAGAGACCTTAGACTGTTTCCGCAATATCGCAGATCAGCCTTGTTGTCTAACGGAATCATTTTAAGGGTGCTGCTTAGCAACTATAAAACTTGTATTAAGTTGCAATTATTTTGTTTCAATTAGCTTCAATTTTCTTTAAATATGATACTACTAATAACCAGTACTACGGCAATAACAGCAAAGGAACATTCGCGAATAAATAGTCACAAAAAATTGTATCGGTGAATGAATTCAAACTTTTGTGATTTATTAACTGCATTATAATGTCGAGAAAGTGTCGTACTGATCTTTTTTTTCTTTTTTGTGTTTGTGTTTGTGGTGAACTTGTCATAAAGATTTATCACCAATATTTTGGTTTACATTGTGTCCTATGAAGGCAAAACTTGGTCCCCACATATTTGTTGTATAACTTGTGTAAAGAATTTAACAGATTGGCGAAAACATTCATGTCATATGATGTGGCTATGATTTGGACGGAACCAAAAGATCACGTCTCAGGCTGCTATCATAAAAAATATGGCCGTGCATTCTTAATTTCTCTCTCACATTATTATTTACAATCTGTCGTATGACAAAAAGTAAATGAAATTGCAATTTTTCCTATTAAATTCATTAAAGACAATTTGAAGTTTAAGATTTGTACTCAATGTTAGAATTCGCTTAGTTTAGTATTTTACTTTACCATTTAATCAATGTACTTAAACTTAGGATCTAAATGGTAAGCGTGTGGGGAAGCAGACTTTGCAGACGGCCATTCTTTTCACTGTCCAGTTAGCTGATGGAGTTTCTGAATTTCGCCCTTTACCAAAGGTATTTTATAGTCTTTGTGTAAGCGAATATTTGTGATGTACCACGAAGCGTTTTGCAATCAGCTTGAGAGTTTTTGACTGATAAATTTTTGCTTAATGAAAGAAAATTCATCGCCTACTGATTATTTTAAATTTTACAATCATAACAGCGATGTAGAGCAAAATTTGTTCACCAAATTTTATGACCATACCATTTTACCATTATTGAGATACAGGGATTTTATCATAAGTAGGCGTGGCAACGCCCATTTTTCAAAATTTCTTTCTTTAAAATCGTTGTAATTATCAATATTCACTCAATTTATTCTAATAAATACGGAAAAAACGAAGTTGACCATTTTCTGTACCAACCTACCCTGTCCAAAGAACAATCTATGTACCAAGTTTCATTGAGATATCTCAACTTTTACTCAAGTTATTGTAACCACGAACCGACGGATGGACGGACAGACGGACGGACAGTCAAGGCTAAATCGATTCCTCTTTTCATTCTGATCATTTTTGTATATATATATGTAAGTCTATATCTATCTCGATTATGTTTGGCTGTTACAAAAAACCGTTATGCGAACAAAGTTATAATACCCTTGTGTAAAAGTACGCTCGGGTATAAAAATAACTAAACAGTACGTGTGGCACGATAAAGTTGAAATTTTGCTTACCAGTGAAATCTGGCATCAACACAAGTTCAATGACGATTTATTACGAGTATATGTTTCAAATTGGCTTCAAAATGTTACCAATGTTCGAACCTTACGATAGCTTTAAGTGCACAATACCTTACAAAAGATTTTGAATATATTGCAAAGAATTAAAAATAAATAGTTATGACCGAACAATAACAAATAAAATGATTTACACCTATGTAATTTACTTGAAAAAGACAAGTAGGTTTTTTCCATAATTACGAGTATAACAGCAACTGGTAAGCGATAAAAACCAAAACAAAAAGAAAATAAAAAAAATAAAATTGATCTAAAGATTTATGATTGCATTCATTTAGGAATAGGTAAATAGATTTCTTCATTACAATTTCATTTATTAAACATCTTCAATACTAACTTTTCTAGTTGCAATTGAGTAAATAAACATTTCCGATTTACGTTTTACTGTTTGTCCACTAATTCCCTCAATCAATTGTTATAGCTTGGATTTGCGTTAAAGTATTTGCTACAGAGATTGAATTCAATTCCCTTAACAACTTTGCTGCAAGGAAGCATTCATTCTACCATCTTCAATGTTTAATTATAACGTTCGGCTAACTTTTCCCACATTTTCGATTCATTGCTACATAAAATTTAATCATAGTAAGATTTTCATTTAAAATACAATTTCGTTTCTTACTTCCATACAACGAAATTTTATACAATTCCATTGGGTATTAAAAACTTTACCAACGCCTTTAGGTGTGGAGCTGGTGAAATATTTACTCGCAAAGCTTTTTGCTTTTATTTCATTTTACAGGCTGTGTTAACTTTCTACTTATTGTTGTTTAGTAGGCAGTTAGACGGCATTCATCTTCTTCCAATTTAATGAAAGATTTAAAAGTTTGTAATATTATTACTTACTTTTCAATTTTAACAATCCATGCAATCATTTCATTTAGTTTGTGGGGTACTTTTGGATACCTGCACTTAATTTTACTCATCTACTAGATGGCCGCTTAAATCGATCGTGCGGCAGTGCGTGCTGTAACTGGGCATGCTACTAATTGCCGTTCAAATCTCAGCTGGCCATTATTTTTTAAATAAATAAATACATATTAAATAAGGGTCTAATATAGTAAAAAATTCATTTTTAGTTTTTTTTTCGCAGACGTCAAAGCTTTTTTAAACGTGTCTGAAAAAAATGCATCGACTTTAAGTTATAATGCATCGATAAAAGCAGCTTATAATTGAAGTCAAGGAAACTTAAATAAATTATTTTTCTTTAAATCTTTACAAAAAAAATTTTTTTTTTAGTTTTTAAAAGTTTTTTTTTATTTTAGGGCAAGATTTAAATTTATTTTAATTCTTCACCTTTTCTCCTTATTAAGAAGATTTACCATATCTCAGTTCTATGTTGTAAAAAGAAAACATTGTTTTTTTAAATAACTAATGAAAACTTTAAAGATTATTAATAAGCATTTTCAAAACTATTTCGCCATTTTAATAAAAAAAAAGATTTGATTGTTTCCCTTTTATTCTGTTATTCAATATTCCTCGGATTTTTTTTAATTGTCCATAATTTTAATTTCAAAGTATTTTTTGGCCCTGAGTGTCGCACTGTGTTATATGCGAAATAAATTTTGTATAGGATAAGTAAAGAGTTCGACTTTTAATTTTGACGTTGAAATGTCTTACTTTTTTATAAATTATTAGTATTATCAAGAGCAGCACAAAGTACATTAATATTTATAACGCATACAAACAATGATTTAAAATGTATTATTGCGTTTTTTATAATACAAAACTTATAAATGTTATATTCTATTTTTCATTTAGTTAAAATTTTTTTTAATAATTTCATATATTTCCAGGAATTCACTGAGAAAAGTAAAATTTAGCAAGATCGAAATAAAAAACGAAAGCTGCATACCTGCTGATGTATACTTAGCAAGTAAAAACGGGTTCACAAAATCTACTAAGATGCACTCATTAATCTTAGCGGAGTACTTAAACAATATTTAACAAATAAACTTTCTTTTGATGCAATAATTTTTAATATTCGTAATTGAATCAATTTGTTTCAATGCACAAACAACTCTGTAAATGCTATGTCAAAAATGCTCATCCATGCTTTATTATTTATACAACTTACCCATCGACGATTGTCAACTTCATGACAAGAGTAGAATATTTTCGTCATAATTGTTTCTAGAAAAAAAAGCAAAACGTTATCATATATGTACATATGTATATCAGCGTACAAAAAGACATTCTTTCACTTTGTTCATTAAGTTTTAAAAAAAGTTTCACTTCATTTTTAACAAACCCTTCCATCTCACTTACCAACATTTTGCGTTATCAACCTTTTTCCACATTCACCGTAATGCAAAACCTGCGTAATCAGCATTATCACATTCAACAAAATTTGTTTACGCTTACTGAGCTCAACAATTTTTGCCGAGTTAAACCTTAGCCATCGTCGCTTTGGCATACTTTTAGATGGTTTACCAACAAAATTATCTTCTGGCTTTGTTGCTTCATTAAATCTTTCAGAGGAATACCGCACACACATACATACACACACAACGCATAGCTCGTTTAATAGATGCCCAAGCGTTATCCTTTCGCTGCAAAACTTTGTCCTTGTTTGTTAACTCGTTGTACCCCGCCAATTGTGGGGCGATATGGCGACCTAAGCCGCCTCAAGCAAGTTGGTCTTGCAGTATTATCAATGTATGTAAAAAGTACGCAAAAAAATTTCAATGTGACAGCTCAGAAGAACATACATACTTGCTTGCATACCTTTGTAGGCAGATACTTACATACACGCGTACATATGTACATACATATTTAGTTGTTAAAATGTAAGATATTGTACTCCAAGCCTTGTTATCCTCCAGCAGTTAGTTCCCCTCAAACTTCATAATGCTCTTGCAATCTGTCACAACTCCTTATGTTCTACTCGTATTTAGTCCTACAAAACGCATTATTCCATCTGCCTGGCTGGTTGCTTGTCCATTGAGCTTTTCTTTCTACAACTCTTCTCCACATTTCAACTCAGATTTTCCCCAACGGGCAAATTCTGATAAGTATTTCGCTGTTTTTTTTTTTTGTTGGTTTGTTTGTTTTCGTACATTTTTGCTGTGGCGGTTAACTTTGTATCATTTTTACCACGTTCTCCTTATGCTGCGTAGTTTGCTTTAATCAATAGAAAGTAACGAAACAAAATGCAGAAAAAAATTTTCTTCGTTGATAAATATGTATGTTGTAGGCATTTTCTTGGTTGGTTGGTTTTTGGTCACTGACGTTTAAAGTGAACTTCTAAGAATTGTAGGTATTTAAAAAAAGTATAGAGAAAAAATTGTTTAACTCCCTGAAGTTCAATAAAACGTCAATATATTTAGTTTCGAACCAAAAGTGGATACCAATGTTAACCCCCCGTCAAACACATATTCTGAAACCTTCGAACAAACACATATGCCTGGTCAGAATCCTATACGTTTTCATGCATTTGTATGGCAAAAAGGGTACCGTAACTTTGAATTTCTAAGTATGTTTGTAAAATAATTTTTATTTTTTATTATTATTTTTTATTCATTTTGTGGAATGCATGAAAAACAAGTATAATCAACTTAAGAATGTTGTTGGCACACAGGATTAGTGCATTTGGTGCAGTAAAAACGTGTCTTCCTACACAGCTTTTCGTCTTGCGTGACACAAATTCTGCAATATTTTCTGGAACTCAGTGTACTAGGTCCGCTTTGTTGGTTAGGCAGCATGTTGCTGGGAATATTCAACGGCCTTCCAAAGAAAGATTTAATGGCCAAGCGTGTTCAAGAACAATCGTCGCTCTCTTTTCTGGTTCCTTCTATAATTTCATTGCATATGATGTAAGCGGCTAATCCCATGACGTCTATCATGTTGCAAAAAAATGCTAATGGCCTACGTCGTCTGGTTGGCTGTTTCGTGGAGTAATGCGTTACCATTTGGTCCATTGTATCAACGCCGGCCTTTGTTGAATTGTAAAATAATATAGCTTCCGGTTTTTTTACTACGCCTTCAACTTTCTTGGTGTAGTGCACAGTGGATAGTAGATTTACTGTTTTTGTTTTTCTTTGGAACGTAGCTGCACAGTGATACAAGGTTATCATAGAAACCGAACACAGATGAAAGCACTGACCGTTTGCTGTCTTTTTTCACTTCTTTGGAAAGACACCTTTTGTTGGATCTAATGGTGAAAACGTATGCTAGTCCAATCGACGAAAGACGTTTAGCTGCGTCTAATGTTGTAAAGAAGTTATCAGTAATGCGTGTAAATTTTTCTCCATATAGATTTGTTTGTGTTACGATGATGAACGTAATATTCGGTGAAAAAAAAAAGCTTGAACACCTCAAGCGGAGTGGTCAGGTTTGTTTTTGGTCCACCTCTGAAACGCATGATGTTGTGCTGGCGGAATCTCACTGTATCGGGTTCAGCTGTACTCCACTTGGTATCATATTTTCCAAGCAAAAAACCGTCTGCAGCTTGAGTTGGTGCATTCTCACTTCAATTTCCAATTCGTATTCAATATCCGAGGCGTCATCTTCGGGCGCAAAATCTGTGTTTTCAACGCTTTGGTCTTCAAATAAATCTAGTTATTCGTCTGCTTCTGTGTGAAATCACGCTCTAACGCTGAGGATCGTTGTTGTTGGAAATTATCAGTAAGCCTGCCTGTACGCAAGCGTGTATTGTACACAAATTATAAATCCTCTGCCATATTAATGATAATAATTTCACTTTAATTTCCGCACAAAAAATTTATATTTCGGACAACAATTAACTAACTGAACTCAAAACCAAAATCACAAACGAAAGAAAGAAATAAGAGAAAAAATAACACAGAAACTACCTGAATTCACAGAAAAACAACCCAAAATATAAAAAAAAACAAGTTTGACAACAAAATACCTGGAAACAACAATCTACATTGTATTTGCAGAAAAATAACCCAAAATGTGTATAATAATAATTTATTTCATACAAATTGTATAGGGGTCTGGCCAGGCATACATATGTGTTTGTTCGAGGTGGGACGTTTTTCTTTTGCAGTTTTCGTCGTGTTGGAACTATCGTTTTAAATTTTTTCACAGATGGAAAGCGGCGGCTACCGGAAAATACAGGTATCTACCTAAACTAGAAGTATGTTAAATTACGCATAAAAATGAAGTATGCCTGGCCAGAACCATGTGTTTGACGGGGTGTTAACTTGTGCAACTTAGTTGGACTTAAGCATTTTTGTAATTTTTTATTTTTTTTTTTCAAACAAAATTACAACTAATACATTTAGCACTAGCAGCAAGGCTCTCAGTCTTAAGTATCTTACTGTTGTTGCGCGAGTTACACATTTTCATCTAATTTGGTTTAGATTTGGGTATTATTTCATATATATTTGATGAATGTGTTTTTGTTTAAAGTAAATTATTTAAGGCACAAATTATTAAACATTAAAAAATTATAAACTAACAAGTAAGAAATACTAAATTCTTTGTTTCAAATCCCAGCTAGTATTAAACTTTACGCAATTTCTTCCAATAAATACTGAAAAACGAAGTTTTTTGCATTTTTCAAATTTTCCGTTATTTGGAAGTTGGGCGTGGTTATGGTCTGATTTCAAAAGTTTTTGACTGTGATGCTAGTGATATCATGGACAATATGTTCACCAAATTTTGTGACGATACCTTACACCGTTATTGAGACACAGACATTTTTTCATAAGTGGGCGTGGCGACACCCATTTTTCAAAATTACATAAATACCTAATTTCTTAGTTCACAATCGCTCCAAATACCAAATTTCACTTAATTTGCTTTAATGGATACCGAAAAATCGGAGTTGTTGTATTTTTCAAAAACTTTCGTTATATGGGAGGTGGGCGTGGTTATTAACCGATCTTGACAATTTTCAATACCATCCTACCCTGTCCAAAGAGCAATCTATGTTCCAAATTTGATTAAGATATCTCAATTTTTACTCAAGTTATTGAAACGACGGACAGACAGTCAGCGCTAAATCAATTTCTCTTTTCATTCTGATAATTTTAGTATATCTATGTTTATATCAATATCGATTATTTTTTGCTGTTACAAACAACCGTTATGCGATCAAAGTTATAATACCCTTGTGTACAAGTACGCTCGGGTATAAAAAAAAGCCATTACAAGTATTCAATTCACATTGTCTTCAATTTTCAAAATATAGACAATTTTTCTTCTTATGTGAATACTTAACAAAAATTACATTTTAAATTTTTATGGACTTGAACAATGAGAGATTAAGACCCACATTAAAATTTCCGTTATAAGGTAATTGATCCCAGTGATTGATCAGCTAAGACAAAATCGGGAATGAAAACTTTTTGTCTTAATCACATTATTCATATTGATTAATTAATAAAATTTCATGGAATATTCATGTTTCTTGAATTATAAAGTGCTACAGTGTTTTATTCCAGTGATTGATATACTTGTCCCAGTAATTGATCATGCCATATCCTAGTAATCGATCAACTTGCATAACTAGTAATAATCAGTGTACTATATCGTTATTGCAGTTAGTTGCAACAAATTTCGACGAATTTTAAGTATTCAGAAGTGTAGTTTATGTAAAACCACGTTTGAAACTTTGATGAACCATGTATATTTATAACCTTTTGACATATGATTGATTTTAATAATCAAACATATATTCTCTGTCAAGCCGACAAATATTTTAAAATTATAATGTGATTGATGAGCAAAAATTGATATACCATATTAGAAAAAACAAATGATTTGAAAATGTTCGGAAACGAAATTACCAATTTTCTTGTTATATTCGAAACGCGATTCGGAAACTTTTCACTTTGGGTGTGGAAAAACATGAAGCATCGACATTTTTTTCAGAATTCCACTTGCGTCTTCGCTACTGTGGTTCGCCGTTATTTTCATTATTTTCATCATCAATAAGCTTTTATTTTCTGCTTTCAAACTCTTTGTTCTGAGTTTCATTTTGCATTGTTTTTAGTTGCGATTTCAATCACTGGGAATGGTTGTCACTTGGAGTGTCCGTGTGATAGTTATATGCATTTATTTAAAGATAACAGCTTTCATCTATTACTAATTCACGGCTGACTGTTCGTTAGAACACGAAAACCCGTTATGTAACTAGCTGGAACACATAAAACCGTTAGTCATACTCCGAAACACACGCAAATTGCTGTCGGTATGTTAGCGGCCTGACCTTCTAAAGTATATTGCTTATAACTTATTTTTTTTGTCAAAACGGCTTGTATATGTAAACATGTACTCGTAAACGTAGGCAACGTTCAAAAAATTGTTTTCGATCAGAAAAAATTACTTAATTTGAAAATGTGCAATCTTATTCCATCTATGTATATCAAGCACTGCGACATTTACCTTACTTCGCAAATGCGTGCTTATAATGTTTGTGTTAATAACCATTCATGGCTTACGACTGACCTCATGCGAGTACATGCAAGAACCACTTTGTCACAGTCCGAACTAAATGCCTACATTCCTTAAATTCGCTCGGCAAATGCAGCTGGCATTGTAAAATGTCAGAGTGCGGAGAAAACGTTAAGAGGTCAACTTGTCACAAATGTGGAAGCAGTAATTTACCTAAATCATAAATAAAGAACGAACTTTTGGAAAAAGATCAACTCGTAAATACTGAAGGAGTTGTAACTGATCCCAGCACTTTCTAATCGACATTTATGTATTTGCTTTCTATGTCTACCATAAATCTTTTCCATGCTAAATTTAACTTCTTACTTCCAATTTCAATATAATCCTAGGATAATATCAACGAAATCCTTTCAATCCAGCTTTGATAAGATCAAATGCTATGCCTTTCATTTCGCGAAATAATAAAAATAAATGCGACTTCAGAACACATAAAATATTTATGGCTTGTTTATTGAATATAATTTAACAACGTTTAAGTCAATCTGGAGTGCCACGGTGTTGCATCGTCGTGACCTAAGCATTCAATCGCAACGGAATCAAACTCTAAATAATACATAAAAATATACTTACCCAACAATGGAGCAAAGTAAAGAAAGGGTGGTGATTAAAGTGCCGATGAATTTTTGCACAGACACACTTGGTGTACTACTAAAATTCAAAATTGGCTTTTATTTTGATAACCGATTTTATATTGTCAATGACATACATATATTTATGCATGCAGTTTCTTTTATGTAACCAAACTCTAAGCCAGTTGAAAATTGTGTACGTTTACTTTAGACTTTTTTTATAATTATTCATTAATAGGCGGTATTTTTGCGATTTGAAACAAGTTTTTTGTTAACAGCGATTAAAAATACAAAAATATGTTTTCAACTTTTCCATCATTTATTTTAGTTAAAATAATTATAATTTTCTCAATTCTTCAGCAAAATGAATGCAAAAGAAACCACTGCAAAGAAAAGTGCAGAAGTAGGTATATCAATATTGTAGCAGGAAGCCAATTCCTACCATTGTTAAGCAATTATCCTTTTGTGTGAATATGCATTTATGCTTCCATATTTTCAAATGTGTTTTTTTTGTCGTTTATATTAAAATAATAGCGCAATTGTTTTATTGTTGTACTAAGATGACATGGAGCTGCTTAGGTAATACCCTCCCTCGTTCTTTGCCAGCGATGAGTAATTGGATTTACATCGTAATTGGTAATAAGGAGATTATGCAAATATAATCAAAAGAACAACACAAATTTCATTCAATAAACACAACAATAACAAATCTAGAATTACGTGAAGTTCAAACAAAATTTTATTTTGTAAACAAAGCACCCAGCGTACTCAGATAGGATATCGAAGAAAAAAGAGGCAAAACAATATAATCAAAACGCAAAACGCTAAGTAATAGACGCAAGGACGTGTAACAGCATTTAAGAAACTTAATCAGTGACAGAGCGATTCAGTTTGAAAATGGTATTTTCTTAACTCATTCGCAGATTCTTCTATAACATAAATAAGCTATTTATAGCTAAAACATAAATATACTATTTATTCAAATAGATAGTAACTACTTAGTCGTTTGTGATGATTTGCTCTAGTTTTTTACATTCAAACTAAGCAAACACATTGTCTCGTGTGTGCGATTTAAAGATGGATTTTAATTTTTGGTGCAACGAACTCAAAGGTTGGTATTCACAAGTGAACTGAAATAGCGAACATCTTTCCTATTTCACAAACATATGTATTAATTTTCTAAAAATTTAAGCAAAACAATCAAACTTTTTGTTTCATTGATACCATTTAATTTGACTTTTGGTTAAACTTGAATTGATGGCATACACGTTCATAACAATAATATGAAAAAATTTTCAATTCCTTTTTACCTTGAAGAAAATTACACATGCAGGTGTTGAACAAATTACAGCCTTTTAATTATTAATGTAAAATTGGAAACGAAAAGTGTAAGCCTAAATTTTTCAAGAAGTGTTGGCGTTTGAAAAAAAAAAGTTTCCGTTCTAGCCATTATTAGCAAATGTAAAAAAAATAATCTTTCTTTTGCAATTATAATTGGTTACAACTTTATCCAATGTACCTACAACATCTTTGCATATGTCATAACCTAATACTTATCATATAGAGCTTTTTTTCTTCGCGATTACCTACTCCTGAGGTATCGAGGAGTAGCAAAAGTTTGTTTTATTTCGCATTATAAGATAATTAGTGTCCTCCGTAAAACAAAATGTTGAAAATTAAACAAGTCTTCCCTTAGGACTTTATATCAAGATCGGTACTTTTATTATTTAACCGATACAATCCAGCTTACAAATGTAAACAGGAAAAAAAAATTAAAGAAGGAGGCTGTGTCAGAGACACGGCCATTAAGTTTAACGTAGAATACGCCATCCGATAAGACAGAAAACATATGTATAATGATAATTTATAATGATAAATAATGCAAGCAAATGAATTTCTTTATTTGATAGTTACTTTTGATGATATACATAAGCTTATGATAGGAAAATAGGATACGAATGTTTTTAAATGATAAATAACAGACCCAAATCTATTTGATTATTTGAAAGTTACTTTTGAGAATATAGGCTTATGATAGGAAAAATAGGATAAATATGTTTTTAAATTAACATTTAAATTTCTCGCAAAAACTAAGTCAATGGTTGTGTTATCAATAGTTGTGAGAGCATCATTTCGAATATAATCCAAATTAAACGTATCGCTCATAAATTTCGCCAATCTAGTATTTGAAGTGATTTCTGTGTTAAAATCACCACCAGTAGTTGGCAGCGCTTTCTCTGCCTTTACTCTACTTAAATTTTCCAGCCTAAAATTATGCAATAAAATGAACGTCTATTCACGCTACAAACTAGTGGTGGGTAACACAGTGCTGCACTGTGTTACCCACCACTACTACACACTCAACCAAACACCACACACATATTTGTTTGGATGTGTTTATAAAATTTTCATTTGAGAAATTTAAATATTAGGAAGATATCAACCAATATGAAATGTATGTCAAACGAAAGCTAACATCTTCATTTGACTACAAAAAAATTTTTTAAAAAATTTATCTCGCCGTTTCCTTATAATTAAAGAAATAGAGATTACAACAATAACAATCTGACATGGGTGCCCATACCGTAAGGTAAGACGTATTCTACGCCAAAAATTTGACTTGTTTTTCATTTAAACACATTTTTATCCTTACGTACACAGTTTTCCTCTTAGATAAATTTCATTATATAATCTCCACTCATCCAAATCTACAAAATATTAAATTAAATACTTACACACAATTCGCTTGAGTACCGTTTCATTGTAAGCGTAAAATTGTTGAAATATTGCACAAAAATAGCTACATATGTATGTATGTGTATGTTCTCACTCGTATGTAGTTATAAAGTATCTTTTGAAATAGTCACGTCCACGCGCGAGTTAACAACATACCAGGATAACTGTAGTTATATACATATGTATGTACGTACATTGCATTCCTCTATGGCGTACTTAATTCCATCGTTCAGTGGCCACTTCAGTTGCCTTCGTGTAACGGCACGCCATTGGCGTTATGCGAGTATAAATGTCCAACCCTCTACCAAGTTGATAGTTAATTTTCACACGTCTACACAGCTTGTTGTCGCATTTCCGTCCCCGCACACACCCCAAACGACCGACTTCCTTAATTGTCTCTTTTGACTTTTATATACATACATATGTGTCTGCATTACAAATTTATATGCAGCACGTAGCGCTTGCCTCCGTTCCCCAATTGTCGCCGTCACCTGTCCAGTTCGTCTTTTAATTACAACGTGGCAAGTCCTCCAAACAAAAATATTGAAATAAAAATAATCAAATGCTGGTAAAATGAAGTTCTTTAACTCCCTTTCGTGGAATACTCAACGACCATGGATGGTTGTTAACTAACTCGCTGCTTACTAGTTGACTTCCCGACTGCACGACTGCCCGATGGTCAGACTTATACATACATACGTACAAGAAAAAAAGCCAACTGTGGAATTGCACAGTTGTTTGGAGTTGAATGCTGTTGATGGACGTTGCTATTAAATAAATTTCGGAACATTTGTTCGCTCTTCTTTATTGATTTATTTATTGTGTTTATTCATTTAATTTGTTTTGTTTTTAGTTTCAGTTAAAATATGGTTTATTATTTTTACTTTTCTCAAACAAATTATTCACATTGTTTGAAATATAATATTCCTTAAAGCTAACTTATTGTTCGTATAAAGTTTAAAAATCAGAAATGTCATACATTTTTAAAATTGGCATCAAATGCTTATCGAAAAAAATTTACTATTCCAAAATTAATCATAGAAAATTCTGTGTTGCTAGAAGAGCTGATTTTATTTCAGAGGACAGAACATAAAATAGGTAAAAGTTAAAGAATAATACAATTAGACAAAAAATATAGATTGTAGAGATTGCGCCAACGAGAGAGAAAAAATGTTTGCGTGTCGTCACATATTCATATGTTATGTGAAGCGAACAATGATAATTGAAGTGAGGTAAAGTTAAGAATAAGAGATAGATCTGGAAAAATGTTGATACTTAAACTATCGTTGGTTTTTGAAGCTTTCAAAAACACCTCAATTACAATCGGAAGTACTATCGAATTCTTTTAATTAAATAACTGCCCGATTCTGTGTTATTTATAAATAATCAAACATTTACAAATATTTAATATTGCAAATTTATAAAGCTTTATGCATTCTAATAAAAAAAAGGATTTCTCTTTGCTTAATTATAATAATGAAAGATGTTATTGACAAATTATAAAAATTCGAATGTTTGTAAATGTTTGAAAATTTATCAAGAACATAGAAACGGGCAGTAAATCTTATTTTTAACGCCATTTATGAGCAACAGAGGTTAGAAGAAAAACATATACATATGAATGTATAATAGATGTTTTTCTCTTAGTTAACACTTTATAATACCAATTATTGGAATGTTAACTTATTTTTAAACCCCCGCTATGGGTACTAAATGATACACTCCCGGTGATAAAATAATAAGAGCTTTTGCTATTGATTCATTTCTTTATTTTTTTAAATTAATTTTAAATATTATATCTGAATAAAAATGTAGCTGTTAAACAACTGTTCACAAAAATTAAAAACGTAAAATGTTTCATTAGTATTTCGCTGTTTATTTTTATTTTTAAACCATATTATAGCCTATGAAGAGTCAGTACACAAAGTGCCGACAAAATATCGTTGATTTTTGGCAATTTTGTTTGTTTACTAACAGTATCACGCATTTTCTTCCATTAAATTAATGTTTGCAATTTATTTTGACTCTTAAAACATGTCTACAAAATTGTTTAACGATAAATGCTTCGATTGAAATAACGAGTGACAATTAAAAGCCTATCGATAGCCACTCAAACAAATTGAAAGTTTTTAAAAGCGAAAACTATCGATATTGTCGATAGTGTCATCCATTGTTTTTTCATCTTTAATGTAAAGAAAAAACAAAATTTTTTGACAGTTCCTCCATCATAAAGTTATGTAAATAAAAATTTGTTAAGTCATTCAAGAAAAATAGCGTAGTATATGCAGAAATAAGTCAATTAGATTTAAATAAATTCATTTAAACACTTAATTTTCACAAATATCTTCACAAATTTTCGAAACTTCGATTAGTTCAAAAATTGTATTTAAACGCACAAAACGAACTCAACGGTTTTGTGTTTCCATATTCCTTCGTTTTGTTCATTTCTGGATATGTGACGGAAGCGAATGTCAAATTCACGAGGAGAGAAGTATCGGAGCAACGATTGGCGCAATCTCTAATATCTATCATTCTTGACAATTAGAGTTTTTTTATTTTATGCTCTCAATTTTCGCTTGCTAGAATAAAAAAATTAAAAGAAATTTAATTTCCATCAAGTCCGATGCATTGACCGATATTTTACCTATTCATAGAGTTTCGCTCAATGAATTTCATTTTTGAAATCACCGATTCAATTGTTTTAAACTACAGAAATTTACCAACGTGAAAGAATTCAAATTTTCAATATTTTTTTACGAATAATATTTTTTCTAAAGCTAACCGAGTTAACAAGTTGGTAATAGAGAAATATTAAATTAGGATATATCAGAACGAAAACTTATATTGCGGTTAGTTTATATTAACTGATGGGCTCAGTATTAAGGGAACTCTTCGAAATTTTGACACTGTGTTAATGGGTATAAAAAACAGGCCAGCTATGGAAACTAGAAAATTTGCCTTCCAAAAATTGTAAGCGCAAATGTCTGATATTTCTGAACACAGAAGTAAAGTGTCAAAAAAGCGTCATGTTCACATCGATTACAGGGCCCGAATCGCAGCATTCGTGATCGATGATTTTTTCGATGCGATTTACGTTCTTCATATACCGAATAGTAAGATTTGAGACCAGCTGCTTACAAACACACTCGAACAAACATATGCATTCAATACTTAATATAAAAAATATGCATTTACCAACGTCGCTATCATAGAACTTTTTTTTTTGCTCGTTTGAAGGAACAGAAATTTAACTCAGAGCCGTTCCACTTATATTACGGTTACAATATAGTGCATTATAAATATACTCGTATTTAAAATACATACATACATATGTATGTTTTTTTTTAATTGCGGCCTCCCCTCGGCAGTCAATAGCAAACCTCCGAGGGTATTCTTACTATGAAAAAGCTTCTCATTAAATACATCTGCCGTTCGGAGTCGGCACAAAACTGTAGGTCCCTCCATTTGAGGAATAACATAAAAGACGCATACCACAAATCGTAGGAGAAGCTCGGCCAAACACTGAGCTTATAGTGTAAGCGCCAAATTATTATTATTATTACATATGTATGTTGTTTAAATATATAAGATAAATTTAAAATATACATTAGCACATTGTATATAACAAATATTTGTTTACCTTTATTGCGAGGCTCATCAATTTTAAGTTTAATTTTTTTACTTGTTCCATAAGTAAAAATGGAACCGTTTTCACATCTGTTCAAGCTGAAATAAATGAAGAAAGGTAATATTAATTTTAAGGATTAATATCATGTTGCTTAAATGAGAAAAACAATTAATATAAGAAAAACTAAGTTTAGTAATTATTCTTCCGCAATATTCATGCATTGAACATTAAAGAGCCTCATTTCCCATTCAAATATCATCGTAACTTGTTTGTGAGAATTTTAAATTTTAGCAAAAGGTTTTAAACATTCTTACATATTAATTTACACACATAAGTGCATATGTATGTTTCAGTTAATTTTAATCAAATGATCATACATTTTTTGTAATCATAGATAACCATAACGCCCATATTAAAAAGCTAGTTAAAAATGCAAAGAGTTCGGTCACACACCTTAATTTTTAAATGTATACAATATAAAAAGAATTCTACAAAGAAATCATATAAAGCTCGTTAAATTTGTATAAACGAAACTAAATCCACAAATTTTTTAACGCATATTTATATGGAAAATAAATCCAAGAACTTCGAAAAAGTAATGTTCAGCGATAAGAAATTGGCCCTTTCTTGTTATAAACGAAACTTTCAAAATTTGTTTAAGGGTCAATATTTTTATGAAATGTTGTCCAATTACATACATATGCATTTTGCGGAATGTTTAAATCTAAAAACAAGTTTTATCTAAAAACAATTGATTTAATAGTAATTAATTCGTCTTCGCCGCAAATGCGGCCATACATATGTATGTTTGTATGTATATTTACGTATTTAGAAAGGCATTTGCTTAAGTTTGAAAAGTCAAATCGGTGCGCATGAGGACGAAGGACGTTTTTGCAAAAACTAAGAGCTAGGCTTGGGCAAAAAATATCTATATATCTATCGAGGTATCGATATTAAAAAAAAAATAATGGATATTAACGTCGATATTTTTAACCTCGATTCAAATTCGATATTTGTTAAGTTTTTTAAATGCTCAATTTTATTTGATTTCAACGTAACGGTGCGTAATATCCCTTTATAGTTTTGAACACAAAAAAAACACACCGGGTCTCTCTGATATTTCTTTGAAATATTTATCTAAAATTAATTAAGTTATTCAAGCTTCCTCAGTATCACCCTGTTAATTTAGCTGTTCCGGATAATAGATGTAGGTTAACAGGGGAGCACATCAAAGAAAGTGTACTTCTGATGTCTGACGTCGGATACGTATACTGGTTTGATGAAATTTCCAAAATGAAACCATTGTATAAAACATTTTTATGTTAATAATAATTTCACTAAGCTTTACTTCCTTAAAGTTACTTAAATATGTTTTGTATTTTAATAATAAAGTATAATGTTTGTTTATTTTTCTGTTGGCCTAGTAAATGTTAATTTTACAATTTTTATTAAGCTCAAGGCCAGTTTATAGAAGTTATAGTACTATTTCGGAAATCACCACATTTCCTCATCAGAGATCTTTTTATTAAATTAATTAAATTTATTTTTCATAACCACTTCTCCCAGGCTTTGAACCCGGGAGCTCGGAGTTGCAGAGCCAATACGCTACATATTGTGCTACGCTAGCCGAGTTGGCTGTTGTGTTTATTTCATCTTCCTTAAACAAACCAACTACAAACAAGAGCAACTGATCTGCCGCTATTTAACTTGTTTATATGGTTGTTGTTTGTGTTTTTATTTGCAAATTCTGTATACAAGTTATTTACTTTATATTAGAATGCATTTAAGGCGTGCTCATCCTTGCATATAAATGTTTGTTTATTTTTCTGTTGGCCTAGTTTTGTGAAAAATCTTCCATAAACTGGCCTTGAGCTCAATAAAAATTGTAAAATTAATAAAAAATAATAATAAAACTGCGAAATAAGTATAATTTTTTTCACTATCGAATATTTTGACAATACTTTGAATAACTGCGCCTTCAGGCAAAAAAAACTATATATTAAAATATCGCTATTTTTCGATATTGTATAAAAATATCGATACGATATATAACGATATTTTTTTTTATTTATCCATCCCTACTAAGAGCTTCAATAATCCTTCGGAAAAAAATTTTATTTAATATTTAAGCAAATTTTTAATCCAAATAATGCATATAATCTTAAATATGACTTTCTAAAACTTTTAATTTTACTGCCATTACAAAGGAACTGGATAATATCCTTCTTGAGTTGAAAATGTGCCTTACTATGAAAGCAATGTTAAAAACACTAACGACGAGGCTTGGTAAAATAAATTATTATAAGGGGGGCGATACAGGTTTTATATGAAATAAATTTAAGTCCAGGTTGGAGGATAACACACTTAATGCTTTAATATCTTTAAGATCGCATTTTAATAAAAAAAAAAAAGTAATAAGCCTGCCTCGCTTAGTATGAAATGGGTGAAGCAGTTAATTTTTACTTGATTTTTATGTTATATTTATTGTCCGAATATTCAAAAGTTTTAAATATGTCAATAACATAAGTTTGATGAAGCAATGCCTCATCATCATCATCATCATCATCATCAAATGTTTTCACACTCACTTGTCCTTCATCGTTGACACAAACCCTCGACAAATCTGTGGTCATGATGCTCTGACATTCATTATCGTAGGCATATACATATTTGCAATATTATGCATACAACTGCGAAAAAAATTTGGTACGAGTATAAAGAAAACATTTTTTGACAAATAAAATTTAAAATATTCTCTCGGACAAATTTGGCAAACAACAAATAGAACAAATGTTTAGTTTTATTATATTTTAGTACAAATATAGGTTCTTACCATTTTTTCAAGGCACATTGAACAGATAGCATCAGCAGAGCAAACACAACAACCACCATGTATTTCGTTTTCGCTTTCAAATGCTGAAGTTTCGAAAATATTTTCAATCCGCCGCCTTGGATTCATGTTTCAATAATAAAAGCAAGGTGGCAGCAATTCTACAAATACAATGGTTTGGTGAACTATTATAAAAGTTAATATATTTTAACTAAAGAATAACAATTCTATGCTAACAGCAGAACAATTTACTTTAACATTCAATCACCAATCAGTTGATTCGTCAACACCAACTTATATGAATTCAGATTGCTTAAAAGTTTTTGGTATTTTTGACGCTGTCTATAGCCATATATACACTCTCTTCACCATGGTAACGTAAAGAGGTAGTATACTGTTAGCAGCTGATTGGATTTTTTTCTTATATCTGGTCCATAACAAGTTAAACATTGTTTTGAAAAAAAAAAAAAAAAAAAAAAAAAAAAACTTAGAATACATTTTGTATATTTCTAATTTCTAATTTATACAAATTTTACGTTAACGGGATTTGGGAAACATATGTACTTATGCATGTACTAGGCATGTCAATCCCGGGATCCCGACCTTTTTTAACTCGCGAATATCCCGGGATAAGTCTATTCAAATCCCGGAATTGCAGAAAACAGTAAATTTATCTTTTAAAATTTGTATCATTCTTAAAAATTCTCCTTTCAAGGGCAAAACAAAGCCTTTTGAGAGTACACAATCCACAAATAACACAGATTGTTGACTTTATTTGGCTTTATTTTATCCTTGCCATTATAAATGAGCTGGAGAATATCCCACTTGAGTAGAAAATGAGCCTCACTATGAAAGCGATGTTACTAGAACTAACGACGAAGATGGATAAGACAAAAAGTCTTAAAGATAAATTGGTTCAAGTTTTAATGAGCAGCTTGTCCCATAATCGAAAGGCATAAAATTTGTCAGAAGGCTTGGTAAAAGAAATTAATAGTTTTTGAAATGAGCCGATAACAATCTCACCAACAAGTTTTGAGGCGCAGCAGTGCTTCTCCATTGCGGATATTAAATGCAAAAAATTTTTGTCCAGGTTGCAGGATAACACACTTAAGGCTTTTAATTCGTCAAGATTGCATGTTAATCAAATTAAGGAATAATTCTTCCTCGCTTAAAATGGAATTTTTATTTGATGTATTTCTTTTTTTATTGAATGGTAATATATTAATATTTAATATTGGTATCAAACAGAGATTAAAAATAATTTTACTTTATGTAGGTGCATTTGCTTCGGTACCAAATATGTATGTATATTGTTTGTATAAGTAAACATAGCCAAAAAAGTGTAAAAGCCCCCTAGAGTAAAAGAACATTCCTAAAATTTTTTTCTAGGTGCTCCTGCAGATATTTCAAACTTGATTGGTTGTGTTTGTCATATATACGAGTATTCAAAGATACTAATACATGTAAAACCTGCGCATGAGCACAACGTACATTTGTATTAAAGCTATTTCCCTTTGATTGCAGAATTCTAACACATTGCGCAGATAGGCTACTCCCAATAAGTATTTATATAAGTATTATATGTACATATGTATATACAATATGTCTATAGCTGCATTTTAAATGTTGCGGGAAATCTTTTTGTGTTAATGGTAGCGAAAATACGTAAAATTTAATTAAATGTGTAAAATATACAAAAATAAATTGGTCTGTTGGTGCGTTCATTATTATTGAGACTTTTTTATTAACTTGTGTGTGGCTGTGATAGCCACTGAAATGAAAGCGAAACACCTTATAGCTAAAGTTGCACGGAAAATGTGTTTGTGAACAAAATATTTAAAAATAACTTGTGATTAATTTCATTATTTTCCTAGTAAAGATGTATTTATAAAGTTATGATATACGAGGCAAATATAAAGCTCGCAATACTATGTATTTATAGTTTTACACAACCAAAGCGTAAGCGAAATTTCGCCTCGCACCACAATGGTCTGAAATCGGAAAATTCTGGACGAAACGAAGCAACAACATTATTTTCCGTAAAGTGCAGATATCTTTAAGGTTTTGGTTCGCTGAATTTAAAAATGACGTTGGAATGTAAAAATTCAAAATGGCTGACACAAAATGGCGGACAGTTTTTCGGGAAAAAATTGTTTTAAGAGCTGAAATTAAGTCTAAGAGATTTTCTGAGGTTGCTGATTTCAAAAATGACGTCAGAATGTAAAAATTTAAATTGGCTGACACAGAATGGAGGACTATTTTTCGAAAAAAAAGTAGATTTAAAGCTAAAATTTAGTGTAAGGGGGCTTTTGAGGTTGCTCAATCGAAAAATAACGTTAAAAAGCTGCGACGAATTAACAATCTGTATCACAAATCTGAAGGACTCCGAAACTTTCTATTGAATAATATAAAACAACACACTTCTAACAATCCCCTTATTCTATTATTTTGGCAGGATCTACTGGTATCACAACCTTTTCACACTTTTTGTTATAATTTTATGTAAAAGTTATGAACCACGCAAGTAAATGACAAACACAAACATGTTTAAAAATCTCAAAATCTTGTTTTTCATACCTTCAAAATCACATTCTATTTTGCAAAACACAAAAAAAAAAATCCAAAATTTTTTTATTTAACATGAAAATCGGGTTTTGTATCAATAGTAATACGCATGGCAACGACTAGCCTAGCAGTGTCAACTTCAAACAGCTGTAGGAAAAAAACATGTGGATGACTGCATTATAAATTCCAGAAATTAACTCACCAACGCCGCCTCTGAGGCATATCTAAGAACTATTTTAACTCTGTATTTTTAAATTTTGTACTTCTGGCCAGCTTTCTCGAATTTTCGATTTATGTATAACAACATTTTTTGTAAGATACCACCGGAATAATCATGAAATGTTGGCAAAATGTTACTATTATGAAATGGATTAAAAATATTGAACAATTAAAACGTTTAGAATTAATTAAATGACAAAAAAAAATGTACCACCCTACCTCTGCTACCCAAATATGATTTTAACAACAAGCAACAATGCTCTAACAAAATTTTGTTGCTCACCAATCCAAATAGATATGAAATGCATACAATTTAAATTAATAATATAAACGCCTTTGAAGCTGAATACCAGAAAACGTTTACCCACTCAACGATGCTCATATGGAGATTTAACTTTTGCGTTAACAACGAAAACATTTTTCAGCCTTTTTTTAATAAAAACATTAAGAAAATTAAATATGCAAAAAAGAATGTGCACCTAAATGACGAGAATTGAAAAAGTTGCAGCGAATAGTTTTACATTCCTTTCAAACTATTCATTTTGTAGCAAACTTAATTCATTTCAAATTTTCCGCGCATTTTCAACTTTATTTTTCTTTTATTAGCAAAAACACCAAATTCAACCACCAAAATTGCCTGGAATCAAAACAATAGCGCATATCTTTGGCAACTAAACTGGCATAGTTGCTTTTTACTTACTTAAATGCTTAAGTGCATCGAAAACAATTGGTGCACAGCCGGCAGCGTAAAAAGGCGCAGATAAACACGAACTTTTTCAATTTTCATCGCACTATTCTAACATTTATTTTTTTAATTTCTATTATTTTGTTTTCCTACATTTCGTACCTTTTGTTTTGCTTGAACTTTCCCTGCAAAACTAATTCAATATTCTCGATGGTATTGTTATACGAGTATGCCACAAAGGAGCAGATTTTCCCTTTTCAGTGGAAAAATATAAGTATATAGTAGAGCGAATAAATATAGAAAGAAAATAGTAAAATCCAACCACATGATGAGCTGAGAGTTTCGTTTAAACAAATCCATTCCTATATTCATAAAAAGCGTTTTATAAAAACACAGTGCCTAAAGTCAATATTTATTATGCGTTTTCGGAAAGTAGAGGCAAAAAGATGGTCAATTCTTCGGTTTCCCTAAATAAATTCATTTATGGTTTTAATCGACAAAAGCAATTACTATCCAAAATTATCGCTAAAGCTGATTACCAACCTAAAAACAATTTTGAAAATTCAATATTGCCGGTTTAATATTAAAGTATCAAAATTCAATATTAATTCAAATAAATGCTTAACATTATTATACGACAACCAGATTATGAAATATTTTGATTTTTTATATTTCTATTATTCGTTTTAAAATTTTTTTCAAAGTTTCAATTATATTAAAATTTTCAAGTATACAATTTTGAAGCTCAAGTATCATAATGCGCAAGTTTCCAGTAACTGAAAATATCCGATGATTTTTGAGATTTTTGTACTGATGCTTTAAAGTTATTTATTCCATATAAAAATATTTTGTGCATGACAATTTTTAAGAATCAAATTTTATTTTGTGACATACAGGATTCGTCGTTGTGCCATCTTCAGTGTCGTTTTCGTTCGAACGAAACAAAACCAAATTTTACAAGGGATGACGGAAAATCGTTCCAATATATGTACATCTAATTTCCACCCGGTCGGAAAATCAGAAGAAAATCATAATAAAAAGAAATGAAGTGATCATTTGATGTATACTCAGTGACTTATATACTTTTTTACAAAATTTATAATAATTAAAAAAAATTCAAACCTCATAAAGATTAAGTACGATAAAGTGCAAATTTTTAATAACAAAAAATATTTGTACATTTTTACCAAATATATTTTTGTCTCGAAAATAAACGCAACGCCAACGACAAAAAAAGAAATCTCAACTTGCACTTTGCCGTTCCAAACTTTCAACGGCTACATACATACATATGTAAATTGCATATTAAATATAATTAAGAATTAAATATGAACTGCGTGTTAATATAAAAATATTCGAAATAATAGAAAAATAAGTAATTAAAGCTTACCAAACTATCACATATTGTGTACGCAACAAAAAAAAAATTAAATAACTGCTGGTAAATTGTTGATGTTAAAAAATATATATATATTGCCTTTGATTTAAAAAGATATGTTTATTGAACTATACACGCTGTGGTTAGTAATTCAGAGGCATAACAAAAATAAAACTTAGAAAAATCGATAGTTTTTGTTTTAAGAATAATCTACTAAATTTGCAAAAAACTACATTAAATAGTTTGGACTGCGCCCTTTTGAAGTGTAGCTACATGCCAGTGTAGTTCTATCGGAAGCTCGAAATGCCTTCTTTTTGTATCTACTGGGTAACGAGAGATTTCTGAACGAAATCTTTATTCCTGGTTGGATAAAGTAACTCATAGTTATCAAAAAATACTTTATATGAAACAAGAATTATTTCGAATATTTTTATTACTTTTAATAAAAAAAACGAGACAATGATAAGGAACAAAATAAGCTTAAAAACTCTATTGCCAACTTTAAGTTACTATTCATATAGCATTGTTTGCTTGAAAACGAAAAAAAATCAAAATTTCAAAACCCTTTAAACAGTGGTAGCAGTTTAAAAGTGCGGAACACCAGGCTGTTTGCGCTGTCTGTGCTTTGGCTACGTAAAAGTTCCTCGTCGACGATCGCAACCATATGCTCCATTGATTTTCATAGCCATTTCAACATTTAGTCTGCGACAAATACTAAACTCGCTTACACGCCAACAAGCTAACTAAAACAATAAAACTATCCAACGTAGCCATTTGCAGCGGCTAGAGCTAAGAACAAAGCATCAGCTTTTCAGCGAAATTCGGCGATGCGACGTGCAACATAAAACTTTTCATTCATCATTCATTAAACGTCAAGAACTCTGAAGAGATTTGTGCGCACTTGTGTGTGCGGGGCCAAGAGATGCCTGAACAAACGAAACAAGAAACCAGCAATCCAACTATTCGCAGTCATCATCAGGCGTACACACACACACACACACACACACACACAAACTCACTCGTCAGTTCCACTTCCATCTTGCCATTTGGCCTTCACTGGACAAATTTCCATAGAATTTTTCGCTTTTCCATTTTATTTTCCGTCAATCTTTTAGTCTGACACTCAATTCGCTTTTGTTTTGCCTAAATGTATGCCTTACAAAAGCTTATTTAGGTGTCAGATAAGATGTCGAGTTTTAAATAATAGCAAATATCGTGTTAGTGCCAACAAAGGTGAATACGTAACCAGCAAAAATTTGGGAAACACTTTCAAAAGAAATCAATTCTAAAACGCATATTATTTGACGGCTTTATTACATTTCTCACACGATTTCTGCCAACATAAAAATGGCAAAGCATTATTGCCAAAGAAAAAATTTTCCATGATAAACCAATGCCTTCTAGCAACAAGAAAAATACAGTTAAAATAGTATGAGTTATTTTTATTTAAAATTTTCAAAAGTTTGATTTTTGATTACATTTAAATTAAAATAAATCTAACAAAAAAAATGTAAACCCCAATTGCATACAATTTTTAAATAAAATTTATAAATTTTTAAATTGCCATTGAAATTTCAATTTTTTTATTCAATATAGTTCTACAATTAACCAGCATGCAGTTCTACATAAAGTTTTAAAATGAGAAAGTATAGGTACATTTTTTCCCAAGCATCGCATGAACGAAATCTATTTTTATTTGCCGAAAAAAATTCTCAAAAATGATCAACAATTTATAGCGAACCAAAGCTGACATTTTCTTACTCTAAAAATAAATTGGCTAGAAAACTGTATGCTCAAAATCTTTCTGAAATTTCCGATAAAAATTTTTTTTAAATTTTTAAAATCACTACAAATTCTGTAAAGAGTTTAAAACTTTGTTTTAAATGATTTTAGTATAATATATATATTTTCTAACCTAATTTTATTAAAATCAACCAAAAACTATTTATCATACAAAATATTGTTAATATTGTTTAATGAATCAGAGAACTCATAGTTTTGTCGTCAACTGTATTTGCATATATGTGTGTGCATATGTATGAATGTACTTACATATATATGAATATTTAAGGCTTGCAAAAGACGATAACATCCAAGATTTTTGCAAGGACACAAATTTGAAAATTTCATTCAAAACATGTCGCAAAAGGATTTCTGCGTGGCTGCGAATGTTTGCATGTGTGTGCGTTTGTGTTTGTACATATATGTATGTATGTATGTATATGCAGTGCATGTTTTGAAAAAGCTGATTTCTGATGTTTGCAGAGCGGCTGAACAAATTTGAAAACTTTTTGGTATTTGACATGTTCTGTTGGGCAATTAATCTTTTAACATTTGTAAGCGCACTGATTTTGGCGAATGATGAAGTTAAGACCATTTAAATTTGCTTGACCTCGACTCTTTGAAAATTATTGGAAAACAATGCAGATATGCTAGAGCCTAGCTATGATTTTGAATACGTTTGCACAGACATATGAAAGCGTCAATGATTCTTCTCGCTTTATTAAGTTAATGTATACCTTTTCAAATTGTGGGTTCTTTTTTATCAAAATCCTGTAGATAGCAGGATAACGTTTTTGAGTTTATACCGCAAGCACAATTAAAAATATAAACACAATGTACATATTGGTGAATTTCTTGATTAATTAATGAATTTTTTTTTCAATAAAAATATTTCACATCAATAACAATAACCACATATGTACATAAATCGAAAAATTTTTAATTTTTTGCAGCGTTTCATAAAATTTTAGTTTATACATAACTTTAAAAAAATTCAAAGGTATTCAAAATAGGTCTAAGTTTTTCGGGTACAATTTAATTCATCCAGTAATATTCTGATATTGAAAATACTTAAAATATTATTTTCATTTACGTTTACACAACTGATGCAAGGGAAATACTGTGCGTACAAGAATTAACTCACAACTAAATTTTTAAATTAATTCTCTTACAAAAACCTTAGCAAAAATAAGCTTCAAAATTGTTCAAAAATTCATAAATCAACAAAAATCAAAATTTGTCACTGACGAATTCTTTGAATTTTCTTTTGATCAAAGTGTGTGTGTACACTTTTCAGTAAAATAAAATACATATTTCAAGTAGCTAAAGTTTGCCATTAAATTTTCAGAACTTTTTGCCGAGGGTGTTGCCTTCTTCTTCCGTAAAAATCTGAATTTTATTCATAATTAGAAAAATCGTCAATAACATCACTTAGCAAACACACACAGCGAAACAAAACTGAAAGGTGATTCACATCGAGTAAAATTTGGTCCAAAGACTTTCGTATGTGTGAAAAAAATATTGCTAAGAAAATCGGAAATGTATAAGACATGAAACATTAGTATTTCTTCAATTTGCAAATTAAATAACAATTATAATAAATATATTAAAAACTCATTTACTGGGGAAAAATGGAGTTTTTACATATTAATATGGATGTTACAACTTTCACTAAGTCGGTGCATTTCCTATTAAAAAAACAAGGCATTTCAAGTGTTTTCTGCCAAATTAAAAACTTTTTATTTGTGGGCCAACATAAAGGCGCACGTACTAAATATATTTGAATAGAAGCGAAAAAAAAAATCAAAAAAATCGATTCGTGTGACGAAAGCAACTAATTATCATTACTAAAATTAGTTATATTAAAATTTGCGAGTAAAAACCATTAATTTTGTATTTTTTTCTCCTAGACTTTTGACTTAAATTCGAAAACTATTATGAAAGTATTTTAAAGTTATTCTTGCAAAAGCGAAGTATGACGACAGACAAAGGCAAAAAACAATACAAATGTAAAAAGATTACTCAAAGAACAAACTCTTTGTTTTACTTTTCATTTTTATTTTGCTACTTTATTTTTAAATATCTGTTATTACATATCCTCGGCGCCATATTCATCCGCTCTTATCACTTTATATTATTTAATTTAAGCCGAGTAATAAAAATCTGCCAAATTAACTCGCTACAAAGTAAATGTAAAAGCAAAATAAAAGTATATCACAAAAGAGACTAGCAACTTACAAAAGTAACTTTGAACAAAAAATAACAGTAGCTAAAGTAATGAACAAGAAAAAAAATGTAAGTGGAGCACAGGAAAGGCGAAGTGCCAACAACTTGTGTCAGCTCTCTTCATCGGCACCGAGATTAGCCGGCGGACTCAGCAACACCGCTAATATGCTCAATCCACCGCACGCGCGCACCTCACCACCGCCAAAGCCACCGCTCTTGGTTATTACCTCAGGTGCCCAACGTACTTAACACATAGTACTAACATACAACGCATTAACGCTCAGGCAACAACGTTGCACACCAACCGACTAGCGAGCACAGACTCTATGGAGCATACGCCTCAAATGCCAACGGAAAGCAGCACTTGAGCTCATTTCACCCTGCATTCATTTGTAGTGGCGCCTTCGTCCCGCGGCCAACCGCATCCACATGCATATGTGTCTTCTTTTCGCTTGGTCATCTGAGAGACACATTGTGACGCCGTAGGCGTCCACAGATTGTGGACCTGGCGACCAAATACAAGTACTTCATTACCGCCAACGCCGTCGTGTACTTCATTAACATCCCGATTATCATTTTCGCCTGTTGGCATTTTTACAGGATTTACTACTATCCACAATCTATTGGACACAAGCGTCTGCTTGCCACATTCGCAACAATTGCTCCTTGCCGCAGTGTTGCATCTCGGCAGCGATTTCACTTTTCTAATTTAAATATAAAGGCAAAACAAAACAAAAGCGACTATTAAAAAATGGGAGCAAAGTGTGCAAGTAATGCATAAAGCAGGAAATTTTCAGAAAAAAAAATTAGCTTGATGAGCTACAACAATAAAGTGTAAAAAGAATGTTAACACTGTTGTTGCAGAAGCTTACATAGGCACTTAGTCCCGCCGCATTTTGTCGTAGCTCATTTGCTGCTTTAGTTCAACTGCATACATTTTAGCTGGACTTGTGATTAAAAGTGTACGTGTAATAGGTTAGGTTGATAGGTTTTTTTTTTACTTTTGAAGTAAAACTGTATATTAAATTAAAATAAAGTAAATTTAAAAATCAACCTGCTTTCTTTCTTTTGATACGTTATGTTATGTAACGTTAAGTCATGCTTTACTTTTGTCACATTTAATTATATTTTGTTACGTTATGTCATTATATTGTATATTAACTATGTCTTGCTGTGCTATGCTATTTTTTATTATTTTACGCCTCGTTATGCTTTGATAATGTATGTTACCTTATGCTATGCTATGCTATGCTTTATTAAGTTATGTTTTTAGTGGCTCCTTAGCATATTCCCACACCTGAAGTACTCACACCTGAGCGACTATACCTGAACTTATCATTCCTAAACTCATCACATCTAAACTCAACACACCTAAAGTCCTCACATTTAAACTCTCCACATGTCAATATTTTTACATCACTTCCTTTCACCTTATCTTTTCTTATCTAACTTCAGCCCACCTAATCATAGAAAGCGAAACAAATCTTAAATAAAACTAAATTTTTCTTTTATGTTTTTATTTAATCAAATTATTGTTATGCTATCTTATTCTGCGGTATGTTAAATTCCGATCACCGTTACATAGCTTCACCTTGTCTTCAAAGCATTCCAAATAGCATGTGGATTTTTAAATTTTGTGAAAAGCGACATTATGTAATATATATAATCTTATATAAATTACTTGTATATTTTATGTGGCCGAGTTGGTTCGAATCTCAGTCAGTAATAGAATAAGTTTTTTCTAATAGCGGTCACCCCTCGGCAGGCAATGGCAAAACCTTCGAGAGTATTTCTGCAATGAAAAAGCTTCTCATTAAATACATCTGCCGTTCGGAGTCGGCACAAAATTTTAGGTCCCTCCATTTGTGGTAGAATATAAAGACGCACACCACCAATGGTAGGAGAAGCTCGGCCAAACACTGAGCTATAAAGTGTACGCGGCAAAATTATATATATATATATATATTTATATTTGATGTAATTTTGATGAATATATTTGCTATTAATTGAGCATCGTATCCTTGTAATTAAATTTTAGCAATATAGCGTCAAAGTGTAAAGTTCCCTGACCATTAATAACTCTATCCCACTTTAAAACTTTTTCTTGTTCTTTCAAGTGGTAGTAAATATTTCAGTTCAAACAGTTATTGCCAAGTTATTCAGGCTTCCGCTAGAAGGAAAACACAAACAGGAACACATAAGTGATAAAAAAAAAATTCAACATTTTTTGAGGATAAGGACTGTTGTTATTTTTTCCCAATAAAATTTTTAATAAACTGGCCTCGAGCTCCATATAATTGTCAATTAATAGCTTATTATTATTTTCCGCGAATAACGCAAACGGCTTACAACTACTCCCTTAGATTTTGTTCCACAGCACAACACGCTCTACATTACAATTGTCTTAGGCAGATATCATTAAATTGTATTTTTTTAAATAAAAAAAATAAAAATATCGTGTAAGTCTCTTATAGAAAATCCCTTGCCTTTTAGCAACACGCATTTGACTGAATTCACTTTGCCTCCTGACAAGGATTTTTGCATAATCTTCAAGTGCAAAAAAAAATAACAAAAATGTGTGTTCTATTTAAGTCACGCGAATCCCTTCAAATCTGTCCTTTCAACAAACCTTTTCAATTTTTGTAAAAGTCATCAGGTGACAATTACTTTTGACAGTGGCACGTTTGCTAGTAGCAGTGTTTTGCCTTAAATAAACGCAATAAAAATAGACGAAGGACAAGTAGTGCGCTTCACAATTACAGCCAGCAACGACCTAACGAACTAACGACCTAAGATGATGGAAGGTATGTAAGGATGTACAAGTGGGGGGTATGTGAAGAAAAACACTTGACATTTGCTTGCAATAATGGCAGCAATGAACGCGACCGCATTTCCTAGTTTTCAGCTTGAGTGAAAAAAAAACAAATACCAAATGCAAAAATTAGAAGGCACACAATGAATAAATGACGGCAACGTTCTATATGTATTATGAGTACATAGGCTTTTGCCGTTAACCCTGTCACACTTGTCGAAAGGTTCATCTAGTCACATACATATACATACATACGTACGTATATATGTGTGTTTAGCTGTATTAATCGCGTAAGAGTGCGTATATGGCCTGTAAGAAAAATAAAGCAAAGATAAGTCGAATGAGAAGTATGTATGTAGTTAGTATTTCATGACGCCAATATTAGATCGAGTCCATTTAGAAGAACCAAAGTGTATTATTTATTATATTACTGTATCAATGATTAAAAAAACATTTTTTTTATATAAATAACGATTTTCCGAGCAGTGCTAAGCTTAAATGTGTGCACGGACAGACCGAAGTTGATTGGTATTGTTTCAAAGAGATGTTCGCCGCAATTAATCTCTCAGAAAATTTAAGTGCCGCTGTGTTCGAGTTGATAGCGGTGCGTGCTTTAACTCGATACGCCGGTGAGTTCGAGGTTCGAATCTCAGTCAGGGCAAGCAAAATCATAATCATAGGAAAAGTTTTTTCTAAAAGCGGTCACCCCTCGGCAGGCAATGGCAAACCTCCGAGGGTATTTCTGCCATGAAAAAGCTTCTCATTAAATACATCTGCCGTTCGGAGTCGGCACAAAACTGTAGGTCCCTCCATTTGTGGTATAATATAAAGACGCACAGCACAAATGGTAGGAGAAGCTCGGCCAAACACTGAGCTATTTAGTGTACGCAATTTTTGCTAAAACTAGTTATAAAAAAAGTCTGGAAATAAGTTAGTATCTTTAGGAGCCACTTCCTTGTTTTTCGAAAGGTTCTTACAGAAGAATTTGTATATCCTTAGACATTCAAGAACATTGGACTAATCCACACACGAAAAATTAAAACTTAGATCATTTGGTAGTAAGCATGGTAAACGAATTTACTGGTTGTTACTCGAGGTGCCGATATATTTACGAACTTTTCTTTTATGGAGTCAAGATCTTCCAAATATTGAGATTATTTAGCTTTACTTTTAACTTAACTTACTTAACGGCTGCTCTTCCGAATTGTTTTTCAAAACACTTAGCTTTGACATTTCTAACAATCTTAAAAAACGCTTACTTAAAAACTTAAAACTAATTCGCTTTATATCAATTCCAACAGTCAGTCATACATTTTATTCCTCTGTGAAAGTAGTTATAACAAATGCTATAAATAATTTATATCTTTCGGAGACACTTCTTTGTATTTCGAAACGTTTTTCATGTAGAATTTTTATTTCCTTGTAATCATCTGATACATGGACTCAGAAGTAGTAAATCTGCAGTTATCGGTTTTCACCATTACGTCAGATTTTTTCTTTTAAGACTTCAAAACTTCAGCAAGAACTCATCTTTAAAAAATTATAAAAATATATACCCAAAATGTCTTCACTGGGTACGTATTTGTGCAGTTATGCAAATTTTGCACAAGTTTGCCTAACATACTCATTCATATACACATATACGTATACAAAAATATATACATACACCGAGAAAAATATTGCCATGTAAAACTAACATTTTGCAATGTTATTTGTAATGTAAACGAAAAAGTGTTAATATTACATTTAGAATTGCTAAATTAACGTTATTTTTGTCATGTTTGTCGTGTCGCATGTGTTTTTTGTACGCACGCGTTTCATTCTTAAAGTATTTAATTTAACAAATAGCTAAAAAAAAAAATGGAAGAAATTTTGATTCCCATTTAATTGAATTCGAAAGACGTCAATATTTTCGCCAGGCTAGAAGATATCGAGCATTCAAGTTGAGTTCGGATGTCGTTGAAAGTATGTTTATTATAGCAAAATTAAATTTATTTTACATTAATTTAAGCTTCTTAAGATTCCAGAGACTGCATTGTAATCATGCAGTTAAATGTTTCTCGTCATAACATAAACAACAATAAGGGAAGCAAAATACAGCAGTATTGTACACATAAACTTCATTAATGATATGAAGACGATTCGAAAAGAAAAGATGCGAAAATCTTTCGAAAGAAAAGTAACAATTTAGCCATATATAATAGTGATAGTCGTATTTTCTTTTATCACTAAACGAACTTTATATATGCGCTCACGAAACACTGTAGTAATTCGTGTCATCACTAGATACTTATTTCAAGATTTTTCATGTCTTAATTTTTATCGAACTGAGTCGATATTAACGTGGTGACGTTCAGTTTTATATCCTAGGGCCAAAACATAATTTTCTTGGAATTATAAAATACATAAAAAGTTTCACTGTTCACATTTACATTTATATTGTATTCCTGATGGAACTACTTTAATAAGAAATAAAATAGTTTGATTTAAATTATTTTTATAAATAAAATGGTTTAGACAAATATTTTCAGTGTTTTATTTAACATTTATAAAATAACAAAATGATATTTAAATCGTTCAAATATACATTTTTCATATCAAATATGTATGTACATAGTTTAAATGTTAATTTAACATTCAAAATGTCCACACTACATTGTATAACAGTGATTTTTTTACATTTGTAAATGCCAGTTTTGCATTAAAATATGTACCATCAATTTTACAATTCTTAATATAATAATTTTAATGTTAATATGATAATGGTGTAATGTAAATTTTAACATTTTTTAATGTTTGATGACGTTGGTTTTATTTTTACGGCTGTTTGTGGTACATTTTTGGTTCAGTGTACATGTGTATGCTTATCTCTATCTCTTTGTCATTTCTGTCAAATTCTAAAAACAATTCGAACAATCAGTCAACAACACAAGCAACAGGGGCAGCAGCAGCGGCAGCAGCATCAGCAGAAGTTTATAAAGTTTGCATGCATATGTATGTATGTGTGACCTGGCGCACATTTGCCTAGGCAAACAATTGTAATCCAGTATTTACTGCATTTTAATGAGGTTAAACTTTGACTTAGTAGATTTTTGCATTTTAACGTAACTTTTTTCCTACTATTTGCTGCTCATTCCTTCCATGTTTTGAGTGTTGTTTCGTTTGCTCGCTCTTTCGTAAGATCGTTGGTGTGCGCTCACTCTTTTCGGATTTTTGTTGGACTATGGTGTTTATTTTTATTTTCTTGCTCCGATTTAAAAAGCTATTGTTTGTAAGGGATTGCTTTTGTGATTTTCAATGAAGTTTCTTGGTTATTTGTCATTCTGAATAATGTATATGCACACTTATGTACATTTTCAATGATGGATATGAGATAGAATTCTTTAACCGAAATAAACCTAAAGCCATACCTTAATCGTAATAGCGGTGAAAGATAAATATTTACATACATATGTACATACATATATATGCACATATGCATACATATTAGGCATGTCAATCCCGGTATCTCGGCATTTTTTAACTCCCGAATATCCCGGGATAAGTCTATTCAAATCCCGGAATTGCAGAAAAGAATAAAAGTAAAAAATTAAATTTTGTATCATTCATAAAAATTTCCCTTTCAAGGGCAAAATAAAGCCTTTACCGACTTTACAATCCGTAGTATTTGTCGTATTTCTATAGTCCGCTATTAAAATAATAGTGGAATAAACCGTTTCTTAAAAATATGTCTACGCACATTTCCATTTAACTTTAATTTACATTTTTTTCAAATAAAAGTAAACCTCAAATGAATTTAAACAAATAACACACTAAACAAAACTATCAGAGTTGTATTAAAATAAAAAAATTTAACATGAGAAACAAAAATAACAAGTTTTCAACTATTGTCTTACGATAACACAATACGACAAATAACACGGCTTGTTAACTCCATAAAGCCTTTTTTTTTTGCTCCCACTCGAGTAGAAAATGAGCCTTACTATGAAAGCGATGTTAATACAACTAACGACGAGGTGCATGTCGTGCATAAGGCAGAAAGTCTCCACGATAAATTGCATCAAGTTTGAACGAGCGAGTATCCAAAAATGGAATTGCATACAATTTATCAGAGGGTTTGGTAAACGAAATTAATAGTTTTTGTAATGGTGCCGAAAAAGACTAATGCCTATATAGATCATTTAACTTTTTGTCGGCAATCCAACCAACAAGTGTGGAGTCGGTGCTTCTCCACTGCTGATTTTAAATGCAACAAATTTTTGTCCAGGTTGTAGGATAACACCCTTAAGGCTTTTATTTCGTCAAGATTGCATTTTGAACAAAATAAGGAATAATTCTGCCTCACTCAAAATTTAATGCGTGATGTATTTAATTTTAACTGGATGTTTTTATGCTTTTACTGAATGGAAATACATAAATATTTAACATTGGTCTCAAACAGTAATTAAAAATAATTTTACTCTATGTATGTAGGTGCATTTGCTTCTGTACCAAATATGTATATTTTGTACTTGAAGTATAAATTATTTTGTATGTGTGTCAAATTTTATACGTTTATTTCTTTTTTGTTCTTGAAAAGACCAATAAATACATACATTACAACAAATCGTTCTTCTTTGTTATATTATTGTTATTTTGTCTATATCTATAATACAACGATGACAGACGTATACATTTTTTAAAAATTAAATATTACAAATCAAAACGTCGTGCCATTCGGGATCCCGGCTGGTCCCGGGATTTTATTTTCAGATCTTGAAAATCTCGGAATCAATAAAATACCCAAAATTGACATCCCTAATACATATATAATAATTTATTCATCAAAGGCTTGTGAACCGTAAAAAACATAGCATTCGCAATCAAATAAAAATGGCATGCGTTTAGAGAATTTTTAATTTTTGACATTCATTTGCATGTGTATATATTTTACCTACATAAACATAAGTACAAATGTGTGTTGATATTTGAATTTACTTATTTATCTAATAGAAGATCAACCAATGTGTGCCATTTATTTTTAGCAGAAGCAGAAGAACAGACTTCGGCGAAAATTTGTTTCCATACGACGTACAATTTTCGAAACAAATTTTCCTTTCTTCCAAAAAGGCACAGTATTTTTTTTTTTAATTAGCAAATAGATGATTTTAATCTAAATTTGTACTTGTCTGCTAATTTGAATCGAAAAAAGTCCCCCTCTTGGTTTTATCAATCGCTTAAGCTTGAAATTATTTGCTTGAATCATTGAAATTATTGTTGTATACGTTGCATATATGTATGTATGTATATAAGTACGTTCACATACTTTTATATTTACATATTAGCTTAGACCCGCGTGATTTTACTTAGCAATTTTATACCATGTCAACTTTTCAAATAGATTCAGTTACCTCCATAAATATCAAGATTGATATAGAAGAGATTGCGCCGACAGCTAATAAAAATTGTTTACGATCTGCGCATGTACGTCACACCATCAATAACGTATTTTTATTTTGATTGGAGAATTGCTTTATAAGTTCGAATAATATAATAAAATCGCGTTGCACTTCACAAAAAACTTTAGTTAAACCTTTAAAATTATAGAACACCAAATATTCACTTCGCTCGTGTTGGAATTTTAAAAGAAACTTTGCCGATGTGACGTCATTTTAAGCAGCTAAATGCCAATATCGTAAAGCGAAAAGTAACGAACCTGCGCAAGGCGCAATCTCTTATTTATCAATCTTGCATAAATATGTATTTGATTTCAGTATAAGGACATATGTATGTGGTATCAAAAATTCAATGTATATGGAGGTGTCACGCCCACTTTTCCAATAAACTTGAGTTTTTTCCATAAGCATTTGTTTTGTTTCATAAACATCCCTGCCAGACTTCAGTACTCCATAGCACGTAGTTTCAGAGACATACGCTATCAGAAATCGAATGTGCCAGGCCATTGAATTTTCAACTCTCCTATATCAGTGAGATTCGTAAAAATATCAGAACCCATGAATATTCGCAACTCTCAGAGCAAGCGAGGGTTTATAGATCCTTTTCGATTTTGTAGTACATTACAGAAGCCATTATAGGAATATGGCCTGATTAGGCTCATTGAGGTGGATGTATGTATTTCTCTTAAGTTTCCATTCCAGCCACATAAGTGTCGTTATGTTGCAGTTGTCGAATTATTTCCGTTTTACATATATTAGCTTTTTTAAGACCTATATAACTAACACTAAGCTGGCAGGTAGCGAGTGGCAAGCTGACTCTCTCAAAAGCTCGTCTACATTTTAATTACCTGTAGTAATGCGATCTTTTTTAAAAATCTGTAGTAGATGGACACTTTTTATAGGTAGTCGTTAGAGAATCCAATACTTTCGGATTTGTTTAGGAATCAGAATAAATGAAGATAATGTTTCCTGAAACTGCAGTGGATATTGGGTTTCTCCGCATCTTCACTATAGCCACTGAGACTTAGAAAACACTGCATTTGCCCAAGCTGATTTGACCAAGATATCCGCATAAATATAAAGACGTGGGAAAGAAGGAGACAAATATAGGAAATGATGGGCTAGAAAAGTAGACAACAGGAAACAGCTGGTTCTTTTCAAAACCCGTTAGCTTGTACGCCGATTTTCAGGTATGTATTGCTTACTAGCTTTTTATGATTTTCTTCACATTCAACTGAAATTGAAGTGAAGCTGTTTTGCAAATCGCTTACGTACATACATACATACATATATGTGTGATCAAGCATAGATGCCAAAGCCTTTTTTAAGACTTCTATTCGTCATTCTTGTGTTTATTTTATACGCTTATTTTTAATTAACCACTCCATATTATTTTCACATGATCGGAATATTGTAATATATAGCCCTAAATACATATACATGTATGTACATATATGGAATGAGTCCTTTTTGTTATATATAAAACATAAATATGTCTTCACTGTGACCTACTGCTCGAGCACTTCAGTTTCTTCATTTATTTAAAAACAAGTTCGTGTATTTCGTCCTGCCTTATTCTACATATATAATTATTTCTGAACTACACAAACAATTGACAAGTCCCTGTGAGTGGACAATTTAAATGTGTGCTCCTACTTATTTGTGCTTTGCATGCCCTTTCAATAGTTTTTATTTATTTGTTTGCATTTTAAAGGGGCATGTAAATATCGGCAGAATCGCTATTTTTTTCCTAAAGCTGTTTCTACATTCCTCAGGCTAACTGCAAACTATGTACATACAGCCCGTGTAAACATACATAAATGCTTAAGAATATTCTTTTTGTGATTTATCGTTGTTGATTTGTCAATCTATGCGAATATTTGAACCCAAGCATACATAACTACATACACTTATTTCATCTGAGGATGAACTTCTTGCTTTTTTTTAATAGCTTATATGTTTTTACTTGCCTTTTGCCATTCTCAGTTTATAGTTTACATTTGTACACCCTTCGTCAGTTCGTTTGCTCATCTAGTTTCTTCATATGTATTTTTCTTCGCAATGTAAACAACATCCTTTAACCCTTTTTGCACAGTCTTCTCTAACTGCTTGGTGTATTTTTTTTTTTTTCAATGAATTTATTGGAAAGTGTCATTCTTTTTGGTAGATACTGCTTTTAGCAAGTGTATAACAAACCACTTATGCCATTCCTAAAGCAAATGCAAATCATGATTTAGTGAGGGTTTATGAGGAAATATTTAAGCGTAGGCAGCGGGGTCTTATGAAATAATATAATAAATATAGGCATGGAGCTACCGGGCTGGAATAGAAATTCTGTTCGTCAATAATAATGAACACATTAATTTCATATACACATGCTTCCTATTAGTTGTATGCATATAATTTGTATGATTGCATTGTTTCTATATTTACTGAATTTTGGTTAGATAAATACTCATTCTATAACCTTATGTATGTAAATATATGTATATATTTTTCTTACTTTCAGCTCTTTGAAAAATGTTTTTCCGCAAATAGATATTTCAAAACAAATATTAAAACGATTAATGCGACAAGAAACCCAAATCTGCAACTACATACATAAGTAGGATAAGTAGTTTTTGGAATTGATAAATAATGCAAAAAAATTCAATGTGGCAATTATTTTTCTGTTAGTAAATACAATGCTAAAGTCAAAATTCGACTGCAGAATAAGGGCGCTCTAAAGTAGTTTCCAGTTAAAGCTTCTTAAAACTTTTTCGGCGTACATCCATGTAGTTTTCAAATTTATAGTAAATTTCGCATATTAAAATCGTGACGACTTTTTTTTATATAGTTTAAATTTATTTTTCGTACTGTACTAATTCATTCAACTTTTTTATAAACTAAATTTCAAGTTTTATAAAGATAATATCTCTCTCAGAAAACTTCAAAATTATTTTAAATGCTTAAACCAAAGATTTTTTAAAACTCTTTTATTCCGCGCATATCTGTTATTGCTATACATAAATTGTGTTATGACCGCTATGGTTGAGTTTATCAGTCGTTCGGAGTCGTAACAAAACTGGAGGTCCTTCCATTTGTGGTAGAATATATTGACGCACACTACAAATGGAAGAAGCAGCTCGGCCAAACACTGAGCTATATACATATAGTGGTAGCGCCAAGTTATTATTATTAAATTGTGTTGCTGTATACGATAAGTGGATGGCATTGAAATTTTAAAAGAATGAAAGAGATTGATTTGCTCATTAAATAAATAAATTTATAATCCACAGTTTTAAACTGTCTACAGAATACACAATCATTTTGTCTGAAATCTTAAAAACTTTTAATAATCACTTTTTATATGGAAGAAAATGTTTACAGCGAAAAAGTTCTCACAAATCATAACCAAAATATTTCTAAGTACTTTGAATTAAGTATGAACTACAGTTCGAAAAAGTATTGTAAAAAGAGAAGGGCGACTGTATTCAGTATCTTGAAGTCAATTTGTAAAAAACTTAAGTTTGAAGTACACGAAGCAAATATGCCCTTCAATTTAAATGTCTAACCCGTTGAAGCTGTTCAAGGTCCAGCCAATATTTTATTTTCACTGTCACAGTAATTTCAAAAAGAAATACTTTACCCTGATTACAGAAAAACCTTCGTAATATAGAAACTTGGTTACCTTTTTCAACGCGTAATTAAAGTGCTACTCCTTTTTCAAGAAAAAAAAACCACACGAGCGGCAAAGTCTTTGCTTCAAGTAAGCATGTATATTAATTAAAAAAAGAGTCAACCTTTGTTATCACAAACGAATATAAATAGCCGGTAATTCTTCAAGGCAAACAAGCACAACCTAAACAAATGTCAGACATAAGGAAATACTACGTTGCTGCGGCACAAAGATGCAACTCAACGCGAACCAACTAGTGTAAATAGGAAAATTATGCTAAAAGGATATTTAAGGAAGGAAAGACGCAACGTATGGGTTCAATCACTTTCACGCCAACCCGCAGCGCGTTGAATTACAATTTACTACATAAAGTGGGAAAGGACACCATATATTTAAGACATTCGTAAAATAAAAAAAATAAATTGGCGTAAAGTGTGATAATTAAAAGTACATTAAATTATGTCTTCAAATGAAAACCAAAGAATAAAGAAGGTACCAGCAGCTAGTGGCTGGCAAATAAATTGAGTCATTTACTTGCGCAAAATGAAAAAGTCAAAAGCCGAGTAAAACAGAATTACAAAAACCAAAAGAACAAAAAAGTGAAAGAAATTTAAATAAAGTAAATAAAGTAAATAAAGTGAAGAACTTAAAAGTACACAGTGTAAATCTGTGTTGCACAAACGCTCAGCCACGGGTCGTGCCAATGCGAATGTCCCCGGCTCACAGCACATCTGCATGGCCGCAATGGTGACGAATAGACCAGGCCAGCAGAGCCTGCAGGACCAGTAGGACGAGCAGGACGAGCCTGCTAAGCTGCGAGTAATTGATAGCAATTTTTCATGGCGCACGACAGGTAAGCAAACGTGTGGGTGGATGAACAAAGCGAAACGCGAAGCTGGTGGCATTGCCAGTAAAGCGGTAACTGTAGCAACAGCTCACCGATGCCAGCAATATTGTGCAAGCTCAACGGACGGACGCGCCAACATATGGTGTTAATTTGTAAATTTTACTCATTTATATGTATATATATCAAGCTACAAGTATGCGCTGAGTGCGATCATACAAGTAGGACCGGCGAAAAGGGCATTAAAATAAGCATCAACATATCGCTTACATCTACATATGTATATACTTAGTACATACCCTGTCGGAAATCAAATTACGTTAAAAGCAATTTAAAAAGTACTTTTTTTCTAACCACAAGTGGTTTGAATTCATTCTATTTTCATGTCATCAACTAACTTTTTTAACATGGCGATGTCCTAGGAGCAAGTCAATTATCCGACCGTGCATTTGATTTCAACCACTTTCAAATATATTTGAAAGAAAGAACATTAAAATTACTTTTATTGCAACTGCAATAAAATGTATGTATTTATTTTCAGCTACTTTAAAACTGCTTTTTTTACAACTATTATAAACTCGATTTTTCTTAAACTTCTTTATTTTATACCTACTCTTTTCTAACTTTTTAAAAACGCATTTTAGTTTAGTTTTTATAAAATATATTTACATTTGTATTTTTGTTTGAACTAAGTAAGGGATTCAGTTCATTTACACGTTTTAAATAAAATTGAATTTAGTTTCTTCTGCATACATACTTCGTAAAAACATTGTTTTTTTACCGCCTGAATGGCCTTGCGAGTAACTTCCTCTGGGTCACGATTTTCGATACAAAAAGCATCTATGTTAATAATGATAAAGAAAAAATTGAAATATTTTAAGAATCACGCATTTTATGGGCTCGCCGACTCTCTTACCTTTCGAAAGCAGATAGAAATTAGCAAAAGCTTTTAATATTTTTTTCCGTGAGTTCCATCGAGCTTGAAATTCATAACAACGTCCTTGGACAAAAAGCCAAAAGCATCTTTTTAGGTTTTCCCTTGATAAGGGACTTCATTCCATCAAGCTATGGGATATATGGGAAAAAGCTTTGATTATATTAGCTTCTCACGTAAATTGTTTTGTTTTCTTCGTAAATAATTTCGACAACGGCTGTCAATCTGTTTTTATTAGAAATTGTAAGTGAATGACACAACAGCCTTCTGCTGTCCGATGAGAGTTTTTATGTGTACAGTGTATGTATATACTATACACATATGTATACTATATGAATTCAATTAAAAAACTTCCTAGTTTCTCTTCACTACAAAAGTTTTTAAATTATTTTGTATTACGATCATATTTATATACGAGTACGAATAATTAAAGACTCGCACGCTGCATTTGTTTCAAAGCAGTTGATTTCCAACTACTTTAAAATTGGTTAATTTTTCAGACTGTCTGTTTTTTCCGACAGGGTATACACACATACACATATATGTACATACATAAGTATGTATGTGCGAAGATGTGTACTGATAAGGTGAAAATACGAGTGAAGCATTTTTTACGCGTTATTTATTTTTAAGCATACATCACTTTGACACTTAAGGACCTCTCAAAGCGCGTGCCGACTGAGTTGGAAATAATAATGGAGCGGCCTTTATGCAATAGCTCTATAGAATTGATATGCCACGATATACTACATACATAAATGAAAAGGAAAATGTTTTAAAAAGACATTAAAAATGTTATTCAATTTCAGCGAATCTTCATAGGCTTAATATTTGCCATTATCAATGTCCTTATCACTGTTGTTAATTGAAACATTGTCTTTATAAAGTCTCAGTCTGACATCAGTACTTGCTGAACATTGTTAAATACATAGTATGTGTGTATGTATACAGGTTGACTAAAAACCATAATTTCATACTCGATATTTTTCTTTTGAAAGTACTCATAGGTATCGAAAGGAAAGTACTATCATCAAAACTCGGTTAAATGAATATTTTATTCCTTAACACTTCGATGGAATTAATTAAAATTAAAAAGAATTTCAATACTTTTTAAATAGAAATTGTGTATTTAAATTTCTTTCCGAAATTGGATTTAAGTTATTATTGTGAATTCACAGTCTAAACTTTTTTCGTTTTTTATTGTCAAGGAAACTTTTAATAAGGTTCCCAATTGGGTGTAACGTTTGTTTGACACGTATATTGACAGGTGTATTTTCCTGCGAGTAAAAGTTGTGTTCAACTGACTTAATTTATATTTCTAAGGCCAAAGTATAATGTTTTTAAAATGGGAATCAAACTCAGCACAGTTGCACTACCTATAATTTGTTCTGCCAAAAAATTGCTGCTTGAATATTATGCAAAAATGCTGTTGAACTGCTATATCGTACTTGTGTGTACAAAGATACACAATATTATTTTCCATCTAATATATTATAAAAAAAATTATTTACTCAAACATTTTTTTTCCGTTCATCTTAAAAAAAAATTAAATACGAGAAACAAATCAAATATAAAACATGTATATGTTACATATGAGCATATTAGTGAACTGCTTACAAACCAGGTTAATTCCAATTTTTATTAAAAAATTTAACAGACAATATTTCACAGAAATGTATTTGATATAATTTTAAATATAATAAAATAAGCGTTTCAATGCAAATGAAGCTACAAATTATTATATCGATATTATCTTTACTTTTCGTGCTAAGTATCACAAATGAATCTTGTAACATTTTCTAGTGTCATGGCCTCTTGAGAGGTTGTGATCTTTGTTTTTTTAATAGTGGGGCATTAGCAGCAGACATACTTCCATTTCAGTTTCTTCTTTCGCATCCAGGCAGAGTCCACAGAAAGTATATCGAACAAGGCTCAATCTTGCTACAGCTTTCTGGTTGTGAAAGAGGAAATCAAATTCCTTGCTCTTGATAAAAAGAAAAGATCAAAACCAGTTAGACCAAAAGAAGACATGTTTTTAAGCAGTCCATGACGCACCGCCGCTGTGGTCGAGTTGGTAGCGGTGCGTGCTACAACTCGATATGCCGGTGAGTTCGAGGTTCGAATCTCAGTCAGGGCAAACAAAATCTTAATCATAGAAACATTTTTTTCTAATAGCGGTCACCCCTCGGCAGGCAATGGCAAACCTCCGATGGTATTTCTGCCATGAAAAAGCTTCTCATTAAATACATCTGCCGTTCGGAGTCGACACAAAAACTGTAGGTCCCTCCATTTGTGATATAATATAAAGACGCACACCACAAATGTTAGGAGAAGCTCGGCCAAACACTGAGCTATATAGTGTAAGCGCCAAAATTATATTATATTATATTATATGACGCACCGGAATCTTATAAAAATCATTTAAAATGCCACAAAGAGTCCGAGCCGTGGTAAGTCTAACTACGGACCATCGGCTCAACCCAATCAAAAAAGTACTCTCATACGTTTAACTTGACAAGCTAACAATTGCTTAGCATTGCAATAATTAATGTAAAGGGCAATGGATAGTTTTCAACATTCAAAACGTAAAAATGCATTATTATATGGAAAATATGACGAAGACTGTCAGCAAAAAAAAGTATGCATACATATATATACTATATAAAACAATAGTAATAATAATAAATAATAATAATTTGGCGCATACACTATATAGCTCAGTGTTTGGCCGAGCTTCGCCTACAATTTGTGGTGTGCGTCTTTATATTCTACCACAAATGGAGGGAGCTACAATTTTGGGCCGACTACGAAGGACAGATGTGTCTTATGAAAAGCTTTTTCATGGCAGAAATACCCTCGGAGGTTTGCCATTGTCTGCTGAGGGGTGACCGCTATTAGAAAAAAACTTTTTCTATGGTTAAGATTTTACTTGACCTGGCTGGTATTCGAACCGCGAACCCAGCGGCGTATCGAGTAATAGCTTGCACCGCTACCCACTCGACCACAACGGCCACATTAATAGTGACCAGATAAATCGAGATCGGGAGTTTTAGTCACTCAAGACTGCACCTTATTTAAAAAAAGCGGAAAGTTCTATTTGATTAATATGCATTTGCGTCAGAATAAATTTTATTTCGACCACGCACAAACAAAAGTTCCTGAGAATGATCACAAATTGAGAATATCGACAAAGAATATTGAATTTTTTTTTAGCCTCAAGCTTGTTAAAATAAAGTTACAAAATATAAATTACAAAGACCGATTATCAAAATAAGTACTAAAATAAGTAAAAATTTATTTATGCGAAATTTCAAGTCTTTAGCTTATTAAATGACAGAGTTTTGACGCAAAATGCAATATCTGAACTATCGGTTGTATGGGAGCTATATGTTTTATTTCTGCGATCTTTATGGTTTTCACTTCTATTATATAATTCATAATGACTGATATTTGTGCGAAGTTTAGCTGATTAAATGAAGGAGTTATGGCTCAAAATACAATATCTGAACAATCGGCTGTATGGCAGCTTTATGTTGTATTTCTCCGATCTTAAAGATTTTCACGGCTGAAATAGTTCTCATAATAGCTATTATTTGTGCAAAATTTGAAGACTGCTGCTTAAATGGAGGGTTTTCGTACTAAATGGAATATCTGAACAATCTGTTGAATGGGAGCTATATGTTTTATTTCTTTGATCTATGTGATTTTAATATTGCTTATATAGAGCTGATAATAGCGGGCTTTCTTCCAAACCTCTAGCTACTTAAATGACGAAGTTATAGAGCAAAATATAATACTTGAACAATCGGCTCCTATGTACGTTATAGTCGTCCGATCTCGCCGGTTCCATATGTCTAATAAATTATACAAAGGCACGTTACTGCCAAGTTTGATTCAAATAGTTCAATTCAATTGAGGGATTAGTTTGCGTTCAAACAGACGTACAGCTTATTATCCTGATCATTTCGGTATACTCTTTGATGGGTCTAACTCTTATCGTTCTGGTACTTACAAACATCGGACCAAACTTAATATACCAATTCCATGAAAGGTATAAAAATATTTAAGTTAAAAAAATATAGAGCTCGACATCAGGTTACATAGAAAATATTTCTTTTTTGAAAAACAACAATAATGAAGCGGCAGAAGTTATAACATTGCTTCCAAATTACTACCTGGATCTTTTGCTTATTAAATAGAAATGTTCATAACACATTCACAGCGAGAATTTACTTCCAGCTGTTTTTGATTATGCACACACTTGTATCAGTGTCTAGAATGTGCATACACACAAACATGTACGAGTATGTACATTGTACATACATCGCACGCGTGGGTCACTTTGCCATTCCGTGATGACAGCATCCGACGATAAAAGGAGCAAATACACGCATACAAGCAATCCAAGGACAATCACCGATGCTAGGGTTTAGTTTACCTTATGCAAACGCCTAGATTTATGCGCAATAAATTCCAATCCACCTGCACAGAACGTACATTCCTGGTCACGCATTTTAAGTATAAATGTAAATAGATTTTTTTCTCTGTTACGTCCATTCGTACATACTTACATACCAAGATATATGTATTGACATATATGCAAATACAAACAAGATGGAAAAAGGAGCGTTGCACATTGTAGATCTGCGAAGGAGCGTAAAATGTGAATCACGTCAACCTTTTTCGTAGATCTACACTTGTACGTATATATTACAGAAAAGACGCAAACAGCAACAAACCTGAAATGCATAAAAAGTACTGATCAGAATTTCCAGAGCACCAACTACGGCGATACGCCACAGGGAATAGACATTGCCGCCATCTGTTGGGCAAATGCTATCAAAGCTAGAGTAAAGTACATCAAAACATACAAACATATACGTGTACATTTTTTCGACAGACTAGTACTCCGTATGGTCAAACAATGTACAGAATACATACATAGGAGGGTATTTACCTAAGTTACTTTATTTTTCATTTATTTATTTCTCATTTTCTTATTTATACTTTTATATTTGTATGAGCGTGTGTTAGGAATTTGAATAAAAATTATAGACCCGAAGCCGAAGCGCACGATACCTCCTTCATCCTTTTAGTGTGGTTAGTGTTGCTGTTGTTGTTGTTGTTATTGTCGGTGGCAGCCGTCCGTTTAGGAATTGCGACAATCATAAATCACTGCTGGTAGGGGATAAAAGGATATACATACATATATATGTGTATATTTACATATGTATGAATGTATGTATATGCGTGCACTTAGTTTGAAGGAGATCCTTAGCACGCGCAACAAGCTGTGAAATTGTTGCACATAATTATTTATGTCGACGTTGTTGTTGCCCGGCAGTTAATGTGTAAATTAATTGTCAAGCACAGGAATCAGAGCGAAAGTGCTGGAAAAAAGAGCACAATATGTATGTGCATAGGATTGTATATAAATAAGCTGGAACTTAGTTGGACCCGGGTGCAAATTTGTAGTTGCACATTTGACAGATATGCGGGCGTAAGGCATGAATTTGAGAGCTCGACACTAATTTAAAAAATGCGTAGTTGACTTGCCTACTAAATTGGTGTATGAAGTTGAAAAAGCTGATTACATATTAAATTTTTTCAATTTTTGCTTAACACTTCAGGTCAATAGTGAAGGTAAATATAACAGAACAAATACCGGTGTGCTTAAAAATAATAGCCCTTTATTTTGTAAAATTTTTGCAATTTCCTTTTCTACTCCTTTATTTTTAATAATTTTAATTTTTATATATTTTTGTACAAATTTTAATCAATATTTCACCAAAATGTTATAAGATGTGTTCGAATTTTATTCAGTATACTATTTTATAGTTCATTCCATTTTAATACAATAATAGTTAATTGCATTGCCATCTAATTTTTATTAACTCGCCAAATATTTCTAACAAATTCTTTCTTTCCATCACATTGAAATTATGAAAAGAAAATATTACCTAATGTTAATAAATATTAACACATGAATAGGTTAGATTATAATACATTTTAATTGAGCCGAAATGCGTCATTTGGGTATAAAATCTCGAATACTAATTGGCATTGCAGAAATGCCTTATTTCAGCGCATTTGAACAAAATCATGAACGGAAGCGTTCCAACTTTATATTTCTACTATTATATTCTTTTAACTTTGTACACTCAGGGTTTTTCCAATTTTTTTAATCCGTCCAAATGATAGATTTTCTCAAGACTTCCAAAATATGATTCCATCATTCCATTCACAACTGAACTCAGTAACCCACTCTTCTTATCCATTGAAATTGATGGTGCAGTGTCTCGGCAGTGGTTTTGAAGTAGGGTTTTTAAGCCAAAAATATTGCTTAATCAGCAAACGAATTTCACTTATAAATAACTCAACTTGCTCAAAATTTTACAGTAGTAACTACATTGAGAGATGGTAGTTAAGGACAGGATTGATGTATTTAAAGTTTCTGCTCGGGATGTTTCAAATGAAGTGTTAGAGAAAATGCGAATAAGACAATACTATAAACGGCTTTGAAATTACTATTATGTATTATTATATTGGAATGGCTGGGAAGAGAGAGAGACCATACCCTACACTTAGGCACATAGTGGACCTTTGTGTGCTGCCTTATGCGGTTTCTTCAATTACCCTCCCACTCGGACATATTAAAGTGGAGACCTAATTTCTTTTTAATCCCAGAAGGATCGATATGCGCCTTTTATCGTAGGAAGTCCAAGTAAGTCTAGAGATTTCACAATATGATAGGGAGCTCCAGCCTTTGCTTGCACCCTTTTTAGTGTTATACTTGACTAGCAGATTAAAAGTGGCTAATGTAATGGTTACTGTGTTCTTTCTCGGAAGGATGGGCGTGGTGGTACCTTTCCTTGTCAAGTCATCCGCTTTGCAATTCCACTCAATTTCTCGACGTCCAGGCGCCGATATGAGTTGAATTCTATAATGTCTGTTCATGAGTCTAGAGCTTTCAAGGCAGCTGCGCTGTCAAAGAAGATGATCCCCTGTTTAAACTCATAGGGACTTTGGATTAGGTGCTGATTAGCCTCTTAAATGGCAAGCAGCGCAAATAGTTATTTGGCGCTTAACTATATAGCTCAGTGTTTGGTCGAGCTTCTCCAACCAGTTGTAATGAAAAAGAAGTAAAAAAATGTATAAACTTTTTAAAATTGGTCCTACTGTAGACGGTTAAGTTCGATTAAGCTTTCTCACAAATGGGTATCGATGCTTCCTCCGCTAAAAATATGTTATGGCTCTACAAATTTTGGTTAATTAAGAGTTGGCGTTATTGAGTGAAGTATTATTCAAATAAAAATTAAACTTTCCATTATTTCCTTTTTTTCGTTTATTTTTAGATGACAAATTTATTTTCTATCATCATACCAATACATTTAAATGGGTTAAATGTGTTTATCCTTCATTAAAACGTGTATATTCTTACTTTTCGTTGATTCAGTTACTTAGTTTCCTTATAATAAACATTCCTGGTTTTAGTTTCACTACTTAAAAGAGCAAAACACCGACTTCGGAAAAGAAATGCCACCAAGGCCCTTTCTGTACATCACAAATGCTATTATTTCTTTAACCTAAAAATACGAAAGCTGATTTCAGTTTATTTTTACATATACTTTTACATTGAATTTTGGGAAAAAATCTGAAAATTGGATAAAAGCCAAAAATTATTTTTTTAATTCTACAAGTATGGATTTTTTGATTCAAAACTAAAAATTGAAAAATAATGAAAGTTTAATTTGAAATAAATTGTATTGAAGAAAGAACCAAGAAGCTAACATCCCTATTCTAGCGTTAAGAAGTTTATATACAGTACGTACTATATGTTCGCCGATTTTGGAAATATTTTGCCGGTCACATACATATACATATGGGAAGTAGAACAAATTCACTAAGAATGCTTTGATCAAGAGTTTAGTTTAAATAATAGTTTATGTCAGCTTGCCAAACACTTTATGATCACATTATTAAGTATGACACGATATGAATCTAACGTAGTCCATAAACGAGTATTCAAAACGTAATAAGTGTCAAAATCTAAAGCGCTGAAATAAAAATACAAACATATGTCAGTCAACCAATTCGAGTCCAGAAAAATTTAAGACTTCAAAATGAGGGGTTACGTTTATTATAAGGACGGTTATCTTTTTATATTTTTTAAATCCACCTTTTTTTTGTGTTACTTAAATAATTTATTATAAATCTGGAAATTCAAACAACTCACGAATCATATTTGTAAATAACTCGCTTTATGAAAAATATTCGCTCAGAGCTTTATGTCACAATTTAAAAACTGCTAGCCAATAAGCCGCTTACAACCGCTTGCCGACTCAATACGTCACATGCATTATAATATTTAACGCATTTTTCTGCATAAAAATTTTTTCAGCAAAATTAAATACATACATATCTAATAATGATTGCTCCACAGCCACCAGCAACGCCAACATGCACGTCGAGGGCTTTAATTAAAAAACCTTGCACTTCCAAAGTTGATAAAAGCAACTATAAGTAAAGAAGTTAAGCAGCTTTGCACCACATACCCACAACAACAGGCAAGTGTTAATAACCTGCAGGAAATTTGAATGACATTAAAAATTGGAACATTCACGAAATGTAAAATCGTGAATAGCTTACCTTCTAGCTCCATTTTCCATATACATAAGTAACTTATATCATTGAGTGTAAGATAATAAATATTTATAACTTCCTACTCAACACTCATTTTAAGAGCTGATATTTACATAAGTATCTCAATACTCGAATTTTATAATAAAATATATTAACTTCTAACGCTTTACAATCAAAAACATTCCAAAGGGGCCAAAGAGCCAATTTACATTTAATTTTCATACTCTCGTATACTTATACTATGTGCACAAATTATAGCACTACCATATATTGACAGATTTTGGCACTTTTTTTTCATCTAACTAATTAAAATTATTTTTCATTTAAAATAATGTTCATCCTCTTACAAAAACCCATAAACACCTATTTTTTAAACTAATTACAAAATGTACAATGATTTACGAAAATTTCATCAAAATTTCGATCTATAAAAAAAAGTTTTACAATTTTTTTGAATATGCAGTTTTTTAGCTTATAAAATTTTGGTACAAGAAAGAGCGAGTTTCAAGTGTCTACAACTTATCACTGATTTTTGAATAAAAAAACATTTTTTTGTATTTTACTCCATACAACGCAAAACCGCGGTTATTTTTTATATGGCAGGAATTGCGAAAGAGCTTCAGTAAAAAAATAGTTAAAAATCAGTGGTGAATTGTAGTCACTAGGGACTTGCACTTTGTTATACTTATATTGAATGAGCTACATATCTGCATACCCCAAAAAATTCTTAAAAAGATTTTTTAAATGTTCGAAATTTTAATAAATGTGTTCTAAATTTTTTGTTATAATATTTAAAAAACTGTTTTTAATAGCGTTTGTTAAAGACTTAACGATGTTTTAATTGAAAAATAATTTTAAGTAATTGAAAGATAATTAAAGTAATATTTTTTCGCTTAAGCTATTTTTCCTTTTTAGAGTTTACACTTTCTTTAGTGTGAAAGAGACATAGAGAGTTACGAATATCATGAGTATTCGCCATTTCCATTTTGCTTGTAGTTACATACATATTTAATGAATTGATTGTAATACAATTCTTCTGTTTTTGAATAAATACGAATACAATTGTGATCATTTAATTTATGTCTAAATCAAACTCGTTTTTTTTTTAGTTTTAAATAGAATAAGTTATGTTAAACTAAGGAAATAAATGGTTTCGTTTTCCTTATCATTGCTACATTGGATTTTTTTATTCGGTTTTTTGGGGTTTTTTACATGAATTATCTAAAGGTTTTTGAAAATTCTGGAACGAATCCTCCGTTTTTGTTTGAATGTAAAGAACTTTTTTATGCGTTTTTTTTTTATTCGACCTTTTGAGGAACGCATACACTGCATAAAAAAGACATAAGTGTACATAAGTAATATTGAGCAATACACTGCTCCCGATTGGGGTGTATGTATTCGTACATATTATACACTTATACATAAGCGTCTGTGTACTTTTTCTTGTATTTTATATGCGATGCATTTATGATTGTCGCGCGTAAATGGCATTGCTCTACTGCAATTTTCTGTATGCGCTTCTAGTGTTAAGTTTGCTCTTGGGATTTTTTCTAACAAATTATGTTGGCAGATTGTATTCATTCAAACGTTTTTGTTGCATTCAAAAGCTATTCATGGCGCAGCTGATGTTATTCTCATACAAATATTTACTTACAAGTATGTATGTACATATGTGTATGAATAATTAACTGAAATACGTGTAGACCAACTAGCAAGCTTTTAGTGAATTTTTTAAACAGTTTAAACGGGTTTCGCTTAAAAATCTGCTCTATTTAGCTTTACCTGATTCCGAAAATTTATATTTATTTTTGGATTTTTCGATACAAATATTTTTAATTGCCTTTAATTCTATAAAAATTTAGTTCCTTTTTTTTAATCTTAAAGACTTTTAAAATCGAACAATTGCAATTTTTCGTAGCCTTTTCACGGCTTTTTGTTTTAAAGATTTTTAAATCCTTATTCACTACTCTAATTTGGCTAATTTATAATATTGAACTTCCCTAAAAACCGTTCTCTTCTCATGAAACTTGCATACATAATAATTATATACTATGAGAACATACATACATATGTAAGTGTGTAAGGCATTTACATACATATGTATGTCTTACATACACATACATACATATGTGTTTGCATGGAATATACGAATATTTGAGGAGACCTCTTAAAGCAGTTGGCGTCTATTGATGGGTAGTCATGTTTTTATTTATTTACTAATTTCAGAAGCACATACCTACATACATAGGTCACGCAGAATGCTGGCAAAACTCAGAACGTTCCTCAAAGTGCATAGCTATTGGGCTGGCAGAAGAATGTGAAATTAAGAAATACATTTTCAAAAAAAAAATTTACCAAACGCGCCGCTTCGTAAGCAAATTCAAAACATAAGCAATTATCGCTTTCATGCGATCCGCGCTTATTGCTGCTTTTTCGGAATATCGTGAGTCAGTCTGACAATCATTTATAATTAAATACTAATTGTGATTAAAATTGTTTATTGTTATTTTCAAAGTATTACATCATCTGGCATTAACATATTTTTTTTATTATTTCCGTGCTTTAAATATGTAACTATATTTTAGGAATAATAGACCATTGTTTCTTAACTACCATTTGCGAGAGAGAAATATTCAGAACGATTGAATATTTAAGGAAACTCAAGTGGCATATAAAACTATTTAATTGCTTGTGTAAATTTGTTTGTTTTCATTGTTTTAAATTAAATGTTTTTTAATTAAAAAAAAAAAAGTTTACTGTATATATAACAAGTTTCAGTTTTCCACATGTGCCTGACTTTTCAATTTTTTCGTTTAAGGCTCCATTAATGTCAGCAAAAGTTCTATAGCACAATCAATTTACAAACAATAAGGGATAAGTTTCCAGTGGTTACCAGATAACGTTGATTTTAGAAAATTTATTTGGTGGCTAAATTCTTCTACTTCCAGAAATCTTGTTTAGTTATTATAAATTCATAATTCATTAGAAATGTATCATCGACTATTGAAGGGCGTAGCGCCCCAGTTTAAACTTACTCAGATCTACCTTATTATATTCAGATTCTTTATAAATATATCCACAAAAAGTGTAATAATTCTTATCTTATGGCCCTTAAGTTTTATGACATTGTGTATTTTTTTCATAAAAATGCTGCAAGTTTTCACACTAACTTAATTGGAATATAATTCAAAAAACCTATGTTCAGTTTCAGATTTAAATCGATCTCTGCGAAAAGTTTCAATCAAATAATAATAAAAAAATACTTTAAGTGAGTTTTGCATGATTGTTAACTTTATAATAAAATGTTTAAGCTTTATTTAGTGGTATGGACATAATTTCATTATTTTACCTTTGTTTGACAGACGTTTAAAGAACATTTTCGGTTCACAAGTCCACAATCGTTGCAGTTACATTTTTAACTACCTTGCATGCCTGGCATTTTTCCCATTACGAGTAACTGCTTCTCACAACAAGGCCATAGACAGCACAAGATTGTCAAAAGGTAATAATTTTACGACTCAATTGAGGAATTTTTAAACATTTCTCCCGCTTGGCTGGAGCTACAAATATGCATTCTCGCACATTTTTACCTACATACGAGTATGTATTTATATATTCAAACGCAATTTCTGAGTACATTCACATCAATCGATTTTTGTATATACATTGCTTCATATACGAGTACAAGTTGACATAAAAGTTAAAATAAAATAGCGAGTTTAGTTACATAGTCTGAAAGAAATTAAATACCGGAAAAGTTTTTTTTCGCAGGATTGAAAGTTGGAAACGATTGGAAAAAGTAATTAAATATTGGTACAAATTTCATTTTATAGATGAAAATTAATTATGAAGAGTGTGTCTGCTGTTATGCCACATTTTTCTTATGAATACTCATAAAATCGCTTAAGATGATGAGAGGGGTTGTTGAAGTAAGTTTAAGTTATTATTTTTTGATGGCTTAAGGATGCGCTAGAAAATTATTTCAGTGACTACTTTTTCATTATATTTGCACTTTATAAATGAAAAATGTGTGTGAAATGTATAGTTCATACATGTAGGGTTTAACAGTGAAAAATAGTAAATATTTGTAGGGTATTTTCGGAATCGGAACAGATAATCATATTTTTTTTTTGTTTGTTATCGATTCTTTTCCCAAACTCTTCACGGTGTCATACAAAAAGAAGCAGGCTCGAACGCGGCCTGCAACTGTACATAATTAGTTTTCCGCTACGCATTTCGGTTTTTTCGACCAATATTGAATCACAATTTGAGCATTATGAAAACTAAATTTATTTAAAAAAATTTGACTTTATACCTTATAACTTTTTAGCCTTATCCATTTAAATCACAATCATATGAAACTTTTACCACAAATTTTATAAACAAATGTTTTCCTTTGTTTTTTCATTGTAAAACTGCAATTAGTTTTGTGTTTTCGGAGCTTTACCGGAGCCCGTAAAAATAAAATGAAAAAGTTAAATAAAAAATTTGAACTTAAATTTTGACTATATTTTCCAATCAGTTCCACATCGTACAGACGTATTCTCCGAACTGCCTAGCCGCTCTTAAAATAGCAAGGCGTTAAGTTTATTTAAAATATCGTCCGACGTGCCTATGAGTAACCTTTTAAAAAATACTCCGGTCTCACCTATACCAATCAGTAAAATGTTAGATATGGATCCATTGTAGTGTTCTAAGGGAATTACCAACAAAATATGTTAGTTCAATACTTTTTTACTTTCAAAAAAATCTACTATCAAAAACATTTAAAATCGAAATAAAATTTCTTAAATCACCCAACCTAGAAAAACAAGAAACACCACTCAATTCAATAGCTTTACCGGAAAGATGGCTCGGTTGTTTAAGTTTACGACTAACAGAATATTATTAACTTATAATTCATAATAAAAGCATACAATTTGTATATAACATATATGATTATGTATGTACATGTATTTCCATATTGCAACCAATAAGCAAATTAATGTCTACCGAAATACACCGGAAAGTGCATAATTGAAATATAATTACTCAGAAAGAAAGACATTTTCATTTTACGGAATTTAATCAAATTTTCGAAGTACTCGTAACGTATGCTGAACGAAATTTAGACAAAATGTGTACACATCTTTCCCATTTTGTCTGTATATATATATAAGTATGCAATGAAATTTTTGCATGAATGAAGTGGTATCCAAACATAACCGAAGCATTAGAAGCAGAGGCAACCAATAGCAACAAATCAAACTTGAAAGGTTTACTAAACACTTGCTCTGCTGATATCGAAATATTTCAGTCATTTGCTGCCAGAACTGCACCTTTGCTGGTGAAACTATTTACTTTTTTTTGCACCCACGAAAGCAAAGCAAATGCGATTGTTTAACCCAGTTAACAAAAGTTATGAAAATAGGCGAAATTAAAATATTGCCAAAAGTAACAAACACTGAATTCAAACACTTTTAAAAACTTATATATTTTTATACAAAACATTTTTTTTTCAGTTTAATAGCATTTAAACATTATAAGCGGTAAAAACGCTTCACTTACTAACATGTGTATATGTACTTATGTACGAGTATATGCATGTAAGTATTTGTGTTTGTAAAGCACATTTTTTTGAACAATTAATTATTGTGAAATTTTACTTTAATAACTAGCCATACCCAGTTTCGTTTGAACTCCATGCCTTTGGTTTGATGGGCACGCCCAAGATTTGACTTGCACAAAAAGCATTCTGTAAATTTTTTTAAATTGATGGCGAACGGATATTATTTGTTGCACACTAGAACGCTTTGTCCGTAAAGGTTGCGATCGTAGCTCTACCGCTGCTATTTACTATTTGCTATTCGCTTTTTTGATTCTCGGTTTTTTATTTGATATTGTTTTGTTTTTGCTTTTCACATTTTATATGTTTGAGGTGCGCAACTAGCACTAACGATTGTTTCATTCCCTACATTTCTACATTTTTTTTGTACTCTCAAGCTTTGACTTCTTCGATCTTTGTTAAGAGTTCGATTTGTAAATGAATAGTTTCCATTACCAGGATTGCATTTCATTTCATTTATTTCCGTAGAGCACTTCGTGGAAGGGCATCTAGATGGCAAGAGAAATGTGTGTGTACGAGTTTGTAGCGTATTTCATATTACAATTTAAAATGATGTCGAAAGGAATGTAAGCACCTTTGCTCTGACTGAATTCGTGAACTGTTTGTTTTTTTGTTTGTAATTCTCTTTTTGAATAAATTTGTCATTTTGTTGATGACTTATTCCGCATACAACTACTCAATAGCGTACTGGTTTAAATAATTTTGGATTTTTCAAGAACAACCTTGCAGATACTGAACTCTCTTTTAAAATGCAAGTTAAAGGATCTTTGATCCTTACACTTAAAAAAATAGAAGGGCCAACTCGCCCTAAGCTCAAACACAAGGATTATAAACGTTACAAATAACTTTATTTAATCAATTTAATATTACGACTTAAGTTACGGTTAACTAAATATTCTAAGTGTGTCTTAACACTACTAGCACCCCTATGCAACTGCCCACTCAACTGCAACCGCGTCGATCACCAGGCCTCGGTGTAGCAGCAGCGACGCAGCCCTTGCGTAACGATGTTCATTGGTGCTGGCTGTGGCGTTGGTTTCCCACGGGCATTTCACTGTGTTATGAAATGCTTGCGTAAGCATATCCGCCGGTAACGACCGTGGCCTTGGTTTCCCACAGGTGTAGCATTGGTTATGCAATGGCCCAATTGCAGTATGTGGTGAAATAAGATTCTGCTGACGCAGCGCACGTGTAATGGTTGGCGGTGGGAATTATGCAGACTGGGCGCTAGCGAATATATTAACTCCTCCCCCATCAAAAATCTGCGTCCCGCAGATCATGCGGCAAGGAAGAGCGCTTCCTACGTTGGATACTATTACGCCGGGCCGGTAAGGATAACTTCAGCTCAGGTAAGTTAATCTTTGCGGTGATTTTGCGCCAAATGTACCAAATCATCAGCAATAGAGCGACTAGTCCCAGGGATTCGATAATGGTAAACCAATTCGTTTTTTCCTTGAGGTAACCCAGTAATTTGATGTTGTCAACCGCCCTCTCGTGTACGAGGTTAAGGTTCAGCGCCATGCTTCGGTTGGTTATGCTGGTCAAAACTGGTGGGAGAACTTGAGCTCCTGAGATGCTTGTGCTCGAATAGCTCTGGTTGTTGATGGTCACAGTCTCATTGTCCATCTGTAGAATATAAGAACCATTTAAACTGATTGCGGGTTTACCTGATCCTATGCTTCCGCTGAAATTGTCGAGGAAAATTGTGTCTTCCTTGATCAGTTCGACGTTAGATTCGTTGTAGGTCAGGTAACTGCAACTGGCATGTCCTCCCTTGAGGAGACGTGCAATGCAACCAGTCTCTGGTAACAAATCCAAGGATTTTCGTTCGCAGACCATTGCAGAGGTTAGCCGCAGGCAATCCTTTCTTATACCATATGTCTCGCGCTTGTTAATCAAAATCGTTGTGTATGCCAACTCCACTCGGTGGCCTTCTTGGATGTTAGCTCTTGCAATTAGGTGATTAAACCTTTCTTCAGTCACCTTAGGCACGGATAACACGTACAATAATAGCGTACCGTTGGTGTATATCGAAGGTTTGCTATACTCAATTGCTTCAATAGCATTACTATATGGGAGTACGTCTATCTCGCTGACAAGCTGGTTGACCTCTTCCTTACTCAAAAGATTGGTATTGACCACGCCAGCTTTGGCCATCTGGATCAGCTCGTTGACATCTTCCCTCAGAAGGATGATCTTGTGTTGGATTTCCTGAGAAATCCTTTCAAGGTTCTTCTCGTGCATGATATCGTTGGTGGCGGCCACAATGCCATTGAGCTTCTGCAATAATTCATCAGTTTTTTTGAAAATTGCAGCATTTACCTTATATTGCTGATTGTTGTTTTGGTTCAGGGCATCTTCATTTTGAAGAACTGCATCCCAATCTGTTGCGTCGGGTGAGCCAGCAATCCATTTCCAAGCCGAACCAATCCAGTTTATCGATCGTTTGGGTCTAGATGATTCGTACCCTTTCAATTCGCCCAGATGTGTACGGATTCTGCTCAACTGGAATGAGAGTACTTCATAAACTGCAGGTGATTCGTTTCTACTGGATAGTGCTTCCTCTAGTCGGTTTGTGGCCATTTCGTAACGCTCCAGGTTTACAGCGTGGATTAGCTTAAAATGTCCATCAATAATCCATCCATACCCGTCTCGGACAGTTGCTAGTGGTGCATCTATTTTAAATAAGTTATAGCAGTGCGCTATTGCGCAAAAGCTGATGCTATAAATTAAAATAACGTATTAGACTAATTATGATAATGTTCCCCCTAAATCTATTAACATAGTTGTACCAATTTAATTAGAACAAAAGTATTAAAAATAAAAAAAAAATTTTACATTTTTATTCTAAATTGGTTCTAAATTTATTATAAACTAATATATTCTATTTCTATTGCTAATATTATTCTATTACTAAATAAGCATGTGTATTTCTTAATAGTTCTTAAGAGCTAGATTGTATACTTATGTCTATATTTTCTTATCCTAACTGTGAGTTGCATAGTGGTTAGTAAATGTTGATAGAATTTAGATTTTGTTTTGATTATATTTTTTGGTTTGGGAACCCAGTAGTGAGGCAATGGTTTGTTAAAAGTTAGTGGATTAAATTAGTGATTAGTATTGTTATGTGAAAGTGTTACTGCGTTAGTATTGTATACTTTTTTTATAATTTTTTGTATTTTTATTTTAGACTTAAACAAAAAATGGGAAATTATAGAAAAAGAAAGTATCAACTTTTATTTTTCTATCATTTGTTCATTACTTTGTTTAAATTTGTAAGTATTTTTGTTACCATTTTGGCATCTTTTGTGCGCTTTTTGTGCGCTTTTTTGCATGATTTTATTTTTTTTCGTAAGTATATGCATTTTGACGCTTTTCTCGCGTGCATTATTGTGCAATTGCATTTCGCAAATTGCTTGTTTAGTTCTGGTTGGATTTTAGCATTTGCATTGGCCTATAGGTATTATTGACTATGGAAGGCCCGTGTGGATCCCTTTTAGTCATAAGCGTTTATAATTGCAAATGACCTACTCATGGCACAGGTGACTTCACGCAAATAAGCGATAGATTCTCGTGGAGGAGTTGAACCACTTCGATTGGGTCAGCCCAGACCACTAGGCTGCGTGGAATTGAACCACCCTGACCCCATCATTACAAACATACGTTTGCATCCCGGACCGCCGGGTCTGAAGAATCTTCACTATTTTTACCTTTTGACCAATGTTATTATGTGTCTCTTACACATTTTTTACGTCCGATTTGTGGAATTTCTTCCCACTCTCGGTTAGTATGGTCGCATTTCTATTCTCTGCGACGGTTTCCTTTTTAAATAAAGGTTTTTGTTTTGATTTTATTTGTTTGTTGGCTATAAACAGCGTATCGCCGTTATTAAATTCCCGTGGTGGCAATCGTTTTTCGTTTATCCTTGCATTTCTGGATTCTTGTTCATGTAACAGCAAGGCCTTGATATTTTAATGGGTTTGATCCCTAAAGTCTGTCAAATTTTGGTAATTAATCCTGGCTGTCCTATTCAAGAATATATCCACCGGTTTCTTTTTTGTAGTGGAGTGTATGGTGTTGTTATACCTATCTACAGCTATAGACACTCGCTCTTTCGGGGATAACCTTGCAAATTCGCCAGTGATGCAGCGGTAAATTTCAATTATGGTTGAATGAAGCCGCTCAACCTGTCCATTTGCTTCGCTTCGTTGCGTTGGGGTTTGGTAGATTTCTACGCCTAGAGACCTGATGTAATTCAGTACGAGCGGGGTTAGGAATCCTCGCTCGTTGTCCATGACAAGTATCCTTGGCACAGAAAAGTAGTGCAGGACATCCGTTAGCTTCCTGCGAAGATAAATGGACGATTTATTTTTTATGGGAAACAGTTTCGCAAATTTGGAAAATTTGTCTATACAGCTCAAAAATTTCTGTTTTTCTATTTCGAAAAGGTCAATATGTAAAATTTCACAAGGATAATTAGGGATCGGTGTTGGTTGGATATGTGGCTTCGCAGGGTGTCTGTCGTATTTGTTTAATTTGCAGACATCGCACTGGGCAACATAGTCTCTGATTTGCTTAGCCATACCTGGAAAGTAATATTTTTCGAGAATTTGTTCCCTATTTTCCCTAGGATTCCTGTGGGCTCGACGATGCTCCTGTTCTATTATATTAAAAACTCTGTCAACTATAGTTACATCTTCTACTACTCGTTGCGTAATTCTAATCTTATACCTGTGGAAGTGATTAGCGTAGATATTCTGCAATAACCAAAGGTACTCCTCAGGAATTTTTATTCCATTAATCAAGTTAGGTTTGAGGATTTCCTTTAGTATGGGGATGAGGGTCGTACTGTCAAAAGCGGGTAGTGATATGTAGTGTCTGGCGTAACCAGGATGAGGCTGTTCGTGACATCGGGATTCCTGGCCTACTCTAAATATTACCTGATTTCGAAAGACATTTATAGGAGCCTCCACGTGGGGTATAAGATCAGAACTGTCCTGTCCAGCGGAGTGCATCGTGGCTTCGGATGGGGCTCCTTCGTCAGGATTTCCTACGTCGCTAGCGGGAGGTTCAGGTATAACAGAATCAGATAAAGCGTTAATTTCAGTTTTGAGACGGGAGAGTGCGTCGGCAACAACGTTTGCTTTTCCTGGTTTGTAGATGATCTCGCAATTATATTCCTCGATTCGCGCCTTCCAGCGTTTTAATTTCGCGTTGTAGTTGCGACAGCTTAAAGAAAAGGTAAGTGGTTGATGATCGGTGTAAATTTTTATTTTTTTCGCACCATACAAATAGGACCTCAAATTATCTAATGCCCACACAATAGCAAGCATCTCCTTTTCATTTGTAGCGTAGTTTTCCTCGGTCTTGTTTAGAGAACGAGAGATGTATGCAATTGGTTTGTCCTTACCGATATCCCCCTGCGATTTGACGCATCGGTAGTTAGATTAAACGGTTTTTCAAAGGCGGGGAAGGCTAGGACATCGGCGGAAGTGAGCAATCGTTTTAAATCGACAAAGGCTTGTAATGCCTCACTATCGAGCTTAATTTCCACCCTCCTTGAAACCCTAGCCTTGACCTGCGCATTTTCCCCACGCGTCAGATTGGTCAATGGCTTCGCGATTTTTGCGTAGTCACGAATAAACTTCCGGTAATACGAAGTCATACCCAGGAAGCTTTTAAGGTCCTTCAGGTTCTGTGGAGGCAGGATTAGATTCATGGCTTCAACTTTTTTTGGGTCAGGGCGAACGCCGTCGGGGGTGATGATGTAGCCAAGGAATTCGACTTCAGTTTCGAGGAAACACGTTTTCTCCAGGTTCACCCTCAGGTTCACTTCAAGCAATCTTGAGAATACCTTCTCTATATTTTGTAAATGGTCATCTGCGTCCTTTCCGAACACAATGATATCGTCGATGTACACATAGCAAATCTTACCAATATATTGCTTGAGCACATCGTCGATCATTCGCTGGAAGATTGCCGGAGCGTTTTTCAACCCGAAGGGTAGCCGTAAGAACTCGTATTTCCCATTCATCGTAGAAAACGCTGTCTTGGGAATATCAGATTCCTTCATAGGTATCTGATGGAAACCTGATGTCAGGTCAATAGTTGTATAGTATTTAGATTGACCTAGGCTACATAAGGTTGCATTTATATCAGGAATCGGGTAGGTATCTGCAATGGTAACGGCGTTCAATCTTTTATAGTCTATAACCATGCGGAATTGTTTCTCGCCGTTTGGTTTAGGCTTCTTCGGAACCACCCAAATTGGGGAGTTATAGGGGCTTTTTGATGGCCGGATAACTCCTTCTTCGAGCAGTTCCTGTACCTGTCTCTCAACCTCTTCTCTCATGCATGAAGGATAAGGATAGCTCTTACTGTAAATAGGGTCGGATGTCGAGGTCCTTATCTCTGCACGCACACTGGTATCTACCAATTCGCTCCCATTTATAGGCAGGAATAGTTCACTATAGCTTTCAATTAGTTCATTTACCTTTTCTACAGTTTCGCGTGGAAGATCCTTGGATATCGCATAGTTTACCTCACTAGATATCCGTGCTTTAAGCGGTATTTTGCATTTATTAATTTCTAGTAAATTATTTTTCCTATCCACTACTGCACCTATATCCTTAAGGGTATCGTCGCCAATGATTCCGTCAAATGTGCGTAGTCCAGGTAGGACGAAGAACGTTACTTCAGAATCGATACCGATATTGTTGAAAAACTTTAATGATGTTTTTTCATTTATGTCTATACAACCCCCAGCTGATCTTACACTAAAGGACTTACTTACTGGTTTGCCCTGCTTGACCACCGTTGCTTTTATAAAATTCTTATTCGCACCAGTGTCCACCAGGAAATCTAATGTGCGCCCGTCCGGCAGCCTGTATTCTATGTATGGTACGCTAGATGGCCGTTGGATAGAAAATCCTCTTCCTCAGCAGTAGCGGAGTAGTCGTCCCTCTGTTCGGTGTCATCTGTAGTAACGTGGTACAATCTCTGTTGCTTACGAGGAAGGTTCTCGGACTTAGCACCACGCTTGAAGGGATTTGGCCGATTCATATAATTAACGCGTTTACTTTGCACGGACTGGTCAACGTCCATCTTTTCAACAGGTGGTTGGTCTTGCTTTGGGGCAACCTGCCGTTTTTCGAACGGAGGTCGACGCTCGTGAGGACGCCAGGTCGTTCTAGGTGGAAGTGGAGGAGCCCTGTCGGTACTGAAGCCATGCATCCTACCCGGGATTGTATTTGTTGGAGCGACAACACGTACGGATATCGCGTTTATCCGCGTAGTGGAGTGATAAACACTCCTTGATTTCGGCCCAGTTTGTGTCGAAAATATTGTAGGATATTAGAGCAGCATCGGCTCCTCCACGTACCTTTTGACGAATGTGTTGAAGGATAGCACGATAAATCGGCTTATCCTTAACTACCCTAAAATCTGATAGGATGCTCTCCACTGAGTGCACCCATGACACGTACCTTACGGGGTTGCCGTCGAAGGCCTGCAACTCCTTTACCGAGTCAGGAAGCCTACAGATCTCCTTCAGATCAGCTTCTGTAGTAGGAGGTCTGGGTTGCACCTCCGGTTCTTCCGGCACATTCATTGCTGCCCCGCCCTCGAGGTGGACAAGCCGAGACTGCAGAGAGTCAAAGGAAGAGACCCGCCTCTCCATGGAGTTCATTTTCTCGAGGAGTGCATTGACGGCACCAGCCAAGTTCGTCACAGTCGCTTGCAACGAATCCATAGTTATCTGTGGAGAAGGAATAAAAAGGAATATCGAAATACGTTTTACTTACTATAATAGTTTTAACATCTAATACGTCCTTTGTATTCACTTTCACTTTTTTGTTTTTTCTCCTTCCTTACTATAAGCTTCTATGCTTTTATATTTTTAGCTTTCACGCAACCAAATTTTTTTCCACTGCTTTCACTTGTTTCCTTATTTTAGAGTTATTACTCTTTCTTAATATAAGCTTCTAGGCTTTTATATTTTTAACTTCACACATAAAAAATTTTTTGCTTTCACTACTGGTCCCTGCTCGGGCGCCAGTTAAAGGATCTTTGATCCTTACACTTAAAAAAATAGAAGGGCCAACTCGCCCTAAGCTCAAACACAAGGATTATAAACGTTACAAATAACTTTATTTAATCAATTTAATATTACGACTTAAGTTACGGTTAACTAAATATTCTAAGTGTGTCTTAACACTACTAGCACCCCTATGCAACTGCCCACTCAACTGCAACCGCGTCGATCACCAGGCCTCGGTGTAGCAGCAGCGACGCAGCCCTTGCGTAACGATGTTCATTGGTGCTGGCTGTGGCGTTGGTTTCCCACGGGCATTTCACTGTGTTATGAAATGCTTGCGTAAGCATATCCGCCGGTAACGACCGTGGCCTTGGTTTCCCACAGGTGTAGCATTGGTTATGCAATGGCCCAATTGCAGTATGTGGTGAAATAAGATTCTGCTGACGCAGCGCACGTGTAATGGTTGGCGGTGGGAATTATGCAGACTGGGCGCTAGCGAATATATTAACTTGCATTTATAAAGGTTATAGGCGCACTAATATTTGTAAAAGAAAAACTAATAAAATGCAGAAAGTCCCCAAAAATTGTTTGTGAGTTTGTATGGGAAATGTAAAGTGATTTAAAGTTGAGGCCAGAAAATTTAAGCATCTTCCAAAAATGGAAATTCACCGAAGAATTATTGAGGGAGATACAATCCAGTATTTCTCCAAAGCGTTTCGAATAACGCCTTTAAACAAATCCCGCAGTTCTTCGTTCTTCGTCACTTACAAGAAACAAGTGACGGTGAACCAACCGCAGTCCTAAGCAGGGTTGTAAAAGAATGCAATCATATGCGATTTAAATCAGTTGAAGTCACAATCAATGACTTCAACTTTTGAATGCAGTCATTGACTAACGTTTTGACTAAAAACTAAAAAATGAAGTCTGAAGTATTTTTCTGAATTCTGACTCATTAGTCATTTGGTGAAGTCACTTAATTACTTCATTTTTCAGTGCAGTCACTAAAATGTTTGTAGCAATTTTATTTTTATTTTATTTCAAAAGCTCCTGAATTATTTAGCAAATTACAAACAAATAGGAACTTAAAGGGAATCATTTATTTTTAGTAGCAACAACTGTTCGAAGCTGTCATCTGATAGACGTCCTCGACGTGGTGTATTAAGTATTGAGGCAAATGAAAAGAGTCTTTCCACGGCGGCTGAGGTACGCAGGGGTGCGTTGTATTTAATGTACGCCCTTTTAACAGTAGGATAGCGGTGCAGCATGGTTATCGCCGAAGACTTATCAACCATGTAGGCTACAAATTCGTCTTCAATAGACGAGTGCGATACATCAACCTGTTGGGATGACTCTTCTGAAAAAGATATTACAAATGTTGGCTAAAAATGTTAATTACAATTATGTACTACAAAATTGGTAATACCTATAAAGGAAAAGTCAAAAAATTGACTACCGCTTTCCTCACATTTGTCATCTGGTCCCATGTCGTTGGAATTGAATTCGTTTACCACGATACTTTTGGCCAAGTCGTTGATCTCGGCTACTTTTTCATTTGTTAATGATGGATTAAGAGATCGAATCCATTTCAATTTAACTTCAGGACATAGAACTGAGGCAACAATGGCATCATTTACTTCTTCTAAGCAAAAATATTTCTGGAATCGTTTTTCCAAAGCTCATAATTCCTGTTTACTTCGTTAACGCTTGGGATTGAAAACATTGGGACCTGACTCAGCCACGTTCTTTTGCATATAACACATGTTTTGCCGGACATGTTCTTTTTATTATTATAATTATTCCTTTTGATTACATTTTCAACGAATTGTTTGAAACATTATTGAATGGGTTAATTTTTCGTGAGCGTTGACAAAAAAATTCAACAAAAATTGTTTTTGTCAAAAGCAAAAGAGGGCGTCATGCGAGTCTGGTTCTTTTTGTTTATTACACTATGGTTACTAGTAAATACCAATTATGAAGACAGTTTTCTTCACTTACTTGCTTAATAATTTTGAAGTATTTATATAAAACGGGATTGCTTGAACTAGCGATATCAGAATTGCCACTTGTTGTTAAACCTGTTGAAGATTGCTCTTCACATATTTTTGCTCTTTTACTAGTGGAGGGCTGGTCATTCAACAAACACCTTTTCCGTCTATTATTGTCACGTTCAGAATAAGTGGGATCTATTGTTGAGTCATCCGATGAAAAGTCAGTAATTAAATCACTAGACATTTTCAATTTAAAATTTCAACTTTAACTATTTTTAATACTTTTAACACTTCGATTTCAATTTCAACAATTTTAACACTTTTAACACTTCATTTGCTTAACATCATTGCTGCTAATAGTAATGCAGAGCGGTGACGTCATCCACTCAATGCTCTCACCGAATGTCACACATAATGCAAATCGCTTTCTGCATAGCGATACGCATAGACGTCGCCGCTCTCACACGTGCATTAAGAGAGCGTCGGCATCACATATGTACATACTCATAACGAAGTAATTTATTACTCGGTGCATTTAACGAATGTCATGCATAATGCAAGTCGCTTATTACAGCAATTGTAATTAAAAAAATATTTTTTTTACAAGAAAGGTAGAAGGGTAGAAATTAAAAGTATATATGTATGTACATAAATATGTATTACTAATTTATTACTTATTCATATAATACAGGTAAAATGCAGGTTGCTGACCACAGCCCAACTATACCTGATTTCAAATGACTGAAAATGACTTCAATTGACTTCAAAAAGAGACTTTATTAAAATGATTGCAATCAAATGACTAACAAAAAAAGACTTCAAAAATGAATAATTAGTCACCAAATTTAGTCTGAATAGTGACCTCATATTTTTAGTCTTAGTCAAAGAATACAAAATTGATTCCAATCATTTGCCACGAAAATCAAGTAACTAATTATTCGCAAATGAATACATCTCTGGTCCTAAGCTAACTTGGCCTTCTCCGGTAAAGGAGGCACATGGACACTGTTAGAGTTAACAAACAATAAACTTTTTCTATTGATAAGTACCGTTAGAGCCCGTTAATACAGCGGTTAACTGCGTCAATTAGTAAATTTTATCTGTGCAAAAACTCTCTTAATGCCGCTTGAAAGGACGTTGTCTAATCGGAATATAAGCCATGAAATTATGAGTGAACGATCCGAGCAACTGTTGTCACGGCCGTAGTTGTCTTGAAGAAGAAGTAGAACGTGTGCAAAGTCTTATTTGGCATTGGCGATGGCCATTTCTGCGAAACTTTGCTGAGATAGCGCAAATTAAAAAAAAAAAACAAGTAAAACGATTAAAAAAAAGGCTAGAGGGGTTTTCGTGCTAAATGAAATATCTGAAAAATTGGTTGTATAGGAGCTATATGTTATATTCTTTGATCTTTGTGATTTTCACATTTGCTTATATAGAGCTGATAATAGCGGACCTTCCAAACCTCTAGCTACTTAAATGAAGGAGTTATGGAGCAAAACATAATACTTGAACAATCGGCTTCTACACACGTTAAAGTCGTCCGATCTGACCGGTTCCGACAAATGACTGCCAAATTTCATTCATATAGCGCAAAAACTGAGGGACTAGTTTTGCGTTCAAACAGACGTACAGACGGCCAGACACACAGAAGGACAGACGGACATGGCTAAATCGACTCAGTTCATCACCCTGATCATTTCGGTATACTTTTTGATGGATCTAACTCTTATCGTTCTGGTACTTACAAACATCGGAACAAACTTAATCTACCATTTCTATGAAAGGTATACAAATTGTCAAATATCATTGTAGCTTGAGCCGAACGAGCAATATCGCCGGGAAACGAGCACCGCCTATGACAATGCAATGAAACTATTTTTATACCCGAGCGTACTTGTACACAAGGGTATTATAACTTTGTTCGTATGACGGTTGTTTGTAACAACAAAAAATAATCGAGATAGATATAGACATACATATATACATATATTAAAATGATCAGAATGAAAAGAGGAATTGATTGTCTGTCCGTCCGTCCGTGGTTACAATAACTTGAGTAAAAATTTAGATATCTCAATGAAATTTGGTACATAGATTTCTCTTTGGACAGGGTAGGTTGGTATTGAAAATGGTCAAGATCAGTTAATAACCACGCCCACCTCCCATATAAAGGAAGTTTTTGAAAAAAGCAAAAACTCTGTTTTTTCGGTATCCATTAAAGCAAATTGAGTGAAATTTGGTATTTGGAGCTATTTTGAAGTAAGAAATTAGGTATTTATGAAATTTAAAAAAATGGGCGTTGCCACGCCTACTTATGGCACATTTTCTGAATCTCAATAACGGTGTAAGGTATCGTCACAAAATTTGGTGAACAAATTTTCCTCAATATCGATGTTATCATCGTTAAACATTTTTGAAATCGGACTATAACCTCGCCCACCCCACCTCCCATATAACGGAAATTTTGAAAAATGCTAAGATTTCGTTTTTTCTTTATCTATTGGAACATTTTAATTAAAATTTGATATTTAGAGAATTAAGAAACTTGATTTTTATGAAATTTTGAAAAATGGGCGCCCACTTATAGAAAAACGTATGTATGTATCTCAATAACGATGTAAGGTATCGTCACAAAATTTGGTAAACATATTGTCCTTGATATCATCAACATCACCGTCAAAAATTGAAAACGGACAATAATAACGAAAATTTTGAAATATGCAAAAAACTTCGTTTTTCAGTATTTATTGGAAGAAATTAAGTAAAGTTTAATACTAGCTGGGATTTGATACAAAGAAACGGGGTTTTTATGAAATTAAGGGCACCGCCCATACAAAAATACATCACCGACGGTATATAAAATTCGGTTTCGCCCGAAGTTAGCTTTCCTTACTTCTTTGTCTTAGCGTTGATGAAGGCGGTCACTCTCCAGCCATTTCTACGTAATTTTATTTTACCTCTTGTTCAAATAAAAAATGCTTCATTTTCCATTTCGTGAATTATTTAATTTAACTTCTTTTGTTTGCAGGTAAACCATTTTCATTAGTAAAAACTTATCTCAGTTATAATATTAGCATTTCAAATATTTCTCATCCAGTTATGTACTTAAAAAATATTGTACTTAGTAACTACAAACAGAACTTAATTAAGGAAGTTGGAGCACAAAACTTACACAACACGTTTTACGCTCATGGAAAATCTTAAAACTAACAACTGCCTTGGCAAAATGACAGTGTGGCAAAATATTTGTACAATTTGCTACCGAATAAGCTGAGTTGGAGAAAGGGAGCAGAGTTACGAAGACATGGATACATGGAGCAACAAAAGTGTATGTATATAAATTGTTACAAGCGTTGCAAATAAATGCGCATGCTGGTATGTATGTAAGTGCGTATGTCTAACTGCTGCCACACATGCCACACATACTCGTATAAACGTAATGTCAACGTTGTGAAAAGTTTCCCTGCATTTATTAAATTTCACAAATACCCGAAGGAATACACAGGAACTCAAAAATGCATACTGAAACTAACGAATTTGCATATTTGCATACACACACAGCAATACCATACACATACATACATACTCGTATATGTGCAACAGCAATAAGCACATCAACACTAGTGTGATATTAAGAAATATTCAAATGACGGCATATTAGTATTGAAGGCTTGTATTTGTTATTGTTGTTGTGTTGTTGACATTCGATGTTGTCACCAGCTGTGTATGGATGTATTTAAATATATATGTATGTAAGTGTCAGAGCAACTGTGGATTTGTTTTTCTCGGTACTTGCCCTTATTACAAGCATTTTGAAACTGCTGGAAAGCGGAAATACTTAAAATACACGTATTTTGCTCATTTGCTCCTACTGCCCACCTTCCCCTTTCCGCACTTCTGAACTTTCTTGAAACGGCTTTTCGCGAAAATGCGATTAAATGACAAATTACTTTGCTTGTTTGCTGCATTCCTCATATTTGTTTCTGTATTGCTCGCTGCATACTTGCATGCGTGTGTGTGTGTGTGTGGGAGTTTCTTTGAGCAACAGAGCGTACGACACAAAAAACTTTGCATGCGCCCAAAAGCAGGCTCAACAAAATTTTACATTTATTTACAGTAACTTTTCCAAGGAAGAAACAGCGCCGGCAGCCAGAAACAGGAAAACAGAGAAAAAAAAACAAATACGCACGCAAAAAAAGTTGAATACAATTAAGTATATTAACATATAGTACATTTGTATTCAACAAGACACATTCATGCGTACTAAAATTCGCTAAAGGGATGAAGGAAACGACGCATAACTGCGCAAATTTGTCAAGTGTAATCATGGCATGACAAAAAGAAAGAAGTTAACAAATATTTGTGAAATTTTTTTGGCAAATATTCATAAACGCAAGTAAAAATAAGCACAGTTGCCACAGATGAAAACAACGATTCAAGAGAAAGTGATACACTACATATAAATTGTATACATTTCCATATTGCTTTAAAATATAGCCGTGTTTCCAAACATAAGTCAAATATAATAAAACGTGTTTTCTTTTAAACTCAATGCCATTCACGTTATGATTAGTTAAATGTCTATATTTTACTACAAATTAAAAATTTAGCGCAGAAGTGAGCTTAAATCTGGATTAACAGCAATTAAGTGCAAGCATTGATTTGGTTTTTAATTTTTTTTTATTTTTTGTGCCTAGTTGTAGAGGTTTTACACATTGAATATTGGCGATTAGTCGCTTTGGATAGTTTACACCACCAACTCATTTGAAACAGTTAAGGCAGAATATGTGAACAAATATAAAAAAGTACGAAAGGCAACCATGGAAACAAGTCGCACAACGCCTAAATGTATGCACTGCTTGCAAGCTTTTACAGTAAGAGAGAGCTGCTGAAAGCATAGGAAAGACATGAATGTACGCATGGTACTAGGGATGTTAATTTTGGGCATTTTGTTGATCTGGGGATTTTAGAGATCTGAAAACGAAATCCCGGGACAATCCCGGGATCCCGAATTTTACGAAATTTTGATACTTAATTTTTAATTTGCCAAAAAATGTAGCACGTCTGCAATCGTTGTAATATAGAAGTAAACAAAATAACATTAATATAACAGAGAAGAACGATTTGTTGTAAATCATATATGTATTTATTGGTATTTTCAAGAAAAAAGGAAATAAACGTATAATGTGACACACATACAAAATATTTTATACTTCAAGTACAAATATACATATTTGGTAGAGAAGAAGCAATGCTGCGCCTCAACACTTGTTGGTTGGATTATCGCCAATAAGTTAAATGCACTCTGTAGGACATAACCTTTATCGCCTCATTACAAAAACTATCAATTTTTTTTAACAAGCCTTCTGATAAATTTTATGCCCTTCGATTTTTGGACAATTGCGAGCTGCTCGTTAAAACTTGATGCAATTTATCTTTGAGACTTTCTGCCTTATCCACTTTATGCACCTCGGCGTTAGTTCTATTAACATCGCTTTTATAGTCAGGCTCATTTTCTACTCAAGTGGGATATTCTCCAAGTCATTTATAATGGCAGGGACAAAATAAAGCCTTAAGGGAGTTAACAAGCTGTGTTATTAGTCGTTTGTGAAGTCTCTTAAAGCTTTGTTTTGCCCTTGAAAATTCATCTTTAAGAATGATACAAAATTTAAAAAAATTAATGGCTATAAAATTCATTGTGTTTCACAATTCCGGGATTTGAATAGACTTATCGCGGGATATACGGGAGTTAAAAAAGGCCGGGATTGCGGGATTGACATGCCTACATGGTACCCATAACATATAAAGAGAACATCAACATTTTTTTGAGCCTTCAAGCTTAAAATAAGTATGTATTAAATAACTAGGGAAACCCAGAAAAAATCTGAATAACAGCACGAAACTATGTATTTGCAAACAAGCGTGTGCTTGCACATTTATGAATACATACACACATGTACACTCATAAATAGATACATACATATTTAAATATTTGCTAATATATGCAAATAAAATTCGAAAGTCCATTGCACACAAACTTTTCACAAAAAGACTATTACAAACACTTGAACACCTATTAGCATCAGCCCATCTCTATAAGCTTTCACACTCACTCAATTTTATAAACTTTTATGCACAAAGCCACACATACGCACACATACATACATATAAACGAGTATGTACTTTCATTTTAATAGTCGCCTAGCGCTGGCAACTCGTTTAAGTTTTATGGCCGCTAATGTTTAAATTTGTCTTCCTCTTCTTTCGCCTCCCATAGCTCACATTCGTTTTGGTGCCAGTTATTGTCGATTGAAGCAATAAAAACATAAACGTCCGCAGTTATGATAACTCATATGCTGTTTTATACATATACATATAAATGTATGAATACATACACATACGAGTATGCATGTGTGTAGGTATAGGCAAAAGTGCCTCTACTATGTCATCCAGGGTTCCATTTTGAAAAGTACAATGGGTGAATGCAAACAGTTTTAAAACTTTTACAATGGTATAATTATTAAATTTATCATTACTTCTTGAACTTAAAATAAATTAAAAGCTGCACATAGTTACTAATGCAAAAGAATTAATGAAAAGTTATGTAAAAAAAATGCTTATAACTCAGGTCTTCTGATTGAAAAAACATTTGAAAGCTCATTCTACATTTATCGAACTGAAACATGGATTAAAAGTTTGTCAAGCCATTGGCTTTTATTCAAATACAAAAAAAATATAACCGTTTTTATACTCGTAGTTAGGTACTCAGTTTTTTATGCATACAAATACTTATTAAAGTTTTAAAAATAAAATGTCCAGTAGATACATATACGGAGGAAAACGAATATTATTAAAACTCAACGGTTAATGATTAAGCACTTATGTAAAACGTTGGCAATATTTTATTGACATATACTATAAGTGCATATTAAGAGAACTCAAAATAATCTGTTGAAGCGCTTTAAGTTTTGATAAAAGTCCGATAATTTTTTTAAATTTCCTACAACGTTTGAAATTCTGCTTCACAAAAGTAGTTTTTGTTATTGAATGTTATAAAACATAGATAAATAATAATAACTATGTATATATAAAATATTTTTTTTTTGCAATTTGTCAATTTATAGCACTATTCAAATATACATGTGTATCGAACATGCTGATATACATACATACAGGCACATACACATTTTAGATAAGATTAACCAAATGCGCTTAAGCAGCGTTGATCTATTTATATAAACAAACAACATGCGCTTTAGCAGCGTTGATCTATAATTTTAATATATATGCATTGGTGTTTAAAATAAGAATAGATTAAGAAATTTACCAATTAATGTCAACATTCAATTTTTCTTCACTTACATTGCGCCTGTGTTTGTTTAAAATGATTTCACTATATACGATCAACAAGCACTTGAATTTCTTGTGATTTTTTTGTATTTAACATGCATTTAACTTGTATGTATGTGTGCTTGTATGAACCCTGTCGAAAATCAAAAAACTTACAAAGTAATTTTAAAAGTACTTTTCTTCCAACTACAAGTAATTTTAATTCTTCCTTTTTTCTTATAATCAACTAACTTTATTAACATTGCGATGTCTTAGGAGCAAGTCAATTATCCGAATCTGCATTTCATTTCAACCACTTTTAAATATATTTGACTGAAAGAACGTCAAAATTATTTTTTTTCCCACTACAATAAAATTCCCAGTAATTTTTCAATATAATATTCTTAAATTATTATTATTACGCTGAGTTAAATAAATTAAAATGTAAAGATTCGCACGCTGCATTTGTTTTCCAACTACTTTAAAATTTTTAAACGCCGATTGTCCCCGACTTTTTGTGGGAAGTGGTACAAGATATGACAGCTTACTGTTCATATTTGAACTTTAGAAAACATAATTTCATATACACATTTACTCGTATGTTCGCAAAAATGTTCAAATTTGCTGCATAATACATTTAACCCAGTGTTTAAATATGAGTTTTCTTGTTAAACATCAACTGAACATATTTAACAATCATATAAATAAACTAACTCTACATATCTGAAAAAGAAATCGTAATAATCATCATAGGTTTAATTTTTTACAAAAAGCGCATTTTCTCACTAAACCCATAAAAGCCAAACTTTCACACTTCGATTACAGAATTTAAATTCGAATTTTAATTTTAATAAGAAAACCTCACGTTCTTACACCCGCTTTAAGTTAAAAAAAAATGTGTGCACATTTTGAAAGAAATCGAAGTCACAGATTTCATAACTTGTATAGATATGTATTTATTTTTGAATAAAATCGAGTTCACTTGTAAATTGTGTTAATTTTAACAAAATAACTGGTACCATTTTTCACAGGGTCTTGATTGAATTTATGCTTGCAAAATGCTAAATTGCTTTAAAAAAAAATGTAATATGTATTTAAGCCGGTTCTTTCTTTTATTAAAAATCACTTCTTTTATAAATGATGCCTGATTTTCAATAAAGTTTGGGGCACAAAAAAAGAGTAAAATTAAGAGATAAACACAAAGGCAACCTAAAAATATGAATATGTGTGTGCTTTAATTTCCTAGATAATATCTGACCATTCCGTTTTTACATGACAGCATAGATAACTATGCTACTCGCTTACTACTGACTGGGCTCATAATATTGCCGTCTATTCGAAGATTAAGTACAAATAAATCAAAATTTAAACATCGACAAAGTGTTTTACTTAAAGTGATCATACCTCGGCAGGCTAATGGCAAACCTCCGTGAGTATTCCTGCCAGGAAACTGTAGGTCCCTCCATTTGCAGTTGGACATAATGACGCACACCTCAAACTTTGGAAGAAACTCGATCAAACACTGAACTATAATTGCGAACGACTTTTGTACTTGAATCACACTTGACTGCGCAACTTCTAGACAACCGATTTAGTTTACTCAGTTCTGACTTCTAATGTCTTGCAAATTCTGCGTGTTCTTTATGGTTGTGCGGGGGGTTTGAAAATGCCTACAAACAAAGTATATATCAAATCGATGTATTCTACTTTAGCCGGTTTAAAAATTCGATTTCTTTTTTTTGAATATTTTCGTCGTAAAAATAGGTCTGCAAAATATTATAACTCGATCTTATATACTTTTCGAGATACAAAGCCATAAATTCATTTAAGCACGGTGCACGGTTGTGTTTCATGAATCTTTCAATGCGTTTTTCTCAGAACTATTATTTTTAAATCGATCGCCACGATAACTATAAAAATACTAGTTCGACTGCGATAAAATGTTTACAGTTTAAAAACGCATTTATTAAAGTATTTTTCGTAAACAATATACACTCGAAAACATGGTAAAAATCTTATATCGTCATTTAACGTAGTGTAAAATTGTCAATTTTAACCATATCGACTATATTCTGGTTCCGGTTATAATCACAAGTCTACTGAATACTAAGAAAGTTGCATTTTCTGTTTCATTTATATTTCTATTATGATTTGAATAAACTTTTTGACAAACTAAACCCGTCAATTTATTGATTAAATCCCTTAGTTTAACTTGCAAAAAGTCGCGTTAAAAAATATTCAATAGTCTTGTTTTGACAAAAATTATAAAAAATGTAATTTTCCGGTCTCTAAAGTAGAATATCCCATAAGTAATAAGAATAAAAGGAAAAAGAAGATTTTCAAAACTCACAATTATATTGTGAATAAAATGAAGAAAGATATTTGCCACAGCTTACTTAAATATTTCTCGTGGCTGTTAGATTACATGATTTTAAAAGATTATTGGATAAACAAAACTCGTTTTTCATCTAAAGCTGCCTTTTTATTGTAAACTACATAAATGCAGAAGTGAAATATGCAACAAATTTGCTTTTGAAGATGCTCGAATTTATTAAAATTATATTAATCGTTATTGGTATGTAGATACATACATACCTTTGTTTATTTTAAAGCAATTCAAACAATTTTCACGAACCACTAAGCGAATTAGTAAAAGTTGAAACTCTTATTTCGATGATGACATATTTTCAGCCGGTACTCTGGATTTAGTTGCCGCTAAGCAACCTACTCACTGATTTTTAGTTATATACGTATCAATTGAATTAATTTTTAATAAATTATTTTATAAAAACTGATTTTATTGACATTCATGCATACCTATACGAGCACCTGGTAAGTTTTATTAAAAAAAATTGTCTTTGAAACTATTAATCCATAATATATTGGAAAGTCTTAAATATTCTTTTGTTATAATTATCATTTTAAATTACTTCTTTTCCTATACAAATATTGTTAATTTTATAATAATGTATGCACAGGTTTCAACCAATTTTTATGAAATTTTTTAATTATTTGACAGAAACTTACAAAAATGTATAGTATAACAAAATTATTGAAGTGGTTATAAATTACAACTTTTCCATTCTCAAAATAATGAGCAACTCAAAAGTTGTCTTAAAATACTGTTTACAAATTTTGTTATTTGGAGGAAAATTTTATGATATTTAACGGATTTCGTCTTAAGCCTTAAAGCTTAATACACAACTCAAAAAGATAAAAAAAAATCATATAGAATGGCACTAAAAAAAATTTCTTAAAAAAACGGCTTCAAGAAACGTATATTTATTATTATATGAAAATTATATTTTGCAGTATTTATGGAGAGCTGTATTCAAGCGTCAATACAAAAATATATAGAATTGTGTGTATAAGTTAAATTGACTACAATGAACTGCTTAAAAAACTTTACGTATACCAACATTTTCTAAATAGAAGATTTGCATTTAATTTTGACGGAACGAAGTGAAAAATTTAAAAAAATATAATATGCATAATTAAATCATTTGAATTTCGGTGATTGGATGGGACAGAGATGCAATTGAGCGTTCGACTAGTTTTCGGAAGAGCTAAGTGATTTAGCAGTAAAAAATTTCCAACAACACTTGCATTCGATATAATTACATACTTTTGTTCATTTAACTGGCTCAAGCATATTTAGCATATTTAGCATGTTAAGCTCATCGATTTGAACGCAAGTTGCTAAAATGTGTAAAGGGTTACAATATTGATAATATTCGAATGGCATTGCTCGTGCTTTCGATTACTAGGCATTTTATCAATATCCCATGAGCGTATTTATATCGTACATGTAAATGTAGTAGCTATACTCTATTTATGTGAAATACCCAAAATTTTAGCATTCAGTCAACTATCCTACCGATTAAGCAGCTTATCACACGAAATATATAAATTCACAGGAAAATGGAGAAAACCGCCTCACATACGAGTACATTCATACAGTTATAGAAATGCGTAAATGTTTATTCATTTGAATTCAATTTTGTTTTTTTTAACAAAGTTCATTTAGAGTTAAACGTATTTTAAATGAACATTCTATTTAAAGTTTGCTAATTATTAGACACAAAACGTTTATGATGAACAGCAATACAGAAACACGTAAATTTGTAATGCTGCGCTCATTTAAATGCACTTCAGCGCACTCGTATTTTATAGCCACTCATGTGTAAATACTCGTATACGTTGATAAACTATCATTTTGTGTATTTCTATGAAATTTAGGTAACACATTTATCAAACAGCACACACGCAAACGTGCTTCATGAACATTTGCACTGCATTAAATTTTAGAATTTGCCTTTTTCCCTATTTCATTGTTGTCAATCAAATTGCAATATAAAAATTAAGCCTGTCGAATAACTGAAGCACAGTGGAACGTGATTATTAAAAAAAAGGGGTCTATATTATTTTTAGTTGAACAAAACGTTTTTTTTTCTTCTTTTTTTTTATACCCGAGCGTACTTGTACTCAAGGGTATTATAACTTTGTTCGCATAACGGTTGTTTGTAACAGCAAAAAATAATCGAGATAGATATAGACATATATGTATATACTAAAATGATCATAATGAAAAGAGGAATGCATTTAGCCCTGACTGTCTGTCCGTCCGTCCATGCGTCTGTCCGTGGTTACAATAACTTGAGTAAAAATTGAGATAGCTCAATGAAATTTGGTACTCTTTGAACAGGGTACGTTGGTATTGAAAGTGGTCACGATCGGTCAATAACCACGCCCGCCTCCCATATAACGGAAATTTGGAAAATGCAAAAACTTCGCTTTTTCGGTATCCATTAAAAGAAATTGAGTGAAATTCTGTATTGCAGCGATTTTGAACGAAGTAATTAGGTATATATGAAATTTTGCAAAATAGAAGTAGCCATGCCCACTTATAAAAAAAATGTTTGTATCTCAATAACGGTGTTAGGTATCGTCACAAAATTTGGTGAACAAATTTTCCTCAATATCGCCCACCTCCCACGGAAATTTTGATAAAACCAAAAATATGTTTTCATATACATATGTGACAGATATAAAATAAACATTGTGATAGATTCATTGTATTAAAATTCGTATTTGTATTTATTTATTTAAGAGAACAATTAAAGTATTTAGTTCAATATAAAAAATGAAAAATAAAATAGCACTTTATGAACTTAAAAGACGATGCATTTAATGAATGTACGTACTGCGGTCATTGACTCGGTTTTTTCATAAATTATTGTACGGTTGTTTTGAAATCTTAACTTTTCGAATAGCGAATAAACCGGTTTTCTTAATTTCAAAAACCGGATATTTATAAAGGTATAGCAGTTTATAAATAATAGAAATACGGCAGCACATCGACTAATTTTACATCTCTTATATTTGTGTAGAAAACGGAAAGTGCTTCTCAACTATATAAGATATATGTACATATGTATTCGAAATCCAAATAATTAGCAAAAAAAAAAAACGCAGCAAATGTATTTTAGAAGATTTTATATATTTAGACAAATGTTATACAAGGACGGAAAAACCTTGACAAATTTTATAACGCCTTACTGGCATTAAGTCCTTCTACATAGCTTTTAAAATTTGAGTCTATGTATGCGTTGAAGATTATTGCCGTTCCTGGCTTTTACGTTTTTATTTTTTGTTTGTCTTAAATTTTGAGACCTGCTTATCACTTGATGACAATTGAGAGACTTTGTTTTGAGAGTAGAGGACCTAAAACCAATTAATGTCAACTAGTCTGAAAATGTGACTTTTGTCTATTAGAGACTGATACTGCTTACTGAGTTCGGACATTAAATTACATTATATTTTCAAAATATTTCTATCATAGAAATAACTGTATTTAGGTAGTTAAATGTATGGATATTGAGGTATTTTTTCTTTCTTGGAACAAGAACTGGTTTCCTCGGTTTTTTCTTGTTTTAAAAATAAGACACCGGTTCTTTTCAAATTGTGATTTTTCGAATAATTTGAAAACCGGTTTTATAAAAAGTTGAATAACCGAAACGCATGATTTTTTGTAGTTACATATTTAATTACTATATTTCATTGAAATATTCCATTTTGAGCATTAATCATAATTTTCTAATCCAAACATAACATTTTTAAAATTTTTGTATATCGTTTGATGCTTATATTTATTAACTTTGTATTAAAGAATGAAAATAACTTAAATTAAATAGAAGAACAGTAAACTGTCAAAATTTGTGAATATTTATTACGGTTATACGTACATACATATAGATTGCTTAATAAGCAATGCTTACACAGAAGTATATATTGAAGTCATGAAAATCAAAGCCACGTTGAGTTCATTAAGCTCGATTGCCTTTCAAAGTTTTTTTGAAAAAAAAACAACTATTTATTAATTGTAATTGTAAATTATTAGTAGAGAACATAATATTTGATATCAAAGTAGCCACCTTGTCCGATTTTAATGTGCATTTAATTATTTTCAAGATTTTTATAATATTATTTCTTTAGATTCCGCACAAAAATATAAGAATTTAAAACAAAATTCGTGATTTTTGACTTTGTTTTCTCTGTAAGTAATAGTTTTTGTTTAAATTGGGCAATTAATGATTGTTTCAGCCTATACACAAATACCAACAACACCTCATAAAATAACGCATCGCCAGTAAAGGACCTTCAAAATGTAACTCACACATAGACAGAACGTTTGCGTGTGACAAACCAAAACTACAGCAGCATGTGTGAAAAAAAGTTGTTTGTGTAGTGTGTACATTTAACCGAAACGATTTAACTCCTACAAATTGCAAGCGTCACGACTTTCCGCTTTATGGCCAAGGCACTTCCTATTCCATGTTTTTACTTATAGAAAGGCGAGTTTGCATGGTGGTGTGTATGAAGCTAAGATGCGACACAAAGTCCTGAGCGGAAATAATTTCAAACACTAGAGCCGCATATAATTTTGTTGTAGAGCATTGAATAAAGAAAGTTTCAACGCCAAAAACAGCCATCGTCGTTATTGCCGTTAAAGCCACAAAGGTTTCCTGCCATCAACCTCAAGTCGACGCTTACAAATTTTCAACGCTTTCGAATTAAGCTTTGCTGGCGAAATTTAATACGTAGGGCCTTTTGACCTTTTGGTTCATATAGAAATGATTATGGATGTTATTTTTAAGCTGTAAATTACATGCACATACATTTGTATATACACATTTGTAGAATGTGAAGGTGTAGATAATGACGACATATTTTCCATAATTCATTCATAATTGAACTCTTGCCGGTGAGTTCGAGGTTCGAATCTCAGCCAGGGCAAGCAAAATCTTAATCATAGAAAAAGTTTTTTCTAATAGCGGTCACCCCTCGGCAGGCAATGGCAAACCTCCGAGGGCATTTCTGCCATGAAAAAGCTTTTCATTAAATACATTTGCCGTTCGGAGTAGGCACAAAACAGTAGGTCCCTCCATTTGTGGTAAAATATAAAAACGCACACCACAAATGGTAGGAGAAGCTCGGCCAAACACTGAGCTATATAGTGTACGCGCCTAAATTATATTATTATTATATATATATTGATGTTACAAGCTAGGGTGGAAAAATCAAATAACTAACTTTAATTTAAGTCTGCGCTTATGTATAACAACATATATAGATAATATGTTAAAAACAAGGCATTTCTTAAAGAAAAAGATATCGAAAAAAACATTTTTATTAACGAGTACAATGAGTGTATAAATGCTCTTAAAGGTACAAACTTATTTTGTTTTGGATTTAAAGCCTTTAAAACAACCATTATTCAAAATTTATGTTTGATTCAAATTATTAACAATTTCTTAACACTTAATTAGTTATAGGTTTAATTTAGATGTACGATGTAGGTCTCTAACATGAGGGGATTTCGAATAATAGCGCTAAACTCAGAGTTTCAACAATCAAAGAAATATTCAACGGGTTAGCTCTACTCAATATCAATACCGATATTGAATTAAAACGAGAAGACTTATTGGAAATATTTCTTAATTTAAAAAGGCAAATACCGCTCCAGTTTCGACACGCCCGTTTGCTAGAATTGGTGGCATTTATTTTTTCTGAAAAATTTTTCTGTTTCAATACAGCTCATGCTCCACAAACAAACTCAAGCTTCATACGGTGTATATTTAAAATTTAACATAGCAAATATAGTAGTTAAAATATGCTAAAGTATCCAAATTTTATTTTATATATGTACATAACAGGAATGGCTAGTCTCCAGTGAGAGTAATTTATAATTTTTATTTCATAATTTTCCACAAACCAAGGAGCATCTACTAAGAGTCTCGGGGTTTTTAATTTTAATATTCAAGTGACTCGCCGTTTACCAGAGCTGTATGGCATAGGTTCAAACCGGCTTAAGGATTGTTTTGTATAATTTCACTTTATTTTCCAAACTCAATTGTGAGTTCTTTCAAAATAGCCAGTACATCCCTTTTGTTTTTTGGTTAAGTTGCTTTACTTTGGATTTTATGTGAGCTGTCCATGTCAACCTACTATCCAGATGTACACCCAGGTATTTTACTGTTGAAGTTTGGGAAATTGGTGCGCCATTGAAATTAACTGGAGGACAGTCTCCTCTTCTCAGTTTGAAGGTTATGTGTGTAAATTTCATTACAACTTCTGCACATTTCCACTGCGATGGATAATAGTCTCACTTTAACATTGCGTTGTTTATTTGTGTTAGTAGTTGTATGCACTTTGGGAGCAGATTTTTTAAATGGTTGTCGTCGATTTTGTCCAATCCTGGTGAGTTTTTGCAGTTAATATTTTTAATCTCTACTTCTAGTTCAGTTGAGGAGACAAGACTGATCAGAAGACTCATTTGGCACGGTGCTACTAAAAAGTAAAAAGATTCCTTCTCCTCTATTGTGTCACCATCTAAATTTGGCTGAAATATTGAGTAAAGATGCTGCGCAAACGCTTCAGCCTTTTATTCATTGGATTTGCTGGGCGTTTAAGATAACAAGTAGCGCTCCAGACACTGTATTAAAAATTGTATGTGAAGGTGTCAAGATTTTTCAGAGAATCTGCAGTTGATTAGTTTCTTATTTCTGCCAATCGTTTCTTGAGCATTTAACAAATGTGCAATGAAGCTTACATATATGAAATGTCGATTATTACAATATATAACTACATACATTACTGTTTATCGATTTAAAAAACCAAAAAGATTTTATTTTCATTTATAATGTATTTTTGGTTGGCTCGTCGAAAAGTTGCTACAGTAAATTTAAATCAAGAGAGAAAGAGAGTAACTCAAGAGAATTACTGCAAGATTTTAAAACACTCAATGGTGTCACCAATATTTGAGGAAAAAGGAGGCAGGAATTGGAATTACTCAAAGTTTATATTTGTTCTTATAAATCGGTCACTCACAGTTGCACCTGCCGAGAAGTATGGAAAAGTGGTGCAACCATTTCATGTTCCATGACATCACTAGGCAATATACCAACGAATTTTGTAACGCCAGTCGATATATCAAAGCCAAAGTCGAAATAAATAATATTATTTGAAATATTTAAGAGTTTTTAAAAATAATGGTAGTTTTCACTTGTTATCAGCATAACAATGATAATGAAAACAGCAGCCTAAGGCCAAGAAGTTAAAGCTGCTAACTATTACAGAGATCGCCAAGTCTTCTTAGCAGACTTCTTCTTCTAGATTTCGAACAGACTCGTCATTTCAAATTACTAAGCCTTATAAATCCCAAGTTCAATGCAAAAATATCGAGTGACATCGTAATCGACGGAGTCAAGTTGGCGAGAGGTTCTTTAAGAAAAACAATTACTTAGCTTATTTACATAAATTAAAATTAAATTAGTTTCAATTTATATGCAAATGAAAAGCATAACTTACTATTTGGAATTGAAAATATTTTATATGATTTTTACACGCTCAAAAATGTTCGTTAATACTTCTTCTGTAAATTTCAAATCCTAATTTTTTTGAGAAATTCTTTTAGTGTAATCACAATTATTTGAACCTCAAAATTTAATCGTACTCTCCAAAGTGCAGTGTTGGCATCCCCACTTAACTGAACATCCAAAATTTAATGCAGAGTGGATCAACATGCATACATACATACATACATAAATATCCTACAATTTTGCCCACCATCAGCATTTAGTATATCAATATGTATGTACGAGTACGTAGATACATATATTTATATGTTTTTATGTGCGACATGCTCATTTGTCGCGACAACTACTTTTCATGCGGCTGTTGCTGCTTTTATGCTTTTTTGATGTTTGCATTATGTTGGCATGCCTTTCCATTCTACAAAAACAACCACTCTAAAGTTACTTTCCGACAATATGTTGCTTGTTGGTATGCGTGCGACCAAAAGCTGACTCAGCGATGCGGCAAAGTAAGGCCACTTATTTTGTGATGTCCTTTTTCACGGTCCACTTGTGCGTTAAACTCGCTGGAGACTTAAACTTTATATATTTATGTATGTATGTGCGTGTGTGTGCAGCATTGTTAATGTGCCTTGCTGTTTAATGTAGATGAGTATGTTTTGTTCAAAGTGGAAACCCTTTTTCATGAGCAAGCACGTGTGCCACCCAATAAATGTTCCCACACACTTGCACATACACACATACACAATTAATCTGTATTTTGTCGTTGCTCATAAACCTGTAGGAAACCGGCCGTTTGCAAAAAATTATACTTTTCACGGGCAGGAAATAGTAGGTAAGATTTCAATTTCCAAAATTTAGTTGTATTTTTTTAAATCATCTTTTAACAACGGGCAGTCGATATAAAAAGAGTTAGTTTTTTTGTTTATTTGATGCCAATTTCAATTACAACTTTATTTTTAATGTTCAAACAGAAACCCAACTTAAACTTATCCTACTTTTTGAAAAATCCGACACCGACAAAAAATATAAAACATTGTTCAAAACAAAAAAAAAAAACGAAAGAAAAATCTGAAAAACAAAATATATATTTAATAATTAGTAAAGATATCCAATTATTCTTCCAATTTCTTGGCAAAAATTTATTACCGAAATTCCAGATTTTCTCTCCGACTCTCTTAACAAATGCGATAAGTAGTCTGGAATTTTTGTTTGCATGCCAGTAACACAATAACTACCTATAACGATATAACTTACCAAGTTTCGTTATATCACGATGGATAAGTTCTTTTAGGAATACTTTATAGGTTACGAATTATTTTTATTATTAATTTCTCAACAACTTGAAGTCCTTTCACTGGAATATTAACACTGACCTGGCATAGAGAGTTAGAAATACAGTTGCGGTGATTCTTATAAACTTGTTTACGCTAAATGCGCCATGATAACGGTTTTTGTATTTTAAACATTAGCAAGGCAAAATTAACACAAGTGTTCAAACTGGTCATTTTTAAAACATCTGACCAAGAACTACTCGCAACACAGACATATTGGAATTTTATAAGACATAATAAGAACGAAAAATATTTGTAGCAGATTGCTATAATTTCTACAAAAGTGTACAAAAACCTTACACAACCATTTTCTAGCAAAAAATTTCATACAACATTGCGTATTTAAAAGAGTCTAAAAATTCTTGGAATAAAATTTTCTTATTTTTTTTTTATTTTTCCTACAGGAACATCTCGATTTTTTTCCATACAACGTTTGTATGTAGTAAATGTACCTACACCTCTAAATCTACTTTACAGTTATGTTCCTGAATGTTTTATTGTTGTTGTGGGTTAGGCGCCTTGTTGCTTCATTCGCAATGTGGCATAAATTATTAAACACATTTTTGCTTGTTTAGCATAAATGTACTATATAGCGATAAAACGTAATAAAGTTTGGATGTTCTCTTTATACATAAACTAACACACGCACACACACTTATACATACAAACGTAAACATATATTATATTCACCTATTTAATATGCATGCGGTTAACCTCAAAATTATGCCACAAAAATAATTTAAAAGTAATCAAGCACACGATGAAACATTTTTACACACCCCGGCTTTTCGCTCACACACACACACACACATTCATACTTGCAGATAATACTCGCATTCATATAAATTTGTAGCACATGGTTCTTGGGTTTTGTCTTTTGAATGCAAGTGTGTGTGTATTTTGCAAATTAGTTTGTGTCAAAAGTTTTTTTCATGGCAACATTATTGCAGTCGAACTGGTTTAACTCGAATCATCCAAATCGAACGAAAATGTTCGACTTAGAATCATAGAATATAACTTTTTTTTTCCAAGAAACCGCAATTATACATTTTAAGTAACAAGCACATATGTATATTAATTCGAAATCAAGTTGATTTTAAATAAATATTTGAATAAAATAAAATATTCAGAAATTATGGCGTTTGATTTTCTCGAAAGAAATGTTGTCTTCTCATATTGTAACTTTCGCATTAGGCTATCTGTCATCCGGAAAAATTGCTTTAATAAAATAAATTGTTGCTACTCTAATTGGTCAGAGTCCAATAAAGTGGAAAATGGACATGCAACGCCTTGAAAGAGTTGAGAAAAAAAAAACGGAGCAACATTATTTCGAGAAAACAACAAGCCATTAGTGACTAAAAACTTATCTGAGAGGAGAGGCAGATATCTGAAGCAATATCTAACATGATCATTTGAATCTTTACTTCGAATTTGCTGAGTTAGTGCTGTTGTGCTCAATAATGCCGTTGTTTGTGAGGAAATATGCTTTACAAACTTTATTATCCACATTAACAAACGTTAAACAAAGAAAATGTAATCAGGAAAAAAGGCAAATAAATACTTGTGCAAAATTTGGGATTTCCCCTGCATTATTCGACTTACATAAGCATTTGCCAAAATCCCTATTCGAGTTATGGAGAAATTCGAGTTAGAGATGTTCGAGTAATGGAACTCAAAATGAGCGCATATTTCTCTCTAAACGCTATTGCCAATTAATTTTGCTTCGAGCTATAGAAAATTCGAGTTACAAAAGTTCGAGTTATAGAAAATTTGAATGTATTATTATATTTTTCTTTTTTGCTGAGATAAACAACGAATTAATCTGGTCTTCTTTGGTGTTCTGTCTTCTCTAGGCGCGTTTAAATCTACATACTTAGTATACAAGAGTCGCTAAATAAATACTTATACATACATATGTAGTACTGTTACTAAGCGCATAAAATCATAGACGATGATCAGCTTTTAGACCAATAATATATCTACCAATTCCATGAATGTGAATTCAAGAAGTCGAAGAAGACTAGTGACTGCTGATATTCAATTTTGTAAAAATCTTAAAAGCTTTCACACGCAACTACATACTTGAATAAAATAATTCAAATACTTCAATCATTCCCAAACGACACAACTAAAATATTGTGTTATACAAACCAAAAAAAAATGCAAACACATAAACATATCAATGTAGTTATAAAACACTAATTATAGTAAAACTGCGTTTAGTCTTATATCTACAGAATTTTAAATTTTATAAATATTTTTAATTTAAAAAAAAAATAGTTTTTTATTTCAGAGTAATCAATAGTAACATAATGCTTATTCTGTAAAAGAGAAAATTCTATATAATTCAAAGAATGTAAATATTTTGGAGAAAAAAAAATAAATAATAAAAGTATCGGTTTAAATCAAATTAAATAATTTCACACTGAGATCATTTACAAGGTGTCTTACTTGCACTTGAAGCTATGCCCCGACCACCTAACTATATTTAAAAATTGATAAACTAACTAAACTTATATTCTTAACTCTTTAAAATCGAGTGTTTGCGACACAATTTTAGTCGAAATATGTTACTTTTGACCGAAGTTTATTTTTAACGATGACAACACCCACTCTTATTATTTTGAAATAAATATCGTGTTGTTTATCATATTTGTAATTGTTTATGAGCTTGAAGGCCGATTAGTTTTTAGGAAAAATTATGTAAAAAAAACCAATACTCACAGCGGTAGAAGTTATAGTACCATTTCGGAAATCACCACATTTCCTCATCAGACTTCTTTCTTCATGGCTTTCGCGGGAGTCGAAACCACGACTTACCATAGTTAAAGGCGTATTAATTGCAAAGAGTTAAATATGGCAAAGCTGAAGAGTTAAATATGGCAAAGCTGAATACCAATAGTAATCGAATGTAAGCGACTGTTAATATGGTTTGTATTGACGAGGAACTTCTGTGCAAATTTAAGTTGTCAGTTATAGATTAGTTAATTCATTTACTTATACTTATGTTAGAACTTATATGTTTCTTAAATTAGTTCATCCTAATATTAAACATTACTAGTATTGGAAGCTGTCAAGATGTAGTAAACTTTGCATTTGTTTTCTTCTTGACAAACGAATTAAATTGACAGCCCTTTTGCGTCAAACTACTTAAGCGCATACATAGTTCGTCTTAAATTAACGACGCACTGGCTAGCAACTTCAAAACTATTAATATTAATACAAACGAGGCTTAAGTACAGCTTGTGTTAGTGGCAGGCACAAGCGCACGCAAAACAAAACAAAACAAATAATGAGCAAAGTACTAAAGTAATAACATTAAACTAAGACTAAATGACAAATTATATTGTCATGTGTGGCATAACCACGCAAGTACTCGTAACATCGTATCGAGCGAAAGCTGCCACGGGCAGTACAAAGAATAAATGAACAAGTTAAGAGCTGCATACTCGAATCTAAACTATTAACGTATGTTTGTATATAAAAAATAAACGAGAGCACAATAAGCAAAAATGTGTTCTACGCAGATTATGCTCGAGTATACCGCAAGCAAACTTCTTTTTACACAATTCGTATATAATAATGCACTAGTAAAAATTGTAAACGCGGCAGAGTGTTTGACTTACGGACTTTGTTGATGGTGTATTTAGAAGGGCCGTCCAATATGTTCGATTTAAATAAGTTAATGCAAATAAAATATCAACGTCTAAACAAAAAAAAAAAAAAACTTAAGACAATTAATTCTAATTATAATTATTTAAATTATTTTTCAGTTTAAATACACTTCAATTTCTAATTAAAGCTTTAAACTCATTATTAAACATTATTTTGTATGTACAATAATTTAACCAAACTTCAACAATATTTCGAAATTAAAAAAAAATTTTGGAATATTATTGAGTATGCATTTGTGTAGCTCTTCCAGTTTTAGTCCAATAAAGGGCAGATAACCGTGAACGTTGCGAATTTTTACTTTCGCTAATTCACGCAAATACACCAAAAACTTGCAAAGAACTCTTAATTTTCTGTCGCCGAGAACACTGTCTTTAAGTACTTCTAACGCAGATCTATGCAACGCCACTCGTATTATTCAAGTAAAGACGCGTGTCAGGTCGGTAAAGCCGCCTTGTCTTCCTTCTGGTTGCTTGTTAAATAATGACGTTCATTGTCGAGACGAAAATAAGTAACAAAATATTTATCTTGTTGATGGACGTGTGTCGTCTCGTTTGCCAAAACGTGCATCATCAACCAGCAAATATGCACAGTGAAAATTGAGTAAGAGGAAAAACAAAAATAAAAATATGTATATAAACGAAACAAAACTCGTACAATGGCACTCTGAAGGTTTGTAACCCAACCCATCCTGAGTAAAAGAACACCCACTTAACAGCAGCGGCAGACCAAAATAAAAAGTGTATACCGCCCAGCGATCGGTTGCCAAAAGTACAGCTCTCTAGCGGGCAACAGCAACGCAACGCTAAGCATCGTACATAAATCATTTCACTGTACTCGCAATGAAGCCTAATTAGATAATGTCAACTCGAGCTTCCGTACCAGCCCTGCTTAGCTCGCAATTGGTGACTGGATGACAGTCGTTGAAAACACATTTGCAGTGTTGGCATGTGCTGATATACTACGAGTATGTACGTGTACGCATACATACATATGTATGTGCTTAAATTGCTGTTTGGTTGTTGCGGTTGCTAGTATTGTGTTGCCATCAATTAAATTTAAATCATCGTCATTGCTAAAAAAAAACTTGACTTTCAAATTAGAGACAGCTGCATAAGGCACAAGAAAAACAACATTTATAAATATTTACGAGCATTATTTAATAAGTATGTACTCGTATGGCTTCGTAGAAAAAGTCTACTAACCTTAAGAGGGTTGTTGGTGACAGCTCGAACTAGGAATTTACATACATACATATGTGCGTAATTCAAAATATCTCATTTATTAAGAAAAGTAATAAATAATGATTAATCTGAAAAGGCAACACTTGATTAATTTTAAATTTATGAAAATAAGGCACTGTCTTTGCTTTTTCAAAAATTGTATATACTATTAAAAAGCATTGTTAAAATAAAATAAAAAACATCCCCACCTCTGCTTTTGTAACTATGATTTTTTTTATGTTTGCCTACCTCACTGAGCGAAGAAAATAATTTCAATCAAAATAATTCTTTACTAATTGCCTCAAAGAAAAAATGCATTAAGTATCTGAAAAGAGATAACTTTCAACTTTCACAATTACAATCGATCTTCCTTTAAACGCGGTTCTTTTTCACGGTATTTTTTCAACGTGGAATTTTCTACAATCCTCTATTGTCTCTGGTTTTACTTTTTTAACGCGGATTTTTTGATCACAGATTACACGGTTCTGCAACAAAAATGCTGTCTGGATATTTCCAACTGAATTCTATGTATTTAGGTGTTCTGAAAACTAAAAAAATTCTCAAAAAATACCAGAGCGTAAGGTTATTTTACAAAACGCAAAATGTTATTATAAAAAAGGGTTTTTTTGGGCTAACTTGTAGGCATTAATAATAGGTATAATTTTATTTTGATTATTGTTTTTAAATGTTTACCATAACTATCATTAATTTTTAAATAAGGAACACCCTGTGTGAGCTGCATTAACAAACATAAACGTGTTATATCCTGAACGTACGCGCTCCGATAGTGTAGAAAGTGGCGCGGTACAATTACGTGTTAACTCGTCATTGTTTTGTAGATCTTGGTTCAGTATAGTTAAATGTCATCTGTGCGGAGTTGCTTAGATCAAGGCTCAAAAGCAGGAACTTACTTTTGCCGGGAGTGTCTTCCTCCTGGTTAAGATATCGTGAGAAGTAAACCCTCCTTTGCCCAAGAGGACGAGTTGGTTTATTGTACAAATATTGAAGGTTTGATGGATACATTTAAGATCTCATACGATCCAGCAGAGTGGCGTATTTTCATAGATTTTTCAAAAAGAAGCCTCAAAGCAGTTCTGCTTCACAACGGCGGTTTCTATACTTCCACTCCTGTCGGTCATTCCGTACACCTCAAGGAAACCTACAAGAACTTGGAATTTATTCTTTGCAAATTAAAATATTAAGACCACGGTTGGCAAGTGTGCGGAGATATCAAAATCTTGGGCAAGGCGCTCGGACAACAATCAAATATTTCAAATACTTAATATCCAAGTTTCCAGGCCTCTCGGAGGCAAAGTTGAAGGAAGGTGTTTTCTTTGGACCAGATATTAGACGGCTTAGGGTGGATTGCCTTTAAAGAGGCCATAAAGAAATTTATAGGCAATAACAAAGATCCTAACTACAAACAAATCGTCTAAAGAATGTTAAAAGCATTTCAAGCTTTAGGTTGCTTGATGAGTTTAAAAGTACATTTTATTCATTCCCACCTCGACTACTTTCCAGAAAATTTAGGAGACGTGAGTGAAGAGCAAGGTGAACGATTTCACCAAGATATTAAGGAGATGCAAAAAAGAGATCAGGGAAGATGGAGCGTTTCAATGAAGGCAGACTACTGTGGGACGCTTCAAAGAGACCTTCTCAGTGCTTCCCACAAGCGAAAATGTACCAAAAGGTACATTCGTTATAATATTGTCCTTTTATTTTACTTTTATTAGATTTTAAAAATGCTGTGGAGTGCTACCGGGATTTATATAACGACATGCAGAAAGAGAATCCTCAGTGCTTATTAACAAATTATTTTAAGAACTGAAGTATGAATTTGTTCGTCGTTAAATATAATTTAAGTTAAAGGTGATCTCAATATGATTTTTTGTCAAAATCCTGTAATACAGAGAGTTTTTAATATGTATAAAAGCTTTGCGAATATGAAATAAATTGTTTTTGTTCCCCAAACTTGGGTTTCGGGTGGAAACTTGGTTATTTTAACGCGGATTTTTCGCAAAATAGGAACGAATAAACAACGCGGTTTTTTACGCGAAAAAATTTCTATCCCGGTGAACCGCGTTAAAAAGAGATCGACCGTATTTGTTTGAAAATCTTGACGTACATAAGTAGATTACATTATTATTTAAAGTAAAGATGCCATGCTCAAATTATTTTAAGTAATCGATTTGTATAGCTTTAAAGCAACTTAGTGAACGTGAAGTAATGAAATGGTTTTGTTTTTTAATAAAAAGGTCTTAAAATTTCCACTTCTCCAATTTATGTGTGTTTTTTGTGTGAAAGATATTTTTGGGTGCACAAGTTTATTATTAATTTGCCTTAAATCTTATGTCTAAATCATTTGTTTATTGAGGTGATTTGCTATATATCGGGTTTTTCCGGTTGCTTTTTCAAGCAAAACTTTCAACTAAAACAACTTTTTTTAGAATGCATTCAATTTCTGTTAAATAAAGTGAAAGTTTTAAGTGGTGAAATGTTATCGTTTAATTTTTCACAACATATTTATTGGCGCTATTTCTTCAATTCAAAATTATTTCGTAGGTACCCTGAAGTAAAAAAATATCAATTGCTTAAACTAGCTAACTTTTAAATAACTACTTTTCGATTATTGCGAAAAAATACCCCATTTTTATCAAATACATAAAAACTAATTATTAGTCAGCTGAAAAATCCTGCATAACAATCCAAAAACTTTACTTTACTTCATAAAATAAAGATCTGTCAACATACTTGGCAATGGCATAAATCAGCTATCAAACGATTGCATACAAAAAGTAAAAGGGAAAAAGTAAACGCGGACGCGAAATTTGGGAATTTTGAAGATAAATAAATTAATAAAAGTAAGTAAGTTATCCTAAGGTTATTGAAAATGCTAATTCTTATTGTTCAATTCTATAGATTAAGACACTGAAAGCGCTACTGTGGGGTAAAATCACTAAAAATTTGGATAACGTTTTTACCACAGAACTAATAATTGCCGTTGACATAGATGGAATTCATGGTAAACAAGGTGTGAAAGAGCATAAGCAGTTTTTTAATAATTTGTAAGGTATGAAAATATATACATATGTATGTACATAAGTACATATTTAAAAATCGTATAATAAAAGATGCAATCCATGGTCCTGACCCAACTAAGGAGCTCCGTACTGCATTATCGGTGATAAAGAGACGACACTTCCACAAAATAAGCATACAAAAAACGGCCGCTCGAAAATCAGGAGTGTTGATGTAAACTATCAGCAATGTAAAGATGAAATAAACAAAACCCAGCTGCTAATATTTTTTTGTATCGATATAACATATACATATGTATGTACATACCTTTATGTTTGTAAAGTTTTATGTTTATATGCACACATACATCTGTATGTACCTAAATTCATAGGTAATTTTACCTACGTTTATGTAATTTCTTGTAGTTTTTTTAAGTTTTTAGATTTTAAAACCGATCGTATAATTTTCATTTCTAATATTCCATGCGGCCGCTGTGGTCGAGTTTATAGCGGTGCGTGCTATAACTCGATATGTCGGTGAGTTCGAGGTTGGAATCTCAGTCAGGGCAAGCAAAATCTTAATCATAGAAAAAGTTTTTTCTAATAGCGGTCACCCCTCGGCAGGCAATGGCAAACCTCCGAGGATATTTCTGCCAAGAAAAAGCTTCTCATAAAATACATACATACATCTGCCGTTCGGAGTCGGCACAAAATTGTAAGTCCCTCCATTTGTGGTAAAATATAAATACGCACACCACAAATGGTAGGAGAAGCTCAGAAGGCCAAACATTGAGCTATAAAGTGTAAGCGCCAAAATTATATTATATTATAATATTCCATATCATTTAAATGTATAGCAGTTTAAATTTTTGGCAATCGCCAAACAAAGGTAGTTAGTTTGCTTATATGAAAATATATAGAAAATAATCAGCACTAGTGTTTTTAAAAGCAATTTAAAGTTACTATAACGTTAGCTTCAATTCATGCAGGATATATATTTTTTAAACTTAAACTTATTGTATTTGTATTTTGTATTCTAAAATCATTTTTCTAGCCATTTATATTCGCCATATTATACAATTTTACTGAAGATACTCGTATGCAATTCGTTTATGAATTTCGACTCTGACAAATTTGCTCTAAATTGATTTCAATAATGTTCTACCATACCGGTAGAGAATATTTTTGTTTCTAAAATGTTTTCTCTTATTCCCCAAAAAGAAAATAATAAATGCTATCCTAAATCATATAACCATGAAGAAAAATTCTTAAACCAAATCGAGCATAAAGGAGTTATTTATTTTGATACCGAACAAAGTTTCCGAATTAGAAACCCAGGACAGCTCTAATACATAAAATCCTTCACCTGACACAAATAGTTTAACTTATATAATTTTTTCTCTGCTACAACTAAAAGAACAAAGCAAAATTGTATAAATTTATAAAATAATTATTTCAACTAGGTTAACAAATTAAATTAAACAAAAAAAATTTATAGTTCCAAAAAAATATTTATTCATTCATAAATAAACTTTTCTTATTTAATCAATTTCATCCGCAGTACAATTGTAAAATTTACATGTCGTGAAAAACTAATTAAATTTATTTATTAATTACGGAGCCCCACTTTAACTACCAAACGGCTGTGTGCTTTTTGCTATTTTTTGATATATCATTAAGTGATTTACTTAGAAACAAATATGTTTCTTGGCAAATTTACACATAAAATTACCGCTTGCTTCATTGGCAATAACTGATGCTTATAAGTTAATTTTGATAATTTGAAAATTCCCAATAATCTAATAATTTACTACATATTTATTACGCATGATTAAATTTTAAGATTTCATTTGCAACAACATATTAATTGCTGCATTTATAGTCAATAAGCAGTGCCTGGTCAGGACCACCTCAAAGTAGCTCATATTCTTGGTTTAGTAACCTGCTGCTACTCCCCAGAACCGCCAGCATAAAGATTTGCACGAACTTCGCATGTGCGGCGATTCGTTCAGTCTTGGTTGAGCCAACTGCGAGGCTTATTGTTCAGAAGCTACAGATAATTAATTTTCTATACTATATAATACTATTTCATAGGCAGTCGACCTTGATGACAGCTATTTTGGATTGAAGAAAGACGCTGGTAGCTCTAATTTAATACCAAACAAGATTTTCTTACAAAAAAAACGCTACCTTTTTTAATCTGCTTAAAAAAAATTTTAATGGGGTTTTGGCTTTTTACTCCATTCCTCGAGAGAAACCAACAATCATCAGTCTAACAGAAAAGCAGATAAATGCAATCTCGCCTGCAATTCATGATAAGGAGTTTGATGCCAAGAGAGAAAAGTCCCGATTATTCCGAAAAGTGCAGCCCTCTGCACCTGCTCTAAGTTCTTGGACAATTCAGAGTTTTCCAGTGAGGTCCACCACACGATGTTGGTCTGGTCTGGTATAGTAAACGTTTCATACAGCAAGAAGGCTACTTAGAAAGAGAGATACCAGCTGTTTTCAATAGCATGTTCTTGGACGTGAAGGATAATTCGATGGAGGGAAGCTTTAATCGGGCACTTTGCACCACATGGTAAACAAGACTAGCTCCGCCTTGCCAAGATTGAATAGCACACAAGCCAGGAAACACATTTTTTATTTGAGAATGTATGTTACCGCTTAGTAATTTAAAACTTCCAGACAATGAAGCTTTTAATACAATTGCAGAGTCACGTGCACACATACGAGTATGTGTACAGTTAACTTCGAAAATATTAGCTGTAACTTTATCAAATACTTAATCACACTTGACCGCACAAACAAACAATTAAGTAAAATATGCACATTTATTTACAAGATGAATGTATTGGAAGATTTGAATACATTAACTTGCAGAGGAATATAAATAAATGTTTATAAGGGTTGTTCATAATTGCGAAACTTATTAAAATTAGATTTTCCGCGCAGTTTAAGATTTCTTACATCTAGAAAATTTTAATAAATTTTATTAAAATAAAATATAAACATAATTTAAAGGAATTAGTTTATTATTTTACAACAATTAATTTTAAACCTAATTGCTAAAAATGTTTACTATTAGTTAGTTGGACTTCTAAGTGATTAAGCAGTAACCTATTTAAATGGCTTCAAACTGTACATACTTGTATATTCTATGCTTTAAGACAGTGGATCTAAACATATCCCTACAATTCCGAAGAGCAGCATCTTTAAGTTTTATAAATTGGCTTGAACAACCTTAAGGAAAAAGCATCAAAATATTGTTGGTTTTTATGTACATAGATGTATGTATGCTTCACAAAAAATACCATGTAGGAAATTAAACGTTACTAATTTCTTTTTTCTTTACATTACTCTTAAGTATTCCTGTAATTAGTTCTATTCATCCTTTTTAACACAAAGTCGTAAAATCACAAAATTTACTGTGACACATTCCAATACAACGCATTTCTTCTTCAATTACAACTAGTACCAATTGATTATTTGAACAAGACGACGTTATAGTAGAAGTCTTGATGGCTGCTTTTCAAATTTATTCACATTTCACTTTAATGCAATTTTTACTATTATTCAATTGAAGTACAGAGAATCATTTAACAAAAATTATGTAAACCTTGGTTTGAAAATCTGCAGTAAATTTAAAAAAAATATTCAACCAACATTTCATAAATTTAAACAAAGTATTAAAAAAAATTTTATATTTTGAAGTCGACAATGCTGTGGTGCGTTTAATTCTAATATAAGTGTTTTATTGGCAGTTTTTTCCGTATCGAGTTTCCGAATATTTTTTATATGGAAAAAGCGTCAGTCAATGGTATTCTGCTTAAAATTTCCACATATTATACTATATTTATTTGAGCTTAAAAATTACATATTTCAAAGATTTATAAAAAAAAAATGTTAAAGTAAAAAATTGTTTTACATTTGTTTTTTTGAATTATTATAAAGTTTTGTATAGAGTATGGAATTTGGGTTAATAAGGCTTTTTTATAGACTAAACTGTTGTTAACTAAAACATAATTTGAATTAAATTAAATAATAATTAGATAGAGTAAAACAAATATATGCATGTCGTATAATTTTGCCAAGCAGAATGCATTTCAAGTATATACTTTAATTATATAAGTAATTAAAATTAAATCACCACTAAAAAATCCATGTATTGTTAGTATAATTTATAAAGAAATTTGTCGGCACTAAATTTCTACTTATACTTATATATTTTCTTACTTGCTCATATATTAATATATTATACTTTAATGTACATAAATATTTATGAAGCGCATAATATGTATATTAAATAATGTTACAATCTTCTGAAGTATTACTTGAGAGAAGTTACAATAAGTGAATACATTGTTTTGCAAATTTGATATAATTTGCGGGTGCATGCGCATTTACATATGTATGTACGTATAAGTAAATAATGCATACAATTTATGTAAAGACGTTTGCACTTAACTAACTAAAATACAATTGTTTTAACGCCAATTGCAATCAGTCAAGCGGCAGACAAACGACTTCAATTGCATAAAAGCAGCAGAGATCTTGCAAAGATGTGCAACCATACAAAACGAATGTCATGCAAATTAGCATGAATGGCCTGTGCTCCAGACACTAAGAATATGTTGCAAGATACTGGATGCATGCAACATAAGGCGTGAGTTGTGAGTGAATAACGTAAATGTATGTATGTATATGTGTGCGTTTTATTGTGAAGGTGATTCGCAAAAGTCGGTGCTGTTAAACTGGAATAATAATTTATTTTTCTAATTTATTTCTACTTTATAGAAAATATGTAAAGCTAGAGACTATAAGCATTCAAGATTTGATGGATTTGAGACACAACTTTTATAAAAGAAAAAGTGCAGCATCCACGGTAAAGAATTCTAAAATATCAATGGCGATTTTAGTCGCCTAAAACTTGCACTTTATTCTTCTAAAATTGGATAGACCAAGAAACTCGAACTAAAATTTTTTCTTAAAATACTTTTACTGAGAAATAATTTGGAATTTGATAGCATTTTTACAAACTTTGAGTTATTAATAATATATATTTTTTATAGATATAAGCATATTTTAAATAAAAGATGCAAAGTTATTATTAAATTTATGTTTTATTACAATATTATATTTAGAATCCCAAAGTAGGGACGATCATTAATGTCTTCTAATAATAATTATTATTGTTCAGTAATAACAATAAAGTAATATTTTATTTTGTTATTTAAAAAAAAGGATAATTTTAAATGTTAAATTTGTTAAAAATAAATAACATCATTTTGAAGTTTTGTGTTTTTGCTATCGCTAGAAACTGGTTGGCTAACTTTAAAATAGTGAAATACATTGTGCGTTGCAAATGCGCATAGAATAGATTAAAAATATAAGAGAATTCATTAAGAATTTATATATTAATTAAGCAAGATTTCTTCGCGTTAAAATTGGTGTTCGATTTTTTTTTCCCCAAAATTGCATAATTTTAAATTTGTAAAAATTTCCAAGCAAACGATTTCATTCAAAAAACCTATTCGCTGCGGTTTTATATTTTTTTCCTACTGAGAGTGGCACACCTGCAAATGCCACTCTATAGACGCACTTACTAATTAAATATGTACATCAGTATTCGCCAACAGAAAAGTGGAGGACAAAGACATAAGGACCTGAATGTTGAGTGGTGCTATAAGAGACAAAGGTCTCTCAAATTAAGGCTTCAAAACGCAAATTCTATTTTCAAATCAAAGTATGAGGCGATGAGTCGTAACACAGGTTATGTGCATTCATATGTATGTATGTAAGTCCACATCTACCTTCAGTTACCTGTGTTACTTTAAAGCAATTGGTGTTAGACCATACTCGCCATATTTTTCTATACATCGCACTCACAAGTATCAAATTCCTTGGCTTGAACTACACATAGAGTAAACTGTCTCGTTTGTTATAGGACTACTAGAAAAATAACATTTTCCCTTAGTCTTCAAATAAAAGAGCTTTACGAAGATCATTTCCAATGAAAATACTTATTGAAAGCAAAGTGCAAGGCAACTCTGTGTGTCACAAGGGATAACAGCCAAACTCAATTTGGAATATTTTTAATGCCACTTGAAATGTCAATTTATTAACTAAAATGATCAACTCAGGATTTACTTTAAATTTCTTTACTAAATTTAAACAATTCAATGGTAGTTTTACTAAAATGTAATTTAAAAAAAATTACGCAGTTTAGTCTCATTTTTTACTGAATTGAGTTTGGTTGTTATTCCTTATGGCCACAGAATTTAGTCAAATGATCGTGCAAATGTTTAACAATTGGGTATTTGCATTTTCGAAATGAACAAGTACGAAAAAGAGTATGCAAATACGAGTATATTCGTAACAAAATTTATCACAAATGTATGCCATTGAAAAGCTTGTCATTCATGGAAAAAAATTGGGAGTGTTTTGTATACTGTAGTTTTTATCAGATAAAAAATGGATTCGTAGGAATATTGTATACGAAAACAGTATTTGCTAAACGATTCTCAGCTTTGTCAAGCAGTGAATTTTGAAAGTTAACCTTCGAGCATAGATTTGTTTTTAATAAGTTTTAGTTAAAAAATGCTCGAAATTTTTATTGAGGGAACAACAGTGTAGTGAAAAGTCTACGGATATTTCATTACATTACTTTCAATTTTCTGATAAAAAAATAAAGTTCGTAGTTTAACAAACGACGTGTGTATTAAAGTTTAGGGCTGAGTACAAAATTTATAACAACTTGACGACATTTTATCAAAATGAATTTAAGTTCAATTGAGTCAAAGTTTGAAATTTTTATTCATCCATTAAACGTACATATTTTTTAAATTTAAATAAGAGTGTTCTCCAACAAACCCTATTTAAGAATAAACTTACAAAAAATGTATAATAATTTTATGAAATTTTTTTGTGACTAGTTCGCGAAATTCTCTGAGTTTCGTAGAGAGTCTGAAATTTTGATTCGCGTGTTATTTGTTAAATTATAAATATTAAAAAGATTTAGTTTTTTAGTTCTAAAATAAAAAAAACTTTGCCGATATTGAAAAAAGATACGGTTTTAGTCCTTTGCCACCTGTTTCTCAGTCAATAAACGTCTAACCCGTTTATGCTCATAAACTTCAATACGCAGTTATGAACTACAAAATATATTCGCTTCTTGTAATGATATACGAATACAAATTATATAATAATTATTATGGACCCGTGGTTTGTACTTACAGCCTTTGGTATAAGATTTTACGCAATAATTGTATTTGTACTTGTTTTAAACGAATATATCGTTTTACACATTCGTAAATATATATCTTGCTCGAAATAATTTTTCCTTTCATTTTGCTTGTGGTTGCATTGTTTAATAATTTCAACTTTTGTTCTATTGTCAGCACCGATGATGCTATTGCTCTACATTGACATAAACTTTCGTCTCACCTTGTTCCCTGCCATCAAGTTATCAACGTCATTGTCGGCACCAGCTCCTCAATGTCATTATGCACATCCGTTCGTCCGTCTGTCTACTTGTTGTCATCACTGTCGCTCTGCACTCTTTGTGGCCTCCAACCCATTCGTACGAGATTTGTTAAGGCACACACTTATGTGCACACACTTATGTGCACACACGCATGCGCATAAACAATGTCGGATGACTGCCTAACAAATGTTTTGCATATAATTTTGTTGCAGACAAGTGGCAAAGTCACCACTCACTCGTATGCATATATGTTTATATGTATATATGTATGTGCATGTATTTATATGCCACGATTGCAAAAACTGTTGCAGGCACATGTGCAAACAAAAGCCAAGCAATTACAGACACATTTGATAATACTAAGTGAAGTGCAGTTGCTTATGCATACCTTTGGGTAAATGTTTATTATGGATGTCAATTATGAGCATTTCATTGATCCCGAGACTTTCGGGATCTAAACAAAACTTTATTTGTCAAAAAATGTTACACTACTTTAATCGTTGTATTATAGTTGTATTCCAAATAACATTAATATAATAAAGAAGAAGAACTTGTTGCAATTCATGTAAGCATGGATTTGTGCTTTCAACCAACAAAAAGAAAATCAACAAAAAATTTTACAAACATCAAACATGCTTCAAGTACAATTATACATATTTGGTACAGCAGCAACTGCACATACATATGTACATAAATATATTAACCCTTCCAGAACTTCTTTTTTGTTTTTGACTTTAAAATCATTATGGTAAATTTTCTAACGCAAAGATATATAAAAAAAAATTATTTCTCTTGCAAAAGTAGTTTTTGGGCATCAGGCCATATGAAATTAAAGGAAAAAAAATAAAACACAAATTTGAATTTCTAGAAAAAAAAATTTTTTTTAAATGATTATCACAAATATCGACCAAATTATTTACACAAAGTTAGCAAATAACCTAAAACTTGTAAAAAAAAGGTACAAATGTATAATGTGAACTTTTATAAAAAATATGAAACTCGAGAGGGACGCTCGCTTTCTGAACGCTAACAATTGACTGGATACACTTATCAAAATAGTTTTCTATAAATGTATACAAATGACCTCAAATAAAAATAGAAAAATAGAAAATTAATGTATGCATAAGTTTTTTTATTTTAGAGCAGGCATTGAAAACAGCTACTATGCCATATGGCATAGAAAAACCGAAAGGTTTAGCATGTAAAAAAAAGAAATACATCAAGTAAAATTCACATACATCACCCCTTCCATTTTATGTGAGACAGAATTATTCCTAATTTTGTTCAAAATGCAATCTTCAAGAAATTAAAGCATTAACTTTTTTATCCTCCAACGTGGCCCCATATTTCTTGCATATAAAACCTGCAGTGTAAAAAGCGCCGCTCGCACCGTCTGAACACTTTTTGGTTGAATTGTCGTTAAAAAGTTAAATGATTTCTGTGGGTAATAGCATTTATCGGGACCATTAAAAAAATATCAATTTATTTTTCCTTCTCATAAATTGTATGCTTTTCTTTTATTTAAAACTTGCGTGCTGCTCGTTAAAACTGGTTGTAATTTATCAATTTATCGCTTTCATAATTAGCCTTTGTTTCTACATCAAGGATGATATTCTCCAGCTCCCTTATAATGGCAGTAAAATTAGAAACTTTAGAAAGTCATATTTAATATTATATATGTATATGGTATTATTTGGACTAATGAAAAATTATCAAATAGTTGTTGCAAACGAGTTAAGTGCAACCAGTGTTACAAATAATGCTTTGTTTTACACTCGAGAGGGATATATTAATGTTAAAAAATTAAAAAATTTAAATGTTAATTAAATTAATTGTTTTTAGTAATCACGGGATTTGAATAGACTAATCCCGGCATATTCAGAACTTAAAAAAGACCGGAAACCCGGGATTGATATTCCAGATGTATATATATATGCATAAGTATGTATGTGAATTCAGACAATAGTTTCCGAGTCGAAATTGTTTATTTGCATCTCTGTAGCTTCTGTCATTGCACTTGTCTCTGCCACATTAAATCTTCAGGGAACATTGACTCGGCGCACGAATTGCCTGAAGCGCTTTTGAGACTTCTAAATAACTATAGCAATTGTGTTGCACAACAACAATAGTATATATAAATTATAACCATGGCAATGACAATCCCGGGCCAGAAGAATTTAATTTAATGTGAACACAATTAATTAAGAACCCTTGACTGGGCTTTCAACGGGAGCTCAATTTAAAAAAAACTGTTCTTATATAAATTCACTAGAATTTCGTGCGGCGATAGCAACTATGAACATATATTGAGTTAGAATTTAAAAGTTGAACTCACTTGGGTTTCATTTTAGTAACGAAGTATTAGACTAGCAAACTGATAAAATATTTTCAATTTGGCAAATAATTTGTAGAAAACGGCAGATAATTTTTACAAAAAAACTTTCATAGCAAAAACAAAGGAACATTTAGTGTTGTTAACATTTCTTTGGCCACATTACCAATTAAATTGAATTAAATTTAGCAAGCAAGTGACAAGCCTCGTAAAAAATTGTTTCTACAGTAAGCTTTCTTAAGCTTCTTTATTTTGACACCTGCATTGTAATAAACAATACTTTTTATTTGTTTAATTGAAGTAGTTATTTTCGAACAGTTGTCAACTCTTTTTCCTTTTTTTTTGGAATTAAATCGCATTATAGAGCACAAATAAAATAAGTTATTCAAATTTTTACAGCCGACAGTGCGGCCATATTATTTGAGCAGTTCAGCCAAATATCCCAACAGTGAGGCCATAATTTTTAACGGTGCGGCCAAATTCAGTGCCAAAAATCGATTGTGTTCCGCTATATACCAGAAAAATAGGGTGTTTTAAGCGAGTTATAAGAAAATTATTCTTAAGTTCCAAGTTTAGCAGTAGTATTTAACGATAAATACCAAAATCAGTTATAAACTCGACACAACACAACAGGAACCTACTTATATATAGACGCGTGGTAACAAATTTGGATATCGATTTTTCCAATAGGTGTCGCTGGTGCCGATATATTTTGAAACAGCATACTATCTGTTTAAATAGGTTCAAAACCTTTAGAAATAATAAAAATTTGAAAAGATATATTTCTGAACTGACAATAATTTTTTTAAATCATTTCTTTATTTATAGTTTGAAATATAGCCAACCAATAATTTTTGTAGAATCAATTCATAGAGTATTCAAAAGGTGATTTCAAATATTGATAATATTTTACAACTATTACTTGAAAAATATTCTTTTCACTCAATTGTCAAAACTTAATAAATGTAGTTGGCACCATTTACCGTGCAACATTTAACGCTGCCATATTTCTACATAAATTTTCAAAAAAATTTCGTATAACTAATTTAATCATAACTGTATACTCATGAAACATATTAACATGTTATTACACGCAAGTTAACCTGACTGCACATAAACTTATACACAAACCCCAGTCGGAGAGGTGTCCGCTATGCGGTAATTAAAATTAAAAAGTGCTTATTAAATAAAAATAACTTAAAGCATATTATGGGATGTTATTATTGTATAAAACTATTAAACACTTATATATATAGTTATATTCGTATCACAAAAAAACATACACGAAACACTCTGTTTCAAAAGACAGTGGTCAAATTAAGATTTTGCAGCTTTGTTCATAATAATTCCATACAAGAAAAGGCTTGCTAATCGATGTCGCACTTTTAGAAATAAAGTCATTATCTATTTAGAATCATTTCTCTTTATTATTAAAGGTGCAATAAACGATACGATAATTAACTACATACTGACCAATTTGGACAGCTACGTTCACTCTTAATTAATTTCCCATATCTTTTATTAGAAAAAAAATTACATTCTCTTAAAAAATCCATACATCCTTTTGATTTAAAAAATATTTCAAGTTTGAAATGGCTAAAAATTACCGTTTATCACTTATATATAGTGAATTTAAACAACTTTAATTTGTCAAGATGTTTTAAAGTACAACGTTTCTGTTCAAGAACATTCTACTGACTCATTCTTAGTCATTGTTCGTTCTTTTTCGGTGTTGGCCGGAGTTACCATATCGGTTGACACGTTGAATATTGCAAATGCTTTTGCTGATGTCCCTTTAAAACTTCTTCCAGGGTCTAGATATTATGGTATGAACAAAATTATGGAAGATCATAAAAAAAGTGTCAAAAATTAAGGATTATTTTTAGCCACTTGAAATTTGCTCATGATTATATGAAATAGTAATGAGCTGCAAAACTGCATTTTCAAAGAAAATGTGTTTTTTAAGCTTGATGTGACAATATTTATATATCATTAAAAATATATTTTAGATTTATCAAAATAAAAATATATTATTAAAATTTGTTACTACGTGTTAGTGCTATAGTTGTTAAACGCAGTATATTAAAACTGTAGAAGGAAATTAATTACATGCTTATACGATTATTGGTATTTTTATATTTTTATTGAATTTTTTTTTTTATTAATAATGAATTAAAATCGCAATGTGGTATTAATCGGAATAGCTTTTTTCACCATCCGAAGAAAATGCCATGCAATTTAAATATAATATACACATACGTAAGTTCAATACTACATTTTTGTATGTGTGTGTAAAAGTTTATGTAAGCATTTGTATACTTATTCACTGAACAGTGCAATTGATGCAAATATTTATATTTATTTTTTCAATAATTTTTTATTAAGCACTTAACTATTATTGGCATATGTAATTCAAATTAAAATAATATGCCTAAATGGAATGTAAATGCTTAAATTGTAAAGTAAAATATATTAGGCTTTTAATATTAAAAAAAAACTACTTACTTTAAAAGGACATAACTTTAAGTGTATTAGTACATAAATATTGTTATTAAGTTTTATATTTATGTAAGAAATATTTTTCTAATTAAATGTGAAATGCAATTCCAACACAATACTCAATGCCAATGTCCTCATTTTAATTCATTTATCTACAGTCTTAACATATAGATTGTAGGCAATCATACATGTACGCCAATCCCTAGATAAGTATTAAGTATACAGCTTCCATACACTCAATTGGCTGCCATTAAAATATTTAATATTAACATAAATTGTGTACTTATAAATCGACTATTTTTTGGTTTTAATATCACGCGTCCTCCGCCTACGCTTCTCAGTCAATACCCGCATAATTATGCGTGTGTATTTAACATATGATGTGGTGTACTTTTGTTACGAACATTCATTTGGAACTCAAATTGCTATTGGTAATAAATTAAACCTTGGTTCAGTGCTTACTTATTACTACATTTGGCATTTTTCTATAATTAAAACATTTTGAATTGATTGCATTTTATCCTTTTTCAAATTATGCAGAACACTTACTCGCACGTAATAAGCTCCCAACACCTTTGTAAACTCATTTAATAGAAAAATTAACATGTAGCGAGATAAATGAAACGTTAAATTAGTGACATCATATATAAATAGCGCGTACTTTTTAATTACCTTTTGGAAATGGACTACTACAAATATACAACAATTACTGACAGAGTGCCCATAGTAATAGGATAACTTGCTAGCTTAAAAAAAACACAGGGCGAAGTTAATTAATTTAAACGAGTAAAGACTTAAATAGTTTAATATTTTCAAACTAAATTCAATGATATTCTGCTATCCGAACAACATCGCTTTTCACTTTTCGGCAAATTTCTTGTTTTTTCCCCCATATTGATACATATCACAAGTGTTCCAAAGACATTTAAAACATGAGTATTTGGTACATCCACTTTGCAATCCTTAAAGGAAGTAAAAGAATTTTATACCAATACATATTGTCAACTTTTATTCACACACACACTAACACACGTGGCATATTTTTATTTATTTTTTATTTTGCTGACTGATCTTTAAAATATTCGTTACGCATATCATTTAGATCTATCTATAAAACGCCATCATTTATTTGTCAATAAGTACGTGACTTCTTGAATTTCATACCTCTTTACTGAAATGGCAATACTGCTACTATCAGTTGCCTCCTGTCAATTGACTCCTGTCAAAATTTAAACAAGCTTCGGCATTTAGTTTGTGTTTGATAGCCTATCATAGCAGACTACCGCTTGATTTGAGGAGAAAATGGAAAAAAATGAATTTCGTGTGCTCATTAAGCATTATTTTTTGCGGAAAAGACCATCACTCAAACCAAAGCTAATCTTGATAAATACTATGGAGACTCTTCACCATCAATTTCAATGGTAAAAAAGTGGTTTAATGAATTGAGCTTTCAACACCCGAAACAGTTGGAAAAATTCACGATATGGTATTGGCCGATCGGATCGGAGATTGAAAGTGCGTGAGATTGTAGAAGCCTTAGGCATCTCACATGGCTCAGTGGTTTAAATTTTAAATGATCACTTGGGTATGAGAAAGCTTTCCGCAAGATAGGTGCCGCGTTTGCTAACAATCGACCACAAACGCAAACGCACACATGTGTAGTTTCCACGGCTATTACGAATTATTCCCTCATCCGCCCTATTCTCCGGATTTAGCCCCAGTGACTATTTCTTATTTCCAAATCTGAAGAAATGGCTCGGCGGAAAGAGATTTGACTCCAACGATGGAATCATCTCACAAACAAATGCCCTCGACAAATCTTATTTTTTTGAAGGGTTAAAAAATTTGAGAAAAGTTGAACAAAGTGTATAGAACTCAAAGGGAACTATGTTGAAAAATAAAATATTTGTTTATCCAAAAACTTGTGTTTAATTCAAAAGGTCACGGACTTATTGACCCGCCCTCATATAACGAAACAATACTTTTTAGTGCAAACCTTTGCAAGTTTACACAAACAAATATTATTTTTCGTACAAAGAAATGTCTTTCTATTTTGTACCAGTGCACATACTTCTGTAAATTCTTTTTAATTTTTTCATATCATTTAGTTTTTCTTTGCTGGCTATGTAATCGATATTGCATGAAAATCACTCTGCTCTCATTTATTTTATTCAACTAAATTCCATCGGTGATACGTTTACTACGAGGACTGTATTTATTTTTAATTCAAACCTTCCTGGAATTTGCAGTTTTGTCACCCGTTAAACTTTAGTACAAATATACGTAGCTATTTTACTTAAGTACACCTATAATAAGCAAATGATATGTAATGGAAATAATAGAGTAGCATGATTTCATCAACACAACAGCAATTCAAAATACATATGTATGTATATCAAAACTAATGAGCTATAGCATATATAATGAATATATCTTAACCAATTAGTAAACACACATGTATACATGCGTACTCGTTTGTTTTTACTAGAATCTAGTTGCGCTCAGCACTCAGCAGCTGCCATTAACTAAAGATGATAAGCAATTTGCCAAATTGACGTTAATCAAGCGCGAAATAAACAAAACATATACATACATATGTATGCATATGATTTATGTAATATATTTCTTTAATTAAACAGAAAACTGCTAATCGACTTGACACGTGGGAAAAAGTTCACCTTTTTCATCATCCATAAAATATCATTTATGCACCTGAAAATATACTAAGATTACGTGTAGTAATTTGCTATTTATAGCATTATATTTTCTACACAAAAATGCTGCCATGCCGAGGTACAAACATTTTGCAAAGGTGCACTTCACACTGTGAATCAGCTTATTCATTGCTGGAGATAGAATTTTGGCAGTAGTGGGACCGTAAAAATTAAGAAAAAGTAAAAAGTTTAACCGAGCCATAATTTCAATTTTCGCTGAGAGAGGCGCTGTGGGCGGTGGGATATTTAAATCCAATCGATCTTTTTAATTTGAAATGTGTGATATAATGTATATCATTAGCATTAGCATTATTAAAATTTCTAATTGGTGAAATTATATAATTTTTTTTTTTTTTTAATATTACATAACATATGATAAGGCGTAAAGCACTTGAAACATAGCGGAACTTCGCATATTTCGCATGTAAAGAAAGTACGCGTGTCGTTCTTTCCATCTTTCTTATCCTTTGAGCACTTTACGCATCGGCGTCGCATTTTGCTTTCGATTGGCATGTGATCGACAACTATACCGTAATTGATGTATCGATTCTTCAAATTGCGTCCAGATTTTTTCTTCTTGGGTACTTTAGTTTTCTCCAGTCCAAACCTTGTCATATTCTCTGCCAATGCAGTAACAAACTCAATGTATGGATAATTGGGCAAGTAATGCGTTTCCTTATATAGTACTACCCAGGAGTTGACGTACTTTTTTTCACCACTTTGTGGACTTCCTGTTGATATCGTATAGTTGCGACATTGGGTCGGACAAATCGACCCCACACAGACTCTCTCCTCTTTTCAATTTCTGTGTACATGAGGGAAGCTGCTTCCGATTGGAGATAATAGTACCGAGGGCAGGGAATGGTGGGCTGTTGAAGAGGTACATTGAGGAAAATAATCTATCAAAGAAAAGTACCACATTGCTCGCCATATAGATTTCGCCAACCCTAAGACCACTCTCTCGCCCAAAGTAGAGTACTCAACCGCCTTTTGCGGTTCATGAGGATGAGTCAGATCTTTCCCTTATATTATTATTCCACGTTTCATGGGTTTCATTAGGAGGTATTGCTTTAATGCCGATCTTCCTTTAAACTTAAACATTGGTTCGGCGATGGCTTGAAATGAGCTATCATCGCGGCACGTAGAGAAACTATTTTTTAGGCAACTAACTACTTCGTCGATATAGTATATTTTCGAACAGCCATTTGGCTTTTTAGGAGAGCTACAATAAAATTCCAAGCATTGCCGAAATTTCATGTTGGTCTGTTTCGTGAATATTCGGAGATTTTTTTTTTGTACTCACCTTAATTTCTCTTGACGATAGTAAACCTTTCGTTTGTACACTGGCTTATCCATATAAGAAAACTTCGGTAAACAGTTTTAAAAAGTTTCCAATTCACTGGAGCCTCGATTTATATTACTGCAATGGCACAATATTCTTCCTGGTAGTTGGAACCAATCTCTTCAGCACAACTGGCTTCCTCATCACTAAGCTCGTCACATTCCATATCTATGTAAACACTATTCTTCCGAAATTTATGAATCGTCATCCTCCGAAGGTAATTACTCAGAGTCGCTGTCTTCAAACGGCTCCGACTCCTCTGAGAAATCGTAGAGAACGTTTTCGTTGTCGTCTTCTATAATCTTAGCTCTCTTGCTGGTCATTATCCATACTAGGTGTACACATTTTAATATGATTTATAAAGATTTTATGCACTCCTGAGATATATAATCCCCAGTGAAAATACTACAGGGACATATAATTCTATAAAAATATAAACTTAATTATATCACAAATTACTTTATTTTTAAACTCGAATTGTAAACGTATATTACAAATGCATAATAAACACAAGATAAAGAACACAAATTACAACATTTACCGCTATTATCGTAGTAATTATTGTTGTTCTCTGCAGAATTTCGCAACACCTGCTCTTTTAATCACCGTTCACAACCAACTACAGCTGTGAAATTTCAAACAACTGTCGATTTTTTGTACTGAAGATCACAAAAAAACGGAAGTCGTGCAATTTTATGCATATTCTTCAGCAAATAGCACCGATAGGTATTTAAAATTTTTTTTTTTTTGGGATATATTGTAGCCACCCGTTCGAAAGGGATAATCCAGTCGATAGCTCAGAGGGCAATAAATGTTGTATTTTCGTATTTTTTGATTGCATTCATTTAACAGCAGTTTTGTGTTGAAAATTAAGCTCTATTAGTTTTTCGTTTTCTTATCAATTTTACTCTTAAAAATACTTGGAAATTTTTTATTATACTTGCTGTCCGATTCTGTGTTCAAGATAAATAATCAAAAATTTATAAACATTCAATATTGCAATTTAATCAAGTTTTAAGTATTCATATCAAAAATAAAAAGATGTTTCATTTGCACTATTATAAATATGAAAAATTTAATTGACAATTTAAAAACTTTTGAATATTTGTAAATGTTTGGTAATTTATCTAGAGCACAGAATCGATCTGTAAGTCATTGATATTAATACAAATATCGAAGAAAAGAAAATTTAAAAAATGTGTTTACACTACGCCTAGTTAAATAAGTTACAAAAACATTAATTGAAAATTGAATCCTTGAATACGCTAAATATTCAAAACTAGTGCGAAGGTAATTCATTCTTCTTGATATTTTATAACAGCCTAGAAAAATAACTGAACTTTTTTCCTTTGAAATACAAAAAACTAAATATACGTCAGATGTATATTTATGAGAAGCACTTTCATGGAGGAAATACACACAAAAATTGTATGATCCCATTTAAATAAAAAACTTGTATTGATAAGATAGTACAAACCAATAAGGTTCCTTTCACTGAATTTTGTTGAAGGCAGTAATAAAAAATACACGCTTACAGTGTTTGGAATGCTAACGTCTGAATTTTAGTTTTTACGTGGGCTTAAAATTTCAACAACATATTTTGTGAAAATAAATAATGTTTACTTTTCTAGATATAAGATATGTTCAATAATTTTATGTGGTACTCTATAAAGCGTTTTAACCCTCTGTATCCTCAACAGATGGTATTTTTTGTAATTTTTCTAATAAAGGCAAAAAATTAATTTACAAAAATCTTCATCATTATTATTATTATTATTTATTTCTTACAGCTCTTTAGAGCCTAATTCTTTACAATAGTGGTAGATTTAACCTAAATATTTAATAATATATATCTTAAGTCTAATAAGGTCATTTTATTGATCATTCATTAATGCAATTGGAATTTAAAAATACGGAACGGTAGTCAACGGAAAACAAATATTATAATAGATATTATAATATAATTAAGGGCATATGTACATTACTTTATAATGGGATGGATTTACAATATTCAAACAATTTTCTTTTAAACTCTGTAATGGTCGTACATTGCTTCACAGTATTTGGTAACTCATCATAATATTTAAGACCTTTATAGTATAGATTACATTTATCAGATTCACTTTTTAGCATAGGTAACTTGAAATCATTTTTTTTACGAGTATCTTTATTGTGTATATTAACGCCATACTTTAAATTAGTGTTTAGGTAATCTGGTAAATTATTATCTATACTATTTTTGACAAATTTCATTGTGTAATAAAAGTGCTGTTGTTTAACACTTAGCCAATTAAGGGCTGACAGCATATCTCTGATTGGTGTGTCGTATCGTCTCCGAAGAATAAATCTCATTGCTTGATTTTGCTGTTTTTGCAGTTTATAAATCTGGCTGTCATTCATTATGAAAAAAATCGTGGGACAGTAATTGAGTAGCGGCTCGATGGTGGATCTATAGACCATGATTTTATATTTTCTTTTCAAGAGTTTGCAAGTACGTCGCATAAAGAACATTTTTTTTGCAATTTTGTTCACCGTATGGTTAATATGTTCATTGAATTGCAGTTTTTCATCAATTTTTACGCCCAAATATGTTATATATTGTACTTTTTCAATTTTCTGATGGTTTATATTAAAGTTACTAAGCTCGCCTATATCAAGATTTCTTCTGGATATGACCATATACTTGGTTTTATTAACATTTAATTTAAGCTTGTTTTCACAAAGCCAATTATAAATATCATTTAAATCATGTTGTAGTTTTGACATAATATCGGGAATATTGTCGCCACTGATCATGATTAACGTGTCATCCGCAAAAAGATTAATGTCACTGTACTTTACACAGGTCGAGATGTCATTTATATATATATTAAACAGTATAGGTGCCAGAACTGAACCTTGAGGCAGACCAACCGTTATAATTCTTTTTTCGGATACCGACGATGCAATCATAGTCTTTTGGGTACGATTCGTAATAAGACTTTCAAACCACTTTAGCTCTACATCGTGTATTCCTATTTTATTTAACTTCTGTAAAAGTAACTCTTGGTCCATAGTCAAAGGCTCGTTTGAGATCTAGAAAAACGGCAATTATGTATTTGCTTTTGCTTAGTTCTTCTTTCCAACGAGTTATCCCCAAATTTAAAGCAGTCTCACAGGAGTGTTTTTCCCTAAATCCAGACTGTTGTGGTATCAGTATATTGTTCGTTTCTAGGAAATTTACTAGTTGATTCTTTACCACGGTTTCTAGTATTTTTTCATCATTTGGCAGTGTATTAATTGGTCTCATTTCTTCCGCTCTGATTGTATTCATTACCTTCTGAATTGGCACTATAATTGACATTTTCCAGTGATCAGGAACTATACCATTCCTTAAACTTTCATTAATGAGTTGCTTGTGGAAATACCCTGTATATGTTATTGAGTCTTTTATTACTCCTTCTGATTGGAGCTTTTTTCCACCTACTTTATTCTTGAAACCGCTGACAATTTCGATCACTTCGTGAACAAATACTCTATTAATTGTATTTGTTTCTTTTGACATACTTATACAATTTTTTAAATGCTTCCACATTGATTTACTATCTCCAAGATTTTATGTTATTTTATGTTGCAAATATTTAGCCTTTTTAACTTTTACAAGCTGTTTGTACCTATGTTTAATTTGATTATACTCTGTCCAATCTCTTGTTTCTAATGCTATATTATAAACATTATATTTTTGTTTATTAAGGTGCGCTAACTCGTGATCGTACCACTTGTTTATTAGCTTAACGGTTATTTCTTTAGTGCATGTTAAAGCGTTCATTGAGATTGTCAAAACTTCAGTTAAGAATTTCGCTTTATTTTCAATACTTAACCTTGAAAAATCACTGTAATCGAATTGTCTTAGGAGATAGATAAGATTTTCATTTGAATAATTTTTCCAAGAAGTAATTATTTTCTTTGTTCTCATTTTATATATTTTTTTTAAATCAATTTTAAAGTGCAATGTTTCATGGTCAGAGTTCCTATGCATTTCCATCCTTTGGCAAGAAATATTATTGCTATTAGTAAATAGTAAATCTATCATTGTTTCCGTCTGTTCTGTTTTTCTAGTATAAAAGTCTATCTTCTGAATCATTGAGAAGGATTGAAATAAATCTAACAGTTGTTTACTATAGGTAGTGTTTTTATATAGGTTTATATTAAAGTCTCCAATAAATATAGTGTTATCATCAAGATTAGTATTGTTTAAAATTTCAGTAAGGTAACTAATAAAGTCAGAATCGCTAGCATTCGGTGAATGATATATTACTCCTATTTGGTATTTTGGAGTAATATTTCCAATTTTTACGAGTAGACACCAAATGTTTTTATCACGAGAATAGTTAAAGACAGTTTCGTATTTAATTGAATTATGCACATAAATTAAAACACCTCCTGTGTGTCTACTTTGCGAGTTGCATCTAACTAGGTTATATGTATCTATCTTTACTTCTTGGTTTGTAATATCTTCTGTCAGACAAGTTTCTGAACATAATAACAATTGGGGTTTACAAGTTTCAACTTATTTCTCTAGTTCACATTTATTAGCTGTAATGCTGTTAATGTTCAGATAAATATTGCTTTATTCATTGACCGTTGGTTGCTAAATTTTGGCTTTATTTTTCGCTTGGATATATTTTTTGTAGGCAGGACAATCCAAACTGAAAGCTGAGTGATTAACATTGACATCAATTACTTTCTTCTGAACAAGTTTACAGCAATTTACACACTTCGTTATATCAGAGCTGCATTCTTTGACATCGTGACTTCCAGCACGTGGTGTAACTCACATAAAGTTTCAAATTAATAACATTTGATTGTTCATAAAGTTAGTAGAAGAGGGTCTGCTCCTAAATTGATTTGTTATTCGGTAAAATAAGTAAGGAGTTCTGCAACTTATACCCATATACGACATATATTATAAAAGGCTTACTTTCCCCAAGTGTTTTATTAATAGTTTTAAGGTGCGGGCACAGTTTTCAAAAACTCAAGGCTTTTTATCATTTCTGGCTTTTAAAAGTTTTTGATAAAGCGGATATCCGCCTACTTGATGTGAAACAAAATGGAATGTGAGGCATACTTTTTGCAAAATATATGTAAATATTTAATATGATGGTGCACCGCGGCGTATGAGCAACGTGTTATTCTACCGGGTGCGAATTTTGAAGCAAATCAATATTTTGAATGAATATTTTATATAAGAGCTATTCGAATTCAAATGATCAGTATTATCTGAGTTATGTCGCTTACAAGCAGTCTCAAAATACTAACACTAACACAATCAATCAATTTTCCAAATGTTGATCTGGCAGAATAAAAAATTAATCATTGCAGTAGTGACGTTACTCATACGCCCTAGTGTATATTGAATGAGGTATGTCCCACTCTCCATTTCGTTTTATTATAAGTAGGTTCGATTTTTTCATGTACATATTTATAATGTATGTATAATTATAATATGTACAATATCTCAATCTACCGGGAGATAATTCAGTTTAGGAAGAGACCCACATCTAGCAACTTACCGAACAATCGATGATTATTATTTGGAACTTGATAAACACTTTCTATATGCATTTTTTAGAATAAGGACATAAAATTCCGCCCCTCGGACAAACCGGTCAACCATCGGCAGGCAATGACAAACCTCCGAGGGTATTTCTGTCATGAAAAAGGTTCTCATAAAATACATCTGCCGTAAGCGCCAAATTATTGTTATTATTAATTATCAAGAAACGCATATGCAGATGTAATTTATTTATTTAAATTAGATCACATATTTTTAAGTTTAACCACTGTAATTCATATAAAACGAACAATTTTAAAGCATAATTCATAAGTACTCTTCCGAGGTAGCTCATAAAAGAGTTATTTCAATAATTTTTTTGAGTGTGTAATTTGCAATAATAATGAACGAAATATTACATTCTGTATAAAATTCGTTTTGAGGACATTTTAAGTGTGATGGCATGTTAACTTTATGTTTGCATACGTAACTGATATTGGTTAAATATGTATAAGTATACGTACAATATTTTCCACTATCAATGGCTTACATAAATTTTAATTAAGTTGCAAAATGTAAACAATGTAAGTAAACAGCTTAAGTGCTGAAAATTTTTCAGCGAGACTCTTAAGTGGAATAATACAGAAAAAATTTAAGTAAGTGCGGAAAAATATTTAAAATATTTTATACAACGTAGATGAAAACTTCAACAATACACCGAATACACGAGAATTAATTAAAATTTTACATTTTGTGTGGTTGTATAAAAATATTTCATTCAACATCTTATATAAAGTACAAATGATTAATAAAAATACACTTTTTTACATAATTTAGGAAGCAAACCAAAAAAGAAAATGCAAAGGCTTGTTTTTGCGTAACTGTTTTAAAATCTGCGTAGAATACTGGAAATTTTCACAATTACATGAAATTTGCATTCCACCACTTTTAGAGTATAACCACCAACCGGTTGAGCAAGAACTTCCAACTATTACGTGTACATTGTCTCGGCCCCTTAAATTCAAATAGAACCCACGCGAAACTAAGTTCGTGACTATGCATTAAGAAGCAAAACTTGATTATTATTTCTTGTAATTTTTGTAAGCATTAAGCAGAATTCGTCTCGGCAAAAGAAACTATTTTAAGTCTTTTTTATTCTTCCACCATTACATAGTTTTTTAATGTCCTTCCTCCTTCATGCATTTTCAACGCCATTTACCACGTTATTCACTCTCACAACAAGCTACCATAATCAGTTATTTTTCTCGCACTTTTCCATTCTCTTTATTTTGCAACTCACTTTATTTAGTACGACCACAAACCGCTCAGCATAATTTTATACCTCTCAAACTGCGCAACCTTCTGCATGTTACTTTGCTGCTACAAAAATATTTTTTTTTTTATTTGCAACTCAAAAGAAGCTGAAGGTAATTTGGCAAGAGATTATTATTTAATTTTTTTTTTTACTTTTACAGCGAACATACTTTAACCCGGCGAATATGAGGCGGGGTACATTACACGTTGGTAATAATGAAACATGATTTCTATTCACAATATTTGTCTGGCAACCCTGGTGTAGCAGAAATCATAGGAAGCGCGCATTGGCAGAATATTGTGAGAAACTTTGCTTAATACTAAACTATTTTTTTCTATTTAACTATTTTATAATCAGATTTTATTTCTTTAACCTTAATACCATTATTAACTATAAGGAAAACAAATTCCACATCAAAGGAAAAGTAGTAGTTTATTTTTTCTTACATAATTCTCGTCAAGTAGCATAATGAGCAATTCTAAGCAAACTATTTTTAAAAGCAAATATTGTTTTCCTTTATTTTTTACTGGAACTCTTTCCAATTTCTTCCATACAACGAATACTCGCGATTTGTATATATGGAAAGAACTGCACAAAAACGTCAGTGAAAAAATTGTTAAAACGTATTTTGCAATTTGAAAAGTCCACATTACTATCAATAGTAATTTTATAGAAGACCTACAAATAGTCTCAGCTTTTCAAAATGCTAAATTTAAATTCATTTCAAGCACAAAAACAGTCGGAGATACTATTGTTAAGGCTTAAAAATATTAATTTATGGAATACTGTTCAGAAAAAGTATCAATGAAAGTGCTTAAATGGTAATATTTCATCCCTTAATCGACTCTAATTAAGTTTACTTTTTTACGTTAGTGCTTTACCAGTGAAAATAATTAAAATTTCAAACCGAATCGCATGGATGCACACAAATTTTACAAGTACAAGTAGTTGTCTACATTTACCATCGATGCTGGCTAGGAAAAAACAAATGTAACAAAAAATAGTTGCTATTGATTTAATCACGCAACACCACGGCCTTACCGAAAAATAATCGCTTTCGTTTTAGCAAAATTTACCTTAAATTTATTTAAGTAGATCCAAATGTCATTATTTGCAAATGGCATATATTGATTTGTTTAATTTTTATAAACTTTTTTAAAATTCAGTTTGATTTCCTCTTGTTTAGATTTTTTTTTGTAGTTTGAATTTTATATAGCAGTCAAAAAGTTAAATTGAAACACAACAAGGTGTCAAATATGACGTACACATAAATTTTTAAAAAATATTTGTTCAACAAATCATTATATTGTCAACCTGACCTAATAAATAAGTACAGCTGTGTGAGTTAAGTTGTGGGGAGTTGAGGTGCGGTGAGTTTACGTTTGTTTCTTTGGTTATGTTAAGCTCGGATAATGTGAGCCGTTTTCACGAATCCATTCCGCATGTTTTGCATCGCTTATTTTCAGTCGCATTCGCCATATTGATTTAATAATTTACTGTTGCCGCTTAACTTGTTTCACTTTAAAAAAAATTTCACGCAGTGGAGGTGTTATGATGTGTAAGCAAATATTAAATTGTATTGTGTCTCGTTTAAGCCAGCTTATTTATTTAATTTTGAGTATTCACTTAAGTAGCATTTCATTGTCTACAAAAAACCATAACAATAAAACCGAATTCCAAGTTTGTAAAAAACTAAAAAAACAAATCTCTTGGAGCTCAACCCCAAGCAAACGTCGGAGAAAATGCTGTGTAACGTTTAGTTCACCGGTTTAATAAAAGCAGTCGAATAGTTGCAGGTAATAATTTTTTCACAACACTTTCACTTTGCAAAGACCTGATGTCTAACAGCTAAGCATTTAGGGGAACTCTACTCTACAGAAGAGTTTCGCGCAAATCGACAACGTAAAATAAATCCATCGATCTATGGTTTCCACTACGCTGATAACAACGATAATTCTATGGTAAGCTATGTTCCGAAACTGAATAAGCTTTCATCTATCCAAAAGAGGGAGACGCGGCGTGAATGCTTACATTTTCTTTCCAAGCAACTCGTGAAAATATAAATAAATAGATCGTCGTTTACTTAAAAAAAAATAATATAGCTTAAGCAAATACTAGAAATGCGATCAACCTGATGGGTGGCTCATTGGCTATGAAAACGACTGTAACTCCAGCTTTTGTAAGCTGTGTATGCATTGTGAAAAATTAAATCGTAAATACAGGTGTAGTAATTGACAATAAACTTAATTTTGAAAAACATGTTAATTATATAGTGGAAAAGGTTGCAAAAATAATAGGGATTATGCAAAGAACAGCTAAATATGTACAAAAGGAATATAAAATAATTTTATATAAATCCATAATTGAACCGCATTTCGTATATTGACCTTCTATTCTGTTTATAATTGATAAACTTCAAAAGCTACAAAACAGATGCATGACATTTATATTAAAAAAACGTAGAGATACTCCAACGGCTGATTTGTTAAAAAGCTTGAACTGGTTAAGTGTGAAGCAAACAATTTTTTCCATTCTATGAAGTTCATTTATAATATTAAGCAGGGAAAAGTACCAGAACACTTAAGTAAAAATGTAGTATTGGTTAAACAAACCCACAACAACAAAATTACTAGAAATAAACATAACTTTAAATTGCCTTTGTTCAGAACAGAGACTGATAATGAACTACTAATGGAAATTAAAAATTGTACTGAAATGTTAGTTAGAAAAATTATACGAATATTGTAAGAACATAGATACAAGGTGGCGCAAAAGTAAACTTCCGATGTTGGATTGAGCGTATGTTAGACGCGATTGGCGGTCAGCAGCTAACAGCTGATGCACCGTCTGGACTTTGTACGGAAACATATTCAAATCTTGTACCAAAATTCGCTGTAAAGACCGTCGACTGATACCCATTTGCGTGGCACATCGTCTGGTCGATGTCGACGGCGCTTCCATGACATCCTCGGCTACAGCAGCAATATTCTCTGCAGAACGGCTACTCCGGGGTCTGCCACGTCTGGCAGCATCTCGTGTTGTGCCAGTCTCTTCGACGCGAGGAGCTAAACGTCGCAGTGTTTCACCAGTAGGCGTTGGACGGCCAGGAAATCTGCGACGAAATCACCGACCGATTATTGGTCAAATAAATAGTCAGCAATATTCCGCGTTCTGGAACAGTGTAGCGTAACATTGTTTATTAACGTGTATTTCGCATGTGTTTACTACACAAATGTCAAAACAGAACTTACATTAGGGGCCAATCGCAAAATTTATAGCATTTTCTGATAGGAGGATTACTTTTGCGCCACCTTGTATAAGATAGAATACGGACATTTAATGTATAATGTATAAATTAGGCCAATATTTAGTCGTAATAATAATAATAATAATAATACAGATGTGCTCAAAATGGAATGATCCTGTTTGTGTCCAACATAGCAACGTTCAACATAAATGCAGAAATTGTGAATTAATGTTTCCTTCCAAAAGCTGTACATTCATGTGTTTGCTTTTTTAAATTTCAAAATAAATAATAAAATAAATAACGGTTATGTAAAAAAACTTCCGTCTAATGCATACAAAACTTTAAATCGTTCAAATTTTTAATATAGTTATATATACTTTCAGTAATAAATACAAGCAATATTCATAGTGGTGCAGCTGTACCAAGAATGCTACTAAAAGGTATTGGTGAAGGGTGCGCGAAAGGGTTAAGTGGATAAAATCAAAAGAAATTTTAAAATTTACTGTATTTTAATTGAAAATTATAACTGCCATAGATGAAATTAAATGCCAAACTATTAAATTTTGAATTTAAATTATATGCACAAGTGCTAATCTGCTCTAACAAAATCATTACTGCGAAATAAATGCCTGACACGGCTACTAAATAATCGCTAAACGCAAATCAAATTCAATTTCCACTTCAAAAGGCGCGCTAATGAATGCAACGCAAATACTTTATTGCAAAGCTAGCCACACCTGCATAAGCTAACGCTCTTACTGTACACATGGATGTTATGTATGTAAGTAAATAGTACATATCGCTTGAACATCATCTATGAAAATTACTACAATCATGTTCACACATATTATTTGTGTGTCGTTTCAAAAATCAATTTAATGCTGTATCGCTTTCATCTAAACTCTCACTTTCGCCACCAATCAGTGCGAATATTAAATGCCACTGCTAGATATAAGAGTGTGCATGTGCATCAAAAAGCTAACAAGCGATAATAGCTCACTAACTGATGTCGAACAGTTCAGGCAAAGCAATTATTTGTGATTTGAAGTGCACAATTTTTGTAATTGTAATATACGATTGGAAGAAAGATACGGACATACATGCTTATTAGGGATGTCAATTTTGGGCATTTTATTGATCCCGGGATTTTTGAGATCTGAAAACAAAATCCCGGGACAATCCGAAGTTTTGATTCGTAAATTTTAATTTGTCAAAAATTGTAACACGTCTGTAATATTTGTATAATAGAATTATGCAAAATAACATTAATAGAAGAAAGAGCGATTTGTTGTAATTCATGTATGTAATTATTGGTCTTTTCAAAAATAAAAAAGAAATAAACGTAAAATTTGACACAAACAAAAGTACAAATATACATTTTTGGTACAGAAGCAAATGCACCTACATAAAGTAAAATTATTTTGAATCACTGTTGGAAAACAATATGAAATATTAATATATTACCATACCGTAAAAGAAGAAATAAATGAAGTAAAAATTAAATACATCACCCATTCCATTTTGAGCGAGGCAGAATTATTCCTTATTTTGATCAAAATGCAATCTTAAAGAAATCAAACCTAGTCTTTTTCGCCACCATTACAAAAACTATTAATTTCGTTGATGCAATTTATAGTGGATACTTTCTGTCTTATGCACTTCATGCACCTCGTCGTTAGTTCTATTAACATCCATTTCATAGTAAGGCTCATTTTCTACTCGAGTGGGATATTTTGCAGCTCATTTATAATGGCAAGAGCAAAAAAAGGCTCTATGGAGTTAACAAGCCGTGTTATTTGTCGTATTGTGTTATCGTAAGACAATAGTTGAAAACTTTTTATTTTTGTTTCTCATGTTAAATTTTTTTTATTTCAATACAACTCTGAAAGGTATGTTGAGTGTGTTATTTGTGTGTTTTATTCGATTTTCCCTTTCTGTTTTAAACCATTTGAGGTTTAGTTTTGATTGAAAAAATGTAAATTAAAAATTTTAAAAATAAAAGGCTATTAAATTCACTGTTTTCTGCAATTCCGGGATTTGAATAGACAGATCCCGGGATATTCGGGAGTTGAAAAATGGATCCCGGGAGTGATATGCCTAATGCTTATACATATGTACATATATCCCTGACATCATTTTGCTGCGGTGAGTTTATGCATAGTTTTGAGGCTGTTCGTCTACATAGTAGGAACATATGAACGTATAAAATTTGTGTAAGTATGTGTGTTTATTTAATTTTGTGCCTAACAAACGACTTGTCTCAATTTGAAAATGATTAATTAATTTATGTGTGTGCGTAAATGCATAAGTTACATATTAAATTGCAAAATCCACATGAGGTAAATATTCATTATGAGTTTTATTTGAAAACTCATGAATATTAAATGATACTCCAACTTTTGTCGAACGCATTGTTTAATTGGTTTTAGTAATCGATATAGAAGCGCATATTATACTCTTTTTATATCTTTATACATTTGCCAGGCCAGGTAAAATCTTAATTATAGAAAAAGTTGGCTAGCCTCCTAGCCGTTCGGAGTCGGCAAAAACTGTAAGTCCCTCCATTTGTGGCACAACATAAGACACGCACACAACAAATACTAGTAGAAGCTCGGCAAAACTGAGCTAAAGACTAATAATAATTAATAAATATCTTAATATTTACTATGTATTTATACTTTATACGAAATCCGAACAAACAGCATACAAATATTTCTCCAACGTTGGAGCATCTCATAATTCTCATTTTATTATCATTCTTCAACTTATCTGTCGCCTTGAAAGAGTTGTGTGATTCTCAACATCGGCATTTTTCAATTTCACTTCATCGTTTGATACATTTACAGTTCTTAAATTTATGTCCGGCACCCTTTCCCAAATCTCACTTTGAACTGAAAGTTGTGATGAAATAAAAAAAAATCAAAGGTTTGAAGAGGATATACCTTCAAGAGAATATAAAACCATTCTTGTTAACATACTTAGCAATGACATAGTTTGCCATTTATATTCAATTATTTATTTTTCAGAATTTTTAATTAAAATTCAGTTCATTATCTTACATAAATAGATGCATTTTTAAAACTTTGTAGAAAATTTAAAAAATTCAACAAATTTTAATATAAATATTGAACTTTTTTTCAAAAGTGTAACAATTTGTTTGAGTATGCAGTTTTATAGTCCCATTCAATTTTAGTTTAACAATGTGATTGATGGATTTTCTTTTTCATCAATCTTTAACAAAGTAATTTGATTCAAGAGATTATTTATTGAAGTGAGGAATTAACGCAGGCTAAAGTTAACTGCCGAATGAGAATCAAATATCCACTGTGAAAATGGCCTAAAGCTAGTATTTTCTCTAAAATCTAAACTAAATGCCTAGATATGTACATACCAGTACATGTAGATAGATATCTCTTCGCCATCAAAATTCATCACTACTCCTTTCGCTCAATTTCATAAATTGTTTTTATTTGTTTGATAGCTACGCGCCAAGTTCAATTGTGCACACTTATAACTAAAACAAAATAACTTCAACTCAAAAGTCATCACTTAAGTTATTGCCGACGGCATATCACCCAGCCGAGCAAAGTGAAAAAGGAAGAAAAACTAACAGACGTAGACTAAAACTCAGTCGTACGAGGATTTGCATTGATATGCACATATTTTAACAAAATAATAACGACGAACTTCCCAATTATTTAATCTTATTAGCAAACAGACAAGTCATTAAAAATAAACGATTAAGCGGCTGTCAAAAACACTCATAAAATGCCTCAAAAAACACTCTAGAATTGAATGCTTGAATTTTTGAACCCTTAAGGCAATAGCAAGCAAACATAAAATCTACTTAACAATTTGTAATTAATTGATTAAACTTATTGCAAGTGTTGGGCTGCAGTAGCAAGAGTGGCCAGAGAAAACACAATTCCAGACGTAGTAATAAATATTTGGGCAAAATAGAAAATAAGAAACGTACATATTTAGTACATTTTAATGTTTTTATTTCAATGTAGGCGGTGTAATAAAAGCAAAATGTTCATTTTTCAAAAGGTAAGCTTCCAATGTTTTTAAGGATCTTAATCATATCTGCTAGAATATATCCATTACTAGAAACAAATATATACGCTGATACAATAACTTGTTTATTTGCAAGCTATCAGAATATGCAACCCACAGGAGATTTTATTTCCTCATCTTAGCTTGAAAATGTTTTGCTTTGTCTCGTTTATTTTGGTTTACAACACACGAAGAAAAGTAATAATTTTCAGATGAAATTTATGAAAGAAAAAACCTGCTAACGGCAAGCAAAGTAAATAATTCTTGGGAAGGAAAAACTTTGTTTGTATTGTACATCAATTACTGCTAGTTATCTATAATAATGTCTATGTAAACTGCTGTTGTAGACAAGAAAAAAAGGCAAGCCTTAGAGTCTCATGTTTATGGTCAAAGCTATGGTAAGTAGCATGACAATAAAAAACCATGATGCCCTTGACAAATTATAGGGCAAACAAATAAGAGCGTAAGCAAAATTACTCGAGTTCAAAGGAGGCGAGTTAAGGAAAACAGATCGCTACATACAATTGTGCTCATTAGGAAGTTAGTTTAACAAGAGGAGTAAATACTCTTTCAGCATAATCTTTCCATCGTCATCGTCCATTCAATTATCGGAATAAGTAAAACACTTGCACTGATCTCAAACTAATCGCGCCTTGGTTATTATGATAAGCACATGCGTATGAAAGAATCCACGTGTTTTCCAAAATCACGCAGTTGGTATATACATTTTTCTTCAATACGGTAAAATAATTAAACGGTTGAATGAAACTATACGTTCCATTGTAAGCGAATGGGTAAAATTAAGTTGAAATTTTTAAACTTAAAAATAAAAATTTATTTTACATCGTAAAGTATATTGACCAAATACACTACATTTAAAGCAAAGTGATCCAGGTGAAATAAAATGTATAGTATATGGGTCATTCCATCTCAAATCGCCCAGGCAGTTAGGGTTATGTCTTTTTTTTTCAATTCATTTTTTTTATAGTTTCTACATCGAAATCCATTAGACACGCATTTTTTCTTTTTGCTTGATTTTGAGTTCTTTCGTCGTGGGGAATATTTGAACATTTGTCTGAACACTCGATTTTGCTTTATTGGTGCATGTTAATTTTTTTTAAATTCGATAACTTTGCGAAAAAATTACCGATCTTCGAAATTTTTTTGTCTGTTTGCAGGTAAAGGGTTCCTCTAAAAGCAAAATGTGTGAAACATGATATATTTTCAAACAACTGTTTTAAAAAATAAATCACAAAATGTGTGACCTAAAAATTTTTGGATTGTATCATTTTTTCTTCCTTCATATTTTTTTTTATAGTCATATATATAAACTAAACTATGTCGCAGCCTCTATTAGCCTAAATACGTTGTTTAGGAATTATGATTTTTTGAAGTCAAAGTTAAATAATGGCAATTTATAATGCAATTATTAAATCCATTTGGTATTAGAAATATTTTTATACACTCAAATTCATTCCACTAAAGTCCATTCGTGCTGGCATGTTCTTGCGAAGTACATATATGTTTTTTTTTCGGTTTTCTTGCCTTTATGTATATATTCTTTATTTATCGTTTAATGCTTTAATACATTTTAATTACATTCAACTAGCCAAAAAAAATTACAATAAACAATTATACATAAATGTACATATAATTAATTAAAGGGGTGATATGATTAACTAGGTTGAAAAAAGGAGATGGTATTGATAAAAGAAACTTATGTAGCTAACAAATAAGATAAATACTTTTTTAATGCTTATCCTAGGAAGAACCGCATTAGTTTCTTTCCACGAACAACTCACGCTCAGATGTTTTAGAATTAAAAGTTGTGAGAAGCAATCGAGTGGAACGCACAGATCGAGTTGGTAAAGTCATTCGTATATATAATCGGTGTCCTGGTTTGCCAATATTTTACGTACTTGTGTAAAAGCATTGAGCTTCGAAAAATTATTGAAGGAAATCGAATATATCTTAAGAGTATGATCAGATATTTGATCTTCGCGTTTAATACCATAAATATAAGGGACAATATTGTTAAATTAAACATACAGCTTTCTATTACACGCGCTGTCGCAATTAGTATATAGTTCGCAACCGCAACTTTGGAAGCAAATAAATTTTAGGCAGAACCAGTCTTATTTTCATTGGCGTAAAGTACTGAGTAGTCCATAGAGTACGTAACATACCATACACTTTCCCTATAGCTGTAAAATGTGATATTTCCATGTCAAGGTTCAGTGAAATATCATACCCAGGTTTATAACATTGTCAAAGAAATTTATAACCAAATTATCTAACGTAACTTTTGAATAACTGCCAAGCTTACAAAATTTTTTGTATATTGCAATTCACTAGGACTTGGTCGGATTCAGTGTTAAGCCACTATCTTTAGCCCAATCAATCACGAGACATAAACCTGCATTAAGATTACTTAGACTTAATTGAATTTAGTGGAGAGTTCATATATATTTTCCCGACATCTGCATAAACATATACTTGATAATGTTTCAGGACTTCTGTTAGATCGGTCACATATAAAACAAACAACAGCAGACTAAGTATTGAACGCTGTGGTGCAGCTTCAATGACAGACAAACAGTTGGATTAAGAGCTTTCTATTAACACCGCTTGCGATCTCTCCAGTAGATGCGATTTGATCAGATTAACAGCTTGACAAGAGAAAAATTAAAAATGTTCGATAGTTTTAAGCAAACTAGTGGGTGATCCACAGAACCAAATGCCTTGAAGGGGTCAATATTTGTTCACATTTTGTCTAATATCGTCAGAGACTTTTAAAACAGCAGTAATACAGCTTCAATTTGCCCTGAACCCCGATTGATGTGCACTAATTAAGAAGTTCCTGTTTACGTCCTAGAACCTAAGAGAAAAATGTCGCGATTCTGATTCAAAAGAGGAATAATTTTAGCTTTCTTTCAACAGTTTGGAAGAACAGACGTTGCCAACATAGTAGGGATCGGCTTTTGATTTTAGAAAAAGCATGAACTCAACAACACCACAGTAATATATGGACTATATACGAGTACTATACCCGTTGAAGGAAATATTAAGGCAAACAATATAACAAACATAACGAGGACGAGATATAGATACAGGCATTTAATTTATGAACATCTACAAAGTCGGGTGCGGTAGAAGTTTTACTGTTGCTAACAAAATGAAAGTCGAAGGTTTGGAAAATAATCTCATGTTTCGAAAAATTCGGAGCTACCAGCTGATCACACAAAAGAGCATAAATAAGACAAATCCTTGACGAGGTAAATGTCCAGTAATGTGCTAGAGGTACGTGTAAAATGCATCGGACTAGTTTGATTTACAAAATAAGGACTTTTCATATGAAACGCAAAATCAGTTATTTTGATAATATCGCTATTAAAATCACCAATTATAATGATTTTATTGTGGCCTTTGGTTAGATTCACGAGGAAATCAATTAAGTATTTTTACAAATTCGTCAGTTGGTTCTGCAAACGTAGCCAATAAGTATTTTATCCAATTTGTTGAAAATTTCAATAAATAGGAACTTTGTAGAGCTGGAAATTGGCAATGCACAGTTAAATTTGTTCTTAAGATCGTTCTTTAGATAAATAGCCACACTTTGTCCAAGTCGGATTCTGTCCAAGCGAATGAGCATTTCTATAACCATTAACGAGAAACAAATGTTCGTTATAACTGGGAGAGAACCAAGTATCCGAAACACACATCACAGTCACAAGAGATTTTCCAAAAACATATGTACCTCAATTCATCGATTATATTCGTGACAAATTTTGAAAACTTTCTGACGTTCACACAAAATACGAATCATGTTAAATGTGGTGTCTTTGGAACATATGTAATAGATTATCAGGAATCATGAGCATCAAGCACAAGTGGGTTAAAGCGTGGTGAGTTCGGATGTAGTAAGTTCAGTAAGACCATTCCCGTCCACACGATTTCCGTCCACACCATTCTCGACTTACTTATTCTCCATTTTGATTTTTTGAATTTACTACTGCCTCTCAAAATATTAAATTTGCCTTAATAATATTAATGTTGCCATATATGAAAAAATGATTGATACGCCGTATATATCAAAAAAAAATAACACCTACAAAAAGGCGTTGTACCCTATGACAATAATTTAAATCTTAAAATAAAATAGTAAAATTTTCTTTTCAATAAAAGGATCAATTTCGTCTTGACCTAAGTTGCTTGAACTCTAAGTTATAGAAAATTAGTTTATTGGTAAACTTAAAATCGATTACTGTCAACCTAAAGCACTATCAACCCCAAATTCTAGGCATAGCAATCATACCGTTTTTCATTTTAGGCAAGTTTTATAGTTACTTAAGTAGTAGTAACCTATATTTGTTAAGTATTCTCTTTTAAAGCTGAAACACAGAATATAGGCGTCGTTTGGGAAAAAACAACCTAAACAAATTACCAGCTTCCCCTTATACTCTTATAACATAAGTATTTATTCTTAATTGAAGCTAGCACATTGGATAGCTGATGAACCGCGTTAAAAAGTGTCCTTGGCTTGTAGCGAATGTCATTGGAAGCTTGTGAAGCGCGTTGCTAATCACAAAATATTGCAGGCACACTCTTATGGTCGAGATATACATTAAACTTGCAACCGACTTTGTCAATTTTAGACCAATACAAAGGCATGTAAACTCTTACATGGCATGAATGTTAAGAACTTACGTCTATTTTACGAAGCATATTCTTGACGACCTTCTCCAAATGGTAGGCAAATACATGCATTCATGTTAACGAGCCATCTAACTAAGCGCCTTACATTCATGCTCTTGTGCTCAATTTGGTACAAGCCCAAATACATGCAAACATTCTTATATACGTACATACTATGTTCATACGAGTACGAGTATGTATAAATTCATAGCAAAGGACTCACCAGCAATGCGGGCCATAGATGAGCTTCACAAGAACAGATATACACTGCAGTGCCTACACCTATCAAGCCTATACATTAGGGTGAATCAAACAAAAACAATTTTTTTCTTGCCAGTTAAAATTTGAGCCCTTAATATTAATATTAAGATTGATTTTTCGAGAAACCTAAAAGGTTAAGAGTTATTTTAGGCCAAAGTTAAATTTATCGCAAATTTTAAAGGTTTTGGTGTATTACAGCAAATGTTATGGTTTTATTGGAACAAATCACCCAAAAAATTCATGTTTATCTTAATTTTAGTTTCTTAGACAATAATTGTTAATAATTTTTGGTAGTCGCCCAAGGAAAAATCGAATAGTTCGAAGATTTATTTTAAATGTTTTTTATGAAAATAAAAATCACGTTAAATTGTTCGATTGCAAAATTGTTTATCGAATTATCATACCAGATATTTTTTGTAGAACGTTCAATTCTCTACAAAAATAAGCAAAAGTATATTTTTTGTGATACACGACAGGCTAGTAATAAAATTCACAAGGTGCACACAAAAAATTTTTCATGTTATTCTTATGGTATCTTTTTACGTCGAATTGAAACTTTAGGGCCTGTTTGCAAGAAAAAAAATTGGTTATTTTTTTGAATCACCCTAGTATACATATATGTAGATACATACAAATACATACACTTTTTTACAATGTTTGCGTTTGTGTAGTGGCTTTGGCGCCTTGAAGCGCCTATAAGTATGCCTGGCGTTTATCGTTGGCGTTCGTTTTGAGTGTTTACTTTCATTCAATCATTCCTTTGAACCTTCTGTGCAATCAATAAATATTATCTTGTTAGAGCTAAGCAACTTGTGTTTAACGCAGATACTTACCATTAATGTTTATGCTTCGGAAGCTGTTGAATAGTGCACCTAATTCCCAATTAAAATTTGTATTCACATTAGCGATCGTATATTTTTAGCTTACGAGTAGATATGGTTTTTTTCGTATTGATATTTTTTTCTAATTTACTACTTATTCTTATACATTTTTTCACCGCACAATTTAGCTTTGTAGTATTTCAATACGAAAAGATAAATGCAAATGATTTTTACATCGGACCAATCTTACTTTATTTGACTTTTGAAAAAAAATTGTATTTTTATTATGTGCTGTTGTGTTGTTATTTATATAATTTTGGTATTTTTACTTAACTTTATACTGTGTTATTTTAGTGTATTTTTGTTTTAAGCTATTTATTTTTTATTTTACTTTAAATTATTTTATTGACATTGCTTTATTTTATTTAATATAACCTAAACTAATTAATTTCATTTAATGTTACATTGTTTTTTTTATGTTATTTACTTTTTTCTATTATTCTACTTAGCTTAAATTCCTTTATTTTACTTATTTTATTTTACATTATTTTATTCTATTTTAATTTATTTATTATTTTTTAATTGTTTTATTTCATTTTAATTTTTCCATTTTTATATTCCTTGGTTTTTTTCAGTTTTATTCATATTTTTAAATTTTACTTTATCTTTGATATTGGCATTGCTTTTTATAATTTTAATTAATTTTATATTTTTTTTATTTAATTAAACATTTTTATTTGTGGTTTGTTGCATTATGTTACTTCATTTTATTTTTATTATTTTATTTTATAATTGTTTTCTATTTTTTCTTTACTTGTACTTAATCCAATATCGTTTTACATTGTTAAGTTGTTATTTGATTTTATTTTATTTAACTAAAATTTATTTATTTTTATTAAATTGTTAATTTAAATTATTTGATGTTATTGTAGTTTTATAGTTTTCAGTAATTTAAATTTTTCTATTGTTTTTTAAGTTGACATACATTTTTTTCGATTTCATGTAATGCCCTTTTGCAGCGTTTATTTAATTTTTCTGTGTAATTTTTTTTAATACTTTTTTATTTTATTGAATTTAACTTATATTAAGTATTTTGTTATATATCTTTTTTATACTACATATGTAAACACATATATATGCACATATGTATGATCAGTTATGTAATTTAAATTAATGAGTGTTTTTCTATTTTATTTTATTTTTTATTAATTTCAGCTCGTTCAAGTTCTTGAAATACCTAAATATTTATAGTATCACTCTGGGATACTTCAAATTAATCGGCAACTCTAAATTTTCCACATACAAAACTGTTGAACGCTCGAAATATCTGCCAACAAAAACTGCTGCAGCAACAACAAATGTCAGCACGGCGAGAATTACAAAGAAATTTAGAATTCGTGCCGTATATGCAGTAAATGGCATTTTCGGCTTTTGAAAATAATTATTTTTAATACAAATATTTTTTTGTATTGACACTTTTTTTTCAATTAAAACACTAATATTGAAGAATAAATTCACTTGTATATATTTTCTTAACAATTATTATTTCACAACAGCTTGTCGTACATTTTCGCAATATTAATGATTTTTTTGATACAATTGTACTTTCATACTACTAGTATAAATGCATTCGAGCCGGAAAGTTACGCGTTTAAATAAAAAATACAACTCGCTCCGTCTTTGCGTACCGTGCAACGTAAAAATCACGCGAAGACTGACTTACATAAATCGGCTGTAATGAAAGTTTCGCTATTTCGCTGATTCGCAAAATTGTCTGCCCCAACACACGTACAAAGATACTCATCATATGGCTGTAGGTGTATGGGTGTGTTATTTTTACCATCTCCAGCAGCGGGCTGCTGGCATCCACATAGAGTTGACCTCAGACAATCGGAGTAGAAATGACACACACGACGCAAGACAAATATGTTCCACATCACCAACAGAGCATCCAAAGAGTACTAGTATGCGAGCAAACGCAGCATCTCATTTAAAACTTCATTCTCTCACAGTTGGAGGGAATATTGCTAGTTCGTTATCCAAACACACTTTCATTTCTCAGTATTTTGTAACAGCTCTATTGAAAAAGGAGCTTGCTTGGCTAAGGCGTTTTCGTTCTCTTGCAATCTCATGCGCGCTCTCTGTAGCAACAAATGACAACAATTTGCAGATTTTATGTCCACCTTTTCGGTTTTCCTCCTTTATCCGCTGCATTTTGTTTGGTTACGACTGCTCTTCTGGTTCCTTTAGAGCTCGACAATATTTTTGTTCTTATTTTATAAAAACGGGGCGGACCCAGCAGCAAATATGGGGGGACGCAAATTTTTTTCAACATATATCGTGAATATCATATTAAAATAGTATGTACTGAGGTAGGCAAAGCACAAAATAAATATCAGTAGAAACCCATTTCTCAATAAGAAAACTACTTTATAAATAAAACAGTACATTTAAAATAATGTATATTAAGTATGTTTAATATATTTCATTACAGTCAAAAACTATTCTGTTTATGATATGTATGCTGTTAAGAAAAATTTCATAAAACAAGACGATGCCGCCTACTTTTACAAATCTGTCAATGGCTTCTTCAGCAGCGACTTTAATGTCGTGATGCGTATGTAATAATGTCAAGGCGATCAATCTTTCTTGTAACTTAGTCGCAATGTTTTTATACGGCGAAAATTGGAAAATAGCGTTCAGAAGTCTCATATGTCACAGGAAATGTGCAGAATATGCAAAGCTACAGACTTCTTCCGGAAGCAGCATACTTTATTGGAATTCATCCAAAACTTCTCTTGAAAATCGAATCTCCAGATTTTCGCTGATAGTATTATTTTGGTCAATTGCCAAAAGTCACACATTGCGATATAAACGTATATTCAGAAAATTATTTTAAACGAAAAACTATCATAAATTCATGAATAAGGAATAGATACTTACCATCGCAGACTGCAGCGTATTTTGCTTACAGGAATTGTTTATCGATGATAAGCTTCCACAGCACCAAACAATTCACAAAATAAAATGACAATCTACAGTGCATTTTAATCAGCTGTATGTTTTCCCATAGCTGAAGAAACTTTGCGGATAAACTGTGAGGAATGCACTAATTGATTTGTTTACAGATGGAGCTGAATGTATTTTTAAGATTTATCCACTAAGTCGCGCATCTTTCAAAATTCAACGCTTCTAGATGGAGGCCTACTCAAATAACATAATAAATACTTCAAGCTTACTACACTCAAAAGAAATTTGACACATTTTTTCCAAGAATTAAAATTTTCAAAAGCATCCATTCATTAAATATTGTTGCAATGATATTTCACGATATTCAGGGAGATTGAAATATTTTCGGATTTAAAATAGCTCACTCATCATTTTTAATAGTTGAAAATTATGAAAATACATGTTACACAGAAATTTGGGAAATTCCCCCATCCCCCCCTGGATCCGCCACTGATAATATAGACATATGTATACGTATATATATTTGATATATGTTGTTTATATTTTTGTTTTTGCTGTTCTACACGTTGTAGGTTAAGTCAGTGCATGGAAAAGCATAATTGTAATTGAGAGCTTATATATATGGTATATGAGTCTTTGTTTAGGGATTGACTTGATTATTCTTAAGATGTTTAGTAATTATCACTTATTTCAATATTAATTATGACTAACGGCTATATTTTACCACAAATTTGTGCTCTGAATGCGCGGGTTTATACACATACATATGTATGTAAATATTATTAAACTAAAGGCAAACTTTTCCGGCAATGGAATTCGGAAAGAAGAGATGTGTATATTTTCCATCAATATACAGGTTTTGACTACAGTTTTTTTTTTCAGAAAAGCGGGTTTTTTATTAGGAAAGCTTTTGACAGTTATGCAAAAATTAGTTCGAAATGAGCCAAAATAAGGTTGGAAAGTATAAACCTACAAACATATGGAAATACATACGGAAATGAAATCAATATAAATATTTTCACGACAAGAAAGATATTTTTTTGTAAGATGTTATGTAATTTGGTTGCTTAATTGCAATTTCAAACTAGCTCACATACAAATTGTGTCATCAAAAACGGTTGAGTATATCGTAATTTTCACTTACTTTTATTTAAACAAATTTTTTTTTTGTTAATCCGTTTGTTTATGAACTAATTTCAACGATTTTATTTTTGATCTACAGTCGTCCAGTTTTACTTTTTTATTTCCTCAAAAATCGTTAAGTTATTGAAAACAAAAATTACAGCATTTGATAATATCAAATTTATGTATAAAAAATATTAGTACTTCAACTAAATTCGGAAGTGTAGAACTTCACTTTATGTGGATCAATTTTTTCTCTAACTTTGCGATGCAAATGAATAATGAAATTCGTGATATATTTCCTACATATATTTTTATTCATTATTATGTAGATAAGAGGCATTCCATACAATTTCAATTGGTCAAAAACTACTTTTGGGCGAAATTTGCACAGAGGAGTTCCTAAAATGTCGGTAAACGCAATATAGAGCAGAAAATATACCAGATTTGATAATTGTTTTCGAAATTTAAATCAATCCGTTCGTAAAAGTTTAATTAATTTTTTTTTTGTGTTAAACCATTGCCCATTTCAGATCACTTATAAGGCATTCCATACTATTTCAATGAATAACCAAGATTTTTTCAGATTTTTGTAAAAAATTGAATATGTTGTAGAAAAACTCATAAGATATAAGAGAATGAGTGGAAATTAAAAGAAAAAATTGTTTTCAAAAGTTATGCAACTTTAAAAATGTAAGGTGTCTAGACAAAGAGTCAGAGACTTATAAAAAAATATATATTATATGATAGCCATAAGTTGTAACCAGCAACGAGTAAGCTTGCTTATTATATGCTTGCGCTCAACGAAACCCTTGACTTTATTAGACATTGCTTTAAGAAAAAATTAATATCTCAGATCATTTAAGGAGACAACCTTTAAAAATTTGTCTGTTTATTCTTTAACATACGTTCAATCACATATATTTTTTTTGAATTTTTAAAATTAATTTGCACGATTTTTTTTTATTAACAAAAGTATGAAAAACTTTACTTAAGAAAAAATTTTTGTTTTAGATCTCCGTCTCTTTGTGTATAAAAATATATTTAATAATTTTTTTGATATAACTAATACTTTGCAAGCTATAAAGTGATAAACAGTGACTTATATCTAAAGGATCTAGATCCCTACGCAAACAACCCTGACCATAACCTGTGGAAGGCAACCAGATATTTAAAGAGGCCCACTAGGAGAAACACGGTCATAGAAGACAGTAACGGTTACCGGTGCAGAGGTAATGAAGAGAAAGCCGAAGCATTTGCCCAGCATTTGCATTCGGTTTTTCAACCGAATTTAATCCCTGATGACGAAAGCATCACTGAGGTGAAAGATTTCTTAGAATCGCCATGCCAGATGAGCTTGCCAATTTGCAAAATCACTGTTAAAGAAGTAATAACTGAGATTACGAAAATAAAACTAAAAAAATCCCCTGGATTTGATAAAATTGATGGATTTACTATTAGAAACCTGCCTCCAAAATGTATCAGACTTCTTACTTATTTCTATAATGCAATGCTCAGACTCGACCACTACCCAAGCCAATGGAAATGCGCAGAAATAATCATGAACCTAACAAACCAGATCACTGCCCTTCTTCATACCGTCCAATTAGCTTACTGGTGACCTTCTCTAAGGTATTTGAAAAGATACTTTTAAGAAGAATGTTACCTGTTTTAGAGGACGGCAATATAATACCCGAACACCAGTTTGGGTTTAGAAGGGGGCATGGAACTCCTGAGCAATGCCACCGAATTGTTAATGTTATTACAAGTGCTTTCGAATCCAAGCAGTACTGCGCAGCCGTTTTTCTAGATGTTAAACAAGCTTTCGATAAAGTATGGCATCCAGGGATGCTCTAAAAAGTAAAAAATAAACTTCCAGCGCCTTACTATTTACTTCTTAAGTCATATCTTAGTGATCGTAAGTTCTATGTAAATGTAAAAGGTGAATATTCAAAGTTGTATTCGATTGATGCTGGGGTTCCACAAGGGAGCGTGCTGGGCCCCGTCTTATATACAATTTTTACAGCTGACTTGCCGGTTACAAATGACGTAGAGGTTGCTACATATGCTGATGATACGGCATTTATTGCCACAAGTTATAATCGTGATGACGCTTCACTTCATTTGCAAGAACAGCTTACTTTGGTCGAAAAATGGCTAAAGAAATGGAAGATTGAAGTTAACACACAGAAGTCTGCTCAGATAACGTTTGCACTAAGGAATGGGAATTGTCCCTCTGTATCTTTAAATGGTTGTACCATACCCGGAAGAGAAACTGTTAAATACCTAGGACTACATTTGGACAGAAGAAACACCTGGAAGACCCACATAAAAGAGAAACAGAAACAGCTCAAATTGAAAACTACAAAAATGTACTGGCTTTTAGGTCCGCGATCGCAACTTAGCCTCGAAAATAAAGTACGACTCTACAAGGCAATCCTCAAGCCAGTATGGACATATGCAATGCAGCTGTGGGGGACTGCGAGTAACTCTAACATTGAAATACTTCAAAGATATCAATCTATGACTTTGCGAAGCATTGCGGGAATCCACAAAGACTTAAATGTACCATATGTTAGAGATGAAATCAGTAAAATATCTCGAAGATACCAAGATAGACTATCTAACCATGAAAACTTACTGGCAATTAATTTACTAGACAATAGCATAGATATAAGACGCCTAAAAAGATCTCATACTCTGGACCTTCCAAATAGATTTAAGAAAGTATGATAAACTAGACTATTAGGAAATAAAATTGTTGTACAATACATTGATTAGTCTCACTGGAGCACAATCAATCCTGCCATGATACTTGTATTTATAAAATTTGCTGATTGTCAACTGATAGATTGCAAATAAAATATATTTATAATAAAAAAAAAAAAAAAAAAAATTTGGTATATTTACTGCCACAATGCGTTGTGTGTCTACGCTGATGGTTTTTAGAATTGTATTGAAGATGGCAAAACGCCGAAACCGAAGAGACTTAAAACCATACTTGACAAATAATGACGGAAATCAGTTTAGAACCAGCCTTATTTCATAAGTTCAGTTACCGAATTTTTCGCTATAAATTTGTAATGCAAATAATTTTCTTCACTTCAATGTTATAAATTCATTACTTCAACAAAAGGTGAGCGCATAGAAGCCTGAGGGAAATGTACATGAATGAATTAATTTCTTGGACATGTTGTGTGGGCCGCAAATCCTTGCTATCAAAATGACTTTCTGCAAAATTTGCGCCCACAACTAATTAACATTGTGTGCGCGCAAACAGTTTTACAGACACACGCACACATTCCCACCAATAGCTATGTATAACAAAAACATAAAAGTAAAACCCAGCGTTGAACTATAACAAACAACGCAGCCAATTTAAACAAACAAGCTATTAGAAATAAATAATAAAAGGAGGTCGACAAAGTGCAGCCGTTGAAACTTCTTTGGTGGTCTTTAATATTTCATAAAACCAACAATCGATCGAGCGCTGACGTAGAAATTTAACTAAGTGCCTCTGTGAACTTATGGAATAATGTAGTAGTGAAAAGTTGAAATGCAGAGAAAGCAGAGAAAGCATCGCGGCTGATGTGCCGCTTGAAGCCAACTAGGTCACAAGGATAACCATTAATTTATAATATCTTTTTCATAAAATTTCACTTTACTTTACGACGGTTTCCCAATTTCCCGCTTAACATTTCCCCAAGCAGAACACACAACCATTCACCGGCACACTCGCTCAACCCGCTTTACCGCTACATAGCCACACTCAATCGTTCATTCATTCATTCATTCTTTGATTCATTCATCATCAGGCAAACAACATAAGCGCTAACACAACCACAGGACCACAAAAATAAATGCAAAACATAGAAGAAATATTGGAAGCGCATAAAATAAAAAGTGAATCATGAAAGTCGAAGTTAAAGGATTGAATTCATAATTTCTGCGCTATTATTGGTCTGAAATATTTATAAATTCATGTTTGTACATACAAATGTATGTATGTACATACTTATCTACTCGTATTCAAGTAAATAGAAAAAATTGCAAAACAAAGTAAAGACAAAACGGAAATAAAGAAAACTCTCCGGAAAGTAAAAGCGAACAATGCAAGACAGAGAAAAGTTGTAAAAAGCTAAATCACAGCAGTGCACAATGTGGCGGCGAATAAATTGACTGCACTGCAATGCATCAATCAATGAGCCAAAAGTTTTGAATGAATTATGAAATTCGAAAGTACTTCGGTGCATTGGTGCGTGCGTTAAGAACAATAAGAGCAACAATAAGCGAGGGCATGGGAAGTGCGATAAGTAGTAGAGCTGCATAAGCAGCAAAATTCGCAGAAAGAGAAAGTGCAGCATAATAATAAAGTCAATTTTACAGAGCAAGCAATGGTACGTATGAAAAGCATACGTATGTAAATATGTGTGTATTCACTGTATGTGTATGTGAGTTGCGAATAAGACCAACAAAGAAAATATATGCAAAGTAAATATAATTTTGAAAAGCGCAAAACACAAATCGCCCATGGATACTTGAACGAAGCCACTTTATATGTGCAAATCACAAAGCGGCGTCACCAAGCCAAGTGCAACGCTACAGCAAACAAAATTTCACAAAGGAATAATGTGTTAGACCGTGTGAAAAGCGCACCGCATAAAAATGCCGCAAGCATGTGTCGCAAAAGCACGTTGGTTGCCAACAAGGGCGAAAAAACAAACAAACAAATTTTGTCATATGGAAATCAAACAAGCTAACGGCCAATTTTCATATCAATGCTCCCTTTCAATAGCATGAATACAAATGAATAATTCTATGCTGAGTAGAAAACAGCCACAAAATCATTTAATACTCTTAACATCTGTACAGTTTGGGTGCAGGTTCCACACGAGGCAGATTCAGCAACCAGCGGCTACTTTGCTTAAACAGCTGCTCGCAATGGGCGATGTGAGCAAAAGAGGTCGCTATATAAGAGCAAATTTCCCAGTTAAATGTACATAGATGGAATAGCACTGCACCGAAGCAAAGAGTATTTTATGAATTTATTTTTTTTTTTTTTTCATTGGCGCTGTCGCAGCCAAGGCGGTTCTGACATCAACTTCTTATCACAACGAAATTCAAAATTTGACAATTCAAATTAAAATTAAATATGAAAAAAGTTCAAAAAAAAAGTTTGCTGTGGCTACCTATTTGACGTGCCTTGCGCCAATAGAATTTTATAAGCGAAGCTAAGTGCTTTTCTACTCACTCGGTCATTGTAACGCAGATAAGTTATTCCTCAGCTAGCGGTACCGTCTAAATAAACTACTCTCAGGGCGTAAGCAATTATGAAACATTAAAAGGTTCAAAAACAGTTTTCTAAGGAACTTTCTCTCGATTACACTAAGAAGTTCCCAATATAATGTTTACTTGGTATCTACCCTTCGCCCTTCTGGCATGTACTGTGAATTTCTCTATTCTGTACAATGTAACCATTTTTGTCATTCTTTTTTGTACCTCATATTTAGTTTTAAGAAATATTTTTCTAACTCATCCGCGGGCTTACAACCACCCTTTACTTTGTACCAAGCCCAAGAAACGTTTGCAATTGTTTCACGCCAATTATTAATACCAAGGTAAGTAACTGTTACTTTACTGTGATTTATTAACTACCCACGGTTGCCGGATCTAAGTATCTTTTCAATGTAGCATAATCTTCCTACATGTTAAATCAATTTTAATCCTATTAAAGCAGACTGCCTGATATAAATTTATGTTTTATCTTTGACGCAGAATACATTCAAAGAAAGTGAAACCCCAAATTTACTTAATAATTTACACATTTTCTCACGTTTTCTTGAAAGGAATTTTCAGATCTAGATGTTGATTTTAACTCAACATTATCCTTTGGTCATCATTTTTGCTTTATTATTCCGAAGGCCTATTCAAACTTGTGGCTTTCTGTGGCGTTATATGCAAAATTTCGAGAACTTAAAGGTTTGAAATGGAAACTGAACTTTTTTCTCCTCCGAAAAACAAGAAAGACGCTGTGAACATAGATCAGAAACTCGGAATTAATTTGGAACCAAGGTAATTTAATGTTATTTTGTACGTTTTGCTCATTAAAATGTTCATTCCAATTTACTTTTGCCCCACTGTGTCTTAATGAACTTAAATCGCTTGCCTAAAAGCGTATCATTGACTCGCAAATGCTTATAAAGAAAATTCGCTGTGGCCCTTCCGTGAAGTAGAAGTAAATATTTTTAAGTCAAGTTACTTAAACTATGCCCCATTAATAGTTCTTCTAAGCCTTTTAATATTCTTCAACCTGATTTCGCCAAGTGCATGTCTATAATTTTGCTCAAGTTTTTAAATTTTTTTTTATTTATAATATTTAAGTAATTAGGCACAAAATAAAATGACATAATAAAAAGTTTATTACAGATATAAGTTTAAAGTAAATTTACTTTAGTATAAATAAAACATTTTGTAATACTTACTTACCTAATTTATTCGCTCAACAACCACCTAGGCGATTTTGGCCGAGCTCAGCAAGGCACGCCAGTTATTTCTTGCTTTCGTTAACTGGCGCCAATTGCAAATACCAAGGGTACCCAAATCCTTTAACGCCAGGTCTTTCCAACGCATAGGAGGCCACCCTTTTCCTCTGCCACCCGCTGGTGGTACATCGTTAAATACTTTCAGGGCTGGAGCTATTTCATCCATTCGAACGACGTGACCTAGCCAACGGAGCCGCTGGTTCTTAATCCGCTGCACTATGTCTACGTCCTTGTACAACTCATACAGCTCATCGGTCCATCGTACGTGGTATTCCGCATCGCAAAGGCATAAAGGTCCATAAATCTTTCCATAAATCTTTCTCTCGAACACTCCAAGAGCCCTTTCATCTGATATCTTCATCGTACATGCTTTTTCAATAAAGAGGCGCAATTAAGCCCAAACCTTTATAAAATCCACGACTTTTCACAAAAAGTGACTCTGAGTATTAATTTTAGCAATTTGTTTTTCATACAATTTGCGGAGATAGCATTTCACTATAATAATTTAAAAAAAAAAAGATATAAGAAAATATCTAAGTGGTCGAATAGAAACCGTGGATTAAAAAAAATCGATAAATACGTTGGAATGAATATACGATACCAGTATTGCACAGCTTTGAGATGGGATTAGATTAGATTTTTATCAACGGTCATCACTTACTCTTATACAGTTTCAAAGAAATAATACACATCATAACAATCAAAAGCACTGATAACACAGTGCTACAAAAAAAAATGAAGTCGAAATACCTGGGAAGTGATGTTATTTTCCTTGTAGGTCTTATCGAGTTGAACGAGAATCCAATTTTGGAATTTGTCAAACACCCCCAAAATCTCGACTTAACCTTAAAAAATCGATTTTTCGTGCTTTTGCGCACTTCTTAGCCCATATCTTAGCTAATTAACAACCGATTATCATTCTAAGAACGGTTAAAGAAATTAGAAACTCAGACCTTTTGAAAGATATATAGACGTCTTAAACTTAAATTTTGCTACCCTTTTTCTTCTTTTTTTGAATTTGGCGATGTTTTCACACACTATTTTATAAAAACACAAAACGAGTTTTGATTAGGTTCAAAGAGTACGTTTCATACCGAGTTTAACGGATGTTTCTTTTAAAAAATCGGCCAAAAAATGACTGAGTTATTTTACTTTTTATAAGAACGAAATTTTTGCAAAAATGTACAACGAACTTAATTTACTAATAAATATTATTAAATGAAAATATATAGATCAAAAATACTTTTTTGACCGTTTTTTCCTTATCACATAGCGCTACAAAACTCTTCCAGGCACGTTTCTCAACACAGCTTAACTTGTTCATAAAGGTAACGTCGCTCATAATTTTGCGAATTTGAGGTCCAATGAAAATACCTATATACACATATTATAAAAAAAATAAAAAACAAGTAGGTATGAAAACAAATTAATAAATACCGGCTTTTATTTTAGCTTCACTTAATTTTGGGAAGACAGTTTTAAGATGAAGAAAAGCTTCGCTATTAACATCCAATTTCTTTACAAATTGTTTCATGTATCTCAGCTTTAAGTGTAGTGGTGGTAAGATAACATCCTCAGATTTTACCAATGGAAGGCTTAAAACGTTTTTCCTACCTATCTGATGTGACTCTCGATATGGCCATGCTTTGCGATCATAGCGATTGGATGCCCGACTATCCCATTCACAAAGGTAGCAAGGATATTTTGTGTAGCCACCTTGCATGCGAAATAAAATTGTCAACACTTTTAAGTCAGCGATGACTTTCCTTTTATGCGTGGCATAGTCAATCAACCGTCAAATTTTTTCCATCATTTCATACGTTTCTTTCTTGTTAACCCCATACGCGATTGGAACTGATGGTAAGAGATTTTCATTGTGTAATAACACAGCTTTTAAGCCTAAGGGACTTCATTAAGGGAACACGAATGTATTTTTTTTTTTAGGGTACACGATCCATCAATGAAAAGTCGCCGTTCATCTGCCTTATTAATTATAATTTAAAGCCGAAAATAATTTGGGTACATTTACACAATGTACTAGATCACAGTCATTGCCATCAGTTTTAAAACTTTCTCTAAGTATCAAAGTGCGGTCGCTTTTTCTAACCGATGTTATTTGAAAATATTTTTCCACTAAATTCCACTGCTTTAGTCGTGACCCGAGGACTTCAGATTCTCGATTCGATAAATGCAAATCACGCACGAGATCGGCGAAATCAGAATTTGATACCAAATGCCTTTCCGTTGATTTTGATTTACCAGGAAGGAATTCTTCCTCTACTAAATATGTTTCACCAGCTTCAATTGACTCACTTTTTGTAGGCACTTCGGCATTTAAGTATTTTGGTTTTGTAACCGTAACAACATTCGCATAATTTATGTTTTTCCGCGATTTAAAATTGTGACCTGAAACGTTGGTTTTGCAAAAATAGCAATCGTCTTGTTTATGATATGCCTGATGACGCCAAGCCATAGGCACAGAAAAGGGCAAAGTAATTAATTGTTGAACTTTAAATTTTTTTAATAAATTCTGGCTCGTACCAGCGACTCGCACTATAAAACCTTTCGAAAATCTTGTTATATATTTTTACAACACCAGTATTATTTTTAAAATCACGCCGATGACTTGTATCCGTTAATAAGCCACAAATATAGCAAAATTTATTACGCTTGTCGCACATTTAAGTTTTACTTTACCACGATTTTTATCCAATTTAACAGCAAACACAACAAAAGATAAACAACACGTGCACTTCAGTATAACGGAAATTTATAAACACTTCAAAATTGAGTAAAAACTCAAAAATTAAGTGATAATTTCCTTGGGAACAATAAGTCCAACCCATACACAAAAGGATTACTGCTTTCATCAAAACAAACAATGGGTTGATTCACTTTAAATATATACTTATTCACTTTTCAGACAATGAAAGGATGTCTTATACTATATTCCGTTTTTAAATTTTTTTTTTTTATTAAACTTTATCGCATTCTCTAACAAAACGAATCCAATTTTCAAATTGTGTACACAATATAATTAATCAACAAATTTTCGTCAAAAGTGGAAATTTCTTCCATAATGGTTTTAGAAATTTTTTGAGTAAATATGCTACAAATGTGCTTGTTCAATTAAAAAAAGAAATAAAGTGAAAATTCTACTGACTGAAAATTGCGCTGATCTGGTGCCTTAAACTTTTGCTTACTAGCGCTTAGCCAGATTTTGTATGAAGGATTAACTTATAAGCACAATTTTATAAACATATATATGTACTTTTCATATCATTTATATGGCTTACCATGTTGCTGAGCAATTAACTTTGTTGTTTTGGAAACAAAGTGCTTCATTTAAAATTTAAGCGAATAACCAAAATTTGAAGCAGCCAAATTATTTTCCGTGTTTAATACGATTACCATTTAATAATATAAATTTATGTTTAATATTTAAAAATATAGCTATACCTTAATGGCAGACTTTGTCTGTAAAAGCGCCACATGCGCTCTTTAAACAATCAGACAAACGAATAAAAAAAAACAAAGGAAGCCTTAAGTACGGTCAAGGCAGACTTGCTGCGTAAAATTTCGTTTAATGTAAAATAACTTTAAAGTTTGTTTGCCCAATTGCCTTCCTTTTGATAACTTATTTCTTTGTTTATACGCAAAGTTAAATATTGAAGCCAAGACAACTAAGCGTCAGCGGTCGCATGCCTGGGCAGGCAGGTGGCTGATAAAAAGTGGAAAATAAAATTACCCACCAGCTGGCTGGCAAGCGATGCGGGCATTTCGCAGCTACTGTCAAGATTGCGACTGACTACACAAATTTCTTTTTATTTCCACTTAATAAAATAAATGAATTTATTCTTGTGGCTTGGATGGCTTTTTAAACCAATTCAATACCATTTAATGTATGGAAATTTATTTGAAACGTATAAATAACGCAAAAGTATTCAATTTACGAGATTTGCGCGATAAAAATACTATTGGAATGGATTCAATTCACTGACAGATGTAGAAACAGCAGACGTGTAGCAAGCACCTTTTGCTACATTGTGGCGTGCGCGTGTGGTTGTGTGCACACTCGTGCTACATGGCGTATGAGTGACGTTGAATTATAAATAAGTTTTATTCAATGCATTTTATAGCGTAAATAAACCGTGCAAAATGCGATTGTGTAATACACACACATAAATAGTATACACATACACGTGCGTATCAGAGGAAAGCTTTATAAAGTGGTAAGGAAGAAGTGTAAAAGAGCGAATGAAAAGAAGCAGACGTGAAGATTGATCACCTTTGACAAGCGATGTGGAATATGAACCAGCATTGGCATGGCAGTGTTACAAGTCGAGTATTGAATGGAAGGCGACAATCGGAGGCTTTATAGTACGAGCACATTGCTTGCGTACAAGTATATACAAATACTATATGTGTTATTTGTATATACATACTCGTAGTACATAACATATGTATGTATCAAAGTCCAGCTCACATTTTTCCTATTGAAATATTATTGAGCAAGAAAAATCATTTTAATGCTGCCAGCTGAGTCGATTGCCAATTCATTTGTTAAAGTGGCCGTTTTTGCACTCGAATGAAAAGAAGTGGTGACACTTCTTAAATATATTAAGGGAAAGAATAAAAATAAATGCAATAAGGTGTCGAAAAGGCCACTACTACAGACGAATTTTTCCAACCGTTGCATATCAATTGTTGTTATTTGAGAAAAAAATATTTATTACTTAAACCCAAATAGTATATCCAAGATCCAAGCTTTATGCAAAACACAAAAATGTTAACTAAAAATTGAAAAAAATTTCAAAACTTAATTAATATACCACCAATTCGGGTATGCAGCCTTATAACTCCATCAATACTTGTATGACAAAGTGCAATTTAAAATTTGCTAAAAATTACCTCTAATTATGCTTACATCATGCCAGCTGCAATACTATTTTGAATTATCACGCTTTCAATGATGCCCAATTTTTTTCCGTATTCGTGAAAGGCAATCTTATTTGTAAATGTTGAACGTTGGTTACATTGCCTTTAACTGCTTACAATTGATTATAATAAGCAACTCAAAACATTTGTGTACCTTAATAAACTGTAAAAAATATGCAGCAAGATGAGCAAACACAAACCCGCAAATAAGGATTGCCATAAAAAGTAAGAAAATGAACACTCGAAATTTATCTACTTAAATGAATTTCTGCAATTCAGCGCACACTCATGTATTTCTTGTATTATTTGTTGGGCTTTCAACCATCGACGTTTGTAATAAATCAAAAGTGCCTTAGTATACTAATCAGCGGCCATCAATCAAATCAGTCAAAGAGACGCAATCATGTCCAGATGACTTAAGGACTTTTACTGCCATCTCAAACAAAGGATGTTGTCCTCTTTCTTTTCCTATTAAGTTTGTCATATTTTTTTTTTATGTATGTGCCAACAACTTGTGCATAATTTTCTCAGTTCAGCGAGTGTCTGCAGCTACGCCTTATATTCGCCTAAATCTATTATCTATCTTTGTACGTACGTACTTAAGCCGCCTTGTCAATTTGTCCATCAGCCGATTTATTTTCAGTATGTTGATGTTTTGATTACCTGCCCGTGATTATAGTATTGATTCAGTTATGAAGAATCCTTGATCGACAACCACAACAAGAGTTTCAACGTTTCAACAACAGTAAGTGCGTCTTAAATAGGAAATCAGTTTTAACATATTTTATCTGTCAACTCATCTTAACATCCTATTGTATTTTGTTATTGAGTACTACGTGCAGCGGAAATTAGCTGCTAGAAAGGCTAAAGGAAGTTATAGTGAAATATTAGTCAATTGAATATACATACGAGTAAATATTTCCATATTTTTTTTATAAATAGAACAGTGTTTGTTTGGTTTTGATATTTGTTGAACAAATACATTGTGTGTGTATATTGGAAGAGAGAATTTCTTCATGCTACATGCTTCATGACACACTGAGTTTCATACTCACCTTTTTGTTCATCCAGAAAAAATAATTTAACCATCTTTTTACTGATATAAAAGTGCAGAGCTACAATAGGGTTTAATTTGCATATTTATTAACAGTTTAAGGTAAGCTTGATAAATTAGAAATTCAAATCGATAGGCATGAAACGGGTAAAAAATTTTCTTTGGGAAAACCATTTATGTAAGTATTTACAAATTTTATACTTTTATGACACACCAGAATAGTTAAATAAGATAAATGTTAAGATTTTGCACGTATGTTTTTTTTTTTAATACTTACACAGTACGACAAAATCAAATTTTTTTTGTACACATGAGAACTGTTAACAGAATGTGAAAATAGACTTAAAATAAAGAAATATGTACGTGTCTCGGCGTTTTGCTGTAGCACGTCAGAATTTTGAGAAAATCGATTTTAAAGCTTCAAAGGACCGTGGAGGTTCACTTCTAATGTAATACTATTATAAAAAGTTCTATAAAACAGAATTATAAAAATACAAAAATGAATATGAAATCTCAACTATTATTTTGTGTTAAAAATGTTGGTCGTTTATTTTTTTTTAATTTTTATTTCGTACGTTTTTGGTTATTTTTTAACTTTACATGAAAATTAAAGCGGCATCTAACGGAGATAAAAAATGAAATAAAAGACAATTCAAATTTAATTAACTTTTTAAAACTGGCTTAAGCATTAAAATCGGTTCACGCATTCTGTTTTTATAGAACTTTTTATAACAGTATTACATTAGAAGTGAACCTCCACGGTCCTTTGAAGCTTAATAATCGATTTTGTCAAAATTCTGACGTGCTACAGCAAAACGCCGAGACACGTATTTCTTTATTTTAAGCCTATTTATATATTCTGTTCACATTTATCATGTGTACCAAAAAAAAATTGATTTTTTCGTACAGTGTAATATATAGAAAAAAAAATTCTGACTTTTCTAGTTTCTGAATGTAAAATTTTCCATAGCTCATTTCTTCCATTAGTCGTAATTGCAGGAGATTGGCAATGTCTTTAGTAAGATGGAGGGTTTAGAAATGATTGAGCGAATTTAGGCTCATTTTTCCAACTAAATTTTATATTTTATAGTCGAGTAGTTCTCCGCATATCCAGTCATTACGGAAATACCTAAGAATGAAGAAACGAACGTCAAATTGATATTGAAGAAATCCATTTACGCCACAAAAAGACCTTATCGAAACAGACTTACCACCCACAAATGACTGTGAAGTAAGGTGCTTTTAGTACGAGTGTTTGTAAAGCAAGCCTGCAATAAATCCGCAACAATCATTTTTGGATTATTAGGTTTGTAAATGCATTGTAACGTATATCACTCGAATAATACAATCGAAATATATACGTATATGCTACATGTGTATGTACCTATGTACGGCAGCAACGTAATGTTGGCCAACTTTTGTCACCGTGTTGAAATTAAAAATTCCTGCGAAAAACTCCACCACAATAGTGGCACAAATCTTAATTGTCCACCTACAAAACCATGGCGACACGTCACTTCGCTTGAAACGATGAGCTGATGACACCATCATTAGCCCAGCGTTCTTTGATTTGGCCACCTACACACAATTGGCCCTGAAATCGTGGCTTGTGGGCTTGTATACATAGGCCTCTATTGGCTTGATTTCAGCCGAATTTGAATTGTCTAACCCGCGAAAAATGCTTGCCGCAAATTTTGCAGCTTTAATTGTTTATTAAGGAGGACGCACGTACACGCACACACGCATACACATCATCTTTCATACAATTATACAGTGGCGTAGGAACTGTTATCAGGCGTATTTTCAACTTTGAGTCAATGCGATTGATTTGTTTTTATCCGCCATGTCGTATGATGAACATTTGCAATCACTGGCTAAGCTTACTGCCCAGTCGACAATGAGCGATGGATGACTCTGCCTGACATCATACGAATGTCAGTAGCGCCAACAAGCGATGTGGTGCTCCCTACAAACATTAACTACTTATGTACATATACATGTGTATATATGTATGTATGTTGGTACACATACATATGTATTTTTGTATGTACGTGTATATACATTTACTAGCCAACCAATTCTGCTGCGTCAAATGTGATGAAAATATTTTACGCACAAATGTTCTGCTCACTTTACATCGCTGTCTCCTCAATCATATTGATGTGTACGTTAATGGCTGCATCACAAACGGTACATCAGCGAGTGGATGTCAGCGGGCAATTCATGACTTGGATTTCTTGTGAATATCATTTGAATGGTTGAAGCCTTTTCGCGTAAATGCAATTTCAATTTGAGCAGCAGTGTGTTATGTATGTTAAATGATGCAGGCACTATTTGGTTTCGTAATTAATCACATTATAATCAGAACGAAAGGAGTTATGAAGAGCATTAATGCTTTTGTATGCATATTATGGTGCGCCTTCATTGTAGGAAATTATTCCTTTTTTCAAAGCAACTGCGCGCCGAATGTCAAACTCAAATTTAAATTTGGGTGCTTTTACGCCCATTTAATTGTCAAGTATTTGATAGTCTTCTAAAAAAACACATGCATGAAGTTGTCACAAGTATCATTGCCAGTTATATTTCAATAAATAACATTAAACAATTGGTACGACAATGTCACTGAACTTCGATTTCCGAACGATGTCACTACTGACCATTCTTCGCTTCTTTGTGGTAAATATGTAAAATTTAAAATGAAGTTGGTTTCATTTAAATAGTTTTCCGACAAATAGATAAATTTTGTTTATTAATATTAATTTGATTTAATATTGTAAATAGAACTTCCAGCTATTAAAAAAAAAACATATACAATTTCTTATATTTTAAAATTAGGATACAGCTCATTATCTCAAAAAAAAAATATAACCATAATTTTCAGAATCCATACAAAATTTTTAATAACTAAGCAAGTTAAGTTGTTTTTTGACAATTTTTTAACTTATACCGCAATTTTTTCCTGAGACTTCCACTTTACTCAACTGGCTCCTACTCAAAAGAATGCTAAAAATTTTAATAATATAAGCTCTAATTTTTTTTATAAAGTTTTGATAAATTGTAATCAACTTTGCATAAATTATGAAAATTTGGTAAATCGATACACCGAAACAATGGCCAGGATAGAATCTGTGCTAGTTGCGCCGGACAACGGAATCTTATAAACGTGGTAAGATATTAAAAAAATAATAAATAACACTTAGAATCATAATACTTAAAAATACTTTAGAATTACTAAATATTCGGTTTCATAATTAACTCTCCAGTTATGTATAAAGATCTGCTACAAAAATTGGAAAATATTTTCGTTAAAATAAATGGTGATTTGCATCAAAGCAAAACAGGAGAGTATGATGATAGCAAACGCGTCTTTACAAAAAACACCGTTGGTGATTGGCAAATGACCTCGAACAATAACTCATAATAAATACTGGTGTGAGTGCCTTAATTACGCTCCTTTTAACCTTGTATTTTAAACAGTCACTTATGCATCGTTTTTGTTTCCTTTTTCCCTGCAAATGAAATATTATAACAATTCTTTACATAAGACATATACATTTCCCTAATTAATAAAATGTTAATTAATATGATAAAGTAAGGTACTTGAGAGCTCGTCTAGAGACATTGTACGCTATTTATTTTTTATCCCCACTATTGTTTATTGTAGTAGCTATGTAATCTTATTAGTTGCAAACAAAAAAACGAATTAAAAGAAAAATTTATTTGGTAAATTAAAGTAGCATATTTTCTGCTCAGATGTATTAAGAATGGATAAGATATATTACCTTCGCTTATGTTTTTCCTTGAGTCAAATGAGCTGTATCTCTCACAATTATATTCCATGTCCATTGTTAGTTACAACGAAACCTTTGCCGAATCTCGAAAGTCTATTGATATCCTAAAGCTTACGCTACAACAACAACATCCGTTCTAAATCAACATTTTTACTTATTTGGAATTTACGCAAAAATTTTAATTCCTTTTTTTTTGAGTTATTAATTTTTCATATTTGCAAAAAAAAACGCGCACTCCCACACTTATATCTAAATCAGTTTCCTCCGAGATTGCTGAACTAGAGTGTTAGTGTGCTGGTCTCTGACTTTTTCGTTTTGCTATGCATTTGTTTAGGTCGTAAAACTCTGTCATTCTAGTCTGGCGACGACCGACTCTCAGCTACCGGATGTTTGTAGTTAGTTCGACTCCCGCAGAGTCGCCTAAAAAGTTTGCTACGAATTTCCAATTAACTCATGTCCATAAAACAATTACAAACACAAATCTAGCGATATGAATTTTTTGTAATGCCATGTGTGCACATGTACATATGTACATACTTAGGTGGTATACGCTAGCTGATTGCCAATGAAATCAAATGCACTGCAAAAATATATACATATATGACTAGTTTTTTTTTCATAGAATATACTAATGGAAGACTTTTAAGAAGAAGATCGCTTCTATTGAAATATTCTTAATACAAATCAAAACTAACTTAACTTTTAAGTTGCTTTTTAGCTTTATGAATAGAACGGCTTTCAAACGCATCAAGTACTTACTTAGAGGTAATTCTTATTTAATCCCTTTTGTGCTTTTTACTAGCTTTAACTCGCAGACGCTTGTGTACTTTTACCCTTTCATCTCACTTATTTTGCCTACAAAATATCAGACTCGAAAGCAATATTTGACGCATCCGAAAGACTATTTACAAGCGAATGAATTTTGAACTATGAGCATGATTTTAAATTGCTTGTGTTCCAACAAAATGTCTTTGTGTGGGAATCCCTCATTTTCAGGTTACGTACTCTCAGCTATCGTAAAGAACCCTTTTTTTATTACTATAAATAAAAAATTACTCAAATTTTATAAAAATAAAATTCAACAAATAACCTTTATTGATATAATGCAGTGCAATAATTCTCCTCAGACAACTTACAAAATCTTTTAATTTAAATAAGTTACGAGAGGTAGGCAAATATAAGTGCATATGGACGTAGTTATTTGAATAATTTATTCATATATATATATTTTTATTTATAGAAAAATTTTATTTAGACTATTGTTATTTTTACGAACACACACACAATATTCAACAAGAGTTAACCAAGATTTATTTATATATTTTCTTAATTACAATTTCATAATTTTTTTTATGAAATTATAAAAGGGTCCTGGAAGGGTACACCCAAATCTTTAGGCAGCCTGAACTACTTAAACTGCAGGAAGAATTATTCGGGCAGTGTGCGCATACATACAGGCACGAAGCAGCTCAATATTAGTTATTAATCCTAATAATGGGAACTGTTCAACTCTGTAGTATTTTTAATAGTCTTTTATTTTTACAACGAGATTTTTCATACTTATACCCGAATTCAGTAAGCAGTCTCAGTCTCTAATAGAGACAAAAGTCACAATTTTAGACCATTTGGCATTCTTTAGTTTCAAAATAAAGTCTCTAAATAGTGACCTGGTGATGAGCAAGTCAAAAAAATTTATATAAAAACAAATAAAAACAAACGTGAAAGCGAGGAAAAGCAATAATCTCTAGCTCATTTTGAGACTTCAGATGATACCAAGTTACTGAATTCGGGTATAAATCAGACATTGCCATTGGTAGTACAACAAAACCGATTTCCAGAAAACAAGTGTTAATTGAAAAAAAACAGCCCAAGAGGGAGAAGAAAATTAAAATAAAAAAAATCATGCAGAAATAATATATCACTTCACCCAATTGTTCTTTGAACTTCTTTTGTATTAATCAAATGCGACTTTATCAGATACTGCCTAAATACTGTTTACTCAAGCAAATGAACATTTTTTCATATCATATCAGATTTTAGGGTTATGCAATTATTCATTTAATCGAGCAAGTTAATCAGCTCTTCACATCAATTAATAATTGAGTTTCTAAATACTTGATTACTCAAAGAAATAAATAACTTTATTCGATTTTGCAGATTTTAATTGTTGACTCATCGACCCTAATTGAAGTTTTGAGAGTAGAGTTTGTTCAAATAATTTTTCGAAATATGATTTTCAAAGGCTGATAAGCAAAATAAAAAATAATTTTAATGTAAAATAGTATTTTTTGAATGCTAAACATTCGCTAAGAAAAATACACGAATATGGGTTTGTAAATGTTTACTGAGGAATTGAACTATTTCAGCGTTACGAATATAAAATGGTCTACTGTACCTACAATTTTTCTGAACACTGTATACAAACACACACATATGTATGTACATACGTAAATATGTAATATACATATTTTAGGCGGTAGCGTACACTAACTCAAATATGCCATTAGAAACTTGCTAACCGCAAATTATATTTGAAAACTTTCGCGGCGTTCAACTCCAACAATACTCGTAGTACACCGATGATCAACATGCAGCAATGACTTTTGGTGACACAACCAAACCAACAATAACAACAACGACTTTCACTATCCACCGAAGTACTACCGTCCTGAGAGATATGTACATACTAGGATGATTGACTCGGTTTTTTTTTCAAACTGGGTTTCTCCGATTTTTTCATAAATTTTGAAATCGTTTTTTTTTTAATTTTCGATTTTTCGAATATCGAATAAATCGTTTATTTTAATCTCCAAAAACGGGGTTTTTCCTAGTAGTAACCTTTAAGAAATAATAGACCTTCGGCAACACATCGACTAATTTTACCTCCATTATATTTTTATATAAACGGCAACCACAAGATGCTTATTATTTAGATATTATATGTATTCGAAATCCAAATAATTTGCAGAAAAAACGCAACAGAGGTAGTTTAGAAGATTTTATATATTGAGACAAATGATATAAGAGAAAGGAAAAATGTTGAAAAATTTTATAACGCCTTACTAACAATAAGTCCTGCTTGCTCGCTTCATGTGTTAGTAGGAATTATTTTCAGTAAGCCGTTATACAATTTTTTAAGGTTTTCCATCATTTTATGAACATTTTCAATATTAATTAAAGAAAGAAAAAATACATTGACTTCAAAACATTTATGCCGGAATTCTGAAATTTGATGTAATCTCAAGTTTTGAAATTTGAGAATATGTATGAGTTGGAGATAAGTCTCTCATTATGCCCGTCCTATTGTATGGCGCAGAAACACGGTCGATGACAACATTAGATGAGAGCGTTCTTGGAGTGTTCGAGAGAAAGATTCTTCGAAAGATGTATGGACCATTGCGTCTTTGTCTTCGGCGAATACCGCGTATGATGGAACGATGAGCTGTACGAGCTGTACAAGGACGTAGACATAGTGCAGCGGATTAAGACCCAGCGGCTACGCTGGCTAGGTCACGTCGTACGAATGGATGAAATAGCTCCAGCCCTGAAGGTTTTTGACTCGGTACCCGCGGGTGGTAGCAGAGGAAAAGGAAGATCGCATCTGCGTCGAAAATACCAAGTGGAAAAAGACTTGGCTAGATTTACTTGGGATTTCCAATTGGCGCCAGTTAGCAAAAGATAGGGACAGCTGGCGTGCTTTTTTGACAACGGCCAAAATCGCTTAGGCGGTTGATGCGCCAATTAAGTAAGTAATGAGTTGGAGACTATTGCCTTTCCTCCCTTTAACGTTTTAAATGTTTGTGTTTGGCTCAATGTTTTGTGACCTGCTTATCACCTGATCACTATTTAGAGACGTTATTTTGTGACTTGAGGCTATAATTTATGACCAATTAATTCGAGGCTGAGACTGCTTATTGCATTCGGGCATTAAACTTTTTTATTTTCAAAAGATTTCTGTCATAGAAATAATTGCATTAAGTTACATGTACACTGATGTAGCTTTTTTCATACTTGAAACAAGAACCGGTTTAACCAGTTTTTTCGTGATTTAAAAATTAGGAACCGGTTGTTTTTTTTCAAATTGCAATTTTTTAAATAATTCGAAAACTGGTTTCACAAAAAAGTCGAATAATCGAGAACCCTATTTCATACATTTACTCGTATATACATATGTACATATATGTAGGTACGAGCAGCAACAGTAGCGCTGCTGCATGACATGAATTGTGGCAAGGATGTCGATTTTTGAACTGGACTGACTGCGGCCAGCTAATACCGTCGGAGCACTGCATCAAGCGGAGATTTGAATTATGCAAACATTGTAGTAGCTCACCCACTCAGACACTGTGCGCCGCACAATGTAACTTGCACGCGTACTCGTGCGCTGAATATTGTATGGTTTTTGGATGTGTGTCCTGCGGGGTTAAATAAATTATAAACATGAATAAATGTTGTAAATTGTACAAATGTGGCTGTGCGAACCGAACCGCCTGTAATGAGATGTGTCGCTACAAAAACTAAAGTTACTTTTATTATGAAAACATGGAAATGACAACATGTAATAGAAAAAAAATATTTCAAACTTGTGTTACTCCCAATTGAATGTATGAAAGCATTTAGTAATGATAGCTGAATCGACATATTGTCCTTTCAAAAAAATAGAGCTTGACCCTCAGCAGAAATGTATGTATGTATGTCCGTTTTGCGGGAGCCTCTTAATTGGCGCAGATCCATTAGAAGAACGTATAGACCTGAATGAAATGGAACTGAATAATACCCGCTGAATTAATCGCAATCCAAAGTAGTGTTACACAAGCAACCACATTTATAATTGGTGTACGGTGAAATCAATGCAAACGAGAAAAACCGTTAATATACGAGGGCGGGTCAATAAGCCTCTTTTACTGAAATGGCAACATTGCTACTATCAACAGGCATCCGTCAGTTGACTTCTGTCAAAATATAAACAAGCTGCGGCATTTAGTTTGACAGCCATTCAAATTTATAACGAATAAACCAATTTGAACTCAAAAGTGGATATTTTTACGCGGTTTTTTTACGCGAACCACGTATTTCTGTCCCAGTTACCAGATAGGTAAACTATTTAAATTGCGTTAAACCACGAATAATGTGACATTATTCAACAATTCATAAGGAAGCCACCATTTTCTCGCGACGACATAGTCATATATAATTATAAAATTACTGCATATTCGATCGATTTTATCTTCTGGGAGGGTCAAAATATGACTAATTTTTGTTCAAACATTTTGCAAAATACTGTTTGGGAAATCATGTATTCATTTTCGGACAAAGAGTTTTATAACCTACTTCTCACAACGAACTTCTTGCTCAGATTGTTGAAGTTGTTATTCGAAATTTCTTCGATAATGCTTTCTGAACACCAAACAACAAACGTTTTTTTTTTTTAAGTTTCATTTAAAAGAGGTATTTTGTACCGTTTTCAATATTCTTTACATAACGCTTCATCAGAATGGGAGAAACTTCCAATGAATCTAATTTTACTTCTTTATTCCTATCGAGAGTGCTTGCGGTTGCTGAAAGCATGCATGAAGTTCCTATCAAAATGTCTAAGATTTTATTTCGACTATTGAAGAACAGATGACAATACCGCACGCAATGGGAGCTGTACCTTAAACCCCACATTGAAAAAGAAGAGTTTTATTTAAATTGCAATAAATCGTCATTATTTAATTTTCATAAAAACGTTTCAATTTGCATAGCACCACATTTATATACATATGTATATGCTTATTGTGCTAAACTCGAGCACTTAGACAACGAGTATGGGTAATAACTATTTATTCAAATGTATTCTTGTATGTTATTCTAAGCAGTTTTTAAGTTCAGTTCAATAAAAATTGCAAATATTTCATTCCTGTGCAACGTATACTATAGCTGATTTGCGCCCACGCCCCGATGGAAGAGAAGGACGTTGGGACGAAAAATCGCTTATTCAATCCCTTTGGCCGCTCGTATGAGCGCTTGTAGTACCAGGTTCCAGCATAAAAAGATTCACCAGGCTACGTGGCTGTCTCCAAATGGTAATAAACGCAGCAAAAAGCTCGGGCAAATGGACACAAGGAAAGCTCGACGTCGGAAAGCTGCAATCACAACAGACAGCCACGCACTTCGCTACCCGACTCGCACTCCTTCTCTCTGAGAGCTCTAATTAACACAGCGATATTTCAGAGCAATGGAAACACATCTCCTGCTTATTCGTACCGCCGCTAAACAATCTATTGGTTTTCAGCGAGCCCGGGAAATCGACTGGTACGATGAGAAGTGTCACGTTGCCATGGAACGGAACGATTCGAGCCTTGTGGGAGAGATATCGTGAGTTGAAGAAGGGAGCAAGACGCATTTTTTGAGAGAAGAGGAGAAAGGCCGAAATGCGTGAGTGCGAAGAGCTTGAAATGCTGGCCGACAGGAAAAGCGCCCGGAAATTCTTTCAGAAAGTACGACGGCTAACAGAAGGTTTCAAGACCGGGGCGAATTCCTGCAACAACGGCAACGGGAACCTTATTGGTAGTGGCAGAGACCACCTTGGAGAAGATGACGATCCCGGACCCCCAATCAATGAGACCGAATTGATATTCCGTTACCCGACTCTCTCGACGAACAAAAACCACGCTCTATAAGTCTCTCATTATGCCCGTCCTATTGTATGGCGCAGAAGCATGGAAGATGAAGATATCTGATGAGAAGGCTCTAGGAGTGTTCGAGAGAGAGATTATCCGCAAGATTTATGGGCTTTTACGCCTTTGCGATGGCGAATACCGTAGAAGATGGAACGATGAGCTGTACGAGCTTTATATAGTGCAGCGAATTAAGATCCAGCGGCTTCGCTGGCTAGGTCATGTCGTTCGAAGGGATGAAAGCGCTCCTCCTCTGAAAGTATTCGACGCGGTACCCGCCGGTGGTAGGTGAGGAAAAGGGGAAGCCTCCTCTACGTTGCAAAGACCAAGCGGTAAAGGACTTGGGTACCTTTGGTATTTGAAACTGGCGCCAGTTAACCGAAAGAGAGAAATAACTAGCGTGCTATGCTAAGCTCGGCCAAAATCGGATAGGCGGTTATCGATCAAATGAAAGAAGAGAGAACTTTGAATTAGCTTTTCAAATACATTTTAATTTTCTTCAAGGTGGATGAGGCAACGAAAGCGACTACATATTCGTACAATTCACGATGTAGATGCCGGATACATATTTAATGTTAAATTATATGTAAATAGGAATTAGACTACCTGTATATTTGGCTGGGATTTAGTTTAGTATCCCCGGATATGAAAATCAAAGGGGTGATGATTAATATTTATTGTAAAACGTTTAAATATTAATTTTCTTAATTGTGCGGGCTCGGAAATGTTAATTATTTGAATTTTACAAATGGTAGATAAGTGTTTATAGTGTAATTTTCAGTGGAAAAATTAGTATAATAGTGTACATTTTATTAACTTTTGCTATTAATATCCCGAAAACTCTAAGGCTGCGGCAGCTAAAAACTATATATTTGTAATCAGGAGGTCCGCCTCTACCCCCTCCTCCCATCGCCCCTTTTATTTTTAATTCCGGGGATAGTTTAGCATCCCGTATATTTTTTAAAAACTATTATTTACCAAAATTAATTAGTAGATGCCTTCTTTCCAGACTAAATATTTAAATGCTTGTCAATAAAATGGTTCAAATAATAACTTCTTAAATGGTAATTTATCAAGGTAGCGAGAAACTAATTTCTCCTGATTTAATTAATATTTTCAAAATTAACTAAATCCATAAATATCTTAATTAACATCAATATTTAAACAATGCAATATAGGCTTAGCTTAGATTAACGCCTCTGGGAGGGGCAATTGTATTGTTTATGGTATTTATAATACGCAAAAGCTGCGTAAAAGCAGCTTGCGGTAGATAAAATTCTGCGAACACAACAGTGCAGCATATGCACATTCTATACTCGTATAAATACATACTCGTGCATAAATACATAGCATAGACTCTTCAGTGAAACACCGAACTAGCCAGAAAAATACTAGTTTACAACTAGAATTTATTGCTTTAGATTGAACTATTCCGAAAAAGACTAGACTTTTAACAAATACAAAACGTTTTATTCATGACTTATTTTATTTTACAATATTTAATTGTAGACATAAATTGCTTGCAAACATAAATATTCATAAAATAAATATTGACATACTTATGAACGAACACATATAAATCTAATCATATGTACATACAAGAAAGCTAAGAATAAAATATTAACAGATTAGGAAAACCTTATATAATTTATTAATAAATTTTTTATCTTTTTAAGATAAATCGAGTTAAAAAAAAACGATTTTTGAAGAAATAAAATTAAATTTAGAAAGAAAAAAAAATCTTTTTTCGATCTTTGAAACGACATATGTACATATATAAAAAAAAATTTATGAAATAATTGCCATAAGTCTTCAGTGAAAGAGTTTAAAAATAATAATTTTGGCAATCGCTTTCTTAAAATACGGTCTCGAGTTTTCGGATAATTTAGCTTATAAGGTAATATCCATCGAACATGGATGGTAGGGTTAAAAATTTTAAATCAATGTTGGAGTAAGAAATCAAATTAAAAAAACCATAAGATCCCTTCTGATCTAAACGTGGTAAATCCTAAAAAGTTCAGTAAGCCGAAGCTAGCAAGAATTGCGGTGCCGCAGAAAGCCACTTCAGCCACCATCTAAAAAAAATACAGCAACAAGTTTTCTTATTTATTTTACCGAAAAATGTTTTGCTTCACTTATTCCACCAGGCGTAAGACAACCAAACGAAATATTTTTTCGTGCCTCTAGAAAGAATCGTTCTGCCTCGTGTGAATACATCTCTCTGACCTCTCACCTTTCCTTCGAATCGGGATATAAATTTCACACTCAGCTGAATCGAATTTTTTCCCTTGGAACGAAACGTTATACAGTAAGAAATTAGTTCGACTTATGTACGTTAACATTTTCGGCAAAAATTTTGTAGCTATAAGTTAAAAAATACAGGAATTGGTTTGGGTTCGAAAATATTTCAAAAATTTATTTTCTACATCAGCTCAGTGCAGAGTTTACGTCATCACTCATCTGAAAATGAATTTCAATTTCTCACTTCACGCACTCCACATTTTTAAGGCAAGTGTTGCTGCCGAATGGCAGAAAACTCTATGTATTAGAGGTTCCGGAAATTTCGGCTTAGATTTGAACCCCCTAAAGTCTCCCTCTGGATCCACCCCTGACATCGTGCAAGTCTTACATTACGGGTTTGATATACATAAGCACAATTAGACAAGACAACTGCAATCTTTTAGAAAATCTCTATGTTAAGGAACCCGTTGCTTGAGCTTTCGATGCATACTTGTTTTGAAGTGGTTTACAACTAGTATATTTGACTACAGGGGATTTGTATGTACGTATATGTGTTTACCAGTTGCGCATATAGCCACTGTTGATGAAATGCTTCAGAGAACAAAGCATTCAACGGAAATAACAAATATGTGAAAGTGTGTGTAGAGAAACAACGCAGTGAAGGTGATAAATACCGCAACAACCACACTGATCGCATACACAAAAAGCAAATATTCCCCTCTCCTCCTTCTCCACTCGCTTTAAACACTACAGCAGCAGTAGGTGAATGATGCAAGGTAGCAAGCAATGCATATGCCGGCACTGACTTCGCACAACATTGAAAATTTTCCAATATTTCGACTGTTATACGCATATATGGCAGTTAAGTTGTCGGAGCGCCAAAAATTGCACCAGCAATCAGCGGCAAATCTCCCCAAAGCTTTGGCTTGCCAACAATCGAAATGATTTTGCTGCATAAACATATATATATATACATCAAGGAATACAGCATTGCATTTATCTGTCTTTGCCAGGGCAGTTGTAATTCTTCAAGAGTAGATCTGTAGCAAAATCTGAGCTAGGGATATACATATGTATGTAAATATTTGTGCTCATGTATCACTGCCACATGGGCGCCTGCAGGTATACCACACAATTTAACTTATTCGCGGATTAAAGCACTCACCGTCTGGTATCAAGTTGGAAATGCACACAAACGTTAGGGGTATGCTGATTTGTAAATTAAGTAATTAAATTTTTTTAATTTACATTTAAACATTTTTTCACAGCCAGATAAAATGAGAAGAAAGATGAGGAAAGTCTGCAGCGTTTGCAGGAAACCAGTTTGCGATAAACATACTAAAACAATATCAAAATGTTTTCCATGTCTCAACAATGACTCAACATAAGATTATTATTAGAAATAAGTTAAAATTAATAAAATATAAATAATTAAACTAAGAAAGAATTACATTTCATTTTTTAAACATCAATAAACATTATGAAACAAAATAAAAATTAAACAAACTTTTTTTTCTTTGAAATATAAGGTAATTTGCATTAAGGTACCCGGGTACCCTGGTCATGGACCCCTGTATGCAAAAACATTAAACTAATTTTTTGGTTAATATATTTAACCAAATTTGATAAACTTTTTTCTAGTCTCTGTCTGATGATCCGGAGTTTCATGTTGATATCTTCAATATTATAGGAACAGCAGCACTTTAAAGTTCAAATTGTTACCCGGGTACCCGGTTATAGACCGTAGGGTTAAGGATGGCCGATCTAAAGTATTGAATATCATCGCATGCAGAACTGCTAACACAAATGACTCCTTTAAGGAGACGCACATCTCGCCAATCCCTCTTGTGAGTCATTTGCCTTTAATAAAACATCAATATTAATTATCGTTGATTCGATATTCTGATCGTTGATGGTCTTCAAGTGCCACCAATAAACTATGGCGACGAATTTTATATATTTTTATTATTTTACATAATAAAAGAGTAAGATTCGTATCGTTGATAATTCATTTTTCAAACACAACAGTTTACAGCATCGTACAGTTTCATAAGAAAAGTAAGTAGTCTTCTTCATGATTTTTTGGCAGGCTCTAAGTGAGAGTCTATTAGTGTTTTTATTTCGGTTTATTGGTGGCTCAAATAACATTAAAATTTTAAAGCACATACAATGTGCTATCTTATTGACCTTCAACTCTTTATTTCTTAAATTTATATTGCTTGGCTGCATTTAAATTTAACATTTCCATTCTTTGACTGAAAACAAAAAAAAATAAGAGCATTATAAACCTAAATTGGCTACAAAAATCGTATCTAGAAAAGTTTGATAATTTTGTTATATACATATGTATGTACCATGCCCTATCCCAATCCCTTCCATTTACGCAATTACCTTCAATTTATAGACAAAATAACATCCATACGTGCTCGCTACAAGATTTTAAACTTTTAAAATAATAACAAGATTATAAGGCGACAAACGTGATGAACGTATAATGAATTTTAAAGTCAAATATACATAATAAGTAAATCCTCTGAGCCAAGGTGATACCAGAATAACAATAAAATTTGGTTTGTTAATTCTTACCAAAATTGAAAATTAATAATTTTATAACTTATAACAAATATAAGGAAACTACAAGAAAAGTACATTTTATTCGTTAAGAGGCATTTTTACTGTACCTTGGTGTCTGTTCCACTTTGTTATTAATATTAAATGTATTTTGAATTTATTTTTATTAAACAGACTGCAAAAAAATAAGATTGCGAAACTCTTTTACCATTAAATAAAGTCGACTCTAAAGTTAAAAGCATTTTGTCAGAACTGTGGTCGAGTGGGCAGCGGTACGTGCTTAAACTAGATATGCCGCTGAGTTCGAGGTTCGAATCTCGGCCAGGGCAAGTAAAAACTAAATCATAAAAAAAAATGGTTTCTACTAGCGGTCGCCCCTCGGCAGGCAATTGGAAGCCGCCCAGGGTATTTTTCATCTCTCAAAATACATCTGCCTTTCGGAGTCGGCACAAATCTGTAGGTCGCTCAATTTGTGGTACAACATACTAGACGCAAACTACAAATGGTAGGAGAAGCTCGGCCAAACACTGAGCTATATAGTTATAACCTTTGAGTCGGATGTATTTTTAATGAAACCATGCATCAAATAATATGAAATCCGAGTTTGGCCTCACAAAAAGATTCAAAACTGAGTTGAGCAGCAAAAGAAATTCGGTAGACTTTTCCGAAACCTACAAAATAAATCAACGCTCGGACGACTTTTTTAACGATCCGGGAACCGGAATCGGAGTGTTTAAGCCTAGGGTTAAAAACTCGAAACTCAAGGGGACACAGTTGTCTATCTTTCAGGTAGAAATACATATATGCCATAGAAAGATGTGTGGAGTTTAACATCGGGCGGATCTGCCTCGACTACAAAAGAGGAAGCAGCCCTCAGAGAATTATACTGGAACAATCTACCAGGTCTGGTGCATTCCAAAACACTTTTGGGTACTAACAGCCAAACAAGATTCAGAGAATTCATAGGCCTATCAAGGAAATATTTGAAATTCTGCAGAGAAGAGAAAGAAACTGCAAAACACGTCCTGGAACAATACCCCGTATTGATGTATTAACTCAAATAATATTTAGACTAATATCTGATAACGCCCAGCGGGTTCATTTCAAGAGACTTAGGCTCCAAACGATAGATCTTAATGGCGCAGGTCTTTCTCCTCTAACAATAATGATAGCCATGCGTCAATATATTTAAAGTAAATTAAATTAAGCGTATTTAATGACAATTTTCTGGATGAAATTGGATGAAAATTTCTGAATGGAGGATGAGAATTCGCGAAGGTACAAGTCGATTTTGAATATAAAACGCAATTTTTGTGGGAATGGGAAATAGTTACAAGGCTTATTCCTAATGTTTGCTTTGTTACATGGAATTACACGGCTCTACAAAAAAATGTTCGTTCTTCGTCCTAAAGTTTATTTTACGATTTTCTGGTTAATTATGAACAAAAACGAAAAGAAAATACCTTTTTCGGTTAATATTCGGTATAGCGCCGCATAAAAAGGGGGTGGTGGGCGGTGAAGGAGGGGGCGTGGCACCCCCCGCAGCACACCGTTAGAAAGGGGAAAGAATAAACTTTTCCATGAGCCCCCTCTGGTTCCTCTAGACCCTCGGTGAGGCCCTAGGGAAGCCTTTGAAAATGGGCAAATATCCAACTTTTTCCATACAAAAGGGAGACAAAGTTACCCAGTAAACATTTTTTATTAAACTCCAGACAAAATGTGAGTTCATTACACATGTTAAAATCGCGCGATTTTTAATTACAAATTTTGAATATATAGTGAAATATATATTTATTAGTGAAAAGCGCCGCAGGCGAAAATTTGTAATGAAAAATCGCGCGATTTTTAATTACAAATTTTGAATATATAGCGAAATATGTATATATTTATTAGTGAAAATCGCCGCAGGCGAAAATTTGTAATAAAAAATCGCGCGATTTTTTATTACAAATTTTCAATATGTATATAGCGAAATATATATTTAAAAATCGCGCGATTTACATCACGAAATATTTATTTTTGAAAAATCCCACAGACCTTAATTGTGGTGTATATACTTTTGAAACGTATCTCACAACTACTTTCCGCGTACTTTTAGCTTACTGGGTTATATTAACTTCCATTTTGTTTCTCCTTCGCTCGTTGTTTTCAGTAGTTTGACAGATGCATTTGGCAAGAATTTTAGTCTTTTGTGCGGGGCTTAAAAATGCAACTATTTATTTAAGAAATGCAAAGTATTTAAATAGTTTTAGTTTCTAAAAACAGTAAAAGCTGATAGCACAATGTGTTAGTAATATGTGTGTGCCAAAATGAATGCATTAGTGGCTCGATATTAACTGCAGTGAATGAAATTCCAACACCATATATGTGAAAAATGCAAAAAAAGGGCATTTTTAAAGTTAAATTCTGTTAAAATTTGTGGACGGATTTTTGCAAAAAGATAGTTAAACAAAAGTTTATTTTGTTGTTCATCTGTGTGCATTGGAATTTTTCAATTTGGTTTACGCGTTTAGCAGCAGTAAACCAAACTTATGCGGCGCTATATCGAATCCCACCCCCTTTTTCCGTATAAAGTTTGCTTCTAGATGGCAAGGAGCAGGTTTTCATCAGGACATTTTGAGCTTCGAAAAACGTTATCAAGGCCAATACAATGAAAACATGGTAAATACAAAAGCAAACTTTTCCATGCTATATATTTTTTTTTCGTCTAATTACGAACTAAAGAATCGAAATTTAATATTTTTGAGTCTAGGTAAAATTTTGTGTTGACCCGTGTTATTAAAAGATGTGTATGGCATGTGATTCTAAATAGTAAACACTTTTATTTTAATAGCCCAGATATTACAGAAAGTTGTATTGGCAAAAATTTTAAATTCTTTGTCTCTAAATGAATGTATTTAATCAAGATTTCCAGTTATTTACAAAGATATTTATATATGTATATAAGTACAGCCCTAAAACACAATTGCAATGGAGCATTTGCGAGTACTATTTCACGGCGAAAAAAATGCGAATCTTCTTGCTAGCTGGTTATATTTCCCATTTTCTAGAGTTCTCACTTCACGTTTCACGTTTATTTCTTAATAAGCTTCGCGCTTATGATGCGCTCAAATTTATTTGCTTTACCCTCGCCAGCGATTTACGTAAGGACGAGTATGCATTTACAAACTAGGTAACTGTGTGTTAACTTACTTACGGAGTATATCATCAATTTTGTTTTTCAAGCGATTGAAAATAGCCGGTGCTGTGTTTTAAGCTATGTACATCAAAATATACACGATTTTTACAAAAGTTATTAAATATTCAGGATATACATATGTACATACATACATATGTATGTTACATGTTGGTACGAAATTTGAGCCAAAACAGTTAGGAGCTTGTAGTAGTTCATTTAAATTGCAGTTATCAAACAAATATTTTCATAACTGAAATAAGCAAAATTAACTGTCATATGTTGTTGCTGAAAAAAATGATACATTAAGTAGGGAGACACTAAGAATTAAAAACATAGCAACACATGAATTTATTTCTTAGGTTTAGCTTGCTTTTAAAAAACTTTTTTGTCATATTCTGGTAAATCTAAACTAAAAACAAAACTATTTAAGTATCGACTGTATTTGCTTCTTACTTTATGTTCCCTGTTATATGCAAAATAATTATCTATGTATAATATTAATAATATGGCGTTTACATAATATTGCTCAGAGATTTGCTGAGCTTTTTCCAACACTTGTGTGCATGTTTTTTCGTTGTAACAAAAATAAATTGCCCAAATGTCTAAGCAGAAAATATAAGAATCTTTCTGCCTAAAGCTTAGTACACAACTCATAAGAAAATCGAAAAAATGCATATAAAATGACATTCAAGAAATTAAAACGAAATTTTCTTCAATAGAAATTTTGTATATCAGTCAAAAGCTCTCAAGAAAAAAATGCTCGTATATTTATTTTTTCAAGAAAGTTTTCAGCAACGGCAAAGTCCCATTTCATGCAAAAGAAATAGGGAACTTATTTCTTGTGTATTTTCTTGTGAGCTGTATTCAAGCCCTTAATTTAATATAAAAAAAAACAATATGCAAATTTGTATACCTTTTCACGTTTAAACTTATCTTAGGAAATAAAAGAAGGATTTTCAATTTGTGCAAATGTGCACATCAAGGTCTTTCATTTAATGAATATTTCATCTCTGTCCCTATTGTAGTTAAGTCAAGCTAAGCGCTGATTTTCAGTATATATATATGTATATATAGATATAATATCAAGTTTAAAATTATATACAAAACTAAAAATTATTCAGATGTGACCAACTTCTTCACAAACAATCTCCAAAAATTAAGCATTTTCGTAAGACGATGATTTGTTCGCCTAAAAGTTCTTCATTTCAATTTAACCCCAACCTCACGTAAGAGAAATTGGAAAGACTGACCTGAAAAAATCTTACTTGTATTGCAGAGCTAAATCGTACAGGATTGACACATCTGTCTAAAGAATATTCAACTAAAGTTTTTCCGGAAAGCTTACAAAAACAGTCAGATAAATACATATGTAATTGAATAAATATATCATAAATTGAATATTTGAAACTTAATCTTAATTGCACCTAATTGATTATGCTTGCATACTTGAAATTGCATTGCATTGATTAAACATTATTACATTTTTTTAAGTTTAGTGCTTTCGTGTACAAAATAATGTATTTTTATTGGGAAATAATGAAAACTAAAAACAAAAATTAACAAAATGCGATTTAATAGGGAAACACTAAAAAGTGGTTACCAACAGCAAGAACTGTAGGAATGAAGTACATATAAGTACATGTGTGTATATATTGAAGAAAAATATTTTTAAAAAATCGCTCAACTCTGAACCATCCCAAGGAAGGGCGCAATACGCCGACATACCAGAGAAAAATAAAAAATTAACTCAACAAACCTTTAAACTCAAGGTATTTTTTTTATCTATTATATAACACATTTCGTAAATACACATTAATATACAATATAGGTATGTATGTACATATGTATGAATACACAGAGACAGGAATGCAAAATCTGTATTTAGCCAATTAAATCAGATTGGGTATATAACCAGCAAAACAATTACCCACAACAGGGTGTAAGTGTTCTTAATTTATACATTAAAACAAAACGAAGGCTGGACGGAATGGTAAAAAGCTGTGAAAGCGAAAAGGTGGTGTGAATTTGAATGGTGATGAATGCTGTTAAGTTATGCATATTCATCTTTATTAAGCCAAGTGAAAACAAAATATAAATTAAGGCAAACTTGTCAATTCCGAAACAGCCGGAAAGATGAATTAAATTCAACAATATTTAGCCATAGTGAACATGACATCATCCTTTTTTTACTTACAATTAAAATATTGGCGTTTTTGCGAATGTTTTCGTTTTTTTTGATTTTCGTTTTTGTGTTGGTAGCCAATAAAAATGTAAATTTTATAAGTAAATTAATTTCATACAACTTTGAGCTGCAGTTAAAAACGTGTGCATCCCGAACCGCAAATACCATAGCTACACCACAAAAGCCGCGCGTATAAATATGTACGAATATGTACCTCTGTCCCTTCCGACCGAGTGTCGTTGGTAGTGAAAAGTAGCAGCACCAACATTTTGGTTTGGTGATTAAAACTTTTACATGACAACCAGCTTGTTTTGTTGAATGTATGCGTATGTATGTATGAGCCTTAACTTTGAATGTTTGTAAGCAGATGGCTGTATAAACAAACTTACGTTGCTGCTGTTACCGCGATCGTTGTGTAACTATGTGTGTGCTTATTTGGTTTTGGTATAAAATGTAACCCACAAAGAACGCAACTACGTTGGAATCGGAGCGTGCACTGGAGTCCTGACAGCCGGAATGCAATTTGAGAAACGCAGAACACCGAACGCATTCATACTTCGCGATATACTCGTATTTATTTACATACATACATACTTGTGAGTGTATGTGCATTTGTACGCACACATACATTTACGAATGCTGTGTAAATACTTTGTAGAAAAGTTAAAATTGAGATCAACATTGTACTGGTGTAACCACCACCATTTTCGAATAATTTACCATCCGCAATACCTTTTCGGCACTCAGCATAAGAAAATGTTTGTAAATTAAGCGATTTGACTGACAAAGGAATAATTATTATGGCAATTGAAAGTTACCATACCTACATAAAGGGTGTTTTTTTTACAGGTTTGTTTTTCGAATAGAGATAAAACTGGCATTTTGTGGTCAAATCTGGCAACTCTAATGTCATTTATGTTCAGTTTGGTTTGCCATTTTATCATGAAGAGGTTGACAAAAGAACAACGCTTGCAAATCGTGCAAATTTATTTCGAAAATAATGGTTCAGTTCGCGAAGTTTACCGTGAGCTCCGTCCATTTTATGGTCGACATAATCGTCCATCAGAGCAATTAATTCGGTTAACCATGGATCGTTTTCGCACTACGTTTACTCTATGTGATAATACGCATCCGCAGAGACGTCGCACAGTGCGCACCGAAGAAACAATTGCCGCTGTAGAGCAAAGTGTTGAAGAGGACCCGAATGAATCGATTCGCCACCGTGCACAGCAATTGGAGCTTTGTCCATCAACTTTATGGAAGATTTTGCGCAAAGATCTTGGCTTGCAACCTTACAAGATCCAGCTTGTGCAAGAATTAAAGCCGCGAGACCATGCAATGCGTCGTGATTTTGGTGATTTTGGTGTATGCTGATTTTCATCGCAAAATTTTGTTCAGTGATGAGGCTCATTTTTGGTTGAATGGCTACGTCAACAAGCAAAATTGCCGCATTTGGAGTGAAGAGAATCCACATGAGACCCTTGAAACGCCATTACATCCACAAAAACTGACTGTTTGGTGTGCTCTATGGGCTGGTGGAGTCATTGGGCCATACTTCTTCCGCAATAATGCTGGAGAGGCAGTTACCGTTAATGGAGACCGGTATAGAGCCATGATAACCGACTATTTTGTTCCCGAATTGGATGGCATGAATGTGGATGAGTTGTGGTTCCAACAAGACAGCGCTACATGCCACACAGCGCACGTCACAATCGATTTATTGAAGGAAACATTCGCTGAGCGCATAATTTCGCGGAATGGACCTGTCAATTGGCCACAAAGATCGTGTGATTTGACACCATTGGATTATTTTCTTTGGGGATATGTGAAGTCGCTCGTCTACACCAACAAACCAGAAACGTTAGGGGAATTGGAAGCCAACATTCGTGGCGTTATTGCCGACATACGGCCCCATATGCTCGAAAAAGTGGTTGAAAATTGGACCTGTAGAATTGGCTTTATTCGAGCCAGCCGCGGCGGCCACATGCCCGAAATCATATTTAAACATTAATGGCATAAAATTATCCTTCCAATAAAGCCAAATTGATGGACCTTAAAACGATTTTCTTGTGTTTTATTTCAATTCGAAGTTCTATACCCCTAAAAAAAACACCCGTTACTTGTATGTGCATACCAATTTATTGCACACAAAATATTATCTTGTTCATATACATATGTACATATGCGTGTGTGTAAGTGGTCTGGTATGTCGCTATCATCCAACATTTTATACTTGCATAAATACAAATTACAATGGATGTATGTACCTACATATGTACGTACTAAGGATGCCAATGCCGCGATTCGCAAACCCATTGTTTTTCAAGTCCAGGAATCTCGAGACTAGCTGTCATTAATTCCAATATCCCGAAATTTTGAAGCGTAGATAACATTGAAAAAAGTGAAACCTTTTTATTAAAAACTTTTTTTGTTTGCAAAAAGATTTAAATTAGTATCCATCTAATTTATCGAACTTCAAATAAAAAGTTATTTGATTTCTTTTATCTGTAAATGACGAGCAAACATATAAATAAAAGGTAAATAAAGAATTATATTCTCGAGAATTCTAATCACATACCTTCAAATCATAACCTTACCATATGACAAAATGTTCTATATAAAAGTTTGACAAAAATTGTTTTTATTTAAAAAAAAAAAAATTCTTTAACCAAAAAATATAAACGCAATTTTCAAACTTTGGAAAAAAAAATGATGAAATGATTAAACGTTCCTCAAAATGCAAAACGAAATGTCAAAAATAAACAATAGCGATAATCTCGATCCGTTGCATGAGTGGATGGTAGCATAAAATGCACCCTTCCAATCCCATATTATGCAACTAATCAAAAATTCGGTCTTCGCTTTTGTAGCATAACACACGTATGTATGTGCACGTGTTTCGCTTTTGAATTACGAATCACCCCGTAAATTCGTCACATTCGTGCTTCATTTGGCATCTCTGTTTCTATTGTAATATAGAACAATGCACTTTTGCCTGTTCATTCACTCTAATTGCAACCAACAACCTTACCGACATAATTATTTTCTTCACAATCTCAACTTTTGAGAATGTATTAGTTTTTAATTGTTTCTTGTTTGTTTAGTATCATACTTTTTTTTTAGCTATTTTCGATAAAAGTGCGGTTAAAATTTGAGACGGCAGCGATTTTTTGGTGAGGTGAGGTGATTTGCTCACACAATTTTTTATGGCGATTCGCGTTTGTTCGCTTCGTAATTGGGGTATAATATTTGACCACATGAAACAAAAAAAATTATTTATGCTTTCTAAGTACATATGTATCATGCTAGAGAGTATGCATTAGATCGATAATACCCTTAATGATTTATTGCCCTTTCAAACTTAAACTTTATTTCAATAGAAATGATTTGGCTATAAACGGCATACTCTGGAAAATCTAAGAGAACTTATGTTTTTTTACGACAGTTAGTTGAATTAATTGTCATAAGTAATTGGCCCCTGTGGTCGAGTGTGTAGCGGTGCATACTTAATCTCGCTAAGCCGCTGAAATCTGGCACCGAATCGCAGCCAAAGTAAGTAAAATCGAAATCATAGTAATAGTTTTTCTTCAATATCGGTATTACCTTTGTAAGCAATGACAAACCACCGAGAGTATTTTTGCCATATACATCTTCTCATTAAAAAGATCTGCCGTTTGAAGTTGGCAAAAAACTGTAGACCTCTCCATTTGTGGTAGAACAAAAAGCTGCACACGAAAGAGTAAGAGAAGCTCGGCCAAACACTGAGCTATTCAATATATTCGTATGCATTATAAGCGGCAAATTATTTTTATTATTATTAAATGATTGATTCGATAGGTACGAAAAATAAAAACAATCGATACTGTCGATCAAGCACGGTGGAACACTTTCAGCCCGAGTGGGTAGTGAGAAAAAGTCGTCTTTGCTTTCCTCCATTCTGAAAGTATCTGAAGTTTTCCGAGTGGGTAGGACTACCTATACTACCATAGGCTTCCGCCGGCCCTGCTATCGATAGAACCGCCGGCAGTTTGGCTGCTCTTGTGTGTAGCTGCACATATAACTTTACAATTATATTAACTTGTGCTGGAACATGTAGTATTCTATGGGTAACGTTTACTCGAATATACAATTTTGATTTTTTCTCCAATTTTTACTATACTACCAATACAGTAAGCATTAATAAATGAGTGATCTTTTTAAAGAAAATAAATTTTAAACACTATATGGTTTTATGTTAGTTTTATGGTCATATTTTCAATTTATGTTATTTATTATTTCTGAGATGAGGGCTGGCCTTATTTCAAAGTATGTTTCAATATTTTTGGTATGGAATTTTTACTATTTGTTAGAAGTTCCACAGTCAATCCACAGGTACGAATGGCGTATATCCGGTATTATTCTATAAATAGCTTGGTAGCTCGGGATCAAAATTTTCCCGCCAATATTAACATCCCTAGTACGTACATATATTTGCGAGAAAATATTTGAAGCAAATACGAAAAGCTTGTACGCAAATAAACTCACATTTGATAATAATATCTTGCAAAATATTGATAATATTCGCAACAAACAAACGTTTCAATGTAAACAGATTGATTTACACTCTTACAGCCAGTATCTAACAACCATCGCTTTTTTAGCTTTTAGTTAGTCACAGCATATTTGCGTTTTATTTGCTTTCTTTTTCATCTTGAAGGTATATTGATATTGCTTAACATTTGAATTGCCTATGAATTTTTTGCAATGATCATATTCAAATCATATATAGCAAATCCTTTTCAAATACAAATTTTTTTTCAGTTCGCCTTTTTTTTGTGTCACATGAAAAGGTGCGAATAATTGTTTTTAATTTGAATCTTCCTTTCAAATGCCATTTTTTTTGTTTTTCAGAAAAAATTTACAAAACTTTGAGTTTTTCAATCTGCTTAAAAATAAAAAAAGAGATTTCATGTTTTGAAAACTGTAAATCTCATTGCTACACTGTTTCGGGTCCAAACTTATAAAAAACTGAACGTACCTCTTTGTAATGCAGACATATCTATGTATTAATATATGTTATGTACATACGTACATATAGAACGTATCGTAAAAATCTAAGTTTATATGGAAGAAAATGCTCAACAATGCTTTTTAGCCAACTGAAACTTGCACTGAAATTTAAAGGGCTACAAAACTGCACACCCAGAATTTTCCTAAAAGTCCTGAATAAAAAGTTTCAAACTTTGATGACATTAGTTTACTGATATAATTGTAAACACAGCTATATGGGTAAGTATTTTATTTAATTAAATTTGTTTTTTTTTTTGCTACCGCTTATTGCGATATTATAGAAAGTTATGTTTTTAATATTACATATTAAAAAAATAAAGGGATTACAGAAACTCGTTTAAGATATGTTTTTATATTTATATAAAATTTTGTTACATTAATATGGACTAAAAATTAATGTGGATAATTTTTATTTCTTTACTTAATAAAAAAATTATAAAAAGAAAGTTATTTTTGTAAAAATATGTAATAATGTATTTGCACCAGTTCGATTAAAACTTTTTTCGTTGCCACTTGTTTAGAACCGCAAACGGCCACCTAAAACAAACCATTATTTGCAAATACTCGTATAGACAAGCTGTGTGGAACTGTTTCAGTTCCCTTTGTCAGAAAACAGTGTTTTTGGTTTTTTAAACTATAATTGATTTTAAAATGTATACTGTTGTTTCATATTATAAATAGGTGTTACCGCTGATGACCTACAAAGCTTAAAAACGTACTAAAAAAACTTGATTTGTTACCATAAAACTCATTTTTACATTTAGTTATTTATATACATACATACATATGTAAGTATACACTAGCACCTACCCGTGGCGTTGCCCATGTATCTTTATTCGAATCAAATACAACTGTTTCGTTCTCCCACGATATAAAAAGTAAAGCTCTTTAAATGTTATAAGACAAATTACGAAAAAACAAAAAACACAAACAAAAACTCTGTCATAGAGTAAGAGGGCGGGTACATTTTAAGTCATTGTAAAATTCTGTAAAATCCACAATCCTAGATTGATTTCCATTCCCAGGAATAATTAGCAATGTTTGATTCTGCGGGGAACTAATTTGTGAAGCCGTGAGAAAAGATTTCGATCAAACATCAACTCCAATAGTATTAAAAGTTTGCTCTTATAACGAATTGATAGTAATTGCTTCTGGCATTTCTAAAATGTTTATTATAATATGGACATTAGTATTTAACCTATTTTTCTAAAATAAACATACTATTTTAATATTTATTTATTTAATTGTTAAGTAAAATATCCCTTTTTACTTTTGAGTAATTTCTTCACAGATACTCGTATCTTTCTATACAAAATAAATAAAGACTTCAATGCCGTTTCACAAAATAACATTAATTATTAATATAGAAAACAGCAAAATGGAAAGCACACAGTTGCACTGATTATCAATTTGGGAGGGGAAAAGCAGTGCTTAAAGTCCAAGCGAGAAGCGGTTATTCTTGCCGTTGATTTCATCCATATTTATTTCTGTACAGTCCCCCATTAAAATGACCTCAGTCAAAGTGTTTGATAGGCGTCTTTTAATAATGACTGTAGCATATTCACCTGTGCAAAACTGTTGTTCAGAGAGTTCAAAATAAATTTATTAATACGCTCATGCAGGAAGTATAGCATTTATCCTCACATATCCTGTTGATCAGCTCAATGAAATCACCAATAATTCCTATGGGAAAAACTGTGCGCACCTCATTGTTGGTGACTTCTTGGTGAAGAACTTTTCCAAAAACCACTTTCTGCTTAGTCACAACCACAAGCTTTTTTAAATATTTCACCTTTTTTTTCAACTCCACACACGAACAGAAAATGAAAAATATGTTAAACAAATTTAAAACCGAAAAAAAATCGAAATTGTCAAAAACTCTACAGAAAATCATGCTTCGATTTTGGGGAAGTTCTGCATTGCATTATAGTTAAGTTATAGTTAGGTTATAAAATTTACCTACTAATGTGTTTTTTTCGTAATTGACTACTGAATTGCTTACAGGGTATGTACGTGGACAATCCTGGGATCACGAATTTTACGTAGTTTTGATTCGTAATTTTTAATTCGCCAAAAAATTTAACACGTCTATAATCGTTGTATTATAGAAGTATACAAAATAACAGTATTATAAGAAATAAGAACAATCTGTTGTAATGTATGTATTTATTGGTATTTGCAAGAAAAAAAGGAAATAAACGTAAAATTTGACACACATACAAAATAGTTTATACTTCATGTACAAATATACTTATTTGGTACAGAAGCAAATGCACCTACATATACGTACATAAATTAAAATTATTTTTAATCACTGTTTGAGACCAATATTAAATATTACTGCGACGCCTCAACGCTTGTTGGTTGGATTGTCGACAATAAGTTAAATGCTCTCTGTAGAACATAGCCGTTATCGCCTCATTACAAAAACTATCAATTTATTTTACCAAGCCTTCTGACAAATTGATTTTATGCCTTTCCATTACTGAATTCTTGTGAGCAGCTTGATGTAATTTATCTTTGAGACTTTCTGCCTTATCCACTTCAGGCACCTCGTCGATAGTACTATTAACATCGCTTTCATAGTGAGGCTCATTTTTAAAATGGGAATTTTTAAGAATGATACAAAATTTAAAAAATAAATGGCTATTGAATTCACTGTTTTCTACATTTCCTGGATTTGAATAGACCTATCCCGGCATATTCGGGAGTTAAATAAAGGCCGCGATCCCGGGATTGACATGCCTAGTGTCTACATGTTTACATACTTACATAGATACATACTGTACTCGGTTAATCAAAAGCATGCTAAAAGACGTTTTTATGAGCAGAAAACCATATTATATCGGAACATTTTCTTCAAATATTAGCTCTCTTTGGAAAACTGAAAGGAGTCCAAAAAATTACTCCAGCGAATTTTAGAGCTTTTTTTGGACGTTTCTAGAAGTCTTTTTGGAGTCTTATTTGCGCATTTCTTGTTTATTTTTTTTTATGGTTTATTGAAGTCTATTTGGTGTCATAATCAACACTTTCGTTATATTTGTAAATTTAAAAAATACTTTCTTTTAATTTTTAATTTGTTTAATACCGTTTTCTATTTAGATATAATGAATTATTGTTAAGAAATGTGAAGTGACTATTTTGATGATGTACCTGTCCTGGAGTAAGGCCTTAAAAGCTCCTCATCAAACTCCCGCTTCCATCACACACGTACAAATTTTGGTAAGCTAGTGACTGAAATTTAAAACAAATCCTGTTCCACAATAAGAATGGAAATCTAAATGATAAAATTATTGAACTCTTTTTGCACTTTTCACACAATTTAACAAAAACGGCTCACGGCTCACGGATTGACTTTAAAGTTTTTATGTAAAGATCACTTAACAAGACGCTGTTGCAACACATTTTTTTAATAATTCCGTTGAATGAACGCTAACATTTCAAGAGCCTTTAGAAAAATGTGCAAATAAGACTCCTTTCGAATTTTTTTCGCGTTTGTGAGCTCGTGTTTGATCGACACTGATGTACAGAATTTGCTCGTTGCTATGCGCTATATTTGGGGACTAAATGCTTCATTTGAAAAAAAAAAGAATTACTAAAATCGGTTCGGTACTTGCAGAGCTAAATCGTGACAAACATTTCCCATATATTAATATTGTTTTGTAATAGTATATACATATATGTGCTGTAAGAAAAATTCTCAAGTGTCATTGCACATGTATGTCAAACAAATAGATGCATTTTCGAGTTAAGCTAAATTTTTTTTTTCATTTTCATTTACCGTTTCTTAATTTGTTTTAAATACTTACCAGTATAAGTATATGTAAGTGTATATATATTTTTTACTTTACTAAATTACTACTTTTTAACGCCCATCTATTTGTTCACATACAAATTACGAAAAAAAAAACTTAACAATCGTTGGTATTTGAATGTCTCATTATCATTTTCGTAATTCATACGCAAACACACACCTTTTTCAAAGACAACTAAAATGCAGGAAGGGCAAATAAAAAACTCATGCCAATTCGAAAAAATAAAATAAAAATAGAAAAAAAGTCCACAACTCGCTACAACCAGTTGAAACATTTGACACACGTAGCGGCCACAACCAGCTGGCCAACTTCAATATTCATACTTATGTTTGTATGTATGTATGTACTTACGAGTATTTATTTATGCATTTCAGAGCGCAAACGAGCCACACTCATTTGCCGGCAATGCGCCAGCACATGGCGTGAATTGAATACTCAACCCGTTCAATAAAGTCATAAAATCACCTAACCTGTTCGCCGGTGCCTTTGGGCCACGTTTAAAGCAAATTACTTGAAAGTGAATTGAGTGGCAATACGCGTTGCTCAAGCTTTAGGAAAGCTTAGGTAATGAATTTCTTTAGCTGCTTCTTGCAATTTCTTCAAAGACCACGACGATCAGTTGACGGTTAACATTTGTCCGCGCCATATCGCCGCTGTTGTAACGTAAATAGTGGCAGTCAGTCAAGAGGAAGTAGGGTGAATACATAACTACTTACTTTGTTTAGTTCGAATAAGTTCGTGGTATATTCAATAGCAATCAAACGATTGCTAGAGTACGATAGAAAAGTTGTATTGAATAAAACAGAGTAAGTGTGAAAAAAATGTACCGACGTACTTCGGATTTGGCACTTGCGCTGAGTTTTCTGCTGACAGTTTCCTCTATTGGAACAGGTAAATTGAAAAACTTAAATTAAAAGAAAAAGAAATGAAATTTAAGAAAGAAAGTAAAATAAGAAACAAAAATTGGAGGAATCAAATTAAATTAAATAATATACAAAATAAAAAAGATTTATTAAATAAATATTCTGAAATTAAATCAAAATAAATAAAAAAAACATAATAGAATTTAATTAAAAATAATCATTATTACAACTAAAAAATATTCCAAACTTAATAAAATTTATAATCAACTACCGAAAATGGAAACACAAAAATATCGATTGAACCAAATTTCTCTTTTCTTGTACTTAATAGTTATAAAACCAAGAATTTAAACTATATATAGAAAAAAGCTGTTGATATTCTTGTCATCCTCTTCGCACTCTTTATAGAGATCAAAGTTGAATTTTTTTTAATTGCTTTTTGAACAAAATCAGTTTAAACTTCGCATTCTTCAGTCATGTGATAGCAGTTAAACCAAACCAAATAATTTTTTAATAAAAAATCAAAGGATTGACATGATATTGAACAAACTGATTACACTCTTTATATAATTTTGGTATTATTATTTAGGGCTAGATTTATATTAAAATTACATGTGTAAAGCTAAAACTATTAAAGCAAGCTATATTTGTATGTTAAAAGTTACCGCAAGAACCATTTTACTACCTAAAATGGGAATCGGAAACTTTAGGTTTTCATTCACTTTGCAAGTTAGAAAAGTCCTATACCAAACAAAGTTAACATTTTTCTCTTCAACCACATTTTCTTAGACAAGACTTACGTTTTGTTTGTAACTAAGCCAAGTCTTGTATTTTTTACAGAAACTATATTTGGCTGTAAAAAAGAAATGGAAGTCAAATTTGTTTTTATAAATTTTTTTATTAACTTAACCAACCAATATTAATTTTTGGATGCCTTCATTTACAAAAAAAAAACTATAATTGGCTGGGTCCCTGTAATTTAATGACAATTAAAAAAAAAAAAAGAAATTAAAAAACGCATCAAACCAGTGCAGTATGATGTATGCATTGAACGAGTTCCGCATGCATGGAATGCCATAAATTGTCTGCGCTGCGTATTTTTCTCGTTTATTTTCTCGTTGCTTGACTGCCTTTTTTTCTTTTGCTTGCCGCAGATTGTCGACAACATTTTTTTATACTTTTTAAATACACTAAATATGTGGCGGCTCTGGGGCTACCACCAGCACCTCTGTTACAAATACCCGACTGTAAGCAAGAAGGGGATTTTTTTTTTGCTTTTTTGCATTTTTGCGCACAACGCATAGCTGACTGGTATTTCTTGTTTTTCTTTTAGTTGTTTCTTCATTTGTCGTCACCTTATTATTGCCACTATTGCTTTTTCAGCTATTGCTTACCACTCTTTCATATTTTTTATCTACTTTAATCGCTCATTTTTCTTTCTCTCGATGTAATTAGGTAATACTGGTGTTCATTCGATTTTATTGGCATTTGCTCTTATCAAAGCAAGTTTATTTTTGCTCTCTTCATAGCGTGTAAATATTGAGTGCACACTTCACGCATTTGCATATTGCTTCTCATTTCTTTTTTTTATTGCGCCATTGTGTTCGGCATTTCCTCAAACAAAACCAGCATTATAATAAAAAAAAGGCGGTTTACTAAGCGTGTGTATGTATGTATGTATGTATAAATATGCGCTTCGATGTTTGCACTTGCGGTGCCCGCTGTCCTTGGTAGTAAATATAAAATTGCATAAATTGGTGCAATTAGAGTCTAGCACTTAGAAATCTTGTGCCATTGAAACTAAGTACTACTATTTGCTTCTAAGCTGCCATAGAGCGTTTGCTACATTAAGCAATCATTACAGAATATCAACAATGTCAATGAAAAGACTTGAATGCGACATTTAGAGATTTTGTATGTACAAGTATAAAAACTTTCTTTCTAAACTGCTCATTAGAGAATATCAACAATGTCATTAAAAAGACTTGAATGCGACATTTAGGGATTTTCTATGTACAAGTATAAAAACTTTCTTTCAAATGCAGAGTTTGGAACGTGCCCAGGTGTAATGCCGATCATTATTTTATATTCACACAACTTTCAAAGAAAAACGAGATTACCGAAAACGAGCCATACTAATTTTGCTAAACCTCTCAAAAGCCAATATACGACTTCTATGTAAGAGGATTAATAACGTGACCCTATGCTAAGTAGCCTTGACCGTATCTAACATGTATTGAATCAAAATAATTTTAATTATTCTAATTTTTGTTTGCATGTTTAAGAATATTCATTTGCTTTGCGAGAAATTTGTAAATGTTTAAACTTTATACAAAATTCAGAAAATTTCTATAAATTTGCATTAAGATTATATAACGGCAAGTTGAAATTAAGTGTATTACTTTAACAGGTGATTTGGAATTGCGAAAGATGCTGTGACTTTTCAACCATACTCACTCGAAATGTGCCATTTAAATGAGAATAAGGTAAAATTCAATGGAATAATTAACTTTATAATCGAGGTCCCTTTGAAATTCCTGGAAAAAGAGCATTTTTTTTTTAATTTGGAAAAATGCGAAAGGATGAAAACTTTAGTTTATAAAAATTTCGTTAAAATTTTATCTCAATAAAAAGAATTTGACGTGGAAAGTATATGGAATATCTTTTTCTCTACATACATACATGTCTCGAAACAGATATAAAAAAGCAAGATCAACATATAAACCACTCAAATTAATTTGTGTAAAGCACTGGTAGATGAATTTTGCCAATGTTGTGTAACTATTTCGGCTATTTTACTCTGCATTAAATAAAGCCATAAAAACTATGCATTATTCTAAGGAAAAAATTTAAATAAATTCAATATTTTTTTTAATTTGAAGTTTGGGCCATCATAACAATTCAAATTTAATACAACAAAGTTCAAGGCGAATTCATAGAAAGTGGTATATTCCCATCAGCTGATTGCTGGTTCTATCTACGCCTTAAGCGGTGAAAGTGTCAAAATGGCTTTTTTGTTTACATTTTAAAATTCTATTTACGTTCGTGATGGGAAATTCCATATGTAAGACGAGCAGAACATGAAATTATACAGAAATTAATTTGTTTATTTTTTCTTTAAATCCTCAGCATGTTTACTTTTTGTGTCAATTTTGGGATTTCACCCATTCGTTAATTTTTTTCTTCTAATTTTCTCTGACATTTTCATCGCAAACTTATTTTGACTTATATCTATGTGAAGTATACCACCTTGAATGAATTCGCCTTCACAAATTTCAAATAATGTTTTTAGTGATGCTCTAAATAGTTGTATATTTTGTGACTGCCAGCAAAAAAATGTTCAGTACACGTAATCAAGGATGATTTGCGACCACTAGGTTCCTAAAACTGAATGTGCTCCGAAATTGCATTTTGTCAAAATGTTGTGATGCTATAGTTTTAAAAATGGAGTGAGAATGGTAACGATTAAAAAGGCAACTCTTGCATAGTCGAGTACTTAAGTGTTAAGTATGGAGACTTCAGTTGTAGTAGATCTTACTAAAAAGAATTTAACAGTATGTGGCTTCTATAATGAAAAATAATACGTAAGGAAAAGAATTTTTGATAGAATATGTCAAAAGATATATTGGAGCAGTTAGCAATAAACTGGTACGTAGTTAAATATATTCAACAGATTATTTAACAGGTTAGAGAAATTTTGAGAAAATCTAAATTAATGCTTAAATATCAAAAGGCTTTAAGACAGCAGTTTAATGAAGTCCAGCTATGGCTTTTTTTTTAATATTTCAGGTTTTACGTTATTGATTAAAGATGTATTTATACATTTAAATTGCACTGGATAGCAAGATAGTAGAATAACTTTAAATGGAGTAACTTTGTTCAATTTGTAATAAGTTTACTCACTTTTTGTCAGATTAAGACAACACTTTAATGGCGTTTTCTTTTCTCAAAATAATGTTGCCGAATTTGTTTTTCTTAGCCCTTTCAAGGCGTTGAGTGTGCATTTCTCACTTTATTGAACTCTGACCTATCGAAGTTGCAACAATTACTACATATATAGCCATTTTTTAGGAAGAGAGATAGCTTTAATGCAAAAGTTACAATATGAGAACAAACATTTTTTTTCGAGAAAATAAAACGCCATAATATCTAACTCGCTTGTATGTAGTATGTATTTGTATTTGTAGTTTCTGGCAAACGAATTTCCCCTTTTTTCCACCCAATCTTCTGAGTATGAAAGAGATTGTAAAGATTAATAATTTCTTTGTTACACCCAGAAAAATGCTTGAGTACAAAGTATGCCAGCAACTTGCCAAAATTTGTCTACTTAAGAGGCCGTTATGCAATTGTTGCTACCAACATTTTGAATGTCAAATAGCTTTAGGAAAACAAGTTTTGAACGAAATAAATTTACTCGTTGCAATAAGATTAAAATCAAAACAAGCATTCTAAATATTCACCTAATGCTTGCGTTAATTCGCGAGTGCAAAATTCGAAATAAGAGCCAAAGAAGATATCAAAAATATCTAAAAACGAGACTTTGGTTGCAGATGAGAAAAAAATTTAAACTTAGATTAAACTTGAATGAAATAAAACCGGTAATTGCGCAGAACCGGTTAATTATGCAAAGCGATGGTGTGAAAGAAAGAAACTTAAGCGGCATGAGTTTAATTATAATGGCAAACTTGCCAGAGAGATTAGCTAATGGGAGAAGACTTAGTATGGCGGCTATGGCATTTGATGCTGCGAACGTCAGCGAAATGCAATCGAAATTAAATTTAACATAGCTGAAGCAATGCTATTTTTACTCACTTTCGGCCATGGTCAATAACAAATCGAACATGAAAATATTGCATGAAACAAGTAACAAATCATACAACGTTTTAACTCAAATGCGATTAATCATCGCGCCGTTGAAAAGTAATGTAATTTATTTACATGTATTGACTTGTGGCTTAGTGCATATGTTTACATACACAGTGTGTGTGTTTTTTTTTTTTTTTTTTTTTGATAACTCTCGTGAAGAGAAAACCCTCATGAGTACTGCTATTCCCGTATCGGTATGCACGACTTGCAGTCTCTTGACTACACCTCCGGTACTAAGCTCTCTTCACCACGACCCCTCTCTCCGCAGAACTGCCAAAAAAGGTATTACCTCACGGGGCTGGTTAGCTTACTCGCTCTTTACCTGTGTTGTTGGTTACGTCTTGCCATCTCTGTACGCCTAAGATCTATGTGAATGCGCGAAGTCAATGATGTTTACTCCGTCTAATATTGAGCGAACTTTAGTTAAATACTTGCGATATACCCCATGTTTTTCTCTTTTACTTTATTTGGGTTTATTATTCCGTTACTCCCGGAAAGCCTTTCATAAATTCGTTTGATTTCATGAGCCATAATATCTACTGGAATTAGTTCACCTATAACATAAGATCGTTAGTCTAAAATTGTACAGAATCCACAGACCGCTTGTAAGGCGCTTGGCCGATACACAGTCGTTATCTTTTTCGCGTAACTTTTCACAAGCAGCGCGTCGGCCCAGATTGGGGCCGAATACAGTAGGATGGAGCTAATGACCCTACTGTAGAGGATTCGTTTACTGTATCTCGGTCCTCCATTATTTGGCATAATGCGCGATAAGCTCGACTGCACTCTCGATGCTTTCTTAGAGACGAACTCCAAATGGGACTTGGAATTTAGTCGAGAGTCTATCATCACACCCAAATATATGATAGCAGACTTGGATGTGATTACCTCTGTCCCCACGCGAATATTCAGAAACTCCCCTGCCTTTCTGCTGCTTATTAAAAGTAGTGCCTCGGTCTTGTGGTCGGCCAGCGTTAGGTGCATTGATTGGAGCCATGTTTTGATTTTTAGTACAGCTTCTCCGGCAAATGTTTTGCAACAATTAAAACAGCGATATCGTCTGCAAAGCCAACAACTTTTGTGCGTGGAGGCATTTCCAGGCTTAAAACGCCGTCGTACATAAGGTTCCACAAAAGTGGTCCAAGGACTGATCCCTGTGGGATCCTGCTTTTAGATTATACACCTTTGGCCCGTTATCGCTTCTGTAAAGGATTTTGCGATGCCAAAAATAGCTTCCTATAATTTTGAGGATATATGTAGCTTGGAGTGCCTTTTCTTAATAATGTATTCATGATGCATCGCCAGCTTGCGATATTGAAAGCGTTTTTAACGTCTAATGTTATCATTTGCTTTAGTCGCAACGTCAACAACTGTTTTGATTGCATTTATCGTGGAACGGGATTTTGTGAAACCGAACTGGTTTATCGACAGGAACCCATTTTTTCCGGCGAACGACGTAAGTCTGTTGCATATTATTCTTTCAAGAATTTTCACAAGCGTGTCAAGTAAGCATATCGGATGGTACGACGACGGCTCATCTGGGGTTTGTTGCCTTTAGGTAGCAGCACTAATGTTTACTTCTTTCATTTTTCTGGGAAACAGCTTTCAATAAGGCACGCGTTGAATGCATGCACACATATTCCTGAACGCTTTATGATAGCGGCTTTCAGGGCCATATTTGGTATACCGTCCGGTCCTGGAGCTTTACGATTTCGAATTTTTGTGCATGCATTGAGCAACTCCTCTTCAGATACCCTTGTGATTTCACTTGTTTCATAACGTGGAAATACTGATGGGATGTCTTCAACCCTTTGAGGAAAAAGGGTTGTTATGATATTTCTCAACATTGCCCAGCAATATTTGGTGACTTAACGCTTTTTGTTTTTGATAGCACTACTATATAAGCGTGTGTGTGTATATGTGAGTGTAATACTTCAACTCTCCACTGCTAATATAAATTATCGATCGATAATTTTTCTTCCTTTTGAGCTAATTTCAGATTGTGACAGTCACACAAGATCAGATTAATTAAAACAAAAAAAAGCGGTCAAATTGAGTTTAAATTTGTGTGCGTATATGTGTGTGTGTGTGTGATTTTCCGTGCATGCGTTTGTATGTTTGTATGCAAGCGCAGAAGGCCTAAACCGGCTAAGGAGCTGCGAAAACGGCTGCTGCTATACTATTTATTTATATTTTAATACATACGAGTATATGGAATAGACGTTTAGCCTGATTACCGCACCATCGCATACATTCACTGCCAAAGCTGCCAATGGCAACATCAACTACTCAAACGCTCTCCACTTTGCGTCTTTTTGTACGAATATACTTTTGCTTTTGTTCAAAACTAGTTTGCTTCTTCTCCTCCCGTTTAATCGTTTTTTATATTCCTTGGTTTATTTAAATTTCTAGTCATACAGCTTTCTTTTCTGTGTGCATTTGTTTGTCTTTATTTAATAGCACTGTGGTTTTCTTTCCATTGAATGATGATGTAAAAGAAATTGTTGATAGTTAAAACACTGTTGTGCCTAGTGTGCCTTATATCGACATATAAGTAAAGTATACACATCGTGACCTTATTTTAGAAATGGCCTGTGACACGTTTTAAAACTTCAAAATGTAATCAATTGAAAAACTCATCGAAATGCCGATTTTTATTACACATAATATTACAATCTTATATTTGAAAATATTTTTTAAATTTTGATTATATTGAAAGATGTTCGTTAAGTGTCGATTCGATATAATAATGTGGATGTTATTTAATCAGCTGGTGAATGGTTGTTAATGCAGTTTGTTTTGTAACATGCAAAGCACTGAAATGGTGTTCAATAGAATTTCCTCTGGTTATTGTAACAATTATTTCGCGCAAAATTATATAAAGTTTGACAATATCCCACCAAAGCGAAATGAGTTGTTTTGCAATATTTTATAAAGCATTAAATGTGCATGACAGTCGTCATGTAAAATTGTTAAAAATCAACGATTCTTTTTATAAAATGAAAAAGTTTTCATAACCAAAATTTACAAAAAAAAAACTCAATCATTTTGAGCGAGGTAGAATTATTTCTTATATTGTTAAAAATGCAATCTCCAAGAAATAAAAGCCTTTAATATCTGCAGTGGAAAAACACTGTTAAATGCCCTCTGTATGACATAGCCTTTTTATCGCCTCATTACTAAAACTATTAATTTCTTTTACCAAGCCTTCTGATAAATTATATGCCTTCCGATTATTGGAAAATTGCGAGCAGCTCGTTAAAACTTGATGCAATTTTTCTTTGAGACTTTCAGCCTTATCCACTTCATGCACCTCGTCGTTAGAACTATTAACATCGCTTTTATAGACAGGCTAATTTTCTTTCTGGTGGCCGCTGTGGTCGAGTTGATAGCGGTGCGTGCTTTAACTCGATACGCCGGTGAGTTCGAGGTTCGAATCTCAGTCAGGGCAAACAAAATCTTAATCATAGAAAAAGTTTTTCTGATAGCGGTCACCCCTCGGCAGGCAATGGCAAAACTCCGAGGGTATTTCTGCCTTGAAAAAACTTCTCATTAAATACATCTGCCGTTCGGAGTCGGCACAAAAACTATAGGTCCCTCCATTTGGTGGTAGAATATAAAGACGCACACCACAAATGGTAGGAGAAGCTCGGCCAAACAATGAGCTATATAGTGTAAGCGCCAAAATTATTATTATTATAATTTTCTACTCGAGTGGGATATTCTTCAGCTCATTTATAATGGCATGGGCAAAATAAAGCCTTAAGGGAGTCAACAAGCTGTGTTATTTGTGGATTATGTACTCTTAAAAGGCTTTGTTTTGCCTTTGAAAGGAGAATTTTTAAGAATGATACAAAATTTAAAAAATTAATGCCTACTTAATTTGATGTTTTCTACAATTCCGGGATTGGAATAGACATATCCCGGGAAATTCGAGAGTTAAAAAAGGCCGGGATTAACATGCCTAGTGCATACATATACAAGTCTGGTTGCTTGGGGTATAAATAGAAAACGGTTGAAGAAAATTAAAAACTGTCTATGGCAAAATTACTTGGCGTAAAATTTTCTTTATTTCTCTAAAGTGTTATTTTTATAAGTATTTGATATTAGCAGAGTTATTCAAGACCAAAGTCAACTTTTTTGAAAAAATTCTGATTTTTCGAATCTTTGGAGGCACCACTTCCCCCGAACCTATTTGGAGAAAAGTTTGCCACAATCATTTTCTTGGGAAAAGGAAATGATGTGGGGGGTTCCATCATCCAAAATCACAACAACAAAAAAGCCCATATGCACTAATGGCGGTCTAATGTACATATAAACATGATATGCAAATTCATAGTGGTAATGAAAAAGCAGTATATTAAATAAGAGACTGAAAGTAACTGTTACACAATTACCATTTTATATATATTTTTTCTGTTATGTTACTGAGGGAAAAATTTCGTTAAATATTTTATGGTTAAAGACTGTGCGAAATAGAATAAGTTTTATTTAGGAACTAAAAAAATAGATTACGAATATACCATTAACGAATCGAAATAATAGGAAGTACAACATTTTATATTTTATATTTAATATATAAAGAAAATTAGAATTTACATAATCACAATTAGGCGAAATTAAAAAATGTTTAAAAAAATACTAAGTTTATTTTATGCTTTCGCATAAACTGGCCTTTAACCTATTAAATAAGTTTTATTAAACTACTTTCAGCCAATTAAATATATTGCTGATAATTAGATGATTGTCATCCAAATATTTTCAATATTTCCCCAGTCTCATCAAATGCCATAAGTAAAATTGTGTGATAAGCATATTATGCCAGAGGAAATGATTTAATTTATTTATGAACCGTTGCATAAGCTGAAATACCTGTTTTGGTGTAATTTCTGTTGATTTTGAATGTTAGTTTTTGGTATATATTCTATTATAAACACTTGTAGTACATACCGCTCACCCGGAGAGTCGAAATAGTTAAGGCTATTTTGAAACTTTGCAGCGATATTAAGACACATTCGCTTGATGAATCGTTTAACAACTGCCGATGACTTCAGGGGTAACATTATAAATGTGATACCAAGAATATTTAATATTTGATTGTGAAGTTAAAAAAAGCACGTATATTTTCGTAAGTATAAAAGTCATTTGATAAAAATCAGAAAAATGCAGCTATGTTTTTTATTTAAACCCGTTTTATTCATGAGTTATAGGAGCTTGATTGACATTTTATTCAACGGCGTTGCATGCAACATAAAATTCGCCCGAAAATTATGCCAATGAATTTATTCTGCTGTATTTATTATACCATACATTTATCTCAACTTTACTTCTGTATATTCGATGCGTACTTAATAGCAAACGTATAACGCTTGTCTGCCTTTCGTAATTGACTCCCTTTAATTTGCCACTTTGTGTGGTATATTGATTATGCTTGCACCAGAAAAGTTAAGACTTACAGCACAACAGTGAGTTATTTGGAAACTTTATGGTTGCATGTTATCGAGTGGAAATATATAAAAAATGTACCATGGCATAATCAATTGTCGATCTGTACCTGCAGAATGTTTGCTCATTAGGGCAAGTCGGTCCACTAACACATCCACGATCTACATTGAAAGCTATGTTCTGAAAATAGTTAAAGCCAAATTTTGAAATATTCAATATGAGAAAAAACTTGAATAAAATAAGATTTCGTTTGTGCGGTAATAATTTTTGCGGCGTTAAAATCCTTTAAGTGTATATCATGTGAGACCCAGCCTAATGCACATACAAATGTATGTATGTATGTAAACAAATTTGTTCTGCCTTTTACTGTAATAACGACTGACCATTTACACTATTAAAAAAAGAACTATTGAGAAAAGGCAGCAAGCGGTAACAATAAAATCCTTTTCAGTCTTGGTGAGATAAAACTTACTTTTGTCTCTATAAAAAAATAGTGCTACCAAACACATTTTTATATACATTTTCGAGCTCCTTGCTTATAGGAGCACAGCTTATTCCCATCACAAATGCTTGGAGGCATGCAGCGCATACGTCCCGTTGGGTTCTGCAAATTACAATTTAATTGGAAAACTGTCATACAAGTATTACTTGTTGGGAATTTTTCAATTTTTTAACAATTTAAAATGTATGAAAGACTTTTATATGCGTTATTTTTCCTTTAGTTCATTTCAAAAATTTTTCCATCCACATACAATTTATGCTCTCACAAAAACAATACAAACACAAGGTACAAGCTTTGTAGAAATTAAAATTGAAAAAAAAAAACACCACGCCTTTTCAGGAGAATAGAAGTGTATGAACAAAGTTTAAAAAGTCGTCGTGCAGTTTTGTAGTCAATTCAATATGTAAAAGTATAATATTATGCAGGTTTCGAGTGGCAATGATTTTTGACAATTTTTTTTATAACGCTCTTCGACAATTTCTTTCAAAAAACACATGTTCGAAACTTTCTTACCCAGAAGAAATTGTGGAAGAATTTCATTAAGAAAAATTCTAAAAAATCAACGATATTCGTTAACCGATTAAAACCTTCCCATTATCGTACGAAAACTGAATGAAAAAATTTGATTGTAAAGTAAATTTTTTTTAAATTTTGTTGTGTTGTTATAATTTTTGGTTTGAGCATAAACTGTATTTGAACTGAAAAATATTGGAAGTTAAATAAAAGAAAACTATCACGGAATATAAAAGCGAAAAATACTGCTCTAATTTAAGTGAAAAGGAGTGCATGTAGTTCAAAGATACGTACATGTCTTCTCAGTACACATTGAAAATTAAGTTTTTTTGCCTTTAATACAACACAACACGCTTTCTCTGGTCTTTCCTCTGCCACCACCAGCGAGTACAACGTCGAAAACCTCCGAAAACGATGAGCTCCTCGTTCCATCGTATGCGGTATTTGCCGTTGCAAAGTCAAAAAGGTTCATAAATATTTCTCTCGAACACTCCAAGAGCCTTCTCATCTGATAAAGGGGTATAATGAGAGAATTGCAGAGTGTCGTTTTTTTCCGTCGAGATGATTTTACTGCTCAATTGCCTACTCAGTCCGAAGTAGCACTTATTGGCAAGACAGATCCTCCATTGGATTTCAAGCCAGAAGTTGTTATTGGTGTTATGCTGGAGCCTAGGCACACAAAGTTCTCTCTCTTTTTATAATATTTTTTTTTTCAAAATTTTAACTAACAAAGTTTTGCATGCCACCGAACTTTCAATAAAAAAAAAAAATACGTACAAAAAACACTGATCATAACATTAACCAGCCTTAAATCTAACTCTTAATTAGCAAAGCTATATTTAATCATTTATTTATATTCCTGCACCCAAAATTTTTACTGCGGTCATTCTGCTTATTTACATACAAAAACAAAACTCACATTAACTGAATTTATTTCAATTTTTCCAAAATCCTCTTCCTTTTTTCGCCATTGCCACACAATCTCTTTGTTTCATGCTGCCCGTCCACTTTCATTCTTTCGATGCGTTCGCCATGTGTCGTGTGCAAATATCCTCCTGCCATTACTTAAAATTTACATTTGTAAAGTTTTCTGCTTGCACTGCATGCAAGTACAACAACAACAAAAAAAAACGCTGGAGTCAATTGTCAACCAATGTTTCTCAAAAATCGAAGACATCACCAATGCCAAGTGGTGCAACCATTGTTATTTTATTTTTGTTGTTGCATTTTAAAGAAGAATCGCAATGCGATAAGCCACTTAAATTTTCAACTTTACTCACGTGATTATTTAAATATCGGTTCGCGTTGATTCTTATTGGTTGTTGTCGGTATTGAATTGACCATTTCGCACCAATTTTCGTACTGTTTTCATTATTCTACCGCAGCAATTTACTCCGTTTGCGCATTACTTTTGCTGTTGTTGTGTTAGGTGTTGTTGTTGTTGTTGTTGTCAACTTCATACATTGACTGTTTATTTACGCAATCGCGTCTGCTTTTGAAATATGTACGAGTAGGTATTGCGAGAATTTCAAGCACTCCCTTCGTTTGGCGCCATTATCGCATGACTTCTCTTTCTACGCAATTCCTTTGTAAATTTTTATGTATAGGCATGTGTTTGTAAAGGGATATTTAAACCTTGTGTACGTGTGTGTGTGTGTGTGTAGAATGTGTGTATGTAAAATGGGATTGTGTCATACATGGAGCAGTGCATTTAAGAAATTATTGATATGAGTTATGGCCATATCTTGGAGCGGCCGGTACTGGCGTAAATGAGCGCGCATTAATTAATTAATGCCCAGTTGTAATTTACAAAATTGATTGTAAGGGGATCGCAAACTGACCGCTTGGCAGGCGCCGATACGTGCAAAATTCAAAAGACAGCCATTCATTTTGCATACACACATACATAAGTATATGCGCATACTCCGATATACTCGTATGCAGTGCAGCGCATGCACTTTAAAGGAAAATGGCTGTGCGTTTGCATACAAAAATATTTACATACTCGTGAATATTTCTTGACTACTGGTGCAGTATTTTAATTTGCTTTTAAGTTAAATTAATGTTTCATAAGTATCGCATGGAGGTTTCGAAAGTTTGTATAAAAACTTATCTTGCATGTAGTACATATATTTTATGAAGTAATTTTTTACATCAATACTCGTATGTGCATTTAAACACTTATGTTATAAACTCACATGCTTATTATTTTAAATAAATTATTGATTAAAATTGGCTTTTTATATTGATGTTTATATTCTCAATCTGAACAGTATTCATATTCATACAGACATACATTTTTTACATAATGTTTTGACATTTGGAAATTCTATAAAATAATTGCATATAAATTCGTTTTAAAACAAAACAGTATTAAAATCGTGTAGGAATTTTAGAGACGCATATATATGAATAATAATTTAATACGAAAGCTTACTTGTAAATGCCTCAGAATTCATTTTCCCAACATCCAACTACTATTACGCTTTCAAACTTTGTTCATGATAAAATCAAAAGTCTGGCGTTTGCACTTAACGAAATTATCCCTTTTACTCTTCTCACTGTAGACTGAAAAATCACTTGCATAAGTTGGGGATCTGGTCGGGCGATCTCTGCCGCTTCTGTGACAAGGCAAAAGAGACGCCACACCACCTGCTCATGGAGTGTTACTGGCTCACCAGGGGCTGGCTGAAGTATTTTAATAAGCTTTCGAGGGCACAATAGGCCAATTGGTCACAGTCCATACCTTCTTCGATCGATCAATCAACAAAAGAAATTCCAATTGGATAAGCTTTTACTTCGATAGAAAAGTTTAACATTCTTTTTGCTACAATGGAAATAGTTTGAAACAAGCTTGCTGAGAAATGTAATTATTTTTGTAAATAATTAATTTACTATTATTACTCGTAACACAATTTTCATTTATTTTTAATTTTTTAAAAGTGGTTAATCTGCATTTTTAGTTTTTCATCGATTTGTTCGATTTTTTATTTTAATTTTTGATATGGGGATAGCAGCCGTACTTTCAACCAATTTGAAACTTTAGCAGTATGCAGAAAAACATATCTGTAATATCTACTATTTTTGGTATTTAAATGCGTTCAGCTTTTAATTTGATACCCAGCTTTTAATTTGATACCAAGGCACCGCAACCCTTTCTTTTCATATCGGTATTACTTAACAACTAACACTCGCATTTACTTAACCTTTTTTATTAAATGATAAATGCCTATTTAGGAAAAGATCAGGCCAAAACTATTTATTAAAAGATTTAAATTTTAAATTTTCACTTTAGTCTTAAAAAGCTGGGAAAGTGCTATATCTTAATTAACTTATACCTTTTATTCACTAATAGGTAGCAACCCTAGATAGTTTCTATTAGCTTCTATTCGATTCTTTTGCTGCTTACTTCTTCCCAGCTGAGGCATTCCACAAAATTTGTTTGGTCAGAAACTAATTTTGTGAATTTCGGATATGTTGTAGAGGATCTTCTAAAACATAATTTTTTTTCTAGTTATGCAACTTCAATAATGTAAGTTGTATTGGCGTATGCCATTGTTTATCACTTCATAGCTCGCATGATAGTAGTTTTTTTCATAAAGTCAGTAAAATTTTTCATAACTTGAAAAATCATGTTTGCACGATTTTATAAGAAATTTGCCAATTTTTCAAATGTTGCCTCCTCATAAGGACTGAGATATTAATTTGCTCGTGAATCAAATCAAGCGTTTCGCTGAGCACATGCTTGTATTAAGCAAGCCACTATTCGCGGCTAGTTACAACTTAACGCTGCATTTTCTTTTGCTAATAGTGAATTCGATTTGTGTTGGTATTAGCGTGTTCGATTATTCGACTTTTTTGTAAAACCGGTTTTCGAATTATTCGAAAAATGGCAATTTGAAAAAAGCCGGCCCTTAATTTTTAAATCAAGAAAAAACTGAGTAAACTGGTTCTTGTTCCCAGTAAAAAAAAGCTACATAAATATTCATACATGTTACTATTTAAATGCTATTAATTCTATGAATGAAATCTTTGGAATATTAAATTTAGTCACAATTTTAGATCATTTGGCATAATAAAGTCTCTCAATTATGACCAGGTAATAAGCAGGTCAATGCAATGAAAAATAAAAAAGTAAAAGCGAGAAGAGGCAATAATCTGCAACTCATGCATACAGCCGTGCTTCCAGTTTCACATTTCAGTTCCACAATGTCATTTTAAAAATTTCCTGTGGAAGTGAATTAGTGTGCGCCCAATTTCACACATATCGGTTATCGTTGTGGCAATTCACAAACACCTGTTGCTGAAATTTCCCTTTCGGATTCTGCTAAGTATGCTTTTTTGAGGAGTCATCAGCAAAGCACTTAAAAATACGCATATTTCAATGAATAACTAATACAGAAATGAGATAAATAGCTTCTACAAACGTCGAAGAATATTTAAAAAATTATTTCAATCAAAAATAATTAAACATTCACACACTATTTGTCATTTAAATACTTTTCATTTAACATACAACCAATCATTCGGGTTCAATTCACAAAAAATTATGTGAATGTGAAATTGGGAGCACCAAACATGTGATTTCAAACCGAATCCACAGGGAAATTTGTAAATGTGAAACTAGTAGCACGGCTGATAGTCTAAAATTTTAAAACTTGAGATTATACCAAATTGCTTAATTTCTCATTAAACAAATTGAGCGAGCTGGAAGGACTTGTTGTCAAAAAGGCGTTGAAAAATTGTTCAAGGTTTCCCGTCTTCTTATGATATTTGCCTAAATATAAGCCGAATGTAGGAGTTTGTTAATGTATGCAAATCTGTGAGGTGAATATGAAACTTACTGGAAACTGAACAGTAGAAAAAATTTATGTACTTGAAACGAATGAACATTTTTTAAAACATATGTAGTCGAGCGGCGATCGGAGACGCATATCATTAAATTGATTTTATACTTTTATAATAAAAGAAAAACGTATCCTTTTTTAAATAAAGGACACTATATTTTATAAAATACTCTGAAATATATTTGCTGCGTTCTTTCTACAAATTATTTAAATTTCGAATAAGTCGTATCAAATTGATAAGCAATCTGTGGTTGCCGTTTTAATAAAAATATATCGGATTTAAAATTAGTCGATGTGTTGCCATAATTCGTACAAAGGCTATATATTCACAACTACAAAAAAACCGGGTTTGGAGATTTAAAAAACCGATGTATTCGATATTCGAAAAATCCAGATTTCAAAACATCCGTACAATAATTAATGAAAAACCATATGTATTTATGTATTTAACATGAAGTAGTACAGAGAAAACAGCATTATAAAAAACAATACAATCCTCGTGTTTTCAAGTAAATTTTTGAAATATAATTTTTGAGATATAAATTTGTTTCAATATTTTATTTCATAAGAATAAAATTACATAAACATTTTATAAAATAAATATTAAATATATTCATTTTAAGAGACAATGCTTTAGGAAAATATGTATGGGCATATGTATAACTCAGGCACATGAACATATGTATGAATGCACTTTCCATCTCTAAAAATTTATATATTTTTTCAAAAGCTTCATATGAATTGCTAAAGGAAATATTTAAACCAAAGCCGAAAACGACTATAGAGCCCTAAAACATACAAACGTATATACTCGTACATACATTTGCGCTACTAAACTATCAAGTAGACTCAATGAAAGACCACTTTTAATTTTAATAAACATTTTGTATTATTATAACGATTTACTTTCATTTGCTATTCATTTAAACCAAATCAATATTTAGTTTACTTAATCAATAATTCATGGAATTGTTGATGAAAGCAATTGGAGGATTCGTTGTTGGAGATTGCAATTTCCCAAACAGATGTAATTATTTAAAACATTAAGTTGAATAAACGCCAAAGTATAATTAGCATAAAATTATTATGCAAACAAATTCACATAGCAAAGTGGCCGCCCATCCGGCCGACGAAAATCCGAAAACTCGAAAACAATTTAACATTATTAAAATTACAAAATATTTTAAGTACATAGGTGGCAGCGGAAAGCATATTAAAAATTCAAATATATTTCCCAAACGGCTTAACTTATTAAATAGATGACATTTTATAGTGTACGTCTGTATGTATAAATGTTTGATCAATGCGAAATTGCAAACAATTACGTGTGTATGTATGTATCTAGTTGTGTGTGTACTAGCGGTGTCAGTTAATATTGAATATTATTTGCGAGTGAAAGTGGGGTTAGCAAACAAAAGTTGACCTCGACGCTCAACGTAGTGGCGCAAAGTGCCAGTGAGGTTGGAATATTGCACTAATGCACAAAAAGCGAAATGCTGGCATCGAAAGTTGATTCAAACAGGAAAATTAAATGCTTGAACATTTTTATTATTTTACTAATCAATGTAAGCGTATGCCCATGGCAGGCTTTTTTTATATCCGCAAACCGCCGAAACGTTGACCTACATAGATTTATAATACTACCAGCTCTTAGCTTAATAAATTCTTCAATTGTGAAAGAAAAAGAATTCGAAAAACACCTCACCAATTAAGAGGAACTTAAATTAGTTCACAAAATTGTTTTTGTTCGGCATTTGGTTACTTCAAAACCTTAACTTTTCCTTGTATAATTAACGAAAATTGCACAAATTGGTTTTGAAAAAAAAAGCGCACACGCGTTAGCATGAAATGTGCAATGAAAAATTGTTTTCCCCGGCCGGCGACGAAAGCGTGAGAAATAGTAAATGCGACTGGTTGGTCAACATTTGTTGCGCTTCCAGGCATTTGCGCGCAAAAAGTTCAACAAACAACCGAACTGGCCAAGGCTACGCAGCTACAAAGGAATTCGCAAAAATAGCATAAACAGCAGCTCGGCAACAATAAAATAAAAGCAGCAAAAGCTTCTGCGTAAATGTGTGTAGTTACATAGTGTTTGTAAAGTTGCGAGTATATGTTAGTGAATACATACTCGTATTTACGTACATATGTAAATATATTTGTATCAGCCATGTGTATAATTTTATGTCTCTCAGAAAGCATCAAATGTACTTCCAAATTCGTAGAATGACTTCAAAAGAGTCAATTGTATTTGAGAAACCGTAAAATCTATTTGGAAATAGTCAATTGTGCTTAAGAAAACGATAAATGAACTTCAGAATAGTCAGTTGTGTCTCAGAAACCGTAAAAAAAGTCAATTGCATTTTAACAACTGTAGCATTTAGTTCGGGAACTGTAAACTGTACTTCGTGAACTGTGAAATGTTCCTTAGAATAGTCATAAAATAGCCGTAAAACGTTCTTCAGAAGTCATCGGTGTTGTGATTAGTTGCCCCTCTTCACCAAAAAATGCATTTTGTACTCCGTAGAAATCTCGTTAGGTCTCCCTAATTCCTTTTTATTAGAGCTATTCGAGCTCGATAAAAGCTACAGAGTGCTTGGCTCTCCATCTAACAAAATAGTGACGGTCAGCGTTAGAGAAAGTGTTGTATGGCATTAATATCTTCCACTCTCCGACAGCTTATACAATATACATTTTAAGGCACCCCCAGTCCGCAGGTTTGTTCGCCTTTTAAAAAGTTTCGCGTTTAAACTGCTTTAGTCACATTAATGTCATGGCTTCTCATATTGATAAGAGATATGGTTCATTTTTCGTTGATTTATGGCCATAGTACCTTGGCGGGTTGGCAAAGAGGACTCCCCTGCCACCAATCATACTATTAATCAAAAGGCTAAATTTTTGCAAAGGAATGGCAAGATTGACACTATTATCAATGTCTGTAAGGATCGTTTCCGATCTAACGCGTTCATCACTTTTACAGATACGCCTGATGTGGCCTTGCAAAAATTTTGGGTTCTATATCTCAGTTCTCTGCTGGTAAGTAAAGCCAGTTCCGTTCCAGCGGGCCTTAGGAGACTAACGAAAGCCATTTAAGGTATTCAAAGTAAAGCAAGATTTTAGCACGGAGCATAGAGGGATGTCAGCTGGAATTATATACACAGAGAGGACACGGTTTGTGTTTCAAACATCGTGCGCTCGTCGGGATTTTGTTTGTACGATATTAAATAAGGTGCCTTGATATGCATCCATTTTACACCAGTACAAATACAGTCATGAAACTCATGTAATATAAAGAACAACTACTTACTTAGGAAATGTACATCTAACAAAGAGCTGGGCGCTTAACTAGTTTACTGTGTATTTTCACTCACACAGATTCGGCATTCAAACGTACACATGCACATATGGATACTTCCTTGGTTCGAGTAGTATGAAGACGATATTCGTACAAATGAAAAGAGAGCACATGCTTTAGCAAAGTTTTCATAGTTTTCGAAAAAATTTCTAACTGCATATAAACTTTTCGTAAGCCGCGGGTAAGAATTGTGTGATCAATAAAGAAAATTTAAAGTTTTTCGTTGAATTTTGCTTTACTTTATTTTACTTTATACAAAAAAAAACCATAGCACCAATCAATTTTTTCTTTTTTTTTTTTAATAAAAGCTATTTTTCTCGATGAATTTCGCAAAATTTTTGCTATAAACTTTTAAATTTTCTTCCTTTCGTATATTTCTATAGCACAAAAAGAAGACTACCAATGTCCCTCACAAATTGGAAATGGCAATTACGCTGATCCAGCAACTTGCCGGCGATTCTATCAGGTAAGTTTTCTGAGCTTTTTTTTGTTAGATAGTCATAAAATGAAAAACAGAACTACGAAAATATTTAAAAATACTACTTACTTGTGTTTATTGAACTGATTGAGGTTTTAGGAGTATATGTATGTATGTTAATAGGAGAGTTGGCTTGGCAAAATCCTTTTAAAAAAATACTCAGAAGTACATGAAGAAAGTTCATAAAAATTTGAGAAGTTTATTTCGCCTCATTAATTAGTTGTTCAAATTCCATAAGCCATACGTTACAAACCACTGACTGAAGAGTAAATAAAAATTTGTAATTTATACTTTCCGAAATCAAAATATTTGAAATTCCCGCATCCACTGGTAAATAGTAGAAGCGTTAATGTGTATTAAATAAATTTTGATCAGGGTGGAAAATTCAGTTTCTTTAAGTTTAAAAAGACGCTGAGGTGTCAGACGTTGTTCAACGTGTGTAGTTTTATAGCTCAGGGGATTTTTTTATATAGTAAAGTATGATTAATTTGTAAAATTTTCACACGAGCGAGATATGCGTCAAACTTAATATTAAAAAGGCAAGTGTAATGTTATGTTTTTGAAATATATTTAAAGCAGATGTTCTCTTAATTTCTAAATTTTAAATTTTATTTAGCCAAGTTATGCTTTTTATTTTTATTTTTTACTCTTTCAGTGCTATAAATTAATATCTACAACAAACAATAATGAGTTAGCATAAAATATTTCTCACCAACGTTTGGAAAGTAATCATAAACAATATTAAATTGTTCAGCCGAAGTAAATAGTTATTGAAACATTTTGTGCGTTAAAAAAGACTAATAGATCTATCAGCTTCTGTTGTTATCCAGCAATTCATTGAGAAATATTTTTTTTTTTATTAAGTCCATTTCAATTACTTTGCTGCTAATTACATACTGGCATACATCCTTTTTTATAACTTTCATGGAAATGGTAAATTAACTTTGGTCCGATTTTTGTAAGTACCAGAACGAGGACAGTTAGACCCATCAAAAAGTATACCGATTTGGTCAGAGTGACGGGCTGAATCGATTTAGCCATGTCCGGCTGTCTGTGTGTCTGTCCGTCTGTCTGTCTGTTTGAACACAAACTGGTCCCTCAGTGTTTGAGCTATTTTAATGAAACTTGGCAGTCAGATGTCGTTTTACTCTTTATTAGACATTTGTCGGAACCGGCCAGATCGGACGACTATAACGTATATAGGAGCCGATTGTACAGATATCATATTTTGCTTCATAACTTCTTCATTTAAAAAGCTAGAAGTCTGAAATTTTGCAAGATGGTCCGCTATACTAAGTTCTATAGGACCAGTGAAAATCTTATGGATCAAAGATACATAACACATAGCTCCATATAACTGATTGTTCAGATATTTTATTTAGCACGAAACACCCTCCATTTAAGCAGCTAAAGTCTTGAAATTTTGCACAAAGAATAGGTATGAGAACTACTGTAGTAGTAAAATCATTAAAATCGGATAAATATAACATATAGCTGCCATACAACCGATTGTTCAGATATTGCATTTTCGGCCAAAACAACTTCATTTCATCAGCTAAAGTCTTGCAATTTTGCAAAACTAATAGCTATTAGGACAACTATTTTAGCTGTGAAAATCATTAAAATCGGATAAATATAACATATAGCTGTCATACAGCCGATTGTTCAGATATTGGAATTAGTACGAAAACCATTAAAGCAGTCGAAATATTAATATCGAATAATCATAACATTTGGCTCCCATACAATTCGCGCATTCATGAAAGCCGGGATAGCCGAAGCCAGCCTTTCTCACTTGTTTTTGCTTCACAACATTATTTTATTTATTATTATTGTTATTATTTCTGTTTTAACAGTCTTTATCGTTTTTACCATCTACCTGCAATAGAGAAGATGCAACAATCATTCCAATATTGCATTGCATTGTAAAATAAATTCACAACAGAACTTGAATACAAATTTTATTTTATTTTATTTTAAGTGCGTCGATGGTTACCCATACCTCAATCGTTGCCCATCCGGACTATTCTTTGATGATCTTCAAAAGTTCTGCACCTTTAAGGAGGAAGCGAAATGTGGGCCACTTCCTACCAGTAAGTAAAAGTCAAATAAAATAAACAATGAAAAGCAAGCTAAAAATTTGTTACAGAAAATATTTTCCAAAATACATACATACATACATACATATAATACTATATTTTACATTGTGCACACATAAATCATCATAAATAATAAATTACGGTAAATGTTTATAAAATAACAAAATCGAATCATGCTAGTTTAAGCACTCACGATTTTGTCTAAAGCAAGAACATGCATACTATGTACATAGTTTATTAACCAACACACATACATACATATGTATGTATGTATGTTATTTGCATATGCACTTATGAGGTATACAAATAAAAAAAAGGGACAGAGAGTAAGAAATTGAAGGAAGTGTAAAAACAGCAGTAAAATATACAATAAATCATAATTGAGGCGGCCAAGGTACTCGGCGCGCGTGTGTGTGTGTGTGTGTGTGTGTCTGTGCTTAAATGACAAAAGAGCCCTACTACATACATATGCATATGCAGCAGCTGCTGCTCTTTTAATATTTACCATGTTTGCAAATAGTATATACCTCCTTTTATCACTCTGCCGTTGCATTAGAAAGCTTCGACAACGTCTTCCAAGTCGAAATATAATTTATTATGCATTTAATATGAAATTGGAAATTGGCCTCAGAGCAAATGGAAATTCGATTAGAACTGCAGCAGCTAAGACAAACACGCCTTTAAAATAGCAACAAACACCAACGTATGCACCCACACATATACATACATATGTATGCATGTGTATAAGAAGATTTTCTGTAATATCTATGTTATGTAGGTATATGACGAATTACTTATGAAAGAGAGTACTTGTATGTGTTAGAAAGACAAATTGGCAAGAAGTAGGTAAAGCCAACACAAGCAAACATGCATACAACTGCATGTACTAGTATACACACACACACATAAGCAAATGCTTCAAGTAGAATAGACCAGGACGTATACGTAACCCCATTCAAATGGTAGGCCGCCAAAATGCTGATGTCGCTACTAGCGTACACACACACGTGCATGAATACACGCAAATGCACATGTGCGCCACTTACTGAGTTGCACAGCAAGTAGCTGAAATTTCTGGCATTTAGTAGAGGATAACGTTGCAAGGGTTAAGTTAAACAATCACAGTGGGCCAGTGTGTTTCGAATGTGTAGAACGTCCGGATGCTGGTGTATGAGGTGAGTTGTATAGGCCACAAGGGCATTTAAAGGGTTGACGATGAGAGCACACTTTGGAGTAAATGTCGCATAATTCATTTAAAGCCAAAGCCACACCAAAACACACACAGCTGAGATGATTTTATTGCCGATAGACATACCACAGTACATACGAGCACATAACTAGTTAGGTAACGTACAAGTCTCTATAGTTGCGCATACAAACAAACACGCATTCAAACATGTACATGTATAAACATACATACGAACATGTATAAGCGGGGGGCGGGGTGCGGGGGTATACAAATGTACTTATGCGTCAGTTTGTTACACCCTTGAACAATGCGCTTCATATCCATTTACAAGTAAGTGTACGAGTACATGCTTACGAGCATCAACTGAAATTGCTATCCTGGATTTAGCTAAAATCTTGTGTAGCTCAGCAAAGTCTGAAATAAAAATTTCATCTACGAACATTGCAATTGAGTCATGGAAAATGGAAAATGACAAGGAAGCTAGTGGCAAGTCGTTTAGAGGCGCAACCATGGCGAAGGTACACACATACGACTACGAGTATATTGGTATAAAATCATACAGTTATATTCGTACACCAAAGCCAAAATGTCAACTAAATGAGATGTCCAAATAAAACAGCATAGAAATAAGAGGAATAGTATAAGTACATATATACATATATACATATATTAGATTTCTTTTGAGTGTCTTTGCCACTTGATTGCTAAAAGAAAAAGTCATCAAAGCGTGTAGCTGAAATTTTTACTGCAACGGGCATTGGACAATTTACACGTGCACTTTATTATGATTATTGCGCTTACTAGTACAACACTTTCTTGCCATGTCAGACGAATTTTCAGGAACGAGTTGTGTTAAAAAAAAATCAAATAGCTGGCTGGCATATGCAAAAATCAAATATAGAACTTAAATTAAAAAAAAAAAGTATCAAGCATAGGAAGCCAAATAAAAAGCTGGCGTTGGTTGGAATAGTAATAAAATGAAGTAATTAAAACAAAGTTGATATTTTAAGTTTTGTTGTGAACAGAGTTTTAAGGACGTAAATGGTATACGGTATGGCTATACCGTTTTTATCTAGTTATTTTGCTAGACATTTTAGGGTTTGCCCGCAAAAGGAAAGTGAAAAGGATCTAAGCCGCTGAAAGTAGATTATAAAAAGCTCATTGAAGTTAAAAACAAAAACTCATATGTTTGCACAATTTCGTATGCACATGAAGTTTTTGTTTATTTGTTTTTAAAAAATTTTAATATTGCTTAATTACGCCCTCGTCCAGTGTTTTCTTCGTATATGTATTTGGCCAACGTCATCTGTAGTTCAATAATGAAAATTAATCACTAGAAAGTTTAAGGGGTGTTCACACCGATTTCATTACTTTGACAAACGTGCATTTGATTTGCATACAACTAAAGTATTTATTTTATTGTTTGGATATTGTTATTTAATTTTTTTTTTATCTTTAATGCCAACTGCATTTTGAGAAAATTATTGAGCAAAAACCAAAAATAAAATCTACAAATATAAGAGTAAACTTTTTTTCTTTTTTTAGTTTAAGAACGTACTGTGCTAAAAACTCGACTCTTTATTTTAAAAAACTTTTTGATACTGAAAGAGAAAACGCCTCTAAATATTGGCGAAAACAAATGAAATTTTTAGTACTTAGAATCGCTTAAAGTTTCTTGAAAATATACAACAAAAAGCAATAACAAACTAAATGTATAAAAAGGATGAGCCAGCCTTATACAAACAAATTTCAGCAAATGGAAATTGTACAAACAACAACTACATAGGAAAAATAACAATACGCATGATCATGTAGAAAGAAGTCTAAAGGGGAAATGTGGTAATTTCCGAAATAAGACTTTAATTTCCACACCTTTGAGTATTGGTATTTGTTCTTTATAATTTTTCCCATAAACTAATCGGCCTTAAAGATCTTAAATAATTAAAATAAATTGTTATATGGCCAAACAATAAAAAAGATTATATTCTCTAATTCTGTTTTCATTTACAATTTTAAATTAAAACAAAAATTTGTATTTTTTGTAAAGTCATTAAATAGAGAAATGGGGTTATTTAAAATTTTAAAGTTATTACTTCAAATGTTTTTTTCGCACAACTATCAAATTTTACTAAAACGATCGAGCAGATTTTTTTGTGAATTGTTCTAAATTTTATATAGTATCTCAAGCTAAATTGTCTGGAAAATATTTATTTGTATAAACTCTTGCTATAACACGAAAGTGAACTATAAGGAAGCTTTTAAGAAGAGGAAAAAATTACATAATCGCGTTAGACTCACAAGAATAAGATTTTTCAAAAAATCTTTTTAATGCAATTATGGCAAAATCAAACAAAAAATCCCTTAATTCCTCATCTGGATTTCTACTAGTGAGCGCCATCTTTTAATAACTTCCAAAAAAAAATATCTCCGTCTCATGGAAATTCAAAAATGTCCTCATGGATTTATACTGGTAATTTAATTAATAGCACAATAATAACAATGAACCGAACTCAAGTCATGCAGATGTGCACATGCATATGTACGTATATATATTTTGACAAATTCCGTTTTTTCGGTCACCTCTAAAGTATAAGTAAGAGATTTACTAATAATAAATTTATTTAAAAAAAAACTTTATAAACAATTGTATATTCATCAATTTTAGTGCGTATTTGAAGCAAATAAAAAACTTATCCAAAGGAAGTGTATGAACCCAAAAAATTTGCTAAAAATCTACGCACATCAACAAGGCAACAAACACAAACGATTTTTGTATAAAATTTACTATGCAATATGCACTAATTCCAACAAAATAGCTAATTTACTTATGCTAACGAAGGCAAGGCTGCTTTTCTTTCTACTTTCCACATCTGCTACCCTATTTGCCAATCCAACTTTCCAAAAAATGTGCAAAATTTACGAAATTATGCAAAAACTCTAGACTAACTAGCCCCCTCAGTGTCATGCCGAAAATTTGCTTGAAAGTTGGTAAACTGTTTTGCAATTTCGCAATTCAATGAACACGCTGCGTACGCATCAAATTTTCAAAGAGACGAAAAAGAAAATTTGTTGTCTTCGATCTAATACTCGTGCAACCGCTGCAAACTTTCATTTTACACCAAAAACTAAATACGTGAGCTCATGCAAATTTACTTTCACGCTCATATGGCTTGGTTGTTGTAGGGAATTCATGACAACACCATTTGATTAAACATTTGCATTTGTTGAAGAACAAGACAAATTTGTAGAAAACAAAATTTTATTAACTATTTTTATAGAACGCAAATTATATTATCAAGTAAAAATAATTTCGAGTGCAAGACAATTGATCAAACCGATTTAACCGAAATTTTTTGTTGAGTTTTGATAGCATGCTACGTTTAGTCCCCTCAAAAGATTTGTAATGCAGCAACACATTTTTATTAAGGTTAATTATAGCATGTTTACATTTACCCAAGCTTTATTTTTATTTTTTCAAAATCCGGGGGTAAAAGTAAACAATTTTCTCCAGTGAGTTTTTCCTGCCACTTATCCTATTATAAATAACAGATACAGGTACTCCATAAGCCTCCTGGGTTGCCCTGAAGGTCATGTTTTTATTTTTCACATCATTGACTGCCTTGGCAACGTCATCTAATGAGTATGACGGCAGTGGTTTTTTTAGAATATAATTTCGAAGCATTTCAGCAGCTGAAAATTTACACAGAATAATCTTAAAAATTATCCGTTTTTGATACAGAATATATGTTTACATTTACCACCCAAGCACTGTTTACATTTCCCCATAACAAGATTTGTTTTGGGGAAACTTTAAACACAATAAAAAAGATTGATTTTTAGTACATTTCCTAAATGCTTTGTTTTACCAAGAATGCAAATACAATTATATGTATAACTGAAATATTTTCCAAAATAGACTTACCTGTTAAAAGTTTTGCAAAAAATGGTTTTTCCTTGAAGCCTCCTGACTTGCACAGCTGACCGGTGGTATGTTGGACGTATAATTTAACTACGTATATTTCAAACACCGTACAGAATGTTTCTTAGCCTTAAAATATTCATTAAACTATATACATTTTGTTTAGTAAAGTTTTTAATTAGTTCTGGGATTCGGGGTAAATTCAGCTGTTCTTGTGGCATTCTTCTGTTATATGTTGTATGGACATTGATTCCAGATTGCACAGCTTGCATAGGGGCGCACTAATTTTCTGCCTTATGTGTTGGTGTGTAAGCGGAGTGTGTCCAAGTCTCAGGCGAGTGAATTTCTGTATGTATGTATATCCTTTTGCAGTCATTCATATTTTGGGCCACTTTTATTTATTTATTTATTTTAAAGAACTCCCAGTTAATAATTTATATAAAACTATATTAAAACAAGTTTAAAACTTTGTAGAAAATTAATTATTTTAAGTTTAAAAATTTTAATAATCCTATTAGTAAGCATTATTAAAAAAGGAAAAATTACAGAAATGCTTATTTATAACGTGAGTCGAAGTTATACATTTATGTAGCACTGCAACTCGCCGCGCCCTACTACATACAACTTATTTCAGGCAAAATTGTTTTTAGGATATTTTTTATAGCAGAAATAAACTACGTGGTTTAGTTCCATATTCAAATCATGAAGCTAAGTAGCAAATATATTTTTTATTCAACTATTTTTTCTTACAACTTGTATGCCCCAAAAGGAGCCAAAAAAATATATTTTTTCAGCATTATCTTACGGAATGAAATTTCGAATTCATTCAAATTTATTATAACACACTTGCACAGAACAATGTTGTATAGATAACTGACTAACATGCATTTACATTTTTATATTTCTCTTGCACTTCGATTGATTCAATAGCCTTGCGGTTACTTTATTCAAATAGCTAAGTAGAGAGCAGTATATTAGTCTAATATAGTTTATTTTAGTACGAGTATTTTAAATTACATTTTTAATTCCTACTAGTATGACAATCATGTGGCCGCTGTGGTCGAGTTGGTAGCGGTGCGTGCTATAACTTGATATGCCGGTGAGTTCGAGGTTCAAATCTCAGCCAGGGCAAGCAAAATCTTAATTATCGGCAGGCAATGGCAAACCGCCGAGGGTATTTCTGCCATGAAAAAGCTTCTCATTAAAAACATCTGCCGTTCGGAGTCGGCACAAAACTTGAGGTCCCTCCATTTGTGGTATATTATAAAAGACGCACACCACAAATGGTAGGGGAAGCTCGGCCAAACACTGAGCTACATAGTGTTCACGCCAAAATTATATATATATATATGACAATCATTATTACTATGAAATTTCAAATGTAAATGTATGATATTATCTGTTTACGAGTATCAACATTGTCAATTCTTTATGATGGATTATTTTCGTCTTTCTTAATTAGAGTACAGTAGGGATGTTAGTTTTTGGCTTTTTATCTGCCAATAAAATGTAACAAGTCTGTAATCTTCTTATTACAGTAGTATTCAAAACAACATTAACGCGAGTATACCAAAGAAGAACATTTTGTTGTAATTCATGTATATACATATTTATTAATATTTTCAATCCCAAAAAAAATTTACGTAAAATTTGACCAAGGAAAAAAGTAATTTACTATTCAAGGAGAACATATTTGTTACAGCAGCAAATGCATATGCAGTGAAGTTATTTTTTATCACTGTTTCGAGACCAATATTAACAGCACGATTCTGGTTTTTGATAAATTATCATTTAATTGCAAATATTCAAATTTAAAAATTTACCAAGTTTTATGTATTTAAATAAAAAATAAAACGGTTGTTTTTATTACTTAATTATTAAAAATGTTATTGTCAAATTACAAGAACAAGAACAAAGAATCGGACAATAAATATATGTAATACGAAAATCAAAAATTTTTCCATTCCATTTTGAGCGAGGCAGAATTATTACTTCTTTTGATCCTCTAACCTGGAATTAAATTTTTTGCATATAAATTCCGTATCTCCCCCATTATAATAATTTTTTTTTACCAAACCTTCTGATAAATTGTATACCATTTTATTGTTGGACACTCGCTCGTTAAAACTTGATGAAACTCATCTTTGAGATTTACTGCCATATCCACCTCTATCTAGTGTTTTTAACAACCAAAAATATGTCTATTATTGTTGGTATTTAGATCAGTTTAATTGCAATTCTATACCTACATATGAAGTATTTAAACCCAATTCGCTTTCCATGTCAATTTTCGAGAATTTTAAATATCACTTAACGTCATACATGTCCACTGCAGACTCTTTGGCTTTATCAAAAATTTACATGCACATTTGTACATACTTTGTACACTGTGTGCTACAATATATTACGAATTTCATTGCTTCTATGTACCTAGAAATGTGTCACAAATTAGTTGCATGCGATCCCTTAATGTATTCGAATCAACATTGTAGTAATCGGGAAATGATTTTGAAGCCATCATTGTATATAAACGAGTTTCGCAAATTGTCGCAATGCATTAGAAATGCGCTTTCCATTTGCATTGATCTAATTCCTGAAGTGACTCAAAGTTTATGACTTCGATTCGTTTACGAGCATTACTTTGAGATACCGTAAGTGGGGCTAACTATTGAAATAAAAATCGACCGGAAAAGAATTTTGCAAAGCGAGTTGAGACATTTGTACAAAGGACCGCAAAAGTTAAAGTGTTTGTTGTTAGAAACGCAAATAACCAGTCTTTATTTAGTGGCGTTTATTAATTACTTTTTTATATTTCAATTAATTTTAATGTTTTTATAAATATTAAGAGTAAAAATCAGTCAGCGACATTTCACTTATTACAATGCCGTATAAAAAATATTCTCTAATTTACTTTAAGTTTTCGCGATATATTTTAATTTTTTACTGCGATTATAGAAAATATATTCAAATTGGTGACCTATCAATTTAAATTCGCTGCACTTTTAACTTCTGAAGTCGGTGATATTTAAAAATTGGTCAACATATCAGACTAAAATCATAAGGTCCCACAAAAAATGTATTATCACATGCTAAAAACTTTGTACAAATCTTAAAAGTTGCAATACCAATTGCAGTTGATTTTCCACAATATCTTTATTGGCACTCTTCCGCAATTCCTTTCATACGCATGCTCGAAATTTTATATGAAAAAAAAAACTCCGCAACATCACTGAAACAACGAAAAAAAAGCAGTAATCTGCATATACCAAAAATTTCAAATTTATAATTATAATTATAAATACATAATTTTTTTAATTATTTATTTTATTTTATACATTTTTTATAAATTAATTATAAAATTAAAATTAGAAGCTACGAGTAGAAAAAATTTTGAATTTTAACTGATTTTTATTAATTCTCTCTGGATATTTCTCTTGCATTATTTTCTATAATTACTGCAACAAGCTATTTTTGTGATAATTATTACTGTTTATTTTATGTAAAATATTTTTTAAAAAATGTCCTTATGTTTCTAAGCAGCTGCGCAAGTTTGTTAATGAAGCCTACCTGTCTTTACTGTATATAGCCATTACTTTCTATTTTATAGTCGCAATGCAATCTACTTAACAGCTAAGACACAATAAATTTAGGTCTTAAGCGCAAAACAACTACTAAAACAACAACAGCGACAACAACAAATGCATAGATTGAATCAGCCACGATAATCTCTGCAACTAAAAGGACAACTGCAGTGACCTGTAAATACTTGTACAAGCGATGATAGGTTCATTTTTCTAAGAGTATTAGTAGAAATTTATGTAAGAGTGGATATGGGCGTAAACATGCACACATACACTTACATACTGGTATGTGCAGAAAGCAATACTCACATACATACACATGCACATGTGTTCGCTTAACTGCCTATGCTTTTGAATGTGTACATAAGTACATACATACATATGTTGCTGTGCGAAAATATAAAAGCAAGTACAGTCGATAACTATTATCCTGCACCCCGACGGCCGACGACAGAGCACTGCTTATCCGGGCGTTGGCTGCACCGGGCACAATACATTTCCCTTCCATGCAAAATACAACAAAGCGTCTATTGCGCTTAACAAGATATGATTGTAATTTTGCAAACACAATCAGTGTTACCGTTTTGTTCGATTCGGATCAAAATTAATACAATTTTTGCATATATTTTGGAAAGATACTTCTTTTCTCCACCTAGTATAAGTTTTGATACATTTTAAGGTATAACAAGTAAGAAAAGCTAAATTAGGGCGAAACCGATTTTTATATACCCTCGCGATGTAGTTTTGTATGGGCGGTGCCCATAATTTCATAAAAACCCCGTTTCTTTGTTTCAAATCCAAGCCAGTATTAAATTTTACTCAATTTGTTCCAATAAATATTGAAAACGAAGTTTTTAACATTTTTCAAAATTTCCATTATATGGAAGTTGGGCGTGGTTATGGTCCGATTTCAAAAATTATTAACGGTAATGCTAATGGTATCAAGGACAATATGTTCACCAAATTTTGTGACTATACCTTACATCGTTATTGAGAAAACACAGACGTTTTTTTTTTATAAGCGTGCGTAGTAGGGTTGTTATTCCCATATAACGGAAGTTTTTGAAAAATGCAAAAACTCCGTTTTTTCGGTATCCATTAAAGCAAATTGAGTGAAATTTGGTATTTGGGGTCATTTTAACTAAAGAAACTATATATTTATGAAATTTTGAAAAATAGGTGTTGCCACGCTCTCTAATGAAAAATTGTCTGTTTCTCAATAAGGGTGTTAGGTATCGCCACAAAACTTGGTATACATTTTGTCCTTGATAGCGGTATTACTATGGTCAAATACATATATATTTTTGATATCGGACCAAAACCACGCCCACCTTCCATATAACGGAAGTAATTAGCATATTCATATTAAATATTGTTTTAAAGAAATGTAATGTAAATTATTACTACTTACATATGTAGCTAAATATGTAGTATATATTAATAAATTAATGCAAACACTACAAACTACAGCTTACAAAAAAATGTGTGTTTAAATCGTTTTCCTTTTTTAGGACTTACATATATCAAAACTTTTTTTGCCATGATTTATGAGAATAACAGAATATTCCAGTCAGAATACCCACTTATGCTTCCAATTGTAACGAAACTCTATCAAACTCCGTTCAAGCAATGAATATAGTGCGTAGACATTTTTTCAAATTGGTTTTTTTACAAATTTGGAAATGGGCGTGGTTCCATCCATACCATTAAACAACGCGAGGGTATACAAAATTCGGTATCACCCGAATTAAGCTTGTCTTACTTGTTTTTTGATACATTTGTTCCCATAAAACTTTTGAACCAAATATATTTTTGTATGGAAAATAATTTCAACGCTCACGACAAAAGAAACATCCCAAAAAGCTGCTGCAAATTTAAGTGAATTTTAACATGCACTTTGCCGTTCCAAAATTTTTTGAGCTACATATGTATGTCAATCGCTCAAAAAATAGATTAATTTATAAATAAGTGTGTAGCGTGATATGCCACCGGGATCGAGATTCGAAGATCAGCCAGGGCAAGTAAAATCTAAATCATAGAAAATGTTTATTTTTCAAACCACCGTCCACCCCTTAGCAGACAACGGCAAACCACCAAGGGGTTTTCTTAAGATATTTAAGGAATATATAAAATTAAAAGGTTTTCTTTTTAACAAGTACTCCAGTTTACCTATGGTCCCCCTAATAAAAGCTAGCTTGGTAATTTAAATAACTAAGCAACTAATAAATAATAAGCATTTAAATTTTTAATTTTCCGTTAAAATGTCTTTTCGTCTTATACTATAATATTAAGCTGGATATAAAAGATCTATTAAAGAGTTCACAAAAATATTAAAAAGCGATGGACTTGTTTCAATATTTTAGTAGTCAAAAGTCCATATCAAATCGTCTAAAACCTTCTTACTTTTTCTGAAATTTTAGTTTTTGTTGTCTTTATACGGTTCAGCTGTGTATAAAATTTTTATTTTTAAGACATTTTTCTTATTGGGAAAAACATATATTTTTTTTATATATGGGCCAACTATATAATAAGAAATACATTTTTCACACAATTTTTTACTTTTCTCTTGCAGAGATAAATTATTCAATTGTTAAATTTTAGCGAAAAAAGTTTGGAGAACTGCTGCATACACAAAAAGCAAGTCACAGACTACACAATTTGAGTAACTTATTATGTAGTTATTTCATTACCTTTAAACTAATACCTGAATATTTGAAAATCAATTTAACCAAACTTCTCTTCCAAAAATCATTGGTAGCAATTAGCGAAGAGGGTCATTCAGTATAAGCTAATAGTTCGAGCTCAGTCCCCAAGCACGGAGAAATAATCTGTGTAGAAATGTGTGGTTTGACTTAAATTTCCAACAAAGTGGAGCTACTTTTACTTATGTCCACCAATTTAAAAACTATGAAACACATTTATTGTTTTGATTTGAAGGTTTTGTGTTTTTCGTATGCAATAACCAGCGCTTCTAATCCAAAACTGACAGCGTTATTTCCTTCCATTGAAAACTTGTAGTAAACAATCAAGCATGCTGCATTTCCAATATGATTGTATCAATTTTTGAATAAGCAAACGTGTGTGCGTGTTTGTTTGTGTTTTGAATTATTGCTTAATTTCTACTTTATATCCTGTGTTGGCACTGTGTTTGGCGGAGTTCAATTTAATTTTATCCTTTTCTTATTTTCTTCCACAATTTGCAGCACCGTCACCAGCAACAGATGCCCCAGCTGATACAGCGCAACGTTGCAACACCGAGGAGTGTCAATTGCCATATTGCTTCTGTTCGAAGGATGGCACACAAATTCCGGGCGGTCTGGAGGCGGAAAAAGTAAGTGAAATGCATAAAATACAAGTAACTGCTGTGAGTAAATATAAGCAACTAATACATGGATTTGGGGTGGTAAGAGCAAAATATTTATGTGCCGGCGCGAGCTATTCTAGAAGCATTTTATCAGATTTATTGAAACTAAGCGTTTTCAGACAATTCTATAAATCGATACACACATAAACACCATAAGAGTGTTAACACCAAGTGGCAAATCAAGGCAACATATAATAAAACAAAAAATGTAGTGCTCTCAAAATTTGATTTCCTTTAACCAAATGCTGCAGCTCACCTGCATTTTGCACAACTGCTTTTCCCATGACAACATGCAGCCAATATGGAAGAATAATGAATAAAAATAAAGAAATACACAGAATGCTTGCAATTTCCGGACATTTAAAATCGATTTGGTTTCCTTTTGTATAAGACTTGGAATTTATTCAAAATACAAATAAAGTAAAACTTTGTAAAGAAATTATCTGAACATCGGTTTATGTGAACTGTTGTAGAATCGAAATATGGATCGCTATTATATTATTAGATAAGATGTACGAAGATTTATTCCACAGTTAGTTTCTAACAATACTTATTATTTACCAATGAGACAACGAAAATTTACACTGAAGATGGCACAACGCCGAAACAGATTTGTCTCCGAACCAAAGTTGAGAAGTAATAATAGAAAATCGTTCTAATATCAGCTAACTAGAATTTTCTTAGGCTAACAAAAATTGAAAAATACTTTATAAAAAAAAAATGTTGCAATACTTAAGAATTTGACTGCAGTTGCAATGGTGAACCAACCCTACATACATATACAAACACATACACATATATACAACACGCATATTGCAAAATTTTATAAAAATTAAGATATACAAGTCTTTTGAAAAATATAGGCTGCTACGAGTACTTAACTTGTAGCATATTTCAGCTGTTCAAATGCAACTACTTAATACATTCCACTTCTCTGCACTTAATTATATTTTGTGTGTAAAGTTTTGCAAAGCAACTGCAACGTCGTGCGGAATGTTTGTGCACTCGAGAAAATCAAATAGCTCATGCTTACATTTACCTAGTAAGAGCAAACTATTTGAAACTTGCTTAAGAATTGCTCTTCATAATTTACGCAAGCAGGCGCTTTCTCAACAATACTTATTAAGTAGATATGCATAAGTAATACTCTTAAATTTATGAAAAAGTGTGTTGAAATAAACAAAATCAGTCACTTAAAGCGTTTGACCTCCACAAAAGTGTTTGTAAGTAGATTGATGATTTTGCAGACGATAAATATAAATATTCTGTTTTTTAGGGCTTTATAGTTATACTGCGCAAAGGTTGCGACATCCGAGAACCGCTAGTCCGCTCTTTGTCGATTTGACAGCATCTAACCATTCGATGACGTAGTAATAGCATTTTCATGCAATAAGCCGCCTTCACACGATCTTCCTTGTTTGCAAACATGTGTGACAGAGCGAGAAGTATGAGCATTTGAATATTTAAAATTCATACTAATCATTCATATTTTACGATTTTCTAAGTTGGTTGTTACTGTCGGGACATGAGTTTGCGTTAATTAATAAAAGAGCTAAGTATTGCAACGCATACTTTTATATCGCACAATGGTTGCATATAAATATTGCCATGTAAAGACGCCTAATCAACCGTTCGCGTCTTCCTCTTCTATTTTACAATTTCTTACTTTACTTACTTAATTTACTTTTCCATTCTTAGGATACTATTGCGTCACTGATTCTTGCTCTCAGTTCGATTGTCGTAATTTTGTATTCTATCATTATTGGTTATACTGTGCATAGTATAATTTACCTCCCAATCAAGACTCCTACCAATACCTGAAGGTTATATTTTGTACGCGTAAGCAACAACTCTGCCCGTCCTCAGTGTACTATCGAATTCAATTCGATCTGAAATATATTTACTACAGTAGTTAATTGCAAATAGTATTTGGCTGCATGCTGGTAATTTCACACAGATTGAGGTTAACAGAAAAATGGACTGCAAGGATGAGTGAAACATCTCTGCTAAGCGTTGCATATCTCATATATGGTTCCCATTCAAAGGGAAGCCCTAAGATCGAAGGGGGTTTCTCGTCCACAACGATAGTTGCTTGCGGTAGTCTGAAGGCGTATCGATCAAATTAGAAATCGAAAAAAATTTAAACGAACCCAACACGCTGCCCTAATTCACAACTCCAATCGATTTATGCATCCTCATTTACGAAAACGAGCACAAGCTAAAATGATCGAAAAGAAAATAGAGTGATAACAATTGAACAATGCGACGGCAAAGTGTATCCTTCTTTTCCCATTTCTATCGAACAAATAAACGCACGGCTATAAAAAATTAAATCCACTGAAATTGCAACATCAACTTCCTTCAATATATCCCAAGTGCAAGCTTTCCATCTACATTTGCCACCTCCCTCTTGTTATTCTCTTCATCACACACAAATCACTTTACTTTCACTAATACTATGAACCGTTTACAAGTTCAATATTTAACCAAACCTTACGAACGACAATCCACAAGAATAATACCGCGAAAATTGTGCGCACAATGGCATACATATATATCCGTTGGACCATTAAACAGTGCAAGTTGGCTGTGCCACAAAAGCAACAAACACAAGTTACCGTCACAAGTAACGATTAATGACAACGTCGTCTGAGAAATTCTGCAATTCACACTATTATCTAATATAAAAGGAGTGCTGCATTTTCTATGCCTCAATTTTTACTTCGATATTTCTTTTTTTACTACGAGCTTTCTTTTTCTTATTACACTTCCATTTGCACTTGGGTTGACAGTTGCAAAACGCGCTAAGTGCAACACAAATCTTTATTCGCGATTTTGTTCTCGTTGTTGTGTTTTTTTTTTTTCATATCACCTCGCATACAAAAGCAGAGCTGCCTCATTTTTATTGCATACTTAAGGGCGCACAATCAGCCAACCAGCAAACATGCAACCAAACACTTGCTAACGAATTGAACTGGTCATATGCTGATGGCGCGCTTTATTTGTGCTGAATTTTGCATAATATTGAATGGCATATTTCAACGCGAACTTCCGCCTCGAAAGTAAATCACGACAAAAAAAAAAAAACACACGCAAATCATAGAAATAATGGTTGTGTGAGATGAAAGCGAAACGAATGAGCCATAGCAGTATTACCCAGCCACAGGAAGCATATAAAATCATCAATGAAGTTCATTTGTGCGCAAGAGATTTTTTAGCATATCTTAAGCTTTTTTGTTTGACCCTTTTTTGTTGGATCATTTCCCATACTACTTTTGCTTGGCCCCCCGCTTTATGGACAGCTGTTGGTTACATTCATGTTATGGAAGGCTTTGGAAAAAATGCTGCGGACCTGTGTTACAACCATTACAGCTTATGGACATTTTAAGTGTCATTGAATTCTCGATCGCAAATATGTTTGTATGTATGTATGCTTCTAACTAATGTTAATGCTATTTACTTACCTCTCTAACATGAAGGGTAAATATGCATGTGTGTGTATGTATTTAGAAATGTGGATTCTGTTATAGTTTGTAGTACGCGTTTATTAGCATACCATTAGTTGATTTTCGAGCCGACATAACTATGCAGCACTGTGGGTTGCAAAAGGTGTGTTGATTACCTGCTCAACATTTTCGCGAGTGCTGTGAATAGCGGTATTTATTTTTGACACTATGCTCAGATAGTTTGCGTTCAAATTTAAGAGCATTGCGTAGCTCTTTGGCATTGGTAATTATACAACTTGCTTTTTCGGAACTTAATTTATTTATAATAAAAATATATTCTCACAACTATAAATTACAATTTTTTGGTTTTAAATTTTGTTTTATTCAATTTTATTATTTTACAATTGAAATTCAGATCATTCTGAAACAAAAATTATTTAAGTCCTTTTCTCAGACTTTTAAAAATATCGAACTTTGAAACAACTTCTCTCTAAAATTAATTAATTTATAGCACACAACTGTTTAGTTCTGATTTGGACAAATGTCTAAATAATGATGTTTCTCTATAATTAATAAATTTTACTGTAAAAACTCAATGCTAGTGCATTATTGTCTCTACGAAGTGAATATTGTGAATAAGAAAAGTGCAATAAAGACAATCCAAAAAAAAAAATCTTACCAGCTATTGCAACTGTAGTCAGTTTTTAAAATAAAAATTAGTGATGAGCGAATCAGAGATGTTTTAGTCGATTGTCTTAATTGCTCAAACATCTCGATGATTCTGAACGCTTTCTATCGCAGACGATTTTGCATCGAATTGCTAGTGGAAACATTTGATAAATATCATCTCAGGCGCTCACAGTATCGAGGAATTGTCAGTCGACTCAAAACAATCGATTGTAATGCTGCAACAATGGCGACCTTTTTGACATCACGAATTCGCCCATCATTAGTTTAATTAACGGCGGAAGTGTTGAAATCTCTAAATGATTTGTGAGGCTTTGTTGAGAAGGAAAGAGTAGGAGTTTAATGCAAAGTAAAAATACTGATTACTGTAAACAAAAATTAAAAAAAATCATGAAATTGTGTTATAGTAAAATAATTTTCTCTCACGTTCGAAATTACCATAGGATAGTGGAAATTTATTTGCATAAATCAACTAGCCCCTTAAATCGAACTGCCGGCATTATTAAATGAATGGCTTTAAAAGATGTAAGCCTCTTTGGGTTCATTATTTAATTTTATAATATTTAAAATTAATGTATTTCCTACGTATTATTATTGAGAATAATAGCAGTTATAGTTATATATGTATATGTGTATATCATTTAAACAAGAAGATAGCGCGTAAAAATGCTTCGCTTGAACTTCATATACATAATTGCTTCGCTTTCTAATATGCTCTAATGGCTCTGTAAAACTCATCTAATACCATTTCGTTTCCCCTAAACGCAATAGAGTTATTTTAAAGTGAAGAAATGTTATCATATACTCGTATCTCAACAGTGACACCAAATTATGCTCGAAGTGTCGGGCATCAGTTGAGAAACTTAAAAACCGCTTCATGAAAGTAAACAAGTAACTAAGCAATAACTTAAATCCAATTCTGACGCTTTCATTAATTTACTCCCTCCCGCATTCAATGAGTTGTAATGTTTTGTTTTGTTTTTCTTTCATTTCAAGTTTGGTTTTCGTATTGGTACATAAAAAATGTGCTCATAAATATCTGTTTTATATTAAGCGAAATTGATATTTTACCATTTCCGATCAGCGCAATTCATTTTCTCTTACATTTCCGCACACTTTCGCTTACGATACGTTCTGCCGCTGTCGCAGCCCTTGCCTTTGTACTCGTGTGTACTTGTCGTGTTTCTCTTGTGCTTTAAACTTTCACAAAGCAATGCTTGTGCGGTCAGGCTGTAGACGCCCGAAAGGACACCCGACTAACCACAACCGGCACAAAAGCACAACTCATGCGCGGCGAGAACGAGGAGTAAGGCTGCCATGAAGTCTGCACGTCTTGCACGCGCATTCGCATACACACATACATATGTACGTATGTACAATCGCATATACACTTTTGCATACTTACATACATATATACGAGTACATACTATCGCACGCACCGACAAGCGAGCAATAAATTATGTTGTGCTGATTATTTTAAAATTACTTGCAATTGATGTGACTTCTTTTTATAAATTTCTTTTCCCCCTTAACATTTTTTATGTTTTATAGCTTTTGTTTTTTTTTTCTTTTTCGTCGCTGCTGTGGTTTTTCCTGCTGCAACCAATTCGAGTACATTTTTTTTCCAGCTTTAACTTGTGTCTGCTTTTCCACTTTACTATTCTTAGCAGTTTTACAGTTGTTATTGATTTTCGTAATTTTCTTCTTTTTTTTTGTATTCTGTCACTGTTTGCCGCACTTTGTCGGATCGTCTTGAATACTATTTTGTAATCAGCAAAAAATGCTAAGTGAACATCTAATTAAGTCTGAGGGCTGTAGATGTTACAAAAGTAAAGCAAACGTTCGACTATCTGTGAAAGCTCTGCTTTTCCAATTGATTGATTTTGATTTATTTTTCTTTTATTTAACAAAATCCAAAATAACTTTTTTAATTAACATCATTTTCATGGTAATTACCATTTATATTATTCCATTTTATTCAAATTTTTCTGCATTGTAGGTTCCGCAAATTATCCTGCTGACATTCGATGGCGCAGTCAACCTGAATAACTATGATCATTATTTAAAAATCTTCAATGGCAAACGTACGAATCCTAACGGATGCGCAATTCGTGGCACATTCTTTATGTCACATGAATATAGGTGAGTAATAAATAACACTATGCAACATCAAACAAATCACCGATATCCCGAGTGGTGATTCGTATTAGGTATACTAAGTAAACAACCGAAAATATATTAATATTTAGATATCACGTCCCAAAACATAATTACGGGAATCTTACTTTATTTACTTTTCGTTACGCTTAGGTAAGGTTAGCTATAAAATTATATCTTTGGTGTGTACAAAAGTTATCAAAACATTTTGATTATTCATAAATCTACAACATACTTCCGCGTTTGTGGTCAATTTACCCCAAAAAGTGAAAAAAGCCAATTTCGCCTTTGTTTGAAAAATGTTATGAAGCTTATTTTAAAATTGCCATTAGAAATAAAGACAGATCATGGGTGCCGAAAGTGTCTTGTTTAGAATGTTATAAATATTTCACGGGTTGCTACAAGGGTAATAATAAAGAAATGCATTTTGGTGTACCAATGCAGTGGCGGGAACCCAAAAATAAGTAGACAACTGTTAATTCTGTTTAACAACTGTGGAAGGTTTTTCAAAAAAATCAAAACACTCGGTTAAGTATGCTATTGTGTCATCATTCCAGTTCAAGTTTATCGAATCCTATTGAAGAAGAAGATGAAGCAGGCCCTTCTAATAGCGAAGAGTCGTTTATAGATGAAAAAATACAGAACCACATTTGATTAGTCAATCAGAACTAAATGACCTCGTTAGAGATTTAGATTTGACCAAAGAAAAATCTGAAATATTAAGCACGAGATTAAAACAATGGAATCTATTGCAAACTACAGCTTTTCGAAAACGTCACATTACCTTAACTACCTTTTATTCAAAAGAAGTTGGATTAGTGTTCTGCAATAATATTGATGGATTAATGGCAGCATTACGTCACAAGCATATATCAAAACATGGGTTCAGTAAGTGATGAACACGGTGAAAGATTTCTTCAAGAAATTGCAGAGTACGAGAAGCGTTATCAGGGTAGAAGGGAGCGAGCCATGCTTGCAGACTATTGTTGGTGCCTCCAGAGGGATACTTCCACTACTGACTACAAGAGGAAAGCCAATCGTTCAAAAAAAAGTTTTTTTGATGTAGAATAACAATTTATGGCACCGCTTCATATAATTTTAAGTAAAATTACATTTCGCTACTAAAATTGACGTGATAGAACAATTTTAATTCAATATTTCAAATAGTTTTAAGGTGGAGAATCATAATTATTATTACTTACTGTGAACCCAGTAAAAGAAATATATACTTTGTGGAATAGTGTAATTTGTGTTTATAACAAAGTATTAATTTGGAATCGGGATAGATTTTGGTTTAAATACTTTAAACAGAACTTCGTTTGTTTACTTTTTATGACATGCCAATTTTGTATAGCTCCTCATTTCATAACTATCATAAATAAATCCAGCCTTTGTATTTCAACTTTTCTTATTTAATGGATTGTGGAGTGGTGTTGATTGCAAATGGAAACGCGATAGTGTTTGTAATTAAAAAACTTAAAAAAAGAGGTCAAACAAAGGTGAAAAAATTATGTATTTATGTATTAAATTTGCATAGTAACTAATAACTATGTAAATTTTTTTAATAAAACTTTTCCACATAAACAATTAAGATTGATATTTTCTTTTTTGTTATTAAACATAAAATGACACTGAAGATGACACAACGCCGAAACCGGTTTGTCTTCAAACCAAACTTGGCAAGGGTTGACGGAAAATCGTTCCAAAATACAGCAATTAAGATTAAGTTAGTACTGAGCTTAAGTGGTTACCTAATGTACTTCACAAACAGTGAATGTAGTTTCGCAATTGTAGCTCAACTGGGAAAAAAAATAATTCTCAACAAAATAGTTATGTTTCTTTAATTAAATGAAAATAGTTCTCAACTTATTTTGCAACATTGTTTTCAAATTGATTCTAATATGCATTAGGGAAATGTTTAATGCATATGTCTTTTCCTTTTTGTTTTCATTTGAAGGGCCAATATAAATTTCTGTTTTTTTATTAGTTTATTTATTTTTACCGGCGCTGTGGTCGAGTAGGTAGCAGTGCGTGCTATAACTCGATATGCCGCTGAATTCGAAGTTCGAAACTCAGCCAGATTAAGTAAGATCCAAATCGCAGACGATTGTTTTTTCTAATAGCGATCACTCCTTAGCAGGCAATGGCAAACCTCCAAGGGTATTTCTGCCATGAAAAAGCTTAGCATAAAATACATCTGCCATTCGGAGTCGGCACAAAACTGTAGGTCCCTCCATTTGTGGTACAGCGTAAGAGACACGCTCCACAAATGATAGGAGAAGCTTGGCGAAACACAGAACTATATTGTATTCATTGGCCTTGGTACTGTCATGTTGGAAATCTTTTTTGTACCCAATAAAATACCAACGAAGATATATAATTGGAGACAGATGTTAGCTGTAAGCTTGAAAAGTATAAATTTATTTAAGGTTTAAATATATTAAAGAACTGATCGAAAGCAGCACAATTTCTAAAAAGTTTAAAAATTCGAAAGTTTCTTGGGCTGTTAATAATCTTAGTTATTTTTTCTAATAAACTATATCAAACAAATTTTACAGCATATTATTTTAATTATATTAACAACCTTGCAAACTCTTTGTTTGGATACTTAAACAAATTGTAATAAATTAGTCGGAAAGTTGGCTAAAATAAATATAAAACTTTTTAGAAAATTATTAGTTTCAGAAATACGTCGAGGGAAAAAGTATAATTAAGATAAAAGTAAAGGAATTGTTTGCAAGGCGATGTTGATAGGCAATGCATAACAAAGGTTTGATAAATCTATTATTTTTGATAAAAACCATGACCTTTTTTTAAATAAGTTCACATATTCGTCACCTATATGGGAAAATGTTCTTAGTCGTGTTTTTTTGATGATCTACCTCATTTATAATTTCATTTTATTTGTTTACTTTGTAAAACCGCAGCAATGAAGTAAGACTGCGAAATCATTATTTTTTGACTATTTTTTAAAACAGTTTTTATATACTTTGATTTCACGAATTTACAGCAACGGAGTAAGACTGTTTATATATGTTCCTATATGTCAATAAAAATGTTCCTTTATATTTTAAAACTGTTTTTGAGCTCTCATTATTTCAAAAACTATGGGGACACATTTACAGTAAAAAGTGCTAGGTCACGAGAAGAAAATTATTTTGAGTGCGGAAGTTGTGCTAAGTCATAAATAGGTGCAAGGTTAGCATACACGATTTTCATTTATCTTTTTCAAAGCTGTTACTTAAAAAAGTAATAGAATTGAGATGTATTCATTCAAAGTTAAACAAAAAAAATGTATTTAAAAATTTATTCAATTTTTTGTGTCACCTGTAGAATTCGAAAAACACGACTTAACACATTTTCTCATATAGGTGACGATATATATAAATGTAATATATGAATGTATCAGAGGCTGGAGCAATATAAGACAAAACATTTAATCCCTAGCGTTCAAATATTTGCGAATACCGCGAATATTTGCGAAACAAAAATAATGTTGATCTTTCAATTGTAAACAAGTATTGTTTTGTTCAGCAGAAAACTCCTAAAATATGATTTTTGCATTACAGATTTCAAAATTAATAAATGGTAGCACAAGAAAAAAGTGTGTTTAAATTATTGTTGCCCTTCCACTTCTTTTACGTTTAAATAAATAATTTTTGAAACATTTCAAAGGTAAAACACCTCAATCAATTGTCAGCAGGTGTTAATATTTCAAATACATTCTGTTTTCAATTTTGTATATGAGAACTACATATATTGCCAAATTTTCTGTTTTCCCTTTTCAATTCTAATTTCCTCTATTATTCATTCATATACAGTTCAATATCTAAATTAAAAACACATAAAGTCAAGTTTGAATGTTTAGAGTATGCTCTTTTGTAGTTCTTTCAATTTCAGTACAATAAAGTGCCAGCTTCAAATGAGTTTGTATAGCTGTTGACTTTTGACAATTTTTTAATGACGCCGATGCGCAGTTTTCTGATATGAAGAGAGTCAGTTCAAACAGTTTTTTAAAACCAACGGTTATTTGTTTCCAATTAAACATAACTTTTTTTGTAACAAAACTGAATGGGATAAAAACTGCATACTTTAATATATTCCTAAAATTAATTTTTTATTATGATTTTTTGAGTTTAGTTTAAATTGCGTGGAAAGTTTGAAGCTTGAGTTTTTATTGTTAGTTTTAGTTAGCAAACGAGCTGTACTTTAATGCATTTGCGAATAAATTCAGTCATTCACTTTTGTTAGGAGACAGCTCGAGTTCGGCGTTGTGCCATTTTTCGTAAAATACTGTCGTAAAATCTAAAGAAGTCTGAGACACTGAACTTTAATAGGGAAATTTTGTTTTGTGAAATTTGTACCGAAGGCTTGAAAACCTGTATTTTTCAATCTGCAAACTCTTATTCTCTTCAAGAAACTAAGACAAAATCAATTATTTAAATAGGCGAAGTTATAATGCTTTTTTGCTTTAAGCTCCTTAGCATTTTATATTAAAAAATATAAGATTTTTTTTTTTTTTAATAATTGACAATTTTATTGAACCCAGTTTATAAAAGTTTATGAAAGATGTTGTGTGAAAAAATAACAATAGCTTTTAATGGTAGAAGTTATAGTACTCTTTGGGAAATCACCACATTTCCTCATCAGGAGCTTTTTTAAACCAAATAATATTTATAGGTTACACAAAAGTCTGTAATGTTTTTTTTTTTTTAATTTATTTTTATGCCATTTCGACAGAATTTGTTTCTTTCCATTTATATTATGAACGTAGGTATCTTGAGCGAAATAGGAGAAGTTCAAATAAACACGAAGCGATAGGGTGTCAGCGCACAATTCACAACAAAATCTTTTTTGGCAAATCCGCTTTACCCGCAATTGACGAAAGGAGTTGTATTTGCGCAAACAGCAACGCATCAACACTTGTGAATGCAACATACGTCACATACACACATACGCAACACACACACACACAAATAGGCACATTGTAGTGAAGCATGAATGACAAACTGTATAAATCGAAGTGGCAACAAACTTTTTCCCACATCCTTCATATAACAGAGCAAAAAAAAATCAAAAGTTACGCATACGCCTTGGGACACTCAATACAGCTGCATGCACATGGACATACATACTCGTAAGTACACAGACAGGCAAACATATGCAAAAAGGCCTGAAAGTTCTAGTGTGATAAATGAGCAAACTTCCAGTCATATGCAACTTTTTGCAACATTCACAACAAACAGACACAATTACAACTACGTACAGTGCAGTGTAAACTTAAAACGCTGCAAGCGATCGCGAATTCTTTCTAGCGCATACATACATATATATGTATACGTACAAATATATCTTTGGGGTGTAGTTAAAAAACCATGTATGGACGTAGCAATTGCTAACTTTCAAATTTAATTTCTAAACATCAGAAAGTTCTTTCGTACTTCAAAATGACGTGCAAAATAGTGTGTGAGTGAGTTTGAGCTGGTAAAGTGCTTACTTGAATGTTTTTGTTGAAAGTAATACATTCACACACCACAATTGAGTCACACAAAAGTGTAAATTAAATCATTTATTACGTACGAGGCTAAGAAGTAAGTTCATTATAGAATATCACAGTTAGAAGCGCAAATCGAAAGGTGTGTATATTCAAGTGCATACCATATACTATACATATATGCGAGCATATTAAATGTTTAACTCAAGCCCAACCACAAAATTGCATAAAATTTAGTTTAACTCATCTGTCAATATTTTTTCTTTTCTTTAAAGTTCGGTAGGTGTGTTTGGCCTTTTTTCGATGTGCGTACATCACCCCTGTGTAACGCAAGTAAGCACTTTGCTTTAACTGCTGAATGTGCTGTATATCTACATTTTCATGCATATGAACATACGTTTGTAGACCCCAAATACCATATATGATTTAATGCGGTTGTGCTTCAAAAATGTTTCAAGTTGTTTCGCACTGCGTTTATATTGCGTAGTTTTCTTTCGTTGCTGGCGACATAAAATATGACATACTCGTACCACTCTCCATTTTTTGCTCCTTCTGCCATTTTTGATGTTTTTTTTATCATTGCTCTTAACTTCTACCATGAAAAGTAACCGCTTTTGTAGCGCTTTTCGTTCTTTCAAAAAAAAATAAAAATTAAACACGAAAATTTATTTGATATTTCAAGAATTACGCTATGCTTTCTCTACTCTGCACTTAAATGGTGAAACTTTATGTCACAAACGTACGTACATATAAACCTACAAACATTAATTCAAACACTAAAGCAGTATGATGAGTACTTTTAAAAGTATCGCGAAGCGTAAAGTTGAAATGTGTAGATTTTTAAGCACTTTCTAACTTGATAGTTTCTTTAATATTATATGTGGATTTTACTGGAAAGCATGTATGTATCTATTATTTCTTATAATAAATAATATATTCGGCGTTGTAGAGCAGAGTTCACTTATATTATACCGCTGTCAGTTTTATTTTTAAAATGTTCTGTTTTGCATACAATTTTGCATAGATATAAGTAAAAGTATGCATTCCTATAAAGTATAGTATAGCAAAGCGTTTAGAATGAAATCGATTAAGCTTAGACTTTTTATACAAACGTCTCACACCTTTTTTTTTTCTTTTAAACATTAATAGAAATCAACAACTGATAATAAATAATTCATACCTGCACTTCATTTGCACAACTCATGATACAAATATTTTTAGAGCTAGTTTCACTTTAGATTTTTTGACAAAAACAGTGTTCGACGGTAGACGCCCAATATTGCCACTACTTAGAAATAGAAATTGTAGATTTTAATTTTAATTTTATTTTATTTCAAACACAAATCGTGTAATTTTTATTTTTCTATGTACATATGTGCATTTAATAGATGTAAATTTTTTCACCAAAGATATGGAATTTTTGATGATTGTAAATGTACAATTTGTGGCCTATTCTTTAAACCAAGCTAACGATAGGTAGCCAGAGTTTCGTATATTTAATATTTTACTATAATTTCTAATAGAATTGAAAAAAAAAACAGTATATTGGATTTAAAATCAATGCTTATAAAATTTTTCAAGCCTTAAAGTTGGATTTACAAGAGGAGATATTTTGACAGGCTATAATTGCCTGGCAAAGTTGACTTGCAGTCACCCGAATAAATAATGTCGGATGTAAGATTTGAAGACTTTTTGGAAATCGCAATTGAAGTTTGGAATTCTATTTCTTAAAATGGCAACGATACATTTTTTCCAAAGTCTCGGAGAATATTACTAGTTCACGAAAATCTAAATTGTAAAGCAGAAATGTAACCCTGGTGTAATTAGCCTTAAGCAACATACAGTGAACACAGTCTTGTAAAGTAAAGATGTGTATAAACACAGCCATGTATGTAGAGAATAAGAAAGAAAGAAGAGAAGAGAATAAAGGAAAAAAGGAAGATGTGTCTCTTCCGGTTTGAACTAAAAACGAAGTGGACGTGTGTGAAAATACTCTGGAGAATAATCTTGCGACATCTCCTTCAAAATAAAGGGATCTTTCGATTTTCAAAATTAATTATTTTTATTGTTTATTCTTAATTACATTTGAATTTATGACGGATTTTGTTCAATAAAAAATTGTCTAATGTTACATTTGGCAACAGTTTTGCACGAATGTGTATGACATACGACAAAATGTGCTATAAATAAGATATCAAAAAACGAATAACCCCATTTGAAATGACTTCATAGATGGAGAATCACTGCATTATTAGCTTTATTTGCAAAATTTTTACAATACGATATAATTTTTCTGATCTTTCATCAAAATTTTACAGATTTAAGATTGGTAATTTAAGCATAAGAACATATTTTTCAAAGTGTTCAAAGCTCGAAATTTATATGAAGAATTGTCGTATCGCTTCGACTTCGCTCATTCGTCAAAATTTTACTCAATATCTCGGAAACCAAAAGAGAAATCCAGAAAAAGCCATTAAAAAGATCTTAACTAGTTTAGTATAACTGCATTATTATATTAGTTTGGCTTAATTTTCACATACGAATTAATTAAATTTTGTTTAATTTCTTTTAAATTTTAATTTTTTGAGTTTTGGAACCAAAATTAATATGTGATATCGTTGACTATAATTGTATCGATTTTTGATATTAAATGAAAAACAAAATTTATTTTAGTTTGTTGAGTCTTAATAGGGGAATCGGGACTTTGGCCTCTCTGCGACACGCCTTAACCACCTCCAATCGGAACCAACATTTTTTTGTGATATTTTTGGCTTATTTTAAAGTACACCCTACTGTACATACGTATACAAGATTTCTAACAACAATCATCAGTTATTTATTGAATGCTGCATGCAAATAATTGCCCATGTGAAAATACAGGACTAGGCAAATTGTAAAAAGAGAATATGTTAAACAGAAGAATAAGAATACGAAACTGCAAATATTAACCACTGCGCCATCTGCATGTGACAGTTTAAATAAAATACAATTGTATAAATTTACCCTACACAATTTTGTTGAGCTCGAGACCAGTTTATGGAAGATTTAAGGAAGATTAATGGTAGAAGTTATAGTACTATTTCGGAAATCACCACATTTCCTCATCAGACTTCTTGTTTATTTCATTACTAATATTTTATTCTTCATCACCACTTTTCCAGGCTTTGAACTAGGGACCTCGAAGTTGCAAGGCCAACACGCTACATGCTGTGCTACGCCTGCCGAGTGGACTGTTGTGTTTATTCCATCTTCCTTAAACAAACCAATTACAAACAAGAGCAGCTATTTTGCCGCTATTTAAACTTGCCTATGTGGTTGTTGTTTATGTTTTTAGCAATTCTTTATATTTAATTTGTTTTACTAAGTTTTTCTATAACCACTGAACGCCCAAATCCCTTAAAAATACATATTTTATATTGAGAGTCTTTTCAAAAAAAAAACTACCAATCTTGTATCAAATTTTCATTCTGTAAATAAGCAATGTGTTGAAAATTCTTAAAATCTAATTGTCTCCAATAACACGATAGTTTGCTATATTTAAAAAGCTTTTAAAGTCAATTAATTGTTTATACTCAAAAAGTCACGGGAGTGAATTTAGAATATTTCTTTTCGATATTTGTTGGAACGATTTTCCGGATGACGGGATGGCGGAAAATCGTTCCAACAAATATCAACAATTCACCCTGTCGGACAAGAAAAAGAAGAAAACAATAAATTTCTTTTCATTTAAATTGTGCCTTTCCTTACTTGTTTTATTACCCTGTCGGAAATCAAAGTACTTTAAAAGCAATTTACAAAGTACTTTTTTTCTAACCACAAGTGGTTTAAATTCATTATATTTTCTTGTCATCAACTAACTTTTTTAACATGTCGATGTCCTAGGAGCACGTCAATTATCCGACTCTGCATTTGATTTCAACCAGTTTTAAATATATTTGAAAGAAAGAACATTAAAGTTACTTTCTTTGCAACTGCAATAAAATGTATTTATTTCCAGCTACTTTCAAACTGTTTTTTTTTAACTCGATTTGTTTTTAAACTTCTTTATTTTATACCTACTCTTTTCTAACAATTTAAAAACGCATTTTAGTTTAGTTTTTATTAAATATATTTACATATGTATTTCTGTTTAAACAAGGCAGAAAGTCAGTTCATTTTTAACGTAAGTTTACACGTTTTAAATAAAATTTTATTTAGTTTCTTCTGCATACATACTTCGTAAAAACATTGTCTTTTTACACCTGAATGGCCTTGCGAGTAACTTCCTCGATACAAAAGGCATCTTAAAAATATTAAAGAAAAAATTGAAATATTTTAAGAATCACGCATTTTATGGGCTCGCAAATTAGCAAAAGCTTTTAATCTTTTTTTTCCGTGAGTTTAAGGTTGAAATTCATTACAACGTCGTTGGACAAAAGAGCGAAAACCATCTCTTTAGATTTTCCTTTTATTAGGCACTTCATTCCATTAAGCTATGGAATATATGGGAAAAAGCTTTAGATAAATATTTAGAATTTTGAATATATTAGCTTCTCACGTAAATTGTTTTGTTTTCTTCGTAAATATTTTCGACAAGGGCTGTCATTTCGTCATCTGTTTTTATTGGAAAGTGAATGACACCACAGCCTTCTGCTGTCGGATGAGAGTTTTTATGAGTACAGTGTATGTATATACTATACACATATGTATACTATATGAATTCAATTAAAAAACTTCCTAGTTTCTCTTCACTACAAAAGTTTTTAAATTACTTTGAAGTACGCTCATATAAATATACGAGTACGAAGAATTAAAGACTCGCAAGCTGCATTTGTTTCAAAGCAGTTAATTTCCAACTACTTTAAAATTGGTTAATTTTTCAGACTGTCTGCTTTTTTCCGACAGGGTATGTATAATTTCGTTTCAAACTTTTCAATTGAACGATTAGAAGAAGTCTTACAGCTACTTATATTCAAACTGAAGTTATTACGCTAGATTTACTATTTGATTGGGTTAGACTTTTTTCGTCAATGCAGGGTCAGCGCAATTTGCCAAAGACAATAATAACAACATACGTTTTATATACATACATACATAAATTTATATTGGAAATTATCAGAAGGCATATAAAACGAAAACCATGTTAAACAAAGCTTTAAAACTTTGTGATTAAAATTGAAGCTTCTTATTATTTAATGAACGGTTTATAAACAGTATTAGTCTGCTGCACTTTCGAAATTTCTTACTATTTACACATAAAAAAAAATCAATTATTTCATTATATTTGTCTCACTATTCAAATACTCGTATGCACATAAGTATAACGGATTTCCTATATAAAGAAAACCAACTAGAATACAACAAGCAACATTAGCTAAAATAGTTTCGCTACATACTCGTATATTAATTTCAATATCTAACTTTACGTCGCATAATTCGAATAAAACAAAAAACCGCACCCGCAACGAAGTTCCTTCTGCAAAATAAAATAAAGCTGGCAAATGCAGCTCTGCCTCAAAATAAACGTCAAACCCTTAAACCTATTGAATTAAGTGTAAAATGTGAGTAACAACAAGTGTAGCGCTCGCCATTGTTGCACACAACAATAGCTACACAAAATAGAAATTAAATTTACAAACTTTTTTGGTTGGAATAGATTACTTGTTTGCAATACAATAGTAAAACAAATGCCATATAAATAGAAGAAAAAAAAACAACAAATATAAACATAGTAAACCGGCAAATAAACAAAAGCAACAGAAAGTAGGTAACAAATGCACATGACTGCACATATTTACACCCATGTATGCGTGTATGTATGAACATATATACATACTATATGTATGTAAATAGATCCAGCCAAACACTGAAGGAGTAGCGATGCAATTTGAATATGCTAAAACCTTACCAAGTGCATTGTTTTGATTTTATTGACGTTCACATCCGCTTTTGGGGCAATATTTTTAAATCCAACATCACCACATGCACCAACACACACTCAAACATATTTTATTTATTATGTTGTTAATGTTCAGCCGAATGAGTTTTGTGGATGGTGGTGAAAAATAATTTCTTATTGTTTACAAACTTGGTTTACAACAGACCGCATACGTGTACATATGTACATACTTAGGCGTGTATGTGTGTACGAGTTTTTTTTTTTTAAAGAGCACAATAGAAATGCAATTATTTTATTGTTTTCCACATTTATAGTTTTGATTTGCAGCCAGAACAACAATTAGTTCTTAGTCGAAGCAAATAGTATCTATGTGTGCATATGTATACATAAGTATTAACATACTCGTACATACATGTGTATATAATTCCTACATACATATACATATACATATTACGAGTTGGAATACAAATTTTTTGAAAGGAAACATCTCTCTAATCAAACATATATGTATGTTATAACTTTATTAATATTTTTCGTTTACGACAATCAAAATATTTGGGAGTATTTTTAAAGAATATTTAAATTAGACCTTTTAAATAATGATTAATTATAAAAAGAAGTGTTTTAAGCTAACCGTTAAATAACATACCATTGTTTGCACCTTTCTAATTGTCAATGCATAATAACTTAAAAAAGAAACATTTTTATTTGATTCTTTAATTTTTTTAAGATTATTTTTTCAACTTTTTTATAATTAATTAATTAATTAAAATTACAGCGCCGTCTACCGGAGAAAAAAAATTGTTTTCTTAATAAAAAAAAATCCAAATTTAATTACCTTTTCAAAACTGGCTCAAGCATTAAAACCGGTTCACCCAATCTGTTTTTATAGAACTTTTTATAATAGTATTAGATTAGATGTGAACCTCCACGGTCCTTTGAAGCCTTCAAAACTGGCTCAAGCATTAAAACCGGTTCACCCAATCTGTTTTTATAGAACTTTTTATAATAGTATTAGATTAGATGTGAACCTCCACGGTCCTTTGAAGCCTAAAAATCGATTTTCTCATAATTCTGACGTGCTACAGCAAAACGCCGAGACACGTATTTCTTTATTTTAAGCCTATTTTCATATTATGTTAACATTTCTCATGTGTACCAACCACTGTCGTACTATGTTATAATTAAATAATAAAAAATATTAAAACATTAAAATATTAAAAATAAGAAAATGTTACAAAACATTTAAATAATAAATATTATTAATATGAATTTGAGAGCAGCACATTATAGTAATTTTTCGGTTACTTTTAATTATAATCAATTTTTGAATGCTGGTTTAAGAAAATTTAAATACTAAGTAAAATTTAAAAAGCAAAAATTATTTCTTAACGTAATTGATTTTTCGACTCGATTCAAACTCTGTTTGAAGACTTTGCAAATAAACACAATTGACTTCACAAATAATACAACTGCAAGACCTAACACAGAGTCAAGGGAGCAAATACAATTTCCGAAAAGTTGTTGTTCACTACAAAAAGAACCCATCACGAAAAATACATACTTAAGATTAGGTGTTGCAAAATATTATTTATCTATATTGTTTTTTTCTTTTTCTTGTCCGACAGGGTGAATTGTTGATACTTGTTGGAACGATTTTCCGTAATCCCTTGTCAAGTTTGGTTTGGAGACAAACCGGTTTCGGCGTTGTGCCATCTTCAGTGTCAATTTTCGTTCTCCAGAACATATTATTTATCCTTTGGTATGTTGGATTTGTGCTTAATAAATAAATCCAAAGTAAACTAAGTATTCACTGAACTTGGCTCAACATAGAAATACCATTTATTGCAACGTGCTACTCTACCTATTTTTTCAGCATAACAGTATTTTTTTAAGGTTCTCAAAGTTTGGCAAAAATAATTTTATTATAAAAGAAAAAATATTTCCATTATTTTAAAAAAGCCGCAACTAATCCGTTGAAATTTTGTATGCAGTTCAAGTTTACCAATAAAACTGTACAACACAAAAAATAACAAAGTTCTGAATTATATCCAAGTGATCTAAAAATAAAATGGAGAGCCAGACAAACCTCTTTTTGAATGCATTTGGTATGTATGTAGGTATAATAGGGCTTATGATTAACAATATTTCTACATGTAATGAGCAGCATCTTATTTACCCGATGACAATACAATTTATTAACTGACCGAGATTAAAAAAATCGAATGTCATTAATTTGAAGCTTAGTTTAATTAAAAAAAATCTCATTTAGTGTTAAATTGTATACAAAACTGTTAATCGGCAAATCAAAAAACCCGTCTTTGGAGAGAAATAAAAAAAAATTGGCAGCTGTAGAGTTAGCCCATAAACTCATCAAAGGAAAAGCCTACACCGACCTACATCATACATTCCCGATGGTTTTCGCCGCATCGAAAAGCAAATTTAGAACATTGAGGATCATTGCAAGTTCTGATATCAAGAAGAGTATTCAATATATTGCCAATACAATTCAATACAAAAACAACTTGTATTTGGTCACATGGAATTCGCTAACGGGCTAAAATACCAAATGAGGGCCGATTGGCCCTTCAACCTCGATACATTGTGCAAATAAGCTTGTTTGTATACAACGTTTTATTTCACAGTTGACAATGCATCTCCATACTTTCTCACCTAAGCTATGCCGTAAAATTAGTTTGTAAGTAGAGCAATTTTTCAAAGGAGCCTGCGGCCTTTCTGCTTATTAGCCCATAAGGACTATTTTTCAAATCCCAATAAATCGCTTTTAAAACTAATTTCAAAGCCACGGGCGAAATTCATTAAGCAATATGCCTACCAAGTTTAGCATTCCACTTCTAACTAATCGCCATACTCATCCACTCATCTCTCAGCTGCCTGATATTACTACCACCTTAGTTGGTCATATCGAATGCGCAACTCTGGCAGCAATGATAATAGCGCTGGTGATAACCATGATGACTACAAGTGCACCTCGCACACTTCACCGCGGTTTAGTAAGCCGTCTAACCACTTCCTAAGTAGTTAGCTTTTAACTTTCCCCCAGGGCGAACAAATGCAGCGCGCTGCGTTGAACGCCTGGTTGGTTTGCGACGAACGCAATTGTAACTTTACTGTTACACTTCCAGCAACCATCTTACTATCTGCAATCATTGCTGCTATCAGCACTATCGCCTTCCCTGCCATTGCTTTCACCATAATATGAAGACAGTAGCATTTAGGTAACTCTGGCTGTTGTTAAAGGAACGCTGTAAAAAGGGCACTATTACAGCAGCTCCGAAATCAGCTTAAAATTTGCCGACTTCCGCTACTTGTACGTGATAACCTCATCAGGAAAGCTTCGTTATTGTTGTTGTGTTTGTTGTTGTTGCCGCCATTGCGTCCGCCAAGGCAAGCGTGGCAGCGTGGCAGTCGTCGCCTGACAACTGTGTCGCGCATAAAAATATATTAAAAGTTCGTGCAACAGCACTCAAGGTAGAAGCAAACGTCCATCAGCACCTCAAGCAAGTACTCGTACATAAGCAGTAGCAGCAGCAGCAGCAGCAACTACAATTCACGAAATAGGAAACATTAAAATGCCAACAACAAGAATAAAAGGTGTAGCATATATAAAACCCTTTTGTGAACACAAATCGAAACGTTTTGAAAATCACGACAAAATTTGTGTTAACTGAAAAACTAAGTTCACATCTCAACGCTTGACAATTGTACATATATTTTCCTGTTGTAATTCATTTTACAATGACCATTTCTATTATAAAGAGCAAGCCTCCGAAACTTTCATCCGGTATTTACATTTCGAGGGCTTATATTCACAACTATCTTGAAGACTATTCTGATATTCAAGGGAAAGTAAAAACGAAGTTGCAATGCCTTGAAACATGTTTCATTGTTCTTAGTTTAAAACAAAATTCTGTAAATATAAAATGTGCCCTGCGAAAAGGAAAATTGTACAGCAAGATTTTTTGTGGTTTTCAGATACCAATATTGGATTGACAATTTTATGGCGGAAAAATCATGGGGAATGTTAAGAACTAAGAGAAGACATTATTTCAGGCTAGTTTCAATAGCAGCCGTATTTATTCAAAACGATTAAAAAAAAAAAGTATTTCGATTCATACATGCTTTCCCTTTTGAGATGCTACTGCAGAACTTTGCTTTCTGTAAAATATTCAAACTGTATTTTAAGGAATAATAATATTTATGATTTTATTTATTTATTCTTTATTTAAGTAATGATATATTAACCTTAATGCCTACACAAACATATAAACACAACTCATCCATTATGTTTGGCCCTCTTTATTACTTACATAGAAGCGTCGACTACACCGATTTCTAATTTTAGTTTAATTTTTTTCAGTCAGGCAATATATTTTTTGGTTCATCATAAAAAGCTGGACCCAGTTGTCCTCTTTAAGAAAATTTGGTATTATTGAATTGAATTGCCATTAGTAATTCTTATCGCCTAACTTAAAAAATAAAATTCAAAATTTAATTATTTTATTTATTTATTTTAGCCTGGAAAACGATTATTTTCAAAGACCTGTAACCTATTAGAAAAACACGTTATATATTTTCAAAGTTACAAATTGACTAAGTACATAGAGCCCGAAAGTAAATCCGGAGGGGCGCAACTAATCAGAACAAATGAGAACGAAAACAATATTAACAATTTTATACTAAGAAGATTTTAAGAAATTTACTTTTTTAATTTTGGCAGGCGTCCCTTATTATTAAATATATATTTTAAACCTTCATTAAAAGAGAACAAGTTTTATAAAAATCACTTTTGAGAACGAGTTGATAACCTTTCGCTTCCGTAACGCAAAGAAAGATGGTGGAACAAAACGCAGTAGAATGCACAAGCGAAAACGCAAATAAAAACTGCATAAACGTTTCAAACTTTGTAATGGCCTGTGCAGCCACAACCAACCATCCAAGCAATGCACCGTTTCATAGCGGAACAGCTGTTATTGCTTAAGCTCTTAAACACTTCCCACAACTCGTTTACTATGCACGTACATACATACATACATATATATCCTATATATATATACACAACCTTACACACCTTTTTCATGCGCATAACAAGCGAAGAAAAAGTGCAAAAGTCGATGGTAAAAATAATTTTATACTTTTTATATTATGTTGCAAGTCAAGATATAAAAAAATCATGCCATGGCTTTGGTATTGAAAGTATACAACAAGCAAATGTTTGGAGTGTGTCAGCTGGAATGTAGAACTGGAGGGCTTTCACACAAAACTATATAAGAAAATTGCTTCAATTTTGATGTACCACTTTGCATTTTGCCTTAAAGTCATAACGACACTATTGGAGATGTTAAACTTGCAAAGCATTGCAAAATCAGAGTGTTTCCGGTCGTAGATTTCAATTTCACTACATAGTTAATTATATATTTTATTTATTGGCTACATTTAGGCCATTTAGGAGTTACGAACCAATTGAGTTTACTCGCCAATGAAAGGTCGACTACCTTTTTTACGAGTATATGTTTGAATTTGCAATAATCGCAGTATATATTTCATGAGTCGCTGTATTGATTTTTGTCGACGGGAAACTCGCTATCAAATACAATAGAGAATTCTCGTAATTTTAACCAATACCATCTCAGTTCCGCATCGACTGCAATTAAAATCAAATACGGCCTGAAGATTACCTTCGCCACGAGACCAGTATGCTCTAAGGGAACTAGCAAAACACCATCCCCACCCTCGTTTGTCACCATCCAGGGCATGTCAATAGGCACTTGCTAGAGCATGAGTCGTCACCCAGACACTACTATAAGACCCGATGACGTGCCGATGAGGTTTGAAAGGCATTCCCAGAGGACAACTGTCAAGTTCTGACTCTCACCTCCTGACAGCCGTTATCGAAGTACAACCACGATAACTGCATGGATCTGGAGGTTGTAGCGAATTATAATCTTACTTATACACATTAATTATAAAACTTTAAACATTTATCCAGTATGGGTGCTTCACCGCATAATACCAATTATTCCTCTCGCGATGGTCTGACCTCTTCAAACTGGTGCGTTTCCTGAATTTTCCCTTTAGTTGGATGATAACCACTAATGGAGTTGTTCGTCTTGCTGGGTCAAGCTAGCCACTTCAACAAAAACAACATAGACAAGACCGGTGCCAAAAAAAAGTCAAGAGTCATTGAAATTTGTTTTTTTTTTTTCAATTTACAGATCTCTTGTTACGATACGTTTTAAGAAATATCATACTCCTAATGTTGTTTTAGAATATTTGCTTCGCAAATTTTTGCGTCTCATCGAAAATTGTCCCAAAGCATCAAGATTTGTATGTAAAACTGTTGTTGTTAGAACAAGCAGTAGCTAAAGAGCAACAATTAAATACTAAGTTTGCGAACAAATTTTTATTCTAGTTCCAAGAATTTAAGTTTTAATTTTTTTTAACGACTATATTGTGTTCCGAAAGAGTGAGTAGATTTAAATTGTTTCACTAACAAAATAATATTTACATGACCCGATCATTGTCTGTGTAAACAATCTCTCAAAAAATGGCATGAAAACAAAATTTAAAGGCGAATAATTTACTGACTGAATTATTTAGTTTTGCTAAATGCTTCCTAATGTTCATAAATAAAAATTAATTCCAGTTGCCAGGCAAATTTAAAGTATTAAAAAATCGAAAGTAATAAGTTTCCATTTTCACAGTGTAAAATTTAATCGTTGACTATTTAACTAAAGACGAAGGAAAAACAACTATAGTGACTCAAAATTATCCACCACAATATTTGCAATGCCAATTCGTTGAAATATTTTGTTGACTTTTTTGCGAGTAGTACATGTTTAATTTAGAAGTATCTCAAGACATATTCAATAGGTATACTAAGTTTTAGCTTTGAGAAGCTAAAGTTTCAAACTTTTGTTATCAACTTACTTGAATTGTACTGAAAGCATTTTTATCGCATAAAAATACAAAATTTGGCAATTCTATTTAAAATAAAATAAAAATTCGATAAAAGTTTGTTGAGCCTACCTACCATGATTCAATTATAAAAGGTTATGTACTTACTGACAGCTAAATTCTGACACTCCTTAATCTATATTTGTATTTTGGAAGTACGCAGAAAGGGGGAACAATGTGATCCCTTTTTGCGAAAAAGTATTAGAAAAATACTAAGTAAAATAGGTTTTAAAAATGTATTTTTCAAGTAATTATTTCATTTTTGTACTAACTATCTTATATCTCTGGAATTTTACCCTTCCATTTTATACAAATAAATATATGGAGATTTAACTCTATTTCAATTGTCAAATACATAATAAAAATATAAGGTCGAACCTTGAGCCAGCAAAAGAACTAAATTTAAAATGGAAAGGTTGCCAAAATCAATATTATCAATAAAAATTTTAATTAAAAACACTAAATCGGCGTGGTTGTGTATAAAAACATAATTCTAGTTCTCTATCGCACATATATATTTTCCGAGAAATGGGGTATTAAAAATTCAGAGGAGGTACGGCCACTCTTCCAATAATTTATAGTTTTCTCCATGACCATGCAACTGATTATATAGATCCCTCAGTCTATCTCATCCTCATTTATCGCTATTTTTAAAAAAAATTCCTATATTTTAATGCATACTATAAGCTGTATTCCTGCTAAATCTCATTCCAACTCGGTGACCCATTTTTACACGATTGAATTACTAACATAAAAACTTTCATTTTTAAAATATTTGGATTATACAGGCCTATTCTGTATTTAGATTTTGAAAATTTGGTCGGAATTTAAATGAATAGCATCGCTATACATCGAAAGCGATCATTTTTATTTTGCTTATAAAGTCTTGTCTCTAATTCTCTGAAAACAAAAAAATTAAATTCTGATTCTCTTAGAACTGAAGAAACCAATAACAGATAGAGTGGAAAGGATTTATATATTCCGATTTGCACAACGGGCCTGTAAATTTTTGAAATTTTTGAAATGAAAATGAAAATAAAACCACATGATTATTGTAGAAACTGTTATGATTTTTATTTACTTAAAAAGGAAATCTTAAATAATTTGGTATTGTCTTCGGGATAGTTCGTTAATGGGCAAGGAAATACCAAGTGTTAGAAGGAACCTGTAAACAAAGTGGTTCAATTGTTTTAATTTCTCCTAAGTTGCTATGTTAGAGCGCAGTTACCCACCGACATATGTTACATATAAATAATAATAATAATACCAACAAGCAAAATAACTTATGTTAGCAAACAATTTTTACATTGAAGATAAAACATTTTTTAAAAACATTCCGAATTCAATACCTCCGAAATAAAAGTTTGAAATTTATCGGCCTTAGTAGAATACCAAATATTGGCGTCCACAATATGAATAGAAATTAAATTTGGTATACTAACTCGTCAATTTAATTCTAAACAAAATTTAATTTAAACACATGATTAACATACGAGCATTTGTTTATACAAATTTAACCGATGGTATTTCTCCAGTGGCAAAATTTATGTACTGAAGTCATTTTTTTGTTTTTTTTTTTTTTGTTATGACTTCAATCTTGCATAGAGTCCATACCAACTTGTTTTCATTATTTTGCTTGTGTATAATTAACAATTTGCATTTACTTTGTTCGCTACCAAAGTGTCCATCCTCTGCATCCGGCACTAAACCCAAACACTGTCAACACAGCTTTGTTTGTGTTTTTATTGTATGTTAATATGCCAAGAAAAGCGGTAATGCTTAAAAATTGTAACGTCATGTCATCATCGTCAGTCAGCTATTAATCCTCTGAGGGGCAAAATAGATGTTTAGCAATAGAAAAAATAAAAACGATCATGAATGGCTTAACATATGCACACACTAATCCATGTGCACACGTTTGTGCATGCAGCAACTCTTTTACTCCGTTCTTTTACTCTGAAACTCATCAGCTTACCTATGTACATACATAAACACTCGTATCTTCTAGGTGTGTTTGTATGTAAATCATAATACATAGTGCCGATGCTGACACCTTTCCCTCTTTCATAACTTCCCTCGACTGGCACTCCTGGCAGTCATTCACACTGTTCCTGCTTGCATTTTTCGTCGTTTTCAGATTTCAAAATGATTATTACATTGAAATACTTGCCTTTAAACATGCACACTTTGTAATGACCAAGACTCCTCACTCTGCATGATAATTCTGCCATAAATTCCCTCGATTCTTGGTAGTAATTTATTCGGATGGAATACATAACTTCATCACCCTTGTGGCATGCGATCTGATAGAATTTTAGTTGTCATTGCCAGTTTAACATGTCAGCAACTGCAAAGTCGGTTTGTGCCATGTCGACATTGCCGATATGTACATACATACATTCATACATACATACATTCATACATACACTCATGTTACTCATTCACTCTGATATGTAGTATGCGGTCACAATAATAATTCAATAACTAGTTATTAACACGCTTATAATTTTTTTTTATTTAAACTTACTACTTCTTTATGTTCACTCTTTTAAGAAAATTTGGTTTTTATTAGAACAAAACAATGTAAATAAAAGTCACAAATTGGCACACCATTTAAAAGAAATCAAAATATATTCTTAAAAATTGCTAAGGCAAAGCGCATAGTGGAGCGACGAGCAAAACGTCGAGGATAGCGTCGAAAAAGCATGGATTTGCTCAAAGCATAGTCGAGCATCGACCTTAGCGTCAAACGGACACAATTCAATTTTGTATTCAAATAAATAGCTAAAAATTTCATAATTTGTCCAGCACGCATCTATTTCGATACATTGCATCCATCTGATTCCACAATGACTTTCTACCCAAAATAGCACTTATTAATTGCTCAATAATCAGTTTTTGTATTTGTTTTTTAATTATAACGTCAAACAAATCGAAATAATGCGGGAGAATAAGCGACAAGCATAGCTGCGAAAACAAAATATTTTAAAATCGTTGCTATGCTCTTTTGCGCTATCGACGCTATGCTCTTCATTATGCACGTTCGCATTGATTAATATATGTTTGTTTTCCACGCTATGCTCGCCGCTCTACTATGCGCTTTGCCTAAGAATTCAATAAGAAAACAAAATTTGTATATAGTAGCGCGCTGAAAATATCTGTTAATTTATTTTAACATCATTAGCACATTAAATTAATATTGAAACACGCGCTAAGTGTTCCGTTCTGTTGGGGCGTATGAGTAACATTTTGAAATGGAACGAAGAACTTCACATTTTTCACTATATCGACTAGCACATTTTTTTTTATAAATTATTACTATTATTAATTTACTCAGTGTTTGGCCGAGCTTCTCCTACCATTTTTGACGTGCGTCTTTATGTTCTTCTACAAATGGAGGAAAATGCAGTTTTATGGCGACTCCGAACGGCAGATGTATTTCAGGAGAAGCTTTTTCATGGCAAACTAGGCCCAAAATTATTGTTCATACAGAATTAACTTGGGAATTAAATGCTCATGTTCATGCTCAATGTCATGTGCGTGATTTAGATGTGCAAATAAATAAATAAAGAACAAGATGAATTCAAATAAGGTGGTGTTGATTAATCAGCTAATTGGTGGTTCATGGTCAAAATCAATTTTTGTTTTGTTTCAAATGAACAAGTGCACCGTTTAGTCTACCGGTAAAATATACAAAGAGGATAAAATTTGACAATAGCCCGCCGAAGTGTTGCATTTTTAGAATATTAACCAGCTTATGTGAATTCGCCTTTTATAAAAATATATTTTCAGATATCATAGACAAACATACAGATATATGCATTTAAAATTTACTACACACACTAAATCCAATACATAAAAGATGAATAAGTAAATTCATAGTAATATTTATTTTAAAAAAATAGAATAAATATCCGTAAAGCTTCCGATTTTCGTCTATTATTTTCTTACATCAGTGCTTTCCGGTCAAATAAAATATTTTATTTTGCTACATACATACACACATTTGCATTTATTATTTTTATTATTTGGTTTTTGTAACTTCCGCAAATATGTACAAAAATGTTGCACCAGCTTGGGAATTGGTATGCAAATATTATGTAGGCAATGTCTTGGTTTGGGGGATTTAATTATTCTGTTTAACAACAAGCTAAGACAAAAACATAGCACAACCATAGAATGACAAAGTCGGACAATACATTTTAAATTATTCAATTTAAGTACAGACAATTCTTAAAGAACAACCATATACATCATAGTTTTCAAATTTTTAAAAGATTTTTAATAATTTAACAAATTTTTATAAAATATACGAATTTGTAGTCAGCATTTGAGTAGCCCATTCAATAATAAATAATAAATAAACTGCATATTTCAAGTCGTTCAAAATTGTTGCTGACTTATATGGCAGCAATTGCGAAAAACTTTTTTTTTTTAAATCGCTATAAATTTTTGCGACTTGAGACTCTCACTCTGTTTACATAATTTAGATGTATTTAATGAGAAGCTTTTTCATGGCAGAAATGCCTTCGGAGGTTTGCCATTGCCTGCCGAGAGGTGGCCGCTAACAGAAAAAACTTTTTCTTTGATTAAATTTTGCTTGCCCTGGCTGCGATTCGAACCTCGAACTCACCGGCATATCGAGTTATAGCACGCACCGCTACCAACTCGACCACAGCGGCCACTCTGTTTACTTGAATTAAATTGACTACAAATTTGCATACTAAAAAAAAGTTCTTTAAAAAAATGTATTAAATTAATATAACTCTTGAATAAAGCTTTAAACTTGATATATGTTGAAACGATTTGCCGTCATCCCGATTTGTCTCCGAACCAAACTTGACAAGGGATGGCGGAAAATCGTTTCAACAAATATCAACATTCCACCCTGTCGGACAAGAAAAAAAAAACAATATAACTTTCAACTTGGATTTATATGTATTTTATTTGAGTATTTCCTGCAATTTTGTATAAAAAAATATATAAAATAACAATAAAATTATAAAAAAATGTATTATCCGAATTTGCATATCGCTATATTTTTTTTCGTAGACGATCTTTGTATCCTTTTTTTATTATCATATTTATTTAAGTTTTAATTAATTATATTATTGTTATTTAAATACAATTTTTTCGCTATTTTTTTTTGCAACAATAATTTGTGTTTTGAACTACAAAACCAATGAAATAAAAGTATTATTCCAAGATGCATTGAGTTGCACACAACCCTAAGATGATTTTGTTATTACTGAGGCTTTATTCTGTTGCTGATGTTGATGTTTGTTAGCAATGTATATTGCACAATTCATGAACTAATTATAAAGCGAATGGTAAAAATATAATTAGTTTGAACTCAATAAGATGTTCTGAAAATTGTTTAGAAAGAGATTTGTCTCCAATTTTAAAATTGCAACTATTCTGAGATATTTTCGATCTTGAAATAATCATTTTCGAATTTAAAATTATGTATAAATATGCGGATTTTCCAATGTATCTCAAGCAACTTTTTATTTAAACGGTAATAATGTCTACATACAATTTATATATGCAATCTTCAATGCCTTTTTTCTATCCTTATATCTGGTTCAATTAACATAGCTTATATGCACATGTGATTATTGTAAATTAAAATACTAATAACTAAAGAATATTTAAAAAAAAAAAATTGTCGCCATAAGGACACGTCACGTCACTGTTGGCAAGTGGCAGAAATTTACCATACATTTTTTTAATTTTTTTCGACGAGGCTGTTGCACATATTCAATATAAAATACTAAAAAATTTATAACTAGAATCGTGTAAATTGTCTTATTTTGTGAGCAAAGTTTCAATTAGTCGAAGAAGCTAACTTTATTCTGTTAAATTGTTGTGAATGTAAGATTTGGGAAAAACTTTAAGGTATGTGTTACAATTCATGGAGAATTGTTTCAACCTATTTCTTGGTGTGGATCTTATTTCAGATAGATTTTTTATTATTTAAGGTTCAATTGCAATTTTTTAATAAAATATTGCCATATGCATGTACTTAAGAACTTATAGAACGCAATGCATACAAACTGATTAAATCATATGTTGGTGTCCTCTTTAATTTTACATCTTTTGAAAGCACTCAAAAATTGGTTTGCATATTTATCGATCCTAATATCCACCAACAGTTTAATAATTAATTTTGATGGTTTGAAAAATTTCCATTTTTCACAGTGCTATGTACGAATTAAATGAAGTTACATAAATGTGTTTAGACAATTTTGATTGCAAATAGTTACAAATTTACAGTCCACAAAAACGTTGCTACATTTTTTTATGGCCTTATTAAATAACTAGAAAAATATATTTATTAAAAGCATTTGATAATTTTTTTTTTTTAGCAACTATCAACAAATTCAACATCTCGGCTATGCTGGACATGAGTTCGCCACGGAAAGTATCTCGCAACAACAAGGACTACAAGACAAAGGCTACGAAGAATGGGTTGGCGAAATGATTGGCATGCGCGAGATACTCAATCGATTTGCAAATGTGTCCGTTAATGATGTTGTCGGTATGCGGGCGCCATTTCTGAAACCTGGTCGCAACACACAATACAAGGTAATCGAATAGCTTTCGCCCACTCACAGATCTACACAAACATAGGTACATAACTATGTATGTGTTTTTTTAGACTGATTAAGTTATCATTGAAACTGTTGATTTCACGACACTAGTATTTTTAAGTAAAAAATTTAACTGCACCAAGTTTCATGAAATTAATTTAATCATGCATGACACTAATTGCGTATATAAAGGTAATTTTCGACCACTTTTTTTTAGCTATGGCCACGAATAATTGCTTTATTATAACGATAAGGTCTTGCCATTATGGCACGAAAATGTCATTAATCATGGCTCTATAGCGTTCCCCATTGACTGCAACATTATGGCCGGCTTCATTTTTGGAGAAAAGAAACCACACGTCAAAAAAGAAAACACCGGTTACGTAATTCGGCTTTATGTACATCATTTTCATTTTCGCTATTTAAGTTATTTAAATAAAAAAAAAGCCCGTGCACAATATATCCACAAATATGTACACCGAGAATTAAAAATAGGTAAAGTCAAGCTTATTTAAAAGATAGGCGCTGCAGGAGAAAAATTTCAAAATATTAATGAGCTCTCTGCATTTTGGTTTCTCTTTTAAGAGCCAAAGTTTCAAAAATATTTTATCAACTATCTTGAATTATAATCACAACGAAATACAAAAAATGGTAAAAATCAATCATTTTTGCTGCTCCCTATTTGATGTACCTTGGGTAAGGCATATATATTGAAAAAGAATTTAAAAGAAACATTTTAAATTATAAAATGTACATAAAACAAAATCCAAGAATTTTTCAAAAAACAAATGTAAAACGAAACGTTTATAAAAAATCTTGTAAACTAGTTTTTTTTGATGAAATAAGCAATTGAAAAAAAGGAATGTATAAATACTTAAAATACGCATTACTAAAACTAAAGCAAAGTGCTTTAGATTTTTCGCAACTGTAAACTTCCAAAATAAAAAGTAAAATTTTCCCTGGAAAAGTAAATTTTATAAATCCTTTGTAAAATCAAAATGTGTAACATCCGAATACAAATATTTCCATTGGAGGGTTTTTCAATAGAAAAAATATTTAAAATGCCATTGACGTCGACAAGTTCCCAAACTACAAAACGACTAAATCTGTGTTTGTATGTAGGTTTGTCTGTGTGCACATATATTTTCAAATTTCATGGAATCATCGTAGAGTCTTATTTTAAAATACGTATTTTAAACTAATATTTGAAAAATATTTCTGAAAATTCTTGTTTAATTTCAATTGGTTTTGGGCCTTAAAGCCCATTGGTTTTAAGAATGAAATGTGGGGTTTTCCTTATATATTTTCCCACAAACCAATCGTTCTTAAAGCTAAGAAACAATTAAAATAAAATAATGACAAAAATTCTTGTTTAAAATTTTCGAATCAAAATTTAAGTAACTTATTTTAAAACGTATGTTTTTAAACGTACCTTATTTCAAAAAGTATATAGTATACAAGCTTCACACTTTATACATATTAAATTTTATAAAATCAGCAAATTTTCACCAATTTTGTAGAATTGCATTAGGTTTTGCAGTTTAATAGCCCATTTAAAGTTATTTTGCATATACATACATACATATGTACATATGTATAATTTTTTATTCTAACTCCGAGTACAAACATTATTTTTCAAGGCAGCTATTATTTTCGTACCACTTACATACTCGTACATCTTCCGCGAATGTTTGATGCAACCCTTACGTTCATACATATGTGAATGCTAACAATAGAAATAAACGTTCGCGAACACGTCGATGCAACATTTAGCTTCATTTGTGAATATGCAATAAATATTTGTTTCTCGTACACTAAAGCGAACGAACAATAACAAACATTTTTCTACCTTAAATACGCGAACGCTAACGAACTGGATCTGTTTGCTTGTTCACGTTCGCGAACATGAACGACACGGAAGACTTTTAGACGTTCAGGTTGATTGCGAACCTTGCATTTCAGTGACGGTATTTTACAGACATAAGAAATTGCGGAAGAGAAAATCTAAAAATCGAGATTAGTTTGAAAGTTGTGTATAATAGAAATATTTCTAAAACTGTTTTGAGTACTGTTTAAATTTTTTTCGCAAAAAATATCCTTCCTTTTGTTTTGAATTATATATTCTGACTTTTCAGATATTTAAGCGCATACTTGCATATATTTGACGTACGATATCCCATACTTAATTATATATATATAATTTTGGCGCGTACACTATATAGCTCAGTGTTTGGCCGAGCTTCTCCTACCATTTGTGGTGTTCGTCTTTATATTATACCACAAATGGAGGGACCTACAGTTTTGTGCCGACTGCGAACGGCAGATGTATTTAATGAGAAGCTTTTTCATGGCAGAAATACCCTCGGAGGGTTGCCATTGCCTGCCGAGGGGTAGACCGCTATTAGAAAAAAATTTTTCTATTATTAAGGTTTTGCTTGCCCTGGCTGAGATTCGTACCTCGAACTCACCGGCATATCAAGTTATAGCACGCACCGCTACCAACTCGACCACAGCGGCCACTTACACATACTTAATTAACTGAAGATATTTATTAGGTTTCAAAATGATAGGTGATGATGTAAAACAGCCACATTATTTAAATGGAGTAGATCTTTTTCAGTTATATCTACATAATAATCAAAAACGCATTCAGTATTCAGTTAATTCCAATAGAGAATTAAAAATATCACGGAAGTGCACATATTTAATTTTCCTTATAAAAGTTTTTATCTTAAAGTTTTTTGCCTTGAGTACATCAGGAGTTTCCAACCTTTTTCATTTTGCAGCGCACTGTTTTGCTAAATATTTTGCCGCGACACTTCAGTAGCGTTAATATAACAGTAATTTTGAGGTTCTTAAATGTAGATATTTCCAAAAATTTATTCACACAGAAACAAAAATGTTGTTTGAATCAACAAGCTCTTAACTGCACATATGCATAATCTTTGTGAATACTCCTTCGAATGTGCCAACATATAAAAAATTTATGATTGTGGAATGGCTTGCCTAAATTCGAGTATATTTTACCAAAATTATTGCGAACTCAGAATGGAAGTACTAAAATACATAGGTCAAAAACTATTTGCATTACACTAACCATACATATTTATGTACTTGCGTATGTACAAGCACACAAGAAGCAACTATCAACTGACCAACACTGCCTCTTGAGAGCCTCGAAAGTTGGTCAAATTCCAAAAAGTGTTTTCCCAAACATTTACGTTCAGCTACGACACTCCCATTTTAAGTGCTTTATGCGTATGTATGAATGTACATAGTGCCTTTTCAGTCGAATTCTGTGAGTATTTTAGCACTTTTGTTTTCTAGATTGCAGATTACCTCAAATGACATGATTTTCAAAAAAATCCAAAAATGGATGTGATTGTTGGTAGCAACAAAATTGCCTGCCTGTGAATATATGTATGTACATACATACATGTTTCGTTTACATTAATAATAGTTGTCGATGGATGTTAAGGATGGCCAAGTTTTACCGATTTTAATATTGTGCATTAACATGGGCTCTACAATTACCATACTCCAATTATAAATACTTTTTGAAAAAATTCGAAGTTTTGATAAAATTATGTTAAAAAATTATAAATTTTTGAGCAAATTTTGAGTCTTGGATTTATTTGGGTTATGTTGAAGAGAATGAACTGAATTTTTATTGCAAAATAGAAGAAATTAAAAAAAGATTTATTGCTCTTTTTTTCAATATGTTTAAGTGTTACAATTCCTTCGTGAAATTTGCGAGTCCGCAACGGCATATCGTGGATGTAACTGCGAATCGTTTTGAGTCAAAATGGAATGATTTTACTCCAGTGAAAATAAACTTGACATGTTTTTTGATTTAACACAAATAATTGTGATATCGAAGCCAATTTACCCGATGTACATTCGGCTGACACAATTTTGAAAAAACGAAAATTAGTAAAGAATATAGTTATTTTTTATTCGCATCAGGCTTTGACCTAAAACCCTGTGCTAGTATGGCTGATTTTATCAAAGCCTTTTGCACACATTGTTTACACTTATTTAAAAAAAAAAAGGAAATATGTCAGCTAAAGCCTTTTTACTTTTCACCAACGATATGTACGTATGCATGTCAATTGAAACGATTTTAGCAACGTTATTATTATGCCTGATTTTAAACTCTTTTTAACCAAGAAATATATTTTTGCCAACATAAATTTGATTGCTTAACGATGTGGACCAAAAAATAATTTTCAGTCATGATTATCACGGCACTCGCCATTGCTGAAAGCAATATTTTGATTTGGACTTAATTTTTTGAGCATTTTTACTTCCGTTTCATATAATCGGTCATTATGCTCTAAACTCGGTATGAAGTTTGCCGATTTCTTGAAAAGAAAATACGATAATTAAACATATTAACTTCCATAAATTTCAGAATATTTCTTTGGCCAACTCTAATGCTCATATACCCATTGAAGTATCGTAGCTCCAGCACACGCTAACTCGTCCCTGTACACTCATATTTATGTTATGTATGTACATATGTTTCAGCAAAGGTGAAAATGGAAGAAACACAAATAGTTAGTTGTTTCATTTGAGAATTGCATCAGAGGGATTTTAAGTGCTCCGATAGCATTGTTCAGCAATCACTTGTCAGTAACTATTTGCACCATAAAATTACACAAAGCAAACAATTTGAATTTTCTAACCCTGCGAGAAAACGAATAGCTAAGTTAATGTGTAGTTTGTCGTACATCATTTACAGAACGAGAAATTGTGATATTTAATTAATTTTTGTTTAATTTTTAATTATTTATGAGCAGATTCAAGGCAGATTAGTTTTTGAGAAAAATTGTAATGATAAAACAGCAATACTCAAAGCGGTCGAAATTATAGTACTATTTCGGAGATCCACCCATCTCAAAGTACTTGTAAATGATAAATTCTATTCGATATCAGTCAACAAAATATATATAAGTTTTTTTTTTTTTCCTGTACATTCATATATTTCAAAGTGCAATTTAGATAAATTCGATTTTGTCCAAGATCTATTTAACTTAGCTTCTTCGAAGTAAGTAGAGAGCAACAATTTTTAAATAACAATTGAACTAACCCACAAATTTCAACAACAATTATTCCCTTTAAAGGCAATTCAATTTTACAGGCGGATAAGCAAACGACCCTAAGCATCGCTTTATTCCAGAGTATGTCCCAAATTCTCCTATCATACCCAATTTCCAGCAACGCGACTGGATATGTTCCATTTGTCTATCAGAATTTCCTTGTATGAAATTTTGCAAAGGCTCAGGCCTTGTTATTCACCCATTGCACACATAAGTATACATACATACTTTTTTGATGAGATTCTCAAATTTAACCCTTACCACTTTGCTTGCTGGGAACATGTGAAGCTTTCTTATATTTGCAAGCATATTTTTCTGTTAATACTTTGTGTAGCTACTACAAATTGTTGGCAGTCGCAAATTTCTGAGAATTTTCATTCGTACAAATTGAATATGAGAATGTTGACATATTGAAATATTCAAATTGCCGGAAAATTTGAGAATAAAGTTGACAAAGACTTATGCCCGTATGCTTAAGAAATTAAATTGTTTATATCAACAGTATGAGTTATGTAGTTAGCTGCAAATACCGCTTAGAATACTTACATACACGTACGAGGGTGTTCTGAAGAGCTTCCCACCTCAACGTGAAGATAGCAGCACTCGTCAATAAAAGGTAGTGAATGTAGTTGAACATTTTTTGACAGTTACTCACAGAAGTTTCAGCCATTTTGGAAGCGCAGTTTTTAGTTGATAGTCGTTTGAGTGCGTCGTTGTGAGTGTTTTTCGTAAAATGGAAAAAAAATTTAGTATCGAGCTGTACTTAAATTTTTGTTTTTGAAAAGCAAAACGCAAATCAAAGATGAGTTGAACTCAGTATATGGGAACTCTACACCATTATTTACCACAGTGAAATTTTGGCCAGCTGAATTTAAACTTGGCCGTAAGATCTTGGGAGACGATGCACGTTCGGGATGTACAAAAATTGCAACTACTGACGATTACATCACTAACGTTCACCAAATGGTCCGCGGTTGCTCACGTTAGACCAAAACGTGTCCATGAATTACGGATTAAACTGCTTCACCATTCACCATATTTACCAGATCAACCCACAATATGGGAGCATCGCGAGGAGAAGTATGGAGAGTAACAAGGAGAAAAAAAACATGTCTTGTACCATTATTGGGTCGGAAACTTTTCAGATCACCCTTGTACATATTTATATTTTTACACATCGCCGGTAATAGTACATTTTTCAGTAAACAAAAAAAACATAATACAAAAAAGTTTTTTTTTCATTAAACATTTTGAATTTAATAAGTTTTGATATTTAATGTTCCATAAGTTGTAAAAATTATTTACACCAACCAAACATCAATAATGTTTTCGAGCCCAAGAGCTACAACAAAATACACATAAATTTTGAGTTTATTCAAACAAAACTACCTGTTCAACATGCCTTGATACCATTTTCATAATAGCCAATCTATTTGCCCAGTTCTTTAAATCTAACTACACCACTCAATTTAAATATAACTCTATTTCCTATCCATACAAGCTGAGCCCCAATAACTCTATTAATATTCCAGTCATATCATCAGATTCTCTTCTATCCCGAAGTTGTTTGAAGCTATTGTTACCAATCAAATGACTTATCCGATTTCCTCAATCTTGCTTGGTTTTCAACCTGGTATCCTCTGTTGGATGTCTTCTTATCTCTCCGGTAGGACGCAAATGGTAGTTTTTAAACATTTTCATTCTGGGATCATCGATATTTCCTCGGGAGTTCCTCAGGGCTGCCATCTCGGACCGATTCTGTTCCTGCTATTCATAAACGACATTTCTACAGCAGTGAAGTATTCTAAAATAGTCATGTACGCGGATTATGTTAAACTTTTTAAGACTTATGCCTCGGCTGAAAAAAGATCCTTGCTGCAGCAAGATTTGGACAGCATAGTCAATTGGTGCAGCATTAATTATATGCCGCTTAACATTAACAAATGTAAATGTATGTGCTTTTCTCGACGAGCCATTCAGCCGGCCTCCTACAAAATAAATAACTACGTCCTAGAACATGTAAACAGTTTTGTTGACCTGGGTGTTGGTATGGATTGTAAACTTAATTTTAATTTTCATATTAGTTCCACAGTTAATAAAGCAAGGGGTGTGCTGGCTTTTGTAAAGCGTTGGTCAAAGGAATTCCGCGACCCGTATATAACTAAAACACTTTTTACTTCATTGGTAAGACCGGTACTGGAGTATGGTTCCATAGTTTGGAATCCTCGTTATCAGGTCCACTCAGACCAACTAGAGTCAATACAAAAACAATTCTTACTTTTTGCTTTGAGAAATCTTCGATGGGATTCGCCATACAATCTTCCCCCTTACACTAGTCGTTTAAAACTTATTAATCTTCCTACTCTTTCGAGTCGCAGAGAAATGTTAGGTATAATATTTCTGGTAAAATTAGTCAATGGATGGATCTCAAGTCCATTTCTTTTAGAGCAAATTAATTTTAATGTACCCTACCGTGCAACGAGAAACTTTAAACCACTTTTCTTGAAACTATGCAGAACTAACTTTGAGTTGAATGAACCGTTCCGGGGTTTATGCCGAGACTTTAACAATCATTCCAGCACCTTTGATGTATCGGACTTACTTTTTATAATTAAAAGAACTGTTCTATCCTCTCTTAATAACAGCGAACGATCCAATTTTCTTACTTTGCATTTCTCTAACTTTGTATTCGGCTGATGAATTCTTATTATGTAGCTGAGCAGCTTGGGATCTCGAAGCTTAACAAACTTTCTTCTGTCACGACTCGGCACCTAAGATTTGTATATTTAAAAAACATCCGTACGTTATGCGGATTTAGCCCCTTGTGTCGGTTGGGCGGGAAAATGGGTTTCCATTGGGTTATAATAAATCAAAATCCATTGTCGTTGCTTATTTTTTTCTAATTGGGTGATTCGCATATTTTTTAATAAAAAAATATAAGAAAATGTAAAAATAGAATTCTCGTCAAAAATATGCAGTAACTTTTGCATTTTCTTATTTTCGTAAATAATTTTAAAATCTTCAATCTTGAGATTTGAAAATCTTACTCCAAGTGACGATCTTCCCACAAGTAAATCTTTTTATGACGTGAACAAGTCTTGAATTTAAAATTTTCGACGCACGTCAAAAATTTGAATTCAGCTTTTAAATGTGTGTATTTATTTTCATGCCGCTCGAATTGCTGGATATATTTTCAATTTCTACTAAAAGCTTCTTTAGAATTTCAATCGATCTAAGTAGAAATGAATAAAAAAATTAATCATCAAATTTCAAGTGCATTCACTTGAAGGCTCATCTTTGAAAAATTAAAAAATTCTTACTTCAGTACTGACGGTAATTTTTTTCATTTAATTGTGTGTACAATATTTTTCATTAAACTTTAAAAAATAAAATAAAATTAGTCAATCAAGAGGCATGAATTTTGTGAAATGCCATAATTTTATTTAAAGTCAGTCATCTGACAAGAATATCGAACGATGGATGTGCTTCTAACGAATTTCGTTCTAAAACTACAACTATCCACATTAACTCTCCAATCTTTCGAAAAGTGCTCTGAATTGTACTACTTGCATACTTTTAGGATATAGATTTGTTTTGATAATATAATTTTTATAAATTTGAGTATGAGCGTTTGTTATTCAGAAACGCTTTATGTATGAAAGTGTACACACAAAATCACTCTAACGCAACTGAATTAATTTTGAGGTACTTATTTTACCGATGATTATGTATTTGCAGTAAAGTCCTTTAATTAAATTAACTTACATATGCAGCAACTGCAATCAACTTTCCAGCTCGCTGCACAGCACTATGCACTACCACATTCCAACTCAAGTTATATTAAATAAATTGAGTACACTAAACTATGGTCTAAAAGCACAAACATATGAACGAAATCATACTCGTTCATGAGCATTAGGATGGGTGAGAGGGTTGTTGAGTGGTAAAATCACTGCCAACACTTGAAATTGTTGCACATGAAGAGCTTTGAGCATTTTGCGCATACAACCAATTACCTGTAAACAGGGCCATTAAACTGGCAACAACAATAAAAATAGCCATAACAACAGGCAAACTGCTGTCAAACAACCAAACCGTACAAAGAGACAAGCGCACGAAAGCCATTTTCATGTTCATGGTCACATTTATTCTTGCTACACGTTTCATATGCTTGTTTTTCTACTACTACATTTACACCCGCGTTTAACATTTTTATTGTTATTATATGCAATGTTTTAAACAGTTGTCTCACTTTTATTTTAAATGTACATATGTATACGTATGTTTGTTTGTGTGTACGTTGAATTCTATTACAACACATCCCTTTTAAATTTTTCTTTTCTTTGTTTCATTTATCTTCATGACATAACCGCAAATTATGCTCGAACATATATACATCATAACACACACACACACAAAACGCACACCTGTACATGCAACGACATAACCGTCTGCTTGCATTTGGCGGCGCCCGCCCTTCATTGGTTACACAGGTTATCGAAGACTTTGGCTACATCTATGACAGTTCGATCACAGTGCCACCAGTCAACGTACCCATCTGGCCATACACGCTCGACTATAAAATCTCGCACGAATGCAAGAGTGGCACGTGTCCATCGAAAATCTTCCCTGGCGTTTGGGAGGTGCCCCTCAACACTCACTATGTCGAAGGTTATGAGGGCGGTCACTGTCCCTATTTGGATCAATGTGTACTCCACAATTTGGATGAGGATGAAATATTTGCTTGGCTGCAGGAGGATTTCACACGTTACTATGAACAGAACAAGGCGCCGTACATGATGCCACTCCATACGAATTGGTTTCAGACAAAACCATTGGAAAATGGTCTGCATAAATTCCTCGATTGGACACTTGAACTGTAAGTATCTAGTAGTATTGAGTTTTAATTCATTAGTATTTATGTGCATAAGTATGTAAGCATAAGATCCCTGTAGTCAAATCCGCTAGTTGTAAACTACTTACAATTAATATATAACGCAAGCCCAACTACTAGTCGGTCAACTGTCTTTTTTCCATCAAGCAACTGCATTTTTAACTTGAGGATGTCCTACGAGATGGCAAATGTTCGTTTTTAAATCAGAAATACACCAGTTTCATACTAGTACAAAATAGACAAAACAATACTAGTGCAATTATGGACCAAACATACATACCAGTCTCATACTAGTTCAAAATATACAAAGAATTACTAGTCAAATTGTAAACCAAAACCACTAGTTTGGAATTAAAAAGAGGAGTTCAATAAAAAAATGCATTAGTTTAGTATAATTTAAAATAAAAGACTCAATTAGTTTTACATTTTCTAAGTATTGAAAGAAAGGAAAAATATACACATAAATACTTCAAAGTTGGTATCTTTCGGGACAATAAATAAAAGCAATTTTCATTAGATGTTATTTAAATTAAAAAAAAAGTAACTACTATAACTTCTGCCGGTTAGACTATTGTTGTTTTTTCTTATAAATTTTTCCCAAAAAACCAATCGGCCTTAAAGCTAATAAATAAATAAATAATAAAAAGTTGTATGGCCAAATAACAACAAAAAAATAATTATTGCAAAAACTTACATAAAATTACAAGTATTCATTGTTATTATTTGTTTTAATTTTAGTAAAAGTCTAGCATTTTTCAGACTAGTTCGATTTCAATCCGGAAGTTCTAGTTGTAAACTAGTTGAAGTAGTACAATTACCTTTTACATTCTAGCAGTTAATGAATTCAGCAAAGATACACCATAGGTAACATCAATCATATTCTGCTGAATTCTTTTTACGAAAGTCGCAAACCAGTTCGAAACGCTAAGCCTTATTTGGCATTGGCGTGCAAACTGGCCGATCTTGGGTAAAAAAATTTTAACAGGAGAAACAATTTTGTTTTACATTACATACATCCATTTGTACGTACTAGGAATGTCAATCCCGGGATCCCGTTCATCCCGGGATTAGTCTATTTAAATCCCGGCATTGTTGGTAACAATTAATTTAATAGAAATTTAAATTTATAAAATTTTTATCATAAGCATCGTCCCTTAAAGGGCGAAACAAAGCATTATTTGTAACAATATTTGATAAAACAGCTCGACATAGTCAAAGTTACTCTGAAAGCTTAATGTGCTCGCAACATGAACTTATTTAAATGTGGTATCGCTTTAAATTTTATGCTGAGCATATAAAAATTTAGGAATCTTCTTTGAGTAATAAATTTTTTAATAGACACTTTTTAATTAATCCAAATAATGTATATAATCTTAAATATGAATTTCTAAAGCTAATAATTTTACTGCCATTATGTAGGTAACTTTGAAAATATGTAAATAAATGATGATTTTTCAAGAACCAGACTCGGACTGTTAATATTGATCTTAAACTGTGGTTAAAAAGAATTTTACTGTATATGCATTTACTGCTATACGAAATATGTACTCGTAAATTTGTACTTGAAGAATACATTTCTTTGTGTGTCGGTCAAATTTTACCTATATTTTTTATGGAATTGAATTACAACAAAGTGTTCTTCTTTGTAATACTCGTGTTAATTTTATTTTAAATACTACTATAATAAGAATATTACAGACGTGTGACATTTTTTTGACAAATTAAAAATTATAAATTAAAACTTTCTGATATTCGGGATTCCGGGTTGGACCCGTTATTATGTTTTCAGATCTTGAAAATCCCGGGATCAATACAATGCAAAAAATTTACATCCCCAATACATACATACATACATACATATGTATGTGTTACTGAATTTGTGAATATCATAACATTGAACAACAAAATGAATGTATGTATGTATATTGGAACAGTTCTCCGTCATCCCTTGTTAAATTTTAAAAATTATTACACATGAAAAACACATGAAATGTTTACAGTTGTATACGGTCTAAGTAAAACATATGGTTACAAGTGCTACAAACTCTTCCAAGATGGCCGAGAAGATGGCGACGACGAACCTCACTCTGGACGCCCCAGCATATCAACAACAGCAGATACGTCGAAGTTGTGAAGAAACTTATTTTTGAAAATCATCGAATTACCTTAAGAGAAGTTGCTGAGAATGTTGACATATCAGTCGGCTCGTGTCATGCAATTTTTTCAGATGTTTTGGGCATGAGACGTGAGTCAGCGAAGTTTGTTTCTAAACTTTTGAATTTTGATCTGAAGAACCGTCGCAGGGGCTCTTAAATGACGTCAGTGCTGAACCTGATTTGCTCAAACGGGTCATAACTGGTGACAAGTCATGGGTATACTAATATGACGTCGAATCCAATTTCCAATCGTCCCAATGAAAGCTCCCTGGAGAACCAAGACCGAAAAAAGCGCTGCATCGCTGGAGGAGTTCAAGGCTATATCAAAAAGTGCGTATGAAAAGCGCTTTGAGGATTCGAAAAAGCTTTGGCACAAGTGCATTGCATCTGAGGAGGAATACTTTGAAGAGAACGATATAAATATTGATGAAAAAATATTTATTTTTTTATAAAAATATAAAGCCACCTAACTTTTTGAACATATCTCGTATTTAAGAAGTTTTTTTTAATAGCAGAAATGTAATCGGAGATTTGCAACGTCAAATGAAATAGGAACATGTAAAATTAGCAGTGAAACCATTTTTATATAATTATGTGTATACTACAAAACCATTTAATATATAAAATCTTAATATTCGAATATCGCCTTTTTTTATATTGGCGCATGTCTCATATTTGTGAAATGGGATATCGGCGCAATTGATTGTCTTATGTAAAATCATGATATTTTATGTGACTGTTGTTTGTTTAATGGTTTTTTAATGAAATATTTTCGTCAGGGAAGCAGTTAGCGATTGGAATAACTTAGTATGAAACTTTCCGAAAACCATTATCTTTTGGCTATGAATCAATATCGATGTACATACTTAAACATCAATTCATGTTTTAATAATTAACGAATAATTGATTAGTTTTTACCTTTATCGTTCAACATACACAAATGTCCATACGAGTATATACTTATGTAGCTAGTTATGCATGGATATGTGAACATAAAACATACAACCGTTACCTATGTAGTACATTACATTCCCACCTCCGGTAAATTGCAACGTCATGGTCTTGTACTCGTTCACTTTTACACCGCTGACCAACAGCGTTTCGCACGTTTTAATGAGAAAAGTTTAACAAAATTAAACTTTCATTTCAAAGCAACGTAAAAATAGTTGATACAAAAAACCATTAGCTATGGAACGGTGGATAACGCAACTAATGCGCTGCAAGAAAAAAATATTAATGAAATGAAAGCTGCGAAACAGCAACGCAAAATAGAAACAAAAAAGTTGTATGCCAACAATTTAGCTCGCTAATGTAACAAATGGATATGACTGAAAGCAACATAGCCTAAACCGCCGCCATGTTGCAATGCCGCTGAAACTTCAGTAATGAAGTTACACTGATAATATCGTCCGCTTGCGGCAAGGCAAATCCGACAGCACCCAGTATTAGTAGTGTTAGGCAGAACATTGTTGTTACAACATTTTCTCGCATTCCCTGCAATGTAACAAGAACGACAAGTAGCTGGAAATGTGAACTGGCATTTTTGCAATTTTAATTCATTCTGCAACACCAAGCGGCAATTATACAGACCACGACAAAAATGTAGGGCAGGTAAGAGCGCCTGTTGCGATGCTCCACTAAAAATCAGATACGGAATATATCAGTTAAGTATGGAGTTCTGTAGTTCAATTAAAATTTTTTTTCCTTTTATGCAATTAAAAAAATAACCAAGTATGTTTTTAGGTTTAATTTCGATTTTTACTATAGACATGCCATTTTTGATTTTTATATTTATGGTCATGATTCAATTATAAATGTTTGCTCACTAATGAGAGTAGCGTTTTGACACTCCCAAGTAAAATGTTGCATTTAAGGAGGGCGGAGAGAGGGAAAAAATAAAATCCTCTTTGTAAAATTGTAAGCTAAAAATTGAAGATTCGCAAGTTCGAAGCTTTCATGTTATCTAACAAAAAATCGACAATCTTCTCTTTAAAAGTATTTACTCAGTTTGGGTTCAAACATCGAAGAATTTGGAATGATTGTTATTTATTTCATTCAGCTGAAGACAAATTTAGCGAGCAAAATTTTAAAAGGCGGGTACAATTCGACACCGCAGGATTTAGACATTCTTTTCTCGTTGTTGCGTCTTGCGAAACATGAAACATATTGAGATTTTCTTGGGATCATGTTTTATGGCACAATTCGCAACTTGCTTTTGGCATTTTTGATTTACTAAATTGGTTAAAAAAGATCTAAATTAGGTGTTCTTCTAACAGTCCGGAGCATTTTTTGGCATGTAAAACTAAATGTAAACTGGCATCTTATCTTGTTTTCTATTTATTTTATTGTTTAACTAGTAATAACTAAATATATTAATTAATTTTCTGAAACTAATGTTATCATAACATAAAATCGCATATCGATGAGGCTTTCTGTTTGAATTCAACTTGTGCGTGTGTGTGAGTTATGTTACGGTCCACACTTTAAAACGAATGTCGCAGCTCTGGGGTAGGAAGAACATTCAAATTTAGTGTGCTGCACTTGAACAGCCAAAATTAACACCGTACAAGAACGCTGATATTAATTACTTTGCAATTAAGATGTATTATATGTATGTTCGAAATTCATTATATTATGGAATAAAGTCAATTTATTGAAAAACTTGCACGCAGTGAGAAAAGGAAATGTCAGCTATTAGTAAAAAGTAAATAATAATAAAGGAGCAATGATGACATCGAAATTTTTGTTCTCCAAATTTTGTTTTTCCTCCAATTTTCACGTAACTTTGAAGAGTTAACAGTGCCTTTCTTTGGGAGCCGTTTGACAAAGAGCAAGCGAGCTAGCTGCTTATTGAGCAAACCTTTTATAATGGAATCACGATTTATTGTCTATAACAAATATTTTTTATTTTAAAAATCATCAGTAAAAATTGTTATGACTTTTACTTATAAAATATGTAAATACAACTCAGCCGGGCTTGTAAAATCTAAAAACATAGAGAAATTTTTTTCACATACTTAGCTTCAAAAAGCTTCTTCAGCGTATTTAATCCTTAAGATGAAAGAAAAAAAATTCCACGCGATGAACAAATGATCTTTCAAAAGTCTACGCAAACTAAGTAACAAACCTGGAAAATGATTAATTTAGCTGGTATTTTATATTGAAAAGCAAAGAAAACCAAGACACATCAAATATGTATGTATGTATGTATGTAGGTAGCCTCAGCAAACTTTTTTTAAACTTTTTTTCATATTTTATTTTAATTTGAATTGTCATATTTTGAATTTCGTTGTGATAAGAATGCTTTCAGTATATTTTAAGGTAGTTGATAAAATATTTTTGAAATTTTAGCTTTTAAAAGCAAAAACAAAATATACAGAGCTCAAATTTTTTTTAAATTTTCCTACTGCTGCTACCTATTGAAATCTTGAAATGTTGGTGCAGAAATTAAGCAGCAAAATAACTTTGAAATAACGAGTACATTTTTTAAAGGTAGTATTTTCTTAACTTTTTATTTCACCTAGAAAAGTATGGCATTTAACCTAAATTTTTTTATTTATTTATTATTTTTATATGTAGTATATGTATATTTGTAACACTTTATCAAACCTTTTTGTATTTAGCCAGTGTTGTAAGTAAAGCAAATTGGCTATTTTTTCAGATTTCTCTACCAATGCATTCGCATGTACTTACCAATACCAATACAGACATACATACATTCATACATGTAAAGCAAGGCATTCGAGCGCATTTTTGCTATCAAATAAACTGAGAATACAGCAAAAGTTTTGCCAATTATTGCAAACAGTAACAAATGCGACGAGTCGTCGAAGCGACAATTCGATTGTGACAAATTGTAAAATTCTGACATTTGGTTTGTTTGTCTTGTTGTTGCATTTATTTTATTGTTATTTTCTTTGAGATACTTTGAACGCTAGGTAACACAAATAACAATAATAAAGCTAACTATGTTATGTGTTTATGTATGTATGTGGTAGAAGAAAACGACGACGAGTGGCGAACAAAAAAAGTGTAAAAGGCTTCAAGTGACGACACAGTAGAAAGGTACTCGAACTAACCGGTGTGAAAGTACTACAAAGTAGTAAAAGGAGAACCGAAATAAAATTTTATGTGTCACTGACATTTGTGTGTCGTAAACAAATTAAATGCTTGTCAACAAAAATTTTTCCCAACTTTGCTTCGTAGGCGATAGTACAGCGGCAGGAAAAGTTTTGCCTTGTGCGCTTTCGCGCCTTGTTACTATTATCATGAGTTAGAAGTAATGTATATATGTATGAACATTTTTCCAGTTATTCACAACTGTTTGTGAGTTGCATAGTTGTATCACATTTCGATGGCGATTGTTGGTCAAAGTTCGACATTTTGATAACAATACTGAGATTTGAACACTATGCGAATTTATGTACATTTAGAAGCAGGGCAAGCAAGAAAAAGTTATTTGAGGGCGCCTGAATACATGTCAATATACATATATGTGTGTAATATTGTGGAAGGTGTTGACGAAGTACTGTGATATATCTCACTTTTCAAGAGATCATTCAATAATAGCAAGCGTACTTATTACTGTGGTAAAAAACTTTAACTGTGGTAAAAGTAATGTCCCGCCATTTATTTATCCTTAAATAAAAATTTATTTAAAGGTTGATTCAAACATTTCAAATTTTCCTTATATTTTACAGGGAAGAAAAACAATGGTATACATTCCTTGAAACTCGATAAACTCTGAATAATACCTAATTACACGGTACAACAAAGTTTAAGAATTTAAAACGACCCCCAGATTTCCCAACGGTTTCTAAAGCTTTTGCGTCTGCTGAACCCGAATCTGAATTTCTAATCAGAATTTTCGGGTCACCCTAGGTTTTCACTACAGTACGTGATTTGCTCAGAAACCGATATTTGTAAAAAAAAATCTATCATTTTTCATTAATCATTGAACAAGTGTAACTAAAGGTTTTTGGGGTCAAGCAATCATAATATAATATGAAAGCAGCATTTTTTACTTGTTTAATACTAAATTGATTTCAGGAACATTCAGGAACTTTTTCGAGACTATTTCGAACCTGAAAATATTTTCTAAACTTGTGATCAGTTGGGGGTAGATCAGGGATATTTTGAACTAGTTCAAGACTTCCTCGGAAGAAGTCACGAACTCTAGTACCAAAATGATCCCAATAAACTAGTTCCGACCTGGTTCCGAAATAATTCCCTTCCAACTACTGCACCAAAAGGTCCGTCTACATACAGATTTTACGTTGCGTTGGCGTACACTACGCTTTAACAGCTGACTATGAATTCACAAATTGATATCAAGGCGTAACTCCAATGCAAAATAAAATCAGCAACTCGTATCTCTTTGTCCGCTTTAGCATATGCAAACAAGTAAAATATTGAATGAATACTAAATTTTTATTAAATGGTATACCATACACATACATATGTATGTATATTTAAAAATAAGCAATAATTTAATTATAAATTTAATTGAGAAAAGCAAGCACGCACGCTCCGCCGAAAAAGCTTGGTTTTATTAAGACAAAAGTGATGCATGAAGATAATAAAAATATTAAACAAACAAAAGAAAAAATTATTTCCAACAAAATGCGTTAGACTAAACAAGTTTTTTCTTATATTAATCTCCTTGTTTAATAATTTATACCTAAATAGTTTTACAATAAATCTTACATAAACACAAAGGCTACATGCAAATATTTAAAGCACTGAATTAAGCAGAATTTAGCTTAGCAAACAAAAAATACATTTATAAATCATCTCACGAACTATAAATACTTAACCACCACTTGGCTGGAAAAATTGGTCGACAAAGCTGCTGCCAGCCGTGAAGTATCCACAACATGATTTTCTTTATTAATACTTCTCAACATTTTCTAACGTGTAATCTCTCATTTCTTCGAACTTTATCTTCTATTACGTATTTTAGTTGGAAATTTTACTTAACTAAAATGGTGGCAAGAAGTCAATACGGAAATTACTTGCATATATATGTACATACTTCAATTTCCCTTTCCACGCAAGTGTGAACTCATCAATGGGCAGCGCCCATTTTGACGAGGGTCAATGTGGTGAAAACAATGAACAGATGGGCGGAGGGTGGAAGTTGAAGCTGTCTTTTATACATTGGTTTCGTTTAAAAGTTTTGGAATTTTTAATTAGCGTCAATAATAGCGGAAAGGTAGAAAGGAAAGCATTGCGCAATCGATGCTTTGCTGGTGAACGCTACGTATGAGTAACATTTAGCAGATGATCATGTTAAAGAGTATCAATAGAAGCTTGATTAGTTGTTTTCGTATTCTGTTTACTTCGTTTGGCTTTTCCTTTGTTATTATATTCGTTTAGTTTGAGTTTTTTTTGTTGCAAAGTCATAGTTTAATTTGAATTAAATTTGGAAAATTTGTCTTTGACACCTGCAAGTTGGTATTCTGTAGTGCTGTACACTACTCCAGTCAGAATAAATATCTATTATTAGAATTGATATTGTAGATTAAAGCTATTAATGAATATACTCGTATATACTTATATGTATGTATTAATGTACAAATGTGCATTCCCAATGTTATTATTGCAAGTTAAGCTATTTTCGACTTACCACTGCGGATTTAATTTTTTAAAAAATGGCAGTTTCACTTTTCTTCCTCATGCCATACCATAGTAAAATTCATTTTCCCTTCGTTTTTTTAGCTATTGATGTGAAGTAAAATACAAGCGGCCTTTAACTTTAGCTAATTTAATTATTCGACGCAAAAATTACTAAAAGTGGTATAGTATGTTAATCGCATATCTCCTATCGCGATAAAGGTCTTTCAAACAAAATAAATTTTTAAAACCGTAAACTGAAACATACATGAGCATAAATAATAATATTAATTTGGTTTTACTTTAAGAATAACAATTCTAACATTGCTGTCTACCATGCAGCTGATACAAAATTAATATTAATTTAGTTATTGTTTGGACATAATTTCATTTAATTAATTTTGGGCTTTAAGGCCGATTGGTTTTTTTTAGAAAATTACCAGAGGAAGTTATTGCACTATTTCGGAGATTACCACCTATTCTCATTAGACTTCTTTCTTCAAGCCTTCCTTATGAACCCGAATGAAAAATGGTTGATAAATATGGAGGGCACTCCTCTGCCCCTCAGTTTCGGCGCCCAGGCTTTGAGTGTTATTGGTTTTTCCTAATAATTTCTTAAAAAACCGTCCGATTGGTTTAAAGCTCAAAACCAAATAAATAATATCGATTTAGTTATTTTGTTTAAATAAAAAAAAATATTATTTAAACGACACCAAACACTGAGCTAAATAGTGTGAGCGCCAAATTAATAATAAATAACACTAGAAATTCTTTTACTATTTATTCTCTTAGGTTTCAATGACCAGTTTTTTAAATGTTGACCATTATAGACCATTAGACGTGTGGCTTTTTGACATTTGTTACTTGATTTATACTCAGCTTGGTTTGCCATTTCATGGTGAACATACTTACTCCAGAACAACGTATGCAAATCGTGCAAATTTATTACCAAAGTAATGGTTCGCTTTGGGCGACGCATCACAACAGAGTCGGTAATTCGACTCGGTATGCGGACTTACAAAATCCAACTCATGCAAGAATTGAAGCCGAACGACCATCAAGCGCGTCGCATGTTCGGTGAATGGGCCCAAAACGAGATGGCCACCGATCCCAATTTTCACAAGAAAATTTTGTTCATCGATGAAGCTCACTTTTGGTTGAATGAGTACATTAATAAATAAAATTGCCGGTTTTGGAGTGATGATAATCCAAAAGCCATTGTTAAGACGGCGTTGGAGGAAATCATTGGTCCATATTTCTTAAAAAATAAAGCCGGACATAATGCTACAGTCAATGGGCAACGCTATAGAGCTATGAATAATGACTTTTTCGTGCATGAATAGGAGGATATTGATGTGGACGACCTTTGGTTCCAACAAAAAGAAAACTATCGTACTTTTACCATTAAGTTGAAATTTCAACTGACTTACAATTTTCGTTTTTTTTTTTGACAATTTGTGTTTTTCTTCTACTGGTATATTAAAATTTTTTCTTTTTCATACGTTATTTACATACATACATATAATACATATATATTGGCAGTAACCTATACCCTTTTTTGACGAAGTTTACTCAACCAAAATATTCCCAATGTTTAATTTTAAGCCACTTATGGGTTGCGAAACAATATTAATTTTGTGAATTTATTTCTAATGTAAACCTTCTGATCGGTAGATTTTTTGCTATTCAAATTTCACAAACTGCAGGAAAAATCAAAAACTTTCTAAGCATACCGCCACTGAATTTTTTTTTGAATTCAAATGTCATTTTTGACTTACGTTTACTCGGTTTTCCTTTTCTAATTTTATATATCTTTACTGCAATGTTTGTTGACTGCACTTGTTCATGCTGCCAATATAAAAGTATTTTTAATGGAAGAAATTGGCTTTTAGCTCATTCAAAAATAAAAATTAATAATGAAATAGTAATACATATAGAAAACAACACAAATAAAAAGTTGCTTGTTGCTTAAACAAATTTACGACGTAAATTTTCTAGTGCTTCTACTTTTGGTGTAAAATTTAGCAAAATTTTTTTGTTGGTAAATTTTATATTCTTGGTTTTGCCACAATATTAAGGCTTTAAAGTGACATCCTGAAAATAAAAATTAAATTACATAATACTTATTGATATTATGAAGGAATCCAAATAATGAAAACCTTTAAATTATGTTGTATCGGGCAATTGCCTTAAATAAACTAAATTAATTTTTTTCGTCAAATCATTTCACCCTTCCTCCTTCCTCATCAACAAACTTTCACATACTTTTACTGAGCCACAAAAGTAATTACAATCAACTGAGTGCGTAAGCAAACTTTTGCAGTTTACCAACGTTTTACATTTATTTTTATTTTTACAGAATGCAAATGTTTGTTTTTACATTTACACTCTTTTCTATTTACATACATGGAGCGAACACAGCGAACGCTCTGCACATCACTTTAAAATTACTTTAACTTCTATTTACCACGAAACTTTTTACTTCATACATTTGCATTAACTACTTATTCGCTCACTCTCTTCTCTTCTCTCCCTCTCACTGCAGACCCGATGTCTACATTCTAACCATTACCCAAATGCTGCAATACATGACCGATCCGAAAGAGTTGCGTGACGTCAACACCATCGAATCATGGAAATGCGACAAAAGCGTCGCTGTTGCACCAAAGCCATGCAACATTTGGAATACCTGTGCATTGTCCTTCAAGATACCCGAACAGAATTTAACGGATACACGCTACATGGAGACTTGCCGCGAATGTCCCAATGTCTATCCATGGTTGGGTGATGCGGGAGGCACTGGCATTTCGGGACGTGACAATTATATTTTCTCGGGACCAGCGAACGGCGGCGAGGAGAGCGAAAATGCTGACAACGATGATGAAAAGTAAAAGCAGTTAAGGTTAGCGGTACAAAGCGAGGTTGATATGAAGATGCGCTAAGCTAGTGTAAGCTATAACCTAAAAAGTTTCACAGGTCAGCTGGCAAGTGTCAACTGACATATGCTCTCAAGTGTCAACTATTCACAAAGTGTTGAGTGTGAAGTGTGTATATTTTCAGTTTGCTTCCGGTTTTGTTATCGTCTATTTAGCTTTTTGTTAATTTGCAGCTATGTATTTATAGGAGGTGTCAATTAATGCTTGTCCTTTCATATATATATTTTTTTTTATTTTTGTGTACTTGAAATTTATTCTTTTACTTTGCAAAATACTCAGTTCTATACTTGTTTTAGATTTTAAGCCATGAAATCGTGTCAATTGTAGACATTAAGTAAAAACAAATAATATGAATTCATTTTTTTTTTATAAATAAAGTGTCTAGTGACGAAGTTATTTACTAAATTAAAGTGTTTCTTTTATAATGAATATATGTAGGTAGGTATATAATAAAATCTGTAACACACCATATACTCGTACATACGTATGTATATATATGTACATATTGACGAGTTTTAAAATAATATTTTGCTTTTATTTAGGTATTTCCAATTATTTTTCCGTTTATACAACAAAATTTCATTTTTTTTTTAAGTTCGCAGCTTTATAGCCCATTAAATTTAAGTATAATAAAGTTCATTTCTTAATTGGGTAAAAATTACCGTTGATTATTCTTATTATCGTCTTCGATATAAAATCAAATTTTATTTATGCGTTTCTATATTGATGAAAGAGTTACTTATTTTTCTATTTTTAATATGTTCACATTTCATACATACATACATGCATTGCCTGTTACAATCGACTGAACTTAATATCCATAAAATATCCAACAGGGTAGGAATCAGTTGAATTTTCCTTTGTCAAGCGGATGGCGGAAAAAATTTCCAAAATTCAATAGAAATTAATCTTCTTTATGATTTGCTTCGCTTCGCTTGATGAGTTGATTTGTGGTAAGGCAAAGTAAGTCTAAGAACGTATATTATCCAATCCGCTAACAAACCAACTCGACATTTTTAAACAATCCGGAACGAATTCGACATTCGCTGATTGATCTTAAAATCTCATTTGATCTAATTAGATTGCGGTGTGGTGAAATAAACCGTTATAACTTGCCACAGGGAACGAAACGCCATGCAACTTCTTGTTATGTGCGTTCTTTGGTTTGGCGCGATGAGTTTAGGTGTGGTAAGTATAGGTGTGGTGAACTCATGCAAGGTGTAGAGAGAAAAGGTTGTGTGATTTAAGCAAATTTTAGCAGCACTTGTTTTTTGTTCACAACTATTGCCGTCTCTCAACCTTTTCGTTCGCCAGAACTTAGGACGTATTCGCCTTTTGGGTTTTCACCAAGTTTCCTTTTAAAAATAATATAATATCTTTGTCCTTTTATAACGTTTGGCTGCAAATAAATGATTTATTCTCGGTTGTGAAGTTAAAAAAATCTACGAGGAAAAATATCACGTCCTGGTAATTGGTTTTTCTAAGTTTTTCGAATTCTACTCAATTTTTAAAACCTTTATCTCTGTTTAAAAAAAACATTTTTATTTTCTGCCAAATCGAGTGGTTAGCTATTACAAACAAACAAACATGCATATGTAAGTAAACGTTTTTCAATGTCACCGTAACCAAAACGTGGCACAATCGCTTGAACCGCTCGCTTCGAGAAACTACTGGTTCTGGCAGCACTTTGTTACGAGTAAAGCGTGTTATACATATTTATGTATATATATATACATACATATATATATATATATATGTGTGTGTGTGTATATGTACATGGGAAATGGTGAAAGTACTACAAAAACAAAGAAAAGCACGATGTCAAATTTGCGTTGGGAACTCAAACACGTCGTCAACGCAGTGGATAGCTTTATTTGTTTTTCATTATTTATGATTTTTTTACAGAATAGATTGAATAACCAAAGTGTTCCCCAACGTACGAGGGTAGAAAATTATGGTGGCTTTTTGGTTTTACCTGCAAATTGCTACACAAAAAAATTAATTACTCAAAGGTAAAACTACGCAATTCCCGATATCGATTTATGTAAGTATATTCAAGGTTTTTACATTTCTATAAAATTGATATGTATTTTAGGTGATTCACAAGGTGTCATAAAGTCATATGTCATATAATAAATTTGTGATATTATGACAATATGACTCTTTATGACACCTTGTTAATCACCCAATTTTGTTTTTGAATTAAATATTTTTTGAACTGAACTTTTTATGTCGATCAACAGTTCTGATATGTAAGACCTGTTTTATTCCCCACTTGGATTTGTTTATCTTTTAATGCTGCTTTTGAGAGCAATTTTAATATTTAACTTCTAATTTTGGATAACTTTCCAACATCTCTAACAGATAGCTACCAGCCTTAGTTTCCTTCACGTGCTTGTAAAGTCTACAAAATTAATTTGTGTATATTTCCATTTTTCAACCTGCAGTTTTCTGTACGAAATTACTTATTCTTAAGATAATCTTTAATAATTGCATGCCTTCTCTTCATTGTATTAGTATAATGTTCGGACGACTTCCCCCTTTTTTCTAGTTAAAGAAGCTCATACATTATTTTTGAGCATTTATTCGCATTCTCATTTTCTCCAATAACAACCAGCATGTCTCGAAACTTAAGCCAGTGTGGTTAGCCCAAGATTATTCGTATCTTTTGTTATTATTATTTCAAAATACCGCTTCTATCATACGAGTATGCTAGTTTTTCCCTGACCCAGATGCTTATCCTCAGTTACCAGCACACTTCTTACTGCACCGTAAGGGGTGACAATTTTTCTCCCTTTCACATGTTAAAGCAATGGGAGAAGGGAACTAATTCCCTGAAAGCTTTTATTGAAAATAGGGCTATATATAAATTTTGGCTTTTATTCTCGTAAACATAACTTTTTTACAGAATTAAGCACTTTTTTTGGGGAGCTTTTCATTTTTTAAAAAGTAAGCAAGCCCTCAGAGATATGCAAACAAAAATGTAGAAAGACAAAATGTCACTCTTCTTCTCGCTACCAAAAAGCTTCGCCAGCTCCCTCTCTCCTTTGCAAGGTTTTGCCAATCACTCACACCAAGTGAAAACAGGTTCTTCTGCACTTGCTCCTTGTAGTGTATTCGTGGGCGTCCTTGCCTGTTGTCCATCTCCGTTTTTCACCGGAGCATCATCATCCATAAGAACGATATGGTCGTTGAATTTTTATGCGCTTGACTATGTTCATATCATTATACAGCTCATACAGTTCATCATTCCATCTTCTTCGGTGCTCGTCGTTAATGCGAACAGGACCATAAATCTTACATAGAACATTTCTCTCGAAAGCCTCCAAAGCCTTCTCATCGCTGTTCATCATGTTTCTGCGCCACTTTTAGAGCTTTTCGTTCGTCGAGAAAGAGCTCTGTTTTTCAATTGCCTACCGAGACCAATGTAGCACCTGTTGGCAAATGTTATTCTTCGCTTGATTTCCAGGCTGACGTTAATGGTGGTATTAATACTGGATCCAAGGTATACGAAATCCTTGACTACTTCAAAGTTGTAACTGCCAACAGTGACGTGGGTCCCAATAAGCGAGGAATTTTTGTTTGTTGTCACAAGATACTTTGTTTTGTCCTCGTTCACTGCAAGACCAACCCCTTTTGCTTCCTTTTCCAGACTTGAAAATTCTGCATTGACGGCCCTGTTGTTACGGCCAACGTTGTTAATATCACCGTCACCATATTTCCATACTCGTCTTCGCAGGAACCAGCCCCGGTCTTAAAACCACTTGTTTGCTGCCTTATTTTCTGATAAAATTTTCGGGCCGCATTCCTGCTTGCTAGCATCTCTAGCTCTTCGCAGAGCAAAAGGCCACTCGCCAGTATTAAAGCTATAAATGTAATCGACCTTTGTCATAGGTATGAACATAGGATGTAACTTTAAAATAACACTTGATTTTCAATATATTACTACAGAAAGTTTCATACTTATTCAAAGTCCGACTTGCGCACGTCCATATGCCTGGCACACATTCGAGAAGGGCTTTAATTTATTTTATTTTTCCCACTTATTTAATGTGTGAATATGAGCCCCTTATGTATCTATGGTAATGCATACATATACATATATAAATATGTATACAAATACATACATACATGCATATCTATCTGTGAGCACGTGTGGCGTAAATCACTTTATAGTTTCGAAAGAAGTAAATGGTTCAACATTATAATTATTGAATTAGTTTTACTACCAAGTTGCTGGGTTAAATGTTTGCCACTTACTCGTATTAAAAACTCAATTGTCACACACACACACACTTTTTACATACAAATGTACTCGTATCTACTTATACAGTGTCTGGTAAATTCAAATTAAATGCCAAACTTTTGAACGAATTGAGTAAAATTAGTTAACTATAATGCTGGACACTTAGCAAAAAAGGGGATTAAATAAAAACAAAACTTAATATACGTAGCATAAAAATATAGATGTGAGGATTTTATTTATAAAATAAATAAAAAAAACATACAAACAAGATCTTAAACTTATCATACTCTTTTGCATTTAGCTAATGGGAAATAAAATAAATAAATAATAATATGAAAAATTGTGGTTAAAAATTTTTTTTTTGATATTAGCCTGACTTGATATCAAAGATGTTCACAAAATTATTTTTTTAATAAACTTAAATAAAATTTTCATTTCAAAAGGTCATTTATGTTTAATTTCATTATTATATTTTTAAATGAGCTAAAGGCAAATTTTTGTTGGAAAAATTGTACTATAACTTCTACCGCTTTGGTGTTGTTGTTTTTTCTCTAATTTTTCCAACAAAAATTAACCTTTAGCTCCTTTAAAAATAAAATAATGAAATTAAACAGGTCGAAAACAACAAAAAAAAATAAAACTTGTCTTAAGCCAAGTTAAGGTATTTAAATTTTTTAATTCAAAATTATTAAATAATCTACCATAGCTTTTACACTATTTTTGGGTTATTAGGTAAATGAATTATATAAAAATGTTAGCCTTATTTACATGCTTATGAGGCATTACATGCTATTTCAATAAAAATCGAGTTTTTTTAGATTTTCATGTAAATTGAGTATGTTGGAGAAAAACTCTTAAGATATGGCTTAATACATGAAAGTGCTTAGCGAAACACTTGATTTTATTAGAAAATGCTTCACGAAAAAGTTAATATCTCAGGCCATATAAGGAGACACCCTTTAAAAATTGATCAGTATATTCTTTGATATGTGTACTAACGTTCTATCATATGAATTTTTTTTTAATTTTTAAAATTGTGCAAACATGAATTTTCAGCAAATTGTTTTTTTATTGACAAAGGCAAGAAAAATTTTATTTAAAAAAAAACAACAAAATTTTTACAAATCTTTGACTCTTTGTCTATATAAAGAACTTATATTTTGCGAGCTATAAAGTGATTAACAATGGCTAACGTCGGGACACGTTACATATTTCAAGTTGCATAACTTTTGAAAGAAAAATTGTTCTGCTCTATACCACCTTTACATTTTAGGACCTCCTCTGCAACATATCCAAAATTCGCGCAGTTTTTGGCCAATTGTAATAGTGTGGAATGCCTTAGATTGCAAAATAATAATTGTATAAAAAAGTTATTAGGTATTTTTGTATTACAAAGACTCATATTTAAGTTCAGATTTATTAAAACATTTTGTAAATTAAAATAAAATTTTTCATTCGTTTGTTAAATAAAAAAAGCAAGTTGTTGAAAAATCAAGTTTGTCTTTTTTAATACTTGTAGTTAACTTTTATAACCTAACTTTAACATAACTACAATTTAATGCAGAACTTCCCCAAAATCGAGGCATGCTTTTCTGTGCTGTGAAATTTGTGTCAGTTTTTAACACGTTTCAATTATTAAAGGTTTGGTAACTAAGCAGCTAGCTGTCTCACTTTTTGTCAAACGGCTCCTTTAGCATCAAAACCGATTTGCTTCTTAAAAATAATAATAGTAGTTACCTCTAAACTTTTTAATACCTAAAACTAACAGGCAACACTTTTTGTTTCTTATGTGCGCGTAAACAGTAAGTTTAAGTCCGGATTTTAATGACGTAAATATTTCATGTAAATGTGTATAAATAACCGCGCTTTTTCATTGAACGCTTTTCACGCGCATATAAATTCGATGTGACAGAGGGAAAAGTTTTGTAATTTCTAGAAGGAATGGGTTTAAATAAATTAACATAATAATCATCCAAATGCCAAAAACAAGAATTTGTAAGAACAAAATTATTGAGTAATGAAGTTTGATTTATTTTTCTTTTAATATATAAAGTTTCTCTTTCTAAAATCTCGAATTATTGTGATTTTCCTACAACTCCATTAACTCCATAAAGTCACTTACTATTTATTATTTTTCACTTTTAAGTTTTATTTGCTTTAAAAGCGGGTTTTTTGGGTTTTTATATTACATTATTTTTTTAGGTCGTTTGCACATTAAAGCGATGCAATTCGCAACACTATGCTATGAAACACTTGATGTGACAAGATAAAATTATTATTACTACTCTTCAGTTGATACTTATGACCGTTTGCACCATAACTACAAATAACTGTTGATTGTTGCCAATTACCTTACTTAAGCTCTTCTGCATTTTCTTCGTATAGAAAATGACGAGAATGCGTCATATGGAAAAAGTTTGAGAAAAGTGTTAGTAAAAAATTTATTAAAAGTTTCCCTTAATTTAATTCTTAACTTGCCAGTAGTTTTGTATATTTGCTGTAACTTGTTAAAAGCGAAATGGAATTATAGTTTTATTTTATTTTATTTGACACCACAGATAGTTACATACATACTCACACATTTAGCCTACCCGCAGGCGTTCGTGCTTTTGACACTTTTACGCTGACACAGTGCCAACATCGGTTTGAAAAGGTGAAAACTTTTCGCCACTAATGTGATGGTAACATTGAGGTGTAACTGAAAGGAGTCATGTAATAAGTGTGTTCATACAAAATGTCGTTGCCAATGAAGGTAGTTTCATTTAAAGCCGAAAAAGTAAAGACAACAATGTAAAAACTTTTGCAAAACATTTATGTACAATGCAAGCCTTTAACCCAGTACAAGTGGATAGTGAAAGACAGTTAAGTGTAAATGTGTAGGATGCCTGATGACTGTAAAGTTAGTCATACATACATACATACATATGTATGTACAATCACCCACCAAGTATGTTCATCGCGCTGCAGTCCAGTTGCGTTTATGTTAGTTTAAAAAGTTACCTCCCGCCAAAGCAGTTCTGCTACAGTTGGTACTACCTACCAACAGATGTATGTGTCTGTATGTGTGCATGTTTATATACCCTGCAGACAAAAAATATCATTTGCTTAAATTAACTAACTTTTAAATAACTCCTTTGCGATAATTGCGAAAAAATACACCATTTGTATCACACGCATAAAAACGAATTACTACTAAGCTGAAAAATCATGCATAACAATCCAAAAAGTTCATAAAATAAAGATGTGGCAACATACTTAGTTGGCAATGACATAAATAACATATCAATCAATTGCAAACATACAATTAAAAGAAAATAGTAAACGCGAACGAGAAAATTTTTGGATTTTGCAAATACATGTATCTTGATAATAGTAGATAAAAATCTATAAAAAAAAGGTAAAAATGGTAGGTATGGTTGGTATGGATCTAGTTTTATATGGGTAACGTATAAGTAGCAGATATGCGGTTTGGCAAAACAGATAATATGTTTGTAAAATGTTATCTAATAGCTGGTTTACTTGTAGTGAAAAAAGGTACGGCCAAGTTGTGACCAAAAGTAGTTAGATAATTGCTACTTGGTACCTCATGCAGAGGTAGTCAAAACTGACTTTTTTTTGGCCACCGCCATGCAAAAGTAGTTAGTTTGTCTATATGAACATATACAGCAAATAATAAGCACTAGTGTTTTTGAATGCAATTTAAAGTTACTATAATATTCCTGCAGGGTATACATAATTTGTAGTAGCATATTGTGGCTGGGTGAAATTTTACCCCAAAAAGAAAAAAAAATGTGTCAGAAAAAGGTAAACACGTTTCAGACGTAAACTTTTTGCAAATTAAATTCAGATTAAACTTGTCACAATATGTTCGTAATATTCAACATTTCCGACCTACCTTGTTACTTTCGGTTTCCGTTGACTTTAGTAGCGGATATCCGTAATAGAGTTTAGTTGTGCAGAGAGTAGGAATAATATTAAGGTAAAAAAAGAAATAATTTTAGAATGCGCCTGCACCGCTTGCTTGACACACTTTACAGAGTTTGAGCTCTAACCTCGAGGTTTGTTAAAGTGAGTGTGTGTGTTTTTTTTTTTTTTTTGTCAATTATGCTCACGTCAAAATTTAATTTGTGTAAGCTTTGTTTCCGAAAGAACATATTTAAGAATGTATCAGCTCCATAATGGTAACGTCAAAAAAAAATTCCAGCACTTTATGGGTTGTGAGTTTTTTTCCGTTAAGTTTAAACTATTAAAATTTGCTTATTTTTTTTCCTACTCATACTTTTCTTATCTGGTGCCAGAAACAGCAAGTTAAACAAAAGAATTTAAAATGGAAGCACTGAACAAATACTAATAGTTCTTTTATTGTTTTAAATTATTTTAACCACTGTGGTGTCTTTTCAGCCAAATTATCAACTCTTATGGAGCTACGTGGCAGCTCTGAGATGGAATACACACTATTGTAATTGATAAGAGTTATATCCACAAAAACTTGGTGGGAGAAATGATTTCGCATTTCCTCTTAATTTTTTAAGGGAAGCTAAAGAAATTTATTAAAGAAAAGAGGAACAAGGAGTTCAACTTACGCCCTTCTCTATTTGACGGAATATATTTACTTGAATAGCTTTCAATAAAAAATATCTCGCCCCTAAATCCAATCTGAATCGTTTCGCGCTTTCAGTGCGCATGTACATATAAAATTAAGTACTTAAATGCGTATATATGTACTCGTCAGGGCCGTCCGCAAAGTGGTTGGAGGGAAATATGCCAAAACATAATTTCCATAATTTGTTTACGATAATAATGATAAAAAATATCTTAGAACTCTGTTAAACTACATAAGTATTTTATTGAGGTAACCTAATGGTGACATTATTGTTTTTCCTTACAACTAGGGGAACGAAGGGTATTGTGGATTAAGTGGTTATTTGAGACCACCTATTGAAACCTAGGATACTTAAATACTTACTTCTTACTTAATTGGCTCAATAACCGACTATGCGATTTTGGCCGAGCTTAGCAAAGCACGCCAGCTATTTATATCTTTCGATAACTGGCGCCAGTTTGAAATACCAAGGGTACCAAAGTCCTTTACCGTTTGGAGGTGGCCTCGCTGCACTATATCTATGTCGTTATAAAGGACGTACAGCTCACCGTTCAATTTTTTGCGGTATTCGCCATAGCCAAGGTGTAGAGGCCTATAAATCGTTCGGAGAATCATTCTCTTGAACACTCCAAGAACCCTCTTATCAGATGTATGCATCGTATATGTATGCCTCTGCGCCATACAATAGGACTGGCATAGTGAGAGACTTATAGGTCGTGGTTTTTGTCCGTCGAGAGAGGACTTTACTGCTCAATTGCCTACTCAGTCCGAAGTAGCACTTGTTTAGGGTGATGCGCATTGTCTTCAATATAACGAATACGGATTTTTTTATTTAAATTAGCAAAAACGTTATCGAAAAACTTTGTATGAAAACTTTTTGTAAATTTGTATATTGTTTGAAACTTAGGATTATGGTTTTTATGATTATTATTGCTTCTATAATATAAAACAGGAAACAAATAAATAGCCAAACTTGTTAATAAGTCCTTGTGCTGAAGCGTTGTATATAAATCAAGATTATATTTAATATTTAAATAAAAATGTATATGTAACATAAGGTAAAGCAAATCTTTAAACCAAATAAATAAATTGAACCAACCGCCTTGTATTGTTTTCAAACGAATTTGACAGCCATGCAACTCTGTAAAGTAAACGCACGCAAATCAATTTCGGATTGAGGTGGTTAAAAACTTGCGTGCGTGCGTGCGTCCAAAAACGCAAGCCGTGAATATTAGGTTAGCCTGTGACCGATTTAGTTCTGCGGCTAGAATTATCTTCTCCATCATCAACGATTGAAGCAAAAATTAACTCTGTGAAGGGAAACCAATATGCGTATATGTAAAAAATTACAGTCATCGAGCATCGCCGATTTCGAAACAGACACCCTTCTACCACCTTAGCCTGAATTTTACAAAATTCATTTAAAACTTTCGATATTTGCAACTCCGATTCTTTTTGAAATTTTTATCAAGTACTTAGAATCAAAGCTGTTTTTTCTGTTACAACTTCGGCGAATAAAAAAACGTTTTCCATTTTGCGTCGCCTAAAAACTTATTTGAGACTATGAAAGAAGATCATCTCAATGGGCTAGCTTCTCTCAATATTCATCGCAATATGGATGTTAATGTTGACTCTATACCTTGACAAATTGCATTATTGAATGCAGAATAGTTAAGTTAATAACGCATCATGTGACTTTCCCATGAGTAGTGCTAAATTATATCCACATACTCTAAAATTTGGAGTCAAAATGAAACAATGATATTCTTGATTGTTACAAACGATTTTACATAAAAGCACCCCAAAAAAGAAATCCTGCGGCCGGCCCTGGTACTCGTTCTTATGTATGTGCAAAGGAACAAGGTGTCGCGATTAAAGGTATGCGATATTGTATTTTTATTCGAAACATCTTGTAAAGTTTAGCTAGTTGGTGTTCGTGTCACACACACTACAACTTTTTTGTGAAACATGCAAATTGGAATTGAAAATATCAAAAGTGGGCAGAAGTATTTAAGTACAAAAAAGGCACCTAGAAAATGTAGTAAAACTCTTAAGCTGACGAGACGTAATAAGCAGCTACAAAATCGATTAACATTCTTGGAAACAACTTTGCGGCTAGAAAAAAAAGCAGAGGTGAAAACTAGGCAAAAACGACTTCCTAAACTTACTTCTCTAGTGAAGCTCAAGAACAAAAATTAACAAAAAAAAAAACAAATACACCCAAGCAAAAATAAAGTTTCAACAATCTTATTCCGAACAAGTTAAGCGTAATGAGCTAGTGTCAGGCTCTCAGTTATTCAATGCTTCGTAAGCAAGTCTCCGTCACTGAAACGCGGGGACATATGTAACTGCCAATAATGCCGTGCGGCTGTGTAAATCCATTCGTGATTCAGCTGTTTGTGTGAAAGTTGACTGAAAGCTGACTTATTAAATGTAGCAGCTTTCTTGCACGTCGGTCTCGTTGTACTAGTTTATCATACATACTACTCGTATTATTGTCATTGGCCTGTTTGGTGTTAGTAACTTTATTCTATTTGATTAGACCGCTGAAGTTGGGTTTTTCTTTTTTTTTATTAGATATTTAGCTGATTTTATTAAAAGTAGCTGCCGTGAAGTGGAAAATGACAATGTTCATTTTAGGAATGCTTTGCAAAAATGTTTATTTACCAACTAAGCTGTCGTTGGCTGCCTGATCAATAAGCTTTTAATCAGCCAATGGAAAGCGAAAAATTTTTATCGAACGGCTATTGAGAAATATTTAGATTTGTAAAGAACTCGGTAGCCTAAGAAGAAATAATAGAAATAACTACACAAAAAATCGTTAAAAAAAAGCAATAGCCCAAAGTAGCGTATAACACTTTTTGTGCTACTATGTATACGCGAAAGGAAATTTACATTACGGGAATAGTTCAAGATGATAATATTTCAGCACTATACGGGTGCAGTTCGTTGACCAGTTCACATACTACTTATTTCAGGACCAGACATTTTCAGATTCCTCTCGGCAGTAATTCAGGTCCACTTCGAGATTATTTACTTCACGGATATCTCATTAACACATCAAGACTAGTTTGGGATCAATTCGAGACCATTTTTTGACCTGTTCAAAGCTATCTTGAGCTCATCTTGAGATTTCACATTCACGACTTTTTTAGAAATACTTCGGAACCATTTTACGACTTCATTACCTTTGAACTCTAAAGAAATAACTAAATGGTCTTAAAATTAAATGTAGAATATATATCGTAGTTAATCGCGTTTTTTTATTAAACTATCAATTTTGAAAGATAAGAAAACGACGAGGCTTTGGAATATTAAAAATTTTACTCAAAAATATATTGTACAATACAAATAAAATAGGAATAAGAACTTCAAAATATATATAAATGTTCATTATTCACTTTAAAACACGTTACGAGTATTAATTCTTGACGTCATCGACTGAAGTGTGCTGAAATCAAAAATTTGTTGAAAGCATTTTTTTTGTTATTGGTTTTACTCTTTTACTTATTAAATTATTCATTTGTTTTATTTGTTTACAATATCTTGTAGAAAACTAAAAAAAGATGGATGGACAATAATAACACAAACCAATTAAATTACGATATCCTTCTGCATGACCTTAAGTCGTATTACAGTTATTATATAAAAAGGGATATTACTGAAGCAATTAAAAGTTATAAATGCGTCTGAATATGACAATCAGAAAACATTTAAGTCGAAGTGCAAATGCAATCCACTTAACACAACACCACAACTCAAAGCAACTCTGTAGACAACTTCCAATAAACTGCGCAATTAAACTTCTCATTATAGTATATATTTATTCCTGTATGGGTGTATATTACACAACTAACCAACTCATTTCAAATTAAAAAAAAAAAGAAAACAGCGGAAGAAATCGCCCAACACCAAACGTAGATGAATGCAATTTTTTACAAACCTTTCACTTTCACCCTTGCTTTTATTGAGTTATTTCCTTTTATTTGCTTGATCTTTTAACCCATTAACGCGCAAATGAAATCTGCTGCTAGGATACTTTTTTCGTATTCGAGAATAAGGGATGTCTTCACCTGGGGACAATGGGCAGTTTAAGTATGAAATTAAGCAAAGCACTCGCGTTCAGCGCAAAGTGTTTTTGTGCACAATTCACATCTCCAACGGCACTTAGAGTGACAAATTATACAGAGCAATTGGTTTGTCAAGCGTTCAGGATTGTGACCGTTGTTTTTCGATATAGCTCCAACTACTGCGGAGCAAGGTTCATGTTGTCGTGATGAAATAGGTTTTAGATAAGATCGAACAATGTGCCGTCTGAATGACAATTGATTCATTGGGGATTCATTTTCGGTTTTGAATAGTAAAATGTGTAGCCCCCAAGCATTACAAACTGCTAATCAAACAGTTTGTAAATATTGGCCACCACCACTCTTTTTCTCTAATGGAAACCCTATATAGGTTAATAGATTGACGCATTTGGTCCATGCCTCCCATTCCTTGGTTGTAATTTATGAATAGTCTTGGTATATCGAAATTTGCCTTTTCCTTTCGAATATTACACCAAGCTTTAAAACATCAAAATTTGTTCCTATTGTGACCACATTATTGTCCTTCCATCGTACCATTGTAATTTCGTTATTTTTGTCAAAGCGATAATCATATTCTGCTCTAGAACTGGTTTTCTTCATTTTTTTTACGGGTATGAGTGGACACCTTTTTATTTTATTATATCGTATTGTACCAGTTACTCTATAACCTAATCGCTTTAACTCGTATAACAAGTGATAATTGGTAAAAAAAAAGAAGGAGGCTGTGTCAGAGACACGGCCATTAAGTTTAACGTAGAATACGCCATCCGATAAGACAGAAAACATATGTATAATGATAATTTATAATGATAAATAATGCAAGCAAATGAATTTCTTTCTTTGATAGTTACTTTTGATGATATACATAAGCTTATGATAGGAAAATAGGATAAAAATGTTTTTAAATTATCAATTAAATTTCTCGCAAAAACGAAGTCAATGGTAGTTATCAATAGTAAAGATAAATGATAAATAACAGACCCAAATCTATTTGATTATTTGAAAGTTACTTTTGAGAATATATGCTTATGATGGGAAAAATAGGATAAATATGTTTTTAAATTAACATTTAAATTTCTCGCAAAAACTAAGTCAATGGTTGTGTTATCAATAGTTGTGGGAGCATCATTTCGAATATAATCCAAATTAAACGTATCGCTCATAAATTTCGCCAATCTAGTATTTGAAGTGATTTCTGTGTTAAAATCACCACCAATAAGCAGTAGTTGGCAGCGCTTTCTCTGCCTTTACTCTACTTTAACTTGCTCGCCTAAAATTATGCAATACAAAGAAAGGGCTGCATGAGTACATTTAAATCGCCCAACAGCAAACACTCAACCAAACACCACACACATATTTGTGTGCATGTGTTTATACAATTTTCATTTGAAAAATTTAAATATTAGGAAGATATCAACCAACATGAAATGTATGTCAAACGAAAGCTAACATCTTCATTTGACTACAAAAAAATTTTTAAAAAAAGTTACCGTGCCGTTTCCTTATAATTAAAGAAATAGAGATTACAACAATAAAAACCTGCCCATACCGTGAGGTAAGACGTATTCTACGCCAAAAAATTATCAAATTATAGGATATGTTCCGTTGGCACTATAGGTAATTTTGCTCACTGGTTTCTACATTATAAATTGTTTCGCTGGATGGCGGCCAAAGTATTGAATCGTCGACCCATCAATAGATAGTATTTCGTGAAGAACTCTCCATTGGCAACAGTTTCTCTATATGAGAACATTTTAATTTGAACATTTTATCAGTTGAACATGTGGCTAGATTGTTATCAACAAAGTGCAGATTTCTTTTGATTTTTAAGAACCTATTTCAACTCATTCCATTTGTAACCATCATGGGTAGTTGGTGGTGTCCACTTAACAGCAAAATGGCCAAAAATCTTTTTAGTTCCTCGGTGTTTAAATCAAAATTGTGTCTATTATTTTGATTAGCATATAAAACGCTCTTTCCAACAATCATTTTAAGAACATCGGCGTCAATAATTTTTTCAAGCAAACCCCTTGGGGTACGATCACTTATTGTATTAACAAAGTTATCTACTCGTTTTTTTGAACTGCATCAGCGGGGTGACATTTCGTGCTATAGGTCGGTGTAACCCGTCTACAAACTGGTTCCCCGAAATAACCTTGGTTGACCCTTTTACGCAAATTGTGAAAGTGGCTCATCATTACTCCCATCCCAATCTGAATAAGCTTGTCGAAGTGAAACTACCTCAATATTCCCCTGCACATCATTCGACATGGTGGTGCTGCCAAATCATCTTCATACACCTCCTCTTCATCACTTACATTGGCAGGGTCCGGAGGGATGACTATTATATCATATTCAGAGACATCGTATTCGTTCTCCATTATACACTCAACGGTATCCTGTAGTTTAAGAAAGTCACTTTGACCTTTAAACACTTTATGGTGTGCACTAATCCCGTCTTCGAAAGCACCTGCTAAATTTTGAAAAAATTGAATGCTTACGCCCATTGTCCCCAAGTGGGGATATTACTAAGAAACCATACCTTTATTATCCTTTTTTAATTTTTTTTTAAACTCGATACCACTTCTAAAAGCCTGTGCACATTAATGAATTAATTTTGGAAATTGTCGAACTTTTAAGTGCTTGGACTTACGCGTTTTTGACACAAGCACCATATATTTGTATTTACATATACTTGAGCCATCTACATATATGTCAAAATTTTAAATAACATTATCAGTTGCCGGTGTATAAGATACAGATTTCGCTATTTGAAGAGCTGTCCTCGTGTGGGAACAGTGAGCGTTAATGGGTTAAGCCAACAATATTTTACTTAACAATATGTATGAACGCAAATAGATAATTTATCGAAATATTAATTCTAGCTTTAAATTTTCGCTCATAACTTTATGAACTTTTTTCTACTTAGGAGACGCAAAAACAAAAAAAAAACAGAAAAATTTATTTCTTAGACGCAATTACTCACCAAGTCAATTATTTTATCCCACTATCATACTGGGGTGAGTTTTACTCATGACTACGTAATTTTCTGGCATGATTATTAAGGTTATTGTCATTATTAATTTATGCAACTTGCGTCTGCAAAGTTCTGCCCTTAAAATTCAATTTCTATACTTTCAACATACACATTTGTTTGTTACATTTAATTCTTTATAAAAAACGTATCAAAAAATAAATTTGGTTGCATAGAATATTCTAATTTTATTTTTATTTTTCATGGGGTCAACAAAAAAAATATTTTGTTTTAGAAAATCGAATACGCATTGATTTGTATGTATGTATGTATGTATGTCTGTGTGTACTACATGAGTAATTCCAATTTACACGTTAACAGACCACAAACTCTGTTTGCTATTTTTAACTAGCGAAGCCAATGAACATATAATTTTCAATTTTCCAGCGCATCCCCGCCACTACGGCACGTCAAATCAAATTTGCTGACAGTTAATTCGTACAATTTAATTTTGACAGTTTGTTATTTGCAATCGTATTTGGCGCATGTTGCTTGTTGCAAATTGGCATTCAAATGACATAAATAAAATTTGTATGACAGTGGTGTGTGCGATGATGTCGGTTCGAACTCGTACATAAATATATAATCACGTGGACTTTGTATGTACAGTGTTGTGCATATCAAAAGCAACATCATTCAAAATGACATAGCTTGCCACATGCAAGAATTTTCTATTAAAGTTCAGTCTATTTTCTAACATAAACCATAAAAATCAAAGTTTTCAACTTTGTAGAAAACTAAAAAAAATTCTCCAAATTTGTGTATAAGTTTTCAACTTTCAGAAGTGTTAAAATTTTGTTGAGTATGCAGTTTTATAGCCCATTAAATTTGAGTTTAACAATGTGAAAGTTTAAACCAGGGACCGTAATCATTATGAGTTTAATCAAACAAATATATATTTAATCAATATATTTAGATGTTTCAAATTTCGATCAAAAATAAAAATATTTTTTTGAGTTATATTTTTTTGTTCAGAAATAAATATTTAATATTTCAATGTTTGTTCATTTTTCTGTTGGCCTAGTAAATGTTAATATTTTAGAATTTTTATTGAGCTCAAGGCCAGTTTCATCAAAATAAAACTCATTCTTCGAGAGTTAATTTTTCGCTCTGAAATAATGCTTATTTTGTGATTTGCTGTTTATTGATCAGATATACTCATTATTTTATGAGTTGTTATTTTTTGACCGGAAATAACCATTATAATTTGATTATTATTTTGTTCATCAAAAATAATAATTATTTTTTGAGTTTTATTGTTTTGATCAAAAATAAAAATCATAAAAATCATTTTTTGAGCTTTATTTTATAGCTCAGAAATAAAAATAAATTTTTGAGTTATATATTTTTTGGCAGATCAAAAAACTCAAAGCGGCAAACCCGCTTTTCTAATAAGTTCTAGGTGGTTAATTTTTTCTGCTATGACCTCGTCAAAACAAGCACTTAAATATGATAAATATATATAGCATATGAGCCCAAGTACGGTACTTTGTAGGAAACTAAAAAAAAATTTTTCAAACATGCATCAGAATTTTCTTAGAATTGATGACCTATTTTTGAATATGCAAATTTCAAATCTGTAGAAATTACCCTTGCTTTTTGGCAATTGTTTTGGCCAATGGCGTTGCTCTGTTCATTCCACATGGAAGAAATAACAATGAAAAAAATAAAACTATATATTTAATTAATTTTCATGAGCGATTAATAAAAAACGAACCATAATTATTAATAATAATTTTATATATTTTGATCAAACATTTTTAATTCGTAACAAATTCGTAAAGAGCTTGAGAAAATATACAAATGTATTTATTTAAAAATGTTCTGCGATATTTGGAACCTTGCGATCTTTTTCATTAAAAATTTTAAAATTATCATTATTTTCCGTCCCTGGTTTTAAGTGGCTAGGAACTATCGTTGATTTATGAAATTTTTTTTCGTCTTTCTTCCAAATAACGAAAAAGCAACATTTACTTTATATGGAAGAAAATCTATATACAAATTTGTTAAATTTCTTTTTAGATTTCTAGAAAGTTTAAAACTTTGATTTTTATGGCTTATGTTAGAAAATGAACTGAATTTTAATTGAAAATTCTTAAAAATAAATATATATATATACGTGGTAAAATATTTCATTTTCAATGCTGTTGCTTTTGATATGCACAACACTGTATATAGTATGTATGTCTATATGTAGGAGGACATGCTACATGCGCGCGAATATCGACAAAATCAAAGTTTAATTCAGAGGCTTGCAATCAGTATATTTACATACATATACATACATATGTATTTGTTTATATGTATATATTTGTATATACGAGTACGTATGTATATGTATTGCGTATACGTACTAAAATGTTTATACAAATACTCTGCTGCCTTTCATGGAAATGGTATATTAAGTTTGGTCCGATATTTTGTCAAAAAGTATACAGAAATGATCACGATTATGAGCTGAGTCGATTTAGCCATGTTTGTCTTTGAGCTATTTGAATGAAACTTGACAGTCAGGGGCCTTTTTTACTTTATTAGACATTTGTCGGAATCGGCCAGATCGGAAGACTATAACGTATATAGGAGCCAATTGTTCAGATATTATATTTGGCACCATAACTCCTCTGTTGGAGCAGCTAAAGACTAAAAATTTTGCAAACAGAACAAATCACAAAGATCAAAGAAATATAAATTATAGCTCCCATAAAGCCGATTGATCAGATATTCCATTTAGCACAAAAACCGATCGATTTAAGCAGCTAAAGACTTGAAATTTTGTGCAAATATTAATTATTATTGGTAGCCTTTTGTGCTTTATATTTTCAATATTTGTTTACTAAAATTATTTTACCAACTCTCTTTTCGCAATTCCTCCGAAATAACGAATATGCATGTTTCAGTGTTTTTATATGAAAGAAATTGTGGAAGAGGTTTAGTAAAAGTTTTGTAAAACATCAGCAGAAACCGTGGGCTAATGATCACTTTACCATTGTAATACTCAAAGTAAATGAGATTTTTTTTTTGTTATAAAGTTTATAACTTGGATTTATTTTCTTTTAGTCAAAATGAACTGCAATTGAATTAAAAAATTACCGAAAAGGAGCTGCATCTATTTAAATAGACTGAAGTGTATATTTGGGCTTATTTGCTATATTATCGCATTTCTGTGCATATTCACTTTATGCAGCAAGCTTAATACAAATAACAAATTGTTGCTTGCATCATAATGCTGCTTGTCGCTTATGTACATATATATACAGGGGCGGATCCAGAACGTTTTTTGAGGGGGGAAGGCGAATGAAAATTGCTATAGACGCTTTTCGTGGGACAAAGCCAGTTTTTTGTGGCAGCTACTTTTCTAATAATCATATGAAAATTTTCGTACTTTAAATAAATAAAGTACATTAATACACAACTCGTGAAGAATTCGTTCAATAATGTACTATTTATGCTTCGGGAGGAACAAAAGTAGGCACTATTCATAATGTATACTAAAAATCATTTAAATTCTATTATTTTCGAAAAATACAAAAGCGGTCGCCGCCCCCCTGTTTCCGCCCCTGTATATATATGTATATAAACACATATTACATACAACATGCGATACGCCATATGTCACACGCGAGATGCCCAACGTCATTGTGTATAATACAAACGCGAATGTTTATTGTTTGAATGTCACATTTGCATGTAAATTGACACACATAAGTATGTATGTAATTGCTGGTACCAGTAGAACTCGTTATTATTTATTTTTTTTTTGTTGACGTAATGCAGCGTAATTTAACAAACAGTCGAGAAAGACGCATCAGTGCGTGTCACGCATTATTATAGTAGTTATTGTGGCACATGCCACAAGCTCCCACCAACCCTACGCGCATGTAAAGAATTTGCATGTTGCATGCTTTGCAGCCACAATTGCGCACATCAACAGTGACCACATCAAGCCGCCAAGCAACAAAAGCATCGTTGTTGCACTTTATTTGGTGTCGCATTGATGTAGCAATTACTACACATGTATGTATGCATGTGTATTTGTGAGTATGTGTTGATCAATAAGGCCGCCAATTTTGTTTGGTGTTAAATTCCAATATATTCCCGCACTAGTAGCAATGCAATTACATAGATACAAACATATGTTATAAACATATACATATGTAAGTATAATTGACTACTTGTTGCAACAAGCGAAAAGTGCAGTCATAATCTCAGTACTGAAATTGAAATTCCAAAATTCAATTAACAGTCCCATAAGTGTTGGGTGATGAAGAATTGCTTAGAAATTATTAAAGCATATCTTCCTCAAGTACCTAAAACCAAGTGATTGCATGATCCTTAGCGAAAAACGCTTTTGCTCGGAATTGCAGATATATTTTCCAAAATTCTGTTTTTGCTTCTCCAAAATTCAAGTGGAATTCAATTAGAAATAACATAATTTTCTAATTACTTTAATGCAGATTATCTTTATACGTTTATACTGTTTTTGTCAGAAGACAAATTGAACTGAACCTCGCTGCCACCAACAAATTGACAAGTTTTGATTATATATTTTTCTTTAATTTAATTTCTAATGTTCTTCAATTACAAAATACACTTCGTTCACTAATAAAACCCATATACTTAAGCCCAAATTTCTCACTTTTTATATACATAAATAAATCATAATAAAATTATATTATTTTGCTTTGGTGTGCAGTTTTGCAGCCTGTACGATTTTAGAATAATAATATTCAAGAAATAAAGTATATTTCTGGCAATTTTTTACTGACGCTCTTCCGCAATTATTTCCCACATAACGCCTGCTAACGATTTTTTATATAAATAGAAGAAAAGCGTCAGTAAAAAAATTGTCAAAAATCAATGAAACTTATGCAAAAACTAAATGTTCAACAAATTTATGTACATGTTCAAGAAATTTCTCAAGCATTGTTTTTAAAAGTTACAAATTTTCATATAATTTAGTTTATATGATTTTTGTTATAGAATGAATTGTATTTTAATTGCAAATTATTATAAATGAAATTAAAGGAGAATGAATAACACTAAACTTGCCAGTATTTTGATGTCCTGAAATGCTAATGTGTATGCACAATATTTCTATTGCTAGTATTTTTTTTAAGATACAATATTTTCAAAATTGTATTAGCTTTATTTTAATTAGTTTAAGCTCCTTCTAAAAACATAAAAAGAAACAAACCACAATTTGAGAATAATCACTAGATAATGTTATTGAAAAACCAAAAACTGTACTTTAAATTTCGAAACCGATATTTAACTTTTGATCAAGCATGAGTTCTATCTGCAACCTCAAGCACTCAATCACTCAAACAAACTTAATTTTCCATGCTGTTTATTTTCCGAGCCTGTAAATCTGACCGAAAACACAACTTCATAAAGGAAAATCGAAGTTAGTCCTAGCCTTCTGAACCAACTATCGTCATACTTTTTTCATAAATAAAACTTTTTTGTTTACCTTATGAATTTTGTTTTTTATTATTTAAAATTTAATATAATTAATTAATGGTATTCAATTTTAAACAAATAATTGACCAAAAAATTCAATGTTTTAATAATTTGTCTCAATAAGAGTTGTTCAAGAGCTGAATTAAGTTTTTAACTCGAGTATTCTTCCTAACAAATATTTTCAGTTAAGGAATAGATGAATTATATCGAGCCATAACCGCCATTTGTCATCATTTGTCGATTACGTCATTTTGGCGGTTATGGCTCGATATATTAATTTTATGAGTGAGAGGTTTTTTTGTATTATCATTTGAAAGCACGATTACTTATAGAAGAGTCAACAAAGGGACGATCTTGTTCACTCATCTATCTTGAAAAATAATGTATTTTTTTATTAAATATAATAGAATTATGTATTCATAAGCTGTCTATAATTTTTTAGTCATAAATTTACATGTAAGGAAATTCATCAAAACCACGGAAATAGCACGAGTAATTAAAAATTCAACTTTTCGCTTAAGTTTGCGATGAAGTTCTTTCATAAAACACACAGCCACATTACGCACACACTGCTTTTTTATCGTAGAAACAGTTTTTTTTCTAATAGCGATCACCTCACGACAGGCGATGTTTAACATTTGAAAGTTTTTCTGCCAGGAAAAAGCTTCTCATTAAATACATCAGCCGTTCGGAATCGGTCGCTTCATTTGTGGTTCAAGATGACAAGCAGACAAAATATTATTGTCCGCAATAATAATAATTTATCAAATTCATTTTTTAATAGCAATGTAGTTGTACGAGTATATTGAAAACCAACAAACTATTGGAATTTATGTGTTTGACTTTCGTTGCAAAGCAACGCAATACCAAATAAAATAAACTTATGTATGTCTGCAATTTTGGTATTCAATACTCTTAACTACAGATGTATTTTAATTACCGTTGATTGGTCAGTTTTGAATGCCTGTGTGCGTGAATTGTACCCATGTACTATATATAAATCGGATTGTAGTTAAGCCCATAAGCATACATATAAACAAATAAATGGTACATCGAACATCATATGAAAATCAATAAAAATTAACAACTTTAACTACAAGTATTAAATTTACATATCGAATATCAAATATCGACAAATGAAAAAAAAAGAAAACAGAAAAGAGAAAACTCTCGAAAAGTTTAGAAGTGTTCAATTTTTTATGAAATATTTGAAAAACTCGTCAGCAGCTCAACTGCGATCTTTCCCAATAAACCAAATGAATACTTACTGATATTACTGATTGCAAACAGTCGGTCGAAGCCTAATTTTGATGAATATCTGAAATTATCATTTTAAGGAGACTTCAATTCATTTTAAAATATTTACAGTTTAACTCTTTTAGATTTAGTGGTTATGAGAGAACGAAACGACATCGAATTTCAGGAAACTTTTCATAAAAATTTACACTTTATGGTGGGCACCGCGTATAGGCAACCTTTAAAAACTCAAACTTTAAAGTGATAATAAAACAAATATATACACCGATATCACACTCTTTAAAAGAGCTTACAATGCAAACAATACAGACACCAAATTCGCTCAAATTCCAAATTCCCAAAACGGCGTTTATACGAGCCATTTCCTCAAGTTAGTTTTTGATTCCTTACGTTACGCTCGTACCTTACGCTCTCACGCTTTCTCCTGTTTTGTTCTCTGATAGAAAGTTCTCCTGATTTTTGTTTATATTTGATTTTCTTTGAGAACTTTCTCAATAATTTAGTTCCTGAAAAATTCGCTCTCATTATGCTCTTTTAAGGAAATTATTTGAGAGTTTTGTTCTTATTTTATTCATTGTGAAAACATTATTTGCGAACTTTTCCGCAAAGTTTAATTTTACTTTATTCTTTTTGGGAAGATTCCCGATAGTTTTGCTTTTAAGAACGTTCCCGAGTATTTTGTTTCTTTTTCTTCTTTTGCGGGAACGTTTTAGATATAACATTTTGTTTTTATTATAAAGGACTTATAGTGAAAAGAAAAAATTTTGTTTAGCGTATTGATTGGCAAAATACTTCATTATGATTGGCTGGCGAGGAAAGCATTAAAAAAAAACATTTGCGAGAATCCACTTATTCAGCTAATTAAAAATAGTCACGTGAAGTGAAAAAACCGAATGAAAGTGAAATTCAGAACCGTTTCCAAAGATAATTGTAATACAACCAAGTTTGGGTTTGCGTGGTACACATGTACAAATGTAAATATTTATATTTGTGCAAATGTACACTCTCAAATGTAATTTTGTTCCAAACTTGCATAAAGACGAACATACATATGTACGAGTACATATGTATGTAAAGTAACGACAGTTTTCACATTGCATACATGAAAACATATGAGTATTTACCCTGCATGAAATGCGATTAGTCTAGGATGAGTCCGGGAATAGTCGCAAGGGAACAAGCGACTAATACAACTTCTTATCTTTTTTTATGGAATGAACTGTTCCCGTTTTGTTCGAGCTTGTCATATAAAGAGACTAATTTTCTCCTTTTATACTCGAATGGGCATAAATGAGGACCCGTCGCTTCCGGCTTCTCGAGGGTTGCTAAGCGAACGCTCTGCTTACATGCCAATGACGCTCATGAAACTTCGCTACCTAAGCTGATATACTCGTATCAATGCATCGTTTATTATAACCAAAAGAGATGAATACAGGAGTTATCTACAATTATACCCGTTTGAGGCTTGTTGCGACTAATTAATGTCCAGTTGTACCCGATAGAGACTAATCCCGGAATAATCTCATTAGAGGTTAGTCGCACAATTTGTTGCATGGTACATCTCTATGTATGTACATACATATGTATTTAGAAGTCTCAGTTCAAGTGATTTGTACAAGTATTTGTTGTTTATTTGCTTGGTACTTGCAATCGTTCTAGTGTTAAAGCTGTTATTGCTCTTGTTCATTGGCACAACAGCTTGTACTCGTGTTTCCCAATTTAGTAGGGCAAACACTGGGCAACAAATATCCATTCCCGTCAATGGGAACTTACGTGCAATGTGTATGCAATGCGCTAATTAAATTCGTGTGCATACATATGTGTTAATACAGCGGTCGGAAATGTTTTAGCAGACAAGGACCTAACGAGGAAAAATTAAATAAGATAATATGCAAATACAAGGTGTGGCAAAATTTGTTTCTCCATATTCTTTGGTCGTAATTTTTTTTGACCAAAATACTTTGCTTTTGCTTTAAGAATTGCATTTTTCACGCCATCCAGGTTATAAGGTTATCTGATTTTGAAGTTATAATATATTTTTTTTCAGCTTTCAACAACAAAATATAGGTTTTTTTTTTGTTTTTTTCCCCATTCATTGGAAAACATGATCCGCCGACAGATATAAACACAATCCGGACTCGAATTATGGCACTTTCTGGCCCTTTGACTCTTCATTCAAAATATATAAAAGGAGAGAGCATTTTTTGTGCAGGGTATTTCATTAACATCGCTCGATCAATTTTAATTTCAACAAGGGTTGACACATTTTCAATATCGGCGTTAAAGGGAAAGGCTGACTCATTTTTGATTATTAAATTAAATGAATTTTTAATTAAATTTTTCATAACCACTTCTCTCAGGCTTTGAACCTATTGTGCTACGCTAGCCGAGTTGGCTGTTGTGTTTATTTCATCTTCCTTAAAATGGTTATGAAAAATTAAATTAAAAATTAATTTAATTTAATAATCAAAAAGAAGTCTGATTAGGAAATGTGGTGATTTCCGAAATAGTACTATAACTTCAACCATTAAAAACTGTTGTTGTTTTTTCACAAAAAAATCTTCCATAAACTGGCCTTGAGCTCAATAAAATTGTAAAATATTAACATTTACTAGGCTAACAGAAATATGAACAAACATTTGTTTTCAAAATATTTAAAAAAATTCACCAAATTTTCAAAAATTTTAAAACAACTTTCAAATTTTCTAGAGTTGGCAGTTTAAATGAGTTTTAATAGAAAAAATTAGCATATTTAAATAGAAAAATAAAGGAAACTTATTAAATAAATGGTTTAAAACCCGAGTACGATATAACCTTTGAAATAAATGGAAATGTTATTATACAATTTTCAAAAAAAAAGGTTACCAAAGTATTTTATAAATCGATTTAAAATATTCAAATGAGGTTTAACGAATGCGCATTTTATAGCTAAAATCTTGAAATCACCGAGATCAGTGGTCTTTAAAGTGTATTTCGTGAAAAGTTTGTAAGAGGTAAATAACGGCGAATGATTATTTTACAAGGTTAATTTTGAAGTTCAATTAATTCGTTATTTATGCTTAGCGTCAATTCGTTGCTTCACCTCTACTTGACCTTAGCGTATCTATAATATAATCAAATAGTTAGTGTTTAAACGAGTTCTTTCTGATTTACGTATTTATTTTTTCTATTTCATAGAAATATCGCCGTCAGTTCAATTTAGGCTCTCCACGGTCCGAGAATTGTCGACTCCTTATTCCTTATACATATATGTATACACATAAATCAATCTAGCTACGCAGTAAGAACACTACCCATGACTTTACTAGTAACGTTACAGTCATGCGTGTCAATTAATAGATCTCCAAACGCTTCAGGTTACAATCAGTCTGCTAAGAAAACACTGATAAATGTGCAAATTTTTTTGTAAACGTGTGACTTTCTATCACTTTTGTACATACAAGTTTGACTGCTTACTTTTACATCTAATATTACCTAACTACCTAACTAAAAATAAATTTCGCTTTCGAAGCATAACAATGCTTTACAGTTGTGTTAGTCACGCAGATTTGATGGGTACGTCAATTTATATGTGTATATGTTGATATAAAGGGTTTTTCAATAGGGACGCTACAAAAGTAGACCGATAGGGACAGCAAACGACACCACCTCTCTTGACATTTATCTTCAGTAAGGTTTGCCATTTCATCATGGAAAGATATGCGATCCAACAACGAGTCGAAATTTTTAAAATTTTTAAAATGCCACAATTGATTTATTGAGAACCAAGTTTGGTGAACGTGTTATCTCACGAAATGGCCCAGTCAATTGGCCACCTCGGTCGTACGACTTAACGCCGTTAGACTATTTCCTGTGGGACTACGTCAAGTCTTTAGTCTATGCCAACAAGCCAGCGACGATTGATGAACTTCGTACGAATATCGAACGTGAAATTACAGCAGTATCGGCCGATTTATGCTTGAAAACTGTCGAAAATTGGGTTCAGCGTCTGGATTTCTGCAAGCGTGCCCGTGGTGGCCATGCAAAAGAAATCGAGTTCCATACATAATGGCATCGAATATAATTTTGCAGGAATAAAGAATTTCATTGATATCCAAAACCGTTTTTGTTTTATTTAAAAAAACTTTTATAGCGTCCCTATTTGAAAACCCTTTATATAATTATATATGTTATTATGTATGCACATAGCATTTGATAAAATCTCCTCGTAGTTGCATGCAATCGGAGTCGTAGTCGATATTTTGTTACACGTTCATAGGTTCAAAAGTATTGTATAAGTGGACGAATACGCGCTTAGCAGCAGCAAAATTGCCCTTAAACTTTTTGTAGTTATTTATATGAACACTATTGTCATTGTTGTTGTTGTTGCATGAGATTCTGCTTATGCTGACTTTGCTTTTGTCGTTTTCATTAACACTACGTTCTATTTTTAGTGTTTGAGGACAATCGACATCGACGCGTATATGTTGCGTCTAATAATAACAACAAGAATAGGAGTTACACCAAACCCAATAATCAGTCCGCCATTCAGCATCCGTTGTAGCTGCATGTGTAGGCATACAATAACAATAACAAAATTCTGATACAACACACTATTGGCGGCTAGTCAAAGCTGTATAGAGTGGCTGTTAGTTATTAAATTAGCATATTTGGAAATACATACATATGTATGTATGTATGTATGTACACGTACATATGTAATCAGTATGTATGGTATATACATTAAGCCGGGTCGCTCCCTATGGACAAAAAAAAATTTCAGTTTGGCACCTCTAGTTTGAAAGGTTAGCCCAAGAGGATCTCAAAAGAAAAAAAAAAAAAAAGTTTGCCACGCCCCAAAATACCGCCCTTTTTATTTTTTATATCCTGTGTCGCCATTTGAAGTTCGATCGGGACATGTGACATATCGTTGTTCATGGGTTTAAAGCAGCTTTATTTTGTTTATAGATCACATTCAAATTAATTGCTTAATTCAAAAAATATATACATATATATTAATTCAAAAAATATGCGGTATTTTGGGGCGTGGCAAATTTTTTTTTTTTTTGTTTTGAGGTCCTCTTGGGCTAACCTTTCAAACTAGGGGTGCCAAACAGAACTTTTTTTTGGCGACCCACTCTAATGTACATTGTACATCTATGCATGCCGTTCAGCAACTAAGAAATATCCTCAGGCACAATGTCTCCGCGTATACATGAAACATACTCGTATTAAAGTAACATAACTATGTACGTCGCCAAGCAAATTGACAGTAGTGACATTTGACAGATAGGCGCAAAACAGGTGGGTCAGTGGGCGGTAACTGACTAGCATTGAATGTGTAACAGCGATCGTCGGCGGCAAAACCGCCAATTGATGTAAGCTTCACGTGCAGCACCCTGTCAGAAATGAAATTATGTATTTTAAAAATAATTTAAAAAGTACTTTTCTTCCAATTTCAAGTTGTTTAAATTCTACCTATTTTCTTCTAATCAACTAACTTTATTAGAATGGCGATGTTCTAGGATCAAGTCAATTATCCGACTGTGTATTTTAATACATATTTGACTGAGAAAACATCAAATTGACTTTGTTTCCAACTGCAATAAAATGTTTTTTTATTATGGTGGATTTAAAAAATTAAGAACTAAAGATTCGCACGCTGCATTTGTTTCAAGGTAGTTGATATGCAATTACTATAACATTGGTTAATTTTTCTAGCTGTCTGCTTTTTTTCTGACAGGGTATATGTATGTATGTATGTACATAGATGCAATGAGTTGCAGTTTTATGCTTATGAAGTAGCATATGGTTTATTTGGGGTTTGGTTTTGCGGTTGTTCTTGTTGTTTATTGTTCTCTGGCTGTTTCATTTTATGAAAAACTAATTTCGACAGTTTTCAATGTTTTCGTGATGCGGCGCATTTCATTTTTCGCTTTCACTGATATGGCAGGATATACTTACATACATATGCATATTGGTTGCGATTTGGTTGGTAAGTCTATACCGATTATTGATGTCTGTGGTATGCAACATTTTGCATCGTATAATTTCGACATTCGTCGGAGTTGTGCAAGCAAATCCATGCATTTCCGCACAACAACGCACTGCAAAAACTCATTTGTAGAGAATTGACGTTGGCTCGTTTGTTGGTTCATGTACATATGGTATATGTATGTACGTACGTACATACTTCCTTGCACTGAAAAGAAAATGGCTAAATTAGTGCACGAAAATTCCAGTTTATGAACTGGCATTTAATCGGAAAGTCATACCACTCCTTCATAGATCGTAATTGTAGCCGTTCCCGTTCTCAGGGCGGTATGCTTTTCCCTTTACTCTGGTGCTTGGTAATTGACTCTCTTCTTGTCACTCTTGTTGACTCGAATATCTACACCCAGGCCTATGCGGACGATGTGGTCTGTCTAGTCACAGGCCCATCTCTGTCGGCTGTTTGCAGGAAAGCGCAGACAATACTGAATAAGATTGACACCTGGTGTGACGATAATGGACTATCCGCAAACCCAACCAAAAGTAGTGCTGTTCTCTTCACTAGGCGGAGAAGGTTGGATGGCCTCATTCCTCTCACACTAAAGGGAGTCACAATTCAGACTTCTCCCGAAGTGAAGTATCTAGGAGTAATTTTGGATGCAAAACTGTCGTGGAAATCTCACGTTGAGCGCAAGACCTCTAAAGCATTGGCAGCCTTCTGGCAGGGTACCCTCTGGATATATACCTCTATGATCAGACCCATAATCAGCTATACTTCAGTGGTATGGTGGAACAGACTCTCAATTAATAGCGTGGGGGACCTGCTTGCAATCACCCGTGTGCTGTACAGGGGAATTCTCTACAACACCTGGTGCTGCTCTTGACGCATTGCTGCACTTACCGTCACTTTGTATATTCATACGTGGGGAGGCCTTAAAAGTCACCTGCAGACTTAAAAGAAACGTATATTGGCATAAAACGGAGTGGGGCGAGACGAAAATTACTGTCGGCAGAGATATAGACAATTGCGTCTTTTCAATGCCACAGGATAGTGCTAAAAAAAAATTTGAATTAAACTTAAGCAACATTAGGTTATTTTCCCTGCCCTCAACGCGTTTTTTTTACTCAAAAATGTTAAATAACTTTTAGACAAATTGTGTGTCCTGTTTTTTGAACACTTGCCTTTAATTGGAAATTTAAGTTAAATTAAATCGTTCTTTTGACATTTTAATATTTTGTTATTGCGAAAGTCAATGTAAGAAAGTTGAAAAACCGAAATGAAGGCGTAAATTTCTAATCCACTCACGCATGACGACCGAGGCGTAACTTAAAGACTACAGCTTACGGATCTTAATTGAAACTAAAAAAATAATACGAAGAAAACATTTGCTCCTACGTTTGTTATAATCAATTAACGTTCAAAAGTACCATTCTTGACATTTACTTTTCCAATTTGAAATTATTCAACCAACAAACCAACCAAATAAGCATTTCCGTAAATTAATGCGATTTAAGCAGATAACTTGCTGTAATATATTTGCTTTTTAAAAAAGAAAAAAACAGGTGTGCTCCTGGTATTCAAAAACTTATCATCAATAAATGAACGAAAACTTAAGTAAACAGATAGAAAACTAAGCTCCGTGAACGAGTGTTAAACAATAAAAAAATGTGTTTGATTTAACGAGTTCGGAATACTGACCGTTGTCTGCGCTTAATATTTTTCCAAATCCGATTTAAATGATTCGAAGAACTGACGCTATTTGCGGAACAAAATTAGTATAAAATAAATGACGAATTATGGCGATAAAGAAAGTTTATGCATAAATATCTATAATGTGTGTGATAATATAATTTAATCCCAGTAATTCTTAAGAGCAGCCAGTAAAATATATAAACGTATGTGTTTTCGTTTCTATATAAATATCTTTAGCAATACCAAAAGCCTAAAACGAAAACTTTTTCCCTAAATTGTTTATGAAATTTCTAAAATAGACAGGAATTTCCAGGTCTGCCATTCTCATATTTGAAAAATGTTTGTATACTCAATATCTCGGAAACTAAAACAAACATCAAAAAAACTGGACACTCCGTTTAAAAAATCTCTGTTAATAGTATCGATAAATCGTTCAGAGATATTGTCAAACCAATTTATGTATACTAAATGCCGTGGCCTTTACTCATAATAAAAGGTTCATAACATTTTAGTTATAAAAACGAAATTCACTTTTTCCAATTTGTGCTTATGTTTATATAAATTTATTTCAGTTTATACCTATTATTTTATGGCAAATAGTCCAACAATATAACTTATCATAATTTGTTTAATTTAAACTTCCAACATGCTCTCAAACGTCACACTTTTTATGGCTTCTGCACTTTTATATCGGTAACGAAGCAAGCAACAGATTTATTGTGCTCGTCAACCAAATTCAGTTGTACCTTCACGCTGACTTCCGGATAATAAGATTCAACGTCAAAGTTGAAATTATAAACCGCATCCTCCGATTTGTCGATGGGACATGAAGCGCCGTACAACAAATTGTTGCATACATTAGCCACATTTTCGGGCAATTGGTAGGGTACAGTGAGACCAAATGCGGTGGCATGGACCTCGGCGTTTATTTCTCTAATATTTTCGCGAGCTGAAATTTTAGTTTGCATACAGAAATGTGTACATAAGTTTAAAATTGTCACACTTACTTCCCATAAATGCAACTTTCATCACCGTTCTACTGCCCTTGATGACTTTACATGGCATCCGGTCGCAGCCCTCAATATCTACGCTCAGAGGGAATGGCTGTCCGTTTTTGCCTGTAATACAAAAAAATTTGTTTTTCAATTTATTACTTACATATGTTACCCAACAATATAGCTACTAATATATACGCAGCTTAGAAATATATTTTATTTTAGACTTTGTCTATTTCGAGACTCTAAAATTAGTTAATATGACCACGGTTAGTAAAAATTGGGAACCCTTTGACTGTATAATTTTACAGGCAGTCAATTGTCTTCAAAGATTAAGGCATTTTTTAAATAAAGATTTTCCTTTTTTTACAATTTTTTTGTGCAAGTAGTTTCAGTTCTTCATTTTACAAAATTTCACAATAAATTTCACTTACATTGTTTTACATTGGTAGCCGATGCGGAGGCCAAGAAAAGCGCAAAACACACAATAGCCAGGCGAAACATATTAACTTATATTGTTTATATAATTTTTAATATAGTATAATAGTATTTGGCAGCACAGTAATGCACCTTAGAAAGTAACAATTGAGAATAATACTTACCTGAACTATTTGAGCTGCTTAAATACTGGCGTGAAATCGTTCAAAAATACATACATACATACATACTCGCTTACTTACATTCCTACACATACCGCATAGAAATTTCGTAATATCAGCTGTTGAACACCTGTTCTTTTAGAAGTGAAAATGATTGAAAAGATTTTGGGTGTTTATCAAATTCAAGGAATCTAGTAAACTTCGAGTGGATTCATAAATACATAACCGCAAGTGTACAACTTTAGAAGTCAACAACTAAAGAAATCATAAACTGGTTGAACACTCGTTCACAGTGCTTAGTTATCTATCTGTTTACTATAGTTTTCGATCGTTGATTGATGATAAGACTTTGAGTGTCAGGGGACACCTGTTTTTTTATAAAAGAAAATATAGTCACCCTTATCGTGTGTTTCGCCCGAAAAAAATTCACGCGAAATTGTTTCATTCCTCCGGATTGAATCCGCCTATTGTAAATTTCACCCGGAATAAATTTCGCGTCGAAAATTCGAACATGGAAATTACAACTCTGAAAAGTGTATACTTAAAGTGTAAAATTATCGAATAATTCAAATGTAATAGTAATTTGACAAAATGTATCAATTTTCCAGATCTTTGAAATATAACTGTCAATAAAGAAGTATTTATTAGATATGTGCTAACCTCTTCAATACCACCAGCACGACTACAATTTGCTATTCCGCCAGTTGGGAAGCGTGCCTGCGATTTTTCGCTGAAGGTGGATACTAAAAAGGTGCTGGAAGGCATACCGCGTTTGCCTAGTCCAAGTCTATTTTGCATAAAAAAATTTATTTCTGCCCACATTTAAATATAAATGGTTCATCGTTTTCCATTTGGACTCATTTCTTATTGCAGGCCCCAACTATTCAGCTCCATTCTTAGCTGCTTTTAGAACTCACAAAAATTTTTTTTTTTTACTTTGACAAATCCTCTTACAATATCCGACTTTTCCTGCATTCTACCTAATATTATCCCTCTTTAAACTTTGTTCACTGTTTTGTTCCTGGAAAATAGGAAATTAAATAAAATTAATTACATTTTGAATACGCGCCTCTCAAAAAATAGTGAACATATTCAACTAATCCGCCAAATATTTCCGCCCGAAATAATTGTTGCCGATTAAAGGAAACAATGTCGAACGCGGAAAATTTCCGTCCGAGCGGTTTCGGGTGAAAACGAAACTCACAATAAGGGTGATTAACGCGAGATATATACTTAAATCGCATTGAGTCACCGAGAACTAGGGGTGGGTAATGGATCATTTTTTTCATGCGTTGATACAATGCCGCAAGCGCACTGTTAGGAGTTTACGCATTAAGTTGGCTCAATTGCGCCGAGATACATATGTATCGAGGGGCGATATTGGAAAACATATAGTATTGTGGACTCTTACGTTAAAAACTTTAGTGGGTAATTATTCAAATTTTTGCAATTTTAACTTTGTTTCCGCGAATGTTTGTTATCTCATATAAGTATATTCGTATTGAAAGGTTATTCCACCTATTCGAGTTCAGTACTTTTCGAGAGGACATACAAATTTTTAGAAAATCCGAAAAACTTTATTTGTTTAAATGTTTGAATGGGTTAGAATATCAAAACGCTTATTTATTGCACTGTGACACTACATAACTGGCTGAACAGAATTGTGTAGCTTTAATAAGTAGTAAGAACTGTCAGTAGTTAAAATACTCTAAATGCTTTAAACCGCGCACAATATGTTTCTGAAGCCGTGGCATTTTATTGTGACTATCTTAATATTTTGTGGTGCTACGTTGTTCACAGATTAAAATTTGAAATTAAAAAAAAAATGAAAACACTACAAAACTGATTGAATTGCTAAAAAATTTCGTATGAGCTGCACCATTGTGTTCATTTATTCAAGCGTTGCCACAAAATAAGCCATCAGCTGATGTAGCTATCAAAATAGATTTTGGCTGTAGTACTGAATTCTGTTCAGCCAGTAAAAGTAATTGTTGAGCTCTCAACGCAGTATTGGACCACGGTTCACCGAAATTACCTATCCTATCATTATTGGTATTGCGCTACACAACACTCTGTAGCGCTCTCTATGTATTTTTGCGCTACTGACCCTACGGGACACGGCTGACTTAAACTACTTCACACACACGTTCACACGACTTCGTACTTCGGCATATTTTATGCTACTATACCAACAACAACTACTACACACACACATTTCAACTAACACATACATATATATTTCTCTATAAATTTTTTTAATTGAAAACGCTTAAGAGCGAAAGAAACCGTTCAGTACCTGAGGAAACAGATACAGCTAGAACATCAGATGGCACTTGTCAACTGATTTGGCAAAAATGATTTTCTTGTTTGTTTAAAGTAGTTGCTACCTAGAAAACGAAAAGTCTAACCGAATATAAATGAAATCGTAAATTATAAAATGAAAAGTAATTTAATCTCCTAATAAGCATCAGTAGAAAATTTCAAAGGACGCATACAATTTTCTTGCGAGTTAACAACGGCAGCAGCAAAACCTAACAGATTCCGAGGAAAACAATAAGGAAGATAAGGATTTGAGTGAAGTTTTAAAAATTAATATGAACAGAAGATACTTATTACATGCAGAGCTGCTAGTTCGATAATCAGCTGGTTTGTCAGCTCCGAATTGATATTTAGCCATCGCTGATAGAAACAATCGTTAACTACGATATTAAATGTGTTTAAGAATCTGAAAGAAACTCGGCACTACGTCGTGGCCGAATACTAAAGCAGCACTGTCGGGCAGCTGATAGGTAATGTGGCCGGCAGTGTGCTAGCAGGGGAGTTCACAAGTTGGTGAATCAGCGCACATAACTCACCTTGAATATCAACGCAATAACGGAGCACTACGTTGCGTTACCCAACATTACAGAGAACGCTAGATTGGTTAGTTGGTTTGTGCCCGAATTCAGTAACTTTGTATCATCTCAAGTCTCAAAATGAGCTAGAGATTATTGCTTTTCCTCGCTTTCACGTTTTGTTCTTTTTTTTATTTCACTTTTTTGTGACCTGCTCATCACCAGTTCACTATTTAGAGACTTTATTTTGAGAATAGAGGCTTTATTTCGAATCTAATGACTGCCAACTGGTCTAAAATTGTGACCTTTGTCTCTATTACAGACTGAGACTGCTTACCGAATTCGTTGGTCAATGTCACCTTGGTTTTATCAACTAACAGCCATTTGAGACTTTGATGAATTTATGTAAGTCATACAAGGGAAGTCAGCGGTACTAGGTTGGGTAATCTATAAAAAAAACGTTCCTATCAGCCAAGTTTTCTCCTTCCATGTATTCGACGAAATCGCATAGAAGTCTTTGTTCAGAGTATTCCTAGCGAGAACACTCTGAGTTAATTAAATAACGTATGATATACCAGGGAACTCTATTAGAGATTTCAGTTAAAGTTTCTAGGAGTTTCTTAAGGCTGAGTTGACAATTCTACCGGAAACTCTTACATTACATCAGTATGTATGCAAAATATATATATTCACGTTATATATTTCACACTTTTCTGTCATCAATATTAAACATTTTTTTGATATTGTGATTTTGGAAATCTGCTCTTTTTTCTGCGCTCGATACTTTTCAAATAATTAAAATAACTAACGCTATTCTAAAATAAACGACGAATTTTTGACGAATTATAGCGATAAAAATATTTTATGCATAAATATATTATGTGTGTTAATATAATTTTAATCCCAGAAATTCTTAGGAGCATCCAGTAAAATATATAACCGTGTGTATTTTTATTTCTATATAAATATTTTTAGCAATACCAAAAGCCAAAAACCGCAAATTTTTTCCCTAAATTGTTTACGAAATTTCTAAAATGGACAGCAATTTCCACATCTGCCACCTGAAAGTTGTCATATTTGAAAAATTTTTGTATTCTCTCGGAAACTAAAACAAACATCAAAAAAACTGGCAACTCCCTTTAAAAAATCTCTACTTATTTATAATAACTGCATTATTAACTAAAATTTCACATACGACTTTATCATATCTATTCGGATGACGATATCTACAAAATACGTACATACATACATATCTATTATCGATAATTCGTTCAGAGATATTGTCAAACGAATTTATGTATACTAAATGCCGTGGCCATAACATTTTAGTTATAAAAACGAAATTCACTTTTTCCAATTTGTGTTAATGTTTATATAAATTTATTTCAGATTATAATTATTATTTTATGGCAAATAGTACAACAATATAACTAATCATAATTTGTTTAATTTAAACTTCCAACATGTTCTCAAACGTCACACTTTTTATGGCTTCTGCACTTTTATATCGGTAACGAAGCAAGCAACAGATTTATTGTGCTCGTCAACCAAATTCAGTTGTACCTTCACGCTGACTTCCGGATAATAAGATTCAACGTCAAAGTTGAAATTATAAACCGCATCCTCCGATTTGTCGATGGGGCATGAAGCGCCGTACAACAAATTGTTGCATACATTAGCCACATTTTCGGGCAATTGGTAGGGTACAGTGAGACCAAATGCGGTGGCATGGACCTCGGCGTTTATTTCTCTAATATTTTCGCGAGCTGAAATTTTAGTTTGCATACAGAAATGTGTACATAAGTTTAAAATTGTCACACTTACTTCCCATAAATGCAACTTTCATCACCGTTCTACTGCCCTTGATGACTTTACATGGCATCCGGTCGCAGCCCTCAATATCTACGCTCAGAGGGAATGGCTGTCCGTTTTTGCCTGGAATACAAAAAAAAATGTTTTTCAATTTATTATTTACATATGTTACCCAACAATACAGCTACTCATATATACGCAGCTTAGAAATATATTTTATTTTAGCCTTTGTCTATTTCGAGACTCTAAAATTAGTTAATATGACCACGGTTAGTAAAAATTGGGAACCCTTTGACTGTATAATTTTACAGGCAGTCAATTGTCTTCAAAGATTAAGGCATTTTTTAAATAAAGATTTTCCTTTTTTTACAATTTTTTTGTGCAAGTAGTTTCAGTTCTTCATTTTACAAAATTTCACAATAAATTTCACTTACATTGTTTTACATTGGTAGCCGATGCGGAGGCCAAGAAAAGCGCGAAACACACAATAGCCAGGCGAAACATATTAACTAATATTGTTTATATAATTTTTAATATAGTATAATAGTATTTGACAGCACAGTAATGCACCTTAGAAAGTAACAATTGAGAATAATACTTACCTGAACTATTTGAGCTGCTTAAATACTGGCGTGAAATCGTTCAAAAATACATACATATGTATATACTCGCTTACTTACATACCGCATAGAAATTTCGTAATAGCAGCTGTTGAACACCTGTTCTTTTAGAAGTGAAAATGATTGAAAAGATTTCGGGTGTTTATCAAATTCAAGGAATCTAGTAAACTTCGAGTGGATTCATAAATACATAATCGTAAGTGTACAACATTAGAAGTCAACAACTAAAGAAATCATAAACTGCTACAATCTGATTGAACACTCGTTCACAGTGCTTAGTTATCTATCTGTTTACTATAGTTTTCGATCGTTGATTGATGATAAGACTTTGAGTGTCAGGGGACACCTGTTTTTTTTTCATAAAAGAAAACATATTAACACGAGCTATCTGCTTATATCGCTTTGAGTCACCGAGAACTATGGGTGGCTAATGGAGCATTTTTTCATGCGTTGATATTTACATTGCCGCAAGCGCACTGTAAGGAGTTTACGCATTGAGTTAGCTCAGTTGCGCCGTGATACATACGATATCGAGGAGCGATATTGTAAAACATATGGTATTGGGGACTCGTACGTTAAAAACTTTAGTGGATATTTACTCAAATTTGCGCAATTTTAGCTTTGTTTCCGCGAATGTTTGTTATCTAATATATGTCATATATTTGAATTCAAAGGTTATTCCACGTAGTCGAGTTCAGTACTTATCCACAGGACATACAAATTTTTAAGAAAATTTTTTAAAAAACTTTATTTGTTTAATTGTTTGAATGGGTAAGAATATCAAAACGCTTATTTATTGCACTGTGACACTACATAACTGGCTGAGCAGAATTGTGTAGCTTTAATAAGTAGTAAGAGCTGTCAGTAGTTAAAATACTCTAAATGCTTTAAACCGCGCACAATATGTTTCTGAAGCCGTGGCATATTATTGTGGCTATCTTAATATTTTGTGGTGCTACGTTGTTGACGGTTTCAAAGTTGAAATTAAAAAAAGAAATCGAAAAGACTGCAAAATTGATTGAATTGCTAAAAAGCACATATTCACGACAGCCAATAAAAACGCAGCTTCTTTCTCTTCAATAATTTTTAAAAATTTCGTATATAATTATTTAGATATGAGCTACACCATTGTGTTCATTTATTCGAGCGCTGCCACAAAATCAGCCATCAGCTGATGCCACCTTGGTGGCATGTAATTGCTAAGTTTTATTAACTAACAGCCGTTTGAGACTTTGATGAAGGCAGCGGTACTTTGAGGCTTATCCTAGTCATTAAAGCGTGCCAGCTAGGTTGGGCAATCTATAAAAAAAACGTGCCTATCAGCCAAGTCTTCTCCTTCCGAAAGTCTTACATTCCATCAGTAGGTATGCAAAATATTGTATGCACGTCCCGCTTACTCACCATAGTACTAACAGTGAAACTACGGTATAATTACTTGAAACAAATGCCGGAGTTGCATTTTCGGTTAGTCGTGTCGAGATGTAGTCTGAGTCCTTGACCTTATGTTAATACACAAAATTCTGAATTCATAAAAATAGTAAGTATATCAAGTATTTAACAGCGAATACTCTACTAAAGGGTCAATAAGATTAATGCCAGATAACATTTATAAAATGGCACTTACATTGTATAATTTTGAATGTTCTTTTTCGTTGTGCATTTGATTAACTTTACGAGGTACATATTTCCTAATATGATTTTTATATGCTTAACGCATAAATAAAGATAAAAATAATTTTTTATGACACAGAAAAAGTTATGAAAACACACAGACAAGCGGGTTGAGCTGTGAAAATCAGTACAAAGTTTAATACTCTTCGTAATATCTTTTGACATTCGCGTTGTCGGGTTGGAAGTACATCAATATATCTGCTATTGCAAATCATCGAAGCAGTACGTTTGCATTCGGTATGCATACAAGTTCAAAATTTACGTACTTGCAAGTAAAATACATAACTTACATAAATGTACATGTGTGTTTGTTTGTATGAACATAACCGCGACTGTTATGGCATAATGCCCGTTTTTAGGTCATTTATTGATGGTGAGGATAGATATGCACGCATACAGGTACGCTATTACATCATTCGATGCTGGTGAAAAGCTACAAAAATATCGGAAAAATAAAAACTAGGCTAGACCGACTAACTAGTTTCACTTTTATTAATTCCTAACTCTCTCCGTTATACACATTCACATTGATGTACATACGAGTACACAGCTATTCATTAGTATTTATCCTTTCGTTCATGGCAGCAATGCGGCTTTTTCTTTTTGTGTGTTGAGGTTCTTTCATTTAGTTACATAACTCAAATAAAGTTTTAGCAAAACATAACGAAAACAGCAATAACAAAATAATCATATCTTTCGCTTACTCATTTACTGCGCCTTTTGTAGATTATTTCTTCGCGCGTGTTCTTCATTATAATGACTTTACAGTCGACTTTCATTTAGAAAATGAAAATATCAGCCAATGATGCAAAGTGCCATTCAGAAAATTACTTAATTTGTGTTTTTAGTTTTTAACCAGCATGTCAATGATGTTGTTTTTTTTTTATACCACCTTAAATCTATCGAAGTATAGGCCTTCAATGTATGGGTATCAAATGAAAGAAGAATGTCCGGATAATTCAAAACCTGTTTTCGATGGTTATTTTCAAGAAAGTTTAAGAAAATGGTCTGTAATTGCTTACCAAGCATATGGGAAGCTTCAAGAAAATCTATTTATTACATTCTTCTTTTATTTGCTATACATTTGTTTAAGTTACTTATATGCTTTATTAAATTTTTTTTTAATGATGGGTCATGCCTGAAACTTTGAAAATTTACTGTGTTTTTATAAGTATATAAAAGTCTCCAATATCTGCTATCAGAAGACATATCGAGTAAGCAATACATAACCTTTTTTTAAACAGGAGACGCTTGTTACCTAATTTTCTTCTCAAGCATTACCTACTTTGTTTTTCCTACAATATGCGACTATCAGGCCTATAATAAATTCCGTCGGAGCTATCATCAATTCCGACGTAATCACGAAATTCTTACGAAATTTTGAAATTCGGGATATTGCCATCACGGATTCCGAGTGAAACGCAGTTTTGACATTTATTCGTAAGAACAATCTACGAATGCTTTCCCTTAACGGGCGAAGTGAAAATAATAATTAAAATGAACAAAAAAATACAAGTTAACTAGAAACTAACTATTTTTCACTGAAGTAATTAAAAATGTAAAAAGTGTTTATTAATGGCTGTAGGGCATACATTTAAATTTATTTTTCAACACGTGAAGACCATCCACTAACCGGAGTTGGTATGAGACTAGTGAATATCATGAACGGGCAGACATTGCGCAACGTTTTCCAAAAACCTCGTGCAAGTATTAAGTGTAAAAACTATGTAAATAGGCAAAAATGTTTGCTAATTTGTTGAATTATAATAAAAAGTAAAACGATATTTTTTTCTGTTATTCTCTTTTCGTTTTAGAGGTTTGGTTGCACTTTAGCGTCGGAATTGCTGATAGCATTTTTCACGAATTCGTGACGTGAGATTTTGTCACGACAGGAGTTCATTCGGAATCAGTGATTGGGCTATTTATTAAAACGCGCCTTGCTACTGCCGAGAAATTTAAAAAAAATCAACCTTCCTCACTATAATTTTTCATGTGTCTGTTATGGCAGTTAAGGCTCGATATCAAAGGAGATTCTAAACAAAATTTTATTTTTAGAGTAAATAAATAAAAAATAAAAAATAATTGTATATTTGGCTTTTAAATTATATTATATAATTTAATGACTTTTATTTTAAGTCTCATATAATAAGTATTTTCATATTAATTATGAGCGAGAAAAAGTTATAGGTTCTTATGCGCGAAATATGTTTTCGATCATTTCGGCATTAGCTCGTACATTATCGGTATTTTTTCGGTACAGTTCGGATCAGAACGATTCGGTACTAGGAACTAGCTCTAAATAATAACGAAATATGGCAAAAATTTTCTCGAAATAATCCTGAAATGGTGCCGAAGAAGTCATTGAAGGCTTAAATATTTATCTCAATAATAATTATTATGGAAAGACTTTTAAAATAGTTGTATATTATTAAAAAAAAAGTATATATTAATATAATATGGTAATTATTGAATCACTTTTATACTTTTTCTCTCAAAAAATTTTTAATTATACAAAATTATGCTAATTTTATAAATTACTGTAGGGTGACATGGCGGATGAGTAACCTTACGACTTCGAACCTTTGTGACAAGGGATAAATGCGTTTGTGTTCTCTCACCAGCGCTGCGAAAGCGGAACACGATCATTTTCATAGATGCTGAATTGAAATGGTTTTAAGACATGCTGTCAATAAGCGACGCAGATGTTTATGTATGCACGATTTTGAGCTCGCGCATTGAAATGATTTCAGTCGATGCAAGATCTTCAGCATGTGAGCCTTCAACAGGATATGATATTGCAAACATATGAAGGTGCATACTTCTATGGAAAATAATCTCGTACGCTGATGCAGTTTTGCCTATTTCAGCTTTCATTAAAAGACAATGAGAATACCTTTCTAACAAAAACTTAACATCAAATCTTTAATGAAAGGCTTTATATGATGTGGTAAACTATTTCGTCTAAAACAGGAAATAAATTATGAAAGAAAATATGAAAATATTATGTTCTTCTCCAAAAGTTTTTAATTTCAATAGCAATTCAGCCAATTTTCAGATCCTGCTTTCCACTGGTTCAGGTGGGCTTCAAGTTGGATACTTTTTTGCTCCACACACAGGCTTTAAAAGTTGCGTCTCGTCGACAACCAATATACCTTATAACAGCGATTGATGGATTTAGTTATTGATTCAGAAATCAGAACTAAACGGTTGCTCAACCCCACACAGACAAAGCAATTTGGTGGCGGAAATGCGTAACCGAAAAACGAATTTTAAAATTTGCGGATCACATGTTGTCAGTCTGCGACCGTGTGTCGCTACGGCCCTACACTGCCAAAGTCACACAAGGGAATAAAGTGTTAGTGCATTTTCATCGGGGTCCACCGATTGAATGTGTTAGCGTTATTGAAAGTGCATCGAGACGTGGAAGTAACAAATGAGAGTGTAATTGATATTATGTCGAAGGTGCCAAGGATAATGGATGTTTTTTATAAGCTTTATTATCCGTCAAAAATTAGAATAGGTCCATTTGTACAGTATAGACGCTAAATACTCGTAAAAAAAATGAGAACTTATCAATATAAGATAAGTTCGGGTACGTATAATTATCAACTTTTAGCGTTCGCGTACGCCAAAAACGAACAAATTAGGGGAAATTGAGAGAGCAAAGTGACATTTCAATTTGAGGGGAAGCTGTTGGTGTCTGCTGGAAAAATTTTTCAAATTATTGTTTAAGAATTTTAAAGATGAAAATTATAAAACATGAGTGTTAAACATGCTAGTAGCAAGTAAATATTAGTTTGGTTAAGTTTCCTTAGTAGAATGTTTAAAGAAAACACTAATGTTTTCCATTTTGCATATTTGGATGCGGACAAGAATTCAATCAGCTGTTCGTTGAATTTGCAAGTTTCTGCAAATTTTGCGTTCGCGTACTGTTTTGGATATTTTTCGTTTGTGAGAGAAGAGAAGACAATTCCACTGAATTTTGCTGTTGGATATTTTCTGTTGGAGATTGTAAACGATTGTACTTTTAATAAACATACATTAAAAAACAAAGCCTTACGTAAAAAAACAACAAAAACTTGTTTACACCTTACATTTTTAAAGTCGCATAACTTAAAAAAAATAAAAGAAATTGTTTAACTTTCGGTCGGTCTGATTGATTTTTCTACAACATACTCAATTTACATTAAAATCTAAAAAAAAAACTCGATTTTCATTGGAATAGTCTGGTGTAATTTTGCCTTGATGGGCCTTTTTTCACTTTCGCAGTTGAAAGCAAAATCGTACCCACAAATATGGCTTTATTTCCGATGGTATTATTAATTCACTGCAACAGTTGATACGTTTTTATGTACATATGTATAGTATACATACATATGGAGGTATGTGTGCGTGGATTTTTGTAAGCATGAAGCAAAATGCCTAAACGCCATTGCAAATGAAATGTAATATAAAAAACGAGAAATATACGTGACTGCATGCACACTTGGTTAAATAAAACAGAAATATTACAATAAACTGGTTATTGGTGCGGCAGGACTCATAAACGCATGCTCTATTGTTTTATATACGACGCCGCTAGAGTTATACGTAAAAAACAATGCGTTTATGCACACCGAGCATATTCTTACCTAATGGCGTGCTATGCATGTATTTATGCACCTATGTACATACATGTGTATGCATGTTTTTTTTAAGCAGGTACATGAAAATACGAGTACATATCTACATACATACATAAGTACGCAGATAAACAAATGTAAAGCCACGAACACAAATCAAACCAAACGTAAAGGCGCGATCCAATTTGCCAACCCTCTGTATATGCATACGTAGATAGGTACAGACATATGTAGATAAATACATATGAGTACATTACTTGTTTGCCCTGAAGTCGAAACCGAAACTAGTAAAACACATTTCTGGTTCTGAACTACTATGATTTTATCATTCTCGTACAAGTATATATGCATTTGTTCGAAGGGGATAGTAGCTTTAGTTGATTTTTTAAAAGTATAAGATGCTCCTACTCGAAATAGAAAGTATTTCTTTGCATTTAAATACTTTAAACCTTCTAAATATTATTTTTTGATTTAAACCTTTTTTATTGAAAATTCTTACGCTTCAAAATGACAGTTACAAAGCGTTATAAGTAATAACCTCTCCACCTTACATAAAAAGTCCTGTCTTCTTAAATATTTTCTGCTGTTAATAATAATTAATAATAATAATAATAATTTGGCGCTTATGCTATAAAGCTCAGTGTTTGGTCAAGCTCCTCTTACCATTTTTGGTGTGCGTCTCTTATGTTGTACCACAAATGGAGGGACCTAGAATTTTATGCCGACTCCGAACGGCAGATGTACCCTCGGAGGTTTGCCATTGCCTGCCGAGGGGTGCCCGCGGCATATCGAGTTACAGCACGCACCTCTACCCACTCGACCACAGCGAATTATATACGATTTTTTTGTTATTATAACTATATTGTATGTATATACATATGTACATATGTATTCTTAATCTCTACAACACAATTATACAGTACACGAAAATTCGCTCAAACAGACCTCTAATTAACCGCTCGCTGCCCACTCCATTGCAACCGAAGAAGGGCGCTGATCAAGATATACAGGCCCGACGAGAGGGGGGGACATCGGGGGCAATTTTTCATAGTTTTTCAATATTTTTCATATTCTCTTAGCAGCATTGATGTGATACCAATGTAGTCGTTTTTTTGCGTTTATGCTTTCTTGTTTACTAAGCATTCGTAATGCATTTAACACACAATGCGCCGGCAACATTAAGATTTCTTTAATTCTCGCGAAAACGAAAAACCATCTTTGTCTTGAAATTGCAAAAGTTGCAGCTGTGACTGTTGCTTTCCTTCGCTATTTCTCATTTACGCACCCTCTGCTCTAACATTGGAATTTCCAATTACACCCGGTCGTGCTGAACTATATATTTACGTAGGTACATACATATGTATATACATATGACAAAAATAAAATTCTAGTTTTCATACATTTAAATTGCCACTCCAAACCACAACCACTTCTCGGTATATTTAATTTGGGCCCCTAGGCTCTGCAAAAAAAGCTGGAAACGAGACAGCCGATCAGTTTGCCAGAGAGGTGTCGATGGAAACCTCAGAGAGATGCCGATTCCAATCCCTTTAGGAATAATATACAAAACAATTTACCTCCTGCACCTTCAGCAATCCATTCAACGGTGGCGCACAGCGCCAGGATGTGAAATTGCAAAAATAACATGGCCCGAATACGATCTAAAGAGGACAACCATTATTCTGCGAAGGGTGGGCCCAACGTCGCGAGACTTTTGGTATAATATGAGGATTTTTCTTAAGATTATGATGAACCCCAGGACGATGAATGGGCCCAAAATTTTATTCCGATAAATAGTAAGTGACTTTATGGAGTTTATGGAGTTGCAAGAAAACCTCAATAATTTTAAATTTTAGAAAGAGAATCTTTATATATTACAAGAAAAATAAATAAAACTTCATTAACAACAATTTAGTTCAAACAAATTCATGTTTTTTGCATTTGAATGATTATTATTATAGTTTAGACCTCTTTATCTTGTAATCAGAAAAAATGCTGTCATTAAAAGCCGGATCTGAACTTATCGTTTACGCGCACATGAGAAACAAAGAGTGTTGCCTGTTAGTTTTTGGTATTAAAAAGTTTTGAGGTTACTATTGTTATTATTTTTAAGTAGCAACACGGTTTGGATGCTAAGGGAGCCGTTTGACAATAAGTGAGGGAGCTAGCTGCTTAGTTACCAAACCTTTAATAATTGAATCATGGATTTACGTTAGGAAGAAGCTGATTTTTTTACCTTGTAATATTGTAATAAAGGCTAACGGAACTATTTATGCTTTTCCAGTAATCCATAAGTATTTGCTGATAGGAATTGAGGATAACCGTTAGTATCTTCATGGACCAATGATTCCAATGATTGTGACCGTAAGGTTCTACTTTCCCGAAAAAAATTAATCGCTGGACAGAAATTGTTACGTTGTTGGTACGGTTTGAATGCATTAGCGTCATCTATATCGCCGAGATTTGTTTCTTTTAATTTGGCATGGTTTCATCAGCAATTTAAATTACAATTATTTTCATTTTTGTAAATTTTCATATAAAATTCATTTACTTACTAACTTAATTGCGGGTACCGCGTCAAAAACTTTCAGAGCTGGAGCTATTTCATCCATTCTGCTGCTGGTTCTATGTCCTTGTACAACTCGTACAGCTCGTCGGTCCATCGTACACGGTATTCGCCGTCGCAAAGACGCAAAGGTCCATAAATCTTTCGAAGAATCTTTCTCTCGAACACTCCAAGAGCCCTCTCATCTGATGTTGTCATCGTCCATGCTTCTGCGGCATACAATGAGAGACTTATAGAGTATGGTTTTTGTCCGTCGAGAGAGGACTTTACTGTGCAGTTGCCTACTCAGTCCGAAGTAGCACTTGTTGACAAGAAAGATTCTGCGTTGGATTTCAAGGCTGGCGCTGTTGTTGGTGTCGATGCTGGTTCCTCAGTAAACGAAGTCCTCTACTTTTTTAAAGTTATAACTGTCAACAGTGATGTTTGATCCCAGTCGTGAATGTGCCGACTGTCTATTTGATGACAGGAGATACTTCGTCTTGCCCTCGTTTACCTCCAGACCCATTCGCTTCGCTTATCTATCCAGTTTGGAGAAGGCAGAACTAACTGCGCGGTTGTTAAGACCGATGAATTCTGCGGCTCGAATTATCTTCTCCAGCATCAGGTTCAAGAAATCGCACGACAAAGAGTCACCCTGTCTGAAACCTCGTTTAGTATCAAACGGCTCGGAGAGGTCCTTCCCGATTCTGACGGAGCTGGTGGTGTTGCTCAACGTCATTTTACATAGCCGTATAAGTTTTGCCGGGATACCAAATTCAGACATTGCGGCAAATAGGAAACTTCTTGTCGTGCTGTCGAAGGCGGATAAAATTCATTTGTTGTGGTTAAATATTATGTAAATATCTTCACTGATTTCAACTTCTTCCTAAGAACGGCCTAATTTTTTTCCCGTTTCTCTAATACCTCCTGAATACAACATTGAGCTAAGGGCGTTCAAATTGGCGCTGTCACAACGTACAACACCTTTCATTATTTTATCTTGCGCATGGCACAATGTTCCTTTGTACAAAAATTATCTCCCTTTGATTGCTAAATTTTTACAAATTTCGCAGATAGGTTAGTGCCAATATATGTATAAGTATTATATATATGTATGTATGACTGGAGTAAATATAAAAAAACAGCATTAAACTCTTTTCTCTGCCACCTTGGCCAGCAATAATTAATTAATTAAAAAACAATTTCCCTTAAAAGGCTTTAAATATTTTTTTTGTCAGTTCCCATATTAAACCAATTAAATTAAAATCATTTTAAGTATAGCTTGCATTAATACGAGTATATCCTCTAATTAATACTATTTCCCAAGAACGTCTTCCTTTTCTTCCCGTTTTTCTAATACTTCACAAATACAACATTGAGTTTCAAACGGGCGCAGTCACAACGTACAACACCTTTTATTATTGCATCATTATAAAGCCTCAGTACGTGTACTTTCTGTGCTAAATTTAAAATTCAACCCATTCGTTTATTTTTTTTTTCTATGTTTCTCTGACATCTTCACCGCAAACTACACATAATTGTTTGTACATACATATATGTACATATGTATGTAGGATTCATGGTTCAATAATAAAACGTTCTGTAATAGAGCAGCTCACTCTTTCCCGCATGACAAATCGGCTCCTTAACTCGTGAAGAATGTTGCATATTATACAGTTTTCACTTGTAATAGTAGTATATTGTAAACTTCTTCAAACTAAAAAAAGCGTTGGCATTACTGACTCGTTTGTCTAATTTATAATTTTTTTCACTATTGACATTTGATTTTGTGATTGCGTGAATTCGGCTAAGTTTTACAAAAAATTTATTTGATTTCATAATAATAAAGCAATTTTTCAAATATATCTTATAGTTAACCATCAATTATAAAAAGCGAACTCTTCTGTACAATATTATTTGCAAATTCTTGCCAAGGATCTGGTGAGGAAACATAAGTTTTGTTTTGATTTCTTCACATTAATAATAAACCCATTTGTTTGCAGAATATATTTCCCAATTCAGCGCAACACCAATTACAAGGTCACACTTACACGTAAGTAAAATTTAAATAATAGCAACTGCATCTATAAGTATTTTAATAATTGGACCTTTTTGTTTACAGGTTCTTTCGAACGCTTGGTAGGGGTTGGTAATGGTGCAATTTTTCATGCGTTGATACATTGACGCAAGTGCATTGAGTTAGCTCAATGCGCCATGATATATACTGTGTTTCGAGTAAAAAAAACGTAATACAAATCGTATTGTGGACTCATGCGTTACAAACTTATTTTCACAGGAAACACATATTTTTAAGAAAACTTCAAAAAAAAATTGTATTTTAATTGATGGCATTCCAAACACTCATTCATTCAGCTGTGACCAAGGCGAATTTAGTAAGGTGGCCTTAGTAAGCAGCTGATTGGTGTTTTTTTTCTATCGCCGTGATACAGGAAATGGTTGGTTTTGACATTCGCTGCACCGAAAGCAACAACAAAATGCATTTGCTGCCACCTTTATTAATTCGCCTTGGCTCTGACACTATACATAAGTGATTGTTGAGCTCTCAACGCATTGTGCTTTCAACGCAATGATTCGCTCTGAATGAGTTCACAAGTTGGTGTTTTAGCGCACATAACTCACCTTGAGTATCAATGCAATAACGCAGCGGTGCGTTGCGTTATTCATCACTAACGTTTGGTGTTGCAACTGCAAAGCGACCGTTAACAACTAGTTATTTTTTAGTAAGCTTTCTGATCCTTAATTGTAAAATGTTTTATTTATAGTAAACTATACACTGAGATTCTAATGAAATTTTTATATTTATGTAACTCTAATTTACCGAGCTTGCCGTAAACTGTATAAAATTGTTCAACACTTAGTTTTTGTCGATCACAATGAAATAAAAGTGGGTTTTCTCGTTACAGTTTCCACTATAATCATGTTGGTTTATTTATATTATCACGTAAAAAAACTATTCCCCAAAATATACATACATATGTATATATAGGCAATTCAAAATTAATAATCCTAAAAAAAAAGTTTTTTCTTGGCTTAATTATAAATATTAATAATTATATTGACAAATCTTTTCAATATTTAAAAATGTTTGATCATTTATCAAGGACACAGTATCAGGCAGTAAATGTGAAAAGTTCTTTGTGTGGATGTTTGTTACGGCCCATCAAATTCAAATAAAATTTAGCAGGAAAGGTGGTTATAACCTATTCTGAAGCACAGAATATATATATAATATAATATATAATATATATATATATATGAAGCACAGAATACGCTGGACTGATGGAATTTGGTGCGGATGCATGTTCATAAATAAAATCATTTTCAGGTTTATCTTTAGAGAAAACTATAGGTTATTGGAGTGGGCGAAACACCTGTGAATATTTGATATCGCATTTCGCAGAATATACATATGTATGTGTAATAGAGTACTGGAATGCTGTTGTTATACACCAGCAGGCACCACAGAATGTTCGAAATTTTTTAAATAAATTATTTTTACCAATAGCAAAGTAAAATCTCGGAGGTATAAGCTAGCTCTTATATCAAATAAATAAATACTTAAAAAATAATATTTAAGTACATATTTTACTTCAGCCCACCTTCAAAAGACATCTATAGTTGAAGGAGTGTCAGAATTTAGCTGTCAGTAAGTACAGAACCTTTTATAATGAATCATGAGTAGGACTTACAAAATTTTAATTATATTATTTTAAACACTGTATATCCATTCGCTTAATGTTTTTATTGTTGATATATGCATGCAGTAAAAGGGCAGAACAACAATGTTAATTCGATTTCTGCTTGTATATGACACCGGTAAGCTCTCCATCTTTCTTTATGATGCACCGCCTATAAAACAGTATCATTAGAATAATTAAAGGCACATTTTTTACATACTTGTTCCCACTGTAGAGGTAAATCACTGGCGGATTCAAATTTGGTTCTAGCTTGCACGCCTGTTCCGAGATGGCCATAGCAATACCAGAAACGCTAGGACTTATTTTTCCTTTCGCTATTTAGTGTATAAAGTTTTTAAAAGCGAATTATTTTATTATACATGCAGTACTTACCTCCCAAACATAAACCTTGGCGATTGGCTAGCAGTACACCCACGGTTTCCGGCTGAGAGGCACTGAGGGTAACAAAAGTAAAAAATAAGAATTTTATATTATCAACATTTAGTAAACACTCACAACTCATTAAGAATTTTCTCCAATGGTTGTTCCATTATTTGTTATGCGTAACCACTTATAAATATTTAGAAATTTTGTTAATCATAAACCAATTGGAATCTTTAAATCAGCTGGATTTATTTTGTTTGTACAAAGGTTAGTGAAGTATCAAAGAAATCGATAAGCGTAAATCCCTACAATCTTATCGATTAACTACTAGTACTGGCGTAAGTCTGGATTCACACAAGGAAACTTTTGTTGCAGCTCATTTCTTGAAGAAGGAGCGATGAGGAAAAGGAAATGCCACCCAGTTGCTCGTGCTCGGGAAACACGCTTTGTGTTCTTATTCGTCTCAGTTGGCTTCTAAGCCTGCTTTTACACTATGTCCCGATTTACTTTATTTAATTCGTTGAAAGCAATTCTTTCTTATTCCCTTTATCTTCTCTTTTTCCCTCATATTTGTTGTTGTGAGAAAACAGAAAACGCTAAAGTTTAATTCAATTCAGTTGAAGCGTGTAAAAGCAAACAGAAAACACAAATGGGAATGAGACATTCCTTTTCATTTACTACTTTTTTCAGTGGTTGTAGCTATGTAAATGAGTATGGGTAAATTTAATTAGAATCTTAACTTTTTGGACTTAAATATAACATATACCATACATGCATACATCAATATAAATGCTTATTATCATAAGTATTTTATAATAAAACTGGACTTTTAGCATTTATATTGATGTATGCATGTATGGTATATGTTATATTTAAGTCCAAAAAGTTCAAATTCTAATTCAATAAAATACTTATAATCGAAAGTTTATGGAATTTGTAAGTGCCGCTAAGCGAAGCTTACAGAAATTTGCGAAAATCATATTTGATTTGATTTGATTTGATTTATTAAGGTTTAATGTATTAGTGCAATAAGATATATATACATCTTTTGTAGCACAACATCAAGAAGGTAATACAATGAGACATTATAAACTATTAAAAATAATAAAAATAAAAACAGAAAAAATTAAATTAAATAAAATAAAAAAATAAAAAAATTTAAATAAATTGAAATGAAAATTAAATGAACATGTACTTAAAAATAAGGAACGTTTGATAAATCTATACAATTTAAAATATATAATATAATAAAATGAAATATCAGAAAATTGCCTAGACAAAGTTGCTCTTGCTTCTTGCTTGACAAATTTTAACCCACACAAATTTGCAAGCAAACTATTTAAAAACAGCTGACTGCAATTTTGATGCAGTCATGAATTCGATCAGCTTCAATCGTTAATCTTGCACGTTTCTGCAAATTTGGCGTTCTCCTAAAAATTTAAAAGCATCTCTCCTTGAGAGAGAATACTCCGAAATTCTTAGTAATTTCGTTGCTTGATAATTCTTGCTGGACTTTTAGCCGAACGGAACTACGTACATCGGACCCAAGAACGATAGAATACAAGATTGCGCTTTCCTGACGAAAAATGATGTGAAGCAAGATGCGTGCAACGTCACGAACATGGTTTTACTGAGAATCGAAAGAAATTGTAAGCAAAAATGTGAGGTTAGTTTTTACCAATTTCGGCACTTTATGCAACATATTTATATTCAAATAACTTCATTTATGCTCTGTGTTTGATTGGATGCTTTGAAAAAAACTGCATTGAATTTAAGCACAAACAATTGTATGCTTACAAACATACAAACAGAACCAACCGCGTTTTGAGACGTAGCATTCACAGCTGATTCTGTCAAATATACTGAGAGCGAATAGCGGTTTGCGGAAGGCGTAACCTCTGTATTTTCTAAGAATGATGGATAACAATGTTGCGCCCGTCAGAGAGGATTGCGTGACGTCACACTGGTTGAGCAGGGAGAGATAACAAAACAAAAAAAAATGCCAATGAAATGTAAAGTAGGGTAAATGCACCACCATGTAATTATCCCGACATCTGTGCTTTTTTCAGAGTAATAAATACATTATGACAATTACGTAAACACTATATTATTAAAAAATATGTATACTTATACAAACAACAGAATTATTCGCGTTCACGATTTAGAAAATACAGAGGTTGCGCCTTCCGCAAACCGCTATTCGCTCTCAGCAAATTTTAGAGAATCAGCTGTTTATGCTACGTCACAGAACGCGGTTAGTTTTGTTTGTATGTTTGTAAGCATACAATTGTTTGTACTTAAATTCAATGCTTAAAAGCAATTTTATTTAAAATAAAGTTATTAAACATGAAGTCCGCAGTGTTAAGTGTTAAATCACAGAGTCTATCAATGATACGGGGCTATAAAACTCGCTAAAAGTGATGTGAAAGTGTAGCTGTGCGCACTTGGTAGCAAGTTAAGCTTCTTGTGTCTCCTAATGCTGCAATGCAGTTTTTTTCAAAGCATCCAATCAAACACAGTGCATAAATGAAGTTATTTGAATATAAATATGTTGCATAAAGTGCCGAAATTGGTAAAAACTTTAAAATTTAGAAATCCTAGCAGAACCTAACCTCACATTTTTGTTTACAATTTCTTTCGATTCTCAGAAAAATCATGTTCGTGACGTTGCACGCATTTTGCTTCACATCATTTTTCGTCGGGAAGGCGCAATCTTGTATTCTATCGTTCTTGATTCGCGTTTTGGTTAATAGAAAGAAAAAGCGCGTCAAAGTACAGAAAATTTTGAGTGTCCAGAATTGGTGCGTTTACCCTATAAAAAAACCAGTTTTACCGGTGTGACGCAGCAAAAACAGCTGATTCTGTCAAAATCACAAAAAGAGGAACATCGGTATAGCGATGGGGAAGGATTATGCGATGGGCGCAACCTTTGTTTCGCTCAATCCTGGGACCGTATAGCATTGTTGAAAGAAAATTGTATAAAATTTCCGCAAAGAGAAGATAGACATAAGACAGGGTCAAAATCTTATTAGTCACTAGATTAACCAGCTAGTAAATCCCACTCGGAGCAAACTTGGGAACAAGTAAAGAATACGGACCGATGAGCTGGAAAAAAGTGGGCGTGTTCCACCCCTTTTTACCGATTTTAGAGGTATATTTTTTTTGTGCAAACTAATAGTGTTGGTGTTAGGGAGGGGTAAAGGGGGAACTTTCAATATTTTAAAACGCACATTTTTTTAATACAAAACTATACTTTTCTTTAAAAAATACGTAATTAATTGTATGCGAAAATAAGTTTGCATTAAAGCCCATAAAAATACCTTTATTTTAATGTATAATTTTTATATATTGAAACTTAAGTTTTGTAAGAAATTTTGTTTTATTTGTGTTGCTGGCGATGAGAAAATTGGTCATACTGAGGGTTATGATTCTGAGCGGCTTCGCGGAAAGGTATTAACGATGTTTTTTTTTTAATTTTTAATGGTGTTTTATTTAATTTTTAAATTATTAATTATCTTTTTAAGGGTACCAATATTTTGAAGATCGGATAATTGAAATATCAGCTTTACAAAATATTGAAATTTCCCACTTTACCCCTCCCTAGGTTAGGTAAGGTGGTAAACCCCAAGGATGGGGCTCATTTAGACTAGATTTAAAGTCCATTGTGGTACCCCTCCTCTATTAGTTTGCACAAAAAAAAATTACACCATCGAAGTCAGAGAAAGGAGGCGGTTCACGCCCCATATTTTTTGCTGTTTTCTCGCTTTGGTGGGCTAAAGGACACTGGCTTCGTTCTGAAGGTGTTGCTCACCACTAGCTAGTTAAAATCACCCTCACCAGTGATTCCACTACATCTATCAGAATCAGACATTGAACAACCGGACCAATATACGACGACGGTATAGCATACAAGTGTATTCGTGTATGGTGCCATTTCGAGATAGTAGTTACGATTAAGAGCTTAACCGGATATTGAGCGCCGGTATTACAATGCATTTTTTAGTCGAACTTAAGTCTAGTTTAAGATTTTACGTTTTAATAACCAAATCTTAGCTCGACTTATACCCATATTCAGTAACTTGGTATCATCTCAAGTCTCAAAATGAGCTAGAGATTTTTGCTTTTTTTTTCCTCGCTTTCACATACATAAGTACATATATTTCTTCTGCTTCAGCTGATTATTGCTTGTCAAATAAAATTGTAAAGACCAAAATACAATTAATTGAAAAAATTTTAAGAAATTTCGAAATATAAAATTTGATTGGAGTAGTGGTAAAGACAGTGACTTAGAGTATGAGGAAGTAATTAATGTTATTGTATTAAGATAACTAAAGTAATTTCAATTGTATGATGAGAAAGATTTTCACGACGGATTTTATTTCAATAATGCTTGGAATGTTCTTAAATTGATAATATTGAATTAAAGAATATGACTATCAGGTATGTGTATTCTTTATTATTTCCAAAGAAACATGCACTACTTTAATATATCTCAGGAATCATGCGTTGTGTGTGGAGAGTATGTTTTTATTAACATTTCAACAAAGCTACGGTCTCACGAGACATAACATACGAGAAAATAAGTCCGTTCCTTATCTCCCAGAAATAGTCAGAAATAGTCCGAAGTAGTCAGATTTAGTCCAAAAAGCGTTCCTTAACTTGAAAATCCTGTAGATGAGAGCAAAAATGAAAGAGTAAAATGTGACTCTCTTTTGTCAGAAGTTGCAAGATTTAGTCCGAAGAATTTTTGCTGGCAAAATCATGAAAAGTGTCAAACTCAACTGACAACTGATTTGTGTTAGAAAATATTAATACACAAAAAGTGAAAATAATCTAAAACCTTAAAATGTACATAAATTGAAATGGAAGGTGGCAAGAAAATAATTGAAATCGTAAGTGTTTATCGTGGTTGTGCTTGTATGCATGTATTTTATATATACATTTGTCAATATTTCTTGCAGATTAGTGATGAAAGAGTTTGTGGTGCTTCTGGTGTCAATTTGAATGCGCCAAGAAACTTACTGGTGAACATTTAACAATTATTAATTTTTAATTTTAAAAAGGTTCCAAATCTGCACTACGATCAAAACAAAATGACAGTTTTATTTGACATTAGTTTTGTTGTTGTCATTCTTCGGACCAAAAATTGGTTTTTTGCGTTCCTTTACTTTTTCTTGTTATTCTCTTTTAGTGAGCGGATTTTGCTTACGCTCTTGCATTTTGACACTTTTCAGATTTTAGTCAGAAAAGATAAGGAACGGACCTAATATGAATGTACATACATATATAAAACTTCGACAAAGAGAAAAAAAGCCCCTAGATTCCCCACCTAGTCAATCTAATTCGGAGCGAAATTGCCTCTTCTCTTTGTATTTTCAATTTTGTTTAAATTAAATAAATATACATATGTATGTATGTATTTCTTTAATATTTATACTTTTTAATTAACCGCACTAAAATATATTGATATTAGTTATTTTCTATTTGGACAATTTTCAAAATATGGAAAAACAAAGCAAACTCTTGTGGTGCAACCATATTTCTGAATTAAATATTTCCCATACTTAAGTCTCCATTGTGAAACGCAAATGTGTGCAAAATATTGAACTGGTCTTAGCTAAGATTTGTCTTAACTAGAACTCAAGTTTGACTTAAGATTGGTTTGTAATACCGGCCCTGAGGGACCAAACCTAAACCTAACACAAATGAGTCACTACAATCAATATTTTTAAATTATATTGTATTTAGGCAACAAAAATTACTTATTTGTAATACATTTTATAAATCAGATACATATTGTATATAAGTTTGGAAATTTATTAAAAGCTCTCACTGTCCAAAGCAGCTTAGAGCAGAAATCATTGTTTTTTTTTTTACATTCATGTTGGGATACCGCGTTATTCATCAAGTGGCCCGAAAGATTCTCCTATGAATCTTTCACATAAACTATGTTTGTATATATGTATGTTCGTTCGGTATATATATTGGTGATCTTTACTATTATAATAAATTTTACCCATATTGTAATTTTTAAACAATTTCATATTTTTCAACAAATAGCATAGTTTCAGTTGAATATTTTACCGAGCTATCATCATCAATAAGCAATATATCTGTAGCGCTTAGAGCAGCGTAAGGTGTTTTCGAAACAAAGTACACCTGAAAGCCCAAATGTAGAGGATTTATGTATATGTATAAAATGTATGATGAAAGTACGCACCTGAAGTGGAAAGAAATCTCCAGGAATAGACGAATTACAGCTAAATTCCATTGAACCCGATTTGTTGTTGGCATCAATAATGGGTATATTCCACTGAAGTATGTGCTTTCGTGTATCATAGTTATAGGTGCCATCATATTCAGCGACAGACGGTTGAACATTCATACTGTTGACAAATATTTAAGTGTTAATGTAATCACTGACAGAAAAGGTGTTTGTCATAAACCTACGGCAGTGGTATGGTGATGGAAACATCTTGCAATTCTAAATGTTGTGCTTCTAATTCATATTCGATGTTCACGTCGCATCCACCTTCACCGTTTTCAGATGGCCAGCAGTTAACTGTATTATAAAAAAATTTAACTCATTTAAAATACCCACAAATAAATGTGATTTTTACTTGTCAATGGTATAGCAGATTCATCCTGAGTAATAAAGCGCCACTTCAAAACACCTACGTCGGTATTTAATGGAAATGGTTTAGCAGGATTTTTAAGCCCTATTATTGAACTTGTTTTGAAGAGTTCCTTATCAACATTAGGATGTGTTTGTAACTGTATGCCATGTGTGTCATTGTTGCGCAAATGTAATTTTATGCGTCCGAGATTTTCATCAGATATGCGTAACGTTAATAATCCCGAGAGTTCAAATTGCTGCAAACCACCATCCCGACCAAGACGCACAGTAAGTTTATCCTCCATTTTTAGGTGTACGCTGATGAATATGTATATGGGATAAATGAAGTATTATAGTAATAATTTACAATATTTGCGAACCTTTCAGTTGGAACATCTGAAGCTATTTTTGTCTTGGCTATGGCTGCACTACTTTGGCTATTTATTGGTGTTAAACTTGAAATTTTTTGCCCTTCGCTCTTCAGCTGATCAACAAAACTATCAACATCCTTAGTTTTTCCACCTAATTTCAAAGCGTTGCGTGCAACTGGTTTTCTATGTTAAAAATAATGTTGGATTTTATTATAAATCATTTAAGTATAGACATATGACTTACTGGGATTTTGGGATATTTGGTTTCACATCGGACTCAATTGACGGTGCGCTGTTCAATGAACTAGAGCTGATGCCAAACGCATCCATACTACTGCTGCTACTGCCGTGCCCACCTCTTCCGATTAGCGCAGAACTGCCACCTCGTTTTGCTGTCTCCAGACGCTGTCGCTGCAACTCTTTAGCCTTTTCACGCATCTTTTGATGGGCCTCACGCTCTTGAGTCTGGCGAACTGCTTGATATACTTTCTCCTCATGTGAATCCATTTCAATAAACGTTTTAATTTGTTTTAAGTTTACACTTTCGCGATATCCCAGTGCAACAATTTCATCGAATGCGAAAATCAAATTGAATGCATTTTCAAGAATTTCTTTTTCGTCTAAACTATGAGAGTATTCGGGAATCTTCAAAGTAAGTAAAACGTTAATGTGATATTAAAATCTTTCTAATCTAATGAAGCGTAAAAAACGTACCACTTTCGAGAATAAGCGTAGAGTTTCCAAATCTTCTAATATATTACTGGCTTTTGTTGTGATTAGTAGCATATATAGTTTTTCCATTGGTTGATAAACGTACCGCACTGATTCCGTTTCAACATATGTATGTTGCTTACCGGATGTCATTAGCTTAGGAAAAGCAGCAAGCAATCCCTCAATACGCGCTTTAGTCATCTCCACAAATTGACGTGATATAATCACTGTTATTGAAAAAATGGTAATCGTTATATTATTTGTAGATTTATTAATTTCACATACCTTTGCCATTTTTCGTACATACCGCCGCAGCAATCAAAACCTGCACAGAAGTCAGACAATGTGAATATATAACTGAAATCTATAAAAAATAGATACAATTTTTGTCACTTACCATTTTTTTAAATGTGTATCTTAGACTTTTTGAACGCTGTAAAGGAATATTATGGATATAAAAACACTTTTACAAGAATTCTTCCAAATTTAATTTATCGTAGATGACGTGTTAGATCGTACGTTTACTGAAAATATCAAAACTGTGTTAAGAATCGATATGAGCAGTATATGTCGATATGTATAAATTGTATATCGATTTTGTGGCGACTTTTGAATAATTTAGAAAATCCATATTAAAATAATTTACATTATGATCTAAGTATATAATACTAGACTTTTCTTCGTTGTTATTGTTGTAGCGGTTAACCAGGCTCTGTCCGGGGCGACCACGCCCATAGTTGTGTTCAAGTTTAATCCAGGGAAATCCAGGAAACGAACAGGATTGAACCTGGGCGTTAGTTGAGTGGGTTGCTCTTCCGCTGGTAGATTCCCTGTGGAAGTCTCCTAGACATCTTCTGTCGGGTCCAGTGGCTGTCATATGTAAGTCTCACCTCGTCCGTCAGTTGAAGTAGATGCCCCCTGATATGCCTGGTTGGGGCCCCAAAGCAGGAGACAGTGGGGGGCATCTCCTTACGGTACAGCTATACCCTGACATTCTAGGGTGCTGTACCTTGGATCAATGTCTTCATCGATAATACGATACTGCACGATATGTGAACGGTAGGCCCCCAAGCTTTATCTCGCTCGAAATCCATGCAAAGCATATTGTAGTCATTGCACCTCGTTAGAGTAGATCTGCGAAGTAGCAGGAGGCCTGGGACGCTGATGCGTGTGTGCAAAATTGAGCCATAAGATGGCACCATCCGTTACACTAATTACACCGTTTCGAATGAGAGTTCTGGCTGAAATTTGACGCTGTCTCCTGCTAAGTCCACGGCGACCTTGTTTACATCTTGGACGAAGGAGGTCGGGCTCACCCTCGACATCCACTTTGAGGGAACCCCAACTCTCAGCGCATACAACCGCAACCAATAGAGACCTGCTCGCGCTGGAACCGGCACCCAGGCACATCAGGGAACATCCCTCACAACTGACGGACGAGGTCCAGACATACGTACGCCTACCGCTGGACCCATGGACGTACCGACAGGCTCTGGACAGCATTCACAGGGAGTCGGTGTCCAAATACATCGACACCCGCCCTGTGAGTGCAGTCCTGGGAGTCCAACCACCACCCATAGCGGCTGAGAAGCTCCAGCTGCCTCGTGAGACCGGCGTCACTCTGGCTCAACTCAGATCTGGATATTGTAGCAGGTTAAACTCCTACCTATCCAGGATCAACCCCGACCCCCCCCAGCACCTGCCCAACACCAACTTGACACCAATCACCTATTCACATGCCCGGCCAAACCTACTCAACTAACACCCCTCTCCCTATGGTCCGACCCTATTGAAACGGCTCGTTTCCTGGACCTTTCGTTAGTTGAGCTTGACGATAATGATTGAGGGAGCCCGCCAGCCCAGTGGCGTGTAGCTAGCCGCTACAACAACAACAACAACAGAGTTCTGGCCGACACAACAAAAATAGGTTTCTGGACCATGATTGGGCACAATGTCTGCACTGGTCTGAAGGATATGGAGCAGCCCCACTGGGAGGGATTGCTCCAGGGAAGATATACGATTGTGGGGTTTGGTAGGTCCTATCAGACTTTTGCTTATTTTTGCTTTATAGTTACACTTTGACAGATAAGTTTAATACACCGAATTAATTCCCCCATAGTGCAGCGAACTATTATGCTTCGAAATTTCCTTGGGCCGTTCATTTTGCCTACTATGGAACCGCCAAATTAACAAATGGTGCGTGAATAGCTCTTATGTAAACAACAATCGATACACGGTTGTACTTTTCTAAAGGGCCGTACACATACAACTTTCCTCGCTTTACTTGACAATTCGAAATTTAACAACAAAGCATGAGGTGTAGAAGGTTTGCTACATAGAACGCTTTGACAGTTTCTACGTTAGTGGTTTGTTTTCAATTGTTATTTGTGTCTACTCCAAATATTTTGTTTAATAAAATATTAAGAAATGAGTTTTACTTATATAATTAAGCGGTAGTTATGCTACTTATGTACATATGTTTCAAAGTCGCGAGTGTAATAAACTATATTCAGGCCGAGCATATTTCGACAAGATAAATAAAAACCGATCAAAGAGGTGTTTTATTTGGTATTTATTAATATTTCTCTTCTTTTATCTTTATAAAAGTGAGTATACACGCAAAAACTATGAAATACTAGTAAATTTTCTAAATTGTGTGTAAATGCACGCAAAATAAAATGGAAATGCAAACAGTTGGTTGTCAAAGTATACAAAAGTTTAGAGTTCGCCATGATTTTGCTTCGTTTTGCTTTGCTTTACTTTTCTCGCCTTGTATTTAGCAGCACTCATATAACATCAGTACTTTAACTTATCTGTCAAAGCGAAACTCTGAAGCAAAGCAAAGCGAAAGTCTTATGTGTACGGCCCTTTATGTGTACGGCCCTTAAGTCTTGCAACACTGTTTGCATTTGACAGTTGGAATTTTAATTTGGCGCATTAATTGCAAAAAAATATTTCAATCGTAAAAAATTTCAACGTATTTAAGAAAATCTTTTCAAGCTTGACTCATGAGTTTTGACGACACTATTAATGCATATTTCGTCACCACAGAAAACATTGCAGATAACACCTCAGTAAAATGCAAAGACTTGGAAACGTCATTTAATCACCTTCGAAACCACATCGCTGAAGAGAACATTCGTCACATAAAAGCCAGCGAAGGGTTCCCACTGATTGCGTCAGGACAACTTACAAAAAAAGACGTATTTGTGTTTGATAAGTTTGAAGGTGATTTTTTTACACAACTTCAGCTAACCAAGTCCCTGATAATTGGTCCACGATGTCTTATAACGTGTTTGCTAAAATCTTTACCCGTGCCGCTTGGTACCAGTCCCATCTATACAACAGCAATGCGGGACTTACATATATGCGCTACGGGTATTATTGCTGATCAAAAGGACCGAATGCGCACATATATACAATGGATGGGAGGTTATTACTTCCAAAACCTTAGTCGACCGGTGACGCATCTTATTTCTAATACCATCAAGTCGACAAAATACGAACACGCTACAATGAACGGCATACCGGTAATGCATGTTGATTGGGTACATCGCGTCTGGGAACGCAGCTGCATTGAAGACGTGTCAGCAACGGATGAAGAATTCGTAAAGTACAAGCTTCCTATCTTCTATGGAACGAATATAACTTGTACTGGTTTAGAAACCGAAAAGAAAAATGAGGTAATGCAAATTGATTATTAATTCACACTAAAACATCTATACTCGTACATACGAACATTCATATATATGAAATTGACTTCCAGATAATGCGTTTAGTGAATGAGAATGGTGGCACCTACCACTGTGCATTTCGTTCAGCGCTGGTGGACATTGTCATTACAGAGCGGGGAAACACAAATTCTGACAAATATAAGGCAGCTGTACGTTACAAAAAGGATATTCTTTGCCCTGAATGGGTATTTGATAGTGCCGAAAAGGGATTTGCACTTCCTACGAAGACTTATCAAGTGAAATCTTTAAAGGTATCTACTCCAATTAAAGGAGACCGAAGTATTGCCGATTTCACTCAACTGTCAGACACGTCACGTATAAGTATTATGGGAGGCCCTGGTCGTAGCGGAAGAAGTGAGCTTACAACTATTAATGACACAGTTAGTAGCGGTTTAAATGAGACGGCGGTACCACACAATGATGGGACGTTCGTAGCGCCTATTTCCCGCCCGACAGCACCTAAAGACTTGCAAAAAGAATTACATCGCAAACAGGGCGCTTCAGATCATTATCGTTTGATATATGAAGAAATATGCCCCAAGCAAGCCAAAAAAGCTGGAAATTTCCTCGATGGTTGTTGCATTTACTTAAGTGGCTTCCGACTAGAGGAGAGGGAAAAATTAAATAAAATACTTAATGTTGGAGGTGCAACGCGTTATGATGTGGTAAATGAAAAAATTACACACATCATTGTGGGTCAACTAGATGATGGAGAGCTACGCTCTTGGAAACGTGATGGTATATTGACAAGTAAGTAACTATAAACATACCACTATGTACATATGTACATATATATGTTTGTATAATTAGAATACCCTTATTTTTTATATGTACAAAGATACAATTTACTTATACTTATATTCAAAGGTGTAAACATTGTTCGTCTTGATTGGTTACTTCAAAGCATTAAATTAAAACAACCGGCCAGCGAAGTCGTTTATCGTATGTCCCTGCCAGCGGCACGTGAACCTGATGCGCCTTCACCTTCCAGCAAAAAAACCTTACGATCTATGAACCACAGTTTCAAACAACCAAACAAGCCGAAAAAGAAACTTTTCGATATGGAAGAAAAACCTGCTGAACCATTAGTAGCACCTGTAGCTCCTGCACCTACTATATTACCGTTGGAAGAAGAAGAACAACATTTCATAGCGCAGTACTCTCAGGAAAACGAGCCATTAGCTATAGTTCCAGACCCAACTGTGGCCGTTAAATCAAACAACAATTTGACAGATCACACATTATCTGCCCCGGTAGCTTCATCAACTTTAAAGCCATTAAGGAATTGTCATCTCCTGTCTGCGGCTAGTACATCTGCAGAGAGCGATAACTCGACTAAGGTGAACACTGAAATTGATTTTGAAAATTTAAATTTTTTCGATGGCGTGTCTCTGTACATCGATCGCGCTCATTTTCCCGAAGAATTTTATTCCCAAATGCTGAGCGAATGCGAAGCGGCACATGGCGACATTGTGCCAGCCACTTTCGTAGATATTGTTGATTATGCAATTGTATCATTTGAACGTACACTGAATGTACGCGAGCTGCCAGTTAAAGCACGGCACATAGTCACGGATCTGTATGTGGTAAGTAGGAAATTTATTTAATTAAAATTTAACTTAACACAATTGTATTAAGGAAAACTGCATGAAACAAAATAAATTGGTACCGATAGAATATTTCCACCGCCACGTACCGCATATGGCTAACTCGCAGCCCCTTGAAGGCATGACCATTGTTATTTCCATATACACAGCTTTGGAATATGATTTTATAGATTCCGTGGCGCAATTGTTGGGTGCCACTGTCAATCGCATATTGGCAAAAAAGGAACGACCCTTATTAATTTGTCCCCGTGCTGAAGGTTCCAAATACGATGGGGCTATAAAGTGGGGTTTCCCCGTAGTAACATCTGCATGGCTGGTGCAATGCGCGGTGGAAGGGAAAAAATTACCATTCAAATCCTACCTAGTGGGTAAGAGTCCAACAGACTTTCCTGTGTCGCCAAAGCTGCGTGAGATAAATTTGCCCAATTCAACGGCGAACGTCGCACCAAATACTAACCTTGAGCCAATGGACACACAAGAAAATGCGGAAAATGATGTAAAAAAATTTCAATCTTGAAATGTAATAATGCACTTTAACCTAATATTTTTTTTCCTTATAAAGGTCACAAATGCAATTACCGCAGCATCTGATTTCACTCCACTTCGCAACAAACGTGTAACCGAATTGGCAAGTTCCGCGTCACGTAACTGCCGCGTGTCTTTATCAAATTTACCAACTAGTAACAGTTCGATTACACCGGACTCTCCACATACACCTACAAACAATTTTGGGCGTTCGTCGTGTAATTTTGAATACTTGGAAAGCGTTGTTGCCGAGCTAGATAATGAGGACGCGCGTGCATGCCTCCGAGAGCTAATTGAGGAGATGCGTAACAATCAAACACCAGAGTTAGAGCGTATCCGCCGTCAGGCGTGCACTCCCATCAATCGCAAGTTACCCACACCGAAGGGAATACCAGATTTTTGCACAACCCCTGAGTTTCAAAAACGAATGGCCGATGCATTTGAAAGACGTTGGCGCTTGCCAACGAAAAAAATGAAGGTTGACACTCCAATCGATGAGTTGCGGCGCCGTGTGCTCCGCTCTACTTGTGAAGCCTTAGGCATACCATTCAGCGATACTGAGGAGACACCTACGACTAGTGCCGCAGCAGCCAAAAAAGCTTTGTCTGCCACAGCAGAAGTGTCCGCATTAGCGACTCTAACGCCAAATACGCACTTAAATCCCAAACGGAAGTCACCAAACGATTCAAGGAATATGTCGCACGCTCAACTATCAGGTGTGCTGCCACGCGCAATCTTCGCCAAAAGTCCGAACACCAGTGAACGACGCACAACACGCTTGTCGGACGGAGATGCTTTTGTTCCGAGTACCCAAACTCCTATCAGAGGTGAAAATTTGACTGCTGAAGAGTCGCGTTTGGTGCAGCAGGCCTGTTTTGGTAAAACGACTTTGGATTTTGACAAAATTAGCTTTGAGAACACTGAAAATGATGTAGTAGCAAATAGTGCCCCTAAAAACGACAACGCGCCTGAACAAGATGATAAAAGTCGCTCATCATCGGCACTTGCCACATCATCTCCAGAGTTACAGAAGATAACAGAATACTTGAAAAATTGTGAATCACGCAGGCAGAGCTTGAAAAATCCGCAGCGCACCGCTGGTATAGGAAAAGCCTCCAACAATGATATGCCTGATAGGGATGATGCATATCTCCCGGAATGTGGTACGGTTGAAACAGAAACCCAAAATTATGTGCAACCGTTCGAATCGGAACAGTTTGGCGTCGGAACTGAAAATATGGTTGGTTGGCGCGATCCAGTGGAGTTCGACAAGGAAAGACGTTCGAAGGCATCGCCGAGTATGCGATACAAGGGCATACCGCGCTTCAGTATTTCATGCGTAGATGAAGAGATGCGCAACAATATAATCAACAAGATACATAAACTCGGCGGGACGGTGGGTTCAATTATATGATCTTTAATAACTTGCACCTGTTTTTATCTTGTCGTATTATATTTCAGGTATCTGAGAATCTTGTTAACTTTGATCCCGAAGGTACACACTTCATATGCGAACGGCCCAATCGCGGTGAAAAGATGCTTGGTTGTGTATCTTCTGGTAAATGGGTACTCAGTCTGAAGTATATAGAAGAGTGTTACGCAAAGGATGTGTTTGTCGATGAGGAACTATATGAATGGGGTAACAGCAAAGCGTTAAATTTGCCACAGCTTACACCCGATGAACAACTGCTGGCCTTGGCGGTACATCGTTGGCGTAAGAAGCTTAATAACGCAATATCTACAGATGGGAAAAGGTTGGGTGCGTTTAGCGGTTTTCGTGCTATAATCCATATTGCCGAGCGCAATTCTGAAGCGGTAAAGAATGTTCTGCGTGCTGGCCATGGTGAAGTGTTGGATGTACAATCACCATTCAGTACGTGCAGTGCGGCGAAGAATGCTACACATTGTTTTGTGGACGTAAAGAAAGCGCCACTGACGCGAAACGATTATGATTATCTTCGTATGCTTGGTGTTCAAATTTACTCCCAAATGTACATTAACTCTTATCTAATGTATGGCGAGGAAGTAGACGCTGCCAAGTATGAAATAACAATTCAATAGACTGAGAAGATAAGGAGAATTGACAATTTGACAATTTTCATTAAAATGTTTAATTTTTCCCTTTTTTGTTTTGAAAATTCAATAAATTGTGATTTGCTAAATGTTTCAAAAGAAATTTTACTTTGATTTCGTTGGAGCGTTTGTGTGTGGTATACATTATGAGATGGCATACCAATTGAATTCAATCGACATTGAAATTCCCCAAATAGAGTAATAGGCCTAGCGCTCTAGCAAATGGCAGATGAATTTAAGCTCTTTTACCCGAGCGCCAGACAACTTACTCTACTTGGTGAATGCCCCTATATTACTTTTGAATGAGGTTTATCACCGTTTTATGGAGATACATGCATGCCGACAACCAGAAAAGCAGTTTTGATTAAATACAGGGGTAATTTAGGGAATATAAAGCAATTGATACAATAAAATATGTGAAATTGCGATATTCTGGGGTGTTGTCGACTCAGTTTATGTTGTATTTGTACAATTTCCAAAAAGTGGATAAGGAACATTAAATTATAAAATCCTTTTGTTTAAGCACTTTAATATCAAAATACATATGTATAGTGAAAATGCAACGGTTTCATGTTGTCGTTACTACAATTTGCCACTGTACACTTCGTTTATTAAAAATGCATTAGTTAATTTTTTCATCGTTTTGCATGCGTATGTGAATTTTCTGTTTCTTTTCCCTTTTGACTCGATATTTTGGTATGCTATGGCGTCACACAACTGTAAATTCGAAAGAAAAAAGATGACGGTACGAAAGTGTTGCAATGTTCTAATTTATCATTCTTGCTTTCATCTTTCGATTCATCTATTAGACCGTCATAGACAAAAAAAAAGGGTCTATATACATATATGTATGTATGTATATGGATAGATAGATTAAATAAAGGAGGAATGCATGTATGTTCGGTATGTATATGTATGAAGCTTTTTTTTATTTTTTTTTTAGTAAGAATAACAAAAACACATTAATATTAACAAAATCCAATATTTTTCACTTACATTGCAATATACTCGTGTTACATACCCAGATTCACTTCACAAAAACAACAAGTGAAGACGACATAATCGGTACTTATTTCAAATGAATCATTCTTAAACTAATCGCATTTATATATACATATATAGCATAGACATAACATAGCAAACTTAATATTTTAACAATTATACCCTCGTACAAGTTAGCTTCGCTACAGTATTACAATAATATTACTTTATGATGTTATTGATATCGATTAGGCGACTCATAAAAAAGGGTTTGAAAATTAATAATGAATGCTGCAAGCTTAATTAATTGTTACAAATACTGCAGTGCGGGTTAATAACAAATACATATTTAACATAAAACTTGTAAGAAGCTGAGCTTTTCTGAAAGTGTTTGCTTAATCCAAATAGTCCATTGTTTTTATAAATTTCACAACTGATCCGAAGAGCGTCCAATAGAATTGCTCTTCGCCTTCTAATTTTTCGCCAATGAAGCAGGTAATGTATTCAACTGTTGATAGCAAAAATGGTGGATTTGTCTAAAAAAAAAAATATTGCCAATATATTTATAAAACTATGTATATCACAGTTCTACTTGATTTAAATCTTACCATAACCACTACATAAATTAAAACGGGCAAAATGTCATCAGCAGCCGGCACACGACCACTCGACATGTGTAATAGACTCATGATGCTCGAAATACATCTGGAATTTCATACAAAATAAAACCGGAATAACAATCAATCTAATTAAATAGCGCGAAATTTATAGTTTGTTCATAACTGATAATTATCAAAAATGTTCGCTTATCAAACAATGCAGTTCGGAATAATACGAGTCTCGAAAAATATCTGGAGGCATGTTCGCGGGAGAAAATAGTGAATTTTTCTTTTGAAGTGAAGCTGTAAACCGCAGCTTTTCTAAATTTCTCACAAGAAGCATTTAAAACAATTACTTGAAGAACCTCATCAAATATTATATTTATTTACATTTTAATAAATAGTTTTTGTTTTCTATCTTAAAATTCTAAGGTTAATTTTCATATTTCATATAAGCAAAGTAACTACTTTTGCCAAGTAGCAATTATGTAACTACTTTTGGCCACAATTTGGTCGAACCTATTTTTTCACTAAAAGTAAACCAGCAATTTACAAATATACACCCGAATTCAATACGCAGTCTCAGTCTCTAATAGAGACAAAAGTCCCAATTTCAGACCAGTTGGATTTCATTAGTTTCAAAATAAAGCCTCTAGTCTCAAAATAAAGTCTCTCAATAATGACCTGGTGATGATCAGGTCACAAAAAATTAAAATAAGAACAAAAGAAAAAATTAGTGCGAGGAAAAGCAACGGAAACGATACTGAAGATGGCACAACGCCGAAAAAGGTATGTCACAAAACCAAATTTGACAAGGGATGACGGAAAATCGTTCCAACATACATCAAAAGCATTAATCTCTAATTCATTTTGAGGCTTTTTTTTTGTTTTTGACCCAGTTTGATGGCGGGGCTATTAAGTCCATTAAGTGATTTTTGACTTGTGAAAGTTTCGATTTCGTTTAACTGCAGCTCCACTTGGCTGGGTTGTTCAAAGTGAATTTAGTTTACTTAGATTTTTATCGATTGCCTAATATCTTTGTGGTTTTTGACTGCATCATACTTCAGTCTTATGGTTGAATATCTATCACAGTCGAAGATTGCGTGGGTGTTGTTGTCCATTGTTTCACAAGCCTCAATGCAGGTATTTCCTATCATATGCATGACCTATTAGAAGCCTATTTATTGTCTTGATTTCTTTAGCATTTAGAGGTACGTTACAGTACCAGGTTTTATTTGGAATTCTTGGAAAGAATTCCGCTAACGTTTTTCCCTTTTCCTGTGATACACTTTGGTACTTAGTACCCCAATCTTCTCTTAACATTGTGTTAATTTTTCTTACTGCCTCATCTGGGAGTTAGCATGACCTTTAGAGGAGCACCAACAGTTGTTGCCCATTTAGCCAGCTCATAGGCAGTTTCGTTACGTTGTATGCCTACATGTCCTGGAATCCAGATAATTTCACAAATCATATTACATGTTGAGACTGAGTTACAGAATTCGGGTATTAATTTTATGTTTACAATCGATTGACAGTTTATTTATGTCATTGTCATGCCTTTATTTTATGAAGTTTTTGGATTGTTGGGTATGATTTTCAGCTTATTAGTAATTCGTTTTTATGCGTTTGATAAAAATGCGGTATTTTTTTCGCAATTATCGCAAAGTAGTTATTTAAAAGTTAGTTAGTTTTAGCAATTGAATTTTTTTTGGCTGCAGGGCTATTTGTAAAAAAAACTTTAGTTGCTTGAAAGTTGTTTGTCGGACAATAAATAAATTGAAATCCAGAACGTAGCGTGAGAGATCTGGGAATTATTGCAATAGAGTAGAAAAAACTTGCAGTTAAAAATTCATGAATTGCTTTTCAGTTTTTCGCTAAGTAGATTTCTGCTGGGAGAAAACAGAAACAAACTAAACACCGCCATTTCAGATATCGCGACGATAGCGTCAATCTTTTGTGAGTGAAAAAAGTATTTTATATATTGAAGAACTTTTCAGTTGATCTTGCACAATTCGTTTAAATAACGATGAAGTTTTGTAAAAAAAATAATAGGCGAAATTACTAACTTTTTTTTGGCATGATTTGTGTAGAAAGGGAAACACGTTTCTTACCTTATTACACACTGCAACTTTTCACGTGGTGTTTTATATGCTGAAATATACGAAAGTTGTTGTTGTGAAAATGACCATGGTGCTTCGGAGAGGTATACTTGAGGAATGCATAATGCCGGATGTGAAGGGCTAATGACTCGCTGCAGATTTATTATATGTTCTGAGAGTACACTTCAAAATAATTATAAAATTTGGAATACATTAAATTAAAATTGAAAATCAATCAACACCATTCACTTACGTGTCACGCGATAGATCCGCATCTTCATTGGGGAACATAACCTGTTGGTACAGACGGGTCAATAGAATACGTTCAATTGACAAACGCGCTTCCTGTGACTGCCATTCTGGCATACCATGCAAGATGCCCCCAGGCGTGAGCAATTCCTCCATCAACTTATCTATAAATTCCTCAATCAACTCAATCCTGTCATCCGAAACAGTAAGACGAGCCAACTCATCTTGAAATTCTTCGACCTTTGCCTGCCGTTTTTCGAAGAAAAGACGCACACAAGCAGCTATTAAGTAACGATTGCAAGTTAGACTTTCGCTCCGCAAACGCGTTTCAAACTGTTCGATATTCTCCATCATTAAAAGAAGATTTTGACGATACCGCATTAAATATTGCAAATAATTCTGTCGTTTTTGTATATCCTGTTGGAGTTCTTCGAGCAGTTGGCTGTGTTGACTGCGGTCGAGCGTGGAAATGCAACGTATCGCCTCTGAGACGTATGAGATTTGTTGAAAATTTTGTAAATTCAGCGCTTGTGCGAGCTGAATTTGCAGATATGTTAGCAACGGTGAGGCATTAGTATACTGAAATCCGAAAACATGTATGTTCGTATGTAGTTGGCTCATAATAATGATTTGGTACTTATTTTATGTAAATATATATGTATGTATGTACATATGCTTACCGTGGTATGGCGAAAATCGCCCGTATGTAAATCAGTCTTAGACAACACAGTCCGTACTTTCTTCTTAATCACATTAAAAGCTAGTTTTTTGTCATGCAGTAGAGTATTTTGTAGTCTAAAAGTGAGCATAACAAAGCATGTGTTTGAGTAGAAAATGACAGCATATTCGTATACAACATATTATCTTTGTACTCACTTCGGCTCTGCATCCGAATCTTTGCATCCATTAATTGAGGGAGTGGCATTTGCGTCTGGCAAATAATTAGCCATCGAGTCCGAGTTCGTTGCTTCGCTGGAACTGCTCACCTTGCGCCGATATTTGGCCAATATATCCTCATTAATATCGATATAATTTGCTGCCAATCCACCAACGACACCACCTTCAGCGCCAGTTTGAGCAGTGTTGCGAATACTACCTGCGCCACTGCCAGCACCAATGATCGATATTTCCGATGTATTGGTGCTGAATGAAACATTGCGACTGCTGGTTGTGTGCGTCGTTGTCGTATAATCTCCTCCTCCTGCAACAGGAATTTCATTTTCGACACCGTTATGTAGATGCGCCGAATGACGTGCATGCAATTTGTTGCCGCGTCTGTGCTTGAAAATACCTTGCTTTAATTTGTTGAATATACCAGAATTGCTATTGGCACCAGTAGAGGCGTGTGCACCCATATTCGGATGCAGTACTCGAGCATTGCGATGCGAGGACAAGGGCCGCGCACCTCCAACGGTACTTATGCTTGCTACACCAGCACCGTCATTATGACCATTCGAATTCTTATCAGCCGAAGCGTCAAAACTGATACTTTTCGGAATAGCGCCTGTGGCTTTAGTCGGTTTCTGGCAACTGCTAATGCCAGCCCCTGCAATGCTTAAGGTAGATGTCGATGCGCTGGCGGTGGCAAGGCTAGATGTGTTAGTCGAAAGAGTGGAGGATAATGTAGAGGGTATGACAGCACACCCATTCGAATTATTATTCGTATCATTTAACTGTAGTTTCTCTGTTTTCACAGAAAGTAACACAATTTGTTGCTGTAGTTGACTTTTGTCATCGTCCGTTTGCGATAAATTCGGTATCATTGTTATCCGTCTGGAAGAATTCACCACATTATTGATCATTATCTCGTGATTTTCATAGTTAAGACTTTGATGGCGACGGAAAACTGGTACAGATGCATGGCTACCCGACGAGTCAGTGTGTTTAGCGGTTTTCATCGCCATAATGCCATTTCGCCGACCATCAAAGCTAGCGTTTCGTGTCTCGCTCGATGTGTGACGATGCTCTACACTGTCTTCACCAAATAAATCGACTAATGATGGCTCAGCATGAGTTGTCAAAATGTCATGTGCCAGCTCTCTTGAGGACAAAGGCTGTTTTTCTTCCTCGCCGAAATCACTGAAATCAATTAAATCTTTGTGACTGCTACTATTGTTGTGTTGTTTCTTCTTTTTTAAACCAATTTTGTGATGACACTTGGGTTGTTTGCTTGCAATGGCTCCCACTTTTACTGGGGCATCTTCAAATGTTACACTCTGATTTGAGATGCTACTCTCTGCTGAAGTTTGACGGCGCATGCATGGTGCGCCCAAAAATTCTTCTTTGCTATCAGAATTGCCACTAATACTTTTATACTCTTGCTGAAAATTATTTTCGCCACTGTATTGGTTGGTTGTGCGCACAGAACTGCGCGCTAATGATGACAACCCCTTGTAAGTAATATTATCTGTTGCATCTTGTTCGGCTTTTACAGATGCTGCCGCTTCGTCATACAAATTCGCCGCATCATAAAAGGCAGAGTCGTCTTGAGAGTGATCACTACTTCCGCTGCCATGGCTACCGTCAACGCCATTGCCACCATCGTCTGCATTTCCTTCTTTACGGACAGTTGCGCATACTCTTTTTCCAGCACCATTAAGCCCGCTACTTCCAATATTGCCACTTGATGCGGTATGGTGATTACCAGCGTTTGTCGCGCAAGAAATCCTGCCATTGCGTGCTGAATAGTGCGGAGAACTTGGGACACGCCGTCCTGGTTGTGGTGCAGATATTGCGGCTGCTAGCTGATCGCGCTCTTGTTCCGATCGTGCACCCGAATCTGTAATATCTGACTTAGCGGTGATACTCAGATTATCGTCCGTATCTACTTCTGCGAATTTTTCAGAGTCACTGGCCAATACATCCGTGCTCCAATTGGACTCGGAACGTTGATCGGACACATCGAGAAAAACAGGACGCATGACACCCGCACCGACAAGTACATCAAAATTGTTGTCTCCGGGCAAGACCACCGCTGACGGAATGAGCGGTGTAGAGAAATTGCGATCACGTTCACGTTCGCTAGCATCCACCGTTTCGGAGTCACTTGCCAATACATCAGTAGACCAAGTATCCGAAATGATGGACACTGTTTCATCGCCCTCAAATTTTTTTATTTCGAATTTACAAAATTTATCTTCAATATCAGAACGCGCCTTAGAGATTAGTTTCTGCATCTGGGGCGTAGGCAGCGCATTATGTATTGAGTCACCATCAGTTACTTGCGATGAAGGTGTATCGCGTCCACTTATATTCGGTGTGCCACGACCAGACACATTCGCCGACACCATATCCGAGAGGTTGTCATTTTGATCATTCTCTTCTTCCAATTCCAATGAACTGGTTACAGAATGATTTGACGGCACTTCGCTAACCGCTTCCAGATTGTCTGAATTGCCGATCGAGGCATCATCATGCGACAATGAGAAACGTGTAGTTTTCGAATGCAACGGACGCAAAACATCGCTTATATTGTCCATTCCATCGAAACCATTAGCCACTGATGAAGACTTGTCAATTGTATTTTCTAAATTAACGCTACCCGTATCCACCAATAGTGCTTCGCCATTTGAGATATCTTGACCAATGCAGTTCATTTTCAATACCTCCTCTTCGGTAAGTGGCTGTAACTTATGGTCATCGCCACTATAAATACTAAATACAAGAATTGCCTCATTATCAATGACATCATTAGACGTTATCGCGCGTATCGGGGACGAACTATTCGAACTGATGGACGTATTTGTGGATGCAGCGGCACTATTGTTGTTTAGATGCTGAATTTCAGACAGTTGAGCTATTGATACAAGTTTTAAATAGTGAAATTCTGTTAGTCCAAGCAAAATGTTAACATAAAATCAAATATGTTCTATTCTAGTGAGGAATTATTTAGCAATACTAATTTTTATTAAGGAATGATTGAATAAAAGCTTTAGGCTTCTAATCTATGGTGGGATATTAAAAATAAGTAAACAATTATTTTCATTACGTTTGCAAAAAGTTATCCTCTTCTTTAGTACTGCAAATATTATCATGAATAAGAGAGAAATTAATACAACTGTACAGAATGAAAGAAGAAGTTTACCTTGTCCTAGTACCGCATGGCTACTACCATTCGTTAAGCTGTTTATATTAGCGGACACAATTCCTGCATCGACTGCAGACTGCGTACCACTATTGTTCGTATTAAAGCTCATACTTTTGGCAATTTTACTCTTTGTTGCTTTGCTAAGACCCATGAAACCTTGCTTGGAGCGCTCTTTAAGGCAACTTGTTTCCCCATTGACCGTCAACGATCCGACAGCCTCACCTCCATTTGACTTCAAACGTTGACTTGTCTCTGCAGATTCCGGCAAATGTAAAAATATTTTCTGCAACTTCTGTCGATCTTCTAATGGCGGATCAAATTCCTCTTTAGCCATAAGAATGCGATAAAACTCAATGAAATACGTTAGCTCGCTTTGCGTACACAGTAAATGAGAACGATCAAAATCACTTTGTTGCGAAAGTATGGCAACAACATCTTCGCCAGATTGACTCATCAGCAAAAGATCGATTAAATTTGAAACAACATTTGCCTCGAATTTAGCATGAACTTCCGCGAACTTAGCATCAACATCGTCATGTTTGGCCAATGCAAGCATCTGTATTGTTTGACTGATTTGTATAAGATTGAAGCGCACCTGCTCAGGTATGGGTGCATCGATGATACCCATTATATCGGGACTCACTATCGCTGGGCAAATAAAGTGCGTAAAAACCATATCAGTCATTATTTCGTTGATAATCTTGTCAGAGAAATGTGATTGTTTGAGTTGGTGGGACATTGTCTGCACCAGCCAACGCAATGTTGAAGGAAATAGAGACCAATTAAAAGTAAGACTATCAATAAATGAATTTGCCAAAGTATGAAGCTTTGATATGGTCTCCACATGGAATTTATTAATGTTCTCTTGGTAGTTGTTCGAGTCTTCTGCGCCAAATCTAGAAGGCAAATGTGTAAGGATATTTTATATAACGAATTAAATTAAAAAAGAAGCGGTCAAAGCAAGCGACAATACAATGTGTAATTAAAAATCGAAACCACTATCAAAATTTATAAAACAAGAAAATACTATCTTTTTCAGCAGTGTACATTCCAAGCAACATATTTTTACCGTTTCAAGCGCTCTTTGTGGCTGAAGTTCTCGATCACTTTGTTTGGATCCACATCTAGTACACTTTCCATATCACTCAATACACTCATTATGGGTTCAAACAATGCTGCTGTAAGGAATATTTTTGCCGAAAACATAGATTCATTCAAACGATGATAAAGACGAGCAAACGCTGAAGAATTTGCGCGAAGAAAATTACGTGGATTTTCACTAACAACAATTTGAATTTCAATTAGTTCACGCAATAGCTTTAAAACCATTTCCACATCCTTCGTATTAATGCCATTGCCATAAAGACCTGCTGAAATTGTGTGAATAACATAGCTGAGGTGCTGCGGTGTTATCTCGGCAATGCGATCGCCAGTGGCCAGTGAAAGTGCAAGCAGATAAGGTGAACGATAGAGGTGATTAAACAGTTCTTCGTAGGAAATGGCATGCTGCAGCAAAATAGATCATTAAAAGCATTTTAATAGCAATTAAATATAAGCAAACACTTACATATGTATGTACATACATACATATGTAAATGATACAAATAAATAAGTTATCAATAATCACCTCATAGTCTAACATTTTCTTTGCATCGATATATTTGGCATTTTCATAATTTTTTGCACGTCGACAGCAAATCCTGGGGCCCATCTCCGGTCGCGATGTGATTAAATCATTAAGATTTTGTCTTTGCTGCGCGCAAATATAAGCCATCTTCAAATACGAATAAAAATAAACCAAATAAGATTCACAGCAAAGACTTGAAAATATCAAGAACTGGCGCTTACCTTTGTTATGGTTTTCGAGTTCTCTGATAGCGAGTTAGAAAATTGCACAAACGCCGCTTGTTCTTGCTGTATAAACAATTGTTCTTGGCGCAAGGTGCGCGCCAAGTCCATTATCTCCAAAAGATTGTCTTCTGAATTTGGTTCCATTTTTGTGCTTTCAATCCAATCAGTATAAATTACAAGTCGGTTCTTATTTTTTCTTGCTGGCTTCGCGCTTTCATTACATTCATAACTAGAGGAACAAGTAATAGAAAAATCAAACTATAGACTAATTTATCAACATGCAGTGCAAATAAGCGTACGTCTGAACTTGAAATTGATAATCGAAACGAGAAGGAAAACGCAACATAACGCCCACTCTAGTGTTTAAAATGAATAATAAGTATAAAATAAATGATAAAGCGACTACGCTTATCTCCGAGCTCGGACTAGTTCGAATTTCATGACATATGCATACATACAAACCAGGCCCGTGTGCACGGGGGGAGGAAGTTGGAAGTTTAAACCCCCACCGTGGACAAATTAACGTATATGAAAATAAGTGAATCGTATTCATCAAATTTTATTCGTAAATGAAATTTCAATCTAGAACCCCCCGTGGGCTGAGTCCTGCACACGGCCGTGATACAAACGTATTCGTAAAACGTTTTAAAATAACAAAAATTGATTTATTTGAGTTTAGCGCCAGCAATAATTGCCAAATGAGACCCGCCTGTTATTATTTTTCATCAATATTTTTAAAGGCGATAAGATACTTGTATTTACATATATTTTTTGTAATATTTAGCATATGTACATACATATGTAGTATATTAACTTGAACTTCGAAAAACCCGGTAGGTTTTTACGGACAATTCTTGAGCGAGCAGTAATTGCTTTATTTATTGCTATAATTTCAGGAATGATCCGTTCAAACTTCATTAGGTCATCACCGCTGAACACCTACATATATCTGCCATAGTTACAGATTGCAAAATTTAAAAACAAAACACTTATTAAAGCTAAGTTTGTTTTTGTCAATTGCCGAGTAAAATAAAAAAAAAATTTTTAACTTATATTTATTTATTTATTTTTGACAATTTTCAATTAAAATTCAGTAGGATCTATAACCAATATGCCATATAAATAAAAGTTTCAAAGCTTACATATGAGAAATTCGAAAAAATAAAATAAATTTCTAAAAATTGTTATCAAAATTTCAAACATTTTATTCAGGACTTTAAAAAACTTTCTGGGTATGCAGTTTTGTAGCCCAATAAATTTCATTAAAAGAAAATGCAGCTTTGAGATAGCTAAAAATTACCCTTGAATTATTACAATTTTTTTTGTCAATTTAAGCCTATTTTAAAAAAACCGAATAATAATGTTGCGTCGTTTTTCGTAGTTGTTGCACTTTTTATTTAACAAAAGTTTACTGCAATAACATAGATATTGGCCTTAAATGTCCATATAATGGATTCGAATAATAATAATAATTTGGCGCTTACACTATATAGCTCAGTGTTTGGCCGAGCTTCTCCTACCATTTGTGGTGTGCGTCTTTATATTATACCACAAATGGAGGGAGCTACAGTTTTGTGCCGACTCCGAACGGCAGATGTATTTAATGAGATGCTTTTTGATGGCAGGAATATCCTCGGAGGTTTGCCATTGACGGCCGAGGGGTGACCGCTATTTGAAAAAACTTTTTCTATGATTAAGATTTTACTTGCCCTGGCTGAGTATCGAAGCACGAACTCAGCGGAATATCGAGTTATAGCACGCACCGCAACCAACTCGAATTCATATTTGCTCCCGTTTCATTGGAAAATTTCAACTGAACGAATGAAAACTAAAAATACCGAATATTATTAATATTACCCACGTATGTATGTAAAACTTAAAATTTAAAAAATTATCTTACATAAAATTAAGACATTTAAAAGAATGTTGCTATATTTGGGATCCATCTTAGTGAAAAGTTCATTGTATAGTCCACATTGTTCCATACTTACATATAATAAAAATGCAGTTGAAGTGTAGATTATTAGTCTTCGCTGCAATATGCCCTACCCAAAAGAAAGATTTGGAATTTTCATGGCTAATTTTTTTTTTCTTTCTTGCGTTCAAGTAAATTTTGGAGAAATCTGGGAGAATCAAGTGTCTTTATTAACCATATTGCCATAAACCTTGATATTGTTTTTAACTTTAACTTTTATAGTATTCTTCGTAAAGTTTGCTATAGTTCTATATAAATGCTGTTGATTTTATAGACTTTTTTGTAGGAGTGTTGCGACTTTCTTCCATATAAAATATATTTTGCTTATTTGTTATATGGAAGCAAAAGCGACCAAAAAAATCCTAATAAATCAACGGTAATTCCTAGATACGAAATACTTTCACAAGATTGTACTAAAATTCAAGGGGCTTTAAAACTGAATACTCAAAACCATTGAACCACTTCTGAGAAAAAATTTCAAAAATAGAATAGAAAATTTGTTGAATTGATTTTAGTTATCTACAAAGTTGCAAAACTTATTTTATATGGTTTATGTTATACAATGAACAGAAATGTAATTGAAAATTTTATAGTGCTTACATACTTAAATAGCCCGCGAACTAGTTTCAGAAAATTGAATACAATTTATCCTCTTTTTACACGGTTTAACTTTTTTGCGATGGTTTTCATATGCATATACATACATATATTTAATTTTATAATATACAAGCTGGCAAGCTGTATGCAGGATTCCAACGTCAAACAAAGGCGTCTTAAATTTTTATTTATTTTATAAGTAGGTGTACAAATGTCTGCGAAATAAGTTGTTGTGCAAAAAATGCATTCACATCATTTAAGCACAAACATTTTAACATTTGTTTTGAAATAGAACTTGCAAAAAATGTAGTCGGCTTTCTTTTTATGTTAAATATTTTTGAGCTTAAGGCCGATCGGTTTATTGGGAAAATAATTAAGAAAAATCAACAATACTCAAAGCGGCAGAAGTTATAGTACTATTTCGGAAATCACCACATTTTCTCATCAGACTTCTTTCTTCTCGGCTTCTGCGGGAGTCGAACCCGCAACAACATGCGTAATACTTAAGACGGCAACTAAAGCCATTCAGCTAGCTTACGCTGTGTGAGCTGTTGTTATTTTTCCGTTGAGAATAAAATTTGCGATAATGTTCTGGGAAACATATGCACCTCAGCTCTTATAAGTTCTATGGTATGCTGCCGAGATAGTAGCACCACAACAGCAAGATGAAAATGCAACTCGACCGTAGCTATGCTACAGTATATACAAGATGTATCTATTATATGTATGTAGGTGACATCGATTTAAGACGTGCTTCTTCTTATTCTTGTTGTCGAAAAAGCGTATGTCAAACTATCAGATGTGTTGGCTTTGTTTACGTTTTATTGTTTACATCTTTCTTTTGCGAAAAGTATTGTGTTTTGTGACTACGTGTTATTTTTGATAATAATATTATTTTTTACAAATTTAAAATATGTGCGACATTAAATATTTTATTGCAGTAATGTTTACACTAATACCTTTTATATTTGTTTAACAAATTCAAGTATAATAGTCTCTCATACTTCTTCGTGCACATCACTGAATGCTTTTCGCAATGCCCCTGCACTGCTAAGAGTGTTACCACTTACACAACAAATATAAATAAAGCATTAAATTATCAATTTGTATTTAAATATTTAAAGTCTTTAACTTTTCAATATGTTTTCATCGATTTCATTTCCTTGTTTAACAAAAATATGTAAATAAACAAATCAAAGCAGCTGTCTCTGACATGTCGGAAAACAGTCGGCAAACGGGATATGTCGTTGTTGCCTGATCAACACAACCTTACATTATTGAGTCATGAGTATATACAGTAGGTGAGGACCTTCTCATGGTGGATAATGAAAATAAACTATAGCAGAGTTACATGTAATGATATTTCATAATAAACTTTGAAAAACACATAAAAATTGTTGCGGAATGTGAAATATTTGCATTAACCAGTGAACACTTTACAAATATTACTTCAAGCCAAAAATGTATACGAAAATATGTGACTACTGTGTATATTTGCATATTTGAATAATTATTCAACGGCTCACCACAATTCTCCTATAACCAATGTGTACAATAAAAAAAAGCAACCCTGGGTAGTAAACTTTTCGGTTATGAGTTTTCTTCCTCATTGCATTCATTCGTTTCGGTTAAATTTGTAAACAAAAGCAGTTAATTTTGCAAATAAATATATTAATTTTCTTATAAGTGGAACATTTTTACATTTACTAGAAGGAAATTACTGCCTGGGATGGAGCACAAGCGAAACTACATCTATAAATTGAAGCAGATAAATTCCTAGAATAGTTTAAGTGGCAAGTATAATTAAAAAGAAAGCAAATATTTAATTATTTCAGGGCCAATAAAACAGCTGCGAAAGACTTTGGATACTTCAAGACCTTAGAATTAACATCGATTTTTTGTACATCTAAGTGTTCATGGTGAAGATTCTTTAATATGTACAAAAATACAAATTGAAAAGGGCATATATTTGTAAAAACGTAAATAAATATATACATACACACCAGAGAACGGCATTGAGTGCGCTCGAGTGTGCATATTCATCATCCCTAAAATTTGATACAAGCAAGCACAGCCGTCTGCTGCTGTGCGCTCATTCATGCTCACTCATAAACATAAGGCTGACATGTGCGGGATATATCATTACATTTTCGAGTGTGGTAGTTCACATGATTGGCCGTGCCAAAGATGATATGATACGAAACTCTTTGCTTTGTGAGAGCGCTGCCAAAATCCGCATTTTTTATAACATTTTCCTATAGTGCCCTATGTAAGAAATGTGGTTTGGGAGTATTCATTTTACTTTTTGGGGATTTTGCAGTTTCCACACAATCGTTGAAGTATGTAAATAGAATAAAATGCAAATGCTATGAAAAAGAAGAAATACACGATATCATCTTCTATTTTACCAAAAAATCACAAAATATTGAAATCAACATGAAAACAATACCAAATCACGGAAATTCATAAACTTATGTACAATGCGCTATCCTACAGCCGGAAATATATACTCAAAACAATATGCGTATTTTTATATAAATATTACGGCAATTTTAAATGCAATCAATGCCCAATTCTCTTTGAAAAAATATCTTTATGATTTGTTTTTTTAATAAAAAACCATATTTTTAAGTAAAGCTAAAACCTAAGTACTTTTTTTTATCACTAAACTATGAAATTTATTTCTTTACTTAAAGATTTTAACACCCATTTCGTTAAATAATAACATCAATTCTATTTTTTACCCAAATAAAATTTCACTGATTTGATAGCTTTTTTCAAGCATTTGCCTCTGGTAGCGCGTCTTTTTGCGTATCAGCTGTTCGTGGTCCCCTGATTCGGTAGTGTTGCCAACTCGAACCGAGAGTTCAGGGGACCAGCTCAGTAGCAGAGAGAGAGAGTTTCGTATCATATCATCTTTGGCCGTGCATGTGAAGGCGCAAACTTGCGCATGTACACACTTGAGTGCACTCGGGCATCTACTAATGGCGATTTCTTTTCTACAAAAAATGTTGCACTTCATTGCCCCGCTCTTGTGTGTACGTGCGCAGAGGGCAATGTTAAGGCAACATTTATCCTATTATTTACAGATAAAAGCAACGACTTAGTTAATTTTAATTAATATGTATTGTATACATTTATTTAACAAAAACATTTCATGAGATCCAACATGTAGGGTTAGTATTTAAAAAATTTTTAAATAGTAGGAGTTAAATTTAAAATAAAAACATTTCATAAGACTTAATTTAATTTCAAAGTTCTTAATCTGCTAGATGCAAAATTAAAGTTATAGGAACAAAAATCACATTTCAAAAACTCTCTTACACTATGTATCTGCCATCTCACGTAAAAAAAACAAAACAAAATATATGATAGAAAACACACTTAAGATCGCTAATCAACTACTGCTTGCAAAGAAAAATATTGTTGCGGGTAACCCGAGTGGCTCGCAAACAACACTTGAGTGTCGCGAGCGTTTGTCGCCGGCGAGTGTGTTACATACATGCAACTTTGTATGCTGACTCAAATTTGTCCGACGGATAATGTAGCGAGCATGTATGCATCGTCATGATCGTATTGATCTATGAGCAAACAGACAAGCGACGGTTTGTACACGAAAACAACAAAGCATGCAAAATACGGCTACATGCGCGAGTATACACACAATTTCTGCACTCGTTGCAGTTCTCTGATACACACATATCACAATGCTGCGGGCAGTTTTCTACCATTGGACATTGTCACACGTTCTGTATTTATTGACGTGATGCAAGTATCGTGTTATTTCTTGACCGTGTAGCATGAAATATTTATGGATAAGAATAAGGATTGCAAAATAATTAGAAATTTTTAAATCCATGGATATGGATCGTAATACCGTCAATAAATATTGTAGCATTTCTTTTTCGTCGATGCGACTAATTTCTACTCCAGTACCTTCTCTTTACTTGTTTTGTTTTTAATGAAAATGCCAGTATGATAGCTAAGCCATGATGGAATAATGAAAGGTGTTGTACGTTGTGACAGCGCCAGATTGAACGCCCTTAGCTCAATATTGTATTTTGGAAGTATTAGAGAAACGGGAATAAAAGAAGGCCGTTCCTAGGAAAAAGTAAAAATAAGTGAAGATATTTAAATAAAATTTACCCACAATGATTCGAATACCATGAATTTTATATGAAAACTGACAAAAAAAATTAATAATATAATTTGTATTTACGTACGAGTTTTTAGTGTTTTTGGATGCCAAAATTAAAAAAAACAAACTTCTTCGGTAATGATTATTCTTTAGAAATTAATATTAAATGTTCAAATATGACGCAAATGCACTCAAACCGTACCAAAAACATAACAATGTTTGTCCAGCGATTAACTATTTTTCGGAAAAGTGGGGGTTCTCCCGGGGTTTCCCACGTTAATATAGTTAATTTTCAATCATTAGATCATGAAGAAACTGAAGGTTTATGAGCATAAAAGCACTGAAGGCGGGATTTTTAGGAAAGAAAAACTAATTGATAACTGAAAAAGCATAAATATACAGGTCCATGGAGTTCCTTTAGCCTTTATGGTATAATTATTAGAATACAATATCCATAGCTTAAATTGAATATAAAATTAGCTTGTTACAAAGACGAGCGGAGAAAACGGAAAATTGACGTTGACGAGAAGATCGAGTCGGTTGAAGGCGGCTTTTGAGAAATGGGAGTTCTTCTATGACGATAATTTTATGGAGCAGCATCAATCATTTAAATTTGAGCAGATTATCGAACGAAATAGTGGATATATTCAGAGCTCATAGAGAAATATTAACTATTTTTGATACTTTATCAAAAACGGACTTTTTTTTGTCGAATAAAATATTGTATTGGAAATGCCAATAAAATTGTTTTTGCTGTCTTCCGAAATGAACCCCAGAGCTTTATTCCACTTACTAATTTAACAAATAATGTTTTAATATACAAGTACTTGACAATTTTTATAAAAACTTATTCGAACTCTCTCTTTTAGAAAACCTTTTACCAACAAATGAGAAAAATTATACAAAATGTCAAAACGATCGATAATACATATTATAAGTTCCACATGAAAAACTTAATTTTCTGCTGCAATTCAACATTTTTTTTTACAAAACTGGAAACCAAATTCGGCAAAGGAGCAACACAGTTTCTAAGGGCGTTCAAGATGGCTGATTTAGAGCGAGAAGTTGCCAACGTACAACACCTTTCATTATTGCATCATGTAGCTAAGCATACATAAACTTTATTTTCTTGTTCCATTGTCTATGTATATACATATATTTCGAACCACGCAGCCTGCAAAGTATATAAATACTGACGGGATGTATATATACTGGGGATCAAAAGTGATTTGTCAGGGATCATTTTCGTTTGAAAATGTGTTTGCATTCTTTTCCGGTAGAAAAATTTAATCAGAACAGAAAATATATAAAAAATGATAAGCATTCGTGTATTAAAATATATACTTGTATAATAAATATCACCGAAAAATGTATTGTATATTTTGCATGCAACTATTTAGAGGTAGGGTCATAATGTATGAATGACGCCTTGAAATGTTAATGAAATATAAAAATTTAAGTAGTCAGTAAGAATTTATGTTCATTGACTTCATAAACAATCATTAACTTCAAAAAAATTTTAAACAAATAAATTAATGAATATATCACACTTAGGGCCAGTATTTCAGTGCTGGTTTAAACTCAGTTTAAATTTAAGCTTAGTTTCCTTGCGCTCAAATAAATTTGTTGCAACCAAAACGAAGTAGTTAGCAAACAGCTGACAAGTTAAACTAAGTTTAACCGAGCAGAATCGGCCGTTTAAACTTAGTTTAAAATCCGTTAAAAGTTGACTGAAAAACTGCATTCTGAGTTTAAACTTAGTTTAAACGACAAACAGAGTTCAACTTGCACTGAAAAACTGGCCCTAAATGTTGTACTCAACCTGTGAGCGAGTAAGTCTGAATTGGTATATAAGCGCCGGTTTTAAATATCCAGTTAAAATTTCAGCAGTTAATATTTTTAAGAATTAATTTTCATTCTAATTATGACAAAAGAAAAAGAAAATATCATGCATATGACCTTTAGCACCATTTGAAGATCAATTTAAAAGAAAACAAATTGAAAATTTAAAACAAACCAGAAGCAACAGAATATTCGTTTAGGAACTACTCGCCAAGAATTGTATGGAATTTAACCATCACGAGCTTTGTGTGTGGCCCTCACTTCAGGAATTACAAATATAAAATGTCTTTTATGAAGTAGTACAAGCTGTGAGTTGGTTCTATACGCGCTTTTCTTTTATTTATTCATGAATAAAATAAATTTTGTGTAGTTCCTGGCGGCACAAAACCCTGTTGAAAGATTTCTTTTGTTAAAAAGAGTAACACGAAACCCAACTCCTTTTGGGAGGTGAATTTTTCCGATACATTATCGAAAAGGTTGCGTACTGTATATACTGTGGCTATGCTATGAAGATTCCCACAGCACTAGGTATGCAAACGATACATCGATGGTTTTAAAATATCTATAGTATCGGCCTAAACTCCGATGTTTACCATCAATATTTGAAAATTACTCAACATCGAAAAACTGGCGATACATCGATGTAAACTTTGACTTTTTTCACTTTAGCAACTTTAATTTTGTGAAGCTGCAGCAAATGAACGCAAAAAGTTGAGCAAGAAAATTATTGAAAGTACGAAAATAAGTAAATTTTTATATACTCGCAATACTTTGAAATGTTTCTCTCATTTTTATTTTCAGGCTTCAGTGACCAACATCTTTTTTAATTATTATTTGGCATTTTGAGTTTTTGTGATCAGCATATTTTGCCCAGACAGTTCCTTGAGTTGCATACATACCATTTTGTATTGCGGGTACGAGCTTTCTTGCACTTATGTACATATATACATACGTACAATATATGTACATACATATATTTTAAAATTGAGAGAAAAATGTCACATTTTTATTTATTTATTAACAACTACATAAAAGTATGAATTTCCAATGTAGTTATTTTTGTGCATGTTGTGTTGAATTTGTCGAAAGGTCGTCTGCCATCAGGAGCAATTAGCAACTAAATTGCATCAGCCTGGCATTAGCGAGTTACAATAGTAAAGCCACTGCATCATCGCAAAGTGACTTTAAAACATATGTATGTAACTCCTTCCAGTTCCAGTTTGCTGTGCCAAACTGGGAAAAATATTTAAAAACATCGGAAAACATCGATGTTTTTTACCTTCGATGTTGTTTTTGTTTGTTTGATTCACCGAAACATCGAGGTATCGATGTTGCTCCTCAAAATTTGGATCCCTACACAGCACTAAAGCAAAGTACGCTACTTTCGACTGTAAACTTTGCTGTCGATTTGCTTTGATAATGTTGCTTAAATAAAACCAGTAAGGAAAGTTATATTCGGTCGGTATCGAATTTGATATACCATCGCGATGAGTTTTTGTATGGACGGTGTCACGCCCATTTTTGAAAATTTCATAAAAATCCAGTTTCTTTGTTTCAATTTGCTGCAATTATCAAATTTAACCCAATTAGTTCAAATAAAAACCGAAAGAACAAAGTTTTTGATTTTTTCAAGGGGGAAGGTAGGCGTGGTCTGATTTAAAACATTTTTGATGATGATACTAGTAATATCAAGGACAATATGTTTACCAAATTTAGTGACGATACTTAACACTGCTATTGAGATACAGATTTTGTATCATAAGTGGGAGTGGCAAATCCAGTTTCTTTGTTTAAAATCGCTCCAGCTATCAAATTTTTCTCAATTTTTTCAAATAGATACCGAAAAAAAACTTCCGTTATATGGGAGGTAGGCGTGGTTATTAACCGATCTTGACCATTTCCAATACCAACCTACCCTGGCTAAAGTGCAATATATGTACCAGGTTTCATTAAGAAATCTCAATTTCTACCCAAGTTATCGCGTCCCCGGACAGACGGACGGACGGACACACAGTCATAGTACATACATACATAATATTTATGTACTAGTATGTATAAACTATAATAAACTAAAAAAAAATGTTTGGAAAAAATTTGAATTGATCTCAGAATTTACAGCAATACATGTTTATGTGAAATAGTTTTTTGCAAGGGGTTATATGTATATAAATTCCATTGTATTGAGCGGAACCAAATAACGCGATGTTTGCTGATGGCCATTTTCTCTGTATTGAGACCTCGTCAGTCTCAAAAGACCAAGAGCAGTAATAAGGAATTCGAAAACTAAATCATAGCTACATATGTATATTTTTAAATTATAATTACTTATAATGAACTTTATTTTTTTAACTGTGATTACATATGTATGTATAATGGATCTTGTTTACAGTTTGTTGTTTTATGATATACAAAGTCAAATGAAATGAATTAAGTGATTGTATAGTTGTAAGTTTAGCCGTAATAATAAATAAATAATATACATATATAGCGTATACATACTTATGTTTTTCGGCCTAAGTAATTGAAAAAAAAAAAAAAATAAAAAAAATTAAATTATATCAAAAACTTCGATATTATTATACTTTTTTAACATTGAGCTTGTAGTATACTTAAACTAATATATCTAATATATCAGTGGACGTATACGAGAAAAATTATAAAATGCATTAAGGCCTCGAATATCGATAAAATCAAAAAATTGCTAGTTTTTTCTTGGTGTTGATAAATACATACATACATATGTAACACGATTTAGAAAATACAGAGGTTGCGCCTTCCGCAAACCGCTATTCGCTCTCAGCAAATTTGACAGAGTCAGCTGTGTATGCTACGTCACAAAACGCGGTTGGTTTTGTTTGTATGTATGTAAGCATACAATTGTTTGTTCTAAAATGCAATGCTTTAAAGTGATTTTATTTAAATAAAGTTATTAAACATGAAGTGCGCAGTGTTAAGTATTAAATCGCAAAGTAAGGGGCTATAAAACTCGCTAAAAATGATGTAAAGGTGTAGCTGTGCGCACTTGGTAGGAAGTTAAGATTCTTGTGTCTCCTAATGATGCAGTGCAGTTTTTTTCAAGGCATCCAACCAAACACAGAGCATAAATGAAGTCATTTGAATATAAATATGTATGTATGTTGCATAAAGTGCCGAAATTGGTAAAAACTTTAAAATTTACAAATCATAGAAGAACTTATCCTCACATTTTTCTTGCAATTTCTTCCGATTCTCAGTCGATTCATGTTCATGACGTTGCACGCATTTTGCTTCACATCATTTTTCGTCGGGAATGCGCAATCTAGTATTCTATCGTTCTTGCATATGTAATATATAATAATAATAGTAGTGTTCTCGAAGACAATAGTTTGTAACAATTGTTACAAACTATCACGTTTTGGCGTTCTTGTACGCAAAAACTTGCAAGAAACTTGCAAAGTAGGGGAAATCGAGAGAGCGAATTGACATTTCATTTTGAGGTGAAGTTGATAATAGGTATGTACTCGTACTTCTCCAGTAAGAATTATCCAGTAAAGAAATTTCTTAGAATTTGACAACATGTAACAATTGTTACAAACTATTGACTTCGAGAACACTACTAATTTTTACTGGACAAATTTTTTCCAGTAAAAACTTGCAAGTGGGAAAAACAGCTGATCAAAAGCAGCTGATTGCAATTTGGATACATACGAAATTTTTGTTTAAGAGTTTTAAAGGCGAAAATTATAAAATGTGGGTATCAAACATGCAAGAAGCAAGTACAAGTTTCTTTGGTTAAGCTTCGTTAGTGGAATGTTTCAGGAAAACACTAATACGTTTTTCATTTTGTATATTTGGATGCGGACAAAAATTCAATCAGCTGTTCGTCAAACTTGCAAGTTTTTACTGGTTTTGCGTTCTTGTACTTTTTGGTATATTTTTCACTCTGAGAGCGAACATTGTCAAATTCTAAGAAATTTCTTTACTGGATAATTCTTACTGGAGAAATACGAGTACAGACCTAATGTATGTACACACATATGTACATATTATAAAATTTATTATGTTTTAAGGTATGAGCCAAAATATTTGGAAAAAATATTAAGATTATTTATTTATTTCATACGGTCTACAAAGTAACAACTTTTTACAGACTAGTTAAAAATACAAAACAAATCTAACTTAAATCTATACAAATTTAACACTAAATTAAGAATATGTAATACAATATTGATTAGCTCACCGAATAGATCTTGCTATCGGCTTATTAAATGCATAGATTGTTGAATGCCTATCCTCGATAAATAGCTTACAAAGTCGAAGATCTGGAGGAATATATCGGTTGAATAAATTGGTTAACTGTGGGCAAATGGATTTACTACGTGCATTGCACCGGTTTGAAACACGTTCATACTAAAGTTTCTTATTAATAAATATTTGTAGTTTCTAAATACATACATATGTTTTGGAAACAAAGAAAAGGGTAAAAATACCTTTCCAATTTTGTTTTAAAAATGTATATATGTAGATACTATGTAATGCTTTACCGGAGTTATTTAAGTCTTAACAACAAATTACTAAAAAACTATAAGCCTCCGGAGGGTGGGACTTTCAGATTTATAATCAGGGCAACCTCCTCAACCCCGCCTCCCACCATTATAAGTCGTTTTTTTTCAAAGTTTTCCCAAAATTTGCAAGAATGATACAATAATTATTATTATCTTTTTTTATTTATAATTTGGACAATTTCGCATTTGCAAAGCAGAACCGCAAACATTTATATACATATGAATGTACATTTGTATGTGTATATGTATGTATTTATTTTTACTGTATACAGTATAATCCCGGTAACTCGCAATCCCGATAACTCGAAAATCTCACTAAGTCGTAATAATTACCCGGTCCCTTGAAAAAATCGCGATAATTCGTATAAAATGTATGCATTTAGGTCCCCTCACTAAGTCGTAATAATTATTATAAGTATTTTTTTTGGTTTTTTTTTTATCGATCAAAAACGTCTTATAACTCGTAATAGCTCACCAAAAACGTCTTATAACTCGTAATGTAAAAAAAAGAGAACGAAACAAGAGAATAGTAAATTGGGCTGACTCTCAGCATGTGCGGCAGTGGAATGCTGCGTAGTAAAAGAATGCAATGCGATCGTTTATTTACCGTTATGTTTAGTCACTATTGCTTTTGTTCTCCTATTTTAAAATTTGTATCGCGTTAATTTCCATCAGTGAAAATGTCAAAACGGAGTTGTAATACGCTTTCGGTAAAAACAAAGCAGGCAATTATTAATGCCGTATCTAGTGGTGAAAAAAAAGTTATGTGGCGGCTAGACATAAAATTGCCCCATCAACTTTGACATCAATTTTAAAAAAGCGTGAGTTTTACTTAGATCTTCCATCAAAGTCCAAGTTAAAAAGACAAAAGCTCTGTGAATACCCGGATTTAGAGAAAGCACTAGTGAAATGGTTCGAACAGTGTCGTCATTCTAACATACCAGTTGGTGGAGCGCTGATGCGAGAAAAGGCAAAGGCTTTTGCGAATAAATTACGTATTACGGAATTTAAAGGAAGCGACGGTTGGTTCGATCGGTTTAAAAAAAGGAATAACATAAGTTTTCAGAAAATTTGTGGCGAAAGTGCTTCTGTTGACGATAATGTGGTCTTAGCCTGGCATAGTAAACTTAGTAAGCTCACAGAGGACTATGAACCCAAAAATATTTTTAATGCAGACGAAACAGGTCTTTTCTTCAAATGTCTTCCTGATCGTACAATGAGTTTTAAAGGGGAAAAGTGCCATGGAGGCAAAAATAGTAAAGACCGTATAACAATAATGCTTGCTGTAAACATGGATGGTACAGAGAAACTAAAGCCCTTAATTATTGGAAAGTCAGATAAGCCCAGATGCTTTAAGAATGTGAAGACATTACAAGTAACTTATCGTGCCAACAAGAAGGTATGGATGACTGGTCAGTTGTTCACTGAATGGGTCCAATCATTGAATAAACAAATGGAAAGACAACAACGTAAAATTCTACTGTTTATTGACAATTGCCCAGCTCATAATGTAAAGGAAGATTTTAGTCATGTGCGTATACAATTTTTGCCAGCAAACACTACTTCCAAACTTCAGCCGCTCGATAAAGGCATTATTCAAAATTTCAAGACATTGTACCGCAAGGAAATAGTGTTACAAATCCTTGAAAGTATAGAAGAAGAAACAACGCACACAATAACTTTATATTCTGCAATAAATATTGCTTATAAAGCTTGGCAGAATATTTCGAAAGCCACTATAAAAAATTGTTTTCGAGCTTGTGGTTTTGTCGAAGGTCCAAACGTCATAATAGTGAGCAGTGAGTTAATTACAATAGGGGAGTGGGATAAAATTATTCAAAATGAAGAACGTCCAATAACATTCCATGACTACATACATTTTGATGATGATTTGGTAACTGAAGGAATTTTTAACGATGACGAAATTTTAGGACTAGAAGCTGCTGATGAAAATGATGACAACGATCAAGACATTCCACAGGTTTCCAGTAAAAGTGCCAAGTCTAGTATTGAAAACATTCGTAACTTCCTGGTTCAAAATGAAACTGATGAAACTGATTTTGAAGTTCTACTAAAACTGGACAATATAATAGATAAACTGTGTGTAAAAAAAGTTGTACATCAAACACATATTACTGATTTTTTATCTACACAATAAATATCACATAAACAATTTAAATAATCTTTTTATTTAAAAATCGTACTACCTACATATGTATGTACATGCAAATATTATTTGTTTAAACATTTTTAAATCAAGAGGAAAAAAATCCTGCTAACTCGTATTTTTTTGGGTTTTGCTCCCGATAACTCATAATCTCACTAACTCGTAAATCTCACTAAGTCGTAATAATTGCCCAGTCCCTTGAGATTACGAGTTATCGGGATTGTACTGTACTAGTATGAACGCACGTTAACATACTTAACAAAAAATGTTGCCTTTTTTCAACCCGGACTATGAAAATTATTCAAAGACTCGCCTAAATATCTTATTTAGTCGAGTATTGCATTTATGTTTGATTCAAGGATATATGTATAAAAAAAATTTTATGTTCGTTGCGTCAAAAATTCTACCAAAAAACATTCATCTATACGAGTTATACAGCTTCATAAATTCAAAATTCGTCTAAATCTTAAGTTTACCTAAATGTTTTATGACTAGTGAGCACCGATATTACGGAATATAATTAATAATTACATATGTGAGCTCGGATTTTTAATTACAAATTTTTAATATATTACGAAAAAGTTATTCATTTAAGAAAAGCCCCGCAGGCCTTAAATGTGGTATATTTATTATAGAAAATTGTGGGCAAGTTAATGTATAAACATGTGTACTTACAAAACAATTACATGGATCTGAAAAACTTGTTTTTGTTTCATAGTATACGTAAGATGTGATAACAGTGGGGTGCAGAGCACAACCCAAGTGTAGGTGAATATGAACATACATACATACACCCATATGCATACTACGTACATATGTGTGTATGTATGCGCATACGTTTTTGTGAATGAACTGACAAATACGGATTGAGGGGCCGACAGACCACTGACCACAATCACCTCCGCCAACAGAAAAAATTGATCATTATTAAAACATATTTTCACAATTTTTTGATGCAGGCAATACACGTTTAAAGTATTCTGTATACAAAAATTACTTTGGAATTGTATTCTCGGGGTTCAAAAAAATTTTTTCTCGTCAGTTTTTTAAGCCATTGTGTCCATAAACTGCTCACAATTGCACAACACTTACGGTTTATTTGAACAGTTAAAAGCAGCAATGCTTACATTATTTTGATTAATTACACGTAAAACACATCACATATTATATACTTATATCAAAAACTTGCAACATTTATTCCAAATGTATTTTTTTCCCGAAATTGATAAACGAACTAATGTTTTTGCAGAAATATCATTTGCTCGGTAACAAAGTTGCAGCAAAGTCCTAAGAAAAAAATTTTGAAAACGAAACGGAACATAGTGGAGTATTTGAAACAGAGAAGGTGTACAATATTCAAAAAAATCAACGGACTACTATAAAGCGAAGTGCACATTGCGGAGATTTAATGCTGCGAATTCAAAAATATTCGCACACTTACGCGATTTTTGTGCATGGTATTTATGCTTGTTTTTTTTGTTATTTATGTGTATCACACTATTTAAAAAGGCATTCATTTGTTTTTTTCGTGCATCGTGTATGAATAAGCACCATTTTTTATGCAAATGAGGTAATTCTGAATTGCTTAAAAAATGATTTCGGTATTTTAGGAACAATTGGTCTAAGATATGCATCAATCGAAAACGTTGCTTTATTAATTTTTATGTTGTCCTTGAATTGATTTGCTACTTTCTTTGCTATTGATGTAAAATAAACTATGGAGAGAAGAGATGTATGTTTGTATATACATTTTTTCGCTATTTTTTGTAAAAATATAGTTATAAACTAAGAGTTACTTCCCTGCAATAACACTTTCGGTTAAATAACGTATAATATGCATGGTAGCTCTACCAGTATCAGCGATTTCAGGTAAAGTTTCTATGGGTTTTCTAAAGTAGAGTTGACTATTCTACCTGAAACTCTTACATTTCATCTCTTTCTAGGTCATGCAATTCTAAATGTACGAGTATGCAAAATATATGTATATATGCAGATTCCGAATACTCATTGTAGAGTCAATAGTGATATCACCGTAAAAATACCTGAAACAACTGCGTGTCTTGTAGGGTTGGTTGTCAGAGAGCCTTAACTGGCACTTGGGGAAAGTTTTTCAGTGCTGGTTTAAACTCAGTTTAAACTAAGTTTAGTTAAACTCAGTATAAATTTAAACTTAGTTTCCTTGCGCTCAATTAAATTTGTTGCAACCAAAACGAAGTAGTCAGCAAACAGCTGATAAGTTAAACTAAGTTTAACCGAGCGCGATCGGCCGTTTAAACTCTGTTTAAAGTTGTCTAAGAAACTGCATACTCAGTTTAAACGATAAACAGAGTTCAACTTGCACTGAAAAACTGGCCATATATGTACAACTTTATTCGCTTTACTTGACAATTCGAACTTTAACAACAAAGCATGAGGTGTAGCAGGTTTGCTACATAGAACGCTTTGACAGTTTCTGCGATAGTTGTTTGTTTTGAATTGCGATTTGTGCTTATTGCGAGAATTTTGTTTAATAAAAGAATAAGAAATGTGCTTTACTGATATAATTAAGTGGTAGTTATGCTACTTATGTATGTTTGAAATTCGCGAGTGTTATAAACTTTATTAAGGCCGAGATGTAACAAGTATTCTTGCAGAATCTTTCGACAAAATAAATAAAAACCAATCCAGGGAGTTTAATAAAACGGTGAGGGTGGTTAACAAAGAGGTTTTCAATTGCAAGTGAATTTTCTAAATCGTGTGTATATTGCACGCAGAAATAAAATGGAAATGTAAACAGTTGGTTGTCAAAGTGTACAAAAGTTGATAGTTCGCCTTGATTTTGCTTCGTTTTGCTTTGCTTTACATTTCTCGTCATGTATCAAAGCGAAACTCTGAAGCAAAGCAAAGCGAAAGTGTAATGTGTACGGCCCTTTACAGTTTCGATTAGGCGTCAACTGACGATGGTGAAAACAGCAATTAGAAACTAAATGCTAAAAGCAACCCTGTAATCTTCGTTCGAATCGAACGGAAACTAGTTTTAACGGTTCTACTTGCATACTTTTAAATTGTTCCGAATTTTTAGAAAATCTAATAAATATTTATGGTAAAGAGTAAGCGTGCACGAACAGAACTACTAGTCGGTATTAAATGCCGTTTATTAAATGTGGCAGCATGAACGTATTCTATTTAAACCAAGAATGATAAATTAGAAGATTGCGACACTTTCGTCCCGTTATCTTTTTTGTTTCGGCTTCACAGCTGTGTGACGTCATATCATACCAGAATATCGAGTCAAAAGGAAAAAGAAACAGAAAATTCGCATTCGCGTGCAAAACAATGAAACAATTAATTAAGGGTTTTTTAATAAACGAAGTGTACAGTGGCAAATTGTAGTAACAACAACATGAAACCTTTGCATTTTCACTTTAATTGGATATTAAACAAAAGGATTTTATAATTTAATGTTCCTTATCCACTTTTTGAAAATTGTACAATACACCATTAGCTGACTCAACAGCACCGGAATATTACAATTTCATACATTTTAATGTACCAATTGCTTTATATTCGCTAAATTACCGCTGTTTTTGATGATTAGTTGTTGGCATGCATGAAACACAAAACTTGTATAAATGCTTCACAATTGCACACTGGTGTGAGCGCGTTTGTTTACGATTTCGCCGCCATGTTGGTACTTTCATTTCGCTTCATACTGATATTCTGCACGCTATGACGTAGAAATGTCGCAATCTTCTAATTTATCATTCTTGATTTAAACGACTTAAAAAAATATCGAGCCTCGGCAGTTTTTCCATATTAATTTGATTCAACCGCAATCATTGGATCATTCGGAAACTTACGGGAATCTGATATGCTAATGAATATGTAGATGTACATAAGTACATGACGTCGGGATTTTTTTGTTAAAAGTCACTAGTATACTGAGAAATAAAATCACTTTTGTTCTCTTGAAATAGATGCTTTAGTGCCATTAAGGTTTATTTATTCATATTACTGCTATTATCGATCTAACAGCGTTTTATATATTAAAAAGTATTTTAGTAAATTTTTCTAAACATACGTTTTTAAGTACATACATATATATGTATGTCTGTAAGTACATGAATACATTATTTTATTTTAATTCATATTTAAAGTGTATGTAAGAATAAGAAAAGTTTCTCTATACATATGTATGTATATACTCGTATATTTTACGAAATGCATAATACCTTTAAACCTTGCTAATTCTTCACAAATATAATATTTACTTAAAAGTATTAGTATTTTAATGTGCTTTGCTCGTGTATTTTAGTTGTAATTAGACTTTCGCTTGTTGTTCAGCGTCACCTTCATGACTCCCATGTTGGCCTTCGTACGTATGTTTGTATAATACATATGAATTTATTCTTAAAAGTATTTGTTAATTCGACGTTGTTTACACATAAACATAAATATATGAAAATATCCTTCGTACTTATTTTTTATGTATAGGTTTAGTTAACAATAATATTGCAATTTATTTATAATTTTCATATTTGTATTTGTGTTTTTATATATGTACAACGAACATATGTATATATTTATGCAAGTATCCACATTTTTTTTTATATATTATCACTAAATTTAAAGAAATGCAACGCACACAAAATATTTAGGAGTTTTACTAAGGTTAAATAGTTTAAATGCAAAACTATTATTATCTGTGATTGATATTATAGTTTTCATTAAATTGTTTTACCTGCTATAGAGAATAGATAAAATGTTTAACATTGATTGTTCATACGATTACTTATATAAATGTTTTTATTTTTTAAGAAATTAAAATTTGTAAATCTTTTATATATAAATCTGAACTTGCCACTATTTGCTAAGAATAACAACAAAATGTAACATTAAACATTATTATGTTAAACTTTGTCGTCCAGCGACTTTTAAACTATTTATGAGATTTGTAAAGTCATGCATCTACTAATTTATACTTATGATAAACATATTTATGTACCATAGAAGTGTTCACATAAATACATATACGCATATATATATGTATATATTTAAAGTCTGTCTAATTTTAATTGTTGCGTCTTAAAATGGATGGTCGGCTCGACATGTGGTAACTTATCTTTTGTTGTACAACAAAGGGCCCCCAGTGATCTCGAACTGGTTTCAGCTTGTCTTTACTAAGCACTTTACCATCCATAAAGTGTTTTAAGTAATCTGCTTTACATCGTCTACATCTGATTTCTAAAATTGTTTTCAGTATTTAGATATATTTCTAAAAATTTTATAATGATTTAATTCTCGTAATAGGTATATTGATATACTTGAAATTATCATTTAGATTTTAAAATATTTAAATATATATTTTGTCTTGTAATGATTGTTAGATCCCATTCGTCCAACGGCAAAATCGAAACATGTGTTACATATGACATGTACATATGCACATACACTTTTAATAAATTTTTACAGATGCGAACTCCACGGAATCAGAGCGTGAGTTTAACAGATTAGTTTATACGAGTATAGCCTGTGAGGGAAGAACATCTCTGTAGTCGAGGAATTTAAGTATTTAGTTTGATACGCGTGATATGTTTTCCAACACAAAACTTTAGTTCTAAGAAATAAAAACTTTATTTTTATTTTATTAACATCATTAATTAACATAAATAAATAAATTTTAATAATAAAATTAAAGCAAACCCATTCTTATTTTTATAATTATCGCTGGTATCGATAGTGTCTTTTCATTTTCACGAAAACTATCAATGATGCCACCATTTTAAGCCGCACAAGATCTCTTAATGCAATTTTATCATCTGATCACATCACGTGATTCTATCATATGACCTCATGATATGAACGGTTATAGATTTGACATTTATTTGACGTCAAACAGAAGTAAATCGATGGAAAACTATTACTTTGCCAGAGGTTCTGGTACCAAAAGTTAATAAAATGTTGAGATTATATAAAGAGATCTGTGAGACCAGTGTAGTGCATTAATCAATTGAATTTTCAGACAAATTGTAAGGTAGCAATTAACAATAATCAATAATCAAAAATATTTTTTGTATATCGCATATAAAAAATAAGCTCCCTATATACGGCAGAAGTTGCCAAAGGGCACAAGAAAAAAAATTGTTGAAATTGAAGAGTAATTTGTACCGACTTGCAACTTGCACTTAAATAATATATATGTGTTGTTTTTTTTGTCTTTTTAAGTTAATAACACCCTTCATTATATTGATATTTTGAATATCCTTGAAAGTCCATTATATATACATATTGATTACTTATACATACAATATTTCCCAGCAAGAATTCGGTAATCGCTTTTATAAGCAATGTGTTCCAGAAGGCATTGCCTTAAAATGTTTCTTATATATTTTCATTGTATAGTAAATAACTTTATATATTAACAAGTAATTATGAAACGAGTTGTCACATCTGTAGTCAAATTATATTTTTATTCTTATTGGAACATTTTCACAAAAAAATTTATTTTCACTTTTTAAAAGCTTCCCAGGCCTAATGTACGTACATATGTATGTATGTAAATGGCACTCTGATAAGATAGTTTGCATCGGTTGATTTGTTTGCGTATTAATGATTTTATTAATTAAATATACATATGGACATATACATATGTATACTCTTACGTAAATATATTATGTTTTTTATAGCTTTTTTGATAAATTTACTTTAAAACATTAAAAACAATTGATTGTACTGGAAATAAAAGTAAAAGCTAATTTTTGATAATTTTTATACTTCAGTGTTCTACGCGAAGCAATAGTTTCCTAAATTTAAGCTACACATTAACTTTTTAAAGTTTAAGTTACTTTCGTGTTCATTATGTATAAACTTATTTTGTGTTTTAAGGTACGTGGTACATCTCAATCCAATAGATTTTTTGCTATTTACAAATGTATTTTTCGCATGTTTTTTAACATTTAAACTGATACACAATCAATAATTAATAGTTTTTAAGTAAATATATATGTATGTATGTATATAAATCTCTCTTAATAAAATACTTACATTTTCTTTACTATTTTGTTTCTATTGCGCATGGAAGTTAAACGTGCAACATCTGAGGATCTAGAAATAATTACACTATATGTTGAATAAATTTATACTTTGTTGAACTTTAAGTACTAGAAAATATTTTGAAATACATATTATTATTTTTATAATATAAAAGTAAATAAGTTATTTTAACAAAATCACTCAGGAAGTTGGAGTGAGTACCGAGTGGTATTTCACTTGTATTTGATGTTTTTTTTTAATTGTAAAAATGTATGATTACGGGGTTTTGTTGCATATCAAATAAACTTTTTAAATTATAGTGTTCTTAAAATTTTGTAAATAGAACTTTTATAACCTTAATTATTATTAATAAATTTAATTAATATTTCCAAATGATATGTGAAGGTTATAGAAATATGTATGTATCTACATGCTTAAATAATTACTATACTGTTATGGCATATTCTATCGTTAGTGCATTTTTATTGCTTTGCAATTATAAATTAGGTAAAAGATTTAAGTTTTATTGAATATAACACTTACAATCTGCTAATGCTAATCATAACTTTGTCTTATTAAAATTTGAATATCTTTATTAAAGTGCCTCACAAAAAAAGCTATCTCAACATTAACTAAGATAAAAATGTTTACCGCTGATTTTTGTCAATTTTATATACTTATACTCCTCGGTAACATTTTTTTATATGGTCCGCTCGCGACTTTTTATATGGAATAAATAGTAGAGGGGTTTCAGTAAAAAAGTTGTCAGTAAGTCACTCAAGTCTTGTACGAAACTGTAGCAAAATGTAATAGGCTAAAAAATTGCATACACAAAAAAGTCTAAATTTTGTTTAAAGTTAAAAAATTGGGTTTATAAATTTTTTAAAGTCAATTAAGAATATACATACATATACATATGTAAATCAAAATACATAGAGTTTTTTTGATTTATTGAGAAAGCATTAAAAGCACTGTTGTCAGACGAGTTATTTAATTGAAATGCTAATTTGTATAATGTATAATATCTGTCGCATCCCATGAATTTTTTTATAAAAGACACGATTTATGGATACATTTTCGTTTTTAACAATTTCTAAAAATCAAAGTATTATTTGTATAGAAACGCCGTATTATAACAGATTTTAAGTTCATGTGTGAGACACCTTATTGTGTTTGTGTAGGTATTTACATTAGGTATTTATATTAGTATACATGATTTTCTTGTATTAACCATTTATTTCTTTATTTTTACTAAGTAGTTATCTACTCATATGAATGTATGCACGTTCAAGTATGTAATACATACATACCCATATATTGTAAATGTATATTCTCTAAGTTATCAATTCCTGATTTAATAATAATTAAATACGTCCTTTTTATAATCTCATCAAATCGTTTAATCTTGGTTTGATTGTGGGTGTGCTCCTAATTCTTATCATTTGTTATTGACTTCCGTTTCACCGTACATAAATAATGCGCAGTTATAAGGTAGGTCGAAACATAATTGTTTCGTTTAGTTGTTCTTGTTGTTATAATTAATCACATCGGTGACCTGTAAGTGGAAATTAAATATTTAAATAAGTAATGATGCTAATCGCATTAAAAATGCACAATCCCAATTAATATTACATAAATAAGTATATGTACTTATAAACACAAACCTGAATACATACCCTGGCTGAAAAAAGCATAAACTGTGAAAAATAAATTAACTTTAAAATACGAGTAGTTGAAAATCAACTGCTTTGAAATAAATGCAACGCGCGAATTTTAGTTTTTCATTTATTGAACTCAGCGTAATAAAAAATAATAATTCAAAAAAAGTTGTGGTGAAAAATAGCTTGAAGTAAACACATTTTATTGCTGTTGGAAAAAAAGTAAATTGTAAAGTAAAATGTTCTTGCCGTTAAATATATTTGAAAGTGGTTGAAATCAAATACAGAGTTGGATAATTGAATTGCTTCTAGGACATCGATGTTAATAAAGTAAGTTAAAGGCAAGAAGAAAGGAACAATTTAAACTACTTGTTTTAAATTGCTTTTGAAGTACTTTGATTTCCAACAATGTATGTACATATGTATATATGTATGAAAGCATACTCTTGCAGATATATACTTTAAGGTGCAGCGATATTAAATACATATTATTTTATTTTTTATACAAGTATATGTCTTTTTGTTATGGCATAGAAATGGCAAGTTGTCTTTATATCAGTTTATAAACTTCACAAAATATATATTAAATTTTTTGGCTAACGCTGTCAGGTGCCACAAACCGAAACAAACAAAAAAAAAATAGGCGAAGTTTTACAAAGCTTATAGATGCAGAACGGATCCTTAGGACCGTAAATCGAATAAAAAAGAGGCAAAATAAAGAAACGAAAAAGGCAAGGAAAGGCACTGAAAACAAAAAAAGAAAAATCGGTAATAAAAAGAAAAAGACAAGAAAGTTATATATTTTAGAATTACCTATTTTACACGAAACAAAATTTACAATACATAGCTACTTTAATTAAATGACAATTTTGTATTTTGATTTGAATCTGGTTTTTAATTCAAAAGCCTAACTGTGCCTTAGTTGTACTAACACTGAACAATAAGATACATACATCTTGAAATTATCGTAAACAAAAGCCAAAATTGTACTTAAAGTGGCTTCAATAATGACCAAATATATGGAATGTTCGAAACTTTTAAATTATTATCCTTGTTTTTTACTATTTTATCAGCAGCAAAGAATAGCTTTGAATTTTTCCGATACTAAACGGGTTGTGAAGTAGGTCCCCACGTTTCTGTAAGTTGCTTCTGAATATTATCTAAAAATGTTATACGCTACCAACTGGTGTTTCTAAAATTACTTCAGTTAATACTGTTATCAAATATATAATCATTTTTAAAATTAAAAAAAAAAAAATCTATAAGCATTCAATTAAAGGCAAAAATACATTTTTTTTGGAAAAGGAAAAGCAAAATGAAGAATTACTTGCAAACAGGTAACGCTAAAACGTGCCGAATTTTAAGCGAAACCACTTTTTCGGAGCTTCCGCAAAGTCCATTTTTTGCTAACTACTCGCTGTGTTCGAGTGGGTAGCAGTGCGTGCTATTACTCGATATGCCGCTGGGTTCGAGTTCGAATCCCAGTCAGGGCAAGTAAAATCTAAACCAAAGAAAAGTTTTTTTCTAATGGCGGTCACCCCTCGGCAGGCAATGGTAAACCTCCGAGGAGAGTATTTCTGCCATGAAAAAAGCTTCTCATAAAATACATCTGCCGTTCGAAATCGGCACAAAATTGTAGGTCCCTCCATTTGTGGTAGAATGGTAGGAGAAGCTCGGACACTGAGCTATAAAGTGTAATTGCCAAATTAATATTATTATTAATATTCACAACTTTAATGCTTAAAATTTTTTTTAAATATATATATTTACATATGATCGTTGTCTTGTAGCTCCAATTTAGAACGAAAGGCTTTAGTTAAGAAACAAAAAGGCAAACATGTCACAGTACACTGCCGATAATTTTTAGATCACTCTTTCGGCAGGAAACGAATGAGCTACATATGTATATTTGTACATAACTCACTTTTTTTGTCAGAAGATCTATAGTAACTTTACGCAAATAAAGTTATCAAAATTTAAATGCACTCTTGCATGTACAATGCATATGCAAATCGCACTGCGCCATACATTTCAATTAAATTGCTATTACAACGCTCGTTAGACACACTTAACATATTTATGTATGTAAGCATCTACATATGTATGTATATAAATATACTTATGCATATGTTTTTCTTTTCCCTTTAAATTACTCTAAATTTAAATTTCATTTAGTTCACTCTACCGAAGACATTCACTTGTTGCGCACCCACAAAGTACGAGTTCTACGCGTGAAACACACTAAGTTAGCGACCTAGAGTGGAAGGGCAAATGTAACTACATTGTCAAGGTGTATTCTTGATATGTATATATGTATACACAAACGATCCTTTAGGAAAATCGTCTGCATGGGAGATATTATTCGCTCATAGAGCAAAATAGTGAATTTAGTTTTCAAAATTTTGAAGCAAGAATTTGTGTCACTGATCATAGCTTTTTTCTACATGGTATGCTCTTGCGTATGTCTATACAGAATGTGTGTTTATTTATGTGCGCTTTCTTGTTGTTCGCATCAGTTTCCTTCCGTTAATGTCGGAAGGTGGAAATGCGCTAGGGAAATCCTTGTTGCTGCTGATGAACTGTTGCGTTTTTGCAATTTTGCACACTTGCAGTTTCTCTTTATGTTTACATTTTTGTTTTGCTTTGCCACCAAGCAATTTCCCAACATTTTTTTTCCGACTACAATTGCAACAAGTTTGCAGTGGAACATGCGAGTATGTATGTATGTAGATATGTATCTAAAGGTACACACACACAAACACACACACATATATATATATAAGTGTTTATGCTCTTTATTATTAATATAAAGTTTTATGCTTTAACATCAACGTTCATGGTCATGTGGGGTTAAATAAATTATATACTTAGCAGTTTCATAACTCAAGCTTATAACTCTACTACTTCTATCAAAAACTATAGTGGTCTTCGCAACAGGCTATATATGTATGTATGTACACATCGTTTACAAACTATTGCATAACTATAGACTAACAAGTTTAGAAAAATGTATTAGCCCTTGAATCAACTTCTATTTTTTTTCAATGAAACTGCAGTGCATTCTCTGACAAGAATCATGCATATATGTACATATGTATATGAGTATGTATAAACTCGTGTTTAAAATTTAAAAACCAACAAATAAAAATATTTAAAAAATTTAATAAAACATATACATACATACGTATAAACATACTTATATTGTTTTCGTTAAGGAATAAACAGATTGGGTTATAAAAATGCATACCCAAAAAAAATTTTTTTTTATGTTCGATTCTATTTTAATAGTTGGATGTATTTTGTTTTAATTTTCTACTATATTTTAAATGAAAAGAAAAAAATGGAAGTTAATTGTAAGAAAAATAAATTGTACAAATCCGTATATGTTTACGCTTGTGCTATTCTAGCTTGTCAATGTGGTGTATGCTAGCATTTTTATCCTACTTATCTTAGGATTGTTTTATGAAGCACTTTACATATAAATACATGTAATATGTACGTACCTATGTACATATGTACATATGTATTGGTGCGTATGCATATAGATAATGCTGTGAAGCAAGGTCAATTATATTATAATGTTAGCTAACAGCAAAATGGACTGGCATAGATTTGCATTTTGTTTACATAAGTTAATTTTATGCAAGTAAAGGCATACGCGTGACTGCAATTTCAAAGTATTTCTTAGATTGACCAACAGTGCGTATGAGTAACACGTGTAAAATCCCAATAGCATTTAAAGGGAGATCTACAAAAGCGCGCGCATTTTTCATTTGATATGATTTCCAAACAAAAAGCACTTCTTGTCTTAGAAAAAAGCATTCGCGCTTTCGGTATTATATACTACGCTTTCGGAATAATATATACATTTGAGGGCCGTGTTTTTCGTGGCCAGTTAAAATTAAGTACCAGCGGTAAGCTAATAAGTATGGTCTTAACTGGCTCTTATTACTCAGATTAGCACATTACCGATGAAGGAAAAACCGCAAGAAACAAGAAAGGGAAAAAATATAAATACTAAGTACATTTTTCCAGAAGACTTTTTTTATTAACTTGATGAATGAATAGGTTAGATTTTGTCTGAAATGTGTAATTTTGTTCTTTTTGCTTTTATTTTGATTCAAAATCTTCTGAAAAAGGGCTCAACCGAAAATAAATATATGTATGTAGGTGCCCAGAAAAATATAAACATACTGAAAAATAAAATAGACTCGAAAGTACAAGTGAGCATTTAACACAAAATATCTTTCGCAATAACTTTGTAACGAGACCTCGTATGGCTTTAAAATTAGATAAAATATGCATATGTACAGCCGTTCTCCCAATTTCATATTTCAATTCCACAATGCGATTTTAAAAATTGCCTGTAAACGTGAATTTGAGTGCTCCCAATTTCACATTTATCGTTGTAGCAAATCTCAAACAGGTGTTGTTGAAATTTGCCTTTCGGATTGGGTGGTGTAACATTTTTCTGAGATATCATCAAACTATAGTTCAAAAATACTTGTATTTCAATGAAAAAATTATTCAAAAATATTATGAGCAGCACCTATGTACATACTCTAAGGAATATTTGAAAAAAATATTTCTATCGAAAATAATTACAAATTAAAAAGCCTTTTGTCATTTCCTTTTCATATCACTGAGAACAAGCCTAAGGCAAAGCGCATAGTGCAGCGGCGAGCAAAGCATGGAAAACAAACATACATAAGTATGTATGTATATTAATCAATGACAACGCGCATAGTGAAGATCATAGCGTCGATAGCGCTAAAGAGCATAGCGACGATTTCAAAATATTTTCTTTTTCGTCGCTATGCTCGACGCTCATTCCCATATTATTCCCATATTATTTCCATTTGTTTGACATTATAATTTAAAAAAAATTTTTTAAAATGAATATTGAACAATTAATAAGTGCTTTTTAGTGTAGAAATACATTGTGGAATCAGAGGGATGCAATACATCGAAATAGATACGTGCTGGACAAATTATGAAATTTTTAACTTCACTCATTTTCATTAAATATAAAATTTTTAATAAAAGCAAATCTATTTTTAAACAAAAAACGTAACCGCGAATTTTTGAATGAATTGTGTTTAGTTTGACGCTAAGCGCGATGTTCGACTATGCTTTGAGCAAATCGATGCTCTTTCGACGCTATGCTCGACGCTTTGCTCGCCGCAATGCTCGCCGCTCCACTATGCGCTTTGCCTAACGGATTCAAATCACAATCATATTGTCGAATATGCTTATTTAGCTGTTAGGTAAGGCTCGATTTCATTTTAGATAATGTAAATAAATAAATAACTCTCCAAATTCAAAACCGTTTCAAATTTTCGCATTGCAGCATTGCAGGCATATGCTTATATTTCTTCCCAGCGGTATTGAAACCTTATTTGACCGTTAACTGGCGATTTTCGAAATAAAAATTTACAAATAATTTCCGAATGAGAGTTAAGACTCCACTGTGAAAATGGCTTTGAGAAGTTTGCCCTTGTAATGTTCTGCGAGTATGCACACCACCCATTTGTACGTATGTATGTACATATGTATGTACATATGTCGATTATGATGGTCCAAAAATGTCTTTGGAAAAAGTAAACTTGGTACCAGGGGCAAATTTCCACATCGCGCAAAACGATTTACACTGTGCGACAAGATCGCCTTGGGCGATATCATTTTTATTATAAAATAAGGAGAAAAATAAACGCAATCAAAAGAGAATACCAAAGTTTTTCATTTATAAAAAAATGACTTAAGCAAGTATCGCGCTTTTATAAAAGTATATATCTAGTAGAAGCTTGAATATTAAATAAAACTTATATAAAAATTATTTTATAAAAATATTTTAAATAAAAACTTACTTACTTACCGTTCTTAATTGTATTCTTCCAAAGGATTGCATTGCTGAATTTCTCGAATGTTCTTTCTCTTCATCTACGTACCTTCTTTCTATCGGAAAATTCGCATGCATTTCTTACATATTTTTAAAACAAAAATCAAGGAAGCCATGAAATACAAAGTAATATTTTTTTCGATTTTCATCCAACGTCCCCCTTCGGCTCGCTTTTGACAAATTTATGCACGCACATCACCAATGATATTGGCATTGATCGCATTCTAGCAAAACTGGTAAATAGATGACGTGTGAGTCATTTTTGTAACAATATGTAGAATCGTATATTTCGCAAAAGCGACAATTTTATGATTGTTTTCGCATTTGGACACAAAATTGAGTTACTCCGTATTATTGATTCCACTCACTGTTGACATTTGGTGCTGTTGGTGGTCAGTTGAGCTATGGCCGACCGCAAAGTAGCACCACTTTCTCCACCACATTTCAATCTCGATTGCAACCGGCTAAGGTCACCGAGGGCACTTTTTCAATTGTTCAACAGTCCAGCGATTGCCAGCATAGCAATGCGCCGAAACGTGAAACTAAATTGCTATGCCACGATGTTGATGGTCCATTACCAGTTGCTGTTGTCGTTGTTGCTGTGTTTGATGCTTCAGCTGTTGCTTCGTCCGCACTGCTCGCTTTCTTATTGCTCACATTTTTACTGGATTGTTGTTTAATTGTGTTGGTGCTAATTTGACTTTTATTTTTCTCAACTTTTTCATAGCCCTTTTTGCTACTGCCATTAATGTCGATGCTGTTGCTAGTTTTAAAAATGATGGTCGTGGGCCGATTGGTTGGATAGGGGGACGTTGTTATGATTTATGTTTGCACTGGCACATTGTTCTCGGTCTCCTGCAATACTGGTGCTGTCCAAACACCACTGCCGGCACGTTTCCGCGTCTGCACAATTCCATCCATTATGTCCAGTTGCAAGTTGTGAATACTGCCACGATGGTCTGTAAGTGGTGGACCTTGAACAATGCTGCCGCGCCGGCTTCCACTGCGAGAACGTAGAAGAAAGCATAAATGAGAGAACAGAGTAATCATGAACTGAGGTCATACAGACACACATATGTACATAAGTTTTGTTATAAATGTTTTTTATTTCGTCCTCTTCATGCGAATATATACATACGTACATATGTATGTATATGCCTGTTATATCTAGATTTTTCAAAAAATCGCAATCTCAGCGCCATCTACCAGAACATTTTGGTTTTGCAAGTACAATCTCGAAAAAAAAGGTTTTAAACGAATAAGATCGTTAAAAACGTGTTTTGAAATTGCGTTTTTTCAAGATTTTGGTATGCTGAATATATTTAAACTACCTATACTGAAAGTTGAGAATGTGAGACATTTTGAGAAATCTTTTTTTTATGTTTTTCTTGAAATGCTTCTTGTTTTTCTGTAAAATATAAATCAGGGCTGCTCAACAAACGAAACGATACCATTTTGGTTTGTTAACGAGCAAAATTAACTTAACGAAATTAGTTTGTTGCGTTTCGGCGCCATGTTATCAAAAAGAAATCAAATCGTTAATGTTGCAACGTTATAAAATTTCCGTTTTCGTTAATTTTAATGTGCCTAAAAGTATGCAGCGCTTCGAGTGAATCTCCAGCGTTTTTCGTAACGTTTTTCTTAACGTTTTAACGTTAATAGCGCAGTTACGACGTAGAACGGCCGTAGGTGTCAGCTGACACGACCTATCTTATGAGAGCGCCTTGTTAATGAAAACTCACCACCGTAGAATTTTCGTGTTGACGAATAATATATTATTTAAATAGGTCAGCACTTCGATTTCATCATTTACATTATAAAAATGTTAACTAAAATTGTAATTTTATGAAAAAACATATGTATATATAAATCAATGGCAACATTGTATAAAAGTGAGCGAACTAAACAAAAAGAAGCGAGTTGTATGCAATGAGAGAACAGCTGATTTCTACGCTAAGGTTACGGTAATGAGTTTTTGCAAAAATGAGATTTTACCACCGTCTACGCTATGCTACGTACACGTTCGTGGGTAACTGCGCTATAACGCCAGCATTTCGTTTCGGTTAAAAACGTAATGAAATTTATTATGATAATTGCTTTAACGATAATATTTTGAAATGTTTCAACCGAAACAAGAGAAAACATTTCGGAACGGTTAAATTTAACGTTAAAATGCATCCTTGATATAAATATTTTATATACGAAAAAAAAATTTTTACCAGCATTCAATTTTCACAACTTCAAAAATTCTCAAAAGTTATCGATAACTTTTAGCGACTCGAAACTTATATTTTATGTACTAAATTTAATTTTTGTCTTGTATAAAAATAGTAACCGGAGTTTATATGGATTGTGTTAGAGAAATCTCTGTACTTTTTATTGAAAAATAGAAAAATTTAAATATATTTTCCGAATTTGTCGGTAAATGGGTGTGATATACTTTCGTCGAAGACTGTACATTTTATATACGTTACAGTCAAATTATATTTAATAAATTTTTATATTTAATAAAAATGCCAATTTTGTGTAATTTGAATTTTTCAAATTTCTTGAGAGCTGTGTACCAAACTTAAACGAAATAAAAAAATTTGACAATTCAAATAAAAACAAAAAATAGTAATTGAAATTTTGAAATACATACATATGTATGTATATAGTAAATATTATACTAGTTGGTATTTTATTGTGTGCAATTGTGTTTAAAAATGCACATATCTCAAATGTTATTTGAAAGACTGTAATAATTAGATATAAAACCATTTAATAGCATGGTACGATTGTAATGCATACAAATGTTTTTGACAGCAAATTAATAAAAACAATGAATGGTAAATATGTGAACAGTACAAGCAATAAATACTAAGATATCAAATTAAATTTAAAAATTTTGAGTTGTGGCATTTTTAAAGAATATAAAGCTCTGAAGAATAAAATGTTACATATACATATGTATGTATGTTCAAGAGTGCTGGAATCGCCATACATCTGATTGTATCGAACGGAAATGAAATTGTCATTTAATATTCTAAGTCACATCAGTCAAACCACAATAGCAAATATTAGTCACATCATACGCTCATTAGTTATTCATTCCGCTTTGTTTATTTTTTACTCACCTCAGTGGCATGCCCGTTAGCGATTCGCGTCGATTTCGTCCGAACAATGTAGGGGGTACAGCTGATATTGTGACAACCGAATGCCTTCTGCCACCCGCTGCGGGATTTGCTTTCTGCGATAATGTTGCCAGAAATTCTACTTCTTTGGGACTAAGTCCACCATTTTCCCCACCAACTTCCGACAGTCGCCGTACCTGACTTGCCGTTATACCCTCGGTGATCTGTAGCGATGGCAAAGAATGTTTGCGTCGCTGTTGCATATCCGGAAATGGGCATAACAAATATGGATTGACGGGCGAGTCGGGATCAGAATCGTCGCTGGTGGACTTGCGTGTGCCAGCCGTAATATCAATACCACCAGCTGCACCCTCCGTTTCGTCGACATCATCGGCCGGATTTGTTTCTTCAACAACGATGAGCGGCTCTTGGGTGCACAAACTGAAGACGGGCGTAAACGATGAACGGCGCATTGCTGTAGAGGAAGTAGCAGCGGCAGCGTCAACAGTTATGGCAGCAACGGCGGCCGTGGAAACGACCGGATCAATGGTGCTGTTGATGTTAATAGTGGGGATATAAATGGTAGCAATGTTTATGCCTTTCTTTGCACGTCGCTGTTTATGTTAATGGTGTAATGTTGGCGCGCTGAATGCAGGGCCTTGCAGTTGTTTAACTGAAAAAATAGAAATAAGTTGGAGTAACAAATTAATAAAGTCGAAATCTTGCGATACACGTTTTTATAAAAAATACCAACCGGCATATTAGGGAAGTCGGTACATTTGACGGGAAAACGTACTAGTTATGAAAAAGTTTTAGGTATTATTAGGTTTGTTTAATCAGTATTTTAAAGTGATTATAAAGTATGTATGCAATATTTTATTTTTATTCTTAACTTTCACCACTGTTTAGAGATAAAAAGTGTAAAACACAAAAAATAATGCAATAATGAAAGTTGTTGCACGTTGGCAACTTCTCGCTCTAAATCGGCCATCTCAAACTGGGTGTTCTGTAAACATATTCCTAAATTGTAGCATATTCCAAATTAAGTTTTTTCATGTGGAACTTATAATACGTATAATTGATTGTTTTGGCATTTTGGATTACTTTTACTTATTTTTTGATAATTGGTTTTCTGAATTCAAAAATTTGAATATTTTTTTGTAAAAATTGTCAGGTATTTTTTTATTTATTTATTTTGCATTTTCAATACAATATTTTATTAGCAAGAAAACCATATCCGCAAATATGATAAAATATCAAAAATAGCCAACAGTTAATATTTCTATATGGGCTCTGAAGATATCGTCTATATCGTTCGATAATCTGCTCAAACTTAAGTGTTTGACGTTGTTCCATCATAAAATCATGATCACAGAAGAAAACCCATTTATCAAAAGCCGCCTTCAACCGACTCGATCGTCTCTAATACATCACCACTTACATTTAAATTACAACTCTATGATATATGAACGTCAATTTTTCTTTTTCTCTATTCGCCTTTGGAACAAGCTACCTGTCAGGGTCACAAGCACATTACTTAAACTATACAGGGAGCGATATTTTTAATATGTCAATCTTTATGCATTGTTCATTTTTATCCCCATCCCTTTTTTTCAATCTGTTATTTTAAACCTTAACTTCTGATTTCTAATTAGAAATTTTTTATTTTTAATAGTAATATAACTCATAAACTTTTGAGCTTTAAGACTTAAATATTGTTTGATTCTGTAATCATTTTAATCTTATATTCTATACTTAAATTAAACATATGATATTGTAATAATAATAAAGGCTAAAGGAACTCCTGTATATATATGCTATTGCAGTAATCAATTACTTAGTATTAAAAAAAAAACTACCCGCCTTCAGTGCTTTTATGCTTGTATCGGTTGTGATGTTGTTGGTACGGTTTGAATGCATTTGCGTCATATTTGAGCATTTTATATTTCTTTCTAAAGCATAATAATTATCGAAGAGATTTGTTCCTTTTAATTTTGGTATCCTGAAACACTAAAAAGTCGAACTGTGCGCAGGTTTCACCAGCAATTTAAATACAAATAATTATTTTTTTGTCAGTTTTCATATAAAATTCATAATATTCAAATCATTGTTGTTAAATTTTATGTAAATATCTTCACTAATTTGTACTTTTTCCTTTGAAGGGCCTTCTTTTCTTCCCTTTTCTCTTAAAATTTCAGCTAAGTACGTTCAAACTGGCGCTGTCACAACGTACAACATCTTTAATTATTCCATCATGCCCATAGAAGGACAAAAAAAGTTTTTTTTAACATAACGTATATTTTCCCATTTCCGAGTATGTGCATATTGTACATACTTATATGTATGTATATCTCAAATCACGATAACGCAATATTTATATATATTAATTTTTAGCTAAACAGCCGAACTGATAGAAATACACGCAATGTAAAAAAAATTTGTTTTGTAAACAAAGTTTGACTTTTTATGAAAGAAAACTCAAATCAGCTGTTTACATTATACTTCCTATTTATTGTGCCATTACATAAACGTTTTAATATTCATAGATGTTGGTATATTCCAATCAAAATAAGGGCTTGTTCGCTCTTCCCTTTTCTAGAGTTTTTTAATTATACTCGTATGCAAAGCAAGGCGTATTGAATACGCTTTTTGTTTATATGAATGCACCATTATTAGTACCCGTATGTTCGAAATGATTTTGAAACAAATCTTTTATTTTCGGTTCCATTTTACATATAGATTTATTATATATTTTCGTATGAATTTGGGAGAGAGAAGATTAAATTTTTTAGAAAATAAAAGTTGTTTGTTAATAAAAAAAAAATTAAGATGAATTTATTGTAATTAACAAAAACATTATATGGGAATGCATCTAATCGCGAAAAATCCTAGTAACTACGTAAAACTCTTAAATAACCCGATATTCTTAACAACGTAGGAAAACAAAAATGTGTAGAAAGTGTTAATGTCCTCATATTGGCGTGAACACAGAAAGGTAAAAACAAAATTGATGTTCTACGCAAGTTTCAGGTCGAATGTGATTCAAGATATCGTCGATATTAATTATTGAGTATCTCGTGAGATCTGAGATCCAAAAGAAAACGAATTAGTTTATATCAAGTGTTCCATTTTGTGCAAATACAAAACTGTGTTGAAATCATAGTACGAGTATAAAATGGCATGAATGGCATGTAGACTTTTGCGGAAAGAAAGAGTGTAACAACTAGCTTCTTTTAAAATTATGCTTTGCCGATTACCACTAAACATTTTTATGATTAGTTAGCCTAGTCGCTTAAATTTTTTTTTTTAAATCGCAACTGTCTTTATTTCTTACACATGAACAAGTACATATTCACCTCATTATTTTTCCGTCGTATCTTTTGCTGTTTTCCATTCCTCACGATATGTTTGCTTACACTCGTATACGTATAAGCATATACAAACAAAAAAAATGCTATTTCACCAACAAAAAAAAAATGCATTCAAAAGACTTACTTTCCAACAGTACAGAAGTTTTATAGAGTTTACACACATATGTATGAATGTAGTACTATTAAAATATTTGTATTGATTATTTTATACAAACGATTTTAAATATATTATTATCTTCCTGTGAAAACTTGAGAATAACGGTCTGCCTTCTAATTTAGATGTTGCTTTTGTTCATTTATAAAAAGTTTATATTTACTTTGCTTTTCAAAACTTATAATTTATGCGAAGAAGTCAAAATGTTCTAAAAGCTAGATGCCGGATTTTAAATAGCTTTTCAAAGTGAAAGTCTAATAAAGGAAGTGTTATACATTGGCCGCTGTGGTCGAGTTTGTAGCGGTGCGTGCTATAACTTGCTATGCTTCTGAGTTCGAGATTTGAATCTCAGTCAGGGCAAGTAAAATCTAAATAATAGAAGAGTGTTTTCTAATAGCGGTCAACCCTCGGCAGGCAATGGCAAACCTCCGAGCTTCTCAAAAATACATCTGCCGTTCGGAGCCGGCACAAAATTGTAGGTCCCTCCATTTGCGGTAGAATATAAAGACGCCCACCACAAATGGTAGGTGAAGCTCGGCCAAACACTGAGCTATATAGTGTAAGCACCAAATTATTATTATTATTAATACATTCCATGAACTCAAAATATTTGAATGTTTAACCGCCCACTTTCCATGCCTGGGACAAAATTCATCGCATGACCATTGTCATAGCTGCTGCTAAAACAGAAAAGAGAAAAATTACAAAAAAAAACAAAAATATTACACCAGACTTGTTTGTATTTTTAACACAATTAGGGGATTCACAAGGTGCCGTAAAACGTCGTATGGTCGTAAAGTCCTAAAATTGGAAAAATTTCAAGTTGTGTTATTTTCATGTATCCCTTTTCGGTACAGTGCAACAAAAACAAAAAATGTTGAGCAATCGAAAACTTATATAACTCTATGACATTTTACGACTTCTTGTGAATCCCCTAAATATATATTGTATCTCACTTATTCCCTTGAGCTTAGTCCCAATATGTTTGTGGAAGTCATAATAAATATCACATTTTATGAAAAACAACTTTGTGGTCAAAATTCGTCCCTTTATTTGAAATCGCATCCCTAAGAACTCTTTTCATTATTAATTGATTTCTTCGATAAATTTTTGTTATTAGACACACATTTAAGTCGACACTCGAAGTGATGCCGCTTTAAATTGCGGAATTTTTTTCAACTCGTTGTTGTTTTATTGAAAAACTTCACTAACAGCCTAACTTAATATAAACGTACTCCGCCAATTTTCTGTCAAAAGTTTCTCATTCTCATACAACTTGTATGCAAGCAACCGAAATTAAACGGCCTGCGCCAAAAGCTAACTAAACTTCCAATTTGCATTTTGTGTGACATTTCGATTTGACGTTTATACCACCGTAGAGTGATGCGCATTGTCTTCAATATAACGAATACGGATTTTTTTGTTTGGATTAGCAAACAAATTATAAAAAAACTTTGAATGAAAACTTTTTGTAAATTTGTAAACTTGGGATTATGGGTTTAATGATTATTATTGCTTCTATAATATAAAACAGGAAACAATTGCCAAAAGTCCCTGTGCTGTAGCGTTGCATAAAAATTAAGATTCTATTTAATGTTTAAAAAAAATTAATATGTAAAATAAGGTAAAACAAATCTGTAAATCAAATAAATAAATTGAACCAACGCTGAAAACTTCCACCTTGTATTGTTTTCAAGCGAATTTGACAGATATGCAACATACGCACGCAAAACCATTTCGGTTGAGGTGCAATAACATTTTCGCGCCGTGCGTAAAAACAGCACAGTGCGTTTATATTAGGTTGGGCTGTTAAGCATACAAAAATATATCAAAGGTTATCATAATCTGGCGCAAACGATGGGCCTTGAACTGAAAGATATGACACTTACCTTTGTATATATAAGTTAACGGGTATGTATTTATTTGCATAACTTCTGGTTACAAATCAATGCAACTCTCTTAATTTCTTTAGTTTTAAGAATATAAAAAAATGTAGAGTGAAGAATTTCGAAAGTATAATTCATCGAAATTCCAAATTATTTATAGAGATCATTTTCGAACATGGACTTGCAATTACCAATGTAAATGTAAACAAATAGACGATAAAGAAAACTACAGAGACAAACTTGGTAGTTCAATTAAATTCAAAACTTTTAAGCTGTTTTTCTAGATTTTGGGATTTTTTGAATTATGACACGCATTTAATAAATGGGCGGTATGTACTTATACATACATATTTGTATTATTGCAAGCCGGTTTATTGAACGTTTGTACATACATTTATTTATTTTCTTGTGGTCACCTAATGCACTTAGAACCTTTAAAGTTTGTAATTTACTTTGGCATTTCGAATCGCATTTTTCCAGGACCCTTGTTTAACTTATACTTATACATATATATATATATGTCAGGATGAACCTTTTTAATAAAACACGATCACTTTTGTATTATTAATTCAGTTGTAGTTTATTAAATGTATTTAAGTTAATTTAAAATAATGAAATATATAAAATAATATTGCTGCGCGATGCGTGCGCTTCACTCGCCGGTTACCAATCAACCGCTCGAACCTTGCCACACGAACTATCTCATGTCGCCATAACGAGGTTGCCAAGTGAACTTTACAGCTCGGCCGTTCCTGGCGAATCGTCTCTCCTGGACGATTTCAAATTGTCATTAGCTTCGCTGTCGTAGTTGCCTTCATATTCATCGTAACTTGAATCATCTTCAGTATTATTGCTTGGTCCTATAGAACACCAAGGTTTCATATTATCGTTGGTAAATACCCCGGAATATCGCTTTCGGGTATTTTGCATATCAGGTAGATCTTCAACTAGATATCGATCATGCGGAAACACTTTTGTAACCACATATGGTCCTTTGAATGCTGGCTCTAACTTGTGTGAGGTGCCTGTAGGAGAAGGTACATTATCAATTACAACTAAATCACCTTCGTGATACGGCTTTGGTGCTCGATGCTTGGAATCGAACCGCTGTTTCCATTTACGTTGCTCTTCTCGAATACGTTCACCAGCTGCTTGAGTTCGGAAGTCGTTATTGTTAACCATGTCGTTATCATCGTCTTGTATTGCTTGTATGAGCCGATTCGTTGTTACATCTTTCAATTTATAATTGAACACTAGATTGTTCGGGCTTTGCTTAGTCGTCGAATTATTTTGTGAATTCAAACACCATTGAAGCTGTGGAAGAACTTCGTCCCAATCTTTACTGTTCGTCGTACTGCACTTGAGTGACGCTAAAACCGTTCGGTTTATGCGTTCCGCTTGACCATTGCTTCTTGGACTGCGCACCGCTGTCTTTACATGCTGAATCTCGTAGTCCGCCATAAACTTCTCGAATTCCCTCGATGTAAAAGCCGTTCCTCTATCGGTAATAATACGTTGTGGCCGCCCATATACCGTCATATAATTACGTAAGGTCGTCACTACAGGTGTCGTTTTTGTATTTCGTAAAGCCTTCAATACCACGTACTTCGAAAATGCACATACAATAACCAATATGTAGCAATTTCCATGCTTGCTTCGCACAAATGGTCCCAGATGATCAATGTGCACACTGCTGAAGGGAATAGGAACTACCTCTCTAACATGTAGTTGTGCCTCTCGTTTTCCCCCTCGTACTTTGTTCAGACAACATTCTGGACAAGAATCGATGTACGATTTCACATATGGTCGCATACGTGCAAACCAGAAATCCTTTGCAATTCGTTCCACGGTCTTTTCTACGCCGAAATGACCTGCTTCGTCGTGACATGTTCGCACTATTCGCCATTTAACGCCTTGTGGAACCACTAACCTTTTAACGCTGTCTACTTTTCGATAAAGCCGATGACCTTGAACCACATAGTCGTCTCTATACTGCTTTGCGTTTACGCCGTCTTTGCCGTTGATTATTTCTATAATTTCCTTTAGCTTGTCGTCCTGCCGTTGCATAGCTGCTACCCAATCATCAGAAATTTTTACCACTGAATACACGTTCTCAGCGACTGTTGCTGTTTCGGTTGACGGAAGAGTTGGACATCTGCTTAATCCATCTGCTAATGCGTTCTGCGCTGCCGATCGATGTACACACTCGAAATCAAATTCCTGCAGCTTAAGCCACCATCTGGCTATACGCGGTAATAATGGAGTTGTTGCCTTCGTAGACGCCACTGCGTTGCAATCCGTTAAAACTTTGAAATGTTGCCCCATCAAATACATTCGGTACCGTTGCAAAGTTTCCACTATGGCCAGGACCTCTAATTCATAACTGGCATAGCTGCGTTCGGCGTCGTTACATTGCCTACTAAAATAAAACACAGGTCTCCACTTGTCGTCTTCGTACTGCATCAGTACACCACTTAAACCCATAGCGCTGGCATCGGTGTGCACTTCATGCAGCTTTGTTGCATCATACATTGCTAAAACTGGTTTCGTAGTGATAGCCGTCTTTAATGCCTCAAAAGCATTCTTCTGTGAATCTTGCCATTCAAATTTAGTATCTTTGCGTAGCAATAACGTTAGTGGACGTGCAATAATCCCGTAGTTCTGTACAAACTTGCGAAAGTACCCCGTGATACCCAAAAACTGTCGTATTGCTGTTATAGTGGTTGGTATCGGGAATTCTTCGATGACCTTTGTTTTGTTTTCGCCAGGTCTTATACCGTTGCTGTCAATAACGTGTCCGAGAAATTGAACTTCTTCAACTAAAAACGTGCTTTTAGAAGGTCTTAGCGTTAGACCCTCTCGTTGAATAACTTGCAGAAAATCTTGTAGAACTTCGATGCCTTCATCAATTGTCTTCGTTGCTATTATAACTTCGTCAACGTAGTTAATGACTTTATCACGATGTTTCATTGTTTTAATAACGTTAACAATGACCTCTTGGAAAACCATAGGTGCATTTACCAAACCAAAAGGCATTACGTTGTGCTCGAAAAGTCCCTCATGTGTCAAAAACGCTGTATATTTTTTTGAGTCTTCATTCATCGGTATTTGGTAATAGCCCGATGTCATATCCAAGGTAGTGTAATACTTGTTGCCTGCCAAACGTGAGAGTTGCTCTTCAACCACTGGCATGATGAAATTTTTCTTTACCGTCACCTCGTTTAGTGTGCGAAAGTCTATGCACATACGACTTTCACCGTTGCTCTTCTTCACCAACAAAACTGACGCAGCATGCGGTGAGTTGCTTTGCCTTATGATACCGCTGTCAAGGAGCTTTCGTAGTATGCTCGATAATATTGGCCTTTGCGCAAAAGGCACCTGGTATCGTTTCCCTAGAATCGGCTTATCCGTCGTCACTTCGATAGTCATTGCAGTGTTCTTGCATAACCCAATGTTGCTAACATCTTCTGTAAAACATGACTGAAAATTTAGTAGGAGTTCCATGACCTTACCTCTATCATCACTGCATAGCTGATTTGATATATTAAAGTTGTTATCGTTTTCTTTGAGTTGGTATACTCCATCATCAATTGCCATACGATAGCCGTATTCTCGTAGTACGTCGCGTCCCAATAATACGTCATAAGGTATCATCTTATCTTCAACAATGTACAATATTACCCGTCGTTGTACGCTGTCCATCATTGCTTGAGCTTCGACTTTTTCGGATACTTGAACCTCGCATCCGCCAAACCCAATAAGACGTTTATTTGCGCTTTGCCTCTGCATACATTTCGCTGCCGCTCTCCTTATGAGTGAACATACGCTGCCCGTATCGATAAATGCCATGAATTGCTTTCCCTCTATTTCAACTGCTTTTGTAACTGGTAGATCAGGATTTTCATGCTCATCAACAATTTCCATGACTGCTGACTTCGTGTTACAATCCTTCGCGTTGTGACCAATTTTTGAACATAATGTACACCGTGGTTTGCGTTGTGGTTGTGTACATTTGGCTGCTATATGCCCATAATCGTTGCAGTTATAGCACTTTACTTGACCTGCCACCTTAACGTTGCTTTTGTACTCAGGCTTCGTTGATTGCTGCACTGGTGTTGTGACACTACTCATCACTGCTGGGTTGTTGATCGCTTTCAAATTTTTCAATGCTGTTAATAAATCGCTGCACGTTTTAAGCCTTACTGCTGCTAACGTCTTTGATAGATTGCTATCGTTGATGCCGCTTATTACATGCGTGATGATCGACGAATCATCTAAACTTCCTTGTCGCCCAATAGACAACATAGCGTAATAGTACTCGATATAGTCTTCTGAATATTTACGTTTACGTTTGGTCATCATTTTATGAGTTTCGGCTGCATTAAACTCAATCGGAAAATCTGTATAAAACGCTTGCACAAATGCCGACCAGCTACTATACACCGGCTGCGCATCTAACCATAACTTTGCCATGCCTTTTAACTTATGTTGTATCGCCACTAAAAGCATTACCTCCGGCCATTTATAATTTTGCTTAAGCTGTTCAATCTTTGTTATAAACAGCTGTGACGTTGTAGTACCTTTCACTGGGTCGAAATCTGGTAAAATTCCAACCATGTCTTGAATCGTCATTTTCGCTTGCCGTTGTGCATTAAACATACTCGCTGAATCTTGAATTACAACAGGAGACGTTAGTTGTATTTCATTTTCGTTACTCACATTTGTATGTTCATTGTTGTTGGCTTGCTCCCTTGTGTTCATTGCGCTGATAGCTGATGTCAAACTTGCCATTACTTGCTTCAGTCCCTCAATTTGCATTTGCAATTCGCTTACACCAGAATTTGTGCTATCCTCTAACTCTGTTGCGTCGATTTCATCCGTTTCGAGCAATTCCTGAAGTTTTGCGACTTTATGCGCCTTTGTTCCAGTTGTTGATGCACCATTTGCCCTTAATAACTCATTTAGTTGTCCGACTTTCAGCGTAGTTAATTTCAACATTTTTCGTCTTGTTCACGCGTTAATTGAGAAGACAATTCTGCAATTTTCCGTTGTTGATTTCTTTCAAATTATATGTTTTGTCTTTGCTTTGCAAAAAAAATTATTATTTTTTTTTTTCCTCGTTATTTGCGTTTTTGTTAAGTAGCGGCACTTGCCGTCGCCACTCGCTTAAGTGTACTTTTTAAGGGTGGTTTTTGTTACACTCGTTGCTGTGCTACCATACGTTGTAGCTCTCGCCGTTGTGTTCTTATTGTTGTCGCGTCGTGCTGCCTTCGCTGCTTAGAATTCTGTACTGCGCCGTTTTGCTTATTCGTGCACGTTTGCGCGACAGATTCTTTCAGTATTTCGTTATGCACCTAACCGTGGTGCGCACTTTGTGTGTATGTATGTCCGTTTGTATATTTCACCGTTGCACCGTTGAGACTTTTGTACAAAATTGCTACGTTGCGCCGTTTGCTGTACGTGCCGTTTGCGCTTTAGCAGAAATTGTCATCTCCTTGTGCTTATGAAATTCCTTTGCACACTTCGTATGTATATATATGTACGCATATATACCTCCGTATGTATGTACGTTGTTTGAGTGTTCGTTGTAGGCGCTTCTACAATATTCCGTAGAAATTCATACCACTCTGACTTGTCAGGATGAACCTTTTTAATAAAACACGATCACTTTTGTATTATTAATTCAGTTGTAGTTTATTAAATGTATTTAAGTTAATTTAAAATAATGAAATATATAAAATAATATTGCTGCGCGATGCGTGCGCTTCACTCGCCGGTTACCAATCAACCGCTCGAACCTTGCCACACGAACTATCTCATGTCGCCATAACGAGGTTGCCAAGTGAACTTTACATATATATACATACAATTTCTATACCTTTTATGTAACTATTGTTCGCTTGAGCTATTCTCATTTTATATTTGCCACATTTAACATAAAATTTTCATTTCAATAACTTTCGCTTACCCTTTGCCGCTTCACATGTTTCAATTACAAGTTGGGTAAATACAGTTTTCTTAAAAAAAAATTGCGTTTGCCTTTTATTCGTTGTAAGTAGAATAAGTTCAGTGGAAGTTTTTATAAATTAATGATTGAAAAACTTGTCACTTTTGTGTTTATCGTACAGGTTTTATCACTCTATACGTAAGTAAGTATACAATTACTCAATTTTAATTTTCCTTTGGAGCACATTTATTACTTCCATTCAAAGGTACGCAATGCCATTGTAGCAATATATGCAAGTACTTAACTCTTTCATTTCATAGCTTCGCACCAAATTACACCACATTATCAGCAATCATTTTAATTACTTACTTTTCCATTATTACGCTTAATTTCAATGGCATTCGCCATTTGCCAAGCAACCAAACAGCTTTGTAGTCTGTACCCCCTAATAACCTGCAAGAGTTTGGGGTAAACATGAATTTACGATTCAAGTAATTTCATTCAGTTGAAGTAAATTGCAAAAATGATGAAGGTAACGAAGATCCAAATTATGAGCTTTAAACATTTTCCAAAAGTAGGAAGTTCGTTAATAATCTAACCAACAGTGTTTTCAAAAAGATTTAAGAAATTTTAAAATTGCACGAGAAAAAGCTTTAATTTTTATAGCAAATTTATATGCAAATAAACGAATTTTAGTTTGAATTAGGATGACTATGTGCATACATATATATGTATATAAATACCGGAACGTAGTTTTCAAACCTTGAATTAATATTTAAAAGTTTGGTAAGAGCCTCATCGTACTCGTGCGGTGTTAAATGTTGATATACTCAAAATCAGACCTTTCAATAGTGACCGATGTGGTCGAGTGGATACCGGTGCATGCTATAACTCGATATGCCGCTGAGTTCGAGGTTCGAATCTCAGTCCGGGCAAGCAAAATCTTATTCATAGAAAAGGTTTTTTTTTTCTAATAGCGGTCACCCTTCGGCGCTCAATGGCAAGCCTCCGAGGGTATTCCAGCCATGAAAAAGCTTCTCATAAAATACTTCTGCGTTCGAAGTCGGCACAAGAACTGTAGGTCCCTCCATTTTGTGTGGTATAATATAAAGACCCACAAAACAAATGGTAGGAAAAGCTCGGCCAAACACATTGATCTATATGTATAGTGTATTATTATTATTAATTATTATTATAATCTAAATCAAAGAGTTGTTTTTAAAATTAAATGCTTTTATGCATTATATTATATTTTTATATTTTTTATTTATGCATTATATTCAACAGCCAAACTTAAAATATATTGTTGATGTCGCCCTCTTACAAATTAAACAGATTTAGCATAACTAACATAAATTTATTCGATCAATTTCTTGCATTTATTTATTTTTTTTATTAGTATTTTATACACACCCGAGTAAATTTATATAAATAAGTACATTACTTTTCCTTTTAGGTCGATCCTTGCTGCCGCAAAGCGGGTTATCGCACACCTGTCACGACCAATTACTACAACTGTCACATTCTTCACTTTCCTCCAGCCATTCAGCCATTGTCTACCGACAACTCGGGCCACTGTTTCTTTATTGCATTTATAAGATACGAATAAAATTAATTACATTCAACGGCAACGAGTTGTTTTCAACGCCTTTCCGCGCTAACGTATTTGACTTGCAGCTTTTGCGATTCTCTCTACGCTCCATTATTTGATAAATAAAGGACATCGGCATCGAGACACTTGGCTCAAATGTAGCTTTGGTTTATTAAGGCTAGCAAGTACAAGCATACATAAATATATTTATGTACATATGTATATATATACATACATGCGTCTTGCAGTGGAATGAGAAAAGTAGAAGCTTTTTAAGATTTGATGAGTATTGTTTCAATTAAATAGTAGTTGTAAAATTCCCAGGCGCGTTAGCTGTTTTATGGAGATTGTTGGCGCCGCAGCAACAATTGGAGGAGAAACATTTGGATTAAAACCAACTATAACGGGTCTTCCGTTTATGCTTTTTGAATTACAGAGCATTTAGTTGTTAATCACAGATTTGGGCAATTGCCTTTACTTTTAATTGATTTCCAAATTTTCCTAATTCAAACGCAGTTCAGCAAAATTACCAAATATACCCAAACATCAAAAAAATTTTAGAAAACTGAAAAAAAAATATGTGTAATTTTTCATCAGAATATCAATTTTTTCAGAATTTTTAGAATAATTTGATTATGTACTATATATTTAGTTTTATAGCTGCATAATTCCATTTTTATTTGGTTATAAAAATGCAAGTTTTGAGTGTCTAAAATTTACTGTTGATTTATTCATATTTTTTTGCCGAGAGCCTTATATTTCTCTGCCATTTAAAAATAAATTTTGTTCAGGCGGATTGAGGTTTATAAATCAACGATTGGCAATGGTAGCGATTCTACAATAGCAACGCTTTGGTGGCCTATTGATAAACTTAATCTCCATGGTATTCAACTTACGCAAAATACTTTTTACACTATTACAATCACAGTAAAAAGTTGTATTGAACCACGTTACTATTTTCTTGTAATTAGACAGTAAAATTGCTTTAGTTGTAACAAAAAAAATTGCTCTTGACAACCAACCACCAATCAGCTGATTAATAAATACCACTTTGTTTCGATGCGACTTGGGTAATCTTTAGCTGCTTGAAACTTACACTTTATGACATTCAAATTGGATTGGAAAAAATCTTAAAATAAATTTTGAAATTTGAAATCTGTGGTTGAGTGGGTAGCGGTGCGTGCTATAACTCGATATACCGCTGAACTCAAAGTTCAAATCTCAGCCAGGGCAAGTAAAATGTAAATCATTGAAACGTTTTTTTCTAATAGCGGACACCCCTCGGCAGGCAATGGCAAACCTCCGAGGAAAGCATTTCTGCCATAAAAAAGCTTCTCATAGAATACATCTGCCGTTCGGAGTTTGCACAAAACTGTAGGTTCCTCTATTTTGTGGTAGAATATAAAGACGCACACCAAAAATGGTAGGAGAAGCTCGGCCAAACACTGAGCGCGTAGCGTCACATGAATTACAAAAACACATGATGTACTCGCATATCATCGGAATATAAGTATACTTTGAGATTTATCTGGAATTAAATTTTAATTTAATTTTCTTTCTAAAATACCTGTAAAACAAAGTGTGTTAAAATCGTCTTTGTGCATTTCAGGTGCCGATATATGTTTATATGTACATAGGTGGGTGTATTCGCATACTGTTATACATCAATGCATTTGAAGCTCAAAAAACAAGGACATTTTTTTTTACGTGAAAATTGGGAAAGAGATTTTTGCTAAAAGTTTATTTACAATTTTTTAAATTAATTTTTTATTCTACTATGAGGTCAAGGAATCACTCAACGATAAGTTTTAAGTGTTTACTCGGCGTGTTTGGATATCGAAATGGCCAACTTGGAAAAGCATGTCTAAAGAACAATTTTTAGTGTAATAGAAAGAAATGTATCAACTACCACGAAGAGCGTTATAATTTATAAACAAAACGCATGCATCTACTTTTTACATAAACTGCAACAAAAAAAGGAAAATTTGCAGAAAGGGGACAGTAACTCATTAGGTATATACATTTTTCCTTGCTTTTGGTTAGCGTCTAAGGAACTAATCTAGAGATAGAGATAATGCAGTAATAATAATATGGTAATTTGACCGGTTAGAATTAGACAATTTATTTTTCTATTCATCGCAAATGCTAGCTTTCGGCCAGCGCCTAAAACTAGGCATGGACGATGAATTTGTGACGGACATATTCACATGTGTGCGTAGAGTTTACCGTCTGTGCTGGATTTTTTTTTAATATTTTCTTATTGCGGTCGTAGGTTTAACGGCGACGGTAAATCAAAGTATCAAGCGAAAATCAAAGTAACTTACAGATATTCAAGTAATTTATTATAAAGAGAAAATAAGTTCTTCAATATATAAACATACATATGTTTATATGTATATGTATTAGAAAATTTGTATCCCCCACTTTTATTAAGCTTGCTTATTACAAGTTAGTTATAAAATAAAATGCGAAATGTTTCGTGATACACGGGTTAAGTAATAAGTAGAAGATGCATTTCACTTCGAAAGAATTTAATAGTTTAAGGTACATAATTTGCATGGAGATTTAGAGGAAGTTTAGTTTCGTTAAAGTTTCCGCTAGATTTCTTTACTTTAAAGTAAAATATCTTTCTAGTTTGGCATACCTTATTTTAAATAGCATATGTATGTACATCTATTCGTTTTGAATTGAAAAATTAACTTTACAACAATTTTTTAATTTTAGCTAAGTTGTTTTTAAGAAGACCGAAAACGTAGCCAATACCGAAACTTGGCTATTTCTCTCTAACAGTATTTTATTTCGTTGGAGACCAGCACGTTTTTCGTTCTGAAAAGTTTTGAATCAAACCAAATCATTTGCTTCACGTTAACGCATTCACAAAAATTATAATCACTCAATAAGTGAAATGGATAAAAACAGTTTGAAGCGCTGGTGGTTGCGTGCCACTCAAGTACATTTATAAATAGTATGTACATATTAGAGATGTCAATTTTGGGCATTATGTTGATCCCGGGAATTTCGAGATTTGAAAACGAAATCCCGGGACGATCCCGGGATTCCGAATTTTACGAAGTTTTAATTCGTAATTTTTAATTTGCCAAAAAATGTAACACTTATGTAGTCGTTGTATTATAGAAGTATACAAAATAACATTAATATAACAAAGAAGAACGATTTGTTGTAAATCATGTATGTATTTATTGGGGCAAATTAACGTGTACGAAAAGAAGTGAATCGTATTCATCAAATTTTATTCGTAAATGCAATTTCAATCCAGAATACATCAATTCAAAATTAAATGTATAACCTATTCCATTTTCAGCGAGGCAGAATTAGACCTTATTTTGATCAAAATGCAATCTCTAAGAAATAAAAGCCTTAAGATTGTTATCCTCCAACCAGGACCTCAACTTGTTGCAGTGGAGAAGCACTGCTTCGCCTCAACATTTGTTGGTTGGATTGTCGTTAAAGTTAAGTTATATGCTTTCTTTAGGACATAGATTTTATCACCTCATTACATAAACTATCAATTTCGTTTACCTAGCCTTCTGATAAATGTTATGCCTTTAGGCACGTCGTCGTTAGTTCTATTAACATCGCAAGGACAAAACAAAGCCTTAAGGAAGTAAACAAGCTGTGTTATATTTCCATTGTGCACTGCATATTCACTGTTTTCTACAATTCCGGAATTTGAATAGACTTATCCCGGTGTATTTGGGAGTTAAAAAAGGCCGGGACCCCGGGATCCCGGGATTTCGGGATCCTTGGATTGGCATGCCTAGTACATACATACATATTACTTGAATACGTATGCACATGTCCAAGTACATGTTCCACACGTCGTACACGCAATTTTTCCGTTGAATCGAGTCAAAAGCAAGCGCTAAAGCAATAGCCTAGAACCGTGAAATTATAGTTTACGTATGTATGTAATACAAATGTGCTACGCTCAATCATGCTTTGAGTTTGCATTTCATTTCAAATACACACACACGTTTATGAGTGTAAACGCTCTGGGCGTCACACCTTCGGCCTAATTCAGTTAGCTAAATTTACTGTTTCGCTATCGTTATCATGAGGGTGGTCATGCTGATAGGCAACACTTATTATCAGCTAACTTTTCTGGCATATTTTGGCAAATACCAATGATGGTAATTTTTATATTGCATGAAAAGTAGCCCGATTGTAAAACAAACGGTAAGTGTTGTTTGCCAAAACGTGCTGGAACTTTAATTGATTTGTGTACACGAATAAAAATGGTAAAAATCATTGTAAAAAAGTTTTATTAACACTTTTAAGTAGATAATAAACCAAACTAACCAAAATCTTTAAGATTGTGTATGAGTAGTATTAAAAAAACATGAGACACTGAATTATCAGTGGTTCAAATGACGTTAGTGCTGAGATCAAATTCTCATGAATTCCAAATTTAGATGACAACAATTCACACAACAAAAATCGATAACTAGTCAAAGAGTAAAGTGTTGACCAGAAAATAAGTTCAATATTGATATATGCAGAAAAAAGAAGCAAAAACTGTTCTTTAATACTTTAAAATGTTTGCAATATCTGTACATGTATGAACGTATACCTATATAAATAAATTAAGTCAAGCAAAGTGCTTATTTAATACAGAAAGAAAAACTTTTCGTATTCGCAAAACGCTTTCACTTTAATTTTTAAATATTCCGAATAGAAAGCGGAATAAAATAGAAGCGTTAAGGAACACAGCGATACCAATGTAGCAGAAAACTTGCACTTTAAGGAAAAAAATAAACTCAACAAAAATTAAAAACAACTTCATTATAAGTATCCTACGGGCATGTACCCTTCGCATACAACAGTACGATCACGTCCTGTATATACTCGTACATGAACATGTACACACTTACATATGTACATTCTAGTTGGTAATTTTATAGAGCAAAAACAGTTGGAGGCGAAATTGAGTAGCACTACAAGGGACAACTTCACGTTCAGTGTGCTTAAGTATATTTGCACAACATTGTACCTGGAATGTTAAATGAACTAGGGTAGTTCTTAATTATGTGTTTATAGTAACTTTATCGTTCATTAAACTTCTGTTAAATTATAAACAATACAACTTAGATGAGCTTAAACATTGATTTGATTTTGTTAATATTCTGTTTTAAACTTTTCAATTAACGTCCCATTTTGAATAAATTAAATTAAATTTTCATTTAATTCAATTCGTTATGATGTTCGAATAGACTTTAAAATTCAAATTTTGTCAATAATTTTTTTTTAAACACTTGCACAAAACGCAAAATTTTGACCAGTTTGAGTTTTTATGTTTCTCCTAACTAACCATTAATATTATTCATTAAAAAATTTGTTCATTCTCTTAATAAACACTGATTTTTAAGCTTTTTTGTATTTGCTTCTATATAATGTTCGAAAGAAAGAAGAAAAAAAAAATCTACAGTTAATTTTAGTAACTGGAAACTATTACTTTATTATACTAAAATACATTGGGCTATAAAACTGCATACTTGAAAAATTTCATTCTAAAAAAACCATTTAAAAAGTTGTTGATGAAATTTTGTTAAATAATTATAAATTTTATTTTAAGTTCGAAATTTGGGTACAATTTAATACCAAAAGGGACAAGTAAACATTCTAAAAGAGCCAAAAATTTTCAAACCGACTCCTAAAATCATTGCAGCATAACTCCAACACAAAAGCTAAGAAATTCACTGTAAATATTTAAAAAAGCATAAAGCCCAAGTATCCGAAGCGGAGTCCTTTTGGAGTCTTTTTTTAATTTCTTTTAACGTTCTTGCTTAGAACAATCGATCGGCTTCAAAAAACTCATTTATAAAGGTTTATAGCATAAATGAAAAAAACATTGAAGACATTGTAATTAGATTAATATTGTAAACCATTATTAGCCAAAAGGGAAACGGGGTTACGCCACGTTGGGAACCCGAAATCGATGCCTAAATGAAGAAAAATTGGCTTTTTGATCCATGTTTTTCATTACTTGAATTGATCCAAGAGGATTCTAATGCGAGCATTTGAGTGTAAAAATCTTCGGAATCGGTTGAAATTTGTAGGAGATATGTCCTGTACCGTTTTTAAAAACCGTAGAAAGAGCATTTAAAGTTTCTATACACGCTTATGAGTGTTTGAAGTACCATTAAACTAAAACACAACTTTAACCATCAAAATTATGTATGATTTCATATTTTCCGTAATCTAGGAATATAAGGAATCATTTTAGATAATAGAAAAAAAAAACAAGTTTTTTAAAAAGTGAAAACGCCCTAATGTATGAATGTAGTTACTTTTAAAAAAGAAATTCCTTACCTCCATTTTAACTTAGAATCGTAGAAGAAAAGTTCGTGACAAGCTTAAAGTTAATAATATGAGAAGTTATGTACTTACATACAAACAAAAAACTCTAAAGCAGACGACAACTTAGCTACTTTAAATTGAAAACAAATGCATTTAAGTAAGAGGACATTCAAAGGGGAAAATATTGTAAAGATATTTAAAAACCGCAACAAAATTATTTAGAAATTTCTTTTTTAATTCATTTATTTTTAAAGTAATGTATTAATGTGGCCGCTGTATAGTGGAGCTATATAGTGTAAGCGCCAAGTTATTATTATTATTATTATTAATTAAAATATCTGGCATCATAATATATTTTAAACATAATTAATGAACATAATACTATGTATAATATGTATAAAGAGAGCAAAGTTTAATTGTTAAGAGACACCGTAGGTTATTGTTCTATTGAATAAACTTATTATTAGAAATTAATATAAAAAAGGTTTAGAATTTTTTCGAAAGACATTTTCTAATACATCGATAAAAGATAAGTATAATAAAAAAATTCTTTTACATTCTTCTTCCTTTCGTCTGTTGAAAGTCGGACTAGTATTTTAAAGCACTAAACTGTGAAATTTTGTTTGATTTCATTGACGAAAAACCTTTAGAAATATTAAGTTTTTGCTACGAACTAGCCAAATTTATTTCGGTTTTAAAAAATAGTCTCAAACTGACTGATATTAATAACGAATACTAAGAAGTTATGATACTATTATATATATCCTTATAAATTGGCATATTGAAATTTTAAAAAATTTAAAAACTTTGCCAGCTACTAAATTGAATTGAAAAAAAAAATGGTTAAAAAGGAAACTTTTCCACTTGAAAAGTTTGGAATGGTTTCAAATAAATGATGGTTTAAAAGCTTTGATTATATAGATTTGATAGATTTTTCAATTTGCCCTTCGCAATTATAATACTTACGCTGGAAGTTGCCAGCTAGTTGTGTAGCTCCTCTTTTAGTGTTATTCTTGGAGAGGACGCCTGGAGTAAAACAAAACCAGTTTGTTTCCTTAAATTTATTTTTATATGGAAAAGGTTAAAATTTTTTTTTAAATCATAGGTACGCTCTAACAACTTGGAACTTTCACATTGTTATATTAAAATTTAATGCGCTATGAAACTGCATACTCAAAAAAAAAAATGCTAACACTTCTGAGAAAAATGTTCAAAATTTATATAAAAAATTTGTGGAACTCTGTTTTAGTTGTCTACAAAATTTTAAACGTAAATTTATACGAGTATAGTTTATGTTCGAGAATGAACTGAATTTTAATTGAAAATTCTTACAAATAAATATACTTATGTATACTCGTATTAGTGGCAAATTATGTCATTTTGAATTTAGTCGCAATTGACATGATCACCACGGCATGTATTTATGTGTGTACTCGTATGTTATGCAAGTATAAAGTTTTCGAAGATTCTATAAGTGATGTTTTGGTGAAGTGGTTTGTTTGAATATTTATGATGCTTTATTTATTTGGGATGCGTAACGCAAGCCGCTTATGTGAATTAGTTGTAACGACTTGCTCAGCACTATAGTTGACGTTTTTGGGCCAACATTCGACATTGCGGTGACATGCCATTTATGTGTGTATGTTTGATTATTTGTGCGTTTGTAAATATTTTCTCAAAGATTTGCCGACAAATTAGGCAATCAAAATATTGACTCTTAAATGAACAAATTTATGCGCAACTTTAGGGCTATTGACTTTTAGATTCAGCAAGTACAAATTGACGCATTCGTAATGAAGTGTTTAAAACTTTGAAAACACTAAGGGACCGGCTGCTCAATGTCCGGTTTGCAAGCAGGATAAGTGATATTTTCTTAAAATATGGTATGCAAAAGTTAGAAAACTGAAATTGTATTTATGTATGTACATATATTTAAATTTTTTTAGATCCTTACAATTAGCAGCCAGCGGATATCCTTTAGAAATTAGCAATATACCGTTAAATTTGCTCTTGCCCTGTCTACACGTGCTCCATAACCAGCCGTTCGCGAACATCTTGCAATCTGACAACATGGCAAGTAACGAGCAGAATTTAAGAAAACGTGTGTACAAATTTTATTCGGAGAACCAAAGTTGTGGCAAATTTTTTACCGTAAACCATTTTGTGTGCGAAAATGTTTCGAAAAAAAAACTATTTATTCCATAATTAAAACATACGCAAGCAGAAAGAATAATCACAAAACAACGAAAAGCCTTAAAAATGCCTCCAAGTAAAGTTAAAAGCTTGAAGAAAATGTTTGATTAGATCGTATGGATGCAAGAAAGTTTGGGATGTCTAAAAGTTATGCAGCGAAAACTTTACGCAATAAAACTGAAGTTTGTTATAATAAAAACCAGACAATCGCGAAGCGCAATACACGGCAAATTACTGCAGCAAAATGAAGGTGCGGTCAACTTCACAGAAAGTTCTCTGGTGACGACTTCATATAAGACGATGATTCGTATTTCACTATCACGAATTCGAAAGTAAATAAAAATTACGGATTAAAGATAAAAAGTAGAAACAAAAGCAACATTTGAGAAGAGAGTATTAATGTGGGCAGCTAAAAGCTTTTAATAATTGCACAGAGTTCTCATACGTCGTTCAGGGTACGAAATCAATTCAGAAAAAAAAAAACGTATCCGCAAGGCAACTATGTATTTTGGCCGGACCTTGCCGGCGCTCATTATGCCAAAAAAGTGTTGGAGTTCTTTCGCGATGAAAACATAGTTTTTGTGTAGAAAGAAGACAACCCAGCAAATGTACCAAAAGCACGACCAATTAATAACCCGGATAAAGTATTCATTCACTCAAATCGATGCAATTTTTTTTCCGGTGAAATGGTGTTCTTGAAAATTATTTGATTTACAAATATTCTAAAAAATATATCTATGTATGTTGTTTTATAATAATTTTTTAACGGAATAATTTCATTTTCTATTCTGTGCTGATTTAGAGTGCCCATACCTTATATATATAATATTGACGCGTACACTTTATATGTAGCTCAGTGCTTGGCCGAGCTTCTCCTACCATTTGTGGTGTGCGTCTTTATATTATATCACAAATGGAGGGACCAACAGTTTTGTCCCGACTCCGAACGCCAGATGTATTTAATGAGAAGCTTTTTAATGGCAGAAATGCCCTCGGTGGTTTGCCATTGCCTGCCGAGAGGTGACCGCTATTAGAAAAAAAAACTTTTTCTATGATTAAGATTTTGCTTGCCCTGACTGAGATTCGAACCTCGAACTCATCGGCATATCGAGTTATAGCATGCACCGCTACCAACTCGACCACAGCAGCCACAGTGCCCATACCTTACAAGACAATAAAGTTTACAAGTTATATCTTCGAGCCGATTTACTTGCTGGTAGCCTAGCTACAAATGTATTTACATACATATGTAAATATTTTAATTGGATTTGTACATCACCGTAATTGTGTTTCTCCAGGGGCTACTAGTTACTTAAATGCGGGCGGAGAAATTCAACTCTTAGAATGTCTTTTTATTGAGTATTCTTAGCAGGGAATAAATTAATTAATGGCAACTGAGCTCATACAATTTAATGTATGTGTGGAAGTGAGTGTGTTTATGTGAGTGGTTGCAGCCACAGCGATTTTGTTAATTACAAGCTATTTTATGGGTCACTATACAATTATTTGACTATTCATTAACTCCCTTCAATATTAAGCCATTGTACTGGTTTGATGCGATTTACATTACAATTGGATGCTTTGAACAACGAAACTAAACTTCATTCTATAAAGGCTTACGTAGAAGAAAACAAACTGATACCTACATATGTAGCATTCAAACAATTTTGAGGATTCGCTAGATGTCGTTTAGTTATAAATTCTTAAAAATTTTCAGTTATATAGAACTAATTTTTTTAGATTTTGTTGTATTGTACAGAAAAAGGAAATGAAATAATACAACTTTAGATTTGACGCATTTTATGATTTTACAACTTTAACGACATTAACGACAATTTGTGACACCTTGTGAGTACTCCAGTTAATACAGTTTTTTCACTGGAAACAAAATTTGTATCAAATTAATCTTTTATACGTTTAACCACATGGTTTGGTTATATGAAATACTATTTGCTTGGTTTTAACTTATTAATTTGGCGCTCACACTATTTAGCTCCTACCATTTTTGGTGTGCGTCTATATATTCAACCACAAAATGGAGGGACCTACAGTTTTGTGCCGACTCCGAACGGCAGATGTATTTTATGAGAAGCTTATTCATGGTAGAAGTACCCTCGGAGGCTTGCCATTGCCTGCCAAGGGGTCACCGCTATTAGAAAAAAACTTAGTACTAGTACTTAGTTAAGCTTTCGCTGTTAAGTTTTATGTACAAACCAAAAGTTTAGTATTTTTCAAATTATCTTCAGATTGTAGAAATTTTTTGAAATTTTCCCGGCTCCAAATGTTTATAGCATTACCTTAAAATAGAGGGCTCCGAACTCATTTTTGTTTCGAATTCAGATATAGCAGGTCTAGTAAAAGGTAATCCATTATTTTTGCAATAGATGGCTGTAGTGATCTGCATCTCGCGATCTGTAGGTGCGATTGGAGTACGCTAGATTGCGTTAGAAATATAATACTTTGTACGAAAAAAAACATGTGTTTAAGCGCATGTCAAAGATGGACACCAGCAAAGAGAAAAGAAGCAATATTCTACAATTTTTCTTCGATAAAAGCGTAAACGCAAGTCAGGCAGCTGAATATGTGGCTAGTGTTAATGGTCCTGATACTGTTATAGGCAATCTTGCACAAGTTTGGTTTCGTCGATTTCGCTCCGGTAATTTTGATGTAAATGATGCACCTTGGTGCGGAAAGCCAATAGTCGAAATTGTCGATAAAATAATGGAAATCACCGAGTATGACCGTCATGCGAGCACTGTTTCGATTGCCCGGAAGTTAAACATTGCACAAAAAACAGTTGGGAACCACTTGAAAAAGGCTGGATACACAAAGAAACTAGATGTATGGGTGCCACATAAGTTAACGAGAAAAAACCTCATGATCTTTATTTCAAATAAATACATATATACATAAATATGCGCATATATGTACATTAATAAATCTTTGTAATACGTCAACCCATGAAGAGATGACTAAATTCTAGAGATTTATGTAACACATGCAGACTATAAACAAGGTTTAACCGCCAACTTGCCAAAAGCGATCTGAGCAATCACATACATACATACATTTATACAGGGTCGGAAAATCGTATTGACACAGAGGATTTTTCACAACATATACTAAACTTTGTATTTTAATTAGTTTCGGTAATTTTATATAAAAACCCATTTTCCACATTACTGTAGGTACATATTTAATTAAAAAATAAACTATTTTATTGTTATTGTTTATTTTTTCAAATTGATCAGATACATTTTAAGTAATTTACACCTTAACGAATAAGAACTTTATTTTGCGGACACGAATGGCAATTGAATAAAAGACGTTTTGATTTTCCATGTAAATATTTAAGCGATGGAAACAATTTGGAATCAATGCATTTATCTCAAAAGATTTATCACCATTTCTCTCACAGAAAACTAAAATTTGCACCTCCTTTTTCATTTAAGAAAAATAAAAATCAATACACAATGGCCATACAATGAGCCGCAGGTGGTCATAAAAAGTGATTTGATTTTCAATGGAAAATACGTTCACAATCAGAAGTGCTTTAAAAACATCAGAGAAACCAATTCACGAAGAAGCTATAAAAACAGTAGCAAAAAAAATTGCTCTAAGAGTATTCAGTTCATTTTTTTATTTTTTTTTATTAGTCGGTTGGAGCCAATACGAGACATTTGTCTATTTTGCATCAATTTCAGTGATATTACCGGTATTTGCTAAGTGCCAGTTGGGTGAACAACGTCGCTACGCAGAGTGCCAAACAAATATAAAAGAAAAGATAAAGATAAAGATGCCAACACGGCTTTAAAGCTAACAATAATCAACGTTGACAGGTGCAGCCGTCCTTACTTATTTCTCTTGCGGTTTCATGACTTTTATTATGCAATAAGACACACCGCCATCTAAATAGTTCATCAGCCATTTGACTAGCACAAGAGCTGCAAGATTTTTGTTTCACTTTTATATTTACATGTATCCGGAGACGTGCGAGTACAAACTTACAATGAACGCATTAAGGATAACAAACTGAGAAACTGTGCACAAGCAGATGATAAAAGCAAAGTAAATTTGATGAAAATGGTAATGAAATTGTTATTAAGTAGCGTTTTCTAACAAGATAACGTAGAAAGCAAATAAAAAAAGCAAAACACTAAGTAACTGAAAAAAATCGACTCCCACCCAGTGTCTTCAGATCTACTTCAGCATATCGGCAAGTCTTTGAATGAACAACGAAAACAAAGAAGAGAAAAAGTCACGCATTGAAGTCAGAAATAATGATTTAGAAATGATAGAAAATGATTCAAAAATAAAAAATAAAAACTATAAAAAATATCAAAAGAATAGAAAAAAGCCATGACGCAAACACTTCGGACAACTAAACTTTATCGCAGCAATTAAGCATTAAACACGTACATACATATATCGACAAAGGAAAGAAAACCAAAGCAGCGAAGAACTGTGTGCATAATTATTTATCTTCATATGTACATATGAATTAGAAATAGTCTCCATATAACTTTGCACTTTTGACTAAATCCAAGTATAATAAAATGTAGTTAACGCAAAAATTGATTTTTTTATTTGTTGTTCTCTTAATCGAAATGAACGCTAAAGTAGTTTTCAGGTAATCCAAAAATTAAACAAAATGTGTCAAACAACTCATAATATTTCTAATAGCAATTTAGGACAACTATAACAGATCGACATAAAATATTTTGCTCAATAAATGTCAGCACTTTAAAAAAGTTCGCAACCATGAAATTTTACTATTTGCTTAATTTTCAAAATACGTTTTAAAGGAACCAAAATGTGAGTTATAGCCTTTTCTATATTTAGGTTACGATATGAAGATAATTGCATCTTAGACTGAATCATCGAAGCAAACATTAATGATCGCTGAATAATCGTCAGTGACGTTCTATTGTAAATAATGTATATACTTATATATTCTGAAAAGCGGAGCTTGAATAAACTACAATAGCCACATAAAAATAATATTGACCGCAGCATTGCACGTGCAAAGAGTAAATTCATTGCTTGAAAGGGAAGATAAAGAGAGACAAAAACTATAAATAAATGTACATACACATATTCATCGTTAAGTCAAGCACACCCGATTATTACATATTAGTATTTTTTATTACAAAAAAATTTAATTTTAAAATATCCTTTAACACACATTCGGAAGTCTTAATGTGAACGAAAAAAAATATAAAAATAACACAGTAGTTTTGTGTGTCATGGAAAAGTGTTAAACGTTATTATAGAACCCAACCTATTAAAGAAGAGCCGCATTTGCATCGCTACTAATAAACGAAGTGTTGCGTTAGGTTAGGTTGATGGTCCTAGATAGAGACACACTTGAATATAAAACACTATCCTTTTCCATACCACATTATTTCTGAAACTTCTTTCACTTCTTTGTCACGAAAACGCCGCGTACAAGTCACGAAAACGCATCAGGATTATTACGGAGATTCGAATAAAAATATGTACACCTTAATCTCGCAAAAGCAGAGCAACTTAGTAGTATCGAGTACACGGGTATACTAGGGAATGTTCACATCATGGTTACATAAATACACTAGAGCGTATAAGTAACTTCATTACTTTAAGGCCATGTCACATACAATTTGTGTTTCGCGTGACATATTCGCTTTGACATCTAAGGTGAATTGTAGGAAAATACATAAAACGCGTAACGCAGAGATTTTTAGCTTCAGCACCTGGCGTTAAGGTTGGTCAACTACCACACATATTCTACGTTTTACGCTTTGCTGGCAAAGTAAGAAATTACATGCAAAGTGAAGTAGTTTTATGTGACAAGATAAATCCTTTAAATGCCCATAATTTTTTTTAGCCTTTTTTCAGAAAAGCGTCACAAATTATTCACTTGTTGATTAGCCAGAGAGTTAGAAAGTTATACAAAAATATTTTCCGGCAAATTTCCCATAAAACTGGAAAGATATCAAATCTGTTTATGGCAAAGTAGAAGTAGGATTATTCAATATTGAAAATTTTTACTTATTTCCATTCAAATCAAAGAATATTTAGAGGTCGCTCAAAGCGTATAAAAATCCCATATAATATACATATATGGGGAAAAGCAATTTTTGTTAGAAATGGTGTTCTTGGAAATCAATATTTTTCAATCAAAAAATTTATTTTGCACCACAGAAAATTACAAAGAATAATACCGAGGATGAAAACTAGAAACAAAAATAGTAAGATATAATATTGAGTGTTTTTTTTTATTGTATTTTCGCATATCTTCAGGTTTCAGAAGTTAGATAAAAAAATATTTCCTTGTGTTCGTTTGGCCTTATTTTTTTGGAGCCACCCATTTACAAAGGGACACAAAAACCACGGCTTCAGCGGACAACCACACTTTGTGCAGATACACTCTCATTTAATCCCTAAAGCACAAGCACAAATAAAAACTCACTACCTTTTAAACGCGCTAGCGCTTACAAAAAAAACTGGCAAAAACGATACTTAAAGATAACAACAGCTGCCGCCTCGCTTTTATTGTGCAGACGCATGCCTGTTTATATTAAAGAGGGAAGAAAAATTAGAAAGACCAATGAAAGGAAAAGGTAAGAGAAGAATTTAATTTGAAACGAATAAAGCGAATGGAGGGAATAATGCTGTTGCAAAAAGATAAATGATAAAAAGTTCAGACATCCTTAAATTGAGGCGCGTTTGTTGGCTTTGAAAGCGAAAGAATTTCGGCGGTTGACTACGTTGAATGAAACCTTTATTAAACATGCCATGAGTCCATAGTTCATATCTGAAGTGGTATTTAACACCTATTGCGGCTGTGAGCAGATTACGTGGGCAGCAATTGAGCTAGGTGAAGCTTATATCATTGACGCTCATGATAAACGTTTATATTGCTCGCAATTAAAGTAAAGCATGTTTAGTAAATAAAGTTTATAGAATAATGTCCGACCACCATTCGCAAACAAACCTGTTTATAGAGACAAGTGTGTATACATAACCACATAGAATAAAATAAATTTTTTTGAGACAAATTAAATGCATAAAAAATAGTAAAGTAAATAGAAAAAAGCAGCTTTAAACAAACTTTCGTTTATATTTGTTTTGTGTGCATGTTTGTATGTGCCAATGTGCGCATTAAGTGTGTCCAGATTTTGTAATGTTAAGTGTTGATTGCTGTTTCGGTTGCCTTTAGCCACGATAGCATAAAATACTAAATTTAAATCCGACCAATTTTCGTTGAATAGATTTAAGTTGGACTAATATCCAGCATGTGCTCTCAGAACGGCTAACTCATGATACTGCTCTACAAGGCCGTATTTAGAAAGGTAGTAAGGGGGGGTCCAAAAATTTTATATATTTTTTTCTTCGATTTGATCTTAAAAAAAAAATTAATTTTATCTATTGCATCAGATGCAAAATTATTTGAAACTTACAAAGGTATTTTTGATACGGCAACACCTCCCCCCGAGTTCGCTTTGTGGAAGAAAAGGTGGAGCCGAGAAGAATATTTTAAGCAACCAGCAACTGCAATTGAAGTTTTAGAGCAATGCAATAAGACATTTTTCCCAGCAATTTTTTCTTTGTTAAAAGTAATGGGACAATGCCGATCACTACAACGAGAGAAAAGACTTAATGAAACAGATGAGAAAATAGATAAATTCGCATAAAAAGTCCCGACGACTTAATTTCAAAGTAAATAAAATAACAAATATAGATACCAGCCTTGGTTGTTTAGGTAATTAGTTTTATAGATACATATGCACATATTTATATATACATATATGTACATATATTCGCACATTTACGTATATTAAAATATTTTGTAAAGGCGTTAAAAAATGTTATACATGCGCACCTGTGAATTTTTGTTCCCTTATTTACAATAACTGCCCGATTTTGTGTTTGAAACTTTTGAAAATTTGAAAATTTGTAAATAGTTGATAATTTATCAAGAACACCGAATCAGTCAGTAAATCTATAAAAAAAGGTAGAAAGCTTTTTTTGTTTAACAACATTTTCTCGTGTCAGTTGTTGTTTTACATTATTTTAGTGTAAGAATAGCTTAAAAAACATATTTTCATAGAAAAAAAACGAAAAAATCAGTTTTGTAAGTTTTAGGGGTAATCACGTTTTAAACTACATTTTTTCCACGTTGAAATTCTCAAACTAAAATGATGTTTTAAGAGTACCGTGCCGGTCTAAACTATGTCCACACATACTTACATATATATTTGTGTACATATATCTTTTAATTGGAATTATTTTTTTCTTTTTTTGTGCATTCATTTTCTATTCGCAATTTCTTTTATAGGGGTTTTATGAGTTCTGTTGCAGGCACAGGCTATAAATTTTAATACAAATACAAGTACGTGTACGTACAAACATATACATACATACATATGTGCATAGTACGTTTAGTAACTATAGCAAAACCACATGATGAAAAAAACAGAAAATTTATTTTTAATTTATTTAATTTCCGCAATTTTTAAACTAATATAAGTTTATGCTTTAAAAAGAACTTCATGCTCTAACAAGAACTATGTATATAAACCTGAGATTCATCCGTAGTACAAAGCTGAAATACATTTTATTCCTGCGTAAGTACTACTTAAAACTGATTAAGCAAATAAATAAATACTAAACATTAAATAATAAATAATAAAAAAATAGTGCACATTTTGCGTAAAGTTAAAAAATATTTTTTTAAGTATGCACTCTTGTATTTCATTAAATTGTAATAGAATATGTCTTATTTGTTTTTCTTATAACAATAGTAAAAGAATGCAGAGTATTTTAAATGAAAAATTATATGAAAAAAAAAACATAATTGCAATGTATGTTTGCTTAATTTTGTTTCTTTTTCCTTTTTAGGATTATTGAGCAACTCTCTATACTGCTGGTTGATCAATTTAAGAGCAAAACTCTACTCGCCAACGTTTAAGTATTTACTTAAATACTAAACCAATTCTTCGTCATAGTGGAATTTAAAGCTCAAAATCACTTAAATGACAACTGAATTTTATTCAACCTGTTTCACACATTTTATGGGAGCAATTATTCATTATCATACAACAATATTAATAGCAAATGTATTAGCTTCTATGACTCTTTCATTGCATTATAAATATTTATGATAATTTTAATGGGAAAATTGCGGTAACGTCGTAGTACTTCAACATAGACGCGATGCAAGATATCTCTGCTAAAAAATTACATATATTTAGGTATGAAAAACCTGCAAATGAACCATAAATATTTAACATACCAACAATAACTATTTTTAGCTCTAGGAAATTCTAAATATTTGCAAGAATTAATTTGAAATTGGAAACAAATGATCCGGACACCCACAAAGCACTAACTGTACATGTAAATAAAATGCGGTACAACAAAAATATGGTTGAAACCCATTTCATTTCAATATACGAATATATTTATATATTCTTACATATGTATGTATATACGTTATTGTCGTGTATTTCATTTATTTTAATTAAAAGAAAACGACTTATTTATATACATATAGGTATATATAGATATGTTACACAAGCAATTATATGCAATACAAGACTTTGATGAACCATTCTCTACACAAAAATATTTGATTAAGCAAATATTTTCAAAAAAAAAAAATAAGAGGAGAATATATTTTAAGAAATCAGCTATATTTAAAAATTTAGAAATTGCAACTTGAAAAATAAATAATTCAATTTGGTGCAATTATCAGATTAACCCTTATGTGCCCTGTATGTTTTTGTTAGAAACCTAACTAATAGTGTCCAGGGTACACTAAATAAATCTAAGGAGTTTAAAAGAATACAGGCATTTTGAAATTTAAGATACATTTAAGTTTACTTATTTTTTTACATATGTACATATATTACAAATGTTTGTTGAAACAGAATATTCAGAACAGACGTTGCAATTGCATTAACCACAGCACTGTTAAGAAGTCCTAGACATTTTCGAAGGGCAAATGTGCCAACGCTTCTTTCTTTTAGCGGCAGGTTATAATGATTGATTAGATTATGATCCTTGATCTGATCCTACCACGTCTTGAATGTTAGTCCGCAAGACACTTGTGGGTTATTTCGGGTTAAATGAGTTTAATTCCTGCTGTATTTTCGGTCTTAATTTTGGTTAAATATAAAAAAATTACGTTTAAAACAACAAACAAATTAGATGCAATTCGATAAATGAATAACAACCGTAAATTTGTATAGTAATTTTTTATATATAAAATTGTATTTTAAATTATTCAAAAATCTAAAAAGGTACATTAATAGGAAAATGTAGTGTTTTTTATAGTTCTTCAATTCTTGGTATGCAAACATAATATCCGCGTTGAACTTAAAACAAATTAGAGGTGCCTTGGAAGTTAGGATAAATATAACGAAGTCAAAAGTTTATGGCCCAAGGCAAACGGACAATGTACACTCATTTGTACGTTCCACTATATAACATAGTTATGTATAAACGCCCTTAAGTATTTTCTTATGCTGATCTCGTAGTCGATAGAGTCAACAATAAAGTCTAGGGCAAAAAAAAATTGCATGCAAAAAGGCAGAAAATGATACGTGAACAAATACTATCGAAAAAAATGTTACAAGCGGACATAATAAGAGTTGAATATAAATAAATCAAACACACATCTATACGAGTATTTGCACAAATATTTGTATAAATACCCAGTCGTAAATTTAAACAGAGTTTCTCATGAAACTTATGTGCTATTCAGAGTTGCCGAAAGAGAGAAGCATCTTCAATTTGTAGATCAACTGGAAACGTAAGCTATTTGTTGTCTACGCAAAGTAATTTTAAGTATTACTAGTAGATAATTTTACATCTTCATTTGCTGACTGGGTAAGTACAACACAAATGCGTGTTTATAAATTTATATAAGGAAAAATTGAGTTTAATAGATATTATTAGTGAGATTTTCACGTAAAGCGGAAACTCATTGAAATGGAAAACTTCTGGCAGAAGCATAAATTTGGACAGTCTACTCGTAACACATGAACACTTACCCAAACACGTTTGAAGAAATTACCGGATGAAAGAGATATTAATGTATGTATCTTGTATGTATGTATGCTTATATATATGTATATTAAGATTGTTATTTCAATGGCATTTTTATTAGATTTTGCTAATATATAATTATTTCTAGTTATTGATATGCGCATACGAGCATCTAACTAAAATAAATAATGATTACTTTTATTAATGATATTTTTTTTAACTGTTAAAAGATACGACTATCTAATAGTAAGAAAATATACAATAATTGCTATTGTTTTGGGGTAAAACTTCTAAGTCTGCGGCCCGTAAACAGAAAATTCTGCAACCTACGAAAAATACAGGATTTGAAAAATGATAACAAAAATAACCCCAATGGTTTTTACCCTCCATTCCCGCATGGAGGTTCCTTAAAAAGTCTCTATGCACCCAAATTTCAAACTTTTTACAAAATTTATATTATTTAAGGAAATTTCATATACATTTTTGTTAGAGGGTTCTCTCAATTAGTGATATTTAGTAGAAAAATTAAATTTGTTTAACATTGTTAACACTTTCTAATTTGCTTTGCGATCAACTTGAAAGTTAAACAAGTAAGAAAAGCTAAATTCGGGCGAAACCGATTTTTATATACCCTCGCGATGTATTTTTGCATGGGCGGTGCCCATAATTTCATAAAAACCCCGTTTCTTTGTTTTAAATAGCTGCTAGTATTAAACTTTACTTAATTTCTTCCAATAAATACTGAAAATCGATTTTTTTTGCATATTTCAGAATTTCCGTTATATGAAAGTTGGGCGTTTTTATGGTCCGATTTCCAAAATTATTGACGGTGATGCTAGTGATATCAAGGACAATACGATATATTCAACAAATTTTGTGACAATACCTTCATCGTTGTTGAGATACCTACAGACAATTTTTTATAAGTGGGCGTGGTAACGCCCATTTTTCAAAATTTCATAAAAATCAAGTTTCTTAATTAACTATCTCTCTAAATATTAGAATTTAATTAATATGTTCCAATAGAATAGAATAAAGAAAAAACGAAATTTTTGCACTTTTCAAAAATTTCCGTTATATGGGAGGTGGGCGAAGTTATGGTCCGATTTCAAAAATTTATAACGAAGTTAACAGTGATATTGAGAAAAACTTGTTCACCAAATTTTGTGACGATATCTTACACCGTTATTGAGATACAGATATTTTTTCCTGAGTGGGCGTTGCAATGCCCATTTTTCAAAATTCAAAATTTCTTAGTTAAAAATCGCTCCAAACACTGAATTTCACTCAATTTGCTGTAATAGATACCGAAAAAACGGAGTTTTTTCATTTTTCAAAAATTTCCGTTATATGGGAGGTGGGCGTGGTTAGTGACCGATCCTGACCATTTTCAATACCATCGATTCCTCATTTCAACAACCGTTATGCGAACAAAGTTATAATACCCTTGTGTATGTACAAGTACGCTCGGGTATAAAAATTGAATAGCAGTTTTCAAAGGAAGGAGTTCCTACAAACATCTATCTGGCTCCGCCACTACATCATGGAGATAATATTACCACATTAACATGTGAATTTGTGAAAAAAAAAATGTATGAGGCAGTATGAGAACACCTACGATTTGTTTACATAAGTAGCACCATCTGCACTCACTCAACGTGATTTGAATAAACAAACAGGCATACTCGTAATTACTTATTCATATACATATGTATATACTTACATGTATGAGAAACTAGAAATTACACGTACACACTTGCTACTAAAGTTATTGCTAAATGCTTACTGGGACCGGTGTTGCCAGATTTTTTTTTCCAAAAGCTGTCAATTTCCAAATAACCAGTATTTTCGACCAAAAAACTGTAACATCCCAAACGAAGAGTTTGTTTTAAAAAGTTAAAGTTATTCTACAATTTTTTTAAACATAAATAAATTTATAAAGATTTTTATTGGCCTTATAAATGCCTTTGTCGAAGTTTTCAAAAATGGTGATAAGGTTGGAGTACCTACTGGCATTCCTACATATTAGCGTGTCTGCTGGCCATACGTTAACGTCTCTTTTGTCATCTGTACTTGCAACATACCAGTACTTTTCGTCATCTATTATGAATGGCCGCTGTGGTCGAGTTGGTAGCGGTGCGTGCTATAACTCGATATGCCGGTGAGTTCGAGGTTCGAATCTAAGTCAGGACAAGCAAAATCTAAAATCATAGAAAAAGTTTTTTCTAATCGCGGTCACCCCTCGGCAGGCAATGGCAAACCTCCGAGGGTATTTCTGCCATGAAAAAGCTTCTCATTAAATACATCTGCCGTTCGGAGTCGGCGCACAATTGTAGGTCCCTCCATTTGTGGTACAATATAAAGACGCACACTACAAATGGTAGGAGAAGGCCAAACACTGAGCTATATAGTGTACGCGCCAAAATTATATTACTACTTTGATAACTTTACAAGCAATTACGAATTAACTCCTCTATAATGATTCTTCCTATTTTCAAATACTTAGAAAATTTTTATTTTAAGTACAATATTTAATAAATGCACAATGAAGGGTAAGCATAATTTAAATTTTTTTTCCTTTCAGCGCTATGAAACGAATTTCATTCCAGAAAGTGAAATCAAGGACATTTATTTCATCATAGTCATACGCTCAATTTCACGAAAATGGCTTTTTTTTTGTATTTTTTTTATTAGCTCTATTCTCAAACGGTTGGCTGACACACACTCACATTAACGTTTCGAACGCGAACACAAATCAATTCTCATAAGTTCATCAAGTTCGTTGAAACGACTCAATTCGATTCATGTAATTTCCTGCTTTGAGAGTCGTAAAAGTCAATAAAATTTGGAATGCTACATCAGAAAAATAATATTGCAGTGGCATAGTCGTATAGAGTGAAAACAGCAAACGACTACGGTTAATACGCAAAAGCATTTATTAGTTAAGATATGAATTCGCTTTAGAAGCTTCACAACTCTGAATAAATGGTACTAGTTTCAAATGGCTTTAATTTACAGTGCGACCAGTATATTTCCCTTCAAAACCAAAGTAAGCTTTAGTAATCAAAACTGTATTTGAAAAAGTTGAAGCGGCCAACAATTATAATAACGAAGCTTAAGAATTTGATTTATAAGGAAGTAAGTCTATTGTTTGTCCTTTGTTTGACACAACACCTTTAAGTATGTTTTCTAAACTTTAAATGCGGCAAGCCAGTCAACTTCAAAAGTCCAAGGGATTGCAGTCCGGTTAGTTCGGTTCATTCAATTGCTTCGAATTCGGTCGCAATTGCTTCGAATCCGCTCTCTCACAAACTTTATATCCGCAACAGCTCTAACTGTTCGCTTACGGTCGCTTTTTTCGCGGTTTTCCACAGAACACGTTTCCTTCTATCGCTTTACGGTATAATTCAAGTAGTCCCGTTAAACACCAAGTGGTCTCAATTGGCGGAATATAGCACCACACTTCAAGCCGCTTTCAAATTTAAGAACGTAACATATGTCGGCTATGAACTATGTAATCGTTTAAGTAATATTCTTAGAAGTTATTTGTCCAGATTACGTTGTTGATTTTGAGATATTATGTTTTCAAATCTTGTGTGAAAATATACTGCTCATACTATACAGTCGATTTTTAAACACATGTTTTCTTCCTAGATTTCTGCCTTATCAAAAATCTCGAGCATGTGTTAAATGCGTAAAACAGTGTCAGTATAAAAATGGCCAAAACTCAAGAATCACATGACACTTGCACTTTATTATACTTAACAGTCATACTGAAAAAATTATAAACAGTCATACTGAAAAAAGTTCATAATTTTTTAGTTAACAGTTCTAAATTTTGATAAAACATTGTTTAATTATTTATTGTATTTTATTTAAAAACTATTTATTTTCCTTAAAAATTCTTTCTTGTGTTAATTACTCATTTTGTTTTGTTTTGCTAGCACATTTTACAAACGACCATTAATTTTGACAGACTACAACACTAGTCTGAGAGTTGATTATATGCGAGTTGGATGTTCTTTTGCTAGTCGCTTACAAAAGATGACGACTATAGATGGAAGTCAATAGCTTCATTATTGATAAAAAAAAATGTCAAGTACATTAATTGTTATTGAAATTCAGTTCGTTAACTAAGGGTTTCTTTTTACAAACATTGTACATTGTTTTATGAAAAGGCGCCACTTGTAAGAAACTACATTCACGTTAAATTAGTAACATATTTTCAATTCATAAATCTGCTGACCCATATTCGCACCACTCCGCAGGTTTTTTTATTTTATTTTACAAAGTATACTTTTAATTCAAGCTTTTTAAGCAATTTGCTGCTTTTAATTGATAACGAAATTAATGTTCACTTTTATTAAGCAAACATTTGTTTTTATATTTCGTATTTAAGTGATAGTGTACACAACACTTGAGTATATTTTTGGAAGAGCTCGTATTACGAGTATTAATATACACCCGCAGAGACATATAGTAAAAACTTATACATATACATATGTACATATACTCGTATAAGCATACATATTTATGTATATCGTTATCTCTATTCGAAAAGGACTACACTCAACATCAACGTATGTATGTAAGTATAAAGTCTTCTTGAATAGAATGTAATGAACACAACGGCAAATTTTAGAAAATTCGGCGATTGAATCTTAAGCTCATGCCACATAGAACTTTTTTGTTTGCCAGCAAAGCTTAAAACACAAAACCTATGCTAGGATGCATGATTTAACAAAACTTGCGTTTGATCTATTTACTTGTTGAAAACCAGTGAAATTAGTAAAATTAAATTTACTATTAACAAGATTCGTTCAAAATAAAAATTCAAGTGATTGATGCGCAAGAAAAGTTCGGCGTTCGGCACACAAGAGAAATGAAGCCAGTTCTTAGCTAGCGATCGAAAAGAATTGTAATTAGCTATCTTTTTGACATATTTCCTTTTTCATCAAACATTTCATTTTAGCTGTCAAAGCTGTCATCTCCCTTGAAGCAAAGAGTTTTATGTAGTATGACCTTTAAAATGCACGAACGCGTCAGACCCTTCTGTTCCTCTCTGTATTTATCATCCGATCTATTTAAGATTAGAACTGTAAAAAAATTATGTTCTATACGAAAAAATTGCGTATACAAAATGAATTCCAGACTTTACGTATCAGAATGGCAACAAACAGTGAAAGTATTAGTTCTGACCTGCACTTGGCACTTTGAGTGCCATGAAAAGCTCTGTTGAAACACATCAGCGTTCATTTACAAACACATAAGAATTCTTTTAGATTCTTCGACCAAAAACAGGAAGAAGAAAAATTTAAAATTTTCCATATAAATATTTACTTACTCGTTTACTTTGTATTTGAATTAATAACACGGTTTTTATTTAACCCCAGTAGTATTGAAATGACGGTAGGAAAAGCTTTAAAAGGCGTTGTTGAAATTTGCATACACAGAGTAAAAGAATAAATTACAAAGTAATTTCTTTTTGCCATTGCTCGTGTAACACGAAAATTTAACCTTGCAGCCATTTATCGATTAAGGAATACTATTTTTGCATTCAGTCGTTACGGTATGCTTTTAATACTCGCAAACTTGCTGCTTTATTTTTTTTTTTCATTACAATAATAATAAATTTCAGTAAAAAAAAAAAAAAAAAATATGACCGCGCAGAGAATGATATTTATGAAACAAATGGTATACATTTTACTAAGCAAAGCAAAGTAAGTAAGGACGACTTCCTTTGATTCAATCAACTCCTATGAATAAATTAGACACAGAAAAAGAGGAAATTAAAAGGAATAACGGAAATTGCGTTTGAAAAAGAAATAAGTGAGTATAAAGCATTAAACGGTCGTGCATACCTGTATAGATGAACCTTTCAGTGAACTTATAAAGGAACTGATTAGGTTGTCGTTAAAAAGTCTCAAACTCTGCTGGGTTAACCATTTCGAATAATTTTTAATGTTAATGTTTTTAAACTTTTGCACTCAAAGCCTAACACAGGTGCATATATTTTGTATGCTTCTTATGTATATAATGTAAATATGCATGCATCTACAATGAGTTGAAGGGAAAGAGTTTCGTTAAAGTGTAAACCAAATGAAGATGCTGTATTAAAAGAGAAAAATTTAATTACTTCTAGACAGTAGGTATTTAATAATAATAATAATAATCCCAACGGTTTTATCCCTGCATACCCGCCCGACCGATGCGAGGGGCGCATCCGCATGTAGCACGGATATACATACATACAAAAAAAATTGTTTTTTTCATATATGCTGTGCCAAGTCATGAAAGGCAGAAGCTGGTTAAGTGTCGAGATCTAAAAATGTTACAGAACAAATGCCCACCAGCAGATCAAATAATAAAAGATACATATCAATTATTGCGGGTATTGAGTATAGTTTTCTTTACCTAAAAAAGTGAGTCTAAAATATCAAAAGAACCAGAGTGAGTGTTAAAATCCTGACATAAACTACGGAGTGGCTCGTTTAATTCAAAATTACTTTTACATGCCTTCATAAAAAGAGGCCGGAAATGTCTTGAGGGGACGTTTAGTTTTATTTCGCCAAGAAGAGATGGGATATAAACCAAGTCTGGGAGTAGCTTGACCAATAATAATATGCCTAGCATTTCTCTGCGACTAGTAAGTGTAGGAAGATTAATGAGTTTTAAACGACGGAATGAACTTGATAGCGCGGGTTCCAAACAACAGATCCATATTCCAGTATGGGCCTCACTAACGTTGTGAACAGAGCCTTCGTGATGCAAGGGTCATTGAATTCTTTTGACCACCGTTTTACAAATGCAAAAACACCCTTGGCTTTGTTAACTGTAACATTTATGTGAAGATTAAAATTGAATTTCGGGTCCATTGTAATTCCAAGATCAACAAAGTTAAACACTTGTTCGAGGTTATGGTTACATATTTCATAAGAAGCTGGTTGAACTGCTCTGCGAGAAAATCACATTACTTTACATTTTTTAAGGTTTAGTGGCATGTAATTTATTTCACACCAGTTAGTCATGCTATTTAAATCCGCTTGAAGGAAGGACCTTTCCTCAACAGAGTGATACGATCTAAAAAGCTTTATAAAATACTAATGTAAAAGGAGGAGCAGAATAAACGGCCGAAAAAATAATTAGCAAAACCAAGTCAATGTAGTCACGAAATAAAGTTAACTGTTACGAAAATTCAAAAAATGTGTAGGTAGTTCGGCAAGTGGCATGGAAGCAAGAAAACTTTTGAAAATACAATCAGTATTTTTCCGAGTTCAGCTTATATTTACAATCCACTTGACCTTCGCAATGGAATTTCCTCTACAGGGCCCTTAATTGCATGCTTTCAAGAAACTTAAGCCTAAAAGTGAAATTTAAAGTAAAATTGGTAATTTGCCAATGACTTTTCTATTTCCATCGAAAGTTGTCTTGATCAAGATACGCTCTCATGGAATCGAGTAATCAAAGAATAAAAACCCCAATGTACATAATTAATAGACAAAAAATATGTGGCTTAATGCTGAAACTAAAAGATGTACGCGTAGTTTTGTTCCCAATAATGCTTAAAAACTTAAACTTAAACTCAAGCAGGTATTGGTGCATAATCGTCAAATGTTAATTGTCCTGAGTGAAGGTACCACGCGTATACTTCCCAGGTTGTTTCCGGGCTTTCTCAACCACTGATTATAAATTCTAAAAATTACATCGAATTAAATATAAGAAGTTCTAGTTTTGATGCTTAGGGCAATATTGTATGAAAATCAATTGTAGTTGTTAGAAAGCGGCATCGTGGTTTTATTATAATTTTTTAATATATATTTAATATTTTTTAATTTTAAGTGTCGCAAGCTGGCACAGCAATACCAAAGTGGTGCTCATATATCTGCACACTGGCTAACCAATGAAAATGAATTAAATAAAAACTCAATTCCACTTTACTTTAAGTTTTACTCAGAACCTACTAACTTTGAATAGCTGCTTTAACCTCAACATATAAAATATCTACTTTAAAATCGTTAACGAAAGCAATTAAAGTTTAATTATTGTTCAAAACTTTTACTCTCGGCAATGCATCCCACCAGAGTTAAATAAATACATACGTTTGTATAATAAAAATCAATGTATTTCACTATCGTTCTAGATAAATTCTAATACCTGCCTGGGAACGAAAATTTTATTGGAAGGTAAGAATGAAGGAGAAGATACTTAAATGAACACAAGAAGTTCGTAGGAATAATGAAATGTTGCAAATTCATGTGCCAAGTGCAAAAGGAGAACGGCAGTGGGTGACTAAGATAACAACGTAAAATTTTTGTTTATCTTATGTAAATTAAAATCACAAAATTACGGAACTTTTGTACAACTACAAGTTTCACATTCGTGCTGTCAAGCAAAAAAAAATTAATAAATTGTTTTATCAGCTGATGTTGGTGGATTTTAGTATGTAGATTAGTTATGTATATACATACAGTGTTGTGCATATCAAAAGTAACAGCATTCAAAATGTCATAGCTTGCCACGTATATTTATTTATTTATTTTTAAGAATTTTCAATTAAAATTCAGTCCATTGTCTACCATTAACCATAAAAACTTTGTAGAAAACTAAAAAAAAGTTTAACAAATTTGTGTATAGATTTTCAACTTTTTTCTCAAAAGTGCTACAATTTTTTTGAGTATGCAGGTTTATAGCCCATTAAATTTTACTCCAACAATGTACATAGACGTTAGCGTTGATTTATTAGAATTTTTTTCACCAAGGGTCTTGCGACTTTCTCCCATATAAAAATAAATGTTGCTTTTTCGTTATTTCCAAGAAAGTCGCAACGGACTTGAGAAAAAAAAATTCTTATAATTCAACGGTAGTTCCTAGCTACTTGAAACTTTCACATTGTTAGAGTAAAACTTAATGAACTATAAAACTGCATAATCAAAAAAATTTTAACACTTTTGAGAATAAAGTTAAAAACCTATATACAAAACTGTTAAACTTATTTTTAGTTTTCTACAAAGTTTGAAACCTTGATTTTTATGGATTATGGTAGACAATGGACTGAATTTTAATTGAAAATTCTTAAAAATAAATAAATAAATATACGTGGTAAGATATGTTATTTTGAATGCTTTTGCTTTTGATATGCACAACACTGTAAATACATACGTATGTGTATATACATGCATATTCCCGACAATGCTATCTAAATATCGTTCTTATCATTTTCCAACAGGCTCTAAATCTTCAAAATATTACCAATAATAGAGGCGACATTAAAGACAAGACAAAAAAAAACATTTGCTGAAACCAAAACTTGTATCTTGTTCAACGAAACTAACTTTCAAATCGAGTTAGGCAAACAATCTTTTACCACAATTACGAAAACATCAAATAGCAACGTGGCAAGAAATTAAAAGACAAAAACAATGGCACAAGTTACTATGTAATGCTGTGCAAACAATGAAATTTCTCACAAATATTTGCATTTTTCCTTGCCCCCATGCGCATCTTCGAAACAGCAAAAGCGTAGTGCACGTGCCATTTAACCGCAACTGTCACTGTTGATAATCACGGTATGTATGTACATATTTATGTATATAAAACAGAAAATTTATTAAGTTTATGCCCAATAGTCATGTTAACTGCTCCCGCACCGGTACTAAGTAAATATGCTCCTACTTGAAGCGACAATACTGCGGCCCCTCAAAGTAGACACCGATACTTTGCAGATGTCTAAAGCGAAAACCAAATCCATATGCATGAATCTACGAGTAAGTGATAATACAAAGTGGATGCATACTAACGAACATACTCATGTCTGTCTATATATGTACATTAGGGTGTCGGTTATTTACCAAATTTTTAGGTTATAACCTAAAAAAATATATCAGACCTTAATATTCATATTAACCCGTGCCTAAAACCTAATACATTTCGCGTATAAATTACAAAGGGTTTTTGAACTTTTTATCCTGAATTTTTTTCCACTGAAAAAATTTTTTTTTTTCGATATCATCTACGGTTTAGGAGTTATTCAACGATAAAGTTGTATTCTTAGTTAAATTCATGGTTTTTTATAATTTCCGCCATAATCTTCATTTTTATCAAACTAAACACATACAGATAGGTAATAAAATAAATAAATACAAAAGTTGAATCCAAAATAAAGTAAATAAATAATAGTATCAAGATATTAAGTTTACTTTTTTAATTTTTCTGTCAAACATTCTTTAGTTGCAGTAGGAAATTTGGCTCAGTATTCACTAGCAAATTGAATTAAATATTTAAATTTATTTCCCAAGTTGAATTTTTTACTGCAAACGCCCCATCAAATTTTTAGGTTATAACCTATAAAAATATATCAGACCCAAACCAGCCCTTAATATTCACATTAACCCGTGCCTAAAACCTAATAAATTTTCCATATAAACTACAAGGGGTTTTTGAAATTTTTTCCTGGATTCTTTTCCACTGAAACAAATGTAGCTAAACAGTTTGAACAGTTATTTATTGTAAAATATTTAACGCTCTACAAAAAATACCCTAATGATTTTTTCTATAAAATTGTTTTCTTAGTTAAATTCATGGTTTTTTCTAATTTCCGTTTCTAACGGACACCCTAATGTACATATAACAATTTTCTGTGACATCAGATATCAAAGGAATGCCTACTTAAATAATTGCCTACAATTGTAACTGGTAAATAAACAAGGAGAAGCATTCATTGAATTTGTGAAATCGACACTAAAGTTGACTGCAAATAAATTGGATATGCATTCATCCAAGTTTCTTGAAGTGAAAACGTCTGCACGCAAGATATAAATAAACAACAAACTGGTAATTTGACACTAATTCATTGCTACTTGCCCGCGTATTCGAAAATTTATTTGTCTATTCTCTCAAAACTCAGGTTTCCAGTTATGAAAATAATGGAATTTCAAAAAAATGTATTCCTAGTTTGGAAACTATAAAAGCTGTTTTCTCGACCTATTGTTCGTTCTTCTTTAAATTCATGTTTTTCTGTTACAACTTCCGCGAATAAACAAACGTTTTCCATTTTCCGATGGTCGGCTGTTAACAAATACTTCCGCACTTAATAACATCATCTTCCCAGTCAGAGGAGTATAGCCTTCTAAATTTTTTTTTGATATGGTGATTCTCTTATTTATTAAGTTGATAATTTTGTAAGTAATTTCTCAAATTATCTCTGACAATTGTATGTGCTGAGGAATAAGATTTGAACAATCGGTTTTTGTTTCAATAAATGGCGGCCGTTATGGTTTCTAAAATCATAGAAAAAGTTCCTCCTTTTAGCGGTTGCCCCTCGGCAGACAATGGAAAACCTTCGAGTGTTTTACAGCAATGAAAAACTTCTCATAAATTATATGGGCCGTTTGGAGTAGGAATGAAACTCTTGGTAAATGCTCCATTTGTGGTACTGCTTGCAGGTGTTGATGACAACTATTATCTTTGATTAAAAAAGAGATAATTTAATGAAACTTTGGCATTCTGCACATTTTTTGATTTTAACTTTTTTCTATTAGAAATCACTCTATTTTACGATTATCATTGTTTCCACTTCTATCCTAAAATCCATTTTGTGGACTTGAGTTTTTTATTCGACCTGCAATCAATATACATATGTATATAAAAATTGGTTTAAATTGACATGATAAGTTCAGTGTCATGCCAAGAAAGCTCCGAGCATATTTACGAAATGTCACCGATATATGGCGCTGTGACCTGGTCTGTTTTTTAGGTCTTGTTATATATAGAAGTAAATGTGAATGTTCGCACCGCGGCACAATATCTCACACTTTGCACACCTATTTCCTTTAACCCCGGAAAATTAATGGCTTGAGAAAAATTACGAAACTGGAAGAGGCATAGCACCTCCCATACTAAAAACTAAAAATTCCAAGTTGTATACAATATCTCTTGAAATATTTGTGGTAGAGTACTGGAAATTGGTATAGCGATATATAAAATAATTTCCATACTCATGGAGAAAAAAGGGCGATATTGTATAAGTAGGCGTGGCACCACGAAAACACTCTGGATGTTTACTACGGCATATCTCTGGAAGTTTGTATGATTTTATATGAAAATACTTTATCTATTTATCTTGTAAAAATGTATTCTATTGCATGTGAACAAATTTTAAAGCATACATAAGTAAACTTCTAAAAAAGCATATTGTTTGTGAAACCAAATACAATAACTTTGAAAAATATGCAGAATCGTAGATCTATGTACAAGTACTCGATACCTTTCCAAAACTGAGTAGGTAGCGATACCTTTTATTGGTACAAGTACATGTTAATCAGTAATACCATGATGATATCGATTTATTCCCAGCTATGAGGAATGGCGTACCGGAATTTGGTTCGAATTTATATAAAATTTAACCCATGTTTATGTAGGTAACTTGATTTTTTTGGAAAAGTGGGCATGGTACACACTCATTATTATCAAATTTTTATAAAAAAAAACATATGCAACAATAGTTGTTCTACTGGTCGAGATATATAGTACATATGTATGCTATGTCTGAGTTATTTTTTTGAATTTTATTGCAAAAATTCGCGCAAATTGTCGAAAAGATATGACAAATAAATGCTTTAACATTCTGATGGCCTTTTCCAAATTCGGTTAAAAAAAACAAAACTAAAACAATATATATAAAGGAATAAAATTGCGAACATTGGGTGAATACGTTATTGTGGCTAAAAAACACATATTTTTTGCACTTTTACCAATCTACTAAGTGTAAGTCTAAGTCTAACTTACCAAAACATTTTTCCAACTAATATACAACAACTTTCAATAGACAATTGCAGCATGAAAGTATTTAAGTTATCCGATGGTTACAATATAGCTCACTTTGATATATAGATTTGATTTCTTTGTCGTTGGTAAAATTTTTTATCTTTATCAGAACAACAAAGAATCATAGCCACTAATGTTGCTCTCGTTTCCATTACAATTTCGGGCATTGAAAATGATAAATCGCTTTCACTTTAGCTACATCATAACAACTTCAGCAGGAAGTTTATGGAAAATCTCCTTCGTTAGGGTATTAGAGCAACTTGTTCGGTGCTAAAAATACTATTCATGTTGATAGCGTACTTAAATAATGATCGAAAAAAGTAAAGTGTTAGCAGCCTTGATTAGCTTGCTAAATCAGTATTACCACGACACAGCTGAAAATATACGCCATTTAAATTTACTACTCAAAGCTTCAAGCACTTTCCCACATGTTAGCTCACAAAGCACTGAGTTTTAAGTACATTCGTAAAATTTGGCATTTCACAAAGTATAGACTCGCACATACAAATAAATGTGTACTTAGTTACGAGTATTTACAGCACTTGGGTTTATGTGCAAGCATAAATACACATATATGTGTATGAAGAAAACTATGCATATATGTATGTACATATGTACATGAATACAGCAAGGAATAATTGTATACACATGCGTGACTCTTACCCTGACGGAAATATATAAAACTCTGATTATATTCTCATTTGGCATTTAGATTTACTCAGAAAAAGCACATGAAAATATTATTTTCAATACCAGGGAAATGTGCGATGCTTAAATCTTTGCTTTATTTACGTTTTGAGTTTAAATTACACATGAAATACTTAAAAAAAAACACATTCTTTACCTAGACATTACCTTGTTTAGTGAATAGAAAAGGAAATAAGTATTTTGGGAAATTGCTCTTAACTTCTTTTAATTTCCTGCAGGGTAATTACTGAGTTACTTATATCAAGTATTTTATCACCAAAACCATTTAAAAGCCTTTCAAAATGTTTAAAAGCCATTTCGGTGCGTTACGTTGTACAGGAGAAAAGCGAGTAGGGCAAGAACATGGTGCTACTGGCAAACCTTTTTGATAACTCATGTGTAAAAATTGGAAGAAAATAAATGTTACTGGAAATGCTAAAAAGAGGCAGAGTGTCTGCGTGTAAGTGAAAATGGGTAAGTGAAACCGAATGTAAAATATTTCAAACGCTTCATGTCACGTCTGTGACGTTGCGCAATACAAATGAACTTAAAATTGTGTGTTTCCGGCATTTACATATCCATATGTATATGTGCATATATGTATGTAGGTGTATACGAGTATGTTCTTCCTTTCTGCATATACATATGTAAATACATTTTGGTTCGACAGTACTACCCGTACCAAAATGTTATGCAAAATATCAAGAGAACACTTTATTTTGCTTATTGTATTTATACTAAAATTAATAATAAATGACAAAAATTAAAAAAATATTTAAATACTTCTTACTTCAAAAAAATGTTTTTTGTTTCGACAAGTAGATATTAGTTTAAATAATTATAATACCTCAGAGTCGTCGGTATACAGAGGGTGTGAAGGTGTGAGAAATAATAGGTGTAACTGTATATATACATACTACATAAATATCTCTATTTCAATGAGCGAATGGTTCACAAAATTCCCAATACAATTTGCAATATTTGAGCCAATGTTAAAGGGCACTTTATTATACTAAAATCTACTAGGCTATAAAATAGCATATTTTGATTTTTTTTAGTTATATATATAATCTTGAAACCACCCCGTGGGCAAATTATCGTATATGAAAAGAAGTGAACCGTATTCATTAAATTTTATTCGTAAATTAAATTTCAATTCAGCCCCCCGCTTGCGCTGAGTCCTGCACACGGTCCTGGTCTGCACTAAGCAAGTTTAAGCCTGCAGCACGTGGAAAAAAAGGTGGAGCGCTGTGTGGTATGTTTTTGGTTTCAGTATTTATGCTTTGAAACGCAGACAAAGGACACACAAACATTTCTTTGAAAATAGTTTTCAACATGCGTATATATAACACGGATAAGCAATAAATATATATATTTACTTGTGCATACATGTGCACGTAAATATGTATGTACATACGGTACACGTAATCACTTTACTATATTTTAATTTTTATGAATTTTCTTTTAAATACATTAATTCATTCATTCTCTAACAAAAATCGTAATCGTGGTAGAAAGGTAAAAAAAAATCTAAATTTTAGACTTTTTTCCCAGAAGTTATATAGGAGTAACTTTTTCGTGTATACAGTTTTGTAATCCTTTAAATTTTGTATAATAAAGTGCAAGTATAATTTGGCTAATAACAATGGGAATACGATTTGTACACCATTAAAGTGAAATTTTTTTCGCTCTATATCATTTGTAGTTTGTAAAAATCATTTTGGTTTGCCAAAGTTGGTGCGATTTATTTTTTATAGCGATTTTTTGATTTTTTTCACTTTTCATATCATGACTGATCTTTCGGCTCTATAACGCAAAAACTTGAGTTCCTTCACAAGGACTACTTATATATTTTAAATTTAGATACCTTTAATTTGAGGCCCTACATGTAAAATCCTAATATGCTGTTAGTGGAATAGGTGAAAAAATTACGTTTTTCGTTAAATTTGAAAATTTTGACACACGACAAAATAGAAAATCAAAAACAACTACAAATATTATTTTGTTGGATTAAATAAAAATAATATTAATAATTTGGTGCTTACGCTAGATTTTACTCAGCGGCATATCGACTTATAGCACGCACCGCTACACACTCGACCATCGATCGATGTTTTTGTTTGTTCAAAATAATCAAAATCACCGATTTCTTTAAAATTTTATTTACTTCCACAGACAAACATATTTCATTATTTCTTGTTTCATAATTGGTATAAATAACATATTTTTCGGTTTAGTTAGCTAATAAAATGATGTCCTGCAAAAGTTTGGCGAATATAGTGTCTCAAAATATCAACACCAAAAGTAGTTGGCAGAGTACTCGCACAGCCAATCCTAGCGCCGATTCGAATCTCACTGGAAGCTATGATTTTTATTTTAGTTATTTTTAAGATACAATTCTTTTATACCCGTTCGGGTGCGGGCATGTGTAGATTTTTATTTAAATATGCTTATATAAATAAGTTTACTTTATTTGCAAGTTCATGTGTATTTGTTGACTCGGCATAACATATTGACTTAAGGAACAACAGGACACTTACACACCTACCTTCATATGAACATAAAGGGTGATTTTTTTTTTCACCTGTGGTTTTCAATGAGGCAATACTTTTTTTGGGGTGTAATGGGGTGCAGTGGTGCTTCTGGGTATGCGGTTACAGTTGCACGGCTGTACTCAATCCCTACTCTAACGTCCACGTTCGTGCACCCTGGGCAACGTGAGCAACCCATGTGCGAGATACGGTAACCAACCCGTGTGGAGCCATGGGTCACGGCTAATAGAGAGGGAGCTTTAGCGGAGCCACTCCGACATATTCGGTTTAAGGGTCCACTAAAGTCCGCAGCGTCTGTCCACCAGGAGGTGCGGCTGCAAGCGAGCGTCTGTCTTGGAGCAAGCGGCTCGCTATATAAACGAACTTAAAATTTTCACCCCCAGCAATGGGTTGTGCGCAGGGCTTGGAACCCGCCACGTAAAAAACAACTTCCAATGAATAGAACAACAAAGCCTCGGATGAGACCCCCCTTTTTTGATGACGACCACAGCAAACGTTTAAAGGACAATGATTTGAGGGCATGCACCTGGAATGTCCGAACCCTTAATTGGGAAGGTGCCTCTGCCCGGCTGGTTGATGTCCTCAGCAGAGCAAAGGCTGACATCACCGCCATCCAAGAGATGCGATGGACGGGGCAAGGGAAACAAGTGATAGGCCCTTGCGACATCTACTACAGCTGCCATGTAAAGGAGCGCAAATTTGGTGTCGGATTTGTGGTGGGAGAGAGACTGCGCCGTAAAGTACTGTCGTTCACTCCGGTGGACGAGCGTCTCGCCACAATCCGCATCAAGGCGAGATTCTTCAACATCTCCCTGATTTGCGCCCACGCCCCGACGGAAGAGAAGGACGATGGGACTAAAGATCGCTTCTACGATCTCCTTGGCCGCACGTATGAGCGGTGCCCCCACCACGATATAAAAATCATGCTTGGCGACTTCAATGCCAAGGTGGGCAAGGAGGGCATCTTTGGTTCCACAGTCGGAAAATTCAGTCTCCACGACGAAACGTCCGATAACGGATTGAGACTGATCGACTTCGCCGGGGCCCGAAACATGGTAGTCTGTAGTACCAGGTTCCAGCATAAGAAGATCCACCAGGCTACGTGGCTGTCTCCAGATGGTAAAACACGAAACCAAATCGACCACGTTGTGATAGACGGAAGGCATGCTTCCAGTGTCCTAAATGTGCGCACGAACCGAGGAGCCAACATCGACTCGGATCATTTTCTTGTGGCAGCTAAGATCCGCACGCGCCTCTGTGCAGCAAAAAGCGCGCGCAAATGGACACAAGGAAAGCTCGACGTCGGAAAGCTGCAATCGCAACAGACAGCTACCCACTTCGCCACTCGACTTGCACTCCTGCTCTCTGAGAGCAATAACCAACAGAACGATATTTCCGAACAGTGGAACCATATTTCTCGTTGTCTAAATACCGCCGCTGAAGAATCCATCGGATTTCAGCGAGCCCGAAAGAACAACTGGTATGACGAGGAATGTCGCGCCGCTACGGAACGTAAAGACGCTGCCTACAGGGCCACACTGCGATCGGGCGCAACGCGAGCTGTGCGGGAGCGTTATCGTGAGCTGAAGAAGGAAGCAAGACGCATTTTTCGTGAGAAAAAGAGAGAGGCCGAAATGCGTGAGTGCGAAGAGCTTGAGATGCTGGCCGACAGGAAAAGCGCCCGAAAATTTTTTCAAAAAGTTCGACGGCTTACAGAAGGTTTTAAGACCGGGGCGAATTCCTGTAAGAATGAAAACGGCGACCTGGTGACTGATGTCCACAGCATACTTAAATTATGGAGGGAGCACTTCTCCACACTGCTTAATGAAAGCAACTGCAACCCTGGAGATGTTGAACCCGAATCCCCAATCAATGATGATGGACGCGATGTACCATCACCCGACTGTGACGAAATTCGGAAAGCGATAGCACGGCTGAAGAACAACAAAGCCCCCGGGGCCGATGGGTTACCAGCTGAGTTATTTAAGTACGGCGGAGAGGAGCTGGTTAAGTGCATGCACGAGCTCATCTCCAGAATATGGTCGGAAGAACGCATGCCTACTGATTGGAACTTAAGTGTGCTCTGCCCAATCCACAAAAAGGGTGATCCTGCAGTTTGCGCCAACTATCGCGGGATTAGTCTTCTTAACATCGCATATAAGGTTCTGTCGAGTGTATTGTGTGAAAGACTTAAGCCCACCGTCAACGAACTGATTGGACCTTATCAGTGCGGCTTTAGACCTGGTAAATCTACCACCGACCAGATATTCACAATACGCCAGATCTTGGAAAAGACCCGAGAAAGAAGAATCGACACACACCATCTTTTTGTCGACTTCAAAGCCGCCTTCGACAGCACGACAAGAAGTTTCCTATATGCCGCAATGTCTGAATTTGGTATCCCGGCAAAACTTATACGGCTGTGTAAAATGACGTTGAGCAACACCACCAGCTCCGTCAGAATCGGGAAGGACCTCTCCGAGCCGTTTGATACCAAACGAGGTTTCAGACAAGGCGACTCTTTGTCGTGCGATTTCTTTAACCTGATGCTGGAGAAGATGATTCGAGCCGCAGAACTTAATCGGTCAGGCACCATCTTTTATAAGAGTGTGCAATTGCTGGCGTACGCCGATGACATTGACATCATCGGCCTTAACAACCGCGCAGTTAGTTCTGCCTTCTCCAAACTGGATAGAGAAGCGAAGCGAATGGGTCTGGAGGTGAACGAGGGCAAGACGAAGTATCTCCTGTCATCAAATAGACAGTCGGCACATTCACGACTGGGATCACAAATCACTGTTGACAGTTATAACTTTGAAAAAGTTGAGAACTTCGTTTACTTAGGAACCAGCATTAACACCAATAACAGCGTCAGCCTTGAAATCCAACGGAGAATCTCTCTTGCCAACAAGTGCTACTTCGGACTGAGTAGGCAATTGCACAGTAAAGTCCTCTCTCGACGGACAAAAACCATACTCTATAAGTCTCTCATCATGCCCGTCCTATTGTATGGCGCAGAATCATGGACTATGACAACATCAGATGAGAGAGCTCTTGGGGTGTTCGAGAGAAAGATTCTTCGAAAGATTTATGGACCTTTGCGTCTTTGCGACGGCGAATACCGTGTACGATGGAACGATGAGCTGTACGAGCTTTACAATGACGTAGATATAGTGCAGCGGATTAAGAATCAGCGGCTCCGCTGGCTAGGTCACGTCGTTCGAATGGATGAAATAGCTCCAGCCCTGAAGGTTTTTGACGCGGTACCCGCGGGTGGTAGCAGAGGAAAAGGAAGACCTCCTCTGCGTTGGAAAGACCAAGTGGAAAAAGACTTGGCTATACTTGGGATTTCCAATTGGCGCCAGTTAGCAAAAGATAGGGACAGCTGGCGTGCTTTGTTGACCTCGGCCAAAATCGCTTAGGCGGTTGTTGCGCCAATTAAGTAAGTAAGTAATACTTTTTTTAGAGTTGGTCTTTTTGAAAGCTGTTACTTGATATTGGCAAACCCGTATCTTTACAATAAAGCTAAATTCTTGGCCATAGCATTAAGTTAAATGCTTTTTATTTCTTCTAAAAAAACACATGTCAAAAAAAATCCTTTATATACATATGTATGTACATGTACTGATAGCAGATAGCATATGTGTGCATATCAGCATTTAAAAGAACTTCGCCCTTTTCTGAAAAACCAACAGAGAATATCAACAAAGGTAATACATATATTTTCTGCGCAGACCTACATACATAAGTAGCATTGTGTCGTGGGAGCCACATAATGTATACAAATTATGCAAACATAAGCTTTTTGGTTTTACATTGGCTCATTTTTTGTTGAGGATTGAATATTTGTTAGCAGTTGACTCACTAAAATAAATGTTCGTATTTTCCACGCAACTCATAAAAATTTGCTTTATTTTATGCTGGAATCCAATCAAGTTAGGAGCAAGAAGGCATCTTTTTTCGTGCACAAGACCAATATAGTAAATAAGCGTAAACCAAGCGAAAGTCATTTTCAGCAATCAGCAAACCATTTTAATGTTTCTGGTGTTACCACATTTAAGGATTATTTTTCCAAGAAATTGTCACGGTAAGTTTATAATTCGTACCTTTATTATTAAATTATTGAAATTTAATTAAAACTCGTTGGTTCTATAAAAAACACCATAAAAATATTTTTTTTTGATTCAGTTTTGCGTTGTACTGAGGAAACTGCCAATAAAAAAAATTGTCAAAAATCAATGATAACTAGTAGACACTTGAAACTTGCATTTTCTTGCACTGAAATGCTGCATACTCATTAATTATTGTGCATTTTGTAAATTGGGGAAAAAATGGTGCTTATTTTTTATGCAGGTATTTAGTATCTAAGCAGTCTCATTCTCCAATAGAGGCTAAAGTCACATTTTAAGATCAGTAGGCATTTATTAGTCTCAAAATAATATGTAAATTCTCTCAGCCCTATTCTGTATTTCTATTACGTTCCAGCATTCCGCTCACCAGCAATGAAGATTTGGTATTTAATTAATCATATGAAAACTCGGTTACTAAAATACGATTGTTACAGTATACGAGTAGTCGACTCAAAGCAAGTAGTTGATTAATCGAAGTCGGGCTAACGAAGTCGAATAACGCTAACCGGAGAGTCGAGTTATGTAAAAATTACCTAATCATAGCATATTTAAAAAATCAAAAACTACATGTATAAATGTACATATTTTCATTACTTTCTACATACAATTTCATGAAGCCCGCTGGAAAGAGCACATTTTGATTTTAATAATCGTGCTACATATTTCTAGCCAAATCTTTTTTTGGGTAATAAAATCAAAGAAAAAGCCGTTTCTAATTATTATTTTATTTCACATTAGCTTCAAACACTAGTACACTGCGCAATTTACAGTCATAAAATAACGCCCCTTGGCGACGATAACTTGTTTTAAATTGAGTATTTAAAGCACACAAAAGCTAGAAATAGCATAAAGAAAAAGGAGAATGAAGAATGAAGAAACATGATTGACATAAATTACCAAATCAGCTACTTGTGTATAAACAAATGTGCACATACATACATACATATTTACTTATGTATTTGTTTAGTTCCAGAGTGTGGAAACAGAAAAACATTTCTAACGGAAATATGTAATTTATATGCAAAGCAGTTCAATTTGGCAAGGAAAATTCCGAAAATGCTACGCAGGCGAGCTAAATAACTTACTCAACTGAACTTGTGTAACTAAGTATGTGTGTATGTATATTTTCCCTTATAATTGTATGCCTAGCCAACTGACTAGCTTTAAGAAGCAGTGAAATATTGACTTAGAATGGCATTTCGGCACAAACATTTCAACGAACTGATAAAATTGACTGAGCGCAGAGGAAATGAAGCAAATTGTGCATTGATTTTTATTATGCTTTGGTTACTGGCTGTAGTCCATGAGTATGGGTAATATTATAAACATTTAAAAAATGTCTTTGCACGTTCAAACTGACAATATGTACATATGTATCACGTACATATTGCACATTAAATACATAAAAGCCTTCACTAAAAACTCAGATCCAGTCATTTAACTGCTTGTGTATCTTTGAGATAAGAGTCAACGAAGTCAATATGAAAAATGTGTGTGGGTTTACCTACCATAATTGTTTCGAAGTTCAAAAGTGTTAAGTACGAGTATGTATTGGGGGATTCATTTAGAGAAAGCGTGCCGCTAATATCTTTACATGATTAAATATTAAACAATACTGGACAAATGCTCATATTTTTACAGTGGAGAGTTAATACTGCTTCAATAGTGAGCTGTCGATTTTTGTATTAAAAATTTTCAATTTACTGCCGAACGAGAAAGTATTAGAAATATATAGTTAACTCTCGAATAGGAGTTAACTCTCCACTGTGTGATGGCCCTTAATGAATCACCCGATTAGTAAACATATTCCTGACCCTTAAAATTTGTATAAACTGAAATTAATTTAAGATTTTTTCGTTTGATATGTACATTTATTGAGGCAGGACTTTTATCAACGAATATTTGTCTAGACTTGTCAAAATTCAATGCAACTAAACGCATCTGAGTTGAAATTAAGTTTTGTATTGTACTCAAAAATTTTTAATTTTTATATTTTTCGACTATCGATTAGTAAAATAAATGCAGTAGTAAATGGTTTGTTAATAATGCAGCCTTTTGATTTAAATAATATGTTGAATATAAATTTTTTGCAAATCGTGGTTTGCGAAACGCAAATATAGCATTAGATTCAAAATTTTTTCTCAAATTGCATTTTACGGTTCACCCACAATATTTACACAATTGCAATTTATATTTACAAAAACAAAAACTTATGAGTTTAATCTATTGCAAATTTGCTCGTTGTCGCAATAATTGATTAAGCTAAAAACCTACCTAAACTGACATTGTGTGGCTCTTTCGTACGAGTACTACATTTCGTTTTAAAAAGTAATGCATGAACTTAGTTGCACTTATTAAGTATATATTAATCTTGCAGGATTACACAAAATACTGCGAAAAACTTCCTAACAATCACATACTAGTAATAAACTCAGATAAATACAGCATCAGTACATAGAAATCGCAATGTCTTTTAAATGATGCAAGGTGAGAACAAAGTCAAATAAAGAATAAAAATTAGAAGAAACAGCGCATCTAAATTGTTTACTTAAATTTCAGAATCCTATATTTTCAATTGACTAGCTCACCAAATAAAAAAATGAAACTCATGAATATGAACTTCATATACGAAAACACATGTACATATGACGTGCATTAATTAATGTAAGAACTAGCCTTCGAAAATAGCAACAAGTTTCAAAAACGTATTAAAAAAGTTTACAAATAAATATTTGAATCACATGCATTACAAAAAATATCCTAAAAACTAAAACATGAATATATAGGACAGAACTTCTTAATTTATGCAAAGAAGGCTTAAAAGCCAAAATGATTACTTCACGAGACATTGTTCCTTACGTTATCACCTAAAGTCTGTCGCTTTTGCACGCTGACTTAACCCTTTTGAGTGTGCATATGGACAACAAAGCTGATAATAATTATAACAATAACAATAATAATCATACAGAAAAGTTAAACCTATAAGTACATGAAAATATATCAGGATGTTTCAATAAATTATAAAAAAAAGAAAGTTTTATTGCACATTTTTCTTGTAATGAGATTCGACAAAATGCAACATATCCCATTAAATTTTTTCAAATGGAAAATAAGTTTTCTCATTTATTAAAAAAACTTTTAAAAGAAAAATGTATAATGTATTAGTATGTAATAATCAATCAAAAACACTGAACACAAGAAGATGGACCTTTACCCATCGATACCAACGGTGGAAACCGTGACAATTCTAAGTAAAATTTTGCTATAAAATACTAGCAAGAACTTCGCAACAGAAATGATTAAAGCTTGAAAGATAACCCTTGACCAAAATTATTTTAAGTTTAACGGCAAAATATATAGGCAGACTAACGGTCTAGGAATGGGTAACCAACGTCGGCTATTCTAATGGAATTGTTCATGCAACACCTAGAAGTGGGATATATGGATGAGATGGAATTCAATTTATGGGTATTTCTATACTAGATACGTCGATGACATTATTTGTCTTGTAACGGGAGACAAAATGGGATTGTTATTGGACTATTTGAACAATCAACACAAAAATATAAAGTTTACAAAGGATGCGGAAGAGGAAGTAAGAATAAATTATTTGGATGTTTCAATAAGAACAAATAAAAATACAAACAAATTCGTATTTAATTTATATAGAACACTCACGGCCACAGACCCTATTATACATAACTCTTCAAACCACCCTCAACAGCACAATAATGCATACATACGTGAAAGAATTAAACGTTATATATGCCATCACCGAAAACAACGGATAAAAAAGGAGTCTGGCAAACAAAACAAAAAGAGGTAATAAAGCAATAAAAGCAATCAGGAGAGAAGATAAGGAAATGGACTGAGCAGTCTTGACGTACACGGAAAAAACGTCTTACAAATTTACAAATTAGCCAAACTATTCAACAGATACAAAATTAATACGGCGTTTAGTACCGGAAACAGCGCTGGAAATGTAGGGTGTATACAAAGTAGCTTGCGAATGTCAATATAGCTACATAGGCCAAACAAGACATACGATAAAAACTAGATACCGAGAACATATAAGGGACTACAACAAAAAAAGCAAAAACCATCTAGTACATCGGAATCAAACTTCGCAAACCACATGGCAGAAACCAAATGTATGGGAAGGCCTCTAAATGTATTAGAGAAAATGGAGATATACATATAAACAAAGAACTTTTGACGGAAAAATAATCAACGATCAAATAAACACCGCATCGGATGTAATGTTTGAACCCCATCAGCTACTATACAAAAAAACAGGTCAAATCCTCTGCCAACATCAACGAACAGACAAACAGAGACCCAATACATAAAAACCCGCAAACAAAAACTCCGAAGAACAGGCCAACATCTACAGTTCTCTACGACTAAATACCTGGCGGACTAAAGCAAACTTATTGCTCGAGGTCATACTTAACTAAACTAGATACATATATAAATTGGCATCATATTATTATTACGACATAATTTTATTATTTTCAAGTTCTCAAATTTTTCAAACTACATAATATGTAAAAGTAAAAGTTATTGCATTATATCAAAATGTAAATAAAACTAAAATCAAAAAAATGTACTCACGAACCAGTTTTGTACTATGGAATTCTTGTTTAAAAATTTTTGTTAGATACATATTTGCAATATACACCCACTTTTGGTAATCCATCCCATTAAACTCGTGTAGAGCATTCAATATTTACAAATTAATAATGTTTTTCATTTGGTCAAACGCAGTTTCAACAAGTTAAGAAAACATCTATACATACATATGTACATACATACAAGTGCACATGCATGTAAAGTATGCCCCTAAAGGGATATAAGTTGTGCTATCTTCTGCAATAAATACAGCGAATAAAAAGTAAAATTATTTTCAAGGGATAGGAGTATATTGTTTTATAAAATAGTTAAACATATTTTTCTTACAAACGCGTGTAAGATTTGTTGCTCTTTGCAAAAACTCACTTCGGATTAACAGTTCCTTACTTTTGAAAAATAACATTAATAATTGGTTGTTGTCTTTTTTACTTGTACAATAACTGACAATTGAGCAGGAAGATTGACAGTATATATTTTTAGAACCTTCATCAATACGAGTACCAAGGCGAATTTCTGTTAAGTGGTAGCGATTCTACAAATGCAACGCTTTGGTGGGCTATTAACAAATTGTATCTCCTTTGAATTTAACTTGCGTTAAATAATTTTTACACTTTTAGAATCACCGTAAAACGTTTAATTGAACAACGTTTTAATTGTATGGTATATAAACGGTAGGATGGTCTTTAACATAAAACTTTCTGTCTGGAAGTTGATAAGAAACACGTGAACAAATTTACTAAGCGCAGAACTTATGTTGGATTACATAAAAGTTCTTTATTTTTATGATGGATAGTAAGCACTCTGTGGCCGCTGTGGTCGAGTGGATACCGGTGCATGCTATAACTCGAAATGCCGCTGAGTTCGAGGTTCGAATCTCAGTCAGGGCAAGCCAAATGTTATTCGTAGAAAAGGTTTTTTTTTCTAATAGCGGTCACCCTTCGGCGGGCAATGGCAAACCTCCGAGGGTATTTCTGCCATGAAAAAGCTTCTTATAAAAAACAACTGCCGTTCGGAGTGGGCACAAAATTGTAGGTCCCTCCATTTGTGGTAAAATATAAAGACGCACACCACAAATGGTAGAAGAAGCTCGGCCAAACACTGAGCTATAAAGTGTAAGCGCCAAAATTTTATTATATTATAGTAAGCACTCTGTGACGCCCTTATACGTTTTATATTAATTTGTTTATTTGCTCTATACATTACACCTGAGTACGCAACCCTGGCGTATGAGTAATTTCAACATATTCATACATACATAAATATGTCGGGTGTGATGTTCCGAATTCCATATTTTAATTAAATATTGTTTCCATATTCCCACTAACACTCAATATATCAATAAAAATACATGCATATTTGAATATTTAACAATTTCAATTATTTTTAACATTACTAGTTCACTTGCTATCAACCATACTCATTAAGTATCATTTGCAAGTGTATAGTTTTCTATATCAAGTTTTTCGAGTTGACAACTTTAGCAAACGGGTATTTAACTATCTACACTTTATGATATTTAGTTGTAAGTACTACGTTTTTATATTTGAACAAAGTTATTAATTTTTTTTTAATTTACTTGTTGCATGCATACTTACATATTGAACGAGTGTATATTTTAAATACAGTCGAAATCCAATTTGTTGCGCTCTTTACTTGTTATATGAAATTTAATGATGAGATAAATATGCATATGCACATAGGAACTTTTACATACGATGGCGATAAATGAAATATTTACATACATATTATTGCACATATATACATTAAGGGAAGCTTAAGTGTTTAAGTTCTCATACACACATAGATAGCACGAGTATCCGCAAACATTAGTACTTATATTTGCTAATATAATATGCTAATATCTAAGTATTATTCGATTTGTACATGCGAGTACATAAATATATTGCTAACAATAACAAAGAAAAATGTTAAACATACTTTAACACTCCGTGTACTTTTTGCCAAGGTTGTCTCAAAATTTGCTAGATTTTAATTCGTTAAATGTAATTTCTCCATCGTCACATTTAGCATGTAAATATTTCTGAAAAATAATTCCTTAATAATAGCTCTACATAAGATCTACATTCTTTGAATGGAATGTACATAAATGTGATCTCGTTGCCTGAAAAAATACAGTAAAGACGCCTACGAAATTCTAAGACAATTGGTAAACGCTTTTATAGAATAAAATAAGTGTATAGCATTACTTAAATAAAAATTAATTTTACATACAAATATACTTTAATCAACTACCGACTCAGGTAAATGAGATAAATTTCACAGTGCGGCTATTCACCTTCAATCATTTGTTAGCAAAAATGAGTGCAAATAAAAGTAATTTGAAAGCTGGCTGAACATAGAAAAGATAGGAAGATTACTTATGGAAATGGAATCAAAAGAAAGCTGATTATTACTCTATACAAATATTTCATGGCTACAGATTAAAGAACTATATTAATATTTGATTTCTGGTAAAAACTAAATTATTCCCTGCGGAAAAACTGGGATCGGACCGTTATCTGTCGATAATAAATTCAGCTGAGGAGTTGTTAGATTCGAAATAGACGCTATTTTTTAATATAAAATTTTTTAATTACTATTATTTATTATTTCGAATTTAATTGCACATATGTATGTATCCACTTTATAGCTGCAGTTGAAATTCTAGTATTGAGTTTCGTTTACAAAGTTTGTCATTAAGTTATTCTTCTATTCAATTTTGACTAATTTGTAATTAAAATAGAGATGATTCTTTAACGAAAACTATAAACTTTTTAAGTTTAAATGGCCATCCAAATTCAAGATTTTTTAATCAATTTTTATCAGTTTTTCGAATATTTTTGGATTCAACTGATGTAGCTACGAATGATAATTGAATTTTGACAATGTTTCTAGTGGTGTTGCTGAGTGTTTGCCCTATAAATATGGTGCATAATGTAAGAATGAGTTATAAGTAAGAAAATGGATAACTAGTTGTCAGAACTTTTAAATAAAACGCACTACTTTTATTTTAACCACCACTCCATAGGTGTACGTACGTATATATATTTTACCATAATTTTCTAATAAAACTCTATATTTATGGAAACCCCTTCATCTCTATACAAGTATTGCGTTGTCCCAAGTTCGCATGTCATACAAAGTTGTTAAACAATTTTTTTTGGTTTCCAACAATAATTTAAACAGAAGAAGTGTCAGTTCAGCGGGCTGTTGAAAACTTTAGCAACTTCAAAATGTTTAATAAGTCATCCATTCTGATGAAGCAAAAATTTATATTTGCAAACATTTATTTTGCTCAAACGCTTCTAAGAACATTTTCTAATAAAATTATGTTCTAAAAATTAGAACACAAATGCATAGAATGTCGCGATTTTTAAGTCAAAATAAAAATAATCTTAACTATTGCAAATCTTACTGACACTAAAAATATAACAAAAAAAATTGATAATACATATGTATGTATTTTAAAGCATTTATATATCAAAGCACATTTTGAAGGAATTTGTTGTATTCCTTAAACCCTTTAAAAGCTTGCTTTAAGTAAGATTGACAAAGTAAAAAAAGTCACTCGGTGTGAGATAAGCTCAGCAGTTAGTTTTCTACAATATCAGAAATTTAAATATTTTATTAATAGAAACTAGCCGTGAACTCAATAGGAAAGTGTTGATAAAGCGTTATCAATATCATAAATAACTAAAACATTTATCTACTTTCATTTATATAGTAACTTGTATATGTATATTTATAAATAAATGTTTAATTTTATATACAGGGATTGAGAACTCAAAATCCGCTATATTGTTAAGTAGAAATTCTAAGTATATGTACATATTTTTAAATCCCCATCCCCCTCACTAAATTAAAAAAAACCCTGTTCAGTTCCCGATTTGATTCATATTCGGCAAATCTATCAGTGTTTATACATATATATTAATTATTATACAAATGTGTTTTAATAAAGTTTAGTAAAACGGTTGTGTTGGTGTACAAATATTTTGTAACATATTTTGTTTATAGTTAAAAATATTCTCACCCTATTGGAATTCCAAAGAATGTTCAAGAATTAATTAATAACTTGTGACTAAACAACTGCACGAGGGAAACCAATTTTTGTTAGAACTACTTCCAGTTCTTTAAACAATCCTGACTTTATTATTATCATTATTTGATGCTCTAAAATATTTTCTTCTAATTTAATCACTTTATATTGTAAGAGCTTTTCGCTGTAACAATTGCGTTGCACATTTTTAAAGAAAAATTCGGGAGAAAATTTTATTCACTAGAGTTGTAAGAGAAAATATTTATGTAAGTATATGAACATGCATACACGTACATACATATGTATGTATGAACTCATGTTTGTATGTGTATGTAGTGCTACTTCTATTCAAGAAATGAGCTTATTTGCTATGTTCGAAGTTCGATTTCTCGCCTGAATATTTTAAGTGCTACAATATGTCAGCAAACTGCTACATATTCCTCACTACCTGTTGTCTCTCGTTTACAGCCACAGGGAAAAGTTTCAACTTCAGTTCTTGCACGTAAGCATATTTCATTTTTGAAATTTTTCGCATGCATACTCGCACAAAGCAACAAAAGCAATAATCGTACACTACAGCTACCTTGGTGGCAGCAATGGCAGTAACATCAGTGTTGACAGGTGATGCAACAACAACTGCAATATCTTTTGTTTATTACTCACACCACTATGCGACCAACCTTATCATCCGCCACTGCAACAATACCAGTCACACTGGCATAGTGCTCAGCGCTGGTAAATACTTATTTACTATGCCAACAGTTCCAAAACAATAATGCAAAGATTAACGCGTTTGTCGACGCGTCGTACTTGTTCGTGGAAGCAGCAGTAAAAATGTTTTTTTGTTGCAAGCACTCGAACACACACACACACACACACACACGCACACACACACGCACACACACACTGTAGCATTAACTTAGGAATATCACTACATGTCAATGCCAACAAAGGCAACAGTGTAAGGCCATTTTTATCCACATTTTTTTTTGCATTCTCATTTTTTGCCCCATTCTTGCTTTCATATGCAATCTTCTATGCTCAACTGCGGTATATAGTAGTTGTTGTTATAGTTAAGTGTTGTATTTGTTGTTTCGTTAAGTGCTTGGACGAATATGCTCATACAAGTGAAACATTAATTTCCGTAAATTTGTCAAGCACACTTTGTCGAGTAGATAGTATAATTTTCAACACAATACCAGCTTACTTACATACAATGTATTATGTGCATAGTACGAGTATATACATACTATGTATTTATGTACGTATTTGAACTTAGCTCAAGTGGTCATTTTTACGCTTGATGTAATAAAGGAGAAATTTACTTTTAGAAAACTATTCATAATGGTTTGTAATATAAGATATAAGATAAAACCGCATTTGAGCAAACATATAATGAACAAATTTTTATTGTTACTATATCTAGTAAGTATACATCCATATGTATGTAAATATAATAAAGTCATGTTCATGGATACGAGTTTGGTCAAAAAGATCGATAATTCTTTATTAAGTAGTTCAAAACTAGTCGCGAACACAAATACTTTTATCACACATACAAATTAAATGTTGGTTTGTCTGGCGAGCAAAGGTTCAAAAAAGGCTTGACCATTATTAATAACTATTTCTTAACTTATAACTTATAAACTCATACAGTTGATTCACAGGGTGTCGTAAAGTTGTAAAGACATAAAAATTTTGCAAAAAATTTTTTTTTGCATTTTACAGAAAAAGGATTTAAAATAACATAACTTGGAATTTTTCAAATTGTATGACTTTACGACAATACGTCACTTTACGGCACCTTATGAATCACATTATAATGTTTTAAAACATAAAACATATAGAGTTGAGAAAAATTTTGATTAATTTAATAAATAAAATAAATTACAAATTACAATTTACGCATAAAGCTAATTACGTTTAAGAAAACTTAATTTTCAGAATATTTTTGACAAGGGTTGCTAAGTTTTTCATAACTTCAGTTTAATAAATTTAATAAGTTGAATAAAATGATTCAAATGTTTATTAAATTAAAGTAGTTTAGAAAATCCATAATTTGGAAAATACTTAAAAGAGTGTTGCCACCTGTTTGAATAATGTGACTAAATTTAACATGACAAATTCTAATGATACCGGTGCGTGAAAGGTTGCCAAGAATAAAAGACGATAGTTATTTTATAAAACTGCCATGAATTCAAGGCACTGTAATTACCAAGTACCTAAACCGGAAACTCTACATTCGTCCAATCTTATTTTTGACATGTACCTATAGATACGCGCTTATGTATGTCAAGCACAAAGTTACAAGATTAATTCTAAAATATATATTAAGTATGATTTCCAAACTAATTCGGTTTAAGAAAACTTGGTTTGGTTACACTATTAAAAGCGTAAGAAATCTTTATTCAGACATTATTCGAAAGGGGTGCTAATTATGGAAATTTGTATACTGGAAACTTAAAACAAGCTACTCATACAAAGGTAAGCAATAATAAAAGTGTTGCAAAATATCAAAGAATCTGATGTAGGTTGGTATTATGAGTTGCGAAGCGAATGTTTTTGTCGAAACGATCGCAATATTTCGATAAATATGACGGAACGAACGGCGAAAAAATGCGAGTCAATATTTCCAGGCTTCACTGGAGCATTTTCAACGTTCTCTTACTTGTATCTGTCAAAATATTTAGACCTTATTTTTGTTCGCCTCGCCTATTATATTCGCTTCGCAACTCATAATAGAGCCGTTCATAATAGAAAGTTCTTGATGGAAACTTAACATTGGATTTGGCGTTCGCTTTTTCTGATTATAAAATATCTAATAATGTATCTGCATTTAACATTCAAGTCATCTACCTAATAATTTATACTGAGCTTTCAACTTTTAAATGTGGCATTTAACAATGCCACTTAACCAATTAAACGAAGGTTTATATACAAATTTTACAGAATTTGCAGCACAGAAACGCAGAGCTACATCCCGAGATTAATTCTTATACAAGTGCATAACCTATGGTCAAAACAAGATATTTATTATAAAAGTATACACCGCACCATTATTACAAATTGTATATACATACATAATTTTGTACGTGTATGTAAAAATTTGCTTATCATGCAACTTTGGATTTTGTGTCGAAGATAGAACAACGATAGCACATCACCCTCAATATCGCTACAATGCACAGCTGTAACAACAGACTTAAACCTGATTTTGCATTGCAGCCTGATCTTCGCTTATTGATGTGCCAACCAGCGTAATGCAGCGCTGAGAACACCGAACTTTCTATTTCCGTTGGCGAACAATTAATCAAAAGTTCATCAACCATTTCGGATGGATTGTTTAAGCATCTTATGATGCCCATTTTCATTGTTACGTTACTTTCATAACCTGACTCGTTCACACATTTAAAGCTTATTGAATTTATCACTTCCAGTTGTATGCAACGATTTAATGGACTGCGTTGAAAAGTCAAAAAGTAGCGATTCGTATCTTCGTCGGGAAATTGAAAAACTGCATATGTGTTATTAGGAGCGATGAAAGTATCTTTGTAGATTTGTTTTAGCATTTCTGGGTAAACAGATGTGCAAAGTCGTTTCAGTTTTACGAATTTAATTGCAAGGCAATCCTCTGTTAGTTTATTTGAATCATCATCAGCTTCATTTTCTCCATACACATCATCATAATATTCATAATCGCCTTCTCCAGATCCTTCTTCATAATATTCGTCATCGTCATAAGATTCGTCCCCGTCATACTCTTCGCATACATATTTTGGTAAAATACAACTAATACTCAATAATACAATGAAAATTTTATGTAAATACATTAGTTCCGAAATGTGACCGCCAAAGGATTTTTAAGGATATTTTTGAAAGCTGCTTTACGTATTATGAAAATATTTTGACTAAAATTGCCAAAGTTTTATACACATAATATATGTATTTATGTATGTCTGGTTGCACTCTTTATCACAATTAAAATTGTTTAGCAAGAAATACTGAATAATTGAGAAGTTGATCGTCAATTCCATTATTATTCATATTGAATTAATAACAGAGCCACCACCAATACCTAATTCGGGTAAACTGGTAACCGAAACTAAGAATGTATATAGTATGTACATATGGACATCAATCATCATCGTTAAAATCGGTGAAATTTCATTATCCATGGATATTTATCACGTAAAAATTAAGAAAAAGTTGTCTAAAATGTTAACGCGAGTATTAAGTATGTAAAAGAAGAAAATAATTAATATGGAAATTAGTTATTTTTCAGAAGAAAAATCCGTTTATAATATAAGAAAACATATTCTCGCTTTTTTTTCTCTTTATATATTTAATATATGTATATATGTATAGTCTGTATGCCTTTATATTTATGTATATAATGAGGGAAAGTAATGATCACTTATTCTGAATCTTCAGTTACTCCATATACTCGTATACTATGCTTATTAGTGAAAAAACTTCTTTAAGTAGCTTCGCTAGCAATGCTTTTACATTTAATCCCCGAAAATTTATTATAAGATGCACATAATAATACTTGTAAAAAAAATAATTGTTAATGGAGAAATTTTGAATTCAGTATTTGTAATAGTACTTAATAGGTTTGTCTTCCCTAGTATAAACGGTTTCAGCAGAATCCATTCGGATATTTCTGGTTTTGAATTGCAACCTGAGCTACGTTCTCTCATGTTCAAGCCCGTATAATGCAACGCTGAGAACACTGACTTTTCCAGGTCTGACGAAGAACATGTTTGCAATAGTTCATCAACCATTTCAGATGGATTGTTTATGCATTTCATTATACCCATTTTGACTATTACGTCACGTTCATATCCAGTTTCATTCCAGCATTTAAAAGTTATTGCATTGATCACTTCCAATTTGGTACAATGTAGTAATGGACTGCGTTGGAAAGTCAAAAAGTAGCGATTCTTATCTTCGTCGGGAAATTGAAAAACTGCAAAAGGGTCATGTGGGCTAACCCAGTTATCTTTGTTAATAACGTTCACATTTTCTGGGTAAACAGATTTACAAATTTGTTTCAGTTTCACGAATTTAACAGAAATGCATTCGTCTGATAGTTTATAGAAATCTTCATCTTCTTCGTCTTCGTATTCGTATTCGTCGTAATCCTGGTCATCTATTTCACCTGGATTCTCATTCTCCTCCTGTCCGGATACAAGTTTCGGCAATAAGCAATTTAAACTAAGTGACACTACAAGAATTTTATATAAATATTTCATTTCCAGAATTCGCGCTTCAAACAGTTTTGACGTACATCTCTATGTACTAACGAATATTTCTAAAAAAAAAAAACACCTCCCTTGTTACATATACGAGAATATGGAAATATTTTGACTAAAATTGCCAAGCTTTCATTAATTTGGTGGGACTCTTAAGCGCCCCTCAAACGTTGTAATCTTGTATGCAATTTTAGTGGAATTGTATTAAAAGTCACAATGATGTATGTTTTGTACAACCGGTTGTATGAAAATCGTAGAAACCAATTTGTTGTCGTACCTCTTCCAAAAGCGGCCGCAACGTACCAAGGCGAATTTAACAAGGTGGTGTTGAGGAGTCAGCGGGTTTTTTCGCTTTGCTGGACTGAATGTCAAATTTCTGTAGCTGATTTACATCGCGAGCCAATCAGAACGAAGCCCCTTGATATTCAGTCCAGCCAAGGCGAATTTAATAAGGTGGTGTTGAGGAGCCAGCTGGTTTCTTCGTTTTTTTCGCTTTGCTGGACTAAATGTCAAAAGGCTTCATTGTGATTGGCTGGTTATGTATATGACCCACAGAAATTCGACATTCAGTCCAGCAAAGCAAAAACAAAATACATGGACGGCTCTTACTTATATACGCTCACCACCACCTTGATAAATTCGCCTTGGTAACTGTTGTGCAATATCATAAAACTTTTTTTTTTCGAAATGGCCGATAATAGAAACTAATCGATTTCATATGTGGTAACGATTCTACATATTCAATGCTTTGATGGGTTATTGCTAAAGAGTTAAACTCAATTGTTTTTTCATTTGCGCGAAACATTTTTTTAATAGCTCTACTGAACTTCGTTTTTTAGTTTTCAAAGCAATTGATTTTGACTATCATTCACAATACACCTGTTCGATTGTTACCTCCCTTCGCCTTGTTTATATAAAAAAATTTATGAAAAAGCTACATACAAAGCGAATTTATCAAAGCGGTGGTAAGCGTATATAAGTAAAAGAAATCCGTGTATTTTGTTTTTGTTTTGCTGGACTGAATGTCAAATTTCTGTAGGTGATTTACATCGCCAGTCATTCGCCAGCCAATCAGAACGAAGCTCTTTGACGTTCAGTCCAGCAAAGCGAAAAAAGCGAAAAAATAAGCTGGCTCCTTAATAAATGCGAAAATTGGCGAAAAGGGGGTGGCAGGGACCGATGACATTTATGGCCGGTACTTAGACTTATTTAACTGCATGAAAGCTCATACGTGTTTTATATAAAAATGCAAAATGTGATTATAACGACCGCAACATAAAAGATTTAATCGCATGCCTGGAATCTTATTTCGCAATTTCTTTCCAAAACATTTTAAAAAGATTCTAGGCATATTCGCATATACATGCATACATGTTTGGGATCTCAATATTTGTTATTAGTCGCTTTAGTGACAAACCTCCAATTGGTATTGATTGCTTTACAAACGAGGTCTAGTTACATTGAAAAGTGAATTATCTAAAAATTTCAATGATTGAATCAAGGCGAATTCGTTAAAGGTGGTGTTAATCTATCAGCTGATTGGTGGTTGCTTGTCAAAATCAATAGTTTAGTTGCAAAATAATCAATTGTTCCGTTTAACTACCAGAAATTTAAAGATATGGTTAACTATAACTTTTTGCGGTGACTCTAATAGTGTAAAAATTATTTCACGAAAGTTAAATACAAACGAGATAAAGTTTGACAATAACCCACCAAAGGGTTGCATTTTTAGAATCACTACCACCTTACATCAATTCGCCTTGGATTGAATTCTCGACGTTGTAAATTACTTCAAATATTGCTTCATGTATTTTGTATTTTGGCCGCTGTGGTCGAGTTGGTAGCGGTGCGTGCTATAACTCGATATGCCGGTGAGTTCGAGGTTCGAATCTCAGTCAGGGCAAACAAAATCTTAATCATAGAAAAAGTTTTTTCTAATAGCGGTCACCCCTCGGGCAGGCAATGGCAAACCTCCGTGGGTATTTCTGCCATGAAAAAGCTTCTCATTAAATACATCTGCCGTTCGGAGTCGGCAGAAAACAGTAGGTCCCTCCATTTTGTGGTATAATATAAAAACGCACACCACAAATGGTAGGAGAAGCTCGGCCAAACACTGAGCTATATAGTGTACGCGCCAAAATTATATTATTATATACTTTTTTTCTTATACAGAGTTGTAACTACTTTGCCACGATATTAAGACATCATGATGGAATAACGAAAGGTGTTGTAACATAGTTTCGTTAGCCTTTTTTGCAGTTTTCTTCTTCTTCTTTTATGGCGCTACAACCGTTTGTCGGTTTGGGCCGGGACCAAAAAGCTTCGCCAGTTCCATCGTCCATGTTTCTGCGCCATATAACGGGCATGATGAGGGTCTTGTAGAGCGAGATATTCGTTCGTCGAGAAAGAGCTCTGTTTTTCAATTGCCTACCGAGACCAAAGTAGCACCTGTTGGCAAATGTTAATCTTCGCTTGATTTCGAGGTTGACGTTATTGGTGGTATTAATGCTGGATTCAAGGTATACGAAATCCTTGACTACTTCAAAGTTGTAACTGCCAACAGGGACGTGGGTCCCAATAAGCGAGGAATTTTTGTTTGTTGTCACAAGATACTTTCTTTTGTCCTCGTTCACTGCAAGACCAACCTCTTTTGCTTTCTTTTCCAGACTGGAAAATGCTGCACTGACGGCCCTGTTGTTAAGGCTAACGATATCAATATCATCTGCATAAGCCAGCAGCATCGTACTTTTTTTATAAATAGTGCCACTGCGATTTAGATTAACAGCTCTAATTACGGATTCCAGCATCAGTTTGAAGAAGTTGCACGAAAGAGAGTTGCCTTGTCTAAACGAACGCTCGGAGAAGTCCTTCCCAACTTGGACGGAGCTAAAAGTTGTGCTCAACGTCACTCTACATAGCCGTATTAGTTTAGCAGGGATTCCAAATTTAGATATGGCGTCGTACAGACAGTTTTTATTCGTGCTGTCAAAAGCGGCTTTAAAATCGACAAAGAGATGGTGTGTGTCGACTTGTTTTTCTAGGGTCTTTTCCAGGATTTGACGTGCTGTGAATATCTGGTCAATCATGAATTCACCAGTCTTGAAGCCACACAAGTAAAGGTTCATATACGGTTTCAGTCTTTCACACAGTATCGTAGATAGGGCCCTGTATTACAATATTACAAGGTGAAAAAATTAGCTTCTCCACAACGTACATAAATTTCTGTATGTACATACATATGTACATACTTATGTTATTAAAAAGTTACAAAACTAAAATAATGCTCTTTAAAAAACGAACGTTTTTTTCTTAGCAATAAAATATTGTACTGAAAACGCCAAAAAAATTGTTAATACTGTCTGAATCATGTTTTATTATGCAAAAATTTGATAATTTTCACAGGAACTTATTCAAATTCTAGCATTCAGAAAACTAATTGTCAACAAATAAATAAAAACAATCAATAATACCTTTCGAAGTTCCACATGAAAAACTAAATTTTCTACTACAATTCAAACATTTTTTTTTTAAGGAACATCACAGTTTCTAAGGGCGTTTAATATAGCCGATTTAGAGCGAGAAGCTTCCAACGTACAACACCGCATTATTGCATCATGTTAAAGTATTACAAAATCCTAACGCTCAAAAGTGAAATATTTTTGATTGGACAAGCAAATAATAAAATCCGCAACACATGAAAAACCGCAAATAAGAAACATTTACACAGAAAACCTAACCGCAGAAAAAACAACTGACAACACCCATATAAACGCATCCATACACATGCATACATAAATTTACATAAACATGCATTTTACATACATAACATACATATCTACATATTTTTGCGCTGGTCGGGTAGCTTTGGTGTGCAGACAAGTGACTATTATTATCCTACTTGAAAGCAAAGGCTATTACCAAAGTTATTATCATTATCGTTGTTGCTGCCATAATATTCTAAGCAATAACAAAAGCAAACGATCAACAAGAACACAAGAGCAATATTGCCATCAGCATCAATATTGTGTTCATATTTTATTAGATGCATACATACACATATACATATGTACATATGTATGTACTAGGAATGTCAAACCCTGCATCCCGGTCTTTTGTAACTCCCGAATATCCCGGGATTAATCTACTAAAATACAGGTGCTGCTGAAAACAAAGCAATATTTGTTACACTCGTTGTGCTTTACTCGTTTGCAACACTTATTTAGCCCAGTCCAAAGGCCTAAGCAACAGAGATCAATTTCGTTTGACGTGTACACTTCTCAATTAATCTAAATAACATACATATATTATCTTAAATATGACTTTTCTGAAGCTTCCAATTTTACTGCCATTAGAAAGGAGCTGGAAAATATCCTCATTAATGTATAAAATGAGACTTGTTATGAAAGCGATCTTAATAACACTAACGACGAAGTGTTTGCGGTGGATAAGGCAGTGAAAGATAAATTGCATCAGAACGTTTGGTAAACGAAATTAATAGTTTTTGTAATGGGAGCATTAAGGGGCATAAAGCATTTAACTTTTCGTCGACAGTAAGTGTTGAGGCGGAGCGGTGCTTCTCCATTGCAGGTTTTATATGTAGGTTTTTTTGTATCAAATTTAGGTGCAGGATGGATAGTAAAATAAATTTATATATGTATAATAATTTATTTTTAAATCGCATTTTGATGAAAACAAGAAATAATTTTATATTTAATTTTTATTTGATGTATTGCCTTTTTTTACTAAAAATACTGTAGCATATATAAATATTTAATCTTGATCATACACAGCCCTTTTTTAGTTTTTAATTTTACTGTAAAAGCATTTGCTGCTGTATTTATGTAAATTTTTTTTGTTGATAAAAAGACCAACAAATTCAACAATCTGTTCTTCTTTTTTATATCGATGTCGTGTTAAATTTTTTTACTAATAAAAATTACGAATCAAAATTTTCTGAATTTCGGTACAATCCCGGAATCCCCTCACTTTGTTTTTAGATCTGGAATATCCCGGGATCAATAAAATGTCTAAAATTTGCATCCCTAGTATGTACATAAATATGTATCTGTTTGCTCCTTTGTGGTTGTATCTGTCGTCTTACCTTTTTATGCATACATATGTATGTATATATGTGTGTAATATATGTATGTACTTATACATATATGAGCGTATCTATGTATACTTTCATACCTATCTTCTAAGGTGGTCATTGTTGTTTTATTTTTTAATTGGTAATAATATAATGAGTCTAACGCGCTGTCGTTATGCACTTACTCGCCTAGCATACATAAATATTTCGAAAATAAACAATATCGATTTTTAATTATAATATAGTATATGCATACATATTTACAATGCATACATACAGGCTTGATAATAAATTTAGACTTTTGTCCGTCCATGAGCCACATAGAGTTTATGCACCTTCTCGTGTCGCTGAACAGGTGCACATAATTGCATACATACATTCATAGGTATTTACATATACATATGTATATGCAAACTGAAATGAAAGGGTTTGGCCAACATCTCTGATTTTGTATGTACCATTATACATACTAGGTATGGAATTCCGGGATCCCGGCCTTTTTAAACGCCCGAATATCCCGGGATAAGTCTATTCAAATTCCGGAATTGAAAAAAAGTAAATTTAATAGCCATTTATTTTTAAATTTATGCAGTTTTACGTATATTTTGTTTATGTAAACTAACGAAAGCACCTAAGCGCCGCGGTGGAAAGTTTGGCAGATTGACCGATGGTAGGCAAAATGACACACAAATAAAAATAAAGGCGGTAAGTATATTACAAACTAACAGTCAAAAGTTCGCAGCAAAACACGTTTGCCGAACCGCGAAAGTATCGAAATTGGTTATTGCTGCTATCATTTGACATACGAATATAGAATTTGGCCCTGTGGACACCTTTTAGCCAACAGCCGATTTTCAGTGAAAATCGCTCTCATGTGTATATAAAATAAGTTTCAAAATAATTTGCTCTTGAGTCCTCCTTTTTTATTTCATATTTTTCTTACCAACCTCAAATTTCAACACCGATACACATATGCCACACATAGGATATTCAAAGTAAGGGAAAGTGTAAAAAAATAAAGAGAAAAGAAAAATGTGATCTTATATTTGTGTATTTTAGCGGAAAAGAATAGATAGTTAGATAAGCCTGGCCAATCTACGGAAATTGGGACAACAGAGACTTGTTAGTTATATTCTTCTCATTTAACCAAAATTCAATCGATCTAAATATTGAATATATTTTCAAATAAGAGCAAATTATAACAGACAATTCATACACCAAATTTAATCAACTTACAAATTTAATCAACTTACAATTTCTCGTACCTACAATTTCTCATACCTTGAATAAAGATCGCGAATTAAAATTATTTAAAATCAATGTACAAAATTGAACTTTTTTCGCAGAAATTGCTTATGAAAAAAATGCGGAACACCCTAGGCTAAACTAAAACGAACAAGTGCCTTAAAACTTATACTTTGTTTACTAAAACTGAATGGAATTTAAAACTGCATTTCTCTAGTTAAAAAGTTAGAAATTTTAATAACAGTTCGTAAAAAATTTATAATTTTGTGTGTAGATGTAATTGAGCTGTAATGGGGTTTGTTAGAGAATTGTCTGAATTAATTTTTATTAGTAAATTGTCAAATTTTGTACACATACGCAAATCGCTACTACATATTATTTTGATTACCACTATGCAAGTACATACCTGACGCTAGCTTTGCCGTTAACATCCGCGCGTGGGAGCGATCCTTGTGCAATATCGTTGTTGTTGCTGCTGTGTTTTTGTTTTTTTTTTTAATATTTATATTTTTTGTTATTGCACATGCTTTTTTTAGCTATTACTCGTACGTTCTATATTATTTTGTTTTGGTTTCTTTGTTTTTTTGTTACTTTTTAAAACTTTTTATGTCATGCAAGGTTTTTTTATGATCCTCTTTGAGTTTTAGTGACTTATAGCAATAAATAAAAATTGAAATTGTCATAAACGTAAATTGAAAGCTATAAAACACAAAAAATAAAAAACATAAAATCGTAAAAAGCAAGAAGCTGGATTCACTTATTTCTTAATACTATCAAAATATTGTCGTTAGCACCTCGAGCACTTTTATTATAAAACAGAGGTTTATAGGAAGTCTATGTACATCTGTACGAGTATATACATACATACATACATACAAACATACATACGTCAAAAGAGATACAAATAATTAATTAATATAAAAGCGAATAACTGTTTCTAAACGCATTTGAACCTCACTAATTATTTTCTAACATAATAAGTCGATACTGTAGAGAAGTATTAAAAAATTTAATTCAAATTAAAACTTAAGAAATTTATGTTAATCAGTTTTCAATCAAGTTTTTTAATATTTTGCTAGTTCAAATGACGATTTCCCCGACAAATTTACAATAAGAAAGTAACGGAAAACTAGTAACGGAAATAGTTATTTTGTTTACAGTTTCAAATTATATTTAAGTTCGTAATGGAAAATTCCTTGTGTTGCCCGTCTTGGCATAATATTATAAAGTCATTAAATTGATTAATTGAATTAAATTAATTAAATCCTCAGTACATTTGTTATTGTGTCTCATTTTGAACTCCACCTATTCGTTTATTTTTATTTTTCTAAGTTTCTCTGACATTTTCACCGCAAAATACAGAACATTTATCACTTTTATGTGGAATATACCATCTTTAATGAATTCGCCTTGACAAAACTTAAGAGTCAAAGCAAATTAACATATATGTATGTATGAATATACGATTAGGTCCATATTTACATATAATACAAAATTAAACTTTTATTCTTTGACTATTAGGATTGAGTATTTGTAAATGTGTGGTAATTTTTTAGCATGTAATTAGTTATGTACATATGAAAGTATATAAATACATAGATATGTATCTATGTTTACCAAGAAAATATGTAATCAAACAACAACTAGAAGTGTATAAAAAACATAAGAACATATTTTTCTATATTTCGTTATCAGGTTTATTTGTTTGCTTATCACAGTTAGTTGCTAAATTGTTTGCCGGTAATGAAGTGTATGCATTTCACTCTCCATGTAGAGTAGCTGTACTTGTAGTGTAGTATTTAATTGCACGTATACAGTTACATATTTCTGTATACGAGTATATACAGTCAAACATATCTACAGTTTGCACCAGGTGCCCACTTTATAAATCTGCCTTTATTTAATTTTGCTGGCAGTGACAAGTGTTAAGGACAGTGATTGTTGGAGCGGAAGCAACGTCGTTGACAACTTCAGTTCAGTTGGTAAAATGAAGCAAAGGCTAAAGATAAATCGGCCTTACATAATTTGTTTAGCATTCTTTGGTTGTACGGATTGCACTTAATTACATTGCGTTCAAAGTGAGTGGTTAAATTCTATTTAGGTAGGCGGAAATTAAAAAAACAGTGTTAGTAAATTTCATTGAAACGTTTCAAGTAATGATTTTGAGCACATCTTAATGCTGTTAATATTCGTACTGACCAAGGCATTTTTAATAGGTAGACGTAGTAGAAATATTTAAAACAAAACTGTATAAGCTGTCTGTATTTTGTTTTTGCTTTTCAAAGCTAAAAATTCAAAAACATTCTTATCACAACGAAATACAAAATTTGATAACTCAAATTAAAATAAGAAATAAAAAGAGTTCAAAAATAAAAGTTTATTGTGCCCATCAGGGGCGGCGGAAGCCGTGAAAATTCGAGGAGAAAAATAATTTTTATTTTAATTTTGAAAGATTTTCGCGCGAGCGTTCAGTCTATTTCAATTTCGACCAATTAGCGCATTATAATTTAGTCAGTCAGGTAGTTCCTTGCATCCGTGCTAGAGTCACTGACGGACTCCGATCGGAGCTTGTGAGAGCGCTCTCGTGTTTAAGTGTATGTATGTGGCATGTGAAATTCCAAACGAATGGCTAAGTTTTCACTGCAGACATGAACAATTTTCCAAATTTCGATGAAATAATTATTTCCATGTATGATTTATGAACAATAAACTTATATTACGAAGAACAATAAGTTATTTTCGCGAAACCCGTTGACCTTCTTAATTATATCGACGAACTACCCACCCAGGCTCAGGACGTTTCGCCGCCCCAGGCGCCCATGATTAAATTATTAAAGGTTTGCTCACTAATGACATCAGAGTTTTAAGACTTCCAAGCAAAAGGTTGCATTTACGAAGTATGGGAAAAGGGAAAAATAAAATCGCTTTGAAAAATTTGTTTGTTATCTCACAAAAAATTCGCATTCTATTGAAATGTATATAAAACAAAATACATTTTTAATCTTCTTCCGAGAAAACAATGTGCATTAAATTTGACTAATTTTTTCTATAAACTATGACCGCCTTTTGTTTCTACTCGATTTGTTAAGACTTTTAATTAACTGATATATTTTTGTTTTAAAAAGACATTCTTGACACGAAATCAGGTTTAAAAATTATTCTTTTAAATTTAATTATCCTTATACATATATGTATGTATGTATACCCGGTTTGTGTTGAAGCATCGACGAATTTGAAATAATTATTTCATTCCAATCGTAAATAACAAATTTTTGAGCGGGGTACAATTCGACACCGCATGATTCAGGCCATTTTTTCTTTTTATTTCGTCTTGCGGAACATGAAACATCTTGATATTTTCTTGAGACCATGTTTTATGCACAATTTGCAACATGCTTTTGGCGTTTTTGATTTACTAAATTGGTAAACTAAATTTGTTTTTCTACCTACCAATTATGTAAACATCTGAAAAGACATACCCACCGGAGCATTTTTCGGTATGTAAAACTAAATTTAAAAGGGCATCTGTTCTTGTTTTTATTTATTTTATTTTTTTACTAATAACCGATGCGGCACTTGGAAAGCCAAATAAAAACGTTAAAAAAAAAAAACTGTAATGTAATACTATATAAACAACAATAAAGTCAGCAGTGATGACATTTTTGTTCTACAAATTTTGTTTTTCCTCCAATTTTTACGTAACTTTGAAGAGTTAACAATACAGTGCGTGCCTTTGAGAGCCGTTTGACAAAGAGTTAGTGAGCTAGCTGCTTATTGAGCAAACCTTTTATAATTGAATCATGATTGCGCCTACCAATTCGACGTGCCTTGGTACTGACAGTTAAATAGCTTTTTGTTGCATAAATTGTTACTTGAACTTATTGAGTAATTGCATAAAAAAATATGTTTGATCTTTGTCAGTAGAATCTAAAATTAGCGCTTTATAGTGGAAAATTAATATTAAGTCCTTATACGTATAAGCCTGTCACATCGTCCTATTTTACCGAAAACATGCGTTCAATTTTTTAGTTGACGAATCTTAGTTATGGGGATAACTCTATAAATATTTCAAAAATATAGTAACCGTCATTAAAAATTTCGCTATGAATGAAGTATTAAGCCACCAAGTGATCAGTAATAAAAAATACTTTAATTCTTATAACACTTATATGTATATAATTTTCTTTTTTGATTCATAAAAATCAAAAAATTATTGCTAAAATGCGATTTTAATAACAACAAATTTAGCTTTAACGGTCCCTGATTTTATAAGTTTTTGCTTTCTGAACATACATTCCGAAATGGATATCATTTTTCTTTTGCAGTGTTTTTATTATTACTTTAAATTCAAGCAAAATTATATTCTAATTTTTGTCACATTGTAAACAATGAAAACAAATCACAGAAACTTAGTGTGAACATTTATTTACCTATTATAGGTAAAATTTTTACCTAATAAAACAATATATAAATTCGTATTATAATTGAGAATTGAGGCACTTTAAAAGCTATCATTTAGAAATACTAAGAAAAATGTTGTGAAAAATATACATACGAATATAAATTAATAAATAAAGAAATTGCTGTATCATGTATAAATATTCATTAATTTTATGTGTAAATAACTTAAACATGTATTTCGAAGTCAACATATATTTATTTATTTTTTTCTATTAATTCATTACTTTACAACGTTTTGGAAGTGATTGAGGAAGAGACAAAAGCTTAGTGAAACTAAAGTGTATTCAGAATCCAATGGCAAATAAATACATGTATGTATGTATATGGACACAACTTGATTCTGGGTAAATAAACTACAGCTGGAGAGTTGATTTGTGTATGTGTGCAGCGCTCGAATTGGATTCAAATAAAAAGTTGTACAGTTGAATGAATCAACACAACAGCAAAAACTAAAATGTCAGAAACAATTACGGCGGCGTCTGCAGCAATTAATTGGGCTTAAACTACACAAGTCAATAAAAAACTGAAAAACTTCTTATTTTAAATTATTACGGTAGCGAGTGCAAATAATGTAAATTTGAATTATTTAAAAAAAATAACACTAAAACAAGCGATTTCAAAATAACATCAACAGCAGCAAAATCTGAGCTTAACTACTGAATACAGCTTCCACACATATATTATTTGCACAATACTCGTAGCACTGCAACTATAATGACAGTTACAACAGTAATATAAACATTCCCATTGCAGTGGTTGTCATAATCGGCATCAGCACCAAATTCAATTAGCCACGCATATTCGATCTCGACCAGCGCACGAGGCGATGAGTAATGTAAGTTAAGGCAAAAGTGCTTTGGATAGGATGGGAGCATATAAAGAAATTCAATTAAATAAATATAAAGAACTACGATAAAAATAAACAAAATTTAATTAAATAAACAAAAAATTCATAAATCCAAGCTATTTTAAAAATATTGTTTGTGGCAAGTTCCACGACATAAATTTAAATATTTTATTTTTGCGATTATTTTATTAATAAATACCTAGGAACCGTCACAAGGAAAAGTACCACTTATCATAATAATACGTATTTTTTAATACTTCTTTGAAGGTATATTATATAACTTACAACACAAAAAATTTACTTTATAATTCCCACTTTGTCAAGTTCGGACAAATCGAAATTGAATGCCCTTTGTATAAAAAGAAAAAAATAATATCGAACTAATCGAATAAACTAATTTTCAAAAATAGTTTATACAATCATTCCAAATTATTAGATTTCTTTTTTTGTTTATTCCACTAAAATAAAAAAAAAACCAATTGCTGTGAAAATACAAACATATGTAAAAGCATTATAAAATGTACCATATTTTGAACTATTTGATTCTCATCTGGTAGTGACTAAATTTTTTTCATTTTTCATAAATTTTTTGACAAAATGTATATACATATGTAAATATTAAATATACTCGGTGCACAGTATAAACTTAATTGGAAATACTTTGCATACAATAGTTTATTGTTGCGTTTGCTAAAATGAAGAACAAACTCAGCGCTAGCTGAACAGATTACCAAAAATGAAAGTCTTTAAATCGGGCCATTGACCGAATATAATTTATTAGGAATGCCTAATAAGAAAGCTCCAACACTCTAGAATTTACACTTTAACACCGCAATCGCCACGTTTCTGTCTCTGTTTCTTTCATAGTTCAGAGTCTGCTAGAAACATATCCACAAAAACCTTTTTCTATCATTAAGATTTTACTTGTCCGGGCTGAGATTCGAACCTCGAACTACGAAGCATATCGAGTTATAGCACACACCGTTATCCACTCGACCACAGCCGCACGGAAATACCAAACATGTATTTAAATCGTACGATGTTTTAAACATTGTTATATCTGTATATATTATCAAAAAATACTAAATATGTCGTATGATATCTAAGAAAAAAGAAATTAACAACTATTGTAAATAATATTAATGCCAAGCTCCAGGTTTTTCAGTAAATGCCTTAGAAACAATCAAAATCAAATACTTCTTTTTACTTCACTTTTTTTCTACGAAACTAAGTTAGGTTTAAAAATATTACCCACACGTATAAAATACGAGAAGCAGATAAGTATATACATAAGTAGATGATATGAAATCGCTTCAAAATAAACTGTTAAGGATACATATTCGTTACATGTTACATGGATACATCTACTATGTTGCGTAAAAATTCCCAAGCTATATCTTCAACCTGTAACTCAGTAGAACACAATATTTATACATTTTTATAATGGATGCATACATATGTATGTACATACATATGTAATTTTAAAACTTTAAAGCCGTTTTTTTCACGTTTTTGATTTTTTTAATTGGTACGTTATTCATACAGAGAAACTTAAATTTCCGAACATTATGTGATTTAGAGCTGTTTTCTCAACAAGATTTTCAATTTTATCTACTTTTTAAACACATTTTTATTTTTTTTTTTCAAATAATATGTGTAATTGGCAGATAAATCTTTAAAGCTATTTGAAAAAACGCCTCTTAGAGTTCAGGATATCAAAGTCCTTTTAATCTCCGTAACAATGTTTTTGGTATAAATCTTTTCGAAGTTTTATATTTTTGTATATGTATGTACGCCAAAGTGTGTAAATGTAACCTGAAGTACTCGTAAACGCTTACAGAAATGTCAGAAATAAATAAAATGAATTATTATTAAAAAGCAAGTTTAACTTTTCTCTCAATTTTTTCACTGTCAAACCATTTGAAATTTATTAAATATTTTATAAAAATTTGTTTGCATTACATACATATATAATTTTTCATAGAGCTATAAGTTACTTTTTGAGTATTTTTTATTTCAATCAGTCACCGTTTTCAGATAATTATAATAGAATATCTTATCAAATTTTGCCACTTAGTTTAGAATTATTGCTGAATAGAATAGTAACTTATTTTTATTTTAATTTTCAAACTTTCTAAATTTGTTTATTCAAGTGTTGAAAAAACAATATTCAAATTACAGCCGTTAATATGGAACCAAATAACACTCGATTTACGTACAGAATGCATAAATACATGTGCGTTAAGAGCACAATGCCACATACTCGTTTTTATTTACTATTGCACTATCTCAAATGCTGTGTATGAGAATAAACTTTATAACTAGTTAATGCCAAAACAAAGCGTATATTTCAAGACTGGTGTTTACCGACCGTGTTTAGTGACGATTGCGTTCGGCGCGATATACGCGAATGAATTTGATTTGAGAATCAAATAAACCGTCAGCATAAAAAAGCTACAACAGCAGCAGCAGACAACAACAGCAAAGGCAATAAAAGTGATAACAATAGCCGAAGCAGAGATAAAACTGCTGACATTGGCCTTAACAGCAGTTCAAGCATTGAGAGGGAATACATAGCAAGTCCTTAGCATTTGTGAAATAGGGGAATGCTGAGGAAGCAAAAATATAATCCTGTTAACGTTATACTCATACAGAAGCTGCGGATGCCGAACCACTTCCCAGTTACTATAAAATTGCAATCAGTTAATGAAATCTGTAAAATAAAGTTTCTCGCATATCATTGTTGCATGGCGACTGTTAACAGCTAACAGGATACAAAATATACATACATACATATACATATGTAAGTGCATACAAATGTATGTATGTTCATAATAACATGTTTATATGAACGATTATCGAAGAGCAAAATTAAACTTTATTTAGACAATTGACTAGTGCAAAGCTTGTGAAGCAAATTTTCCAACGACTTATTATTTTAGAGTTCATTATACAAATATACATGGTACAATAAACAGGTCGTATAATGTTATCAGCTGAATTGAATTTTTTCATATATGTACATATGTGGTCCATAACAAATTTTATTTTCAAAACAAACAAAAAAAAAACTTTGTTTACAAAATAATCTTTGTTTACATTTTGTACATTTATAATTTCAAATTTAAACAAATTTTGCGTTAACGTGATTTGGGAAACCTACATAGATACGTATGTACATATATACGTATGTATGTATGTATGTATACACATACCCAGAAAAGGGACATTGTTTTGTAAAAGACCGGAATGGTCGGATTTTGTTTTGATATACAATTGGAACTGAGCTTGGGCATGCCGCTTTCTGCAAACAGTTATGTGAGTTCCGACCATTTTTTGCATTCTTGAAGCCATACCTCGTGACTGTTTCCAGAATTTTTTGACCAGGATCAATGCTTCCTAAGGGTCCGTTCAAGTAGGATGCGTCTCGTACTGTTTGCATTGAAGTAAATGTATTTTTCAAGCAAAATGTTGAAACGTGTACATTTTGTTTACGTTTGATATATTTTGATGGATGATGGACCACAACAAATCACAAAATATACACCAAGGTTGCATTTTATTAAATGCTGCTACCTGTTTAATATGCATATAAAAATAACGCACAGATCATATATTTTCTAGAAAATATACAAATACGTTATTTAAATGTATGTATGTATACAAGAAACATACTGGTAATTTAACTAGTAAAATAACCTGGAGTTATGACTGAAACTTTCCGTATTTTTCCCATCAAATTCTTAAAGGAATCGTGAGATTTTGTGACCGTTTCTTTCCATATATTTCCATGAGTGTGAATTTACATCTCGCCCTTTCTCATGTCTCAAGCGCTAAGCTTAATATATAGCCGCACTGCTCACAACCGTCACGGCTACTCTGGTTTTTACTAGTAAAATTACAAAATTTTCTTGAAGGAATTGACCATTTCCATGACCGTCAGATGACTGGGATATGTCCTATAAATTTCTTAATAAAATGACTAGTAAAATAACCTGGAGTTATGACTAAAACTTTCCGTATTTTTCCCATCAAATTCTTAAAGGAACCGTGAGATTTTGTGACTGTTTCTTTCTATATATTTCCATGAGTGTGAATTTACATCTCGCCCTTTCTCATGTCTCAAGCGCTAAGCTTAATATATAGCCGCACTGCTCACAACCGTTACGGCTACTCTGGTTTTTACTAGTAAAATTACCAAATTTTCTTGAAGGAATTGACCATTTCCATGACCGGTATTTTACTGGGATATGTCCTATAAATTTCTTAATAAAATGACTAGTAAAATTATCGTAAATTTACATATCATTTTACATGTAATTTAACCTCAGTTTTACTACTTTAATCATAATTCATTTTTAATTTTAATTAAAACGCCTGTTTGGATTTAAATTTTTTAAATATTCTTTTTAATTTAAATTATTTTCCAATTAAACTATTATATTTTAAAAACTTATGAGAGATATTATACGAGTATAATTAATTTAATTTTATATTTAAGTTGAGTAAAATAATAGATTAACATATGCAGGTACATTTTAGCAAAATTTAATTGGTATATGTAAGTTATGTACTGTGAGTTTTAATATGTTAACGTTATATGCTAACCAATATGCTTCACATTAAATTATTATATTCAAACTACTTTCTCATTAAATATAATTTTTCCTTATATCTATTATGGCTTAACTCTATGCTCCTTTTGACTCCTTTTTCAAAATCGATGAGCCCTCGTAGGTTGAAAATGTCTGTAAAATTAGTCCCTTTTACGAAAAATATGTAAGAAGTCTGCAAAAATAAATGTTTTTACTTAACGTAAGCACACATATGTACATACATACATGTAACAGTATTAGCCAAGAAACTGGTGAATTATTACGTACAACAGCGCAATAATTATGTGCATTTTCAGTTCCACTGCACTCATCCCAATTTTATTCCGCAAATTGAGGTAGTTTTTTATATTTAGCCGCATTTTTTCACACTCTTTTTTTTCTGCACTTAGTTGGTTATAAAAAGTACCACGTTTCATTTTTTATTTTATAACAGGAAACTTACCTGCAAATTATTAATTTTTTTCAAATTTGAGATGCTTTTCGACCGCCGAAAACAAAACTTATATATTTAAATTATAAACAAGCGTCAAAACTCATTTTTATTTCACTTTTTCACCATCCCTATTCATGAATGAAACAGATTTATTAAATCAGAAGAAAAAATACATGTTGCTTTTTTATTTTAGGATTTTTTCAAAAGGAAATTGCAAATATACTGTTTATGTATTAGTGAAAACTGAAAATGTGTGTAAGTGTATTGGAGTTTCGGTCATTCGAGTTTTGCATGGAATGTATGTACGCACATACATATGTATGTTTTTATTTATATTTAAATAAAAGTTGTATGATGTACATACCCATACAAGAAAGATACTGGTAAATTGACTAGTAAATTTGATCTGGAGTCATTACTGAAACTTTCCGTATTTTTCCCATCAAATTCTTAAAGGCATCGTGAGAGTTTGTGACCGTTTCTTTCCATATGTTTCCATGAGTGTGATTTTACGTCTCGCTCTTTCTCATGTCTCATGCGCTTAGCTTAATGTTTAGTCGCACTGCTCAATCCCGTCACAGCTACTCTGGGGTTTACTAGTAAAATTACCTAAATTTTCTGAAAGAATTGACGAGTTCTATGACCGTCATATTACTTAGATAGGTCCTGTAAATTTCATACTAAAATACCTAGTAAGAATTGATTAAATGTAAATGATCATTTACTATATGTATACAAGCTAATGTGAATACTGTTCTTCTAAGTAATTCATTTTATTTAAAGTTTAATTATTTTTTGCGTGTGTTATGTTATGAACAATTGTTTTTTAACAAAATGTATACTAAATGAACTTTCTTCAAATTTTATTCACTCTAGCATATCGTTCGTAGCACGGCATCCATGTTTACGCTTGTGCCTTTGAAAAAAATTAAGTAAGAAGCCTGGAAAAAAATACCATTTAGCCACACTTTTTTCGAATTCTTTCTTTTTGAATAAGATTATACAATACTTTCCTGCAAAAAATTTACCAGCTCAAAAGATATGCTATTTTTCTACCACCGAAAATTTAACTTATATTAATGACCGAACACCAAGCCGCATAATTCACATATAATTTCATGAAGCAATTGCTGTAATACATTTTTCTTTTCTCCCAATTCCTCCCAGATATATTAAAATTTTAAAATTTCATATCGATGTTTCATTTTTCACAGCGCAATGTCAAACGTACTGTTTATGTAGAAGTAACAATAAAAAATTTGTGTAAGTGTATTGGAGTTTCAGTCATTTGAGTCTTGCAGGGTAATAATTGCGTTCGTCTACTCTTTCAAATCGTGTGTACAATACGAAAATTAAAATGCCTAACTCGTAACTTTGCGGCAAGCGCTATATAACACACCTTTTATCGGCAGACGTTCACGTACACACCCAGTTTAACATTTGAAGTGTTGACAATGACATCAGCTGTCAATGGCGACACTCTTCCATTGTTAGAGAGCACTTTTAAAGTCCTTGATTATTATAAGGGCATTCATGTACATTTTATTTGCATATGTATATTTACAGGTCTCCGTAAAAGCGTGTGTATTTAGTTTGCCTTGCTGTTAGTATCGCAGATACATATCATTATATGTATGTACATACATATGTACATAAATATGTACATATACATACATATATACATACATACGTAGTACATAAACGTTTGCATTTAAATTGACTATCGGCATCAGCTTTTCTCCTTTATGTGACCAGAAGCAGATGGGGGTTTAAGCTTAGCAGAGAAAGGACATTTTCTTTTGAAACTATGTATGTATGTACATACATACATACATACATACATATGTCTTGTTGTCATTAAAAATTTGTGGTAATAATATGATTTTCGTTTATACCTAATTTTGTCTTAATGCGATACATAATATTTTATTCGGAGCATTGTTAAATAATTTTGGGACTGATGTGTGATTTTTTTTCCAAACTTTCAGCAACCTTATAGAACCAAAATTTCGTCCGAAACGGTTCACGTTATCTGGAGTATGCAGAATTCGGTGCGGCGGGGCTAAGCATTTCGCTAGGCTAGCTTTTTAGTGCATTTTTCACTGCAGACAGATAACTACCATTTGATAATTAATTTTCGATTTGTATAGTGTCAGTTAACAGTTAAGTTTCGCTTGTGGAAATGGACCTTAAGGGAGCAATATTTTAATCCTTGGCAACATATTACTCATACGCTCCGTTAATGTTATACTCTTATACGTATGTATACTCGTATGATGCACAAATACATGCATATGTATGTAAAAATCGCACACAAATAAAACTAATTACGCTATCCATGTGGAGCGAAATTTAAAAAAAAAATTTTAATATTAAAATGATTTTGAAATTGACGAATATCCGTTACTTTAATCTTAGGAATTAATTTTGTTGATTTCTGAAAGAGGCTGTTACTGAATTTAGATAACCTTATCATTAGGCTATTCTCTTCATATTTTTTTGCAAACATTTGGGTATGTATTTTAACAGTGTAGCTTTGTCGCAAACTTTGCAACAGTAGTTTCCCCTAAAAACTTGCCTCTTCAATGAGCGCATCCTTTCGCATGAACACCTCAACAAGACATGTTTACCATAAAAATGTTAACGAATCGCGCTCCATCTCTCTCTGTTCGTATATAAATGTGTACAACATACATAGTTTGTAAGGCCACAAAAAGCTTTCCCTTTCACTCGCTCAGCGTTGACGGCGGCAGCGCGCCTCACTTACGATTTCTAAAATTTATTTTTAGCGCTGTACTTTCTGTTTCGCAAATATAGTATGTAGTATGTATGTATGTACATACATATGTATTTATGTATGTACACAGAGTGGCATGCATGGCATTGTTTATATGTATGTTGTATGTATGTACATATGTATATGTAGGTATGCACTCACATATTTAATTTTATTTACATTTCGATAACGTTCCTCAATGTCGCAAGTAATCCTACATACCTCGTTCCGTTGGCTGAAAACCTTATTTGCGCATTTTGTTTTGCCAAAATTTATTATTTTTCCAATTTTTTACTAATCGCTTACAATTCTTTATTAAAATTAAGTTAGTATTTTATAATTTTATTGAGCTCAAGGCCAGTTTATGGAAGATTTGTTAGTGAAAAAACAACAACACTAACAAATTATCCATAAACTGGCCTTGAGCTCAATAAAATTATAAAATATTAACATTTACTAGGCCAACAGAAAAATGAACAAATATTTAAAATTAAGTTAGTATAAAAATTCCCATAGATCCATTGGAAGACAAAGCTTCAAATAATTTCTTTGTATATATTTTGATTCAAAATTAATTATTTTATTGAATGTAATTTCATTACATATTATTATTATTATTGTCCCCTACTTGGATTAAGGAATATCTTTTACTACAACTTCAAAATTGTGTTGGAAATATTGATAACTACATACATACATACATATGTACATATGTATATCGAATTTCTCAATTATTGCTTTGTTCTTATATTGAACCAACAAGTTGTTGTTGCTCTAATATCGTGCTTTGTTTGTATACATAAGGACATATTAATAATGTGTGTACATACGTGCCTAGGTATATTTACATATGTATGTATGTATGTACATACATATACACATATGGTATATGGTATATTCGAAAACGACCATACTCAATGGAAATATGGACATATGTACATACATACAAATACATACATAAACACACCTAAATACTTTCCTACATGTTTACATAAGTTACTCATCTTCATATCCTCATTACTAAGCTTACACTCATTTCTGTATAAATATGTATTAACACTTGTTAACAAAAACATTGAGTGGCTTTCTCGCTCACTTCTTAACTCACTCAAGCTCATTTCAAAGCTTATTGTGTGAACCACATACTATATAGTCACAGATATGTACATATGTATATATATGTAAGTACGTATACCGTATACTACTCCTGTATTTACCCGAAAAGCTTAAAAAGCCACAAATCTCTAAGCCAAACATACATACATATGTATGTACATACCTTGCAAATGAACAATATTCCCCACGCCTATATGTGCATATGTGTTTGTGCTCATAACAGAATATACATAATAAACTGATTTACTATCTGCAATTGAATGCACGGAATCAAGCGAAGCATAACACTTGCCAATAGTTACATAAGCAATTGAAAGCCAAAGCACTTTTACAATGAACAAAAATCTCGCTTTAAAAATCCTCGTCTTGCTCGTCCTCTTTTATGACGCCGAAAAATGAATGATGTTGATCAGCGACATGAAGGCTTCGGGTACTTCGCATGATTTATGGCCCTGTTCGCGAAGAAGATAGAATGGCGAACTGTATGAGCTGCATAGCGATTACGATGGCTTGGACTGTCGTTCGTATAGAAACGATTATCCGGTAAAAAAAAAATGTTCGATTCTGCACACATGAGTGAACAACGAAGGAAAGGGCGCTTACGCCCACAATGGATGAGCCAAATGCCGAAGCCTCAGCCTTCACAAGGTAATTTAGCAAAGGAGAGAAGGAACTAGCGAAGGTTTTACACGCGGTTGTACAGCCATATAAGAAAAAGTTTTTATGGGGGTCGCATGATTTAAATCGAAAATAACTCGATTTTTTCAACATTTTTAAGTGGTTCAATCATTAAAAAAAAACTTTCAGATAAGCTCTAAAATATACTCTTTAAAAGAATTGTCTACCACGTTTCTTATTCTAAAAATAAAAAATTCATAAAAGTGATTTTTTTCTGGCCTCTAAATGTTGCGAGCCTCTTAATGCAGCTGTTAATGTGTATGTACATATGTATATGAACATTACAATTTATTATTTTACATAAACCTAACATTAACTCTAACATTCAAGGCACTTTGGTCAAACACTTTTATTTCGGATCATATTTAATTGTGGTAATAATGATTACCAATGCCTCGTTAGCCAAACGTCTGAGCTTTAATCGGTTTGAATATACATATACGTACATATGTATGTATGTACATATGTATATGTGTGTATAATTATTTGAATCTATCGCTACTCCAAGCTTTCATCGCATTAAAGCTAAATGACGATTGTAAGCCATTATCGCATACATATGTATGTATGTATTTATATATATGAATATACATATGTGCATATATTATATATGTATATGTATGCATTTTGTAACGACATTAGCAGATGCTCAATTCTTGAAATAGTGTGCCCATTACCAAGAATCCATTGAAAAGTCCTCAACGTGATTTTTTTTTTTTGCCATTGTATGGAAACAATCACGTATGTAACATAAACATATGTATGTTTGTATGCATGCATAAAACATATGTAGTAAACGTAGTAATAACAACCCATTAAAAAAAGAAGTTGCTGACTCGGGCATATTTATTTAAAACCCCCTTTACCCCATGAAGGCCCTAAAAACCTGTAAGGAATTTTTAAACACTTATAAAAATCCTTAACGTGGGCTGAGAACTATCACAGGTGTTCTGATAGCGAACGATACATACATATGTACATATATCCAAAAATGTATACATACATACATATTCTGGGGCTGGTCGAGGTGCTGCACTCAACTGTGGTAACAATAGACGTGCCGGTTAGCCCCTTTATACATGTTATATCTTTATATTTATATGTATGTACATACATATATGTATTTTCAACAGAGATGAATGTAATGATCAAGGAGCGGATTTTTAGTACCTAATGACCTATAAATAAAGCAAAGGAAAGTAGCAAAAAAGGCACTAAAAATCGTAGAAAGTGCAATAAACTGGCAATCAGTTAAGCCAAATTTCACTTGGAATAAAATAAGCTTGTCTAAATAAAGAACAACAAGCCATTTTGGATGAATCTTCACGGCCCTATGAATTGCTTCTACTTTCAACATCATTCCAGTTTTTATTATTACTTATTCCCAACTGAAATATGTTGAGCCAATTATAAATGAAATTAACAATAGAACTATTCAAAGGGAACCGAATTCCAATTGCGTATTTACAACGTTGGAGAATACAAATTTTGGTGAGCGCTTTATACTATATGTCTATATTCTAAGTATACAATTTTACCATGTACTTGTAAATCAAATAAACATAACGTACATGTAAAACGACCTTTAAATGATTATTTCGTCGAAGTACCGCTGGAGCAAGATATAATCCCAACAAAGCTGCACAAATGGGTTTGCTTATTTTTTTTTGGACCCAAATCTACCAGTCATACTTATACAACTTCTTAAGATCAATTCCTTTATTGAAATATGAGCTCAGTTATCAGAAGAAATAGAATAAATAATTGTAAGTAATTGTATTAATTATAATAATAATTTGGCGCTTACCCAACGTAGCTCAGTATTTGGCTGAGCTTTTCTTACCAGAAGTGGTATTTCCACTTAAAATTTCTTTGTACAGCAATATATTTTTACATATGTATGTACATACATACATATGTATGAATGTACATACATATACATATATAAAATTTCTTTCAGTGCGTGTATGTCTCTAGAACGACATGATTGACCTACAATGTGGCATTTCTTGCATTTAAAATATGATTACTAAATAAAGTATTCAAGTGGATCGCCAATATTTTGTTGTCCAATACAACAGCCGATAGAGAGAAGTGGGAAGAAAAAAAAATATCCGTACGAAGTAAGCGTTGAAAAGGGCGACTAGCCCTAACAATTAGTAATTCTTGGAGTCCATAAAGCTCTTGCTTCTATCGAAAAAGTTTTGGAAGCCGCCAACTTTCGTCCAGAAGTTGCTGAGCCTTTGTGCAAAATAGAGTTGGGTCAAGAGTTGGAAAATGAAGCCCCGTGATGCCAAAGGAAATAGCGACAAAAATGAAGCGCTCTACTTAACGTAAATAACAACATTAAAACTAGGTACACATTTTATAAATTTGTTATTGATATGCAACCAAAGTTATTTTAAATCCATGATTTTGTTTGATAAAAAAACCAAATGTTGCCATTTAAAGGTTACTTCCAATAATCAATGATTGTGCCGAGTTTGGCAAGGATTGGTTACGCATTTGCTAATATACAGCATTTAACCACAAGTGGGTGGGGCCAAGCCCATTTTCCAAAAATTTATAAAAATCCCAAATATATCTACTATTCGTATTTGAGGTGCTGAGGTTACTGAAATCTATCATTTTCAAAAATTATTGAGTCACAGTTGTTGAGATACAGATATTTTACAAGTGCGATAGGATACAAGCTTGTATATTCCAGTGGGATTTGACATATCTCAAGTAAAAGTAAACTAAGAAACCGGAATTAAGCTAATTTGTAGTTATATTTTTTAATTAAATTTTTTTTTGCTATTTGCGTTGCTCTCAAATTTTTCAAGTTAAAGCTAAAAAAAAATAAAATCACGACCGACGAATTACGGGAGCAGTTAATTAAGTTGTGAATCTTTTGCAAGTTTTGTTTCTATTGTTTTCGTCTATTAAATTAAAATATCGTTTTAATCAAAATTTAATAGTTGTAATAACTAAAGTCATATACAACAATTGGACAAACGTTGGACAATATGTAATCACAAATTGTTTCAGTTATAAAATCAATTACATAAGTATGTATGTTGCAGAGCACACCAGAAAGTCGGTTTATCAAAGAGAACATGCTCAAAAGAAAATCAATCGACACTCGCATTGGGGGTACGTCTTTACAAGAAATAAATAATTTCAAAACTTGTAGAAATGGTTGTTTATTGTTTTATAAATTGATTCCGTCAATGAATATTTTCTGTTCTTATAGGAAACTTCAAGCATACATAAATCCTTTTCTAAATTAAACGACAACTTTTGTTTTAACTTAAAACAAATCGAAAAGATGCGATCTATTTTTCGTGGCATTTTCTTGAAGAAAATTTTACCACACCAAATTTAATATTTTTCGAAGCTCATAGAACCTTTTTCTGCTAACTTAATAAATAGTATGAACTGAATTTGATGGCGATGGATTATACGCGTATGGCAAGTTTTAAAAAAAATATAAAACAAATATAACACCATTTTCGCACTACATCACACATGAAACATACCGATGGTAATGGAAAGCATTTTAGAGTACTACGCAGACTTAGCTTAAAAAACTTGTATTTATCGAAAACTAATAATTCTCAAATGTCGCACATAAATATAGGAGAATATTTAAAAAATATAAAAGAATCCAAAACGCGTATAATGCGATTATGCGTTTTCATTTGAGGTGATTTGTTTGTTTTTGTTACTGCGACATACTACATCTTAGGTCTAATCATCACCAGCGGTACGTTTCACTTTTCTCTGCTTAGGACTTTGACCTTGCTTTGGGCTGCTCTGTTTTCCTGGCTTTGGAGACGTTTTTGATACCTTCGATTTTGGTGGCGATTGCTCTGCAATTAAAAAATTTTTATTATGCCAAACTTGAAACATAAATTATCGCCGAGTTACTTACGCAAAACACGCAATGTTTCTTGTGGCAACCATTCATACTCGATGTTGCTATTATTAGAGGTACCAGTTTCTATTATCTTTTTAACAGCAGCGCGCTTTCTCTTGCCAGAAGAACCTAGGAGATACTGTTGGCCGATAACTAGTAGTAATACAACAATACCAGCTAGCAGCACGTATAAGAAGAAGGTTTCACCGTCCAAACCTTCATCTACTTCAGAAATCAAGATAGTCTCATTGAAAACGGCTTCACTGAATTGGCCACCTGCATTATCACGATAATTTAAGGCGATATTTAAACCAAAAGGACGACCAGCGAATGTGTCTGATGGTAGGAACGAATACGCAACTGTGGCTTCTAATCCAGGTTTTACTTCACGATTGTATGCAACGGCCGAAAAGTTTTGTATATGATAGTTAAAGTCCATGGGGTAACGGAATGATGCCTCGACCGTTTCGATGACGAAGTCATTTTTTCCCTTGTTAGTAAAACCGATAAGGAACTCTACGGGTTTACCACCGGGTAAGTCCAACTGTTGTCCAGCCGTATACAAAGGTTTCGTAAACAGTAAATAGGTATCAGCATAAGGAGACGTGTTCGTTGAAGATTCTGGGTCTTCTTCATTCTCCACGTCTTCGCCCGTCACTGCGCCATCTTCGGCCTCCACATCCACGAGGTCATCCTCTGTCGCCTCATCAGCAAACGCCGCAAATTTGTATTCTATAAAATAATAATCGAATTAGTGGTAGGTGTTTAAAAGCACGTCTCGTATACATTTATCACTAATAGATATGCAAACCATGATAAAAACTGCATCACTACAGCCTCATATAAGTATTACAGTTTAAAATTGTTTCTTCTTTTGGTCAACCTACAACAGTGCAATTCGACTAGCAATCCCCAGCTGCCACGTCGATGAGCCCCTTCACCCCTCAGCACTTCTCTTAACAAGTTTATATGTATTTTATTTGTCTCAATTTCTGAATTATACTTACGAGCATTGAAAGTGCAAATCAGAGCTGGAAGTGCCAGTAATGCAAACAGTAAATTGATTTTCATGTCTGCTTGTTATCCTTAGCGAAAACCCAATTATTAACTTGATCCAAAGATATGCGGCAAATATGGCCAGCGAATACGTTTGACAGAAAGAAAATGTTTAGCAGCAATGAATTAAACGAACAACGACGACCAACACTCGAAAAACATCGGCCGACTTTCACTTGTCAAACCACAAATGTCTACATAGCTGTTACGTGGAGCAACAATTTGACAAAAGTCTACACGAAAAAAATAACACTGGAGACTTTTATGGAAGCGTTCAAAAGTTGCTAAGACCGCGTTCAAACAGGGAAACTTTTGTTGCTTATTATCGGCGATTTTCCTTTTGGTGTTGCTCGTCGCGTTCACACAGAGCAACTCTGTTCAGGCAATTTTCTGACTTTTTATTTTAGATTATTTTCGCAAATTTCTGTACGCTTCGCTTACGCTGCATTTACAACTTCTGACATAATTCCATATTCTGAAATATTCATGTTAATATGTAATTCGTTTATGGTTAATATGTATATGCATACATACATATGTGTATATTTACTTACAAAAAAATAAGAACCAAATTTCATTTCTCAACTTACCGCATGTATTCATTTAAAACTCAACAAAACTGCAACCACTGAAAGAATTTATAAATGAAAAGGAATGTCAAATTTCATGGCCGCCGACTGAGACGAATAAGAACACAAAGCGTGTTGCCCGAGCACGAGCAACTCGGTGCCCTCCCCTTTCCTCGTCACTCCCTCTTCCACAAGTAACGAGTTGCCGCGACAAAAGTTTCCCTGTCTGAACGCAGTCTAAGCATTATGGGCATTCAAAATAACATTTAGGGAGTTCACAAGCACTGTCGTATCTCGTATTTCGTCGTATCGCTTATTAGAATAAACTAGTTTAAACTTGTTGTTATTGTTTCACATGTTAAATTTTCGTATTTCAATACAACTCTGAAAGGTATGTTTAGTGTGTTATTTGTGTGTTATTCGATCAGCTCTTTCCGTTAATCATAATTTTTGGCTTATTTTTGATTAAAAAAATGTTAAATAAAGTCAAATAGTGATGTACGTATACATATTTTAAAGAAACCGACCGTTCGAATTTATTAAAAGTGATTTGTATGCGGATTAATTGCTTGAATACCACATACAATAGTAAAGGAAATAACACAGTGCGTTCGCAAGCTCCTCTGTTATTTAAATAACGCACTAACGGGCGGTCTTCACCTGCTTTCAATGCTAGGTTGTTTTCTGCTTCTTGCCGTCGCAAGCGAGAGAAAGATTTGTTCACTGGGCATTTTGAAAGCATACTTTTTCATTTGCAACATGTCGTAGAGCAAGAAAGTTCGTGCCCTGCGTGCTATTCAAACTCCAAACCCACTCATATTGTCGGTATAAATTAATTAATTTACAAATATCAGTAACGCGACACTCGATTTTATCAATATATCTTATTAAAAGGCATTTTTGTGCTCGAAGAGCCTATGATAAACGATGTTGCCACAATGAAAGATGCTACGAAATGCGAAAATGGCTGTCAAACTGCAAAAATGACAGTTAAAAGCAAGCGAGCGCTAGCTTACCGATCGGTTTGCTAGACGAAGCATACTTTCAACTTTTTGCGGTCTTCACGTGCGACATGTCGCTTGCTTTCAGAAGTAAGCGAGCGTTGAAAGCAGGTTAAGACCGCAAGTAAAGGCCTGCCAGATAGAATCCGCTCCAACGAGGCATTCAACAGACAAGGCGTACGAAACGCAGAGGTGCGCCACATTGAAAGCGTTTCGTAGATAATCTTTGTTTCGTAGCATCTTTCATTGTGCCAACATCGTTTATCATAGGCTCTTCGAGCACTAAAAAGCCTTTTAATAAGATATATTGATAAAATCGAGTGTCGCGTTACTAATCTTTGTAAATTAATTAATTTATACCGACAATATGAGTGGGTTTGGAGTTTGAATAGCACGCAGGACACGAACCTTCTTGCTCTACGACATTTGCAAATGCAAAAGTGTGCTTTCAAAATGCCCAGTGAACAAAACTCTCTCTCGCTTGCGAATGAACTTGTCACGAATTCGGGAAAAATGCTATCATCAATTCCGACGATTTTGTAGTTTGCGTTGCCAACTGTTACGCTAAGTTCGAATGAGTGTTACCAACACCTTACACGAAATTCTGCGGTTTTTGTTTACTTTTTTGACAACAGTTGAAAGAAAATGCTTATCAGCCTAATCGCTGATTCCGGATGAACTCCCGTCGTGACAAAGTCTTCCTTCACGAATTCGTGAAAAATGCTATCAGCAATTCCGACGTTTTCGACGTTCTACTTTTTATAATAATTCAACAAATTAGCAAAATTTTTTGCCTATTTGTCTTTTTTCCAGGTAGTTGCTGTTGAAGTTTTATTATAGTTGAATGTACATTGGCACTTTATACTTCTGTTAAATACGAAACATTCAATTCAAATAAACAGCACTTCCTTGTGCATGTTTGTATGTATCGATTCACTAAGATGGCTACGAAAGTCATATCGTTGTTACGTCGGGAGTTCCGACGGATAGTTTAATATTATCCCATCTCTCTTTCAAACCAATGAAATATATCAGATGGTGTACAGAATCGAATGATCTCGTCAACCCGTTCTTTAATGGCATGTAGCGTCTGTTTTACAAAACGGTTCTTGCTCGCTAGCATTTAAAAGTTTCTTATATGCTAGGGGTACAAACGGTTTTTAAGGTTTAGTTACATTCGAATGAGTATTCGACTTAAGGTCTAAATACAACCTTAAGGTTTAATTAGTTATAATCACGTACAAATGTGCACAAGAACGCCTACATACTTACGTACCCTACACCAATAAAAATATAAATTTGAGCAAGAAAGAAGGCATATTCAGCCACAACAATTTTTGTCCCTCCTTTCTAGTTTTCTTTCTTTGCTGAAAATTTGAATACATAAACCTCAAGTAAAGTTGGTTGCCATTTCAAAAGTAATTCAGGTGATGCCAAGTTAATAAATTCGTCAAACTTATCGAAAGTTAACGAACGATAGGTCTTTCTTTTGTTTCCGGCTGTCACTTTGTGCGGTTGACACACGTGAAAATTTCGCCAAAAATTACGATTTTCACAAATAAACATGGATAAACCAGTTGTTTGGGCTCGCGTTATGAAAGTTTTGGGTCGTACAGGTTCCCAAGGCCAGTGTACACAGGTCAAAGTAGAATTTATTGGTGAACAAAACCGCCAAATCATTCGCAACGTCAAAGGTCCTGTCCGTGAAGGTGATATTCTAACACTGCTGGAATCTGAACGTGAAGCGAGAAGACTTCGCTAACCAAGCAAAGGCTTTCGCCTCATTTATTCATTTTATACCGGTGAGTAGCTTAAAATGTGTTCTGAACTTCTAAAAACCTGCTAATACAGTGCTTTACTTTTGCAGATATTCGCTTTTGTCAGATGTAATTCAATACTATTGGATATCAATTACTAAAAATATGCGATGAATAAATCGAGTTTTTGAGTAGTAAAATATGGTTTTGTTTCTAAAATTGCGTGGAAAATCAAAACAAATTTAAGTATATTAGACGAAAAGTGGTTTGCGTGGTGTGGGCAATTGATTATTATAAGCGTCGATATAAAATCTAAACCAACAGTGTAATGAGCATAATTTATTCATTGGCATATTTTTTTCGGTCGCAAACACTTGCAATAGCTTAATCCTGTTAGTAGGTATTCTTCAAAGTCTTCAGATGGTTCCAACGCCACTTTATACTCATCAAGAATCAGCAAGTCTACCGGATCCAATTGATGACTGAGATATTTTAACTTCACACTTAACGCGTGCATGTATTTAAACAGATCATCCACTAGTTCAATAAAAAACCCGATGGGTTTGTGAAATGTGTCACCCAGGATAAATGGTGTTTCAATTGTCATGTCTAAAAGTTTGTGCAATGAATCGAAAACAATGCATTCCCTTCGAAGTTTTTTCAATGAGTCTGAAATACGGCAACTACATATGTGTTTTTAGAATAAGATATCAATAAATATATAGCTAAGACTAACTTGGAAGACCGCAGGTGCCGAAGTTTATCAGAGTATTCTTTCAGTAATACATCTTCAGTGGGCCCAGAATACACCTCCGGATATTTGCAGCACCCATTGGTGCTTATTAGTATAACATAACGTTGTGATAGAACCCACAATCGTTTTATCATGTCTTTTTGTAACATCATTTCCCGCTTCGTCAGTGCTAGATGCTCTCTGAACATTTGTTCCAGTTTCAGTACTTGTTGTAGTGTTTCCTCTTCTTTCAGATAATGGGCACGTATGTTTACGTCAACGTCATCACTTGAAGAGCCCATTGTTAGTCGAAAATAGAAAAGTAGCCACAACTTTTTTAAATTTCTATGAAATATATGAACAAAACAATTTATATATTTCGTCGAGCAGCTAAAGATTATGAGAGCTACCAGATGCACAATACACAATCTGATATCAAAAAAGGAGTGCTGCCGGAATCATACAAATTGTAGAAAAATCACGAAATTTGTTTACTCCATGGCGACATTGTGTCGATAAATTTACCGTGGTTAGTAAATAGAATTTTGTTGATGTGCCCTTTATCTTTTATGTTTCGGCTTGACAGCTGTGTGACGTCATAGCATACCAGAATATCGAGTCAAAAGAAACAGAAAATTCACATTCACGTGCAAAACAATTAATTAAGAGTTTTTTAATAAACGAAGTGTACAGTGGCAAATTGTAGTAACGACAACATGAAACCTTTGCATTTTCACTATATTTTGATATTAAAGTGCTTAAACAAAAGGATTTTATAAGTTAGTGTTTCTTATCCACTTTTTGAGAATTCTACAATACACCATTAGCTGACTCAACAACACCGGAATACCACAATTTCATAGATTTTAATCACGATTTAGAAAATACAGAGGTTGCGCCTTCCGCAAACCGCTATTCGCTCTCAGCAAATTTGACAGAATCAGCTGTGTATGCTACGTCACAAAACGCGGATGCTTTTGTTTGTATGTATGTAAGCATACAATTGTTGGTGCTTAAATTCAATGCTTAAATAAATAAAAATAAGTTGCATGCAAAATATATAATACATTTTTCGGTGATATTTATTATACAAGTATAACAAATTTGTTGTTTTGTATTGGCGGTTAATTTTTTTTTTGTATGCAAATCAAATATATCTTAAAGTTGTGCTCTTATTTACTTTTGTGTAAAGATTAAAAAAAAAATGGAAATAATTGAAAAAAACCAATCAGCTAACATTAGCGACGGATTTGAATGCGTCAAAAGTAGAGAGTTGGGCTACTGTTGTACGTTGCGACATCGCATGCTTCGCCGGAACGCACGTAACGTGCTCTATCTGGCAGGCCTTTTATCTCCATCAAAAAAATCATGTTGAGTTAAACGAACAAATACCCTAATAGAGTGATTTGAGCCCATCGATGATTAAATCATTGGGCGAACATTGGTTTGGTTGAATTAAAATCAAAATTGAATATGAGTGTTCGAACAAGTTGGATCGCTTGAGCGTAAAGGCATATATTCAGGGCAATGATTATGTATGAACATTTTACAATCACCCGTTGCTGATCTCTGTGCCAAATGTAAAGTAAAATTTTGACAGTTGATAAACCGAACAAACGCTTATGTTGGCTCAAATCTTTTGTGTGTCTTTTGGCAAAATTATTGAACAGAACAAAAATAAAATGTTTTGCTTATGGTAAGACTGAGGGATATAGAAGACATACATATATTAATTTAATGATTTGATATTAAGAACATTTTTTGACAAAATCATCGATACATTCCGGGTACGCATGCAAGTACACTCCAATTTACCAATCTGAATGAATTCCTCATAGCTTATTGTAGGATCTAACAGGGCTTTATATTCGTCTATTGCATTAACATCACCTATATCGAGTAACTGAGCCCAACTTTTTAGCTTGCGTAATATATCACTGAAGTAGTCAAATGCATCGTGAATTAATTTACGGTAATACGATAGTGGCTGTATTTTGCAGTCCCCTACAATAAAAGGACTTTCGACCGTCATATCCAATTGCAAACATAAATTGTTCAACTTGCTAATGGCAAATTTAACTGAATCAAACGACGAACTCAAGCGGCAACTGAAAGATAAAATATTTATGCATATTCTGTATATAATACAAGATATTAATTACAAATTACTTAGAATAGTTAATTTCTTTGAAATTCTTTTGAAATTTGCACCTCTCTTCATTTTCCACTGGTATGGAAACAATCTCCGGATACGGCTTAACGCAGCCATGAAACCTGGAAATATTTAATAATTAAAGAAGTGGTTGATGCTATTCGAGTGAACTTGGTATATGTAAATCGCAAATATCAGAATTTTAATGAGAAATTACTAATTAATAAACGCACTGCGTCAATAGCAAAAATCTTTGCGATTGTTTCCACATTTGATCAATGTGTTTCCGTTGGTAAATTATTTCAATATCCAATATGTTTTTATGTTTACGAATTAGCTCCTCAATCAGAATAAGTTGTTTGAAAACATAATTTTCAAGTCTAAAATCACATTTTGTGTATAACGTTTTGCAGTTATCGAAATCCGGTAACAACTTGACTAGTTTTTTCGTCTCGCGTTCAGGATATAGCCAGCAATATCTTTTGTTTCGTATTTTTACTTTTTGTTCGACATATGGTTCTGGAAAACACCAACAGTCCAGTTTATCACATTCAGGGGCCTGGGATTTAAACATTTTTCCCTCGTTGCATGCCATAATATAAATTTATTATGTATAAAAATTAAATTTAATAATGATTTGAGTTTGAATTTTCCGAAACTAATATTTATACGAGTATAATTATTCTCCGAGAAAGATATATGATAATATTTTCATTCAACAAAATTGATATACGAGTACGTAGGGTTGATGCATGTTTCAATTATAACTGAATCATGGGTTCATAGATTATTTCGAGTGTTTTACGACAACCCTGTTGCGTTGCAATGCAAAACAAAAAATTAGTTTACAACAGCTGTTTTACTCAGAAATACGTTTCTATTTACTTTTTCTGCCAACTACTTTTGCATAATTAACCCTTCTTGCAGAGATTTTAATCATAAAAACTTAAAAATGGTATTTAAATGCCAAGAGGACAGCTTTTTGAGACAAGTAAGTGTACAACATTATATTTCTATATAGATACATAAATTAGCTAGTTATTTTATTTTTTAGTTTACATCCAGAATAGTGTCTTGTGTTGCGGCTGTTTTGGAATGGACACCACCTGGAGAAATAAGTGCCAGGCAGCTGAAAGGCTTCAATGTAATATGCGAAGATACAATTCTTTTCCCCGAAGGTGGAGGCCAACCATGTGATTATGGACAACTTAATGGCCAATCCGTTCGTTCTGTAGTACGAAAAGGAACTGAAGCGGTACACTTTGTAGAAAGTACAACAGGATTTGAAGAAGGTATGATTGTAAAACAGTCTGTTGATTGGGTTCGTCGTTTAGACCATATGCAACAACACTCGGGTCAACACCTAATAACGGCTTTATTTGATCGCGAATTTAAATACGACACTGTGGCTTGGTGGCTGGGATCTGATACTTCTTATATTGAGCTGGAAACAACACATTTAATTAGCCGCGAATCTCTGGACACCATCGAGCGTAAAGCCAACGAGCTTGTACGCGAGGGTCGGGAAGTCTCGGTTCAGCTAGTTGATCCCGAAATTGCCGTAGAGGTAATATAGGTTCAAATAATATTTCATACATTTAAATTTTTATTAAATTTAATTGATATTGGAAGTTTCAAGATGCCCGTGCACCGCGTGGTTTACCTAAAGATCACGTTGGATTGGCTCGTGTTATAAGTATTGAAGGTATTGAGAGTAACATGTGCTGCGGTACTCATGTAAGCAACCTATCGCAGTTACAGTGCGTAAAATTATTGTATGCCGAAAAGGTGAAAAACTCAGTGTATGTACACTTTGTGGTGGGAGAGCGTGTACTCCGAAAACTTGGCGAGATCTTTCAACGTGAACAACAGATGAATCTTGCTTTAAAGTAATATTTTTAACATTGCCATTCCAGAGCAAATTAAACAATATTATTTTTGTATTTAGAGGGGGACCTGCGCAACATTTAGAATTGATCCAGAAATTGCAGGCTAACTTAAAATCATCAGCAAAGTCCTTTCAAAAATTGTTAAAGGATGTTGCAATTTCTGAAGCAGAGAAATTAGAGAACACACCCCGGCCATACCCAAAATATTACTGTTTACATCGAAAAGATGGTATTGAACCCGATTTCATAAATACATTCCTACGAAATGCCCCTGAAAATATATTATATTTCCTCACCGTGTCGGAAAATGCCAACAACAATGGAAAAGGCCTCATGGTTTTAAGGGGCGAAATGGAAGAAGTACAGAAGTTTGGTCCAATATTTTTAGAACTGTTGCAAGGCAAAGGGAATGGCCGTGAAGCAAATTTTCAAGGCAAATTTAGCAACGGAAGCAGAATTCCAGAATGTAACGCTTTACTAGAAAAACATTTTAACGGCATTAAAGACTTTAAACGTGTAACATAAATATGGACATAAGATGAATAGATAAGCTCGCATATGGAACTATTTTATTATAACTTTATTTCGGTTTGAAAAATATAGCTTTTGTTATTTGCGAACCTAAGGATTTACACGCTTAAGCTATTTACCAGGATAAAATCGGTAGTTTTTAACTCAGTTTGGTTAAAGTTATAAGTAGTTAACATCGAAATTATACAATTTCCATTCAAGCCGCCAATAATGATCCCAGAAACCAACGTCCACCACTCGCTCCCAAAAGTTTATATAGTCGATTTGTGTATATTTGCATATCGCTGGGTAGGTGCAGTCGTCCTTATCATATAAATCCATCCATAAAACTGTAAGTATACCCAATGAAAAGGTCCGAAGCTTGTTTTCGTTGATGGCTTTTTCGAGTTCCTGGAGATAAGTTTTTGATATGGGATTTTGTAATGTATTTGGAACCATTGCCATCTGATTACTCCAGCCACGCAGTGAGTGCATAAATGCTTCTTCGTCAGGGTTGTGTTTTGCACACTGATACAAACCGTAACCCGTGCCAGTAATTGTTAGCGCTCTTCGTGGATTGACGCGTGCGCCTTTTACTACATCAACCATCACGTCTGTGTAATCACTAGCAAGACCGCGCCAATATTGCACCCACTTCTCAACCACAGTATCTTTAAATCGGTCAGGCAATGAGAACTTATCCCTGATATGAGTTCGCAAATTCGCTATACGATTACTTAATGAAAAAATACGCATCTTTTTACTAGTTGTATTAGTTAATTATTATATTTTTTTTTTTTTTTGAGATTTAAGTTCCTCTTGCGCCGACTTCTATTAGTTAATTAAAAGATTAAAACTTATTTTCAATATTTTTTTTCCACGAATTACGAGACGTAACAGCCGATTAGTTATGAGTGATATTTCTAAGGCGGATTCAATAAGCTGCCGCAAGGCGCCAGCTGGTTTTCTCTTTGGTGAGCATTATGTCAAACTGCTTCATTCTGATTGGCTGCCAATATAAATGTCTGTTGGTTTTTTACATATATGCGGTTTCCGCCACCTTAATGAATCCACCATGGATCATAGATTATCGATGTTAACTACTTTAACATTTACATCGATGTTCTCTTGAACCAAAGAGTTTCGTATCATATTAGGTCTGTACTCGTACTTCTCCAGTAAGAATTATCCAGTAAAAGGTTCAATTATAACCATAGCCATAGCGACCAACTGAATTTTGGTTTTTGCCGTAACCATAAACAAATGATTGCTGATTGTGATATTTTTGTTCTTAGTGTGCAGTTTATTTTGTTTTGATGAGTTTCAATTTATATTTTGCGTCCGCGTTTTACATACTTTACTAAATTTTTATTTACTTTCTGTTTATTGCAAATATCAGCTGTTTATGGTTATGGCTCCACTAATCGATTGCTTAAATATGGTTATGGTTATGACTACGATTATGGTTATGGCGTTATGGTATGGTACCTCTAATTGAACCTAAAGAAATTTCTTAGAATTTGACAACACTCGCTCTCAGAGCGAAAAATATACCAAAAAGTACCTACAAGAACGCAAAACCGGATTGAATTTTTGTCTGCATCCAAATATGCAAAATGAAAAAGTTGCATTAGTTATTTCCTGAAACATACCACTAACGAAGCTTAACCAAAGTAACTTGTACCTGCTTTTTGCATGTTTGATACCCACATTTTATAATTTTCGCCTTTAAAACTCTTAAACAAAAATATCTTATTTATCCAAATTGCAATCAGCTGTTTTTCCTACAAACAATTGACTTCGAGAACACTACTATTATCTTTGCCTTGGATATTTCACTATCGGTGATTTTATCAACTCTGTACTTCAAAATCGGAGAAGTGGTAAGAAAAGAGTAAAATGGAACCGCCTTAGATTGCGATTAAAATTTTTGATTTTGCTCGCAGAAGAGAACTGATTTATGTACACAAAATTATTCTTCTTCTGAGACGATAACAAGCGGTGATCACTTAGGCACAGTGTATACAGTAGGCAACCTTCTCGAAAATTTATCGGAAAAATTCACCTCCCAAAAGGACTTGGGGTTCGTGTTACTCTTTTTAACGAAAAAAATCTTTCAACAGGGTTTTGTGCCGCCAGGAACTACACAAGTTTTATTTTATTTATTAATAAATAAAAATAAGCGCGTATAGAACAAACTCACAGCATGTACTACTTCATTAAAGATATTTTATATTTGTAATTGCTGAAGTGAGGACCACACACAAAGCTTATGAACGTTAAATTCGATACAATTCTGTCGAGACTTTGTTCATGCTGTATAAAGTTCGAAGGAATATGTTTACAAAAACCGTTGACGGTGCGAGTAGTTCCTAAACTAATATTCTGTTGCATATGGTTTGTTTTAAATTTTCAATTTGTTTTCTTTTGAATTGATCTTGAAATGGTGCTAAAGGTAATATGCATGTTATTTTCTTAATTAATTCTTATAAATATTAATTACTGGAATTTTAACTGGATATTTAAAACCGGCGCTTAGATAGCAATTCTGACTTACTGTCACACAGGTTAAGTTCAACATTAAGTGTAATATATTCATTAATTTATTTGTTTTAAAATATTTATTTAATTGTTTATGAAGTCAATGAACATAAATTCTTAAAGACTATACTTAAGTTTTCATATTTCATTAAAATTTAAAAGCGTTATTGATACCTACCTAATAGTTGCAAGCAAAATAAATAATAAATTTTTCGGTGATATTTATTATACAAGTATATATTTCAATACACGAATGCTTATCATTTTTTACATATTTTCTGTTCTGATTAAATTTTTCAACCGGAAAAGAATGCAAACACATTTTCAAAGGAATGATCCTTGACAAATCACTTTTGATCCCATATATCCCGTCAGTATTTATATACTTTGCAGGCAGCGTCGTTCGAAATATATGTAGGCAATGGAACAAGAAAATAAAGTTGGTGCATGTTTAGCTATACTACTGGCATTATTAAACAAAAACAAAACAAGTAGAGAGAAGGTAGATATTGGAGTAGGAATTAGTGGCAACGACGAAAAAGAAATGCTACAATATTTATTGACGGTATTGCGATCCATATCCATGGATTTAATTATTTTGCAATCCTTATTCTTATCCATAAATATTGCATGCTACACGGTCAAGAAATAACACGATACTTGCATCACGTCAATAAATACAGCACGTGTGACAATGCTCAATGGTAGAAAACTGCTCGCAGCATCGTGATATGTGTGTATGTATATATTTATTTACGTTTTTACCAATATATGCCCTTTTAAATTTATATTTTTGTACATATTAAGGAATCTTCACCATGAACATTGAGCTACAAAAAAATCGATGTAAATTCTAACAGTCTAACCTAATATAAACGGCTTGCGTTTTGGGACGCACGCACGCAAAATTTTTAACCACGGCCACCCCAAATTGATTTGCGTGCGTTTGCCTTACAGAGTTTGGCTGTCAAATTCGTTTGAGAACAATACAAGGTCGACGTTTTCAGCGCTGGTTCAATTTATTTATTTTGTTTAAAGATTTGCTTTGCCTTATGTTACATATTATTTTGTATTTAAACATTAAATGTTATCTAAATTTATATGAAGAGCTTTAACTCTGGAACTTATTAACAAGTTTGGCAATTGATTTCTTCATTTCATTCAAAGCTTTTAGATATTTTTTTTTGCTCATCCAAACAAAAAAGTCAGTATTCGTTATATTTAAGACAATCACCCTCAACGGTGGAATAAACGTCAAATTGAAATGTCACGCAATATGAAAATCGAGTTAGCTTTTGGCGCACGCCGTTCAATTTGGGTTGCTCCTAGGCACATTCAATAGGTAGCAGCAGCAAACTTTTTTTTTTGAACTTTTTTCATATTTTATTTTAATTTGAATTGTCAAATTTTGAATTTTCTTGTGATAAGAATGCTTTCAGTACAATTCAAGGTAGTTGATAAAATATTTTTGAAATTTTAGATTTTAAAAGCAAAAACAAAATATACAGAGCTCAAACATTTTTTTTTTTAATTTTTCTACTGCTGCTACCTATTGAATGTGCCTTGGGTTGCTCCCATACAAGTTGTATGAGCATGAGACATTTTTGACAGAAAATTGCCGGAGTGCGTGAATATTAGGTTAGGTTGTAAGGTCTTGAAGTATCAAAAGTCTTTCGCAGCTAGGAATACTCTGCTTCAATTTATAGTTGTAGTTTCGCTTGCTTGCCCAGGGTTGCTTTTTTTATTGTACAGATTGGTTATAAGAGAATTGTGGTGAGCCGTTAAATAATTATTGAAATATGCAAATTAAAACAGTCGTCACATATTTTCGGCTTTAAGTAATAATTGTAAAGTGTATCTTCATTGGTTAATGCAAATATTTCACATACCGCAAAATTTTTTATTATGAAATATAATTGCATGCAACTCTGCTATAGTTTATTTGAATTATCCACCTTGAGAAGGACTTCACCTCAGTTTTACTACTGTATATACTGTGACGTAGGGCTGCGACATCGACCTCAAAACATCGATGTTTTTCAACATCGATGTTTCAAATGAGAAACATCGATGTCGATAAAACATCGGTTAAAAACATCGATGTTTCCAAACATCGATGTTTCTGCGCACGTATTCTTTTCCCTCTGACATTGACTAAAAAAAAAAAAAAAGGTCGTCAAGTGAGAAACATCGATGTTGATCCAACATCGGTTACAAATGTTTCTGCGTGTTTTGTTTTCCCTGAAGTGCAGTTTTCTATATGTCATGTCGACGATATTAAGCAAAAACATACAAAAGTTGATTAGTACTGCTTTTTTATTTTTATTGCTAAAAAACTTTAATAAAAAACAATGATGTTTTTATTTAGTTTGTTAACAATTCGAAAACATCGATGTTTCTCATTTCATTTCTGCAAAATTAAGACACCCCCAAAAACATCGATGTTTTTGAATATTTTAAGCATAAAATAACTCCAGTATAAATAAAGTTTTGTATATCGTTTTGTAAACATCGATGTCGGTAAAAACTTCTACGCAGATCGTTTGTTACTTCAGCCGCGCCATTGAATCGATGTAACATCGGTCAAAAACATCGATGTTTTCGCTCACGCCGCCGATGAGTTTGTGACTAAAAAAAATAAAAAATAGGTTCTCAAATGAAACACATGCGAAGCCGACAATTTAATTTTGCCTCGGCTCACAACCAGTCCGAAAGCAAAAACATCGATGCAAACATCGATACAAAACATCGATGTTGGAAAAACATCGGCACTAAGACATCGATGTTAAAAGTACTCGATGTTTTAGAAAAACATCGATGTCGATGTCGCAGCCCTACTGTGACGCTTTTCACTTATCTTTAATAGAAAAGCGGTGTAAAAAAAAAATTATTTCAATGCCCACTCGACCTTATAAACAAAAAGTCCAAATAAAGGACACCAAGAATATAAATCCGGTAAAATATACAAATATAAAACATGTTAAATATACTTTATTTTGGTTTTTTTTAGGCCGATACATTTTTAACAAATGATAATAATTTATCACGCTCAACGAAAGATGTAGCAGTAAACGTGCTTGATCGGCTCTTACTGCATAATTCGGATGATCTAAAACTACGCGAAAAGCATTGTTTATTTCCTGCTTTCAATGTGGGCCAAATGCCATTAAATGGCATCAACGAATTATGCCTGTATCCTAAATGCACTGTTTCTAATCCATTCCCAATTTATATAGGAAATATACTCTGTGATCATGTGGATATATGTCACCGTCGTACAATGGCGCGGGAGATTTATCGGAAACGATTAAATACATCACGGACACGTTACCATACAGTTCAGAACAGTGAGTTTAAAATTTTGGGCTTCATAAATATGTTTAATTTAAAACTACTGACTTAAATTATAGACAAAAGTTTAAAAACAAATTTAAAACAAAAAAGATACCATACTTCCATATTTGATTTGGCTAATCGTTTGCAATGTGATCCAGACCCGTATTTCCATGGTAGTTACGATTACTATTATACCGGCGGCAATCTTTGCATATTAGATGATGGCGAACATGTGTTACATGTAGATAACCACAATTTAAATAACTTGAGTGAGTATATGTATACATAGTACGCCATTAAACAGTCATAGAACGTTTTCCCTACAGATCTTGGAGTTTTACCAAAACTTGAAAGTATAGCCGGCAGCTTTCTAGAACCCATCACCTCACATCAATTGGAAACCCATGGCGAAGTCTTCGAGGTGAGCTCTCTAAAAAATATACGCGAAGATTGTAAAAACTCATTTGCTGTGCGGCAACGTAACTTCATCACTTTATATACACTGCTTCCCACAGGAACCGCCAAAGCACTAAGTGGCTTCAAGACAAGTTCCTCGCCATTCATTAGCTTCGCACAGTCGCCAATCAGTCCAAGTACTTTCATTATTACCACAATGAAGCAAAATGTTCGGGTCTATGACTTAAATGCTTCTACGCCAATACTTACGGCCACTCATAACGTGCGCTCAAGGAATGATACTAACAGGATAAGTTGGAATATGGTAAGACCTTGGCAGGATCAAACATTTTTGTATGCTAACGAAAAGAAACTGTTCGTGTTAGATACACGAACCACGCCACAACAATGGTTCAAAAGTAGCAGCGGTTACGAAACACCAGATTATGAATGTGATTTCATATCATCAATAGCCAAAAGTGAATTTCGGGATTTAGCATATGTAGCCACTAACCATAAGTTGCATTGCTTAGATTTGCGTTACTTAGGAGGAGATCTCGAATGTGGAACTGCTGCGATATGTCGCTGGACACATCAACTAAAATATGCTCCTGCTTTTGTTGAGAACTTTCGGTTTGGGGGCGTTGAATATGTTGCTCTGAGTAGTGCATTAGCAGATGACATTTGCATTTGCGAGCTGTCCCGTGAACATTCAGCACAAACTATGGATATAGAAGATTCTATTAGCGGTGAGTCGCCTGAAAAGAGACCAACACAAAAGAGCGTGTATAAGTCATACAGCCTGCCATACCAACCACCCACAATGCAGGAGGCTTACCAACACGCACGTATAGCAGGAAAATGTTTGCAGCCCGATGCCGACTTAACAACGCGTATGACCCGTTGCACCACGGGCTTAGCATTCTATGACACCGCAACATATTCGGAGTGCGTTGGTAAAGAAGATTGCAATACTTTTACGTTGTTGCTGACATCAAATTCAATTGGTGATGTATATGCGCGTCGTTTGATACCCAGAAATATTCAGGAGCCCGATAGTTGTTCAAAGGCTTGGAATGCGGGTGAAGATACAATGCATATGTATGCGAACAGTGTTTGTAAATTTATACAGCCAAATTTAAATTGCACAGAAGTGGTAAATTTAAAAGGTAAAAAGATTTCACATATTTTATATAATATATGTACATATATATATCCATATAAATATATAGTATGAGTACTCGTCTGCAGTTGGGAATATGTATATATTCTCGCTTTAATTCCCAAATATTTACTTAGCCTTGGCTCCATCTTGTTTAATATAAACATTTCAGTTTTCATGTAGAATTACTTTTTTTTGTTTAATATTGAAATGAGTTGAAAGTTTTGAAATAGGAATAATTATAATACATATTTTAATGAGTAATAGTAAATGTATTTCCTTACTTTTTACAGCTATGCGTAAAGTTTTCCGATGCAATAATCTGAGCACTCCACTCAATTTTGAAGAGGAGAACAAATCAAAAGATTTGAGCATAACTGCTAAGAGACGTGCTCTCGGTCGCTGGCAAAAATCAATTCAAACATTACATTCGTATAAAGATGCTTTGGTACACGATTTACTCGCAATTTGGGATATAGATTTCGATGATGATAAAAAAGATATATCATTCACGCGTATAAAGAAAGGACTGGGGGCAAAACTTGATCCTGACAGCATTGTCTGCTCTTGGTTAGATGCAAACAGCAAAATAGAAGAAAAATCGCAAGCATTCGTGGAACAGCGGGTACCATTGACCCATCCTGCAAGTTCCGCTAACAAAAAGAACTTCGATCGATTAAATTCCAGTGTTGTTTCAATGGTTCACGTTCCATGTGCCGATGTTAACGACTCAATTAAAATGGAAACCTCTATACCTTTCGAAGATGATATTACAGAATTTATGCCCTTGCAGCAATCGACCCAAATGAGTGAAGCTATTTGGAATATGCCCGCTTCACCAACTGACCAAGATGAATTCATATCTTTAAAACCAAAACCGAAACCAGTCAAAAAGAAACCAAAATATGTTAAAGGTTTTTAAGAAATGAAGCATAAGAGGTTTTAATTTTAATAAAAAAGCAAAACAAAATGTTCTGATTTTAATAATCACCTTTAATTTTATTTAAGACGAAGTTGTTTGCAAAATCTTGAAAATTTACATTTCAAATGTATTTTTATGTAAAATGACTTCCATTAATAAAGTTAAGATACTGTCACTATGCTTGGCACTATGCTCAGTCCACAATCATGCATTAGAAAGAAGGATAAGGGGCACCCAAAATTTGTTTTCGGAAATATCACATCGAAAAGTTTGTACATACTTACACAGTTTTGCTTTGATCGGTTGATTAGCCCGCAATCGTACATATGTATGTACGTACACATGTTTGATTACAGTTGGTGTTCTGCAGATATTTTATTTGGCAAATTGTATGAAATTTTTGTTGCATAAAACTCGGAGAGCGGTTTTGCGACTCTCCACAGCGAAACAAATTTGTCGGACCAGACCCGCCGTCTTGTTGTGAATCAAAAGTGTTTCTGCATAACAGCTTCGAATCGGCGAGGACGACGCAATTTGAGTGAAGGCCAAAATTAAATTATTTAACTTAACTTTTCTAACGAAATTTTAATTCAGATCGCAAAGGGATACTTCAATCGAAAGGTATCAAGATATTTTTTCCAAAAAGGTGCCATCAATTGCTTCGTGGCAAAAATTTGGCCTATACCAACTACATATACATATGTATTCATTAGACCGCTGTTAGTGCATATGGGCTTTTTTGTTGTTGTGATTTTGGATGATGGCACCCCCACATCGGTGTGGCAAAATATTATCCAAATCGGTTCGGGGGAAGTGGTGCCTCAAAGCCCCCAAAGTTTCGAAAAATCAGCATTTTTTCAAAAAAGTTGACTTTGGCCTTGAATAACTCAGCTAATATCTATTACTCATAAAAATGACATTTGAGAGAAATGAAGAAAATTTTACGCCAAGTAACTTTGCCATATAAAGCTTTTAATTATCTTCAACCGTTTTCTATTTATACCCCTAGCAACAACATTTGCGCCTTTAAAAAGCTCATTTTCAAAACGTTTTACTTTTTTTTTATTATTTGTATTAATTATGTATTTGTATTCTTATGATAACAATGTATTAATAGTTTGTATTTAATAAAGTGTATTTGTTGCAGTCAGGAAACCTACGGCGATAATCTAGAACTACTTGTAGTATGTATTGTTTTAGTTCTTAATTTTTCGATAATATAAAATTATAATCTTGTATCTATTTAACCCCTCTTTCTGCCGTATCATTCACTACTTTTATTCCTTTAATTTTTTCTTTTGCCTCATTATAATTTCCATCTACAACCCACTCTGATGGTGGCTTCTTTAAAAAGTTAATATTTATATTAAATCTTGTGAAGAAATTTAATGTTTTTTTTCGAAACAAACTGTTCGATGCCCTCTTTTCAGAAATTTTTCATTTCAGAAATCGTGACATTAGCCTTTTTATCATTTTGTTCAGATGGTGATTCTCTATTTAATTTCTCTATCATTTTTATCTTTGTCTCAGAGCTTACGTTTGAATCAAAAAAGGCAAAGACGACAGCTTCTGAACTTAAATACCAAAGATGCCTACAAAATTTATCAGAAGGTGTTTTTGAGATTTGTTTATCATATTTTGCATATTCGCTTTATAGAAGCTTTATTAAAAAATTAAAATCACAAATAGCTGCCTTAATTGGTAAAGGAGCTGTGAACCATACATCAGCGTAAATTTTGATAAGAAAGATGCAAATTTCGCACAAAGCCTTTTCTTCTTCCTTCGTAAACTTAAACTCCATTCTAAATAAAAATATTTTCAAACTGTATATGGCCTTTGACATCCATCTGGCATGAAGCATAGCTCCTGGAGCTTTAATTTTTACACCACGACTTGGCGTTTTTCCTAAGAATATTATTATAAGTTCTAGAAATTCCATATAATCGGCACGGGGCTGTTTCTCATTTAAAAATTTGTTCAAATTTGATCTTATGATTTCTATTTCACTTGCACAGAATATTTTTTTAACTCTTTTGTCACTAATGCCACTGCTAATATTTTTGATATCAATTTTACACCACGATTTTTAAAATTTCTGGAAAATTACAACATTAGGGTTTTCGGACTTTGAAATTTTTATATCAAACACGCTTCTTAAAACTAGTTCATATATGTATATGATGCCGGCATGGTAATACAAAAGATCTTTTTCTAATAGGTTTTTAACAATAGTAGCTGTTCCGTTTATGTGACCGGTGTTTACTGCTGTTGTATCAAAAACTAACGCTTTCACTTTTTCTTGCAAACCCCACTATACATACATATGTATAAATGTATATTGCTGTTTAAATGTTGATAATTAATTGGTACTTTTCAAAAACGATATTTGAATATAAACGACACATTTCCCTTCCATCAACTGTGTACGATAAGCCAACATAAAGAACGTACTAAGTACATTTTAAACAAATTTTCATTGATACGAAACATGATGCTGCGAACTAGAGGTCACGCATTCCGGAGTACCGTTGCTTTGCCAATTCTCAAGTAAAAGTGATCAAACCTAAATATCCAATTATACCTGTTATAGTTGTGTGGAGCCGTAGCTCAATCTTTATTTACAAAATATACATAACAATAATACAATACAAATTATAGAATCTAAAACATATTATTTAAGTAATTTGCCTTACCGCGTATGTTGCTACAACGTGCTTATATAGCGGCAGACAGAACAGAAAAGAATTAATACATGTAATTTATAAAATGAAATACTATAACGGATCTTGGACCGTTTTACAAATGACAACTTAAAACTAATAAGTCTACACGTAAGGGTTGCCAACATCCCTCTTTCTTTTAAAAAGATGATAATCTGGAGTCCATGCAGGAGGTCTTTTGCGTCTTGTTGATCGTCGTAACTCTTGAGAAACTTGAGGCGGTTCTGCTATAGGTTCACAGTGGTCAGTCGAAGAATCGGTACTGACCGTTGGTAGCAGTTCGTTAGAAAGACCTTCCACATGCGTTTGTGATGAAAGTTCCTTGTTAGGATCTCCGGAAGTGGATGCTTGTGGAATGACAGGAAGCGGCTCTATTATACTCTTATCCGAGTTGCTATCGTCGGAGATTGATGATGGCAATTCAAAGTAATCGAATAGAATATCTAAAGACTTGTTTTTAGTGTTTACATATCTTGAACGTAGTTGATTTGCATGTACTCGTATTGCCTTCAGATACTTAGAGTTTTCGATTTTCACTTCGTAGTTTACTTTGCCAAGAATTTTGGCTATTGTTCCTGATGCCCAAAAGTATTCATTCCGCTTATACAATTTTGCATATACAAGATCACCGATTTCATATGTTCGTTCTTTGGCACGATGTCTGTTATTAAATTGTTGTTCCATTTTTTCGTTGCGGATGTTGATATGTGGCTTAGAAATCTTAAGGAGGTCGAATTCCGTCCTTAACCTTCTTCCCACGAATAATTCAGCCGGGGATTTTCCCTCTGGTGCACTTCGATTAGGTGTGACACGATAAGTTTTTAAAAATGTATGTAAAATTTGTATAGATGTTCCTGTACCATCTAATTTCTTTAAAGCTCTTTTCAGAGTATCAACAAAACGTTCCGCTTGCCCGTTTGACTGTGGATGATACGGAGCGGTAAACCTATGCACAATACCTTGGCTTTGACAGAAATCCGAAAAAATTTTACTGGAAAATTGAGTCCCATTGTCACTGATTAATAATTCCGGGTTCCCAAATTGTGACGTAAAATCCGAAATACAATTCAAAATACTAGTAGAAGTTATTGACTTGATTTGATATATTTGCGGCCACTTCGAATATGCGTCGATAATTACGAAGTAATAGATATTATCTACTGGACCTGCAATGTCAATATGAACTCGTTGCATTGGACTTTCTGCTAAAGGCCATGAAGAGAGGGTCGTTTTTGGTAAAGTCTTTGCAACAGCTGCGCATTTTTCACATGCCTGAATATAATGCTTAATATCTTGATCAATTCCCGGCCAGTATACGAAGCTGCGTGCTAATGCTTTTGTTCGCTCAATTCCCTGATGACCTTTGTGCAATTGTTTCAAAATTCGTTTCCGAAAACACTTTGGTATAACCAATCGATCTTTTAACATAATGCAGTTTTCAATTATGCTTAAACTATCTCTGTGCGTATGATAGCCTCGTAAATCGTTAGTTATTATGTTTGGCCACTTACCAGTTTTCAAGTGTGTGATTACTTTCTGTAACTCTACGTCTTTGAATGTTGCTTTTTGAGCCATCTGAAATGTAAGTGGTAGATTTGCTAAGGCATCGACTGCAACCTGTTTCACATCCTGTTCAAGTTGGCAGCAAGCGATGATTGTATCTTCATTCGGCTTTGTTGTGTTTCTAATGAGACGTGATAATAAATCCGCTGCTCCGAATTCCTTTGTAGGTATATATTCCAAAACAAAATCATATGACATTAATGTTAAAGCCCAACGCTGAAGGCGGTTTGCAGAATGTGCAGGAATCCCCTTCTTATTACCAAAAATAGCAAGCAATGGTTTATGGTCGGTATGCAAATAAAATTTTCTACCGTACAAATATTTATGAAATTTTACTACTGCAAAGACTAACGCTAATCCTTCTTTCTCAATCTGCGAATAATTTTTTTCCGCTTGAGTAAGAGACCTTGAAGCATGCGCAATTGCCTTTTCATTACCATCAGGATATATATGACAAATATATGCTCCTACACCCACGTTGGAGGCGTCAGCAGCAACTTTGATTGGCAATCTTGGATCATAGTGCGTTAACAATAAATCCGATGTTAATAGTTCTTTGAACTTAATGAAATGCTTTTGACATTGTGATGACCAATTCCATTTCGAGTCAGCTTTCAGTAAAGCATCTAGAGGGTTACGTAGAATGCGCATTTGTCTAATAAATTTGCCATAGTAGTTTACAGCGCCTAAAAATGTTCGAAGTTCGCTAACATCTTTAGGAGGTGGTAGTTGTAAAATTTTACTGATTTTATTTTTGTCTGGGCTAATACCATTACAATCTATGTGATATCCCAAATAAGTACAAGAGTTTTGAAAAAACTTACATTTGCTGTAATTTACGGTGATGTTGTGCAATTTAAAACGTTCAAATAGCTGAATAACTGCGTTGATGTTTTGCTCTTTGGTTTTAGTTGCTACAACCACATCGTCAAGGTACGGAAAAACGCCAGGTATTCCCGAGAGAAGCGATTCCATGACTTGTTGAAATGCGCCGGGTGCTGATTTTACTCCTGGTGCTAGTCTATTAAATGTATATAGTCCTCGGTGAGTATTGATAACCAAAAGTTTCTTAGTCTCCTCGTCAACTTCTATTTGCATATAAGCGTTGTTTAGATCGACTATTGAAAAATACGAGCATCCGTTGAAATTTACAAAAATTTCGTCAGGAAGTGGTAGTGGAAAAGTGTGAGATTCGAGCTGTTCGTTGAGACCTGTAGAATAGTCACCACATATGCGTAAATTGCCAGAAGCCTTTTTTACGACAACGATTGGCGCGGACCATTTAGAAAAATTGATTGGAGTTAAAATTCCGTCTTGTTCTAATCGATTTAGTTCTCTTTCAACTTGAGGTCGCGCTGCGTATGCTATTGGTCTTTTAGGGCGAAATACTGGAACTGCTTGCGGTTTAAGTTGAAGGTGCACTTTGTACGCCGTGCAGTGACCAATTTCGTCTCTAAATACACTTGGAAACAATTCACGTAAATTCGGTTGTGCTAATTTATTGCTGTTTTGCACCTGCTTGCATGAAGTGTATTCCGAGGTGCGCGTGTTCCATAAATTGAAAAGTGCGATTACGTCTGTGCCTAATAAGTTAAGGTGAGGAGACACAGTGAGTGTAGTGTGCTTTTTAATTCCTCCCATAACAACATCTGCATCGAATTCGCCAGTGATCGAGATTTGGTTAGTTGAAGCATCACGAAAAGCTTTTTGACACGGGCGCAATGATGGACTTCCGATTCGTTTCCAATTCTGTGTTGATATAATGGTAACGTCAGAACCGGTATCGTGTTGCAGCTTAAGATGAACATTGTTGATCTGTATTGTCACATAACGACGGTTGTTAAAGCCATTACCACACGTTGTAAATACGCTTTTAATAAATTTACGCGTTTTCCTACTCTTTTTATTTGTATAATGAACTTTTGGAGTAGCCGGTTTTCGTTCCGAAAAGCATGCACAGTATCCTTCTTTATGCCCCACCTTACCACATTGCATACATTTATGATTGGTAAATTTACACTCACGCACAAAATGCATATTGCCACATTGCCAGCAAGGTCTACTGGGTACTGCATTAAAAGAAGCTTTAGTTAGCTTTTGTTGTGAAACTGCTTGCACTTTCGTTTGATTGACTCCTACGAGTGCATCATTTTTCAAATTTTTAATTCGCTGTATTTCCGCTACTAAATTATCAATTGTTAAATTTTTCCCACTAGTTTCAGAGTCGAGCATAGATAGAAGTCTTGCGCGAAGATCTTCGTCTTGTGCGGATTGAATGCCATGCACAAACATCAGACATTTAAAATTATCAGACGTGCAATCACGAACAGAAAAATTTTCGCATAACCGATTTACTCGAGCAGCATACGTTATAATATCTTCTTCTTCTACACGAACATTCTGAATGCATTTTACTCTAACACTGAACTGCGATTCCTTTTTTCCGAACAATTTTTTTAGTGTAGTAACCGTATCGTCGAACTTGATATCACGCGGTTGGGCCGGCAAAATGTAGTCCCGATATTTGTCGAACACATTGGTGCTTACTTTGCGTAAAAGCAACCGAACTTTTGCAGCCTCATCCAGCGACGCAGCTTCCACATTAAAATTATCCTCGTACCGGACATACCATTTAGCAAAAGTTTGACCTTCTTCAGGGTCATATACAAATTCACGTATACTTTTTGAAAGAGTTTCCATCAGAGCTTCAGGACCATTTAGTGTGCTGCCTGTAGATGAACTACGTTCATTTTGTCCATCGACGTTGATTGATGTAGCAGCAAGTAATCTTTCCAAGAGCTGTCGTTGTTGCTCCGCGGTTTCCTGCTGTCTTGTTAACAGGGTAGCAACCACTTGCTCTAATGTAGTCATTTTTGTTATTTAAAAGAGTTGTTTTCCTTCGTCGCCAATGTTATAGTTGTGTGGAGCCGTAGCTCAATCTTTATTTACAAAATATACATAACAATAATACAATACAAATTATAGAATCTAAAACATATTATTTAAGTAATTTGCCTTACCGCGTATGTTGCTACAACGTGCTTATATAGCGGCAGACAGAACAGAAAAGAATTAATACATGTAATTTATAAAATGAGATACTATAACGGATCTTGGACCGTTTTACAAATGACAACTTAAAACTAATAAGTCTACACGTAAGGGTTGCCAACAATACCTTTAACGCCATCCTCTTGCTGGTTTTCTGTTTATTTATTAATTAAATCGCTTTCATATGTACTTACATAAAATGTTTGCGTTATACCAAAAAGTTTTCAAAACCGAGTTTTCAAAAAATTGTCAAAAATCAGTGCGACATTTGAGCCACCTGAAACCATCTAGTTTTTTTTTATCTATTGCAGTATGTAAATAAAAACGTTTTTTAAGCATAACCGAGGCTTTGGCTTGATGCACATCCGAAGATGGCCATATTAAAATTTATTGGGCTATAAAAATGTACACTTAAATTTTTTTGGTTTTTTTTACGAAAATAAATTATAGATTTTTATAAATTTTATGTAAAATTAGAAACTACAATTTATGCAATTTTTGTTAAACTATGAACTACATTTTTATAAAGAATTAGCGAAAAAAATCCTCAATCGGTCATCTTTAAAATATAATTTTGCCGCCGCGTTAAAAGCTGCTGGAATCTCTAATCATATTTAAAATTAGAACTGCAGAAATTTACTTTTTCTAACTCATTTTTATGTTTAAAACTTAAAACTTGATAGAAAAAAAGAATATATGTAAGGTTAATAAATGAAGTATGCAATGGGTTACAAAGCATATACATAATATGTACATATTTATGTTTCGAAGACAGTTGGTAGCAGGGCCTGCGGAACACTTTCAGCCCGAGTGGGTAGTGAGAAAAAGTAGTATTTGTTTTACTCCTTTCTGAAATTATCTAAAGTTTTCCGTGTGGGTCTCCTCCGAGGCTTTGTGTGTCTTTTTATTTTAGGTATGGTTTTACGTGGCAGGTTCCAAGCCCTGCCAACAACTAATTGCTGAAAATTTTTAATTCGGTTATATAGCGATCCGCTTGCTCCAAGACAGACGCCCGCTTGCAGTCGTCTGGTAAACAGACGCTACGGGCTTTAGTGAACCCTTAAACCGAATATGTCGGATTGGCTACAGCCGTGCAACTGTAACCGCATACCCAGAAGCAACACTTTACCCCATTGCACCCAAAATCGCTTAGGCGGTTAATGCGCCAATTAAGTTTCCGAGTGGGTAGGACTACCTATACTACCATAGGCTTCCGCCGGCCCTGGTTGGTAGATATAACTTAAATCCGTAATTGTCTATTGATTGTCCGTGCACACGATAACTTGTGTAAAAACCAAGATACATTGTATCTTATTATGCAAATTCGGTATGTATACTTCTTTCTGCCCAAGGACGGATGGAGTTGAAAATGCGTGAAATCGAAGAGTAACCACGCCAACCTCTCATATAACTTTTTTTCTCGAAAATTGGAAAATTGCGATATTTCAGTAGCCATTGAACCCAAAAAATGTATAAATAAGCAATAGACAAGTAAATAATTCGTAGTAAAATGTTATTGATTTCTTTAAATTAGAAATTTCGAAGACATTTCATTTTAATTAAGAAATACAATACCTACGCTTACGAAATATAACATAATTATGTACTGATTGGTAGATATTTTTTTAAATTTTTAACCAGCGAATAAATTTTGAATCATTTCTCCCATGAACTAAACAATTTTATTTATATATCATTCAATATGCAGCAAAATTGAACAAGAAAACGTGAATATGTTCAGAAGCTGCCGATGTGGCAGCAAAAGACGCGCAAATCCAGACACTCGTGTATGAATGCCCATCCTTCCATACATTAATAACATGCTGCTACTCCGCATTAAGCGCAGAAAATAATGTTAAGACCTGGAAGAACTCAACCTGTTTTCTTAAAAAGCACAACAAAATACACATCAGACCAAACTACGACAACCAAATTTCCCGGCAGTACTGTATTACATTCCTCAGGGTTAGGCAGGGAACAACACCTATACACAAATAGCCAACCACTGTCCTGTTCATTCTGTTCCACAACGTAGACTGTGGAACATATATTATTATAATGTCCCTATTAAAAGACTGAGCAGCAATTTCACAAGCTAATGGATTGTGCAAAAAAAGACAACATTGTTGAAATAAAAAAAAACACAAGATACTTAACCGCAATCAACTTATACTGGTGCACAATGGCTTCGTCGTCCGGCACCATGCAGTTACAAATTAATTTGTAAAATAAGAATTAATAAATATAATAATAATATCATTAATATCAGGATTATTCTTAATATTATGATGAACCCCTAGACGGTGAAAGGACCAAAAATTCTATTCCGATAAATAGTAAGTAATTTAATAGAGTTTATAGAGTGTAATAATTCAAAATTTAAAAAAGAGAATCTTTATAATTTCAAGAAAAATAAATCAACCAAAATCAAACTGAACAATTTAATTTTTACAAATTCATGTTTTTAGCATTTGGATGATTATTATGCCGCATTTTTTTAAATTTATTTAAATCTATTCCTTCTAGAAATTACATAACTTTCCACTCTCTCACACCGAATTTATAAGCATGAAATATTTACGAGAGGTTGTTACCGTCTACGCGCACATAAGAAACATAAAGTGTTGTTTGTTAGTCTTTGGTATTAAACAATTATGAGGTTACTACTATTATTATTTTTAAAAAGCAATACATTTACGTTCCATCATGATGTAATAATGAAAGATGTTGTACGCTGGCAACTTCTCGCTCTGTAGGCCAGCTTTTCAGTGCAAGTTGAACTCTGTTTGTCGTTTAAACTAATTTTAAACTCGGTATGCAGTTTTGCAGTCAACTTTAAACGGAGTTTAAACTATGTTTAAACGGCCGATTGCGCACGATTAAACTTAGTTTAACTTATCAGCTTTTTGCTGACTACTTCGTTTTGGTTGCAATAAATTTTATTGAGCGCAAGGAAATTAAGTTTAAATTTTAATTGAGTTTAACTAAACGTTGTTTAAACTGAGTTTAAATCAGCACTGAAAAACTGGCCCTAAATAAGTCATCATGAACGCCCTTAGAAACTGTGTTGTTCCTTTGCCGAATTTGGTTACCAGTTTTGTAAAAAAAAAATGTTGAATTGTAGCAGAAAATTTAGTTTTTAAGTGGAACTATAATACGTATTATCGATTGTTTTGACATTTAGGGTAATTTTTCTTATTTGTTGATAATGGGTTTTTTTTTGTTATTTTATGTCTTGGTCATTGTTGATGTGTGTAAAAATGCTTCTGTTTTTGTTTTAATAAAGGTTGTCTCCGCTGAGGAAGTTAAGGAGATTAGCGAAACGTTGGGCAGAAAGTGAAAAGAACCAAAAAATTTTGTTTCTTTTGCATTCAATAACGTTAGATCAAAAAGCCTATTTGCAACTACAATGGGTTTTCTTATTTTCCGAAAAAAAAGTTAATCGCTGGACAAACATCGTTATGTTGTTGGTACGGTTTGAATGCATTTGCGGCATTATTGAACATTTTACATTACTTTCTAAATAATAATCATTATCGAAGATATTTGTCTCTTTTAATTTTGGCATCCAAAAACAATAAAAATTCGTACTGTGCTCAGGTTTCACCAGCAATTTAAATACAAATAATTTTTTTTTTTCAGTTTTCATACAAAATTCTAATATTCCAATCATTGTGGTTAAATATTATGTAAATATCTTCACTAATTTGTACTTTTTCCTAAGAACGGCCCTCTTTTATTCCCGTTTCTCTAATACCATTGAGCTTAGGGCGTTTAAATTGGCGCTGACACAACGTACAACACCTTTCATTATTCCACCATGCGTTCCATGCCCAAAAATGATTATTCGTCATCAGTCAATCTCGCTACAGTAGAAATTACTTTTTTCGAAAAACCAAAATATATACAAAGTTTTTTTTCTGCTTATGTATGTACATAGTTTCGGATGTTATTTATTGCATAATTAAAAACATATACTTTTTTCATGATGAAAAATTCGTCTGCGAAAAATTAACCCGCTAGTGGTATGAATAGCCAAATTTGGTTCATATTTAAAATGTGTGGACATTTCTCGTCAAATTTCACCTAATGACAACCAAGCATTATTTGCGGTGGCTTTGTTTATAAGCCAACCGATTTGATTACTGCTCATATCGCTTTCTTTGCAGTAGTACGTGAATCAAGTCAATGCGGTGTTCGGTAAGATTCAATATTTTATTTTGTCATTCTCGGATTTCCGTGGTTTTCTCTACCGTTTCCGTATTCAAACATACCCATTTCACAATTCAATATCCGGCCATATGGAGTTTCAGCTTGCATTTCCGAAAACTGTGCCCTGATTGAAATTCTAGTCTAAACGCAAGTTCGCAACTTTTGTAAGGAATGGCTTAATTTCTGTTTTTAGTGTTTGGAAAATGAATCTACATACATATGTAAGTATGGTTTTTTTTTCTAGAATTCGTTCAAAGCATTGTATGCCAAAGCATGAAACTTGCCTGCTCTGTTCTCTTCGCCATGTGGTACCTACAGTTAGATACTACTTCACGTAGGGGGATCCACCATATGTCTCATCTTGTACACAAGGGTATTATAACTTTGTTCGGATAACGGTTGTTTGTAACAGCAAAAAATAATCGAGATAGATATTGACATATGTATATATATTAAATGATCAAAATGAAAAGAGGAATCGATTTAGCCCTGACTGTCTGTCCGTCCGTCCGTCTGTCCGAGGTTACAATAACTTAGATTGCTCTTTGGACAGGGTAGGTTGGTATAGAATATGGTCAAGATCGGTCAATAACCACGCCCACCTCCCATATAACGGAAGTTTTTGAAAAATGCAAAAACTCCGTTTTTTCTTTATCTATTGGAACATAATAATTAAAATTTGATATTTAGAAATATAGGCAATTAAGAAACTTGATTTTTATGAAACTTATAAAAAAGGTCTGTACGTATCTCAATAACGATGTAAGGTATTGGTGAACATATTGTCCTTGATATTACTAGCATCGCCGTCAATAATTTTAAAAATCGGAGGAAATTTTTAAAAATGCAAAAACTTCGCTTTTCAGTATTTATTGGAACAAATTGAGTAAAGTTTTATACTAGCAGCGATTTGAAACAAAGAAACGGGAATTTTATGAAATTATAGGCACCGACCATACAAAAATACATCGCGAGGGTTTATAAAATTCGGTTTCGCCCGAATTTAGCCTGTCTTACTTCTTTTTATTTTTCAAACCGTTTAAATAATATGCGGTTTGATCTTAACGATGAATTAATTTATGAGACCTAGTATATCACATGGTTACCGTTAAGTCAGTTGTCATTGCTTTTCTCTTGTGTGCGTCTCTCATTGTTCCAATTACCACCCACTTTTTGACATTCAACCACCACTACAAGCACTCTCTTATCAATCACCAACTCGCTACGTTGCACCTATTTCGCTCTTACTCACACAGTATTCGTCGAACTCGTTGCTCGTTTATATGTAATACTTTACTTGGCCATTCATACCATACATCCTGTGATACCATTGCTGACTCGCAGGAGCACAGACAGTCTCGCTTTTTACTTTGTGACACTCACTTGTCTCCGCCGTGAGTCCTCGCCAATAACGCCACGCAGTCTAACCACCTAACGAAGTGATATTATACACATAATCAAAGCGGATTTTTCCTACGCTAACAACAGAAAATAAGGATATACGAAAAAGTATCGTCAAGTTGAAGTAAAAAAAAAAAATTATTGGAAAAAATGTAATTTGCTTCGTCGGTGTGGTTACGCAAACTTTGTGCTTAAATTTACAAACACACGTTTGTATGTATGTATGTACATATGGATTTACATACATATGTATATGCGATTGTATGTATGTGTATATATTTGAGTGCCTGTTATTGGTGCGTCGGTTGGTTGTGTCTTTTCTGTGTGTTGAAAATCAATTAGAGTACTATATCTTCCAATTAATTAATTGTTAACTCATTGTCTACGTATGTATGTATGTCCATGAGCTGAAAAAGTTTACAAATCCATTGGATAATCACAAAAGTCCTAACACTAGCGTTGTAGAAGTTACTTGTATGCCTTTCACACCAAAATCATAAATCTTACATGGGCGTCACACATCTACATAGCAAACTCTGCGTTACTTGTTTAATATTACGTTACCGAAAGTCGCGCCACACCGCCCACTATCAGTGCTCGAGTTCAATAAAACTACGGAATAATGTATGATATAGCATCACAACCATTATGTCCACCCAAACGACGTTTGGCTTTTCTGCGTTAACATTATAAGCTTCCGTAGTGTACATCATACTATACATCAACATAAACTATCAGTTTGTCGTCATCGCCAGCTGTCGATTGTCAAAAATTTTGGTAATTTTTCGGTGAATTTGTGCACGTGCACATCTAATATGTTATATAATCATTCAGTGAACGGTTCGTAAAAGTCTGATCATAGCGTTAGCGAGACAGACATTGAGAAAAAAGTGAAAGCGAACACAACTAAGGAATAAATCGGAAACGGAAGTGTAAGCGGTGTAGATTAAAGCAAGTTTCCGAGTGAAAATGAAAGGCCTTAAGAACTTATTTACTTATGTTTGTAAGTCTTGCCAAATTTATACGTGCACAACATTTGTAAAACCATAAGTTGTTTTTTTCTATTTTTGTACTTCAGTCAATGATCAACAATGTGCTTGAGCAAACATATTTTATTATGTATGTACATATGTATGTATGTATGCATGTGTATAGCAAAAGCAAAAAAATATAAAAAAGCAATTATTTATTCATTTCAAACTAGCACTGCATTATATTAAAAACAAAAAGGTAAACAACTGCATACCAAAAATTCGGAAAAGACAATTTGTGAGATTTTTATGAAAATTCTGAAAAAGCTGGGCAAACTTCGAAATATATATTGTTTCTATTATTTGTGTAAAATGTTGGTGAAAGTAAAATCCATTTAGGTGTTTTTATTCGTTTTTTTTCTGAAGTTAAATTAAAATACAACAAAATAGCGAACAAATTTGCACTAAATGAAGTAACTCAAAAATATTTAATTTTCAACAACTGTTGTCAGTCGCTACATTAAAGCAGTAAAAACAAGAGTTTAGTGCTGATGCCAATTACATTCAAAATAATAATGAAAAAAAAATCTGTAGCAAGGCGAATTTAGTAAGGTGGCCTTAGTAAGCAGCTTATTGATATGTTTTTTCTATCGCCGTGATACAGCAAATGTCAAAATCATTTGTTTGTTGGTTGGTCTTGACATTCGCTGTACCGAAAGCAACAACAAAATACATGTAGTCATTTTTTCATAAACATTTGCTGCCACCTTTATGAAATCGCCTTGCTCTGTAGCTATAAAAGTTACGTATACGACCCAGTATGCAAAGCACCTAAGACACAGCTAAGTCTACATATATGTACTCGTAAGTAAAACTCACAATTAACTCACTTAATTTTTGATTCAACTAAATTCTGATATTATGCCCACTTTTTGTATTCGTATCGATTTGATATATTTATATACATAGGCGCACCTTCTCGCCTCTTAGTGCTCATGTGCTCCTTCGTTATGCTTCTTTGCGCTCACTTGTTTATACACCATTGCCTCGCTTGTGGTTTTATTACTTGTATGTACGAGTATATGTACGAGTATTTACCTATATAAGTGGATAGATCCATACGCTTGAAATAAAAGGATTAACTGGAGCGCTTTTGTTAAAGGTACATAGGTACTCATCAACATAATGTAGTGAACCTTCCTTGACAATGAGTGGTAAATAGTGGCCAAAGCTTTCCCGTACTTGCAAATGCAAATGTATGTACGTACACATGCATATATTCTCGTATATTTTAATGAATATAATACATACATTTGTTTGTGCATGCATATGTAAATACTCAGCTTACAGTGGGTAATTTTTGCTATCGGAATTAGTATCGAAACAGTTTTCAATTTCCGTACATATTCCGTATCTGAAAACTGCATCGGGTTTCAAAAAATTATTTATTATTTTTATAAATTTCAAATTAGCATTTCTCATCATGTTCACATATTGATTGCGGAGAGACATGGGTGTATGTGACATGGGCTTCAAAAAGACACTTTTGTTTTGGGTTAAAAGTTTGATTCTGTTAGAAATATAATTGGTAGTTAATTGCGTAAGTTGCCGAACGGCAGAGGTATTTAATGAGAAGCTTTTTCATGGCAGAAATCGGAGGTTTTGTTAAGATGTTTTTTTTTTTGTATAATGTTGAAGGCGCCAAATTTCTCTTAAAATAATAAATGTAACTCACAAATGTATTATTCTTTTGCAGGAGGGCTTTATATTTCAATTGGATTGCAAACGCAACACTGCAATAATTTTTAATTTTTGTTAACTTTGATTGCTTTTAAAATAAAAATTGAAACTTGGAAAAGTTTAAAAAATGTATTGGCATTAATTTTCATTACAATTGTTAACATAATTATATCAAAATTAAATAATCAATGGCTTTAGTAACATATATTTCAAAATTATTATCACTAAGCGAATTAAAAAGCTAGAACATATAAATATTTTGAATATCTTGTGATTGCAATCGATGGATTATTCTTGAGTGTAGATTGTAGGTTATACTTAGAATCAGAATAATAAAAGTACTTTTTTATTACAATTGAGTAAAAACCACAATCATTGATTGGTAAAAAAAAGTATTGCAAATTTGAATAAATCTGTTCGTTAGCTGCTCTCAGTTAAGAATAACTGACTGTGAAACATTCCACGAAAACCTACTAAATAGTTGCAACAATTAAAATAATTATTTTCCTTCGGTATTCATAGTATAAAAATTAAAAAAATATATATTTATTATTTCAATTACTTTTGTGAGTCCGACTTTTCGTTCAGTCCCGTTACATGAATGCGAGCACATACATACATACATACATACAAGTAATGCATATGAATATGTTTACGAATTGTTTGTGACACATTAGCACATTAAACCAATTAAATAAGCAATACAGCGAAAGCAACAAGCACTAACAGTTCTGCAAAAAAATGTAATAACCACTCAAAGATAAATGAATAGAAAACAAGATATTTTCCTTTTGATCAGTTTAAATATTCTTGATAATTATACATATGTAAATGGCACAAATCCACTGAAAACACAAAAACTATACTGGAATGTACCATTAAATAAAACTCGAAAAATACGCATTTAAAAAAATTAAATACAACGGAAAACTAATAAAACGACTATAGAAATCGAATTGCTATAACCAAATAACAATGGCGAATACTGCACAACTTTTGCGGCGGCAAAGCTCCCGCGACATCGTGTTGAAAAGTCAAAAAAGCATTGACCAATTGGAACTACGGGTGAGTTGCACAAACGAAAAAACATACAAAATACCGCTAGACATCCTAAATATATGCAGCACTTGTTTAATGCTAACATTCTTACATATTTTGTATGTACTATATGTAAATATTTGCTTATCATTTTCTATTGTTTGCCAAAACCCTTTGATACTTTTTATTGTAATAGGAAATGCGTGGTCGTCTGGTGCCCAAGGAACACCATGGCAGCGGGACACATCATCACCATCACCACCATCATCCACCCATGTATGGTGCGACCAATCAAGCATTCTTGGGAGATGCTTTTGATGAATCGACCGAATTAGAACCAGAGACTTTCGGCACAGAAGCGAGTACCAGCAAACCAAAAACTCAATTGACCGCCGCTGCGTCGGTTACAGTCGAGCCACAGGAAGAAGACATTGTGGAGGGTGAAAAGGAGGGTGATGAACGTGAAAGTTGGGATAACAAAATTATGTTTTTGCTCGCAACTATAGGGTGAGTGAAGCGTGACGTCACAAAATACGTTAAAAGCTCATAAAATTGCCCTCCCCCTTTTATGAGCATCGTATTTAGAAGCCTCAAGTTTTTAGTTGAAGGAACATCATATCGAAATTTAAAAATCAATTAAAATATTAAAGCACATACGCCCGATAATTGAGTTCAATTTTAAACAGAAGATACATACTTAGCTATGTTCATATCGGCTTAGAGTGTAAAGGTGCTTATAAAGGGTGTTTTTTAAGAAAAAATAAAACGAATACAATTTAATGCTATGGCCAAGAATTTAGCTTTATTATAAAGATAAGGGTTTGCCTATATGTTTTAAAAATGATTTCGGGCAAGTGATCGGCGCGGCTGGCTCGAATAAATTCCAGACGAGAAGCCCAATTTTCGACCACTTTTTGCAGCAATTAAGGCCGTATGTCAGCAATAATGCGCCGAATATCCTCTTTCAAGGCGTCTTGAAATGGCAAACCAAACTGAGTATAAATCAAGTAACAGCTGTCAAAAATACTAACTCCGAAAAAAGTATTGCCCCATTGAAAACCACACGTCTAAAAAACACCCATTATTAGAAGACAAAACAGTTGTGTATTTTTACCATTTCTTTCTTATAGTTTCGAAGTCTAATATTTGTTAAAACTGATCCTTTTAATTCAAAGCCAGCAAAATGTACACACATTTTATAACTAAAGTCCACATGTCATGATTTTTTATCCAATATTATTCAACTTAATTACAATGATTAATTAAACTGCTCATACAAAATGGTTTTGACACAGGTCTAAGAAGAAGAATACAGTTCACAAATATACTTACATGCTGCAAAGTAAATAAAAATACGTTATTTCTAATTTCCAGCTATGCTGTCGGTTTGGGTAATGTATGGCGTTTTCCCTATCTGGCACAGAAGAATGGCGGTGGTGCGTTCCTTGTGCCATATTTCATAATGTTGTGTATACAGGGTCTGCCAATATTTTATCTGGAATTGGCTGTTGGCCAAAGATTGCGCAAGGGTGCGATTGGTGTATGGAGCCAGGTAAATAAGAAAAACAGTTCAATGTATTTAGTTTGACCACATTAAATGCTAACTTTCCTTGTATCCTTTCCTTCGTTTACATAAATAAATAGGTCTCTCCGTATTTGGGCGGCATTGGCATCTCATCCGCAGTTGTCAGTTTTATTGTCGCTTTATATTATAATACCATAATTGCCTGGTGCCTCATATACTTGTTGCATAGTTTTGAGTCGCCTTTGCCGTGGGCCGATTGTCCCACACGCCTCTATGCCAATTACACCTATGACCATGAGCCGGAATGTGTGGTAAGAAAAAACATACACTCATACACAGATCAATTGCAACACGACACAAGCACTTGAGCATAAGTGAAATCACACAGCAAATTTGACTAGAAAAGGCTAAAGTGCAATATGATCTGCCGCAATTTGTTTGAGCACAGCTTTGAAACTAGATGTTCCTATGATCTGACGACGAAATGTGTTGATCTCCGCAAGACAGCAATAACTTCTACCATAAAGTATTGTTAACTTTCGAAAATCAAATATTCGATTCAAGAAAAACTGCCATCGATCTACATAAATTACAGTCATATAAACGATATTCTAAAATATGAATAAAACTATTAAACTACGGGCAAATGCTATATATACAATTACATATACATACCTACATATACTTACATAAATATATGAAATTTTATAAATACGAGTGTATGTACATAAGTAAGTAAAAGTATTGATTCATTAGGCTGGATAGAGCTAAAATATGCCCGCCTTCGGAAATAATTAATTTAAAGAATCGCCGATAGAATTTTAAAATTCTAAAGTTATAAAATTTTAGTACAATTTTTCAAAAACCTCCCACAGAAAACAAATTAAACCCACTGACATGCATCATATGAACTTTTCATAAAAACTTACTCTTATATATTTTAAGAAATTTTTTGAATACCCAGGTTTGTAGACTATTTTATTTAAGTACAATAATGTGTGAGTTTAAAGTGGCTAAATATTAAATGTATTTAGAACGAAAAATAACACTGAAGATGGCACAACGCCGAAACCGGTTTGTTTCAAAACCAAATTTGACAAGGATCGACGGAAAATCGTTCCAAAATACATCAACTTTCAACCTTGTCGGAGTAAAAAAACAACAAAAAACTAAATATTAAAGTTAATTTCAGACATTATTTTTACTCAGCTGCAATTTTTTTTTCACATAACGCATGTTTGAATTGTATATATATAATTACACGGAAAAGGCTGAGCAACATTGTCGGGAAAAAATGTCAAAAATCAACGGTTATTTGTAACTACGAGTATTTCAAACGAGCACATTATTATTCTAAAATTAAATAGGTTTTTTTTAAGTCGGTAGCTTCGATGATTTTGTTATAGATTTCGTCTAAGGATTTAAACTTTGGTTAGGAAACGTGCTGTATTTTAATTAAAAAATATTAGAAATCAAATAAAATAATTATTACATAAATAGTCGAAATTTGGTTATCGTATAGTTTCGATATGCAGTAAAGTTTTTCATGAGGGAGGTTTTTTGACAAAACATCTTAAAAGAGGTAGACATCTCCCTATACATTGAACAAAGAGGAATCTTAAAAAGACAAATCTTATACAAATTTCGTATATTTTATGCAAACTTCCACGAACTATTTATAATACACTAAAGTTTTTTAAAGCACACTCATATACTTACATAACATACAATGTACATATGTACATACATACATAAAGATGTAGTTACATAGTCATAATCTATTGAAGAAACTTAAGTACTTTATTAAAATATGTATTTATATATGTATACTTTTCGGCCTTAGGTCTCCTCGCCCACACAGTACTACTGGTATCGAACCACACTTCAATGCTCCGAGAGCGTCAATGAGCCGGAAAATTTTAATTTTCACATGGCAATAGCGTTAATTGTTTCATGGTTTCTTGTTTACATTTGCATGGTGCAGGGCATAACGTCGTCGGGTAAAATCGTCTACATGACAGCCATATTTCCATATGTTGTGCTAATTATATTCTTCTTTCGCGGAATTACGTTGAAAGGTGAGTGCTTCAAGAGTTTAAACGATGCACATAAAGTTTATGTAGAAAAAAAACTCAATAAATTTTTCAAGTCGGTCTCAAATGAGAAAAAAAACTGCATTTACAATTAACCAGTTACCGTCGAGTATTGAAAAAAGAAATAAATAAAAAAAAAAACCGATCCTTCCCAGGCAAATTCATTTAAGGTGGCAGCGTTTCTACAAATACAATGCTTTTGTGGGCTACTGTCAAACTTAATCCACTTTATTTGTCACTTTCGCAAAATAATTTACACTGTTAGTTGGAATCATCGTAAAAACTTCTATTGCACCCCATTTCAGTTTTCTTGTAGCTAAATGGTTGAATTTGTTTACTTACAATTGACAATTGTCCATGATAAATCAACACCACCTTTAATGAATTTGCCTTGGATACCCTCTTCAACACCAAACTTTTTTATTGATAAATTACGTTTGGATTAACTTTCGTTATTAAAGGCTATTTGTTTTTCTTCTTTACTATAGGTGCATCAGAAGGCGTTGCTCATCTGTTCACGCCACGTTGGGATACTCTGCTTGATCCGGTCGTTTGGTTGGAGGCCGGTACACAGATTTTCTTTTCCTTAGGTCTCGCTTTTGGAGGTTTGATTGCATTTAGTTCATACAATCCCGCTAACAACAATTGCTACCGCGATGCCATTTTGGTTTCACTTACCAATTGTGGCACATCAATGTTTGCTGGCGTTGTGGTATTTTCAGTGATCGGATTCAAGGCCACCGCCACATTCGATCGTTGCATCGAAGAAAGACAAATTTTGACTGCACAAAATAAAACCACAGATTTGCCAGTTTGCGACCTCCAAAAGGAATTGGCCAATGTGAGTTTAAAATCTTAAAAAAAAAATGTAATACATTTGTATGTACATACATATATGCCCATGATTAAATTATTAAAGGTTTGGTAACAAAGCAGCTAGCTCCCTGACTTTTTGTCAAACGGCTCCCTTAGTATCCAAAGCGTGTTGCATCTTAAAAATAAAAATAGAAGTAACCTGAAAACTTTTTTATACTAAAACTAACAGGCAACACTTTTTGTTTCTTTTGTCCGCGTAAACGGCAACTTTAAATCCGGCTTTTAAAGATAGCTTTTTTTCTGATTACAAGACTGGCCCCGAATCGTAAATATTTCATGTAAATGTGTATATATGACGCTTTTTTCCGTTAAATGCTTTTTGCACGCATATAAATTCGATGTGACGGGGTGGAAAGTTTTGTAATTTCTAGAAGGAATAGGTTTAAATAAATTTAAGATAATGTGACATAATAATCATCCAAAAACATGAATTTGTAAGAACTAAATGAAGTTTGATTTATTTTTCTGTAATATATAAAGATTCTCATTCTTAAATTTCGAACTATTACGATTTCGCCGTCCAGGGGTTCATCATAATATTAAGAATATTCTGGTGTCAATGGTATACATGTAACTACAAGGAATAAAGCGAATAAATAACCTAAATATTTCAAGATAATGTTTTGTGATTAATCGAAATTATTTTTCGTTTACTTCATGGGGCAAATGATCTGACAATTTATTCGCTAGTCAAAATTAAAAAAAAAGTACCAATAAGTACATATTTATCTTTTGTAGGCGTAGCTACGCAAAACAACCCTTTATAAGGGAGTGTCAAAATTCGAATGTCATTATTGACCTAACCTTTTATAAATGAATTATGGGTATGTACCAGATTCAATTATAAAAGGTTAGGTAAATAATGACATTTGAATTTTGACACTCCCTTATAAAGGGTTGTTCTACGTAATATGGAAAACGGGTTAGAATTTCGAAGGCATTTCATTTAAATTAAAAAATACAATAGCTACACTTACAAAACATAATTACGTACTTATTGGTATATTTTTTTAATTTTTGACCAGCGTGCGAAAAGCATTAAATAAAGAAGCGCGTCATTTATACACATTTACCTGAACTATTTACGATACGGGGTCAGTCTTATAATTAGAAAAATGGCTGTCTTTAAAAGCCTCTAAAATAGTGTTGCCTGTTAGTTTTTGGTATTAAAAAGTTTTCAGGTTACTACTGTTTTTATTTTTAAGAAGCAACACGGTTTGGATGCTGAGGGAACCGTTTGACAAAAAGTGAGGGAGCTAGCTGCTTTGTTACCAAACCTTTAATAATTGAATCATGGTACATACATACTTACTTCCTGATTCTGTGTTCTTGTCTTACATTTTCAAATATTCAAAAATTTAAAATTTGTCAATAATATTTTTTATATTTATTTATAATTAAGCAAAGAATGCATACAACTTGATATTGAATATTTCTAAATGTTTGATAATTTGTCAAGAATCGGGCAGTCAGTTAAACAAAATTCTAAATTTTTTTTTCTCTTGTAGAGTGCTTCTGGTACCGGCTTGGCATTTATAATATTTACTGAGGCGATCAATCAATTTCCCGGTGCTCAAATTTGGGCTGTGCTTTTCTTTTTGATGCTTTTCACCCTGGGCATTGATTCACAGTTTGGTACACTTGAAGGTGTCGTAACCTCACTTGTGGATATGAAACTGTTTCCAAATCTTCCCAAGGAATGGATTGTGGGGGTAGTTAACGAGAATTTTTATTATATATTTTTTATAAAATTTAGTTTGCATAAATAATATTTTACATTTAACTTTTCAGGCGCTCTGCTGTTCTTGTTGTTTGATCTCGATGTGTTTTGCGAACGGAGCCGGCAGTTACATATTTCAATTGATGGATAGTTTTGCGGGTAACTTTCCGTTGTTGATCATTGCACTCTTCGAATGCCTTTCTATCAGTTATATTTATGGTGTCAGAAGGTTCGTGAAAAAGTCTTCAAACTTTAGCGTTTCGTTTACATATGGTTCTATTTTTTTATACATCACTTCTAGATTTTCCGACGATATTGAAATGATGACAGGCTCACGTCCTGGCTTATATTGGATGTTCTGCTGGAAATATCTGTCACCCTGTGCTATGATAACGATATTAATAGCCTCATTTTATCAATTACTCACCGAGGGCAGCAGTTATCCGGCATGGATAGCTGGCAAAGGCTTAACTCAACAACTCGAATGGCCACATTGGTGTATAGTAATTGCATTCTTCTTAATACTGTCGTCAATATTATGGATACCAATCGTGGCGATATTAAGGTTGATATGCTGCGTATGTTTTAAGGTATATTATTGAATCTAATATATGTATGTTTCTTCGACAGGCTTTGTGGCGTGAAAGTGGTAGAAGACTCAGATCCTGCCTGGTTCCCGGAAGCGGAACTGAAAGAAGTACATGGCATTGTACCACATGAACCGACCGAAATCGAACGTACTTTATTCTGTTATAATATGGATGGCACAGAAGGCATGTGTTTTTCGAAATATGGATTACCAGAGAAATCGCTTGAAGAAGAGGAATAAATGAGTACGAAAATAAAGAGGTAAATTAAACAAAAAATATATACGGTGTTACAAAGCATATGCAAATGCTGAAAATGGGAAACAAATCAAAAAGACACTTACATATGAATATTTAGAAGTACTGCAAGAAACCGTCAATGAAACTTAAGTAAAAAAAAAAAAACGGAGACTCAACTATACAATAATACATTAAGTACTAAACGTATTCAATAAATATATATACATAAAGAGTAAGCTTAGTCTTAAGCATTACTTCGAAAGACAATAATTTAAATGGAAAATTAAATTAAAAAGAAAAAAAGTGTTGTTTATCAACTACATATATACATAAAGACAATGACATTAAAACATAGCGCCTACAATAAAAGTTCTCAAAAAATATATACACATACTCGTACAGTCACTAATTAATTTATTACTTAATTATTGGCAAAAAAAGTAAAAGAAACGAGTTCCGTTAAAAGTACACTTAAAATTTTGCCACCGAAAATAATTTTATAGAATAATGTTAGTAAAATATATATGTTTGCCTTAAGTTTAAGATAAAATAAGCAACTTCATTATAACATGCATACATTCATTCATACATATCCGCATTTATGGTGTATTCCGCGCCAAAATGACCTTAACATCTTTTTTTTTATAGAGATGATAGTGTTAATACGATATACATACATACGTCACATGAGCAGTTGCAATTATCAGGGGCGGACCCAACAGCAATTCTTGGGGTTGGGGAAATAACATACCAAAACAGGCTGTACTGAGGTAGACAAAGCAATAAATGAATTTGTGATTTTATGGACAAATACATCAACTAATAGAGATAGGAGGTATATTAGCATTTGCGTTTAAAAGTGTCGACCGTCCGAACGCAAGTCCCCCAGAAAAATAGAATAATTCGTATTAAAGCTTTATTGCGCAATTATTGATCGCATCTGCGTACTCTAGAGAAATTGTTAAAAAAAAAACTGTCATAAATTCATGAATATGGAAAAGATACTTACCATCGCAGACTGCAGCGTCTTTTGCTTTCATGAATTATTTCTCGATAATAAGCTTCCATAGCACAAAACAAATCACAAAGTTAAAAAGGACAATATATAGTGTTTTTTAATCAGCTGTAAGTTTTCCCATATCTGGGGAAACTTTGGCGTATAAACTATGAGGAGTGTACTAATTGATTTGTTCACAGATGTAGCTGAATATATTTTCAAGATTTACCCACTGCGTCGTGCATCTTTCAAAATGCAACGCTTCTAGATGAAGGCCGACTCAAATAGCATAATAAATACACAGCTAAATATTTAAACTGAAGTGAAATTGGACACACTTTTTCCACGAATTAAAATTTTCAATAGCATGTATTCATGACATATTATTGCAATGATATTTCACGATATTCAGGGTAATTGAAATATTTTCGGATTTAAAACATCCCACTCTTCAATGTTTACAGTTGAACATTATGAAAATGCATGTTACACAGCTCTTGGGGCGAAAATGGGGAATCCGCCACTGGTAATTTTCTTAATCTCATTTAAAAAGTGTCTGAAGAGCAGGAACTACATTTTTTCTGTCAAATACATCACTTTACTTCGAAATAGCTGAAAATGTAGAGATGGAAGATAAACCGCTCGACTTGTGCAGATACAAGAAGTCCCAATTTAGGTAGCTTTCTAATTATTGAAAATAATTTAATTATTTTTCAACAGTCATTTTTGTATCTTAAACTTCGTAGGCTGAAGAAATGGATTTGAAATTTTTAACACCAGTTTGAAAGAAGATTCATGCGCTTCTGAATATTATCCATAACATTTAAATTCTTGCCAATTGGAGTTGTTAAAATAATGTATACTGGGAGAAGTAGAAAATCAAGATATTGTTAAAATAACATAAATTTATTTTATTTTCTTATTAAGGTTTTCATTTTTAATATGTAGTATTAAAAAAAGTTATTCCTCTCATCTAATTAAAGAGAAAAGGGCAAAATAAAATGTGAATATTAAGAAAAATATGATTTTTAAATAATACGATTCAATCTCTTGTCAAAAAAAAAATACAGCTCCATAAAGTCCGTTCATTGTATTTTTGGATTTTATTCGTACTTACATCTTTGCACTACTTATGACAATATAGGCCGATGTTCGGTAGCTAAAATACATATATAGATATGTATATAAGATCTCCATCATAACTAGATATACATGTGTAGATTTAAGAAGAAGTTGTTAGTATATTTTATGAAATAAGCCTAAATTATAGTAAAAAAAAAATTTTTAAAACAGGTAGGCATAGGTTTCACCAAAGTTTGTCTAAAATGAAAGAAGAATAAGACACTATGCACATCAAAGTCAAAATTTTCGCAAACCATTAAATCCGCACTTGCATAACATGCTTTATGGTTAAAAAAAAATTATTAATACCTTGTCGAAAAAGTTTTTGGTATTGCATTTCATGAAAAAAAATATAAAAAATATATACACGAAAGCTTAAATTATCACTGCAGACATGTGCGCATATTTCAATTATACGATACCACTGGAAATGACATATCCTATTTCAGTATACCTGTTACATACAAAAATACATACATATTGCATATTAACATTAATCTATTAATATGTACATGGGTACAAATATGTACATAAATACATACATACATACATACATATATAGATATATACTCGTTATGCATGCATATCATTGCTTTTACTGCTGCTGAATTGAGAAAGTAAATGTCAATCAAATTTTCAAACTAACAAATATTTTTGGAATTCATGGTTGTTGTCTGAAATTTTAAAATTTTAGATGAGTATTGTTATTAGAAGCGATCCACGAGAAAAATATAGAACATCCACTTATGGAGAAATCTGTTCAATACATGTACATACATGCATATGAATTTTAATTATTTTTTGTCAAAAATCAAAATCAATTTTCAGCGTTTTAAACTTGCACTTTATTATACTAAAATTGAATAAGCTACAAAATTGCATACTTACACAAAAATATAAAATTTTTATTCCCGAGCGTACTTGTACACAAGGGTATTATAACTTTGTTCGCATAACGGTTGTTTGGAATAGCATAAAATAATCGAAATAGATATAGACATACATACATATGTATATACATATGTAGATATGTATATTAAATGATCAAAATGAAAAGAGGAATCGATTTAGCCCTGACTGTTTGTCCGTCCGTCCGTCTGTCCGAGGTTACAATAACTTGAGTAAAAATTGATATATCTCAATGAAATTTGGTACATACAGCAGCGATTTGAAGCAAAGAAACGGGGTTTTTATGAAAGTATGGACACCGCCCATGCAAAAATACATCGCGAGGGTATATAAAAATCGGTTTCGCCCGAATTTAGCTTTTCTTACTTGTTTTTATTGAAAATTTGTTAAACTATTAAAACTCTTTAAACATGCGTATATGTATGTATGTACATATGTACATGGTTTGAGAATTCTCAGTAATTGAATTTTAAAATTTAAAAAAAAAAATGTTCTCAATTCGTTTATACACGGGTGTGCTATATTTTTGGCTTGGACTGTATGAACTTGCAGGTGAAATGTGTTTATAAGCGAGTAGTTAGCATACATATGTATGAAGGTGCACTCTTTCATATATGTATATGTATGTACGTGCATACATATGTACATGAACATTAGGGTGGGTTAAATTTTTGGTCGATGTTTGGTACCCCCTAGTTGTGTTTTATAAATCATTTTAAGCAACTTTTCCAATGGAAGTATGGTTTTATTTTGAATTCCGAGCCCCCCAATTTTTAAAAATAGGTTTTTTTTTTTTCCTTTTCTTACATCTTCCTCTATCAACTCGCTAAATGAACAACGCCTATTTTTCTCATTCCAAATTTATTATTCTTTACAATTCCAACCTTAAAGATAAAAACTTATATAAAATATAAATGAAAAAAATTCAATTGAATATTGTAAGAAGCGAGAAGGACTCGTTGAAAGAAAATCTTGTGCACCGACTGAATGTGAACTATCCTCATAATCGATATTCATATCTTCTTCTGGTATGTATGTATCATCTCGGTCCTCTACACTTGTTAGTATTATTGTAGACATTGGTACTTGCTCTTCAATTTGTGCCACGTATTCCGGTATCGTACATTTTCTGGCATTATGTTGATCCAGCATGAACTCTTTCAAGTGTTTTGGAATCAATCCACATATGCATAAAGCTGCTTTCAAGTCGCAATTACATTTTCCAATGTAAAATAAATCGTTTGTAGATTGTACGAACGCTGTAAATGTTGAGCGTTTTATTCTGTGTTTGATTTCGGCTTGATATTTGTCAAGGAGTACATGACATTTTTTACTGATGCTCCTCTCATGCATAATTTCAACATTAAGATTACTCCAAATTTCAATCAATTTGTCTACTACGTGGGGGGTAAATGTTTTATACGAATACATTTTGCTATGGATTTTAGCACGTTCTGCCAACAAAAAATAATATCTCAATATATCCCGTTTAGTTGGCAGATTAAGACCACTCAAATCACGAGACACACCAAAAGCAGCAACATCGTGAGTGGGCATATGTTTCAAAGTACTTTCGGTACTTGATGTTGTTACGCCTTGCGATGTAGACGGCCCTGGATCCATTGTACACTTTAACTAAAAATATTCAAATTTTATATTCACTTTTTCTATTATCTTTAAAATAGAGCTGCGACATCGACCTCAAAACATCGATGTTTTTGTCGATGTCGCAGCCCTACTTTAAATTTGTTTCGTCACTTTTTTACTTTTACTTTTTTTCCTGTCACATTTTGTTGTTGCTTCTTCGCTTACTAAAATTGAACTGGTATAAAAGTCCAAGTGAAGCTGCTTATATACCCTCAGCCGACGGTAGAAGAGTGGCCAGTGGTGAGGATAAAACTTTTCGAGAAGTTTCTAGAACATTTTATTCAATTTATTCAGAAATTTCTAGAACATGCTATTCGATTTCTCTGCAAACTCCTAAAATATTTTATTTGATTCTTCTATAAACTTCTTGAACATTATATGCGATTTTGTTAGAAATCGCTAGAACATTCTATTCGATTTTTCTAGAAATTTATAGAATATTCTATTCGATTCTTCTATAAATTTCTAAAACATTCTATTCGATAGATTTAGAAATTCCTAGAACCTTCATTAATATTCAGGACGTCGATGAACTGCACTGCCACGTTTTTTTTAAAAAGACGTTATTTTTATGTATTTAGAAATTGAAATATTAGATAATGCTTTATTGCTTCTTAACATATGTTTCCATCTTTAGAGTTGAATTTCTGAAGAAAAAAAACTTTGATAAAAAAATGTTCTGTTCATTTAGCGAGTAGATAGAGGAAGATCTAGAACCAGAGGGTTCCATTTTCTATCTGAAATCTATAGTAGTAGTTGCAACATCATAACGAGAACTCTTGAATCTCTCTTTTTAACTGAACTTTACAATCTCAGCAAGTTCCAAGTCATTCCGATAGAAAATAAACATATTTTCCATACAAATTTTTCAATTTTTGGTCAGAAAAAGGCTAAAAATCGAAAATCTTGTATGTGAAGTACCCCTAATTTTTATTGCATTGCACTGTAAGTTTCATTATCTTTTTTTTTTTGTAAAAAAAAAACTTTGTGCAAAATTTTAAGTCATCACGATGAAAAATGAGGGTACTCTCCATACAAATATTCCGATTTTTGTGCCATTTTCGTCCATCTTAAGCCTTTTTTGTTCAAATTGAGTATCAAAACATAATTTTATCGCCGAGCCAATGTCAAATTCGGTTTTTTCGTACCAAAAAACCCCTTTACACATACATAGCAAAATATTGTAATCCTTTTTTTAATGCTGTGTCCAAGTCGAATCTTGAAAAGGACGAAAAAATACCTATTTTTTAAAATTGGGGGGCTTGGAATTTAAAATAAAACCATACTTCCATTGGAAAAGTTGCTTAAAATGATTTATAAAACACAACTAGAGGGGTACCAAACATCGACTTTTTTTGACCCATACAATTTGACCCACCCTAATGAACATGTACATATGTATGTATACATTTACATAAATTAATTTATGTGTAATTACATAAATAAATTTTTTTTAAATTTTTGAAAAAAGTGTGCTTTTAATGATAATTTGTCAAACCCTTACCTCCAACATTTGAGGGTGTTATATTTTTTGTCCAGGACTGTAAATTTAATAATAACTTTCGTTAAAAATAAATATGATTAGACGTGTGTATTACATATTTACAAACATATGTTATAGTTATACGAGTTATGAATTAAGCTAACAAGCTTGTTTTAATTTATTTTATAATGTTTTTGTAATTATATTCTTATATTATGTGTAAACTCATACTTACATACATATGCGAATAAATATTTTTTTAAAGTAAGTTGTGTCCTATGACGATGAAATGTTATGCTTACGGTCAGAAATAAATCATTTAAAATACCTAAACATTTTTTACTGATTCCACCAATGCATTTATCATCAATTGGGACAAGAAATAAAAACCCTAACGCCTCATAATCCAATGATTGCGGTCAAATTAATAAAGTAGCACCCTTGAGGCTTCAGCTTTCCGACCAAGAGTTTTTTAAATCGGTTCATGTTCTCCAAAGTTATATATAAAAAAAAGAAAGAAAAAAATATTTCGACGCATTGATAACCTCCTCTTTTTGAGGTCGGTTTAAAATTGTAAGTAAAGAGTGTTTTATAGTGACCGAGCACTAAATTAAAAAAATATACGAATGATTTATTGAAGTTTGTTGAATTTTAGTTTTTTTCTTGCATAAGTAGTTTTTGAATTTAACGCCACCACTTCAAGTGTTACTGGCATTCAAAATTCATTCTAAAGTATGCTTTTGACATTTAGGGTAGATTTTTTTTAGTTGTTTTTTTTTTCGTTTAATTACCAAAAATTTTGTCCATCGAGTCAGTATATCCAGCGCAGTAAATTTCTGACGAACCAAATTTCAAAGCCCCAGCCGATGTTTGGACAATAATCTTTTCATTACTATTTACAAAGACAATTTCCCTTCTGCGTTTTTTATATGCACCGCATTTTTCAACTTCACTCAAGGATGGGTGTTATCAGAATGCAAAATAATTAAATGACGGAGATAGGAAGGTTAAATCTTCATAAGTTATTTCAAATTATTTGAATGAGGAATGAAAACTTTTATTCGTAGTTATAAATTTGTTAAGATTTTAATTGGCCTTATAAATAAATAATAATTCACAATTTTATTGAGCTCGAGGCCAGTTTGTAGAAGATTTCATTTGGAAAAAACCACAAACGTTTTTTAATGGTAGAAGTTATAGTACTATTTCGGAAATCACCACATTTCCTCAACATTCCACTCGGCAAGCGTATCACAACATGTAGCGTGTTGGCTCTGCAACCCCGAGGTCCTTGGTTCAAAGCCTGGGAAAGTGGTAATGAAGAATTAATATAATTAATTAAATAAAAAGAAGTCTGATGAGGAAGGTTGTGATCTCCGAAATACTTCTCTAACTTCTACCATTTAAAAACTGTTGCTCGAGTTTAATAAAATTCTGAATTATTTGTAGTTATAATAATTCACTCATTTACCCAACCTGCAGAAAACGGCGTTGTTAGAAAATTGAAGGATTCAATATCAAAAAAAAATAAAAGAATACGAATACACTTTAATCCGGTATTAAAAATTATTTGAGATTATTTGAACGATAATTGAAAATTTATTAATTGTTAAAATTTTTTTGAATGCTCAATTAAAGTTAATTCGTCATTACAAAATGGAAAATTTGCGATTTTTTTTATTTTTCTTTAAAATAATATGTACATACATCAATCCAAAACGCCTATCCTTGACCGCCCTGCAATACGCTAAAATGTCAACCGACAATCGCAGAAGAAAAATTGAACCTCAGACTTAAAGATTATGTATCACTATAAAAACATGCATTAAATATCACATACATATTTAAGAATATATAACTTTTCTAATGGCAGGCACACATACACATGTTCATACGTCTTTATGTTTTTATGTCCAACTTGCATATGTAAGTACTCGTACTTACTATTTATCGACAAATGAATTCATAAAGTATTGCTAAAACTTCACAAACTTGAAATGAAATGAAATGTTTTGCAATATTTTTTTAATACAAATTTAGTAATTAAGGAATATGTCCGGAAGGGCTTTTGTGATCGCGCCCTAGAAATCAGTAACTCTCAAGAGAACATGCAGATGTATGTACATATTAGGGTGTTCGATTATTCGAATTTTTTTGTTAAACCGGTTTTCGAATTATTCGAAAATTGGCAATATAAAAAAAACCGGTTCCTAATTTTTTTTGTTCCATAGCTGCATCAATGTACAAACATGAAACTAAATGCAATTATTTCTATGAAAGAAATCTTTTCAAAATGAAATGTAGTCTAAATTCCAAATTCAGTAAACAGTATCAGGCTCTAATAGAGAAAATTCACAATTAATTTCCTGTTGGCATTAAATGGTCTCAAGTGCTCTCAAAACAAAGTCTCTCACTTGTGATCAGGTGATAAGCAGGTCACAAAATTTAAGACAAACACAAAAAGTGAGAACGTAAAAGCTAGGAAAGGCAATAATCTTTAACTCATACATAGTCTAAAATTTTAAAACTTGAGATTATACCAAATTACTGAATTCCACATTGAGTACATTGAGCGATCTAGAAGGACTTACTGTCAGTAAAGCGTTTTCCATTTGTTCAAGGTTTTGCCGTTCCTTTATGACATTTGTCTAGATATATAAAATATTTTAAATACATTTGCCGCGTTTTTCCTGCAAATTAATTGGATTTCGAATATATATGTATAATGGCATTATCTTATTGATAAACACTTTGTGATTGCCGTTTCAATAAAAATATAATGAATTTAAAATTAGTCGATGTGCTGCCGTATTTCTATTATTTATCAAGGGCTATTACCTTACACCAAGGTAAAAACCTGGTTTTAAAGTTTAAAAAAACCGATTTATTCGATATTCGAAAAACCAAGATTTCAAAAAAACCGTACAATAATTTATGAAAAAAAACCGGTAAAAACCGGTTTGAAAAAACGGAGTCAATCATCCTAGTACATTTGAATGTGCGTATCTAACATATATGTATGTACATACATATGTATATGCACTTACGACAATAAATACATAGATTTCATACCACAAAGGTTGAGAGTTATTTACTTATATTTGTTACGTTTCGCCAAAAAAAAAAAAATAACAGTATTAAAGCCTATGTACAAAATCAAATTATTAGAATAATACCATTTACTAGTAAGCAAATTACTCATGCGGTGTGTTCGAAATTGATTTTATGGCCCCGTCTAAGTGAATTTCATATTTTACTTTGTATTATATTCACATATTTACATTATATTCTCGATGTTTGCATCAAATATTTATACAAGTAACATACAAACATATGTACGTATGGAAAAGTCCTAAATAAGTATTTAGATATACGTGTATAAAAACATTATAACTCATTTAATACAATTTTAGGGTTTTGATGGAAATATAAACGAATTGAAATTAAAAGGAATATACACTAAATAAGAGATATGTACCTTAATTATATTAATAAAAAATCCTGTTTAAATATTATTAACTGTTATTAATGTTGAGATTAAAAAATTTACTATTCCAAACACACACTTATACTAACATACACAATTAAATATGTAGCTGAACAATTTACAATGCGTTAGTGTTAATTGCTTTTAAACATAAAAATGATGTATTCAATTGTTGGTATTTTAATGAAAATTTATATATCAAAGTTAAATGTATGTACGTAATTAATTTAACAAAGATATTGTTGTGTTAAAGGCTTAGTTGCAAAACTTTTAGTTGTTTAAATCCTAGGCTATACAAAAAGCATAATCTATACCATTTTATATTTACGTGTATACATATTTACAACATTAAATATACAAAAACACTCGAACACTTATGATACATACATACATATATTAATATACATATAATTATGAATGAAAGCTATTGAAAATAAAACGTATTTAAATATTAGCGAATAAGTAAATATGAAACAAAATATACATATATATTAAAATATGTACTGAAGACAATAAAGAAACCATATTACTGCATTAATAAAGAAACATAAGTAAATAATAAACTATTTTTATATTGTATATTTTTATGAAAGCAAAATAAAACGTAGCTACATGTTTTTTATATGGTAAACTTGTACGAGTATATTTCAAAGACAAATAATTTCTCAGATTTTATTTTATTTAGAATCTTTAATATTTCATACAAGAACCTGTTTAGGATTTTAAATCGCCATTATCGCTTTCCGTCTTTATTTTGTGTTGCTTTCTGATAGCCTCCCTTTGTCTTTTATGCTTATTGGACTTCAAATGTAAATGCCATTGGAATTCACCTATGAAATGTCGTTGGCAGGTTTCACAAAAGTTGTTAGTCTAAAATTTAATTTAAAAAAAAATTTAATTTATTATCAAAATGAACTTGTTTAAATTTAAATAAGGTAAAGATAAGACAAGCAAATCTTTTCGTTAATATATACATACAATTATGCATACTTTCTTATATTATTGGGGCAAAATTTGTCAAGGGTACCCGCTCAAAATTTTATGTCGCCGATTTCAATGTAACTATGTATGTATAAATGTTGTGTTATTTGTTCACAACATTTTTGCAAATGGGGGATAGTTAATCGTGGAAGGTTGCAGATGTTCAGTGGCTCAAACTTTTGTGCATGTAAAAGATTGATAATTCATACATTTTAGCTTAAGTACAAACTTAATAATGTTTATTATGATTCTTACATGGTTTTTTCGTTTTTTACGATACACATATTTTCAAGTAGAAAATAAATTTGTAGAGCGCAAAAACAGGTATTCAAATTTTGTTTCGCATTTTTCGCACAAATTGACCCCTTCGATTTTTTTGAAAAGCAGATAAATAGAAAGCTTGACTTTTTTCCTAAAGAATGACGTATAAATAATTGTGGAACGAAAACAATTAGATACTAAATGAATGCTTTGAAGAGCGCAGGAGTTCTCGGTGTTATTTGTTTTTCGCGAAACAAATGACTACACTATTGGATTATGCTGCGTATTCAAATATATGTAGGTCATACTTCCAAAATATTTAACAAGCATAGACGATCTATTTAGTTTATAAAATAAAATTGAAAGATAACTTCAGACAAAGAAATGCCGAGAGCCAAAACAGCATGCTTCGGCAAAAGAAATGTGGTCAAATAAAATTGGACATAAGCCACAAAATTACCCTCCCAAAAGAGCCGAAATACATTGTTTTAATTAATTAACTGAATATACATATATGTACATATTAAAAAAAAATACATTTATTATCAAAAATTTTATAGTTTTTAAAAGTTTTTTTTTTCAAGGTTTACGAATATCCCACATTTTAATTCTTCTCTCACACATGACAAAGAGCGAAAAATAAATTTTTTTTAAATTTAAAATTTCAAAACATATTTGTTACATGTCATGGCTAGGATTGATTTAATCTGATGGTAAAAAACTACCTTAGTTCATGTTACGCGAACTTATCGATTTTTTCATATTAGATACATAAGTACTGTGACACTGTCTTATTTACACTTGGGATCATTGAATTATTTTTTTACATATAACAATTTATAATAGGTTAATTCCGAATTTTACACATAAGTTATTACGAGTATATGAGAAGCGCAAAAGGGGAATCTTACGATCTCTAAGGTTAATGCTTAATAAACATTTTTTTTTAACTTAACTTACCTCTTCATTGAGACCCTCACTCGGGTGCACACGTCGCATCATTGGCTGTATTTCGCAAATCTCTCCTCGCCGATAACTTTCAATGACCGCAACAGCTCGCTCATGTACTTCGGTTTGCCACAATTTTACATCACTTGTATTGAGTTCATACAAATCTGGCACTTGGCGATCCTTGCTAGCCAAAAAACGATTATTAATCCACTTACATTGCTTTTTGGAGTAACGTTGAGTGACTCTTTTCAGCTCATTCAAACATTCGTTTAACACTTCTAGTCCGGCAGGTAAATGTACATTAGTTTTTACGTCGAATACCATATCCTGCTGTGATTCTTCGCTTTGTATTTGCAACTTCTGAACCCGTGTTACGTTTTTTGAACTCGACTTTTGTGCTTTGAAGTACTCTGAAGGCAAAGACGAAAAAAGAATAAATGATTGTACTTCATCAACGTTAGTATATACATACATATGTACATATATGTTTCAATGTGTGGGAAAATTAGTGCTGGCATATAGAGGTTACTACTCGTATATGGCAAAAAAATTTATTACACAAACTTCATGTGAAATCGTACTGTGTATTGTTAAAAACTACATACGATATACGAATTTTAGTATACTTGATATTTTTCAAGAAAGAATTCCCCTTTATAAAGTTTTACTCTTGATTTTTCATATTTTTATTTATATATTTAAAACCACTGTAAGCAAACATTGTACGTGCACGAGAGAAAAGGGGATAGTGGCTTCTTTATTGGTATGAAATCCTATCGTTTGCGAATGATTTCTTACTTTTTGGGAATACTTACATTCAATTAGCATGCGTCAAAACTTGGTAGGCATAAAACATATACATATGTATTTAGTAAAGTTCCAACAGCAGTAAATGATAAAAAAACAACTCCTAATACCGAACTTTGCCCTTAAAAATTTCGACTCTGTTTTTGAAAACTTCAGCAAGGCGGATTTCCAAGATAAGTTTGATTAATTATAAAAATTTTTAATGCATAGGTGCGTTTTGATACAAAATGAATATTTTACGTAATCATCAGTTTTATACAATTCGAATTGTGAAACGTAATTTCAGAACTTGTGATTCAAATGCATGGAACATTTTTCTAGAATATCAATTTTTTATTGCTCCCCACTATGTCTTTATTTACCTTCTGTTGGCATTTTAAACGCATTCAAGCGTAGAAACTCCTCAATTCTCAGATCATCTTCCATATTATACTGCTCCAAGTAGGGTACGAATTCTTTGAAGCCTATAGTTTGAAGTATGCCTCGGGTGTAGACTGGTGAGTTCTTGCTTTTGCTAGAAAGAACAGTGTACTTAGTCATACAGTATCGGTTTGTAAGGAAATCAATGATGTGAAGGAAAAATGAATGATAATAAACTTAAACTATATATGTAGATATTTACAATACATACATATATACATAGTAGATTCATAGCAAAGTTCTTTAGACACCTTGCTTAAAGCAACTTAAAAAGAGAATATCGAGAGATTAAAAAGATTAATCGTTTTTGGTGTTTGTTTGTGTACCTTTTCCTATTGTAAGCATGCTTATTTATACAAAAATATTTATGCAAATAAACAGATAGATTTGTAAGCATTTATGAAAGCGCCTATCTATGAGTTTACCTTTCATCGATAATGTGTTGATTGTGAAAGGCGCGTATCTCACGCAATAAACCCTGTTCAAGCATAGCGTCAACACGTTTGTCCAAGCGTTCGTTAAGTGCGTCCTGAAAGAGAAATATATTTTATGCAAAATACAAATACATACTCGTATATACATACATAGTTGGAGTTCAGCAAATTAATCAGTTATTAAATCTTGTTGGTTGGTAAGTGTTGATTAGTTAGTGTTAATGAGCTACAAATATATAGCTAGATGAGCTCTAATAATCATTAAGTTGTACGCCACTAATTATAATTAACCAATCTTTTAACATCTCATTACCGATGTATTATGTACATATGTACATAAGTATATTATTACGAGTATTAACATACTGACACTCTGTGGGTCATTAGCTCTTACGGACAATTTGGCAGCGACACTACAAATGGGCATATTTATATGGCTTTAAAAGTCATTGAGCTCAAACTCTGCTGAGTGTATATCTGTACATACATACATATATACATATGTATGTAAAATTCATATTCTGCTTATACTATGTTAAAAAACAAATAAATGCTTCAATTCGGCCAAATGAAATTTGCTAAAGCGTCAATTTTTTAAAGCCCATTTGAGCCCTTGTCACTATAACTAATTGGAAAATACTCAGCAGGCATGTACATACGAGTATGTATGTACATCGATACTAATTATAATTTTATATTTATGATAATATAAATACATGTGGGTGTGCTTGGGTGCAAACACTCAGTACTTGATATTTCCCAGCAGTGAAAGTACGCAAATGTTTAAAAAGAAATTATTTAATGGCTGTATCCGAACTTTGACAGTTGCTTAAATATTTATTTAAAGTAAGTTTGTAATAAAGCGATATTTTGTTTTATATTAGTAAGCATAGTTTATTGTATTGCATTACGTGATATTTCAAACGATTTCGTTTAAATAAAATTTTATATTTAATTTAATTAAATTTTATTTCATTTCAAATAAGGGCAGTGATTTACGTGTATATTTGCATTTACGCATAAGATACATTTTTTTTTTGATATTATAGTTATTTTTCAAAATATCGACATTAGACTGTGGGTTTCAATTTCGTTGTTTGTAAAAAAAATATTGCAAAATTTAGAAAGAATTTAAACACTCTCATATCCATACGCGACAATAAAATTTTTGAGAATGCAGTTTTATAGCCCATTCAATTCTGGTATAATAAAGTGCAAGATTCAAAATGTTAGGATGTTAGGACAGTTGATTTTTGACAGTTGACACACATCAGCCTTCCTTGAAAAAAAAAAAATAATAATATTGCAATGTCGAAAAAATTTTAGCAAAGAAATTAATTTTATCTGCTAATCATCAAGATCGTAGCTGTGCGATTTGATATGGAACGGAAGAGAACACTCTTATTTATTTCTTTTATTTTTGCATTCATTTTTTAATTTCTGAATATTTGAATTAAGCTTGCTTTGAAAAAGAAAAATTTCTTTAAAAGGGAAATACATATACATATATGTACGTATAACACAGTGCGATCGATTTATTGAGAAAATTATTAGGAAAAAACAACAATACTCAAAGCATTAAAATTCAGGATTGTTTTTAAATGACTATATACTTGAAAGGAATATAGAGTATATATATTATTATGTTGTTAAAAGTTTCCATAAGTTATTTAAAAAAAAAATATATACATATATTCTGTTATGATACCTACGCGATTCAAGAACTTTTAAGTTGAAAATCCTTTATTTTAGTTTTCTATCCGCACGATATAGTGTTTTTAAGGACGTCGAAGATTCAGTTAAGACCCGGTATTTAATTTTTTTTATGAACAGCAGGATAATTTAAAAATCACTGATCAAATTAAGTGTACTATAAAATCTTAAAAAATAAAAATTTTAATTATGTCTTCTTATTTTGCTATAATTTTTTTGTTCTATTATTTAAGGTGCGATTTACATATTCATGGAAGTAACTAAACATTTCAAATTAGATATTATCTGCAACAGTAAGGAATTGAAAACATTTGCCTACCTATTGTCCTGATCAAAACATTCATTAATTACGTCCTTTGTCTAAAATCGTTTGAAAATTCACTGAGCTTTTCATGCTCGTTTGTTTTTTCGACGCTCTCTCTGCTAAGCACTCAAAGTTCCCAAATTATTTCAACTGTTGAAACGCTTGACCTAATTATTTTTTTGATGATTTATATAGTTTATTTAATAAAGTTAACTATAATCAAAATGCAACATAAATATACATACATACATATGTTCTTAGTCTATACATCGTTTACATGGTAAGCACTGTGTTTACCAAAAAAATTTATATAAAACAAAAATTTCTTGTCTGTTGGTCATTCTGACAACTCATTTTATTTGATAATTAAGGTAAGGTGATAAACGACCAAGTATCAAATAAGGTTTTGTGTATCACTTGACAACCGAGCTGTGGTTTTGGGCACAAAAGACGCACTGGTAACAGGGCTTACCTCAATCTATTATCTATCTAAGACTTTTGTTAAGTTCCCTGTTCATTTTATGTGCACATGTATGTATGTATATATATAGTTGACAATGCTAATGAATGGTCGCCGCCAACAAATAATAATATACACATCTTATCAGTTTGTTCTAATTTTCGTATCTACATATATAAATTTTAAAGCAACTCATCATAGGAGTATGTATTTTTGTACGTGAATTGCGTGTAGATCTGATTGAAATGTGAGGTAAAGTACAAGTACTTATATGTTTATACATATGTATGTATATAAAACTAATATTATACAGGGTGTTATAGGGGTTGGTGCAAAAACTAATGAAGAGAAGAGGGAGGAGTGTAAGTTGAGCAGATTTAGTGGTGATAAGTTACCTTATTGGATCCATATGTGGTATAAACACATACTTATATACAGAAAGTTCAAAACCTTAAGTTTTTAAAATATCAAGAACTTTATGATTTTTTAACAAATGTTTATGAGTCGGACATATTTTTTTAAAAAACCTTATTCGCATCCTACTTTACTTAGTATTACCCCCAGAAACTCAAATCAAATAAAAACCCATATCTAGTGCGTATTATGCGAATTGAGGTATTTTTAAATTTCACATTTGCTGAAAAATCAAAACAACTGTTACGTTGGCTTGGGGAAAAAAATACCATTATGCAGACAGAAACACTCAAATTACATACATATGTGTGCCTTGTAAGGAAGTTGGATTTCACACGTAAAAAAAACGAGCTGAATATTCAGACGTAATTTTAAGACAATGTAAATATTGAGTTTGGCCTTAAGTTCATTTTTTATGAATGAGGTCAAATACAATCGCTAAAATTTTGTACATCTAAATACTACTCTTCAACACCCTGTATGTGTACATTTTTATGTTTGCTTGTGTAAATAGCTCCGTATTTTTTTTTGTTTGATTACCAGTTTTACCTTTTCTAGACAGCAACTAGAAAGAGTGGCTTTGTTTTTATCGAAAAAAAAATGTTATAATTCGTTTGTTTCTTTTATTATTTATGATGTGAACAGTCTTAGGGAAATTTTTTTAGTGCAAGTTGAACTCTGTTTGTCGTTTAAACTAAATTTAAACTCAGTATGCAGTTTTTCAGTAAACTTTAAACGGAGTTTAAGCTAAGTTTAAACGGCCGATCGCGCACGGCTTAACTTAGTTTAACTTATCAGCTGTTTGCAGACTACTTCGTTTTAATTGAGCGCCAGGAAAGTTTAAATTTAAACTGAGTTTAACTAAACCTAGTTTAAACTGAGTTTAAACCAGCACTGAAAAACTGGCCCTAAGTCTTTAATAATTAAAAACTCTGAAAGTATACTCGTATATAGGAGTATGTTAGCAGTTTAAATCATTTTTCTAATCTAAATTTAATGAAAAGTACGTGACCATTTGTTTAAAAATTACTGATAATCAATTGAAATGAGATTTCAATAAGCAGTTTAAAGCAGATTGGTGAACAGCAGATACTAAACACTCAGAATGCCATATTAGATGGTAGATAAGTGTTCGTGGCGTTAGTGAAAGTAAGTTTATTATTTTAGTAAAATAAAGTGGCAGGAAATTTTCATTAATTGTACACATATGTACATATGTACATATGTACATACATAAAACTTTAAAAAACGACAATTTTTTAAAAAACAACTGTTGACTAGAACGACTTTCAACAAACAGACTATTATGCTGAAATGTTTGAATTATTGAATTCAATAAAAAGTGTTATGAAAAATACTTGAATAATATGAAAATGAACATTATCCACGACCCGAAAGCTTTCTATGGTTTCGTTAATGCTAAGCGCAGAGTAAATGCATTCCCGTCCGCAATTAAATACCAAAATACTGTGTCATGTGATAATGAGATTATTGCCAATCTATTTGCCCAGTTCTTTAAATCTAACTACACCACTCAATTTAAATATAATTCTATTCCCATCCATACAAGCTGAGCCCCAATAACTCTATTAATATTCCAGTCATATCCTCAGATGATGTTTTTTATTATTTAATATCTTCAAAAGAATCATTCAAGTACGGCCCTGATATGATCCCGACATGTTTCCTAAAAAAATGTGCAAAGCACCTGTACCTGCCATTATCGAACTTGTTTAATTTGTCCCTCCAGCAAGGAGTTTTTCCGTCAATATGGAAACAGTCTTTCATAATCCCCCTTCATAAAAGTGGAAGCAGGTCTCCTATTGAAAACTATCGTGGTATAGCTAAGCTCTCTTCTATCCCGAAGTTGTTTGAAGCTATGATGATGTTAAACTTTTTAAGACTTAAGCCTCGGCTGAAGAAAGATCCTTGCTGCAGCAAGATTTAAACAGCATAGTCAATTGGTGCAGCATTAATTATATGCCGCTTAACCTTAACAAATGTAAATTCATGTGCTTTTCTCGACGAATCATTCAGCGGGCCTCCTACAAAATAAATAACTACGTCCTAAAACATGTAAACAGCTTTGTTGACCTGGGTGTTGGTATGGATTTTAAACTCAATTTTAATTTTCACATTAATTCCACAGTTAATAAAGCAAGGGGTGTGCTGGCTTTTGTAAAGCGTTGGTCAAAGGAATTCCGCGACCCGTATATAACTAAAACACTTTTTACTTCATTGGTAAGACCAATACTGGAGTATGGTTCCATAGTTTGGAATCATCGTTATCAGGTCCACTCAGACCAACTAGAGTCAATACAAAAACAATTCTTACTTTTTGCTTTGAGAAATCTTCGATGGGATTCGCCATACAATCTGCTCCCTTACACTGGTCGTTTGAAACTTATTAATCTTCCTACTCTTTCGAGTCGCAGAGAAATGTTAGGTATAATATTTATGGTAAAATAAGTCAATGGATGGATCTCAAGTCCATTTCTTCTAGAGCAAATCAATTTTAATATACCCTCCAGTGCAACGAGAAACTTTAAACCATTTTTCTTGAAACTGTGCAGAACTAACTTTGAGTTAAATGAACCGTTTCGGGGTTTATGCCGAGACTTTAACAATCATTCCAGCACCTTTGATGTATCGGACTCACTTTTTATAATTAAAAGAACTGTTCTATCCTCTCTTAATAACAGCTACCGATCCAATTTTCTTACTTTGCATTTCTCTTACTTTGTATTCGGCTGATGAATTCTTATTCTGTAGCTGAGCAGCTTGGGATCTCGACGCTTAACAAAATTTCTTCTGTCACGACTCGACACCAAAGATTTGTATATATAAAAAACATCCGTACATTATGCGGATTGAGCCCCTCGTGTCGGTTGGGCGGGAAAGTGGGTTTCCGTTGGGTTATAATAAAAAATTCCCTATCGATGTTTTTGAGAACTTTGCACAAAGTGCAAGTTTTTTGACACATTTTTTAATAACGCTCTTTGAACATTTCTTTCATAAATCGCATGAACGAAATCTATATTTATATGGGAGAAAATGCGCAACATCATCGGCGAAAAAAAATTCTTAGAAGTTGACAGTACGTTATAGTCCCTAGAAACTTACACTTTGTTTGAATAAAATTGTACAACTCTGAAAGGTATGTTCAGTTTTATTCGATCAGTTCTTTCTGTTTATCATCATTTGAGGTTTAGTTTTGTTTGAAAAATGTTAAATTAAATTATAGATATACGACATTACATGGCTTGTGAACTCCCTGAATATATTTATGAGTACATGCAAAGCCAATTCGGCCAAAATCGCTTAGGCGTTTGATGCGCCAATTAAGTAAGTACGTAAGTAAGTAAGCAAAAATCAGCAGGTTTCTTACGATTACTATAGAATATGCCTCAATTATTTAACGAACGAAAATTTAAATTCAGCAACATTCTGAATTTCATTGACCTATAGTTTGGATTCCACCAATAATTCAACTCCGTAACCAGTTTAATTGCTAAGGAAGAGGTATGCAGCGACTAGAGGCAGCAGATTGGTTTTTATGCAAGTAAGTACATATGTTTGTGTGCATTCCTTAACATTTGTTCAACCTAATGATGGCGACGCATTTCAATGGAAAAAGCGATTGCGTCAAATGTGGAATTAACATGCAGATGCGGTAACCAGCCGGGCATTTCTTCAGAGACTTAAACAAAAACAATAAAAAAAAAAACGAAGACGTTCTTTGACTTATGCTGTGGTTTACGACTTATTTGGCATTTGGCCAAGGCGCTGTTGAGTAGGCGCTTTAACGATGGCAGAACAACGAATACAATGAACGATGAAGTACGCGAGACCATGCTCGAACAGCTGGAAGTGAAAGAATGGCTAAAGTGCGAACGACCGACCGACGGGGAGAAAGAGTGGCATATAATGTAAATTGTAATTGAAGAAGAATGCAAAGTGAAAGGAGTTCTACAGGTTCTTCTCCGTGGTGAGCTCAAAGCCGATTTCGCAACTTAAAGTTTAGACAAATAAGTATGTTTGTAAAGTGGATTCTTGATTGAAAATGATAGAATACTTGGATAAGCTTGTAGTGTTGTACAGACCGAGGTTTACAATAAAGATTAATGCGTAGCAAGAGACACAGTTGCCGCGGCAGCGATAATTCGGTATAGAGTCACACAGGTTACTAGTGGAAATTTGGGTGAGGCATTCGCGATTGGCGAAATTACCACTGTGCAAAATGTTTTTTCAAAGCAAATGTTTAATAATAATGTTTTTGTTTTTATACTTTTACGTAAGAGTATACAAACAAGTTGTTTTTCAGTTATTCGCAAACATATTTTCCGCACCTACATATCTGCAGTGGTGACTGGAGAAGGTGCATTTCATTTAAAAAGCACTGTGAGGATTTTCATCACTTGCTAAATATACTTATGTATAACCGCGAAAAAATTACACTTTCGCTATAAAAAAATTTGGACCAAAGAATATTTTTATTATTTTTATTTCTATGTTTTTCAATTAAAATATTTACTAAATTTACTTTATAACAAAAAAATGTTATTATTTTTCGAATACAGTTTTATAGCCCATTAAATTTTAGTACAATAAATAGCAAGTGTCAAGTCGCTCCGGAATACCGTTGCATATTGGGATTTTTTTTGTCGGTGTTGTGATTTTTCTTCCAATATAAAATTTAATTTAGCTTAAAAATAATGCAAATGCGGATGAAAAAAAAATTATAAATAAGCGGTCATATTTAGCGACTTGAATGTTGCACTTTATTACAATAAATTATAAGCGCCTTTAAAACTACAAATTAAAAAAAAAATGTTTAAAAAAAATGTATAGCTTGAAGCTTGGATTTATATATATTTAGTTTTTCTTCTCAGACTGAACATTGTTCAAATAAGAAAATCATGGAAATTAAATAAAAGAAAAAAAAAATTAAGAAAATTTGTCAATATCAGGAATCAGTTAAGGGGTTATACACTTGTGTTGGTCGAAAAAATCGAAAAATTTGTTTATTGCATTTTCTTAAAGTATATCCTTTTGTTTATTTCCTCCAAATTTCATAAGAGCTAAAGTTACAGCTGTCAAAAGTGCGCTCCTCCCGAATGCTCCCAAGTACGTACAAAACTTTAAACGCGATTATCTCAAAATGACGTTTTTCAAAAAGTCCCGTTGCGGTGAGCAAGACTTCTCAAGAACCATGTGACCTATCGATCTAATTTTTTGCAGGCTACTTAAAAACTGAAATATCTCCAACTTGAACGAAGGAATTTTTATTTGCAAAAAAAAAAGTTTTTTTGGGGATGAATAAACTGAATACTTAGACCTTCAAAAATCAAACTTTTCATTAAAAGCATCAATGAATGTGTAAAACTGTTTATTTCGCTAAATCCTTCATTCAAGTATGGCGTTATGATATAAATTAAAGAAAACTGTTGTTTTTTTATGGCAGATGATTTATTGCCTACTTATAATGCTCACCGCAAAGCGTGTAAGAAAAAATGGGTATCAGCGCGTTTGATTATTAAAAAAAATTCCGTTTTTGCAAAAAAATTCTTCAAAAAACCGATTTTTTCAGAGAATAAGTGAATATAACCCCTTAATTTCTGTCGCGGACTGTTCAGTACTGTGAAGTTACTAGATAGATTTTTATAAAATGTAACTTTTTATAACTCCTTTTTTACATATATAATACTACACTTATAAAACGAAAAAATTACCATTTCATATTGACTCTTCGAGGATATGCATTTGTTCCGGAAACTAAAAAGAACATACAAGTTTGTGTATTTTAACGCAGCCAACTCGAAGAAATTATGGATCTCTTTATTTATGTACATATATTGTATATACATATGTACATATACATAGGTATTTCGATGGAGGTAAAAAAGAAAAAAAAACAGGAAATTGTCAAAATATTTAGCACCAGTAGTGGGCAATAGTTCCGGGGGCTGTTCAAATCATCAGCGATCAGCTGTCGTCTGCATATTTATACACTACACAAATAATTGAGTGTACGAATACACATAAATACATGTATGTGTGTACATGCATATGTATGTAGATACTACTGTCACGTATAATTAAAATTGTGAGGTGTTCGAAATATTTGGTGTCCCAAATGTTTTTTTGTTGTTAGTTTCATATTTTCTCTTTGTTTATGTGCTCTGGTCTTGGAGCAGGCATCATTTGTTGTACCGATAAAACCAGAAACTAAAGCTATTTTCGTAAGCGGAAATTTATTTAAAAATTCATAGGAAATAGGAAAGTGATGCGTTCATTGCGTGTCACAAAAATTCTGTATTATTTACAGGCTTTAACACTAGAATAGCTATAAAATCCTCATACTTCAAAAGAACACATTGGACAAAAAAGTCAATCAACGACGGGTTTGTAGTAAAATATGAATGTTTTTTTTTATTTTTTTTACTGACTTAGAATAAAAGAATATATAATTGTTCAAAAATATAAAAATTTAATGAAATTTCCTGAGACCTTTTCTAATTAATTTTCTGTTATTAATTTTTAAAACTTTATTTTATATATTAATTTGATGCCTATACCGATCGCTACCTGCAGGCTAACTCAAGAGATAAGTAAGTATATCTCTTTAAGAAGCAAGTGAACGTTGGGAAAACAACAGTTCCTGTATCAAGTCAAGACTTATGCGGCCAAACTGCGAAGCTGCTGAGGCGGTGAGACCTGTACTTGAAAATAGGACTTCTAACAGGTCACACACCGATTAGAAGACATGCATATAGAATGGGTGCATTCTAAAATGACTTCTGCAGAAGCTGTAGAAAGAAGAAAGAGCATGGCCTGGGAAGCCATGGTTTAAGTGAAGGGTTTTTTTCCGCTTGGTACCACAATGAGTCAAACAAGGGACCAGGTGTGTTAGTGGGATCGCTGGCAGCCACTTTAATCTAACCTTAACTAACCATTTATTAATTATTTAAAAAAGTGTAGTTATTAGTGGAAAAGGTGGGTAAGGTACCATAGATCTTTGAAGCGCTCCATTTATTACACAAGTCTGCAAAAAAAAATAATTGAGAGGTGTTTTGGTTTTTTTGCGTAATTCTTGTTTTTGGGTATGCTGAATCCGAAAATAACTTAAAATTTGTCATAGAACGTCACGTTTTCTGACAATATCTTAAAATAAAATATAAAAGATTAAATTGTTTTTTAAATTTATAATTGCGTAACAAAACTAGTTTATTTATGTAAAAAACATTAATTAGTAAGCACTTTACACATTTTTTTTTCTCAGTGAGACTCCTTTTGGTACATTTTCGCTTGTGGGAAGCATTGAGAAGGTCTCTTTGTAGCGTCCCTCAGTAGTCTGCCATCATTGCAACGCTCCATTTTCCATGATATCTTTTTTGCATCTCCTTAATATCTTGGTGAAATCGTTCACCTTGCTCTTCACTCACGTCTCCTAAACTTTCTGGAAAGTAGTCAAGGTGGGAATGAATAAAATGTACTTTTAAACTCATCAAGCAACCTAAAGCTTGAAATGCTTTTAACATTCTTTAGACGATTTGTTTGTAGTTAGGATCTTTGTTATCGCCTAAACATTTCTTTATGACCTCTTTAAAGGCAATCCACCCTAAGCCGTCTAATATCTGGTCCAACGAAAACACCTTCCTTCAACTTTGCCTCCGAGAGGCCTGGAAACTTGGATATTAAGTATTTGAAGTATTTGATTGTTGTCCGAGCGCCTTGCCCAAGATTTTGAAATCTCCGCACACTTGCCAACCGTGGTCTTGATATTTTAATTTGCAAATAATAAATTCCAAGTTCTTGTAGGTTTCCTTGAGGTGTACGGAATGACCGACAGGAATGGAAGTATAGAAACCGCCGTTGTGAAGCAGAACTGCTTTGAGGCTTCTTTTTGAAGAATCTATGAAAATACGCCACTATGCTGGGTCGTATGAGATCTTAAATGTATCCATCAAACCCTTCAATATTGGTACAATAAACCAACTCGTCCTCTTGGGCAAAGTAGGAAGTAAACTGCTTCTCACGATATCTAAACCAGGAGGAAGACACTCCCGGCAAAAGTAAGTTCCTGCTTTTGAGCCTTGATCCAAGCAACTCCGCAGAGAGGACATTGCACTATACTGAACCAAGATCTACAAAACAATGACGAGTTAACACATAATTGTACCGCGCCATTTTCTACACTATCGGAGCGCGTACGTTCAGGTTACAACATGTTTATGTTTGTTAATGCAGCTCACACAGGGTGTTCCTTATTTAGAAATTAATGATAGTTATGGTAAGCATTTAAAAACAGTAATCAAAACAAAATTATACCTATTATTAATGCCTACAACTTAGCCCTAAAAAACCCTCTTTTATAATAAAATTTTGCGTTTTGTAAAATAACCTTACGTTCTGGAATTTTTTGAGTATATTTTTAGTTTTCAGAACACCTAAATACATACAATACATAGAAATCAGTTGGAAATATCCAGACAGCATTTTTGTTGCAGACCTGTGTTATAAATTAAATTCAATATATGTACCAATTCGATGGAACAAATACTAAGTATAAGAGTCATTAACAGTTATGTATGTAAGTATGTATATGAGAACATGTTGAAAGTGCCCCTTGCACATTTTTCAAGTGTTAACAGACAAATGGGGCAAATATAAATAAACATTATGCTTTTAAAGTGACAAACTTTTTCCCTGCGACGCCTAATGAGAGCGCAGATACATATGTATGTATGTTCTTATATGTACATATGTATGTATGCACGCAAGTTTATGTACGTTTTGTCAACTCGATTGCTATTTTTAAACATGTATGACGTACACGATGTAATTTATATGCATTCATATTATTTCTTTATACAATATCGATCTTTGGGTAGTCTACGAATACTTACGACATACACAAATTTGTTGTCATCGTTCTCTAAATTTTTGTTTATTTTCACACTTCAACACACGAAAATAAAAATATATTTAGTAATTTTTTTACATAAGTACATTGGGGCGCGCAGAGTGTGTGTACGCTAATCTTTTTTTCAAATTTACCTAGAGGTATAAGTCAAGGTTTTGGCGGAATAATTGTCTACAACATTTGAACACCTGAGCATAAATAATTAAATTAAATTAGGAAAGGGTCAAAACTATAATATTGTGAGGTATTACAATACTGCAATTCTACTGAAATATTCCATATGAAATGTTTGGTCAGTAAGTCAGTTTTCCAATAAATTTTCAGTAACTTCAAATGTTAAAGAATGTCATTAGATGTAGGTATGTATGTTTATTTAAATAAATCAATAGAAAACGCATTTACCTGGTTACAACGCAGCCAAAATAGTATTGTATGGGGATATCGCAGAGGGCCACCAAGTCTATTACCTCCGGGCTGTTCACGTTGCGCCTGCCATTTGGCACTCAAAGTCTCTCCCATTTGTTGATAAACCTCGATAGCACTAAAATGAAGAAAGCAAAAAAAATTTAAACTTGCATACGAACTTTTTATACTGAAAGTAATAATTGTGAGCACACAAATTGTCATTTTCCTAATTTAAAATAATTTTTGTAAAAATAATGTGCTCAGTCAAGTTTGTTCTATGTTCATAGAAAATATGTTAACAATCAAGATAGTAGGTCTAATAACGATTTAACTATAATATTGTTTTTATAATTTCGAGGGAAAGGCTATTTTTTTACCCTATTTGCAGTTGTCATAAATAATCTTACAAATTTTTAAATAAATCCAATTGTATTTGCATGCATGGTTCCTTCATCCTTCCGGTTCTATTTAATTTTGTTAAGATATTAATTTCTTTTAAATTGCTTCTTCTTATTATTCTTATATCGCTCATTTACTAAAAAAATTGTCATAATCTAAAAAAATACAAAAATCGAGTTAAGTATGTAGAAATGTACGTTACTTTTTTTCTACTTATCTTGAGTAAAAATTTCAAGACAGTAACAATAATCGCAACACTACACTTCAATAATAAAAATTTTTAATTTTTATTTAGGGAGTATACGAGTATATACATACATATGTACATACACAATTTTTGATCCAGCTCTTAGGAAAAAATAAAGATACATTTATGTACTGAACCGTGAACAAGGAAAGTTTTTGAAATATAGAGCGACATAGCTAGATATTTTATTTCAACTGCATTTATCATTAGTTTGTTCAATAAAGTAAACTTTACAATTCTATGACAACACCGCAATAAAATGGAATTGCTTATGATTAAGTAATTCGTATGGAAAATCGCTCCTTGTCTAATTCGAAAATTTTTTAAGTTTACCTCTTTTTGTATTAATCATAGTAATTGTCTAAATTTTTCTTTTATATATTACATATAGAGCTTGCCGTAATTTGCCCAGAAAGTGTTTCCGCACTCGAGCCTGTGGCAATCAAAGAAGAAAATATGAGGCTCTCTATTTGCCAGAAATTGCAATATTTTGCCTGAAGAATATTCGTTGGCAAGATCGTTCAAAGTTTCGAGCTAGCAAACTTTTGTCAAAAAATTACGGAGCTTAATAAATATTAAGTAAAATACTGACATCAAAATTACTACATATAAGATTGTTGGTTGTTATTTAATATTTATTTGCTCTGCTTGCTTCGCGAAAAATATGTAAAAAATTAAGTGATCAGAGTACCAACAAGCACCTACACCCTCATATGCATATGTCGCGGTTTAGATCACGAAATGTGTTTAAATGAGTGTAAAAAATAACTTTATTTATGTCGGCATCTATTTTCCGGAAGTCACGTTTCTGTTGTTGTCTTTTCCTTCACACTTTCTTGTTTATTTGTCTGCAATGGCTTAATTGTATTGCATGCATTTCTAATCCGTCTTATGTATGTATGTACAATATACAATGGATTATAGATACATGTTTGTGTGTGAGTGCTAGTAGTGTAACTTTATTGAATTCGAATTACAGTGCAGAAATCAAGTCTAATTATGCGTGACTTAACAGCAGTAGCCCATAGCTTGGATCAATTTATTATATAGTATAACTGCATGCAAGGGTAGTCCTAAACGCCTCTCCTACAATAGGACATGTTTTTATACATATGTATGTTTGTACATTTTCAAGTCAATCGGTTCACTTGTTTGTGCCTAAGTGAGTCAGAAAGCGAATGACGGTAAACAAGCACAAATGTGGGTTATTCGGCCAGTTGGTTGACTGGCTCATGCATGAATATACATACGTAATAGATACATATTTATGTACGAGCATGTATCTTTGTAGGCATACATCTAGACAAAATAACCGCATCTAAGCCTGATTGCCTATTATTATTTTATCTGCACAATCTGTGATGGAGCTGCTGAAATAGCAATGCAATATGTATGTACGAGTATGCATGTACATACATATGTATGTAAGCAAAGCAGTATCCGCATGGTAAAATATTTTTGCCTCCGTTTTGTGCTGCAAATTGGCCTTAAATCGAGTGCAGTTAATATCGCTGTGACGCCACAGTGCAACTGCATTTTCAATTACATGCCGTCATTCAAGTTTTTTTTTTCGTACTTCTTCTGTTAACGCGCCTGTCGATTTTTTTTATGAATGTCTACTTTGTGATCGCACATGCGCGCGCCCACTTTTACTTTCAACTTATGTACATATATGTACTAAGCTTGCGGTGATGTTTTTACTATTTTCACTTTTTAAATGAAGCTGTCTGATTGGATCTGGGTACAGCTTCGTAAACGCGTAGGAGAATAAGAAACTATAAAACGGAAATCATTAACAACATTATACGATTACTGCATTAACATGTACATAAGTCTCTTATGGAAAACATAATGGCTCGTTGACTGAATTTGAAATGAGAGGTAATGAAAATAAAGGTAAAAATTTTGTAAGTCTCAAACTGAGTTTTACTGATTTAAAAGCATTATACATAAAATAAAATAGTATCACTACTTTGCACTATTTATAGTCAAGATAAAGTCAGCTTTAAATTTAAATACAGCGTTGTTGACCGATATCCAGTTGAAACTGAAAAACTGCTTCTTACTTTAAAATACATATTACCTTGACTATAATTACGCACCTTTGTATTCAATATGGTAAAAAGACATAAATTGTGGAGGTGTCATTTATATAAAATTTCAAGAAAATAAAGTTTAAAATTTTGCTTATAGATTTTGAGATATTCCAAAGGTAACAACCTTTAACATTTTAATTAAATAAACTTTAAGGAAACATTATTTCGTACAATTTTGTAAAGTGTGTATCACCTATTAGTTTAATTAAATTAAATTATATTGAAAGATGTTATTAAATGTTACAAGATGGGTGTAAAAAAATGGATGTATGAAAAATATATAAAAATCTTTTCAAAATTCCCTCTTGGAAATACGAGTATAACTCTATGGGGTTATATGGTTTTTTGTATGACAGTGAACTGTATTTTATTGAAAAATAGTGACAAAAATTTAATTGCAAACATCATAAATTCACGTGCTATATACTCGTTCATAGATATTGAATTTTGATAAAACAATTTCCTGAGGGCCTACTGTTAATTTAGTTTAATCATTCTTTTTTAGATCAAATATGTACATATGCATACATGCATGTACATACATATATATACATAGGTACTGCTGTCCTGCCGTTTATTACAAACAAAATGTACACGACAAAAAATAGTAACTACTCTCAGTATAAATTGCAGTACTATATTAATTGATAATAGGTATATTATGTTCTATTGTTTTTTACTTCATCTTATTTAAAATACATGAGTTTTTTGTAAGTTTCGAGGTACATTAAAAAAAAACTGTTCTGTTAACGAAACTCCGATGGAATTGCGATTCGCATGTCAATTATAAAATTTTTCTTGCAACAAAATTGCATTTAATAGCAGCAAAATAATTCGAATGCCGATTGTCATTGCGACAACAACAACAAATTACGACTGTAATTGCAATAGCAATTTCAGTGTACCGAATACATGACACTAGAGCGGTTCGTTGATCATGCAAAAAAAAAAAACAAAAAAAAAAAGATTGTAACAACATCACAGTTTGAAAAATTACTGTAAGATAATTTACATAAGTTTAATTGAAATCACATAAAAATAGTCAAAATCGAACTTTCTTTACAGTATTTATATGTATGTCTGATTTGTATTTAAGGATTTAATGTATCGTAAATGCTTTTAATTGAATGTTTGTTGCCCGTAGAAAAAATGATTGACTTCATGAAAAATAATATTAAATTTCGTGATTGAAGAAAGCTCCGATAATTAATTAATAAGACAAGGAAGGTTATTAAATTTATCATGTTTTCTAGGTGAAGTATAAATAATATAGATTTTAAGCGAAACATCCGAAATTATGTCGTAAATTAATAATTTTTGGAGAAGCAAGGTCTTGAAAAATGTGGTGAAAATTTGTACAACACCAACATTACTACAATTTTTTTTGCTACCCTACCTAATGTACACATACCTGTACATATATGTATGTATGTACATACTCATACTATGTCCATTGTTCGTACACGTGTATTTATTAAAATGTATTTAAATATATACTTACATACATACATATGTTTGTGGAATTTAGTCTGCTGAAATGAATAAACACGGCAAATGCATGAAACTTCATTGATAGAAATCAATTAAAACAAACAATTACATCACAGATTCCTTGCAATTCGCAGGCACCTACCTATGCACATACATTCACATATATGTACGTACATACATATGTATGTACAGATGTACATATATGTACACAAGCAAAATAATGCTAGACCTTTAGCCACACAAATTTTCGAAGTTTTATACTAGAGAAAATCTGTTTAACGAAACTACGAGTACAATGTCTGAAAGCATAAAACAAAACATTGAAAATTACAAAAAAGCATGTATGTATGTTTCTATATACACAAGGGTGGGGCGATTTTGCAAACCATATCGCGCCGTCGAAATAACGATTCCTCTTATTATTTTGAACAAAAAATTTTCCTACGACATGCGTCTTAAATGAATTCGGAGGTTCCGGAATTTTATTTATATGGGACCAGGTTGGGTCTTAGAAAAACTTAAGTGTACAAAACTCGACAAAAAAAAAATAATCTGGCCATTATACATACCAAATTCAATCAAAATGTTATGCTGAATCAAATATGAAATTGTAATGAAAAATGGATGAACCATTGCGAGATATAGCCGAATTTCGATTTTTGAAATCTGAAAAATTCAGTTACATATACATATATTACTATATATGATTTATCTTAAATCTTCCTTCAAATTACTAAAACTAATTTAATTTCAATATGGTAACAATATTTTAAAGTTCGAATTCATTAACTTGAGACGAAAAGCAGTTATACTCCAAAATCGTTTTATCTGAACGGTTGAAATGGAAGAGTTATTCTTAAAAATTACAGTAGATACAGGCATTTACCAGAAACGAGAAATTCCATGCGATTTAGGTATTGCAAAGCTGTATTTTATTCAAGTAATATAAGGAATGTGAAATTTTATATTTAGTACACTTATGACAAATATAATGATGTCAGTGAAATTCATCAATATCGGATGACTACAACATATATGTACATAGCTCCCATACAACCGATCGTTCAGATAAATTTGGAGTATACCTGTTTTTCCTCTCAAGTTAATAAAGTCTAGTTTTAAAATATTGTTACCATATTGAAATTAAATTGATTTTAGTAATTTGAAGAAAAATTAAAGATAAATCATATATAGTAAGAGATATATGTATGTATGTACGCACCTGACTTAGTGGACCTTTTCTCAGATTTCAAAAACCGACATTCGACTATATCTCGAAAATGATTCATCCATTTTTAAATCTAATTTCATATTTGGATTCAGCATAACATTTTGATTGAAATTGACATGTTTGTTAGCCAGATTATTTTTTTGTCGATTTTTATACTTTTAAGTTTTTCTAAAACCCAACCTGGTCTCATAAAAATGAAATTCCAAATCGCCCCAGTCTAATGTACACCTATGTACATATATGTGCAATGGAGATACTTACATACAATCATACATATGTGCTGGTAAGTATACTTACATACATATACATACATATTTATGTTTCACGTTGTAGTTTGTCCTTAGCAACAACAAAGCCATTAATGTACGAGTATATACATACATACATATGTATATACATACGTATGAATGTACGTTAATTGAATTTCATTCATAAAATTAGTAATTTGTTGTTGTTGCGTGTTGGTCATTTTCAAATATAAATAATAAGTTAACCGGACGAATGGTTAAATGAATGTCGTTTCCAGCGACTATTAAAGCCACAAGCAAAATGCGAATATAAATATGAGATACAAATAATGACAGATGTTTCACGTCTTGGTAGTTATGTGCATATGTATGTATTTTTGTATGTTCATACATATCGCTCTCTCAACATACGGATGTCATAGTAGTTACAACCAAAAAAAACAACGTGCGAAATTTTTACATGCAAAATTATTTTTGTTGGCAATACAAAAAAAAAGGAAAATAAAATAATATTATGGTTTTAAATTAAAAGGTCTTTTTCGTTTCTTCAGGCAATTTTAAAATGGCCTCACAGCTTTTCGAACATTTGTAATTGAGAGCATTGAGTTTTTTTTTACATTAAAAAAACGAAAATTTGATCCTAACCAAAATCTTATCTTTGACAAACTATAATTATTGATCGAGTAATCTTGTACGAGAAAAATTGAATTCCTGGTATTAGTTCAATTTTAACCTTTAAAGGAACTTTGTATGTGCGATTTTTAGACATATGTACATACATACATATGCACTCGTATATGCATCTATGTATATTTATACGCTGGCAACAGAAATAATAGACATGCGATGCAAAAACTCTTTAAACAATATTAACCTTTATATTTCATTCAAATTACGAATTCAAAATTTTAGATTTTTTGAGTACATATACATTTTTTCTAGCTCATAATTTTAAATTTATTAAGCACAAGTTTTACGTCGTTATTATTGACCGCTGATTTTTGAGATTTTTTTTTTTAGAGGGCGTTTATTTTTCTTACAAAAATGTATTTTGTTCAAAGGTATATTTCAATAAAATTTTGTTCAGAATAAGCTGAATTTTAATAGAAACCTATAATAAATTAGATAAATAGTTAAACATTGCAGAGTTCTAATATTTTTGACGCCAGTATACATACATATGTACATATGTATGTATGTCCTACGATTTTGGCCGAGGTTAGCATGGCATGTTTGTATACCTATACACCCTAATGATTGTATGACTAAGTGACTGACAGACGACTAGACACACTGTTTGATTTAATTGAAGATTGTGATACATACATATGTATGTACTTATATTAATAAATAAATACATGCTCGTATGTATATTTTCCAAAGATGATACAAACACATAAGCTGCATTACAACTACAATACCGAAGGCACACCTATAATTATTTCCAAACAGACAGCTGACGCACAGCCATACGCACATATTTAGCTCCATTCAAAATGATCTCAATGAATTTTGAAGTCGTCACTCAACATTCGTGACAGCGCACAGCTTCCATTGATGAAATAAAATCAGTGTAAAAGTAAAAACCAAATGACAAAAAGTATAAGGAGGTCACTGAAATGGAAAAATGAAAACTGTATTAAACAAATGTGTCTTAACGTGGTGCAAATGAAAATGGTTATGCAGTAAGCACTACGTGTGCATTTAAAAGAGAGCGAACAAAATACATGAAAAAAACTATGCCTCCAGGAGTAAGGGCCAAAGTCGAATTAAAATTGAGTAAATATAAACAGGAAAATGAATATGACCGTGGACTATGTAAATAGTAGTAATTACATTGGAAAAAGATTTTTAGTTAAACAACTATTAATATGTCTAAATTTAAAACACGTATGCACGTAGAAGTGTAAATGAATTCTTGAGTTGATTGCTATTTAGAAAAGGTTTTTTAAAAATACTCAAAATCGAGTTCAGCTATTATTCCTTGTGGCCACAGACATTGTTAATATGGTTTATGTCGAGGCAAACATACATATGTACATACATACATATAAAACATATAAAACACGTCACGTGATTGTGAGGACGTTGCCGCCGGTAAACAGTGAGCAGCAATGCACATTTGCATTTGTCGGTGTTATTCTCTCTGCAAATGCAATTGTCGTACAACATTAAATCATAACCGGGCCACACTACTGCACCAAACAACAACTTCAAAACAATGACGCCCTTTACATTGCCAGATCACTTCACCTCACCTAAAATTGTAATAGTACAGCTGTTTATTGGACTAGTTTTTGGGGGCGTAATATTTTTTTTTTCTTATTTTTTTTGATTTTTTTTATTGCTATTTTCGCGTGTGAAAGTCGGCGGTACATTTGTATTGATTTTTGCATTCGATAGAAGTAGGTTGGCGCTTTTGAGTTGGTTGTGAAGCGACGCGCATGTAGTTTTCCGTAATCGAAATTCAAAAATAAATATTTAGAAACATATTTAAATAATTATCAAACCAATAAAACCAAAGTACAAATGGGTAGAGCATACTATGTACATACATACATATATACATATTTTTATATACAGAAACATCAATATCCCGAAATCCCGGGATCCCGACATTTTTCAACTCCCAAATATCCCGGGATCAGTCTATTCAAATGCCGGAATTGCAGAAAACAGTGAATTAAATAGCCATTTATTTTTTTAATTTTCTATTTACATTTTTTGAAACAAAAATAAACTTCAAATGATTTAAAATAGAAAGGGCAGATCGAATAAAACACACTAAAACATACCTTTCAGAGTTGTATTGAAATAATAAAATTTAACAAGAGAAACAAAACTAACAAGTTTTCAACTGTTGTATTACGATAACACAATACGACAAATAACACGGCTTATTAACTCCCTAAAGGCTTTGTTTTGCCCTTGCCATTATAAATGAGCTGGAAAATATCCTCTTCGAGTTGAAAATGAGCCTTACTACGAAAGTGATGTTAATAGAACTAACGAACAGGTACTTGAAGTGGATAAGACAGAAAGTCTCAACGATAAATTGCATCAAGTTTGATCGAGCGAGTATCTAACAAGGGAATGGCATACAATTTATCATAGGGTTTGGTAAACGAAATTAATAGTTTTTATAATGGTGGCGAAAAGGGCTAATTCCTATAGAGATTAAATTAACTTTTTGTCGACAATCCAACCAACAAGTGTTGAGTCGGTGCTTCTCCTCGGCATATTTCAAATGCAACAAATTTAAGTCCAGGTTGGAGGACAACAGACTTAAGGCTTTTATTTCTTTAATATGGCATTTTGATTAAAATAAGGAATAATTCTGCCTCGCTCAAAATGGAATGGGTGATGTATTTAATTTTTACTTGATGTATTTCTCTTTTTACTGAATATTAAAATGGTGGCCGCTGTGGTCGAGTTGGTAGCGGTGCGTGCTATAACTTGATATGCCCGTGAGTTCGAGGTTCGAATCTCAGTCAGGGCAAGCAAAACATTAATAATAGAAAAAGTTTTTTCTAATAGCGGTCACCCCTCGGCAGGCAATGGCAAACCTCCGAGGGTGAAATGAAAAACCTTCTCATTAAATACATCTGCCTTTCGGAGTCGGCACAAAACTGTAGGTCCCTCCATTTGTGGTATAATATAAAGACGCACACCACAAATGGTAGTAGTAGCTCGGCCAAACACTGAGCTATATAGTGTAGGCTCCAAAACTATATTATATAATATATTAGTATATAATATTGATCTCAAACAGTGATTAATAATAATTTTACATTGTGTAGGCGCATTTGCTTCTTTACAAAATATGTATATTTGTAATATTCTGATATTTTATTGTTGTTGCTTCCGACAGGGTGTGAAGTGATTGGTTTTGGAACGAATTTTCGTCATCGTTGTCAGAACGAAAAATGACACTGAAGATGGCACAACGCCGAAACCGGTTTGTCTTAAAACCAAACTTGACAAGGTATGACGAAAATTCGTTCCAAAACCAATGTATATTTGTACTTGAATCATAAATACATACATGAATTACAACAACTCGTTCTTTGTTCTATTAATGTTATTTTGCATTATTCTATAATACAACTATTACAGACGTGTTACATTTTTTGACAAATTAAAATTTACTAAATAAACTTTCGTGAAATTCGGTATTGTCCCGGGATTTTGTTTTCAGATCTCGAAATACCTGGGATCAATTAAATGCCCAAAATTTACATCCCTTATCGACACCCATAAATTTATGTAGCATAAACATGAATATTTTAAAGGTGAGGTACAAAAGAAAGACCGCAAAAGGAAGCTTTTGATGTATGTATTTACATATGCGGAGACATACATATATACATACATATGTATATATATCTCACCTATATTAATCGCTTATTGCTATTGGCGCCAAAGTTTTTGTTGCACTACTTTACACTGCAAAATTGTAACAAAATTTATTAACCTAATAATTAAAAAGTACATTTAAATGTTGGTCCATTGTTTACACACGCATACATACATGTATATCTACGTATGTAGGTATGTATACAAATAAAGTTTACTTATGTATTTGCTGTTCACCCACATACTCTCATTCGGACGATTATTAAGGCTTAACCTAATTCATACTCTCTTTCGTTCATATAAAATTTCGCAGAATTCATAAATAATCCAACATACATACATGCATATATGCATACAAACATGCATACAAACATACATACATACATACATACATGCATAAAAAGGTTCGATTCTAATTTCATATAAAAGCGTTAATTTAACCTATCAATTGTAAAAGTGACGCTTGTGGGAAATAATGAAATCTGTGTGAATTGGCTGACAACCGTCGACAAAGGTAACTTGGAGACAGAACGCTTGTTTGTCGAGCGTTACGCGCCTGGCGCAAGAGAGGTACCTCCCAGCTTGAGATTTTTTTTTTCTTGTTTTGTGTTGTATTTAAGTTGAGTGTAAAGTACTTTTGTGATATACTAAATACAGTAGAAATTTCACAGATTTAGGTAGTTCACAAGCCGTGTTATTGGTCGTATTTCGTACGAAAATTTATCATGTGAAACAATAACAACAAGTTTACCACTGTTGTATTACAATACACCGATACGACGAAATACGACCAATAACACGGCTTGTGAACTCCCTAATTGTTTAGTTGAATAAATCACACTAGTATGTTATTGCGAAAATGATAAATTAACAAGATGGTACAAGTACGCACTAAGTTGATTCGAAATTATATTAATAATATGGTAATATGGAGGTGTAGATTTCATAAATCAACTTATGCACAAATATATGCATTTTAAGAGGCAGCCAAAGGCTACTGGATTAGAGTGTCCCGAGGTTAGCCTGTATAGACCTAAAATTAACGGCTTCTTAAATATGAACGCATAAACTATTAGATATTCCAAAGGTAGTGTATTTTATATATTTAAGAAATTCGTTCAACCTTAAACCGCGCTGTGAGTAATTTGATTAAAAAGCCTGATCATATAAATTATCAATTAAGCGTTAAATGTAAAATAACCCTAACATTTACACATTTTTATTCTAAAAATCGCTATTTAAAAACTATTTCGAGCCTTTTATTTAATTATATATAATATAATATAATTTTGGCGCGTACACTATATAGCTCAGTGTTTGGCCGAGCTTCTCCTACCATTTGTGATGTGCGTCTTTATATTATACCACAAATAGAGGGACCTACAGTTTTGTGCCGACTCCGAACGGCAGATGTATTTAATGAGAAGCTTTTTCATGGCAGAAATACCCTCGGTGGTTTGCCATTGCCTGCCGAGAGGTGACCGCTATTAGAAAAAAAACTTTTTCTATGATTAAGATTTTGCTTGCCCTGACTGAGATTCGAACCTCGAACTCACGGGCATATCAAGTTATAGCACGCACCGCTACCAACTCGACCACAGCTAAATAATAGTTATGTTTGACTTTTATTTTATAAATTTTAAATAACAATTATTTTTGATTTTTATTTTATATGTTTTATGATAAAACTTATTGAAGACTTTATACTTAATTACTTACTTAATTGGCACATTAACCGCCTAAGCGATTTTGGCCGAGGTAAACAAAGCACGCCAGCTGTCCCTATCTCGTGCTAACTGGCGCCAATTGGAAATCCCAAGTATAGCCAAGTCTTTTTTTCACTTGGCCTTTCTAACGCAGAGGAGGTCTTCCTTTTCCTCTACTAACACCCACGGGTACCGCGTCAAAAACCTTCAGGGCTGGAGCTATTTCATCCATTCGAACGACGTGACCTAGCCAGCGGAGCCGCTGATTCTTAATCCGCTGCACTATATCTACGTCATTGTACAGCTCGTACAGCACATCGTTGCATCGTACACGGTATTCGCCGTCGTAAAGACGCAAAGGTCCATAAATCTTTCGAAGAATCTTTCTCTCGAACACTCCAAGAGCCCTCTCATCTGCTGTTGTCATCGCCCATGCTTCGCTTCTCTATCCAGTTTGGAGAAGGCAGAACTAACTGCGCGGTTGTTAAGGCCGATGATGTCAATGTCATCGGCGTATGCCAGCAATTGCACACTCTTATAAAAGATGGTGCCTGACCGATTTAGTTCTGCGGCTTGAATTATCTTCTCCAGCATCAGGTTAAAGAAATCGCACGACAAAGAGTCACCCTGTCTGAAACCTCGTTTGGTATCAAACGGCTCGGAGAGGTCCTTCCCAATTCTGACGGAGCTGGTGGTGTTGCTCAACGTCATTTTACATAGCCGTATAAGTTTTGCCGGGATCCTAAATTCAGACATTGCGGCATATACATAGGAAACTTCTTTTCGTACTGTCGAAGGCGGCTTTGAAGTCGACAAAAAGATGGTGTGTGTCGATTCGTCTTTCTCGGGTCTTTTCCAAGATCTGGCGTATTGTGAATATCTGATCGGTGGTAGATTTACCATGTCTAAAGCCACAATGATAAGGTCCAATCAGTTCATTGACGGTTGGCTTAAGTCTTTCACACAATACACTTGACAGAACCTTATAGGCGATGTTAAGAAGACTAATCCCGCGATAATTGGCACAGACTGCAGGATCACCCTTTTTGTGGATTGGGCAGAGCACACTTAAGTTCCAATCAGCAGGCATGCGTTCTTCCGACCATATTCTAGAGATGAGCTCGTGCATGCACTTAACCAGCTCCTTTCCGCCGTACTTAAATAACTCAGCTGGTAACCCGTCAGCCTCGGGGGCTTCATATATATAGATATATATATAAATCATCAATTAAAGTCAGTAGCTGACTTTTATTTATATAAATTAGCCACATACTTTTATTTTTTAAGTCATATTTATAAAAATCGTCCCCATTTTTCGCAGGAAAGAAGTTGTTGGAAACAGAAGGATATTTTTTTTATTGGTCAATAATAATCGAACAAATCAGACATATTTATGTACATATATAGTATATTTATTTTCTATTTAATTTACACGCATTTGTCATATTTGCTAACATAAGTATGTATATTAATCAGCGTAAAGCGATTTTAATCTTATGAATCATTTACTATGACTATACAATAGATTTTTAAAGTACGACTTAAAAAATAAAAGTCAGTGACTGATATTATTACTGTTACTGTTATTTTTTGAAACTTTGCATAAAAGTTACAAAAAAAAAATGTATTGTAAAATTTGATTCTCGGTGAAAAAAGAAATCGACTGGTATATTTCAATTCGTTGTAGAAAGTTTTCTTCATAGTAAAATTATAAATGATAGTTTTCATAAATAACTTTTATATTCGGTCACTGAAAAATACTCTTTGAAACGGTACCTACTCCCGAAATTTTGTGAGTCAACATCCGTGTAGAGATCAGAAAAGTATTATGCGATTAGTTGCCTACATAAATTGGTGAACTTAGAAATCAAACATTTATTTCATAATTTACTTTTTCAAAACCATTTCGGAACTAGTTCAGTTTTTAACTTACTAGAAATAATATACGGTGGACGCTGTGGTCGAGTTGGTAGCGGTGCGTGCTATAACTTGATATGCCGGTGAGTTCGAGGTTCGAATCTCAGTCAGGGCAAGAAAAATCTTAATCATAGAAAAAGTTGTTTCTAATAGCGGTCACCCCTCGGCAGGCAATGGCAAACTTCCGAGGGTATTTCTGAAATGAAAAAGCTTCTCATTAAATACATATGTACATCTGCCGTTCGGCACTGTAGGTCCCTCCATTTGTGGTTGAATATAAAGACGCACGCCACAAATGGTAGGAGAAGCTCGGCGAAACACTGAGCTATATAGTGTAAGCGCCAAAATTATATTATATATATAGAAATAATATGAAACTCGTCCCTAAAGTAATTCTGAAGTTGTTCGGAAGAAGTGGTCAACTTGTCCCAATCGGTATGCATTCGAAATTTGGCTACTTTCAGTAACTACTTATACTTTTTTTTACACCCGCTGCGTCTCTAAATATGGATGTTTTATGAGAGCTTGCTATGAAATGTATTTTTCGATTTCCTACTCCGAGAGGCTGTACTTTTGTATATTTGTAGTTTTCCAACAGAGAAAAAAATTCGTAAATGCGAGCAATCTTATCTTGGTCCATCTCAATCAACGCATACAATCCCATCGTAATTAATAACTAAGAATAGCTTCTGCCCACATACAAAAAATTTAGCATTTAAAATCAGAGCATGCAGTAAAGATGGCGGTATTTTTATAGTTATTCGCTGGAGTATGCAATTTCCAGTGAAATTACCAACAAAAACAAAAAGTGGAATAATAAAAAAATACGCCTGAAAATAAAGGCACAAATCGAATAAGTTTGTGGCGGCACATAAGCGCTGTTAAGGGCAAAACGTGATCACCGAATTTCGCAGCTCGCATTCATTCAACAAAACTTCCAACAAAAACTCAGAAAAAAAGGTTAGACACGGCATACCGCAAGCCGGCAACCGCGCACCACATAAGCCCTCTACCGAACTACATTGGTAAGTGATGGCGCATGCGCAGCTTCGCAGTTTCACAGCTTCACAACTTTTTAAGCCGTTCATTTTAGTATTTGTCACTATGCATTCATACACTCTCCCGTACGAGTATGTACATATGTGTGTGAATATTTTCGTACTTTGTATATACATATGTATGTATGTACATTCATATATACGTCTATGTATGTACATACACATTAATGTATGTATGTTAAAGATAGGTATATGTATGTGCCGTAGTTGAGTTCTGTGAATTGTTTGCTGATTGCTAAGTCTGGTCTGTGGCTCCATTCAACGACAGGTAACCACTTTTGTACATTTGTATGTGTGTAGATATTTATATTTGTATTGCGAATGCCTAAAGAGGTAGGCAGTTTTCGCTTGATCTCAGCGGTTATTCATTTAAGCTTTTGCTGCTTCGATCTGGAAGTTAAAAATCGACTAGCTGCTTTGCGATAGCCAATCTTTCAATGCCAAGTTTTAGGTCTATTTTTGAAGTTAGTTTTCTTGTTGCAATTTTTTTTCACAAATATATGTAAATAATTAACAGAACGAAGTTCATTTGTGATCACTTGCATGTTTGTCGTTTGATTATATGTACAACATAGATTTGTACATTGTATGTATGTATGTATGTACATACATGAACAAAAAAGTATGTACTTGTATACTCATGCACATGTACGTACATACATATGAACATATGACATTATACCAGTTCGAAAATTCCTAAGAGCAAGTGTGAACTAACATGCTTACATACAATGCTTGCGTAAATTTCAATACTTTTTACGAATAAAATGGTTTTCTAGGGCAGTCTGGAGCTTAATCTCTTTTTGTTTTCATTACACGTTTCCTTAAATTTTTTTTGTTTGCCTTTTTGATCGTGGGCGTTTTACGCTGCTCTCGAAGTGGGGCTACAGGGTTTATATCTTGTTTTTTGTAAGCCCTACATTATTGAAATTAATTGAATGCTGTTCTGTAGCACTGAGGTTTAAATGCTTCAACATATTCCTAATTATAGATCGGCATATGTACATATGTACTTACTCGTGCTCGTACATATACATTTGTAGGTAATAATAATATGATAATTTGGGGCTTACACTCAGTGTTTCGCCGAGCTTCTCCTACCATTTGTAGAGTGCGTCTTTATATTCAAACACAAATGGAGGGACCTACGAGTACAGCCGACTGCGAACAGCAGATGTATTTACCTAATGAGAAGCTTTTGCATGGCAGAAATACCCTCGGAAGTTTGCCATTGCCTGCCGAGGGGTGACCGCTATTAGAAAAAAACTTTTTCTATGATTTCGATTTTACTTGCCCTGGCCTAGATTTGATCCTCGAACTCAGCGGCATATCAAGTTATAGCATGCACCGCTACCAACTCGACCACAGCGGCCATTTGTAGGTATACATATGCATTAATTTACATGTTTACATACATATTTATATTTTATATACATATGTATCTAGATGATTGGTTGAAAGGCTATCACAGTTTCCGTATTTGCGTATGACGTCACACAGTGTCGAAATTCTGTGACCAAAAATAGTTACCGTGTTCGATTTCGCAACGCATTATAGGCCCTTCATTTATCGTATAAAGAAGAAATCCTTCGAAATGGCGGGGAAAATTTTAAATGTTCATTTTTTGGTATTTTAGCTTTAAAGTCCAACAAAAAAACAAGACAAAATATAAGTTTTGATTGGAATAGGGCTTTAGATATGCGGACCACGTGCAAATGAAGATACAGATTACCAACTTGTCAGACACTTTGGTGGACATATTTTCCTTGACATCGCTATTATTACTGTAGAAAATTTTTTGAAATCGGTACATAACCACGCCCATCTCCCATATAACGGAAGCTTTGGAAAATGCAAAAACTCCGTTTTTTCGGTATCTATTACAGCAAATTGAGTGAAATTTGGTATTTGGAGCGATTTTGAACTAAGAAATTAGGGATTTATGAAATTTTGAAAAATGGCCATTGCCACGCCCACTTATGAAACATTTTATGTATCTCAATAACAGTATTAGGTATCGTCACAAAATTAAATTTGGTGGACATATTTTCCTCAATATCGCTGTTATCAGCGTTAAAAATTTTTGAAATCGGACCATAACCTCGAACCTCTCCCATATAACGGAAAGTTTGAAAAATGCAAAAATGTCGTTTTTTTCTTTATCTATTGAAGCATATTAATTAAAATTTGATATTTAGAGAGATATTTAATGAAGAAACTTGATTTTTATGAAATTTTAAAGCATGGGCGTTGCCATGGCCTCTTATAAAGAAACGTCTGTAGGTATCTCAATAACGATGTAAGGTATCGCCACAAAATTTGGTGAACAAATTGTCCTTAATACCATTAGCATTACCGTCAATAAGTTTTGAAATCGGAACATAACAGCGCCCTACTTCCAAATAACGGAAATTTTGAAAAATTTAAAAAAGTTCGTTTTTCAGTATTTATTTGAAGAAATTGAGTAAAATTTAATACTAGCTGCGATTTGAGTAATTATGGAAAAAGTTATATTCCAGCAGCGGTCGCCCCTCTTCTTGCAATGGCTTGCCTCCAAGGGTATTTCTGTCATGAAAAAATGAACTTGCCAGGGAAGGAGCAACCAAACAGATTCTTCCCAGTAAAGAACGCATTGGTATGACCTTTGATACTTGCAAGCTGCTTCTAAAATAATTTGTTTATGCTTCTGCAAATAACAGCTGGGCGCAGGCGCCTTGGCGTACCTTTCAACTGATGCTGTAGAAGCGGCAAAAATTATGAAAAGGAGACATTTGTTTTACTTTGCTATGCAAATGTCCAGCGCTAGCGAGAAGCAGGCTGTGCTTTCTAGGGACACCTCTTTTTGGTGACCTCGGGGAATTGGTGATATATGTAGACCTAAGGAGCTTGGCGAGATTCTTCAAGAATTATAGATGGTTCAACAAGTGGAATTTGTGCTCTTTGAAAGTAAATCGTTATTGACTGCTTGATTATCTAAACATTAGATGTATTTATCCACTCGTTTGGCGGCATAATTTAATGCAGAACTTATTTCGGCCGATTTCTTAATTGTCTAGACCTCAGATACATAAACGAGGGAACTGCAATGATTCGATAGCTTAAATAACCTTTGAATTTCCGGCTTGGCGTAAACTCTATTGTAGCCTCTAGGAACCTCATGAAATTTAGCCAAGGCATCAATGATGCTATTAATCTCCGTTACTACCGTGATTCTACGGTAAAACAAGCAGAAAAACGGCATACTTGGGTACTTTCTTCAATTTAACATCCTTATTGAATTCGCTCGAGTAACAGCAATAAAAAATTAATATGTGTTTCATGCATCTTTTAGTACTTTAGCAAACCAATAGAAAACCGCAATGGCAAGCCTAATTATTGTATGCTAAGAGTAATCAAAATCGAAACACTAAATTAATGACTCATTCTCTTTAGTATAAGAGTACTACAACTTAAAGCTTATAAAAAACTCACTCACGCCGAAACAACTTAAAATACTCCGACGAATTCCAGTCTTGTTGAGAGAAAGAGTGAGTGGGTGAGTCAGCTTTTATTTTTGAGTTATTTAACGCTAAACAGAGAGAAAATAAATGACGACATCAACACTCGAAAACGCCCTGTTGAGAAAATGGTGTGCAAGAGAGACCGAAAAAAATGTGAAGTGTTCAGAGCGAGCTTAAAATTCTTTTGCAAAAATGCTAAAAAGGTACAGTTACAAAAACAATGCAAAGTTTCTGCGAAATCGAGCAATGTATAAATTTGGCGCGAAGCGAAACAAGGCATGGCTGTTGTGCGCATAATATGGTTAGGGGGTTGACGTGCAGTAATGCCACATATTTACATACGTATGTATGTATGTATGTACATATGTATACGCTAAAGTTTGCAAGGATACATTGGAATGTTCTACACGCGTAAAGGGAAGTGCCGGTACCGGCGCCAACATACCAAAGTCGTCAGTATCGGCTTGGGACTATGCATTTTCACTTGCGGAAGGGCTCAAGTGAAGAACGAAAAACATTGTTGACAGGTGTGTAAGTATGATTGTATGTACATACATATGTATATGTATGCGTGAGTTGTTCGGCAGAGGGAGTGGTTGTGGTTGGTTTGCCGATAGGGTGTGGGGTGTGCTTCTGCGCTGAAACGTCGGATATTGGAAGAATGCAAGAGGGTGAGTAAGGACATTGATGGGCAGAGTAAGGTCGTGGAGGTATTTATGTTTGTGTATGTACATACATACTATATGTAAGTATATGTAGGTATGTTTGCTATGATTCCCTGTTAGAAGGATGGGTGCAATGACACCAGCTCCCACTCAAGGACACAAATACGGTTGTTGTCGATTGCGGTTGGCAACAAGGGTGATTGAGAAAAGTTGTTTTGTGTGTACATACATATGTACATACATACATACATACATATGTATGTACATGCATATGTATGTATTATCTGTATGAACTCATAATGTTTGTATGTCTTTATTGTACATATATGTAGTACATACATACATACATACATATGTATGTATATAAATACGAATTTATGTACATATCTCGAAATGCAGTCTCTGGTAGGATCATAATGGTCGAAAAGCTCTGAGCAATCCCAGCCGATCCGGCACTCGTTAAATAATGACTGTCAAGGCTACGTAAGAGAAGGCCAATAGTGCGAATAAATAGGGGAGGGAGGATGAGGAGATTTTAGTGCAGGACATTGTGTAAGTAAAGAAATGAGTCAGCATACTTTTATGTACTTTCTTACATACTTAAATGCATATACAATGTACGTGCATGCTTATGACCTTATTTAGGCTTATCTTAATACATATGTATGTACATATGCATGTACATATGTATGTTCATATATACATAATATACAAACTACATACATACATTGGTGCATACATATGGTATGTACATATGTACATACAGCGGTGGTTGAAATTCAAAATAATTTTTTGGCCATTCATGTATGCATGTACATATGTACATACATATGTATGTATTTATGTTTTTTTTTTTATTTTTAAGTCTTCAATTAAAATACAGTTCATCTTATAAACCATGGCCTCAAACTTTGCTGAAATTAAAAATAAATTAAACAAATCTGCATCCGAATTTCAAACTTTATTCTCAGAAGTGATATAATTTTTTTAAGTAAATACACATGCCTTCGACTTTTTATCGCGTTTTCTTCCGTATAACGAATAAACAAAATTAAATTAAAAAAAAAAACCGCAAATACTATGTGAAACTTTCTTTTTAATCGGTGGTCATTTTTTGCCACTTGAAACTTGTACTTGATTGCACTAAAATTTAAAAGGCGTCAAAATTGCATGCTCGAAAAAATCTTAACACTTCTACGAAAATAGTTCTACATTTTGATAAAAATTTTATGTTTTATTTTTAGTTTTCTTTAAAGTTTTTTTTTTGTTTCTGGTAGTGAATGAACTTTTTTTTTATTGAAAGAAAGTCAGAATTTTAAGTTGATAAAAAAAATTACCGTTACTTTGAGAACTTTCTGCTGAAAATGAGCATTTCATTTCATTTCCATAGCCAATATTTAAATATTGCCATATTTTCTTTTGAACACGTAGTTGGCTTTTGTCGCGGTGTAATAATTTGATATTGTTTATTCTTAAACATGTATGTATGTATGTACATACATATGTATTATTATTATGATTAATCTTATTATCCGCCAAATGTTTTATTTGATTTGCGAAGCATGAATACACAAATATGTATGTGTGTATGTGCATTGACAACCAAACCTACTTCCGTTTTGATTTTCACCATACTACCATGACGAGCATACATATGTATGCACATATGTATGTTTGTATGTACATATGTATATGCATATAATCACCCACATCCATTATGGGAATATGAGAAACCGCAATTCCACATTAGACGGATTTGAGGTCGCGGAATTGATAACTTTTCGCTGCTGAGGAGTTTGCCGCTCGTCATTATCATCATCAACATGTGTATTACACATGTAGTTATATGTACATACATACATATATGTACATACATATGTATGTGCAAATACAAATTCCCATAAAAGTGACAATTTATGGCACCAAAGCGATACGTTTTTCGAATGTGTATGTACATATGTACATATGTATGTATGTACATAAAGATATGCACTGGCATGAAGCGTCATTGTAAGACGAAAAAAAAGTCTGTGAATTGGATTGCAATATTTCCAGAACGTTGCATTTCGATGAAGTCATTTGTAAATATTTTGCTATTTATTTACACTGGTTTTAACCCTATAATTACGCTCAAAGTTGAAATAATTTTGCTACATTGGATTTATTTCTATCGACATATGCAATGTACGATTTAAATTCAAATGCTTTAAGTATTTTAAGTTGCAAATTACAGCAGAGCACTGATTGTATAAACACAAAAGCTTTACTTACGAAAAGTATAAAAACTGGCCCAGTAAATTGAACAGCAAGTACTAAGAAAATAAGACGAAATTTCATTATTAATTCGTTTATCACTGTAAAGATATTTTTTGTACTTTATAAAATGTGGGATCATCCCACTCCGGCTTGGGTTAAATCCGGCAATCCGAATTTTTGACCTTTTTGAGCTTCTATTTTTCGTTTTCTTGCCAATTCCTTTGTATGTGGCCTAACATTGCTAATAATAGGTGATGCAGAGAAACTTCATTTCTTTGAAATACTGAGTTAATAATCTTCTAAACAAACATCGAGGAAATACAATTACATAGTTAGTTTATACATACTTGCAAAAATAGTCGGGATCATCTTTCTTTATCCAAACTTTTACAATATAGTCAGCAATTTTTATTAAGTTAGCTGCAGGGATGCGGATGCATAAAAAATTAATGACATTTTCTTTCCTCGAAATAATTTTGCCCCATTAGTTTTTCTAAGCCCTTTCAAGGCTTTTCGTGTCCATTTCTCACTTTATTGGACTCTCACCAATCACTTTCCTACAGGTGCTACTTCGGGCTCGGTGGGCAATTGATAGCCCTATCTCGACGAACGAAAAGCCCGCTCTACAAATCCCTCATCATGCCCGTCCTTTTGTATGGCGCAGAAATATGGACGTTGTTGATTAGCGATGAGAAGGCTTTGGGGGATTACAATAGAAGTGTTCTTCGCAAGATTTATGGTCCTGTTCCGCGTGTGTGACGGGTACCGAAGAAGATTGAATGATGAACTGTATGAGCTGTATATTGATATGGACATAGTCAAGCGCATAAAAATTCAGCGACTGCGTTGGCTTGGGAATGTCACTCGTATGGATGATGATGCTCCGGTGAAAGAATCCTACGAATTGGCACCTATGGGTGGGCAACGAAGGCAAGGGCACCTATGAACACACTGGAAGGACTTAGTGCAGAAGGTCCTGTCTTGGTGTAAGTAACCTAGCGCAGGAGAGAGGGAATTGGCGAAGTTTTTTGGTTTCGGCCGAAACCGATACACGGTTGTAGTGCCATAAAAGAGGAAGACCAAACAAAGTTGCAACAACTAATATAGGGATTTTTCCGGAAGACTTGGCATGGATGATATAAAAATGTTTTGATCTGCACTCAGACTACTCTCTGTCTGTCAATTTTCGATTTAAAAAAATTTTTACTCTAAATGTGTTTTTTGGAATGTATCCATATGGATACAAATTTGGTGTAAGGTAAAGAAAATTGCCAGAATTTAATTTTGTTTTTTATTTCAATTTTTATTTGTCTCAGTGGTTAAAATACTTACACATTCATCTTTTTCAATAAATAAAAAGTAAATATATATAAAATAAAAATTATACAATTCATATTCTTATAAACTAAAATAAATAAAAACAAAAATGATACCTAGAATATAAAGTGAAGTAAACACTAAAAGAAATTGACTTACAAAATTGTATTCTTTTAATATATAATGAAAGTCCCTGAAGCAATATCTTGATCCATTGGGAATGTACAAGAAAACATCGCATTTAGAGCACTTGTATCTGGTTTGTCCCTTACATCCTTGAATTTTGCATCTACCTTTATCCTTCATGTGTTCCGGCCAATGTTGGTTTCCGTCATATCGAATAGAAGTCGATGGTGTAGCTTTACGTCTTATCCCGTAAGTCGTTGGACTGATTGGGATGCCCTCATTTAAAAATGATGTGGGGCGTCCCCGTTTACGAGAACATGCCTGTTGATTTGACCGAGCTATTAGCCCGTTCGCAATATCATTACGAAAGCTCAATAAATCCATATATTTATTTTTGTGTCCATTGTTTTCGTGGTCCGTTCTGTATTCTAACCACAGCTACATCAATAAAGTGGTCAATTATCTTCAGAGTCCACTTTTTAGATCTTATGGAAATTCTGTACAAAGAGAGCAGAAAATTCAATTTATCTACTCCCCCCATATTTTTATTGTACTCTGCTACTATGTTTGGTTGTGCTATTTGAAATTTTTTGTTTTTTTCAGCAGAAAATCGGGATACTGCATTTAGGGGTTCATGGCCATGAATTGATGACACGAGTTGCACAATTCCTCCGTCGAGCCATCTTAGCAAAAAAATATTGTCTGCTGTCTCTACACGGTAGTCAAAACTTCCACGGCCCTCTTTTTGCAACTGCTTTTTAGTTTTGAAATCAAGTTTACCAAATCTATTTTCTCTGATAGTACCAGTAGCCCAAATGCATTTTTGGCGTAAATACGATATTAAATTTAGGGTCGAGAAATAATTATCGAAATAAATTTTATGGTTTCTGTTTTGAGGAATATTTTTTGAAAGTTGAATGACAATATCAGAGCAAAACCCTAACTTTGATTCAGTTAATATTGTGCCTTTTCCTTGATAGATTTCAAAATCGTACATTATGCCGTTCGAGCTGCACAGGCAAAATATTTTCATTCCCCATTTGATGGGTTTTTTGGATATATTTCCTCAAAGCAGTCCTCCCTTTAAAAGGAAGCATCATCTATTCCACGCAATGGTTTTCATCTTTCGGAAGAGTGTACGATTTTCGTGTAAACATATAAATAAGTGGACGAATTAGGTACAGTTTGTCGCTTTGAGTTGAATTTGTTGTGAGCTTTAAATTATTTCGCAAAGAATGGAATCTTTGTCTCGGCATATTTTCGGGGAATGAGGGTATTACGGTACCCACTGTCCAATACATATCCAAACGCGGATATCCAATGGTACCAATCACTATCTCAAGAGCTAGACATTTCATAAGTTCTATGGTAGTCAAATTTAAAGATTTTCCATTTTTAATCATTGATGACTGATTTGTTGAAGATACCAATTGTTGGAGAAATTCTTCTGTAAAGTACTCCAAAAAATACTCTACAGATAATTTTATAGATTTCTTTGGGTAAGTTTCAGTAAAATTAGTCTCAGGAGGGGCCCAGAAGCTTTTTTCCAACGAAATTGGCCGGCCTTTTCAATGGAAAGTGCGGAGTTTGGAAAAGAACGCTTTCCTGCACTGCCCCATCAACTAATTGGCTCTCTACTTCATCAATTTCCCCAGAACCCTCATCATCACCAACATCTATATCCTGTATGTTTATCTCATAAGGACCTTCTCGAGAGAGCTTTTCTAATAAAAAGCTTTCATTGTTCTCAAGCGCATCTAATAAATTGTTAGCCAGGTCATATTCGTCGGATTCATCTTCTAAGTCAGAAATTTCAGAATCGACGAAAGTAGTTAAAAGTTGCTCAATTTCATGATCTTCTAACTTTCTAGGCATTTTTTCAATTATGTTGCTGTCAGTAGAGCTAGTAACAAACGTCTGCACGGTAGAAGCAACAAACGCAAGATGATTTTATTTGTCTTGTGCGCACACCGTTTACAACCAAAACTTGCGTTTGTATCCATATGGATACAAGGTATGTATGTATGTTTAAAAAATCGGCAAGGCTTTCATAGCTATTAAATCAAAAAATTAATAACGCAAAATTTTAAAATGAACGTTTTTCTACATATTTGATATGTTTAAAAAAATATATATGGTCACATTTACATATGATTGTTATATAGCAAAGCCTCTTTTTCAGCAAGAATTCAAAATAAAATAGGGCTCTTTTTTTAAATTGTTATATTTTTCTCAGTTCAAAGAAAACCTTCAATATTTTAATTGCAGGTATTTTCTTAGACCTTAAGAAACCATAATCAGATGAAAACTAAGTGGTTTTTGTGACAGGGAGTTTGCCAGCCGCCCACAAAGTTGAGTGTATCCATATGGATACTATGTAGCGAAAAGGTTAAGATCAACAAGAAATCAACTAGATCTTAGCAAGCAAAATTCGTACCCAATCGGTTGAGGTTGAGTGGACGTGACTTGCATAAACTGATTTTTCAAATTGTATGATTTATTTCATACATTTCATTTTCTTAAAAGCGACTGGGACTTTTTTATTGCCTAAAATCTCTAAGGAATATCACCGGAGCCGTCGCGGAGTATTAAGCTAAAATTTAAGTATATTTAAAAAAAAGTTGTTAGAAAGAATGTTGTTAAAATAAATATTATCAAAATGAATGTGTTGCGAAGATATTTGCAGAGTATCTCATTGAATTATTAGCGATCTTTAAGTAAACGATTGCGAAGCCAAAGAAAATTGTGGGAAGCCGAAGACGATTTCTCTACTTTAGAGGATCGGTTTACAGAAATTTTTCGACTTCCAAAAGAAACAAAAGAAGACTTGTGTTTAATAAAATCTGACCCTTTTTGTTTCAAAAGGAAGTCAATTTTGAATTGTTGAAAATTTTTTGTCTCCTTGTAGCATTGCGAACGAGCATACATTTTTGGTAATTTGTTACGCTCTTAATATTTATAGTTTTGCATTCTATCCTATTAATTACAATTTTTTTTTTATAAAATCAAGCGTTTTAAACAAAATATAATATACATAAGTATTACCTCTTATTTGTTGTCTGATCATTTTAGCATTAACTAATTTTACACTTCTTTAAGCGAAAAATGAAGATTTTTAGCGATGAAAAATACGCTGGAATCGGAATTTTAGCTGTATGAGCTGTCAAAAACTATTCACTCATTTTATCCAGTTCATTTTGATCATCGCTGCCAAAAAATTTTCTAAAAATAGAAAATTTTGGAGATTTCCAAAGAAGTTTTTTTATGTCAGAATCACGAAAATAGCTTACAATTGCTAAAATTCATTTAGCAATTTTTTGCGATGGAGTTTTAGCAAAAGCTGGAATTCGGGTGCAGACTGACATTAGACGAGCCATGCACGAAATATTTAATTAATATTGTGATTCTCAGAAGGCAACGGGAAGTGAGAATTGTATACTTGGTAACCTTGATCATTTAAATATTTTTAAGATAGTCAAGTTATATACACACATAGATACATATGTACATATACATAATTTCATATGCTCATATGGATTCACATTTACATAACATACATACATATGTGTGTAAATTTAAGCAGCTGATTTTTTGCATAAGTAAGTCAAATTATAATTTTTTGCAAATATATTTTTGTGTATTTGTTTAACAAAAAGTGGAAAAGTTGGAGAGAAGTGTAAAAGAACAACTGATCATACATATTTAGATATGTTTGAAATATAAAGAACCGAATAAACATAGGTTTCAGAGTTACTACATATGTATATATGTATGTATGTATGTATGCACATATACATAAGTACATATCTTAATATTTTCTGAGCACTTCGTTGTTAGAAACTGCTAAAAATTATAACCACATAAGCAGATAACCCCATATCGAGGCTAGCCTGAACAACCAAAAACTATAATAAATTATAAGATTGCGATATTTTTACGTCATAGCGAACAGGATAAGAGCGGAAAGCAAGAATAGAATGACAGTGTTAAAACGAAATTGAAAACCAACTTGTGCACACACGCGTGAAAATCTTAAGCATTTGTTTACTATGTATTCCATATATTATGGTAGGTAATATTAATAAAATATTACTCTTAAATATAAAATAATACTCAATACACATTAAAATGTGTTTCGGCGATGAAATATTCATAAATATACTTATGTACATGTAAACTAGAACGTATAAAAATGTGTTATGCCGGCATTTACGCTGCTGTTTCTCTTGCAAAGAGGTTCCTAATTACTGAAATTTATAAAACTTTTACTTTTGCTGATAATAATTGCTTAACTTATATTTTTAATGACATGATCTGAATAAGTTCTGCATCTCGTTTGAATGATCTATATTTTTGATTAAATGCCTTTGATTGCTGGCAGAAGTTTATCCACTTATCTGCAACCGCTTTGTCCAACGTAAATGCAAAGTATTGAATGTAAGGGAATTTAATTTTATCATTATTACAATTTGCCACTGTACACTTCATTTTTTAAATCACTTTATATTATTTAAACTCACTTAATTTAAAGTTTTGCGCGCGAATGTGAAATTTTGTTCTTTTTCCCTTTTGACTCGCTATTCTCATATGCTATGACGACACACAGCTGTCAAGCCGAAACAAAAAAGATAACGGGACGAAAGTGTCGCAATCTTCTAATTTATCATTCTTGGTATGAATGAATTTTCAAACACAAGCCCTGTTGCAGCAAATTCCCACTTCATTGGAAAGACTATACCATTTACTACTGGCTACATATGTATGGATGTATGTATGTATGTATGTACCTACATAATATTCATGATTCAATAATAAAAGGTTCTGTAATAAAGCAGCTCACTCTTTCCCGCATGACAAATCGGCTCCTTAACTCATGAAGAATGTTGCATATTCTACAGTTTTTACTTGTAATAGTAGTATATTGAAAACATCTTCATACTAAAAAAGCGTTGGCATTACTGACTCGTTTGTCTAATTTATAATTTTTTCACTGTCAACATTTCATTTTGAGATTGCAAGAATTTGGGTGAGTTTTGCAAAAATTAATGTTATTTCATAACAATATAACAATTTTTCAATTGAAACATCTATTATACCTTATTTACAGTGTAATTATCCGAAATACTTAGGGCCAGTTTTTCAGTGCAAGTTGAACTCTGTTTGTCGTTTAAACTAAGTTTAAACTCAGTATGCAGTTTTTCAGTCAACTTTAAACGGAGTTTAAACTGAGTTTAAACGGCCGATTGCGCACAGTTAAACTTAGTTTAACTTATCAGCTGCGTGCTGACTATTTCGTTTTGGTTGCAACAAATTTAATTGAGCGCAAGAAAACTAAGTTTAAATTTAAACTGAGTTTAACTAAACTTAGTTTAAACTGAGTTTAAACCAGCACTGAAAAACTGGCCCTTAGAATGCGATCCCTTCAGTGGGATATTATTTGAACATTGGTGGCCGAGAAGCTCGTGAGTAAATACCAGTTTTGTTTACACAAATGATACATCTAACATACATACATATTTATTTGCAGAACATCGTTCCGCACTCATCGCACGGAATATAATTGTGAATGTACATATGTATGTACATACATATATTTTCCCAACAGTGTCCATCGTCGATCGACTGGAGCGTCTTCCTGCTGCCGATCTATAGCACTTTTTGAAGGCACGCACTCGTAAGTTAAATGGTATACCAACTGCATTTATTAAGGGAAATTCTTATAATTAGACATATGTACATATGTATTAATTTAAAGGTTTCTTCGACCGTTTGGTGTATACATGGCCAAGTGCAAAACCACCATCTTCTAACTTTTATCCTGCGTTAGACGCACACGGAAGTTAAATGTAAGGTCGTAGTTGTCCACCGGCGTAGAAACGGCCGACCTATTTTATAAGCCTTGTTATTGAAATTAATCACCGCAGAACGGTACGTACACGTCGGTGGGTAACTGCGCTCTAATATAGTAACTTAGGAGAAATTATAATAATTGAACCACTTTGTTTACAGGTTCCTTCAAACACTTGATATTTCCTTGCCCATTAACGAACTTTCCCGAAGACGATACCAAATTATTTGAGATTTCGTTTTTGAGTAAATAAAAATAAAAATGGGGTATATGATAACAGTGGCTACAATAATCATGTGGTTTTATTTTCATTTAAAAAATTTAAAGGCCCGTTGTGAAAATCGGAATATATAAATCCTTTCCACTCTATCTGTTATTAGTTTCTTCAGTTTTAAGAGGATCAGAATTTAATTTTTTTCTTTTCAGAGAATTAGAGACAAGACTTTAAAAGCAAAATTAAAATGATCGCTTTCGATGTATAGCGATGCTATTCATTCCGATTCCGACCAAATTTGCAATATCTAAATACATAATAGGCCTGTATACTCCAAATATTTAAAATTTGAAAGTTTTTATGTTTGTTAAATAATCATGTCAAAGGGGTTACCGAGTTGGAATAAGATTTAGCAGGAATACAGCTTATAGCCTGCATTAAAAGATGAGAATTGTTTTTTTTTAAATAGCGATAAATTGGGATGAGATAGACTGAGGGATCTACATACATACAACTGGTTATAGTTGCATGGTCATGGAGAAAACTATAAATTATTGGCCGTACCACCTCTGAATTTTTAATACCGCATTTCTCGGAAAATATATATGCACATATGTGCGATAGAGAACTGGAATTATGTTTTTATACACAACCACGACGATTGAGTTTTTTTAATTTAAATTTTATTGATAATATTGATTTTGGCGACCTTTCCATTTTAAATTTAGTTCTTTTGCTGGCTCAAGGTTCGACCTTATATTTTTATTATATGCCAATTAAAATAGAGTTAAATCTCCGCATATTTATTTGTATAAAATGGAAGGGTAAAATTCCGCAGATATAAGATAGTTAGTACAAAAATGAAATAATTACTTAAAAAATACTATTTTAATACATATTTTACTTAGTATTTTTCTAATACTTTTTCGCAAAGAGGGATCACATTTTCCCCCTTACTGCGTACTTCCAAAATACAACTATAGATTAAGAAGTGTCAGAATTTAGCTGTCAGTAAGTACATAACCTTTTATAATTGAATAAATGTCACAAAAACATTGGTTTTTGATTGTTAAACATGTAAAAATTGGAATGTTGCTTATGTTAGCTGTCACAGACCATGTATTTGTGAATACTCCGATAGGCAAACCAACAACAGTATTACTCATAGGACATTTAAGTGCCTAGATAAACAAACTTCGCAACCTGTAAGAGAGACCAGAGAGACAGTATTGTGGCTCCTCTTACATTACTTCAAAAAAATATTTTACCTCAACCCCAACAAATGGAGCTAATTAATCTTTTGTCTCCTGTCCCTCCGCCTCAGGGCCCGTGTTCTTCATCTTCATCAAGAGCTATCTGCACTCGCGCTTCTTCCTCTAATAAAAGCAGTCACCTTGGTCCGATTCTGTTTTTACTTTTTATAAACGACTTACCTTCTGTAATAAATTATTCAAAAATTGTATTGTATGCTGATGATGTAAAGCTTTTTAGATCGTATCATTCTGTTGAGGAAAGGTCCTTACTACAAGCGGATTTAAATAGCATGACTAACTGGTGTGAAATAAATTACATGCCACTAAACCTTAAAAAATGTAAAGTAATGTGCTTTTCTCGCAGAGCAGTTCAACCAGCTTTTTATGAAATATGTAACCATAACCTCGAACAAGTGTTTAACTTTGTTGATCTTGGAATTACAATGGACCCGAAATTTAATTTTAATCTTCACATAAATGTTACAGTTAACAAAGCCAAGGGTGTTTTTGCATTTGTAAAACGGTGGTCAAAAGAATTCAATGACCCTTACATCACAAAGGCTCTGCTCACAACGTTAGTGAGGCCCATACTGGAATATGGATCTGTTGTTTGGAACCCGCGCTATCAAGTTCATTCCGACAGAATAGAGTCAATTCAAAAACAATTTCTGTTTTTTGCTTTAAGGAATTTTCGTTGGGATTCTCAGTACAATCTGCCGCCATATATACATAAGTCGTTTAAAACTCATTAATCTTCCTACACTTGCTAGTCGCAGAGAAATGCTAGGCATTGTATTTTTGGTCAAGTTACTGAGAGGCTTGATCTCTAGCCCATCTCTTCTTAGCGAAATAAAACTAAACGTTCCCTCCAGAATTTCAAGACATTTCCGGCCTCTCTTTCTGAAGCCATGTAAAAGTAATTTTGAGTTAAATGAGCCCCTCCGTAGTTTGTGTCAGGATTTTAACACTCACTCCGGTTCTTTTCATATTTCAGACTCACTTTTTTACATAAAGAAAACTATACTCAATGCTCTCAATAATTAGTACATACATACATATATGTACATACATATATTACTATTAGATCAGCTGATGAGCATTTGTTCTGTAGCTGAACAGTTTTAGATCTCGACACTTAACAAACCTCTGCCTTTCATGACTCGGCGCAACATACATATGTAAATAAAAAAAAATATTTTTTTTTTATATATCCGTGCGTCATGCGGATGCGCCCCTCGCGTCGGTCGGGCGGGTATGGAGGGATAAAACCGTTGGGATTATTATTATTATTATAGTCATAATTTTGAAAGGCTTTCTGAAGTTTTTTCACTATTAAAAAGCATTTGAATGTTGAAAGAAATTTTTTTGAATTAATTTCATATTTTTGATTTCATAATCAATTTATTCAAAAAATTCCTAACCCTGCGGATGTATGTACATACATACATACTTATGTAAGTAGCTTTCTTCAATTTTGTAGTTTAGTGAACTCTGGGAATGTTTAGTTGTTAATGAAAATAGAACGAAGAACATGTGCGCTGCTTTACATAGCCAAGAAGGTGAAATTAAGTTAAAGAAACCTCGGGTTTTGTCGGTATTTTTTTTTAGAGATATATGTATGTACTTATGTACATACATATGTACATACATATTTATGTAAGTTAACACCATTAGTACTAAAATTGATTAACAGTTGTATGGATAGTTTAACAAACAATTAGCTAGTTTATACAAATTGAAACGAGTGCGCACACATATTAAATAATGTGGGTACATACATAAATATATAAGTACATAATTTGTTAATGAAACAAAACAAAAGCTTAATACAAAAAGTAAAATTTACTTTTAGGATTTACTCCAATCTACATTTAAAATACTTTAAGTACTATGTATGTATGTACATACATATATACCTGGGCCATAAAGAGGAAACGGAATTAAAATTTAAAAATATATACATAAAGAGTGTTTCATTTGAAATCTAGCAGCATTGCTCTTCCAATAACTCGCGCATTTTTATTGCAATTAAATAGCGGTTTTGCTCCTTGAAAGTTCCCTTAACCATCTTACACGTGCAGAAATTTCAAGTGCTTACAATAATACATATTTGTTCGAAATGGAGGGAAATTAATTGGCGAATAGAAAGTTAATTTAATTACATAGAAAATCCACAACTCCCACAAATACAGATAGCAAAATAGTAAAAAAGTTCAAGATTGACTGTTAAAACAGTTATTACAAACTTTAAGAGAAACAATTCAATTGAGAGAAAGCATGGATCGGGAAGAATGATTGGAACAGTAAATAAAGAAACTGAAGAGAAAGTACGGAAAGTGTTTAAGAGGAATCCGAATCGGTCTGTACGTTACGTAGCTGCAATTTCGTTTTCTACAGTACACATAATTAAAAAAAGATTAAATTTACGTACTTACCAAGTACAAAATGTGCCAAATAAAGATGCCGAAAAAGTTTTGCTATGCAAAACAAGAGCGAGAAAATTGTACACTGATTTCCTTACAAAATTTCAATGCTGCATCATGGACGATGAATCTTATTGTGTAGCCGATACCAGGACAGGAGTTTTATGTTGCCACAAATAAACACAAAACTAATGCAAAATATAAGTATAAACAAGTATCAAAATATCCAAAAAAAAATATCTTGCCTGGCAAGCAATATGCACATGTGGTAAAAAGAGTGAGGAATTCGTAACCGTGGGCGCGATTAACACAGAAATTTATATTAAAGAGTACTTGAAACAAAGACTTTCTCGTTTTATCCAAAACTATGATGTTTCTGTGTTCTTCTGGCTTGATTTAGCCACTTGCCATAGTGTTTTACTCTGAATATGATGTCAATATGGTGCCGAAAGAGACCAACCCTCCGAACTGCCCCGAGTTACGACCCATCGAAATTTTTTGGGCTCAAATGAAAAGGGAGTGAAGAAGACAAAGTCAGAAGTCCATACAGTGGCACAATTTCAAAATAAATGGTGTAGTAATCAGGGTGAAGGAAATGTCAAACGATGATGTCCAAAGATTGATGAAAGACGTATCGCAAAAGGTGCGGCAGCTATGGAGAGGGTAATAATTTCATTGTAATATTTATTTTTTAATATAGAATATGCTTCTCAAAAGTGACTGCTTTTTATTTATTTAATATCTTTGTGTACAGAGATCGGCTGCCATATTTCAACTGAAACACTCTTTATTTATTTCTGGACTTAAACTAAGTTTTTCCACCCACATTAGTTATGCTATTTCCAAATCTTATGCTATGCTCGCTTTTGTTCGACGCAATAGTCAACACTTTTCTGACCCTTACACACTCAAATTGCTTTATATCTCTTTAGTTAGGTCAAGGCTTGAATATGCTTCCTTTATTTGGAGGCCTTATCACTCCTGTTATATTAACCGGTTAGAGCGAGTACAAAAAAGTTTCTTAAAATTTGCACTACGTTCGTTGAATTTTTTCAACCCTATCCCTTCTTACGAAGCTCGTTGTCTTCTCCTGCATTTACAACCCCTGCACAGCAGAAGTATGTACCTCTCAGGTGCCTTTGTTGTCAACATTGTGAAAAGTATAGTTAAATGCCCTTCTCTCCTTGAAAGATTGTCTTTTAATGTTCCTTGTCTTAACTTGCGAAGTGTCAATTTATTTTATACAAAATTTGCTAAATCTAAGTATGCTGAAAATGCTCCGTTATATAGAACTCAATCAGAATTAAACCGAGTTTCCGGGCTGGATCTGTCCGTTCCAATAGGTAATCCGTTCGTTACTTTATAATCACTTAGTTCATTAGATTTAAGTCAATTTTTCTTTATAGTCAGTAAGAATTATATTCATTTGACTGAAATAAATAAATAAATAAATAAATATACATTGTTCAATATAAACATTGCTAACTTCATACATTTATATTATTTTAATTTTTTATGTACTTGACAACTTATTCCAAAAATGCGTCTGGGGTAAATTCCTCAAACGAAGATCTGTGTACTTTTATTCCAGATACCGCAATAATGTCTAAGAACAAGTTGCTTGAAGTCGATGCAAGCAAGCTTTGATGTAAATAATCAGGAATGATGTCGGAAATTCCAGAACTTTGTGTTGCCCATAGAATAAGTTTAACTGGAACTCAGACGTCTTTGTGTTCAATGAATGCGGTGTAGTGAGTTCGTATTACGTTAACTGTCGACTACTTATGTTTTATAATTAACTACTTATCATAACTATACGACCACGAAATATTAGCACATTTTGTCTATTGATTTTTCTTTTATTTAATTTTTAATTTTTTTTAGTTAAAACAAATTTCAAACTAAATAAAAATGCAGTTTTTTTATGCAAGGAAATATGTGTTGTGACGAATTCCGCGCATGCGAAGAAATTGCTCAGTTTTTGTGCTAAAAAACAGAGTTAAAATATTGTCAAAAACTAACGGTAATTTGTAGCCACTTGAAACGTGCATTTCTCAAATTTAATGGGTACTAATTTTCTACAAAGTGTAAAACTTGGAGTGACATGCTTTTTTCTAGAGAATTCTTTGCATTTTAATTGAAATATAACAAACATTTAAATGGAGAAAAGGTCTGTATGTGTGTGTTGTATAATTATGACAAGGACTATAGCAATGATTCAGCTGCGACCGCATTCAGAATGGTAATGGAGTATGGTGTATTCACATATCGTACATACTCTGCACAATTCAGTTTTGAAATCAGCTGAATCACCATTATTGAGTTCAAAGTATTACAGTATTTGTGTGTGGAAACATTTCCCAGCAGAAAATCTGATTAACGCAGAAGCAAAAAATGGAATCGAAATAAACAGTAGGAAGGATTAATCCTTTCGCTTCTGTAATTCATTACTTTAATATAGGCATGTCATTGGGCGTATGCCCTTTTTACCTCACTTGCCTTCTACTATACATTACCAGCAAAGCGTAAATGAAGTAAAATCATTAAAAGACATTCTAAGGTAATGCCTTCTAGAATACAGTGCTTATGAAAGTGATTACCGATTTTTTGCTGGATTTCTTTGGCAGCTGCTGTGGCTTACTTTGCTCTAAGGTCTCCGAGTGCAGACACATTCAAGAGTAAATCTGATAATAATTAAGTATTGACGTTTAGTGTCTATAAGATTGTGCATTATCATATAATTGAAATCATCAATTAGTGAAAAAAAAATTAATTAAACTGTACGATATTTATCATTGACTGTATTTAAAAATAAGTGTGCGCATACTATTTAGGTGATAAAATTGTGATGTTTTAAAATCAGCTTGTTATACACAGCAAAGTAAAGAACTACTTACATAAGTATATATCGGAAGTGCATATGAAAGTATAAATAAATTTGTAAAAAGTGTCCCAAAATTTACCGAAAATACTTTAATAGGCCAAATCCGCCACACAAGTTGTTGTGTGGTCGAAATTATGCCTACCAACTTACAAAAACACTCTCTTCACAAAGGAGAATGCACTCATTCGAATAGAAAAAAACATATCACTCAATTGACTGACGGCAAAGTTAATATGGATTATCTACGAATTTGATTCGATTTTCTGATCGGTTTAATACGATTTAAATGGATGAAATTACAAAATTATACAAAATAGAATATCAATTTTAAAATCTCTTTAAATTACGTTCATTCATCTGAGGGATTTAAATCGTCACCCTCTGAAGTGAAACAAAATGTATACCCATTGTCAACGTTATTAACAGGTTAAACTTTTAAAACGCTTATATTGATATTTTTTTTTCTACAATATTTATACATGCATACATATGTATATTCTTTCAGGAATCATAACGTTTGAGATTAGTTGTGGTAAATAATATATACCAGCATACATTGGAACGGAAAGCGGTTAAAGATAAACATTGCGGATATACATTAGGGTGATTCAGAAATAGAAATTTTTTCTTTCGACTTCGTAAAACATGAGCTCTTAAGGCCGTTTTCTGGTTTAGAAATAAAAAAAAACAATTATATTTTTAAAGTACAACTATTTAAACATACGCCTACAAGAAGATTTTTCAAAATTTAAATTATTTTCGGAGAAATATGTATGTATGTAGGTCTTTTGCTAAGTGAAAATTTCATGATTTATGTCAATCGAAAAAGTAAAAAAAGTCGTACAAAAATTGTTTTTTTAGGCAGGCGCCATTTCTTGAAAATTTGTTTTCCAACTTTTTCGTAGTTCTAGACATTGCGACATTATTCTAGATTAATAATCTTTTTATTTTTTTTTTCTGTATTCTTGCAATATTAATAAATAACTAATAAAAAAATGGAAGGTAAAATATTGGCTACCTTTTTAACGACACTTCAAAAATTACTTGAAACCCATATCTTTACACCAGAATACCCCCTTCGATTTCCCATTAGAACAAGACAGGAAAAATTGCATTTTTTTCTTCAGATTTTTATATATACTGAACAATACATTGTACTGTAAAGGTCTTGGAGTATTTTTGTAGATAATTAAACGCTCTACGAAAAAGGTAATATTTTGATAATTTAACGCGGACAAAAGTTTTTCGAAGTCAAAGTCAAAGATAACTTCAATTTTCTTCAAAAAATTTCTAGATACGAGCTAAATTTTATTATTGAGTTTTAAAAGTTTCAGATAATATAACTATCAATATTAGTAGCGGGGAGTTCAAGGAATCGCCAATAGTATAATAGAAAAATAACCTGAGGCTTTTTTGTAGAGCATTTACATATTTCTCTACAATAAATACTCCAGGAGCTTTATAGTACAAAGAATTGATCATTAGACATAAAAATCAAAAGAAAAAAGCCATTTGTTCTGTGTTATTCTTATGGGAAAACGAAAAGTTCGATGTGGACACTCTTAATGTTAATAGTAATGGCTCATATTTAACCCAGACTATTTAGGCACCTAACAACAACTTTTGAGCATGGTACACATATAAACGTATGTACATAAGTAATCCACTTAGCAGGATCTCAGAAACAAACAAAAATTACCGCATTTCCTTTTAATTGCATTTTAATCTCGTTTTTAGTGAAACCGTTTATCAATAAAAACCACAAGAAATTTGAACCAAATGAGTGAATTATACATATGTTTGTACTACAATTTTGGCGCGTTTTTACAGTAATTTTTTATTTACAATTGTTGACTTACATGCATATACATACATACATATATGTACATACATATACAACATATGTATGTATACACAAGTGAATATAATCAACAATTGATATATAGTATGTACATAACTACATATGTGGTATGTATGTATGTTTGCTCATTTAAATATCCATACATACTATATACATATGTATGTAGTATGTATGTATGTATGTTTGCTCATTTAAATATCCCTACATACTATATACATATGTAGGTATGTACATAAGTATATAGATGCCAAATAAATACAGTTATAACTGTGCAAATATACCTAAGTACATATATACAAACATATCTAGGCTTATATGTAAGTCTGCATATTGCAAATAAAATTGAAATTCCATATCACGTTTTGAACGCCTGATTGATGGTTTACATACATACATATACATACTTATATGAATGTGGTTCCTGGTATTTCCAGTAAGTATGTATTTATGTACTTATAAAAGAATTTTTTTATTCGTTATCAGCCAAGAATAGGGCGACAAATTCAATTTGCACAACACTAAATGTAACTGTCGCCTCATCAGGCCGCTTTAAAGAGCTGATGACTCAGATTGGATGCATTCGCAAGAAAATATTGTTTTTGATTTTTATTTAACCGTGTGCAAGCCGGTAATTGTAAGAAAGACTTTCGTATATATCATAACTGATGCACAGCGTTCTCCTTATAAAAAAAAATCTTAATATTGCGTGTTTTGGAATTTTTTTTCGAAAATCAGCAATAATTTACAGCGTCTTTAAGAGAAAAAGTTTAAAATTTTAATGAAAATTATACGATTTCTTTTTTTTAATTTTACATTAAGTTTAATACTTGGGTCTATGTGGCTTTGGAATTAGAATGAACTGTATTTTTAATGAAAAATAATGGTAATTAAATAAAATAGAAGTAGTTTAATTGTTCGAATTGCGGTCCAAAGTGCTATGCAAATTTCTCGACAATGAATAAAAACTGCTATAGGTTGGAATATATTTTCATCTTATATATGTACATACATACATATGTATGTAGAATGGCGACAGCGAGTAGACCGCGAAATGCACCGAATAGATTTGAATTAGAGAGCTGATATCAGCAATGGCGATAAGAAAAAAATCTAAACTATCTGCAGCAATAAATTAAATTAGCATATTATTTGAATAAATAAATAAGTAAATACAACTTTATTAAAAGTGAAGAGAAAAAAAATGTATAAAAGTATGACGTCGAATAATGTTACTGCCACGAAATTTCACTTTTAACACCAAAATGCTGCTGATAACAAAGACGCGAATCAATCCAGTACAGGTTTTTGTCTTGTTCCTTAAAAGCTCAAGGTTAAAAAAACATTTGTACGAGTATATGTGTACATTAAGCATGTATGTATATAGTTGCGAAATGCGATTAGTTGCTGCAGGCTAACCATCATCTGCCAATGAGTTAGTACTTTGACATTTTGCTGATATATTATTTACTTTTTTTTTTTTTAAGAATAACCACTGATAAGTTTTAGCATTGCTATTTAAAAGACAGAAACACAAAAATCATACTTATTACAAAAATAGTTCTTATCAAATTAAATTGGAAAATTTCAAAGGAAATTTTTTCTATTGCAAAGGAATCACATCTCAATGCATTGATAATTGTCTACGCTATACTAAAATTTAGTCCGGTAACTGCCTTAAAATTCGGAGAAGATACATACATACAACAAGTTTTGAGTGGCTAAATATTGCCATTATTTTTTGACCATTGCTTTACTGACTCTCTTCCGCAATTTCTTTCAAATACTTTAAAATTATTTTGAGCCTACAAAATTTGCAAGCTTCAGTGAAAAAAAGTTAACAAAAATCAATCGTCTTCTTTGAACACTTGAGACTTGCAAAATATAATTTTCTAATTTGAAATTGCAAAAATTTCAATTTGAAAGCAAAATTCGCTCATCAATGGTCAAAAAAACTGACCATATAGTAAAAGTGTTGCTCTCTTTACTTCATTGTCAACAATACTATAATTAAATGATGTGTGAAATTGTGTACAACAGCAAAACGTTTTTAATAAAAATTTAACTTTATCAACACTATACGCGAAAACCTTGGATTTTACTTACCTTGGTGCGTTTGTTAGCAGCTCGAATTAGCAGTACATAGATATGTATGAACGTACGAGTATGTATGTATGTATAGTTATCAGTAATATAAAAATGAAATTAATATATTAGGTTTATTTAAAGCGAAAAAAGAGGAGGCGAGCCGCCCGCAATCTCCCCTAATTTAGTTTCTAATTTGCACTGAAATGCTATCAGCTGTCATTCCGAACTTCAAAATTGTGCTGATTAAAACACAAATATGAGTCTGTTTGATGTATATACTCGTACAATATGTACTTAGTACATATACAAAGTATATAAATGTATGTACATACATATATGTGTATTATTTATGCGAGGGATAATGATTGTCTGAACGCTATACACTTGTGTAAACTCAAACGAAGTCTGTGGCACCCGGTATAAAATTGTTAATTTCGTTTCCTATTTTATGAAAAAAAAATTTATACTTTTTGAGAATATATTTAATATTATGAAAAATAATATTTGGAATTAAAAAATATTTTAGGAATATAAAAATATTATTTTAATAAAATATATAAGTGAATAAGTCATAGAAATGTCAATAACAGAGTTGTCATTTTTATACCGGACAACGTAGGTGCATATGCATGTATGTATGTACATATGTACATACATATAAGTTTTAATGTTAAAATAATAATAATAATAATAATTTGGCGCTTACACTATATAGCTTAGTGTTTGGCCGAGCTTCTCCTACCATTTGTGTTGTGCGTCTTTATATTATACCACAAATGGAGGGACCTACGAGTACAGTTTTGTGTCGACTTCGAACGGCAGATGTATTTTATGAGAAGCTTTTTCATGGCAGAAATACTTTCGGAGGTTTGTCATTTCCTGCCGAGGGGTGACCGCTATTAGAAAAAAACTTTTTCTATGATTAAGATTTTGCTTGCCCTGACTCAGTTTTAATGTTACTCATTACGTATTCGCTGGCTGCGAAGATGTACTTACTGTGGCGCGTTTCTGTATGATATCGGCAAGGTTGTAGGCTAAAGGTGACGTCAATGAGTCAATTTATATTAAATGTTTTGAAAATTGTATTAATCTACTTATTAAAAAAATTAAGTAATCAGAAGAGTGTGTTTGTTTTCCACAGTACGAAATCATTTAATGGTTAATAAATTCCTTTGTATATACATACAATATATGTATGTAACTTTTAAACCTCTTGATTTAATACTTACAGTTTTCGATCTTTTGGTGACCCATTGTTTATTTTTTTTTACTTTGTGGAAATGAAATTATTTGGCTTGTATTTTCACTAGAGTATCCTTGAACAAACGAATTACCAAAAATTAAAAATTTAAAGACTCCTTTTAATTAAATCTTCGAAATTTGCTAAGCGAGTATCTCGAGACAATATTGTGGTAGAAAAAAATTAATAATATACGTTATCGAAAATACAAACGATGATTACAATCTGTTATTGTTTTTGAAATTATAATTGAATACAATCTATCAAAATTTATTATTTTTATTTATAATTGTGCAATATCTTTTGCTTAAAAACTACCAAAAGTCAACCATCGATATTGTAGTAAAAGCGACATTAGAGACCAACAATGTAAAGACATAAATTAAATTTAAAATAAAACTAGTTTCTTTGGGTAGAATTTAATTTTCGGGAATGTGAGTATTTTACAAAATATTTTGCGTTTTCAATACAATTAATTCAGAGAAGAAGCAGTTAAGTTATATTGACGGGCATGAGAGAGTTACAAATTTATATGGATAGTATTAAGTCGATAAAAAAATATTATTTGGGATAATAAATGTTTGGTAATATTAAACTTAATTAATTAAATTAATAGCTTAATGAAACTTCGACGAGTGGTAAAGGAAAGTGGTTAATTTAAAAGTGCTTTACTACTTCAGAATATCAAAAAAAAGTTAGCACGTTTAAGCACCACATTTCTGTTTATGTTTACATCCATTCTGCTTTGCATACACACATTTTTATAAAAGGCTGTTTAAGTGGCCATTACTCAAAACTTGGTCGAATATACTCGTACAATGGTAAAAGGTCCAAGAACCGCACATTCGTATACACTTTTGCTTGTGTATACGAGTGCATATGTACACTCAAGGCTACTGCAACAATTTTACTCTAAATTATTGCAAAAAATAATGACAATGTTGCCATATTTTAACACGTGTATTGTTTCTGATAAGAATGCAGGCGCCAAATGCTAAAACTTTTTATATGAATGCATACATCTTTATGTACGAGTATAACAATAATAATAATAATTTGGCGCTTACATTATATAGTTCAGTGTTTGGCCGAGCTTCTCCTATCATTCGCGGTGTGCGTCTTAATATTATACTACAATTGGAGGGATCTACAGTTTTATGACGACTCCGAACGGCTAATGTATTTAATGAAAAGCTTATTCTTGGCAGAAATACCCTCGGAGGTTTGCCATTGCCTGCCGATGGGTGACCGCTATTAGAAAAATTTGGATTTTGCTTGCTCTGACTGAGATTCGAACCTCGGACTCAGCGGCATATCAAATTATAGCACGTATCGCTACCAACTCGACCAACAGCGGTCACGAACGTTTGGCTTATTGACTTGCGAGTACATACATACATATGTATACTTATATGAAGTCGATTATAAGTAGCAATGAGTTGGAAGGCTTACTTAAATAATAAAGATTTTGAAATTCATACATTGTATAGTAAGTGATTATGACATATGAGTGTGTTATAAATTACTACTAATGCCTTGACTTGTCTTTAAGTACGTCGTATCGAGATAGAATAGTTTAGGTTATTGAGATTCAATAAAACGATATTAAGATTGGCTTTTTGTAAGACATCTCCCTCGATGTCATCATTCAACCATGCAAACTCCGTTATCAATTAAATTAATGTTTTGTTTTCCAAACAACGAAGAGAGGATAAACAATGATAAAGTGGACATATGTTCTGGTTAACTTCACATTGATTAGGCGGCAGTTCAAAGCGTCTTTAGTTGAATGGAGAGTTTAACATTGCAAAACTTAACATCGAACTGAAATTCAAACTAACGAAATACTTATCAGTGTCTTAGCTTTTACGAAGATTTGCTCTGAAGAATCATTTAAAATTGTTTGTATACATTTCGGTTTCTTTTGAATATTCCGCTGGCAGGCTTATAGTTATGAGTGCCTTAGATGATATTGGTAGATGTCGGTTTTCCGGGTAAAGAGAAACTCAATAGCTCTTTGTAGGATATAGATTCGGCGGCTCTTTAATTGCGACGCTTTGATTCAAAAGTAGACTATCTCTATCTATACATAAATACCAGAAAAACTCTGAGGAGTAGATATTAACTATCCTCAGAACAACAAAATAGCCAAAACAGCGAAATAAGATTTCTGTACACAATAATTCCAGACATCATGCACAACATTGCCACACTACCCTTCCCCTCCTTTTCTTCTTTTTGTGTAATTTGTTTCACAGAGGTCAGTGTTCCAGTGTCTAAAAGAAGTCGCAAATCGTCTAAAAATCATTGAAGGCATTAAAATGCCTTTTTTTTTTTTACAAATTCTTATGGTTTTTTATCCACTGTGGAATATACTTACTTTCGATTAGTTTTATTTATTATCCTCATAAAAGTTATGGTTTGTAAACACATATGTACATATGTATGTACATACGTGACACAAATCAACAGAGCAATGCTTATTTTTTAGTTATTTGTACGAGTATATTAACAATTGTACACACAAATATTTTAACAAATATTTACACTAAATATATACATACAGATGCTTGTATAAATACTGTGCAAATACATATCCATACATATGTACATATACATACTCGTAAAAGCGCACACATTTTTGTGTGTACATGGCGTACTTCTCAACAGAAGGCGGAAATGATCATCAGATAAGGTTAGTGCGTAGCTTCAATCGCTTATTTCAACTTTGTTATCGCAAAATGCAATACTACTACTCATACTCGTACAAGCATATGCATACATATGTACATACACTTATGTATACTTATGTACATATAAATGTATGTTCATTATTCATTCAAGGTATATAAATTTGCAAACTTATGGCCATGAAAAATGTCTAAAACGATTGTATATTGCTTTGTTAAATACATATGTATGTATGTATTTCAATCTCGCTTTTAATAATCATAATTCTACAGTGAGTGGAAAACAGATTAAATGCGACACAATAGCAGCACAACGGACGACACATAATAGTTTGAGCGTTGTGTTCTTAAAGCGTTATTTTGTGCCCGGTTACGATAAGAAAGAAACTTTTCTGGATGCCAAAAAACTCAGATGACTGAACTATATAACTATAAGATATTAGAATCGGTAACTCGTACATAAATGTCTTTCGTTTTTCCACATCTATTGCTGTTGCCATTTACTTAAGTTGGATTTAACGATCTTTTTTGAGCGAACGTTTAAGAAAACCTGGTACAATTAGATTTTTCATACAATTAATAAATTATCAATAACAATTTTAGTTAGTATCAATATATATTTTTGTTTAGGGACTACAACTTTTCAAAATATCGATGACCTTAACTCAGAATAATATCTATGGCTCTAAGATTTTTTAATCAGCATTGTTGCGAGGTTAGCACTTTCATGTCATTTTCTAATAGAAGAAATTTTCTTATAAGATAATTAAAATTTAATGGAATAATCCCAATTCTTCTTATATTATAAATTTTTTCTTAATTAGTAGCATGAATTAAATGAATACGACTTTCTTGCCATTCGTTTTGTATTTTTAGCAAATGCTTTAAAAAAAAACTCTTACACCACTCTTACGTGGTTATGTGTCATCATTTTGCCTATTAGGAATATACATACAGTATGCAAAATCTATATTCGTACACCACATGCTTTATCCCAATTTTACATATAACAAAAATATTATCAATTGAGTTGAATAAATTTATGTCATTCTGATATACATATACATAGGTACGTACGTGGCCAAATAGTATGATGTCTCATTACCAGGTACTCTCGAGTGACCAGACACCCAGAGTAAAGCAAGTTCATTATGTTTACCAACATAGTTTATTCGGGACTTGTATTACCAAACTAGTTTGGAAGTAGTTAGAGGGCTGCCCAATGCCTTGAGTGCAGCTTGTCTGTCACTACAGACACGTATACTCCTCCCCCTCCACCTATTTTCCACCTCGTAGTCCATGGCCTTGATAATTGTAAATACCTCGGTCTGGAAGACCTAGGCATACCAACATCCGTTTCTTTTAAGTCTGCAGGTGGCCTTTAAGGCCTCCCCACGTATGAATATACAAAGTGAAGGTAAGTGCAACAATGCGTCCAGAGCAGCGCCAGGTGTTGTAGAGAATGCCCCTGTACAGCACACGGCGATTGTTCTCTGAAGATTAGCAAGCAGGTCTCCCACGCTATTAACTAAGAGTATACTCCACCATACCACTGAAGCATAGCTTATTATGGGTCTGATCATAGAGGTATATATCCAGAGGATACCCTGTGGTGATAGACCTCACGTTTTGCCGAAGTCCCGTTTACACTGCCAAAAGGCTGTCAATGCTTTAGAGGTCTTGTGCTCAACGTGAGAATTTCCGACAGTTTTGCATCCAGAATTACTCCTAGATACTTCACTTCGGGAGAAGTCTGAATTGTGACTCCCTTAATTGTAAGGGGAATGAGGCCATCCAACCTTCCAATCTTTCACTTAAATACAGAACGACTTGTGTTATTTTAGTAAATTTTATCGATTTAGGGAACTGCTTTTAATGTGGAATAAATAAATTAATTTAGAAAGAAAATCTTTTACTTAAATACAGAACGAGTTGTGCTATTTTAGTAAAATTAGTGGTGTACGAATATGGATTTTGCATACTGTACATATATTGTAATACAAAAAAAATCTTTATTTTCATAATTCATATTTAATTCCAGGAATACCCCTTATATCGATCACAACACACAAATAATGCAACTGCATTGCAACTCTTTAACACTAACAACTAACAATATTGAACTACAAATTACAAATCGATTTGCGATAAGGAAACTGCAAGCGCCAAAAGGTACTTTCTAAATATGAATTGCTATTAAATACACACGTTGATAGCAAATCTACAAAAGTTAGCAACAATAACAATCATAGTAAATTGAAGAACATTTCAAATGTAAAGTAGCGTGATAAGAGGCGCCTATATACCCAATACATATGCATATATGTGTATGTATATGCCTATCATTACATACATACAAATGTACATACATATAAACTTACAAATGTGCATAAATATATGCGATGACGTTACGAGGCTGCTGAAAGGCAACCATGACTGACTTGCGGTGGGGGTAAACAATATAAGTAATTGTTTACTAATTACTAATACTCACTTTTTTATACATATACTATGTATGTCTGTTTTGTAAATAAACGCGCACATTGCTGGTTATCAGTATACAAAAAAATAAATAAAAACGTTTACATCAGAATCTTTCGACAACAATGGCATTGAGCGGAATGCGCGCGAAAAATAGCTGCATTAGCTCAAAACAAATGCATTTATACACAGGCACACATATGAAGTATAGTACGAGTATGTACATATGAATGTATATATGTATGTAGTGTCGCTTATGTCAATGAATATTTGTAGGCCAAGTAGTAAATATAGCGCTGCTAAGTCATATAAGTAATTGAGGGATATACGAATAGGGATTAAATTCAATGTTAGAAGTGACCATTGCAAAACAGTTGTAGCAGTAAAAAATTGATTACACAAAGTTAAATAGTGACTTATAATACTTAACTAGGCAAACTCATGTCGGCCGATATTATGCGAATCATAAATTTGCAATTGATTCGATAATGGGTGAAATTCAAAGCCATTCGCTGTTAGTTTTTTTTTTTTTTGTATTATTTTCTTCGTGATAGTTTACTTTGGTCGGTATGTATATGAGCTCAATTATTTTACACGTACTCGTTGAATAAGTAAAAGCAGTAAGTACTCGTTGATAATCTGTTTGATAAAATAAGTTTGCCGACGAAGCTGTATTGTACAATTTTCAAACAATTAATTATATAAATATGTTCTGAATTGAAATGAGTTTGGAGCTGAACTGCTTTAATTTTTAAATCCTAAAACCGAATTAAAAACTATTACAAAAAAGGGGTTGGTTCGATTCGAAATTAAAATCCCTAAAGCTTAACTTAACAATTAAACTGAAAACAATTAACATTTTTTTGTGATATGATTTTGGCGTGTTATAAACAGCAGCTATTTAGATTCAAGTTATAAAATTTTGTGGGTACAATTTCTCTTAAAGGTGTATTACGTACGAGTATACAAATTAAAATAAGTTCCGATGCTGGGCTTGAATCTATTTATGAACTATAACACAAACTTAACGGCATAGAATCGTGATTTTAGAAATAAGTGCATGCAACACGGGTTCTCTAAAGGAAATCTACCGTTACAAACTTGCTTGAGTTTACAACTCATGTTTCAAGGGTATTCAGAGCTTTTATGCACAACGATGTTATATACACCGATTTTAGCAAAGCATTCGACAGAGTAAGTCACTCTTTACTCACCCATAAACTCGATCTTCTCGGTTTTCAACCTAATCTTCTTCGTTGGATATCTTCTTACCTAAAAGACAGAACACAACGGGTACTTTTTAAAAATATATTTCCCAGAGTATTATTCATGTATCATCAGTGTTTAACTTTGTTGATCTTGGAATTACAATGGACCCAAAATTCAATCTCAATCTTCTCATAAATGTTACAGTTAACTAAGCCAAAGCTGTTTTTGCATTTGTAAAACGATGGCTAAAAGAATTCAATGACCCATACGTTAGTGAGGCCAATACTGGAATATGGATCTGTTGTTTGGAACCCGCGCTATCAAGTTCATTCCGACATTTTCGTTGGGATTCTCAGTACAACTTGCCGCCATATATAAGTCGTTTAAAACTCTTAACCTCCCTACACTTGCTAGTCGCAGAGAAATGCTGGGCGTAGTATTTTTGGTCAAGTTACTGAAAGACTTGATTTCTAGCCCATCTCTTATTGGCGAAATTAAACTAAACGTTTCCTCCCGAATTTCAAGACATTTCCGGCCACTGTTCCTGAAGCCATGTAAAAGTAATTTTGAGTTAAATGAGCCACTCCGTAGTTTGTGTCAGGATTTAAACACTCGTTCCGGTTCTTTTGATATTTCAGACTCACTTTTTGACGTAAAGAAAACTATACACAATACTCTCAATAATTGATACATAACATACATACATATATTTTATTATTTGATCAGCTGATTAGCATTTGTTCTGTAGCTGAACAGTTTTAGATTTCGACACTTCACAAACTTCTGCCTTTCATGACTCGGCGCAGCATATATGAAAAAACAATTTTTTTTTTGGTATTAATTTTTATTTTTATTTTAAAAGTCAATGCTCTTAATCATTATGAGTTCTATCAAAAAATTAGTTTTTTAACATTACTTTTATATTCAAATTATATTTCTATATTAATAAAAAAAATAATATAAAAATTATAAAAGCGCTATTGGTTGCCACAGGCCAACCCGGCATGGCGGTATTGCCGGGTTGGCCTGTGGCAAAAGTTGGGAGTAGTATGATTTTATTCAGCGGGAATGCGTGCGTTGCCAATGCACGTCTGCAATCAACAATCAGAAAGTTATTTAAATGTCAGTTTAAAGCATCCCCGTAACGCAGAAAAAAATTTATGTTTGGCGAATGCTTCAGTTATGCATTTCGGGACGACAGGGCGTATGAGCTATTTTCAATTTCTTAAGGTTTACAAATTTTGAAATTCAACAGCTGTCAGATGCATCAATTACGAGAGCATACAATGTTAATCTATCGACAAACAAACACTTCAGAAAATGAAAATGTTGAACTATGTACCAACAACTTTAAAATGCAATTTTCACATTTCGTACACACAGCTGCTCGTCGGGAAAGAACAATGACCCATCAGCGTCAACGAATAAACAAAACATCTATTTTGACTCCCATCTAATAACACTAGGTGTATTTAGAAAAAGAAAACACATACATCCATACATACATACATATATGTATGTGCATACATAGAAGAGAAAAGAAATAGTTAATCGGGCAGAGGGCTTAGATCTTAAAGTAAAAACCATTTTAAGCAGCAACAGCAAAATTTTACGAAATTAAAAAAAGAAACTACAAAATTTATCCGCAACTAAGTAGCACAATGCTTCGTAGTGACCCAACAAATATTTGTATAAATAAACACTTTTGTGTGCGTGCGTAAGTTTGCTCAGACATGTATTTGTCATATTAAAGTTGTGTGTATTAAACTAAATTTGTCACAGCCATCAACAATATAAACACACTACAAATGGTACGAGGATGTACATTTTAACTTAAGCAAAAAGCTGAATACAACAAGGGAAAATCAACCAGGCGCACAAAACCCGAAGCCAAGAGGCGCCGCCGGTGATATTTGGGGGATAACGAAATGTTTTTGTGACTAAAAGGCGATGAGCGCAAAACAAGCACATTCAAACGCTTACATTACTGCATATTTACATACAAACACACACGTGCATATATTTGTGTTTGTAATGTGTAAGAATTTGTGGTGAGAAAACGCACATAGATATATTTCGATCTTCTGACAACGCACAGCGTGCCAACACCAACACTCAGGCAAACGCCTAACCAAGTATTTCCCCAGCAACACTCTCAATTGCAAGCGTTTTCCACACGCTTGTGCGGCGACAATCATAGATAGCAACGCGCTCATTAAAAATATTAGCTAAATTGTAGATGTTTCAGTTTTTTCTTTAAACAAACTAAATAAATTATAATAATAAAGATTTTAAAAAGTAGTTTTTCTTTAAGCTTTTTTCAACGAATTTTTCAATTCCGTTCGCATAACTTTTGGCTGCCAATGTAACATGTCGCTTAGAGCAGCGTCCGTTGTCTGTCTGCGGCAGTAAAGTGTGTGTTAGTTTTCTAAATTTTTCATTTTTTATTTCAACGGCGCGGACTATTTAAAGCGTTGCGTTGCCGCTAATAAAACATTTGAAAGGAAAAATAAAAATAAAATTGCATATACATATTCATATATGTATACCTATGTATATGCATATTTTTATTTTTAAATCGCATAAATTTTAATGAACAAAAATATATACAGTAGCGATCAAAACCGATAAAAGGTTTGCATTTTTGAGATATTAGCAATGTTTTGTATGATAAAATTGTTTCGAAAGGTTTTTTAAAAATATATTTCGTTCTTTAAAAAATGCCATGGAAATTAAAGTTTTAAACCTTATACAGAATTTATGGCAATTTTCCAAACTTTCGTCTAAATTTCGAAGATTTTAATAAGAGCGTTCAGAAAAGTTTTGGGTATGCAGTTTCATAGCCTATCAAATTCTAGTGTAATAAAGTTCATTTTCAAGTCAGTCACCCTTAACGTTGATTTGTGGAAATTTTTTGAAATTGCGGTGTTGAATTATTTTTTCATATAACGTATTAATTAAAAAAGAAAATTCATTGATTTCTTAGTTTTTAACATGCCGTACATCTTGCGCCATTTCTTATGTATAAAATATGTATTTGCGTTACATGAAAACAAAAAAATAACTCCAAATTTCAAAAAATTTTCAAAAATCAACGCGAAGTTTGAGCCACTTGAAATGTTCACTTTATATGATGGGCTATAAAAGTGTATACCCAACATTTTATGAACGCTCTTATTAAAATCTTCGAAATTAGGACGAAAATTTGGAAAATTTACATAAATTTTGCATAGTTTAAAATTTTAATTTATATGAAATTTTTTTAAGAGCGAAATATATTTTTATAAAAACCTTTCGATAAAATGTTATCATAAAAAACATTGCTAATATCTCAAAAACGCAAACATTTACTCGGTTTTGCTCGCTACTGTATGTATGCACATACAACTTTTTTTTTAAATTTCTAACAATCTTTTTTGGTATTCGCAGGAATGAATACTTTATACATTGGTATGTATGTAAGCATGTAAATATGTATGTATTTATGTATGTACTATGTAGCACATACCCGCGGCGTTGCCCACGTATTTTTTTTTGCGAATGATATACAACTGTTTGGTTCTCCAATGATATAAAAGTGAATTATTAAAACTATTTAAATGTAATAAAGTTAAATTCGAATACCAAAAAAATGATTATGTTGATTAAGAATAAAAAACCATAAACAAAAAGTTCAAAGATAAAAGTAAGAGTGAGAGAGAGAGGCTGACCGTAAGAAAACACGAAGATCAATTTAAATGGTACTGAAAATTTGCCTTTGTGACTTTTTAATAGTTATTGCAAAGCATGTTTTTACGGAGACCTGCACTTGTTTGAAACTAAACAGTAAATTTGTTGGTATCATTAGTATCCTTGGGATAATGGGGATTTCTCCTGCTGCAGGCCCAAAATATTCGCTTGTATAATATTAGGCATAAGAAGCGTGATTTTGAGTCGTGTCCGGTTACATAAATTTGGAGGCTTAAGATTTCGCAAAAGTATTATTGGTGTATCAATTTTAAAGTTTAATTCATTTGGTGGTAGTCCCGGGGATTTTGTGAGTTAAGAAACTCCGTTGGGTAGTGAACAACATTACCTTGTTCTGTCAATGAGTCCATAGACTTGTATACTTTCTATTCTGTAGAGACGCTTTGCGAAATTGCTTTGGTAATCTTGTCTGCGGCAGAATTGCACATTACTCATATCTGGATATATGTACATGATCAATAAGTTGTTCAATCGTTCTAACGCAGTTTCTCATAATGCATATTTTTGGTTTTTCAAAAACTTCAACCCGAAAGAAAAGGGGTTGATTTCGAAAAATTAAAAAAAAAAGTTTGCCACTCGCGAGCCTAGGGCAAATGCTTCATTTAAAAAAAAAAGTTTATAAAAATCGCTTCAAAATTTTATGAGATTACAAACATTTTCCATATAAGCTATTTTATAAAATTAGTATAGATAGTATAAATGTATGTAGGAACCAAATTTTATAATATAAAAAAGAAGTAAATCAATCAAATATTAATTTTTGCGTAATATATTTAAATACCGACCTCCGTTGTCGAGTGTAAGGTGGTGTGCGGGCAACTCTTCATAGATATACTTTTTTAAATCGTAATTTTCGATGGGGAATTATTATAGCATTCCTCAACCGGCTTCAACGCTGTCAAACGCTTAAAGAGGTCGGGATTGATAGCACTTCAACCTAAATACTGCGAACACATCGAGTGGGATAGCAGGTGCCTCATTTACATAAGCGCGTTTTTGATTTTTTTTTTGTTATATTATTCTCTCTTTCAAAAATTACCAAATCTGAATAAAGTGGACCAGCGCACAGCGTTCGGTTTAGAACAACATTGGAGAACTAAGCTAAAAAAATAAGGTGTTATTTTTTTACAAAACCAAGCCTCATATCACAATTGTTTACTAAAAATTATAATAAATTTTTTCTGGTAGAGCATGATACTTTTTTTTTCTTAATATGATAATTTTCGTTAGATATTAAGCACGTATAAAAATAGGGTTTTAAAATAATACAAAAAAATCCAATATATCCTATTAACTCATCTATTTGTATTACTAAAAGACTCTTACTATGTTATAAATGTGGAGAGACTTAAGAATTATTGTTAAAATACTTCGAAATTTTTGTCTGTAAGCGTTCAACAATTTTTAATACATGGCAGTGACGCTAAGAATCACTTCTTCTTGGCTATTGGTGAACTAACCGAGAACGTGATATAAAGTCATTTGATGATTTAAAAAAAATTGAGAAAGATGTTCAAGTAAGTAAAATGTTAAGGATTTATTCAAATTTCGACAAATTTTTTTGTTTGTTCGAGAACTGATATAATTATTGATTATTATAACTGAAAATTATAACTTGGTTAAGTTTCCTCAGTGAAATTTAACAGGAAAACACTAAGGCAATGCTTTTAATTTTACACATTGGCATGCGATCAAGAATTCATCCAGCTGTCGGATATTTTCCCATTTAAGGGAGAATTATGCATTTAACTGCTTAATATTTTTCACTTGAAGTCTTGAAGTGGTTGAAAACATCTTATTCGCTATAAACAAATATTCGAACATTTAAAAAAATCTTTACATTCTGCCTCTCAAAGTTTTAAAGCTTTTTGATTTTCGTTTGTTAAGCCGTTATTAACAAACGGGAACCTTTCGACAACAAAACATGAATAAACAAGCACAATTGAAGTACCTAATTGGTACCTGGAATAAACAGACTAACACACCGACCCACAGCGGAACTGACCTTGACGAACATAGACAATGAAATCCACCGGAACGTAACTATATGTAAATACGGACGAAGAACTCAAATTAACCAGAACGAAATACTCGTATGACACTAAAGATGGCACAACACCGAAACCGGTTTGTCTTAAAACCGAACTTGACAAGAGATGACGAAAATTCGTTCCAAAACCAATCATTCCACACCCTGTGGGAAGCAACAAAAACAAAAGATCAGAATACCGAAATATATGTACATTAAATAAATTAAATTCGTGAATAAACTTAAAAAAAAACCACAAATACTTTAATAACTGACACCACAATTGCGTCATTTGTGCTGCTAAGCACATTTCTAAACATAATTCAAAAAGCCAGTGCCAGTCGTCTAATAATTATGCCCATTAAACGCCTTTTAAAAGATTTTTAGTTTCAAATTTTAACTGCACTCTTGAGATTTGCATTTTTTTCGCTTTTGCGGAAATGTTGGACGTTTTACTAGTCTAGCCCGCCAACAAGTTCAGCAGTATACATACATATGTGTACGTGCATATTTGTATGCCAACAAGCTTATGCTTCTATGTTGTTTGTCGCATAAAGTATTAATTGGTCGACAGTGACTTCAGCCAAAATTATAAGTATATTTACCATGTTAGTTTCTGATTTTATGACAGTGGGTGTCTTAATTTCACATTCGCACTAATGAAATGCGAGCACTTAAAATCTTGTTTATCGCTTGTGTTGTATGTACATATGTATGCATGTGTGTGTGTGTAAATAAGTATGTATGCCCATAGATATATCTATATATAATCTAGTTATATGTATGTATGTGTACGCGCACACGGCTGCTGAAAACGAATTTCACACGCCATAACGAAAGTCCGAGATACATATGTACATATGTACATATATACATGCGGCAAAAATGTTAGCTAAATACAAAATTACAAAGAAGCAAACTTTCATGTCGTCTTACGGATATACATTCATACACACATACACATGACAAATGTACAAATATATCTATTTTGATTCGTGCGTGCGACGCGGAACCACACTTATTTTAGAAACACTTAAAATAATTTTCTTGTAAACGCTAGTTGCTGCTCGCCGATGGCATAGCTTACGGTGGGTTTTTTTTTGCGCTAAAAACTATGTTGATATTAGTTGCACAATTTCTCAAATATCTAATTGCTATATTTAAGAAAATACTCAAAACTCTAGACAATCAAACTTAAGTATTATGTAAAATCGAACCTTTATTTTAAATGGGATAAATTAGCAAAAGAAATCCAAAATTGTTTTTTTACTTTGGTATGTATATAGTTATATGCCGTGGACTAGAAATACCTAGATATGGATAAAGCATATTTATTATATTTTATACCTTTTCGCCTACTTATTTAAGTTTATGTGTTGGTGTAGACATTAAAGAAAAAAAAAATTTAAGCAGTTTCTTTCTATACTTAGTCTGTATTGACAGCGGGTAAAAGTATGTACAGATACAACTAAGAAGTATGTGTATCTAGTATACGTATGTATGTATGTACAATGTACATACTTATGTATATACAAAAAAGAAAGAAAAAAAATTTAAGTGAGTAATTTTTCTCAAAAGTAGACTTTCTAATAACTATATTATGACATAATTCAATAAAATATGTAATGGAGCTAAGTTTAAATTTAAAAGAAGATGGCTTATCGCCGAAACCGGTTTGTCTTCAAACCAAACTTGACAAGGGATGACGGAAAATCGTTCCATCAAATTTCCACCCTGTCGAAAAATCAGAAGAAAATCAAGATAAAGAAGGGATCGGGAATGCAAATGATGTTGATGCTCTTTATAATGCGTGAGCAGTGAACTGAAAATATTGTACTTTAAAGGACATTCCGCAGGACACGCAAGCAACATCGCAATTACAGGTAATCTGAAAAGTAAGTACTAAGTATGACTATCTTCAGTTTCGTTCGCAGATTGCAATCGTTGTGTAATAACAAAACCTTTCCAAATCTTAACTTCTCTCAGATCCATATACTCGTATGAAAATAAATTGAAATTTTTATTTAAGTTTGTTCATTATTTCGATTTCGACATACCTTTTGGGCTAGAGTTTATCTCAACTGGTTGAGATTATCCTCATTAAAGAGAATAAATTATTTTTCTCAAATCGCTTAAATAATTTAAAGAAAAAGGGGGAGAAAGGGTATCAGCTTAGAAAAGGACTGATTTATTAATTAATTCATCACTACTCATAGTGAATGTGCCCATCGAAAAATAAATTTCGAGATTTAAAAATATCGCAAATATTGAGTATGTAGGTAGATACATATGTATGTACAGTTTATTTTGATTTGGCCTTGATATCCACTCATCCAGCAAGTGATCAAAAGTCATTTCATTGTCGCCAAGTAGATTTCTGCATATAAAAAGGTGTTTTATTTAAATTAGAATTAGTTGCAAAAATACGCATTCAATTTAATTTATGACACTTTTTGACTAAAGATTTTTTATATTACAGAAAATGGCAACATTATAATGCATACACACATAAGCGAAGAAAAAATTGTTTAACTAAAAAATTAAACACAGGCTTTTATGCTAAAAATTGTCATCCGTGCGTTAAAAAAAAAAACGTTTCATTAGGAGGTGCCCTAATTTCTTTAAGTTGACAATAGTACGAGTATAGTACACTCATCATTGATTGGTGGAAGGTGTCTCGTCAGTGCGTAGGTTTATAAATGAGGTCGATCTTTGCACCACGTACAGTATTCATACCCTTTATTGGATTGAATTGTATAAAAGTCTTATAGGAGTTTTACAACGATTAAACGATTACTAATAATTTTTCTTAAACTAACCACAGATAAAAGGAAAATTTGTCCAGAAAAGTGGGAGGATTTGAAATTAAAAAAACGGCGTTCGTGCTTGCAAAACTCAAAATCAATTTTTTATAGACTTTAAATTTTCCCACAACAAATCTAATATGTATTTCGAGAGATCTCAGGGTTAAATATCAAAATACGGTTGCTATTAAGTAAAACTTTCTGAAAAAATAAAAAAAAAAATATAGAAAAATATATACTGCAGCTTAAAATTTCTGTATTCAGCCACCAAAAATGGAAATAGTTTAATTTTCAACATTAATGTAAGTTTTAGAATAAAACACGAATATAGCTTTAGTAAGCTTTAGTGCATTTCTACTTTAACTAATGCAATTGAAAACAAGTAAGAACAGCGCTGTCATCGGCATGCCGAAAGATTTATATGTACCTTTCATGCATTTTTGTGTTACTTCGATCTTGATTTGTTAAGGTTTTGCTTATGGCAACTCACACTGGGCCAAAACTTCAAGCTTTTAAATTGCTTAAACGTATGAGATATGACACAAAATGACAAATCTGAATAGTCAGTGATTAATATATGATAAAAAGACAATTGTATACAGAATTTCAAATACAAAGCTCAAAAATTAAGGGACTAATTTCCGTTATAAAGGATACGCAGATGTACAGACAGGCGGTTGACTATTAGAAAAATCTATTTCTAAGATTCTATAATTTATATGCCCTGCCAGAAATAACAGACAGCGACCGTCGTACTTGGTTTACGCAGACGATGCCGCCTCTAACGTCCTTACTTGTCCCCATTGTAATTTATTGCTGTTCATAGTATTTTTTCGTATTAAAATTTTTTTTTTTATTTGTGTGAAAATTTAAATGTATATTTTATAGACGGCACCTATTTAAATTTGCTTGGCAAAAATTCTAAAATCCCGTACAGGCGCGTGTGATACAGAAAATATTATGCGACGCAAAATCATCGCACAAAATTAGTCAAGCACAAATAAAAAAAAAAAAAAACAAGAAACGAGCGTATGCAGAGAATGTATTGCCAATTTCACTGTCTCACCTGCACCTGCGAATTTCCCCTCTGCATATATGTAAAGCGTGTTTTTTTTAGACGTGTGGTTTTCAATGAGGCAATACTTTTTTCGGAGTGACAGCTGTTACTTGGTTTATACTCAGTTTGGTTTGCCATTTCATAATGAAGAGACTTACTCCAGAATAATATTTGCAAACGTTCGGTGAATGGGCCCACGACCAGATGGCCACCGAACCCGATTTTCATAAGAAAATTTTGTTCAGCGATGAAGCTCGTTTTTGGTTGAATGGGTACGTTAATAAACAAAATTGTCGCATTTGGAGTGATGATAATCCACAAGCCATTGTTGAGACGTCGATACATCCTCAAAACGTCACTGTTTGGTGTGCTCTATGGGCAGAGGGAATCCTTGGTCCATATTTCTTCATAAATTAAGCCGGCCATAATGTTACTGTCAATGTGGAAAGCTATAGAGCCATGATTGATGAATTTTTCGTGCCTGAATTGGAAAATGTTGATGTGGACGACCTTTTGTTCCAACAAGACGGCGCTACATGCCCTACAGCCAACGAAACGATCAATTTATTGAAGGAAACTTTTAGAGAGCGCATTACCTCGGGCCGTAGGCATGAGGCGTGTTCTCCAAGATCGTGCGATTTAACACCGCTGGACTATTTTTTGTGCGGTTATGTGAAGTCGCTTGTCTACGCAGATAAGCCCGAGACGATTGACGCCTTAAAAGAGAATATTCGGCGCAAAAAGTGGTCGAAAATTGGGCTTCTCGACTGGAATTTATTCGTGCCAGCCGCGGCAGTCACTTGTCCGAAATCATTGTTAAAACATAATGGCACACCCTTATCTTTATAACAAAACTAAATTCTTGGCTATATCATTAAATTATATGAGTTTTATTTTTTCTTAAAAAAAAAATAGCCTTTACATATGTATGTACATACATACATATGTTTATTTTCAGTTAAGAAATGCCATTCGCATTTAGCGCAAATTGATGTCAAGTTTTACGTTTTCAATTTCTAATACCTTTCACCCCTTTAACAATGTTGGTGAAAAAGACGGGGGTTTGGCAAGATTTGCGTGTGCCTGTCACTTGTGTGCAACGTGATACCATCGAGGCGGCGCTACAGAGTGGGGTTGCCATTCTAATTTTAGTTAAAAGTGTTTTAAGTGCGTATTTCAGAGGAAATCTTAAGCAAATTTTAAGGAAGACAACTTCGACGATTGACGGCAGTTAGGCGGACTATTTACAACCACTTAAATGGGAAATGAACTAGAACACATAACATCAAAACATTTTTCAAAATTGTCATGGCATTGTCGCTGTTGACTTTCCAAATTATTGCTTCGCTAGTATTTTAAGTAGGTTGCTATAATACGTACGAGTATGTTTACATGTTTTTTTTTAGATATATACATTCATACGTTTTTATACATACTCGTGTGCATGTATGTATGTATGTATGTATATACAATCACTTCCGCGTACAATTTCGCACAAATTTTATAATGGTACATATTTACTTTCGAGACATTTGTCGCTGCCATTTATAGTTCTTGGGTGATATTTTTGTTGATGTTGGTTATACTTTTTGTTGTTGTTCCGTTTCTTGACTCTGTGACACACATTTTTAGTGTTGATATGCTCTTCATGGCGACAAATTACCAAAAAATTGTTCGAATACAAAAACACACTTACACAGTACCAAATATGTTTTTAGGAGTGTATGGCTGCTGTTTGCAATGCATTTTATTTTCTTGTGGATGCTGCGCTGATTTTATGACACTCTTCGCTAATTGGGTGTGGAAAAATGCAAACGTGCTGGGAGCAAAGAGCAGTGTTCATTTTATTTGTTATACCCGAGCGTATTGTACCCAAGGGTATTATAACTTTGTTCGCATAACGGTTGTTTGTAACAGCAAAAAATAATGGATAAAGATATAGACATATATAAAAATAAAATGATCAGAATGAAAAGAGGCATCGGGTTTAGCCCTGACTGTCTGTCCGTCCTTAGGTAGGGTAGGTTGGTATTGAAAATGGTCAGGATCGGTCAATAACCACGCCCACCTCTCATATAACGGAAGTTTTTTAAAAATGCAAAAACTCCGTTTTTTCGGTATCTATTACAGCAAATTGAGTGAAATTTGGTATTTGGAGCGATTTTGAAAAAGAAATGCGGTATTTATACAATTTTGAAAAAATAGGGTTGACACGCCCACTTATGAAAGATTTTCTGTATCTCAATAACAGTATTAGTTATCGTCACAAAATTTGGTGGACACATTTTCTTTGATGTCGCTATTATTATCGTATAAAATGTTTGAAATCGGATCATAACCACACCCACCTCCCATATAACGGAAATTTTGAAAAATGCAAAAAACTTCCTTTTCAGTATTTATTGGAACAAATTGAGTAAAGTTTAATAATAGCAGCGATTTGAAACAAAGTAACGGGGTTTTTATGAAATGAGGGGCAGCGCCCATACAAAAATACATCGGGAGGGTATATAAAATTCGGTTTCGTCCAAATTTAGCTTTCATTACTTGTTTTTCTTTTATATTCAAAAGTTTAAGCTCCAAATATGTTTTGCTTGCAAAAAAAATATAACCAAGACAAATATTAATGCATTCCAATTTAAAATTTCGAGAATTTTTAATGCATGATTTTAGATTGTATTTTTACATAATTCGTGAAAGTGCATTGTTTTGTGGTTTTGTGTACATTCATACTCAGAAGAGTTTCTGCAATAATGCCTATTAATCTAGATTAAAGTTTAGCTGTTTCTTGTGGCTCTACACTAAAAAAAAAAACAACTTCCTTTATTGAGGAAATCGTTCCCAAAATTATTTGTCTCTCGCTTGACCGAATATTCGAAGTATTGAGTAAAAATGTACTCTTCTTATTAGAATTTAAAAGAAATTGTTTGATTAAGAAGTCGAAGGAACACTACAGCTTGCGATTCTGATGGCGCTGATTCAAGCCTGGCAGCATACGGATTTCTCGAAAAACATTATTGAAATATTGCAAATGTAATATATAAATAAAAAAAAACGTTGAAAGTTTTTTTTATTGGAAAATTTTTTTTGGCGGAAATTGTTCACAGCAAACTTTTAAATAATTTTATCTGGGGGAACAATAATCGGATCGTGTCGTCTTGCACTTTTCATACCGTTTTAGGTGACTAATAAGATAAGATATGAATATTACTTTGGGAAAGGAAGTTTGCATTGCATTCTCAAAAAAAAAGGATATATGTACATATTTATATATGTATTTCTCTTCAAAAAAGAAATAGGTTTCCCTATCGTTTTCTGATAGGTTTTTCTAAAATGATTATATACTTGCCCTGAGGGTTAGGGACTGTGTTTGCAGGGTATGCAAAGTACAAAGGCGCTTCTTTTATTAATTTTTAGTTGGTATGCAATTCATTGCTCTGAGATGCCATCACACATCTGCAATTTTTTTCAAATATTTTTTTATTTTTGCTCAAATATACCCCTTTCGCACATACATATGTATGTATGTATCTACTTATAGACATATGCTTGTATGAATGTTGGTATTTGCATATTTACCTTCGTAAATGTAATGTTTAAATAAACACACATTGTTACAAACACATATAGTTTTATGTATACATATGTATGTATGTATGTACAGATGTTCTTACGTCTGCACTCGGTAAAGAATTGAAGGCACACGGGGATTGCTGGGGAGCAAATGTGGCGTAGTGCTTTAAAGGAATTAAATTCAATATACCGAATGAATGTGTTTAAGTAAATGAGTCGGGCGGACAGGCGCTTGGTCGCAACGGACAAATTAACCACAAAATGTACGGGAAACAACCAGTGACATTGGGAGATATATTGGCAGCAACAAAAACACATCCATATCCAGACATCAACGTACAAGTGTTGCACTGACAGCGGCTAATGAGTAATTCTGCGTCAAATTTTGCAATAGTAAGGGAAAATGTGGGAACAGTCTGCGGTATAAATGGCAGGGGGGTATGGGTAAATTCGTGGCAAAAAATTTCAAAACCAAAAGCATTGAGTCTGAAAGAGTCAATGACACCGATTAAGAGACTTTGTGGGTGACGCTTACCGAGCGTAATGTTAACGTATTGCTGAATAAGTGGAGATACTTATCACTTTATAGGTGATTACAAATACATACTGATTTTATTAACTCGCTTACTTTAAATAAAAGGAGTAAAACTGTAGCGTCATGATTTTGTATAGAAATAATAGGAAGTTTTTGAGAACCAGAATAAGAATTTTTAATATTTTGTAATAATTGCGTTCCAACCATAAATTGAAAGCAAAATGATTTACTTCAACTTTCGGATTTTTGTGACCTCGAAATTAAGAAAGAAATCGAAAAAGTGCAGTTTTTTGCATTTTGAGCTTTCCAAGTTTGACTTTTTGCACCCGTTCTTCCTTTTGCCGCCATTTACAAACAAAAAAATCCAAAACTATCCAGAAAAAAAAGTGCACCATCCCGAAAGTGTTGATTTGCTTGTTTCATTTTTCGGATGGTTCTACTTAAAAAACTTTTTTTATGATTGTATACTTTGTAAAAAATAGCGCCAGCAAATTAGTTATTCCTTTTTTTCGTAAGAACCCGACAGCAGAGAAACGTAAGTTTTGCCAACTGTGCTTTTTCCGGGAGGGCTACTAAGAAAATAAATTTCCTTTAGAGATAAGCCTTACACTGAATTAATCTTGGTAAATACTGCGTCTGAATCGCGAATATCGATATCGGATCGATCACCAATTTTTTGCTTCGTGCCCAGCTTACTGCTGTAACATTGTGCTGGTCGATGTGAATTTGTGTACAGTTTCTAGTCATTGCTAAAGCAACAGTTTTAAAGATGATAATATGATTGTCAGGAATTGATTGTTTAAGAAAATAATTAACTGAGACAAGATCATATTTCTTCGGCTTAAATATTTTTATTCAAATTTATGCACACTAACATATGTACATAAATATGTATGTACTAAATCTTTATATTTATAGTGACGAAAATTACCAGTTAACTTATTAGCTGGTTAAGTACTTATTCGGGTTTCACTGTTGTCCGCCTTTCAGTTAAAAAAGGGGCGGCGACCGTTTGCCAAATTTTATATATCCAGTAGTCTTACGGACTTTGTTGATCGCCATTGCCTTTAGCAAATTATTTGCCAGTCAGTCAAGACGGTTCACACGACTCTTTTAGTCTCTTCTGCGAAATGCACTTATGTATGTATCTGCATACAAAAATGAATATGAACATATGTATGTATGTAGGTATACACTCCTGTTTCTTCTTTTCGACAGTCCATTGCCTTTTTTTGCTTGTACAGCGTTATTCAAATTTATTTGATTTATTAGTTTGACGGCCTTTCAAGGTTATTTAAATTAATGTGAGCAATGAACATTTAATTTAAGTATACCTTGCATGAACATTTTTTGAATGAATAATTTTAAAATCGAAGATACGGGATAACTTTTAAACGTCGTTTCTTTCCCTCTTTACAATAAATTTGTCCTTTCAACTATGAAGGTTCTATAAAAAATAAAAATTTTTCGAATAATAGAAACTGTGGTCGAGTGAGTAACGATGCGTGCTATAACTCGATATGCCGCTGAGTTCGAGGTTTGAATCTCAGTGAGGGCAAGTAAAATATTAATCATAGAAAAAGTTTTAGGCAATGGCAAACCGCCGAGGGTATTTCTGCCACGAAAAAGCTTCTCATAAAATGCATCTGCCGTTCGGACTCGGCACAAAACTGTAGGTCCCTATATTTGTGGTAGAATATAAAGACGCACACCACCAATGGTAGGAGAAGCTCGGCCAAACACTGAGCTGGTAGTGTAAGTGCACAAATTATTATTACTATTATAAACTTTTTTTTTATCGGTGTTATTAAGTTGTAACTGAACAATATGAGACATATGGGCATGAATGAAAATAATCACTGTATTACCATTCAAGTAGGGAGCGAACAAAAAGTTGTCGTTAAATACTTGTAGTTAATAAATGCATCACTGAACAAACTCACCGAAACGCAAAGCTTATTTAGCAAGTTTAAAAATTTTTGAATAAACTGCAAGGAGCTTAATTAAAGTAAATATATAAGTAATTTTCGAATTGAAAAATAAATTTAAATACGTATTTGGTGATCGGCATTGCTTTAAAAATTATGTATATACTATATATGTGCCTATATAACTTTGTTTTGCATAGAAAAGTCATTATTAAATTGGGCAATAGAAGTGCAAGCGCGGATTGGTACTTCGCCGTTTAAGCCACCGAGGGAAGTCGAACGTAAAACTAGACCGCCTGCCTGATTCGAGACCCAGAGCTCGAGTTGATCGGAACCTTGGCGGAATGGATTGTAACCTCAACGAGCACAAACGAACTGACCCGACAAGGCTGGATTTGTTAGCAGAGGCCGATTTGACGTATAGTTTCGCGCTTTAGCTGCTTCCCGACGAAATTCGATGCGGCCTTCTTTAAAAGAAATGCATACATACACAAGGAATATATGTATACCAGGGCTCAGAAAAAGTTTTTTCAAGCATCCATCATTGTAGATACGAGTAAAAATAAATTAAGAGTAATGTTCCAAAAGTAAAAAATGAGAAGAGCTCTTATCGCATAACGATTGAAATTAGCTTACTTTTTCAACAGTTTATTGAAATTCTAAAACAGCTTTCGAATAAAATATATATTCTGAGTAAACTATAACAAAAGAAAAAATCTAAAAATGTGCAGCTTCGCTTCCATAACGAGACAAGCACGAGATAATCAATTTTCGTGAAAGCTATATTTTTTTTAAATTCAAATACATATACATATATATGTAGATATGTATATATATACCTGTTTTCGAGAAAATTACTTTTTAATAAAATAATTACATGTGAGGAAAGAATAAAAATTTAAATTTTCGAATAAGTATCACCGTATTTCATAAAACGCGCATTCGTCTTGAATTCGAGTTAAGCCCGCTGTACTTATTGAATCCCAGCAAATAAAAAATGCGGGTCAAGGATATGTATGTATATTTTGGGCTTCTTTCGAATGCAAGCTCGAATACATATGTATGTAAATCTTCGAGGCTAAAATCGATTCGTAAGGCATTAATTTAAGAACCTCAGACGATTCTAAAAAAAAATAATATACTCAAATCGCTAACAATTTGAAAAACCTAAAATATTTGATTCGCTAACAAAGGTGACTCTCCTATGAAATCGAATTCGAGACGAGTTCCTTGGGTTTATTGCGTAGATATACATATGAAGAATCATACATTGTACATATATATTTAGATACATGGCGATTGCATGTAACTTATGACTATATCGAGACTGACAAGTTCTTCCACCAGTTGGCGTGCCAAAATTTATTGCTTCAATGCCTCGCAAAATGAGAAACAATTGAAATATGCCCACTTGTGGTAGTTGCTGAAGTTATCATAGCTAAGTACTCATAGTCCACATATGTATGTTAAGTATGTACATCTGTACATATGTAGCTATATACATACATACATATAAATGTGAATATGTTCTTATGTCGGAAATAATGTAGTTAATGTGTTTAGGTACTTATGAGCACTTTAAACACCCAAATCATAATTATTCAGTTAACCCTTGTGCAGTCATATGTATGTGTGTATGTATGCTTACATAGAGCAACTAGCCTTTCCAACAACGAGCAGACCCATTGGTTAAAGGGTTTAACACTTTCTTTGATCGATATATATACATATATACCAGTTATATTTACTCGATATATATGTACATGTATGAATGAAATAAATATTTATAGAGTGTATGGTGTACTTTTGCAAAGGTGAGACAATAATTTCCCAACAGTGATGCCAACAAAACTCCCATAAACTCTCAATAAAGATGGAATTTAAGGCGATTTCAAGGAAAAGTAATTGTGTTAAAAACCACATGTTTATGATAGGGTTTCAAGTTAAACACTAAACGATGCATAAAACTTAAATTTATGACACACTGTAAACGCAACAAGCAAGAAAAATAAATATTTTCGTTAAGACTACTAATATGTAAGGAAGCCAAGATATACTCGTATTAGCGAAACTTAACGACTCATTACATAATTGTTCCATGATCCTGTTATATGTATAATCGATGGTTACGATCTACTGAGCTTAACATACAAATGTACAAAATATAAAAGAATATTTTATACTCGTATCATAACGCTGAGTTTCATTATTTTAAATCCATGAAATCATAAATTTAAGAAAAAATTGGATAGAGTTGACGTATTGCGAGTTTAGGTCTTGCGAGTTAAAATATGATGGGTTTAGGTGCCGTAAGTTTAGGTCTTGCAAGGTTTTATGTACATATATAGTGACTATAAGTGAGTTTAGTTAAGGTCTGTTAAGCTTATGTTTTGTGAATTTAATTGTAGTGAAGGTATGGTGGACTGAAAAACTACTTATTGTTGTCTCCAATCATTTCCGTTTGCACAAAAACGTTTGGCACGATTTCCGTCGCATTCGTCATGTGATTTTTCAATTAACTGCCGTCGCTGAAGAAGTTTTTCTTCATATTCACTTGATGAGAAATAATTGCAAATTGACTAGCTGAGAGCATGTTTGAATGAAATAAAAATTTGGAAGAAACTCTTTGATAAATAGTTAATGAGCGCTTATTTCATTTGTCCTGCATCAAGGACCGTTTACTCCACGTAAACTCAATTTAATTTCTGTAACATGTTTTTAGACTCAAAAGCTCCAAATGCAAGATGTGTTGAGGGATAATATCAGAAATTAAAGCTTTTAACATCGCTGCCATCGGCAATGTATTGTCAATGTATACGTAAGTATGTATACATATAATATAGCCGGAAGAACGAAATTTTGTTCGTGATTAATTTTAAATGCAAGTTTCAGCAACAGCAACAGTTCGTATTCCAAAGTGTAAAATTATACATTGACTAAGTGTTTTTATGAAGTTTTTTTCTAAATGTAGTTGATTCAAAGAAAATGTATTTGCTTTTGGCATATTTAGTAGATACACTTTTTTATAATTTCCTTTTTTTAAATTTCTCACAAATTTCCTTTTTGTCTTTATTACAATCAGCTTTCAGTCGCCAGTTATATTCTTGCTGGCAAAATATCAATTCGTAAGAAAGATATTACAATCAATTCCATTGGTAAAGCCAAAAACACTTTTCGAACACCCCTCCCGTGACATGCGAAAAATGGTGGATATTCGATTGTTTTTAGAGCCATTGTCCACGCGTTGACCGACTGCCTGTCGTTGAGACTAAACGACTGGGTTGGCTGGTGCTGGCCTGCTTAGTTAGTTGGATAGTTGTCGGAGTGTTTGAACCCTGAAATGCTTCGCATACATAAAATTGAACACTAAAGAGTTTATGTAATTTAATCACGTTTCCATTATTTCACCAACTTCCACATATTCGTACTTGACGTTTAAAGAAAAAAACTTCGATCGTAAAAAGATCACCGCTCTGCTAATGCTAAAAAAAGTGAAGCAAATAATTAAAAATAAAACAGAACGGCTAGCGTATGGGTGTTGAGTTTTACGAGTTAAATTTTCAAGTGATATATATTTTTAACAAATGTAGGTGCATACACACACACGTACATACATATGTACATACATGTTATCATTTTTTACTCTAGCACAGGAATAGTTCAGCTTAAAAAATTCTGCAAGTAGTAATGAGTTTTAAGGCACGTGCGATCGGCCTGCCAATTAAATTATTCGCATTCGACTGTGCAATAGGTTAGAAAAATTATGGAAATACTAACACACACATATAAAAAATTTTTTTGTATATATGTGCATATGTACATACATACGTATACTTACATACATATATATGTACATACATACATATAATCACGCGGAGTTGAATTAGCGGAAAGTAACTTTTATTATTATAAAGCACTTAAGTGTGCCCTGGAGCGAAGAACTATCAAGAAGTATATGTATGTCTAATGTGTGCTTATAAACATACTTACATACATAAATAAAAAACAACATTTAATGAATTGGTATACGCTAGTATGTGTTATTATGTGGATAACAAAAGTATAGCAGGAGCTAAATCTTATGCCTAAGTTCAAAATGTTGCATTTCGTACTATGTAAGGATAAAGAACATTTGTACTAGTACTACGCTGTTTATATTAACATACTTTTATAGGTGCAGGAACTGAAAGGTGAAACGCAAATTTAATTTACAAGACTTGGACACACTCTGCTCACACACCAACACTTAATGCAGAAAATTAGTGCGCCCCTATACAAGCTGTGCAATCTGGAAACAATGTCCATACAACATATAACCGAAGAATGCCACAAAATAAAACAAGTACAAGAACAGCTGAACTTACCCCGAATCCCAGAACTACTTAAACACTTTACTAAACAAAATGTATATAGTTTAATGAATATTTTAAGGCTAAGTAACATTCTGTACGGTGTTTGAAATATACGTAGTTAAATTATACGTCCAACATACCACCGGTCGATGGCGCTTTTTGTGCTAGCATCTTATTAAGTTTATTTTGGTAATTTACTTACTAAATAAACTGACAATAATAATAATAATAATAATAATAATAGTATCGGTTGAGTCAAAAAAATGAACCGCTATTAAAATTAACACAAGTATACATATCCACATATCGTTGGTAATGTACTGCGAACACTGAATACGCACATCCAATTTCTTCTATAAACACTTTTGCACTAGCTTTCATTTATATGTATGTATATGTACGAGTATACAACTTATACCTAGTTTTTGAAATATTTAAGTCAACTTACCGCACAATTTTTCTTTTATTGTTCGGATGTATTCGATTGGCCGATTTCGGATCGATTTTCCTTAAATGGTTATGCAACAACGCAGATGACATTGCATTCATTTGAGCGTCTGGCAAAAATAAAGGCTGCAAGTAAGATAATTCAAAACAGAAAAAAGAGAAATATTTAAAAAAGTACATAAGTTATTGTGAAAAAATTCACGACATAAAGCTTGTGCAGTATTTAAGTATAATTACCGCACCTTGAATACTACGTGTAAGATCAATTGAATTCGAAAACAAGGCATGCAGAAAAAACTTACATTGTTTGCATTATCTGCCTTGTCAGCATCTTCCCCTTCTTCCTGGATAACAAGTATGTCCCATAGTAATGATTCGATGTAGTAGTTGGTGCCGCCCACTACGATCGGACATTTGGATTGCGCTAAAAGAGTTTCGATCTGAGCGTTTTGAAGTTAAGGAAAATTTTTAAGATTTTTTTTCACAGTTGTACTATTTAGATTGTACTTAAGTACTTTGATCACGGCGAAAATGTAACACTCACATTCAATGAACATTTATTAATTTTTTATAATTCTTGATTAAAGTTTGAAACTTGGTCTTAAATTGTTTTTTTTTTAATTTTTAGGACATTAGTTAAAAAATAAATAAAACATATTTACATATATTGTCCATATATGAAGATACTTTCCTTTTAACATGGGCCAATTGGACTTTTCGACAAATTCATTTCTCAAAAATATATTCAATATTTTTTACTTTAACGTTGAAACTGCAACGACATAGTTATACATATATAAAAGTTATAAAAGAATAAAGTAAGCAGTTTTGTAACCCATTAAATTTTTAGTAAAAATAAAATGCCTACAATTTGTCATTGACTCTTGAAAATTTTTTTACGAACGCTCTTCCGCAAACTCTTAGTCGAAAATTTGGTATAAACAACTGAAAAACTAAAGAAATCCCATATAAATTTTTATAACTTGTAACGCGATTTTGGCATAATAATTTTAAAAATTAGAGTTTTATGGAACAGAAACTAAAATCTTATGGCGACGTAGAAAAAAAAAGCTGATAGCTAGATAACGGGCACCCTACTGTACATGCATACATATGTACATAAATACTTATGTACATATGTAAATTGCCTTTGAAAGTTTCCCATTGGACATGGGAGATATCGGTCCAAAAACAAATCCACAAGATATCCTTTTTTTTTTAATGCCAACTCCGAAGTTATTTCGCAGCTTATTTTGCTTTCTTATATGCATACATATGTAAGTATGTACATTTGTACTTCCGCTTTCAAAACTCAGTATTTTTTATAAACTACATGGTGAAGAACGTCATACATTTTTCGTTCAGTTTTCAAACAAAATTGTCTATAAATATTTCTTGATTATTTAAACAAAAATTAGTTTTAATCTATTTATTGTATGTCCACTGGAACCCACAAGATTTCCAAATTAACAGTTATTCCAGGCCGAATTTCCAAAATTCTTTGCAAAAACTGTCTAGGCAAAAATAAATCGAAGCCCGCAAACAAACAAGAAAAGCGGCGGAGTATTTGAATCGACTTAACCCAAGGGCCAATAGTTCAGCAGCTGATCAGTGAACCGATCAGGCGGTAGGATGTCCGGGCTTTCTATGGTATTCAATGGCCTTTTGGTGGGTGCCTCAGGATTTGCTTTGTACTCCATACCGCCCGCCGATCATCCCTATGCCTTTTCTGCTTGCGCCTTTGGACTCTGTCACGGCCTGTTGGGCATTATACACGCCTACAAGCAAGGCGACGAAGGTGACAGTTGCAACAAGATTCGCGAGGTGTCTACTAGTATTATGGAGATTGTGCAGTTGCCATTGATAAATATTGAATTATACTTGGCGTCGTCCGAAACCAGCGCTTTGGCTTTGGGCCATGGACTATTCGTTATACCACTAGCTTTCGATTTATTAGCTAAACTATTTACAGAGGAGGGCGATGATAGCAATACGAATACGCTGAAGGATCTAACGATATTGGGTAATATCGTATCACTCACCTTCTTAGCCGTCAATGAGAGTAATTATACATATGTAAGCATGGCTATAACAGCTTTCTTGACCAAATATGGCGCCATACTATTGGACAGTTACTGGGAGGGCACACTTGAGAACACCGTACTCACTGGCTATTCGCTGTTCACATTCCTTGCTAATTACGCTCTGACCGGAAAGCCGGAATGGATGAAAACGTGAGGTGAAGAGTTAAACATTGATAAAATGTTGTCGCCAAAATTGTATGTAAAAATACTATTTCAAAAAAGAAAAATTATAAAATAAAATAGCGAATTAAATAGAAATCAAGCGTTGAATGTAGTTATTGGAAAATTGGACAAAGCGATATATTGTGTATTATTAAAATATTGTGAACTACATCAAACTCGAACTTTACAAGTACAAGTTTTGAGACGTTAATTTTTGATTAATATTAGTGTCAAAGTATTTTTGCATAAACTGAGAGAACAAGTTAATATTTGGGTCCATTGAGCTATAAAAAAAAAAATAAAACAGTGGGTGTGGCCGCCCCTTTTTACTGATTTCAACGGTATACAAGTTTTGGGTGTTAGGGAGGGGTATAGGTGGAATTTTCAATATTTTTAAAGCTCCATGCCTGAGCTTATATCATATTTCCCAGCAAACGAAGTCTCTAACTTTAGGGAAAAAGCACGATTCAACATTGGAATTCTAATATAGTTTTCTAATGTTTCTCGAATCGAAATCGAGCTTAGAGAACAACATTATAATCTTATGTTGTGTAAGAAATGTATAAAAAAAAGTTAAAGAGGGAAAGCGAGCAGATTGTGCTGTTTGATTGGCGTGACTTAATAAATGAATCCCGCGATGCATTTTAGGCAGATGCAGATGCGCAGCCAGCCCTTAAAGAAATACAAAGTGACAATATTGAATGTGCTACACGAAGAAAAAGGCGTACGACTCCAAGAAAACAAAAAGTTAAAAAATTAACTTTCAAGAACCTGACATGATATTACTGATATTTTTTTTTAGATATTTATGCTTTTGAATTGGACTTTTTAATTTATTCACTAAAATTTAGTATGGAGAATTTTGTTTAAAAATATTTTAACACACTACCATATTAATATTAATACAATGGAAAACAAATACCAATAATAACTCCAAAGCAATCGAAAATCAACATTAGAATCCAATTAGAATTCAACCTTAGAATAGGTACGATTAGTTAACTATTATTTTTCTCGATATCGAGAACTAAGTCCCCTTTTTGTAGAGAATGCTCGACAGTTTTTCTTATAGTTATGTAACGTTCGACCTTAGAGAAATATATTAGAATTCGACTCGTTCTCTAATCTTACCCTAACTTAAATGTAATAATTAATAATTATTAAAATATTGCACAATATTGGTATCGTTAGAAAGGTAATTAAAAGATCTTTTACCTGATATGTATATTTGTATATATCTTATATATATTTCGAGAAAAACCAAAAAAAATGAAATAATGCCCATTTTTTTAATAAAAACTATGTATATTTTTCTTAAAAAAAAATGTAGCTAACTGCATACAAAGTTATATTTATTAAAAAGAACATAAAAATACCTTTCATTTGATATATAATTTATTACAAAGAACTCTTTGGCTAATGATGTTTTAAATTAATTAGAATTAAACGAAGAAATTTTAAAACTAGCAGTGGATTGGAAATTTATTCCTTCGGGCTCTAGACCCGCTGAGCACAGTATTTTTGCCCAGAACATTTTTGTGCGTAGGCCTCGCTTCAAGTACAAATAACCCTGGCCGGAGTTGAACCCGGCTACGCCATCCACAGTATTTTTACGTAGAAAACTTTTCCGCGAGCCGCTCAGGATCATAACCCCCAGTATGAACGATTCTCTCATCGCTGCAACACAAATAGTTTTTATTGAAATGTGCAGTATTTAATTTTTTTTTATTTTTCTCGATATTAATAATAATAATAATTCGGCGCTTTCACTATACATATAGCTCAGTGTTTCGCCAAGTTTCTCCTACCCGTTTGTGGTGTGCGTCTTCATATTCAACCACAAATGGAGGGACCTTCAATTTTGTGCCGACTCCGAACGGCAGATGTATTTAATGAGAAGCTTTTTCATAGCAGAAATACCCTCGTAAGTTTGACATTGCCTGCCGAGGGGTGCCGCTGTTAGAAAGAAACTTTTCTATCAATAAGATTTTCCTCGAAATATATAGCAATATTATGGAAATCGGATCAATATCTTTTGAAATATAAGCTTTTCAAAATATTGAAAATTCCCCCTTTACTCCTTTCTAACACCACCCCTAATAATTTACCCAAAAACGAATTCCATTAACTAAATTTATAAATCGCTTTAAAAGCTAAAACATGTATGTATGTACATACATATGTATAGTATATATACCCCGATAAATTCGATAGGATCGCTGATCATGATTGTGTAATTGTTTTTCGACTCTGATAGAAATCTGGTTTCAGAACAGCCTTTATAGTTCTTGAATTAAGTATGACCGAAGCTTTGTTATTGGCGAAAGTTGACATTAACATTGAATCAACCTTGTAAATTTCTTAGCTAATATTGATATTTCAGGGAACTGATAAAATGGTTAAATTTTTTTTAACCATTTTTGCCAAAATCTATCATATTCTTCTTCTTCTTCGCTACTTCCAAATGGCATCTATGGTTTAAGATATGTCATAAAACAGGTAAAAATTCCTTTTTTACAGAAACTTTCATAATTGAAACGATTGAAACATATTTTTTTTTTAATATGACATTGAAATAAAAAATCTAAAAACCAAATGAGCTGTTCAACGACTATCAATTTTATTAATTTATCTTAATATTGCATTATAAAAAATTTCGCCCAAATCCATTAAATATTTCGAATGAAAAATATCGACTTTATTTTGTTATAAATACATAAGCAAGGGCATTGTTAGTAAGAAATCCGAACCAATGGAATAATAAAATATATTTTTGAGCATAGATAATCTTATTTACATAATAATTTTTAAAAAATTTCAAACAAGTTATTTGTAAACATTATTTTAATGAATGTGCCTGTGGGACACTGTAAAAATCCGTTTTTACCTATTCGCACTCAAAGATGAGTACATATTAACAAAAGAAGTGAACTTTTTCACTAAATTTTCTTAAATTCATCATGACTGCTTAAAGTTTTAATTACAAATTATTTATAAAATCGTAGTTTTTATTCGCTTTAAGTACAATTTCTTTATTTGTTTAATTGCTTTCATTAAAATTAAATAAATATTTTAATTTACAGATACTCGTAGCTTACTACTGAAATAGATGCGATTAATTGAGTTTTAAAATGTATGTTCTCTTATTGGTTTCAAGACGAAGGGTGTGACGGGGCCAGTGTGTTAATGATTTTTTAAAAACAGGACCAAGGCGAATTTAACAAGGTGGTGTTAAGAAGCCAGCTGATTTTTTCGCTTTTTTCGCTTTGCTGGACTGAACGTCAAAAGGCTTCTTTCTGATTGGCTTGCGAATGGCTGGCGATGTAAATCACCTACAGAAATTTGACATTCAGTCCAGCAAAGCAACAACAAAATACATGGAGGTCTTTTACTTATATACGCTTACCACCACCTTGATAAATTCGCCTTGAACAGGACGATCAAATTTTGTAAACTTTGTTGGAGCACTATTTTTTCAGTTATAAACTACGCAGTACAAAATGCTGGAGTTATTGCTTTATAATACATTTACATTGATCCGAAATGCGCATTTCGAAACCGTTTATATTGTATTATTGCCTTTTCCTCAGACACTTCATTTGAAACATACATATGTTTTGTACGAAGACGGTTTGATAAATCAGTTTATTTTTAAATTTCCCGACCAGAAACTTTAAATTCATCACTGCTGCCCTTAACTGTCATCCATTAATAGACAAAGTGAGTGATTTATTTGATGCTTGTCAGCCATTGAAAGCAGATAACCTCTTGACTTTTAACAAAAATGGAAAAAACTAAATTTCGTGCACTGATTAAGCATTATTATTTGCGTAAAAAAACCAACTCTGAAACCACTATCGGGACACTGCACCATTAATTTCTATGTACTCGTATAAGAAATTTTTTACTGAGTTCAGTTGTGGTTGTATCAGCACAAGTGACACCGAATGTTAAGGTGTCGAGATCTATAACGGTTCAGCTACAGAACAAATGATCATCAGCTGATCGAATAGTAATATATATGTATGTATGTATGTATCAATTATTGAGAGCATTGAGTATAGTTTTCTTTACGTACATAAAAAAGTGAGTCTGAAATATCAAAAGAACCGAAGTGAGTGTTAAAATTCTGACATATGTAAATTACGGAGTGGCTCATTTAACTCAAAATTATGTTTACATGTCTTCAGAAAAAAAAGCAGGAAATGTTTTGAAATTCGGGAGGGAACGTTTAGTTTAGTTTTATTTTGCCAAGAAGAAATGGGCTAGAAATCAAGCCTGTCAGTAACTTGACCAAAAATACTACGCTTAGCAAATTAAATTAAATTTTTCAACCAATAGCACATATGTATGTACTATGTATGTACTCGTATGTTTGCATCTCAAATACTCGTATGTCCTCGTATGTATGTTTGCAAATCAAATTAAATAGTTGTAATAAATATAAAAATTTAGATGTCAACCGAGAGAGACAAAAGTAAGTTTAATTGCCAACTGTTTTAAGCATTGACCTGAATTAAATAATTAAGTCGAATCAATAATAGCATTAAATACTAAAAAAAAAAACTTTTAATAATTCATTATTTTGTGTTATAATATTTGCTTGACCTTAATTAACTTCCTTTAAAAAAATACCATACTTCTTCCACATTATAAATTATTTATAAACAAAATTTTAACCAAATCCGCTTTGTAATTTTGGCGTGCAAACGTAGAAACTTACTGATGTACATACATATATGTATACACACATACACACATAGGATTAATGGTACTTAACTGTTTTTGATAAGTTTTGCGAGCTCCAAATGATCTTTATAATTAGGCTCGAATGGTATGTAGAATCCAATTCGGATAGAAACGATGTCGAAAAAAATCGCTTCATACAAATTGAACCGCCCTAATGTAGATACATACTCGTACATATGCAAGTATGTATGAACATATGTATGCATATGCTGACTTCCTCTTTTTTGGGTTTGCTTGTTTGCGGCTAGTGTTTAAATTTGACTTTTTCTTATTTTTATATTGCGTTTTATTTCTTAAACGCTTAAACAAAGAGATTCAAGCAAAAATGCGGCAGCAACAATGGCCGCTGCGAAATAAAAGCATTAATAAATGTTTGTACAGTGCTTGCAATATGCGCAACATATTTACAACAAACACCGGGGCGACCGTTAAAAGCGTAGTAAGTATGTTTATACTAGGGATGTCAATTTTAGGCATGTTGTTGATCCCGGGATTTTCGAGATTTGAGAACGAAATCCAGAGATCCCGAATTTCACAAAGTTTTGTTTCGTAATTTTTAATTTACCAAAAATTGTAACACGTCTGTAATCGTTGTATTATAGAAGTATACAAAATAACATTAGTATAATAAAAAATAACGATTTGTTGTAAATCATTAATGTATTTATGGGTATTTTCAAGAAAAAAATGAAATAAACGTAAGATTTGACACACATACAAAATAATTTATACTTCAAGTACAAATATACATATTTGGTACAGAAGAAGCACTACTGCGCCTCAACACTTGTTGGCTGGATTGTCGACAATAAGTTAAATGCTCTCTGTAGGACATAGCCTTTATCGCCTCATTACAAGAACTATCAATTTCTTTTACCAAGCCTTCTGATAAATTATATGCCTTTCGATTATTGGACAATTGCGAACTGCTCGTTAAAACTTGATGCAATTTATCTTTGAGACTTTCTGCCTTATCCACTTCTGCCACCTTGTCGTTAATTCTATTAACATCGCTTTCATGGTGAGGCTCATTTTGTACTCGAGCGTGATATTCTCCAGCTCATTTATAATGGCAAGAACAAAACAAAGCCTTAAGGGAGTTAACATGCTGCGTTATTTGTCGATTGCGAACTCTCTAAAAGCTTTGTTTTGCCCTTGAATGGGGAATTTTTAAGAATGATACACAATTTGAAAAATAAATAGTTATTCAATTCTTTGTTTTCTACAATTCCGGAATTTGAATAGACATATTCCGGGATATTCGGGAGCTAAAAAAGATCGGGATCCCGGGATTGACATGCCTAGTTCATACATATGCATGTATGTATGTACATATGTATGTATGTGTGTTTGTACGCTTATAAGCAATAATGTTTGGTTTTCATTTGGTGATTTTTGAAATCTCGTGTGATTAACATACACACATACGTGTTATAAACTGACATTCAAGTGATAACGTTTACCAATTCCTCGGGAAGTTGCAAGCTTCGTTTAATTCGTTTTGGATACACTGACAATATTTTCACATATGTATGTACATATGTATGTATGCACATAGTTTTATGAACTGTCAAAAAGCGGGCTAATAAAGCCTTTAATTTGCGAATAGCAGCTTCAAAAGAAGACGGCGCATACGGCCCTCAACTGGTTAAATATTTCAAGAACAATTGCATGTGATTTTTTTGGCTAAAATGTTTTATTTTGTTAATTTTTTCGAGCTCAAGCTTATTTGAAATATACATATATGTAGCTCGTCAATTTCAACGCACTATTAGTTTTTTTGGGAACGATTTTAATAAAATTTAATGGGACCGAAATGTATTGCGGTCCCACTTATAAATGTACATAGAATGAATTGCAGCATGATTTAATTATTAATTATTATTGAATCATCGCATTCCAGTAATAAATGTTGAAAAATTCTTTAAACTGATGGAAAAATAAAACCTTTGCAGAAAATCCTTTGATGGCAAAATCTTTTTATAAACATACATACATATACCTATGTATCTTAAAACCCCTTCAAAAAAGTAAAAAAAAGTGGAAAAAGGTCAGGTTATGTATGTAAGTGGTATCATATTATTTATGTCGCTAAATGGTTGGAATTATTTACTTATGACAATACAATTGATTTTGGCAATCATCCACCAATCAAATTTCCAATGCTACCAATCCCAATAAACTCGACTTGATTTGGTCGAATATTGTTGCTTGCTATCACGTGAACTTATTTTTCTTATTCACGTCCACCATTTTTTTCTTGATTGAAAAAATCTCGCAGACAAAGTTTTGTATGTATGTACATACATACATATGTATATATTTTAAATGTATAATAAATTACTTTAAATATTAGCAAGAAATGGAGAAACAAGTTGACATACGTTTGTTTTGCCAAATTACATTCAATTTTTAAGGAGCGTTGATATAGAAATGTTAAGTTCACTTTAATGAACTTAGTGGTCGTTTTTCAGTGCAAGTTTAACTCTGTTTTTCGTTTAAACTTTGTATGCAGTTTTTCAGTGAACTTTAAACTTGGTTTGAACTAAGCTTAGTTAGTCTTAGTTTAACCTATCAGCTGTTTGCCATCTACTTTGTTTTGGTTGCAACAATTTATATTGAGCGCAAGGAAACTAATTTTAAATTTAAACTTTGTTAATACCGAGTTTAAACCAGCACTGAAAAACTGGCTCTAACTCTTTCGTCTTTTCAGTTCAAAAGCTTCCCAAGACAACTTGAAATGTCTTACATACATATATGCATTTAATCTAAGCTTTTTTTTATCACTTTTTGCAAATATTTTTCACAGCAGCTACTAAAAGAAGCAGTTTTCACATGAAACAGCTGATATCATAATTTGTCGACAGTTTTTCACTTCGATATCTTCTCTACTGCAAAAAAGTTATTATAAAGACATTTCGCAAAAAATCAGACACTGTCGGTTTAGGCAGTATGTACTTAATGTCAGTGATTTGACCTAATGAAAACTAGACCTTTTGTGTAGATACATATGCATGTATATGTACATATATGCACCCATATATATGTATGTACATACATATGTTTACATAAAGTGCACTCATATAATGCCAACAAAATCACTTTTGAATTGTTGGCTCAATGACTGGCTGACCGATCGGCGTCTGCTCCGCACTTACATATTCGTCCCACAAGCCAAATGTGCGCTAAAGTGTATGCGTGCATTCGACTGCCGGCTTATCTCTACAGATATAACATATGCATGTATGTATGTATGTGCATATGCACATATTTAAATATGTATGTACGTATGCATGTGCATACGTCTCTCCGGTCATGCAACCGAACTTTGATTTCGTATACAGTGCGGTTTGTTTATTAAAAGCGAATTGCTTAAGTGGAGCCATGACCAAAAAGCCGGCCGGTCCCGCGCCGGTCTGCCCAACCAGACCCGGCGTCCAACCGGCAACGCTGCTGCTTTGTTGTTTTCATATATACATACATGCATATGCGCGTATGCATTTGTTTTATTTGGTTTTTTTTTTAGCAACGACGGCGCATCGCCTAATGCAACACACGTAGCCGGCCGGCGAGCGGTTGCCGTTTTGTTTTGTTTACCTATTGACTCATTCATACAGGTTTTTGAACTTGCACAAGGTTTGCGCGCAGTCGCGTCTGCCTGCCTGGGCTTGAATGGTTGACTGGCGTTTCGCCACAAGACGATAAAAAGCTCAGTTCAGTTTCTGTTTAATTTCCTCTCCCCTCTTTGTTGTTGTCATGCTTTTTGTTTTGTTTTGCTTATGCACTCACACATTGCCCGCCATATTTTTTGTTTACATTCTCTTCGGCTAAACTTTTATCGCGTAGTTTCGATTTGCGTGCAATTCACTGCTTTCAACATCGTAGTTTTTTATTTGCCCGTTGCTTTCAAAAAATGTTTAAAAGCGAGAGTGAGGGGGTGGGAGGATGTGACTGCCGCCGCTGCTTGTATTTCATTTCTTTGCTAACGACGATGACTTGGTGTTTTCTTTCAACTTGAACCGCGTTCTTCGCCTTCTACCTAAAACTTAATTAGTTGATATGTTAACTCTCGATTGCATTTCATTAGCGATCGCCGAAATCGTTTAAGGACCATTCGTTTGAAAACGCTGAAAGTGACAACATTTTAAAAGCCCATCATTTAGTATTATTTTAAGAATGCCTTTTTTTATTTATGGTGTGATGGCTTTATGAACTGCGAGCCGGATGCTACATACATACTATGTACATACATATGTATGTACATATGTATGTATATCTCAGAAGGTAAAAAAAAATCAAAAATGCAATTAAATGCCAGGCATCCTTTAGACCAGAGCTGTTAATAATCGATTAATAATCTTAATGATTAATAATTTGATTAAAGTATTTTCACAACTTGATTAACTGATTAAATTAAAATTAAATGCTATTTCCCTCTTAATTAATGATTGAAATTAAATTTAATCAAAATTTAATCATGATTAAAGGGAATTAATTTAGTTTTTGAAATTATTTTACACATTGAAAAAATTTTATCAAAAATTTAGTTTGATTAAAAATTTTGATTAATTTGGATTAAAGTGGATTATATGGCAATTAATATTGCATAAGTTAAAAAAAAAAATAATTGAATTCGTTATATTTATGTATGGTTGAAATTATTGAAATATTGTTGAATTTGTTTGTTTAAATTTTTGTTGAATTATTGTACTGACTATGTTTTGTTATTATTTAATTATTTATTATTGAATTCATCATATGATTTATAGCAACCATTTTCATTATTATTGCTGACGCTCATGAAATAAGAATAAATTATGAATTTTTAACTAATGCAATATATATAAATTGTCCATTTAATCCATTTTAATCCAAATTAATCAAAATTTTTAATCAAACTAAATTTTTGATTAAATTTTTTTAATCTGTAAATAAATGTTTTAAACTAAATTAATTCCCTTTAATCATGATTAAATTTTGATTAAATTAAATTTTAATCATTAATTGGTCAACGAATTGCGAAAAGAAATTAATAATCGAATTAATTAAAAAAATATATTAATTCAATTGATTATTAATTTTAATCCACTTTTAACAGCTCTGCTTTAGACAGACAGAGCTTCAATTTTTTTTTTCATTCGTGGAACACATTTGTCGGTTATGACAAATAATGAATGTTTATTTCGCATTCAATTTAGATGTTCATTAATTTGAATATTTAAATCCGAGCTTAAATGTATTCTCCTGCAATTAGTGCACTCTTTTTTGGCCGAATCTTTTTGTAAAATAAAAAAAATCTTTTTACTACCCTTTCACTACGCTCATCGCATTAATTTTACACATAAATATCGTCTAAAATCATGCAATATTAATTAACACTTTAATACATTTCAGTTTTTGTGAATGTCCCTTAAACACTTTTCTTTTTGTATTTTATTAAACTTTCGCTATATGAACAAATTTTAACAATATTGTAAAAATGAAACTTGATACCTTTCAGTTGGTGAAGGCCTTTTGCACCATCTCTGGTTAAGCGCTAATAGGAATTAAAAGTGTCGGTTAATGTCATTTGTCAAAATAAGTAAGCGCTGAATTGTAGCTAACCGTCAGTAATTTTAATCAGATATTAAGCAACGGGCCCTGATCAAGGTATCGAAGCCTTCATTGATGTAATTACTAATTTGAGAATACACAATACATATTTTAATTTTAATTGATTTTCGAATTTGGCCAACCCGATATGTACAGTCACTCACAAAATTGATCACGCTAGGGCTTCTTTTAAAAAGCTTGAAAACTCTCTTTTGTTTTTCAATAATTTTTATATTTTTTCAAACATATGTATATGGTTATTTGTGACAGAAACAAAAAACTTTTTTTATTGCAAAACAATGATATCAAAAATAAGAAACAGAAATACAAAAGGGTTAATGTGATAAATATTGTGACTTTACATCAGCATACATAAAAACCTATATTAATATTTGGGGAACCACCACGTGCGTCAATAGCAGCTTTAATCACTCTAGGCATGCTGTTACCAGGTTTTCACATTGTTTTGAAAACATAAGATATAGATTGAAATTTATATTAACCTCACTAAAAAAAATTAAGAATATAAAATAAAACAACAATATATTTGTAAGTTTTTGATCGAGTTCTATCAATATTTTTATTTTTATTATTGCAGTTATGAAAATGGAGAAAGTGTTTTTTCTTGCACATCAACTAAATAGATCGATTAGCATATCACTGCAATAATAAAAATGAATATAACAATAATAATTTAAAATCAATAAAAAATAATTTAAAGAAAAAGGTAAAAACCATTTTCAAGCTAAATATATTAATTTATGATAACGAAATCGAGGTAAAGTACCACGAGTTCAAATAAAAACAAAAAAAGTTAATTTAACATAAAATATTAAATTAAATAAATCAGAACCTAAAAAAATTACACAAAATAATATTCTTATAAATAAAATTCTTGCAAATTCAGTCAAACAAATAAGAGCAAAACCCCCTCTTCTATATTCTACATTAAATCCAGAAACTAATTCAGATTCTTTCAACCCAGAACTTCGAAAACTGTCAATGGATTTTGCTCATCACTCCAACGAAGACTTCCAATTAAGCAGAAATTTCGCCATTTGCCATTGCAAAGAAATTTTTCCTTTATCGCGCGACTAATGGTATTGTTCTGTTTTCCATGCCTATTGGTTATTAAAGAAATTTAATTTAATGAAAAATTTGTATGAACCCTCTTTTAGTCTCAGCAAAGCGACTTTACCTTTCGAGCTCAAGTCACAGAATTGATAATGCTTTATTTTAACGCTTTGTTGAAAATTAAAATACCATTAACTATTGTACGGCCGCAAAACACATTAATAACGGCACATGAAATATTAGACAACACAAATGTATAGTTAGATGGAGAGAAGAGAATGGTAATAAGTTCCTTACAAGTAAAAGCGTGATAAATTTTTTGAGTGCCTGTTTGTTGAGCTACTACAGAAGCCACAAGGCCCACAACTGCAAACACTATACTCCGCTCCGTTTAACCCCTTCCGCTACTCATTTCATGTATGAAAAAGTGATTGCACTACAAATTGTGCCCACTGGGATTGTGTGTACTTAGTGCATTTGCAATTTATGTTTGCTGTTAATTTTTTGCTGTCAATCAATATCTTGGAATGTCATTTTCGAGCACGGCATTTCTAGAAGGTGAGAATGAAGTGTAGGAATCTTTAAATTATCAGAAATTGTCAATCATACATTTCCGCTGCGTTGGGCCTCCCATTACGTGAACAAAATATTTAGTAGCATATTATTAGGGAAAGACATTTCAATGGTTAACAACAAGTGAAGAGCAGACGAAGAGTTATGACAACGGAACAATAACCTTTCCGAAATTGGCAAAAAAAAAACTGATTAATGCAAATCCCTATTATTTGTTGGTTTCTATCGATATTTTTAACAAGAAAGCGTCAAAAAGCAATTAAACCTACGTTAAGTCGTGGTAAAATCAGTCGATCTCACCAAAACGTAACAATTACAAATGCAGCAGTTTCGTCTGTTGAATATTTTAAAACAAAAACAAAGTTTCCACTGAAATGTTTTCTACTTATCTACTATCACCGAATATGGTTTGAAACAATGTGTCAATATTTTGTAAGACTCTTTGTGAGTTGGGTCTGTGACAAGGCGAATTCATGTAAGGTGGTAGCGATTCTAAAAATGCAACGCTTTGGTGGGTTATTGTCAAACTTTATCTCCTTTGTATTTAACTTTCGCAAAATAATTTTTACACTATTAGAGTCACCGCAAAAAGTTATAGCGAACCATATCTTTAAATTTCTTGTAGTTAAAGGGAACAATAAATTATTTTCAACAAACATTTGATTTTGACAACCAGACACCAATCAGCTGATTGATTAACACCACATTTTATGAATTCACCTTGGTCTATAATAGGTACGTTCGTTTACAATCTCCAACAGAAAATATCCAACAGCAAAATTCAGTGGAATTGTCTTCTCTTCTCTCACAAGAGAAAAATATCCAAAACAGTACGCGAACGCAAAATTTGCAGAAACTTGCAAATTCAACGAACAGCTGATTGAATTCTTGTCCGCATCCAAATATACAAAATGGAAAACATTGCATTAGTGTTTTCTTGCTACTAGCATGTTTAACACTCATATTTTATAATTTTCACCTTTAAAATTCTTAAACAATAATTTCGTAATTATGCGAATTGCAATCATCTGTTTTTGATCAGCTGTTTTGCAGCAGAAACCAACAGCTTCCCCTCACATTGAAATGTCACTTTGCTCTCTCAATTTCCCCTATTTTCAATAATTATCCGTACCCGAACTTACCTAATGTTATGTAAAAAAATTAAGTCCGAAGTATAACGACGTAATTTCGATTTCAAAAACGCATCCATTGAGATTTATGACCCATATTTGAAGAAAGGAAAACAGTTTCCGAAAGCATTGCCAAGTGCTGGTTTAGGCAATAAAATAAGAACGCAAAAAAGAAAGACATATCCAAGTTATTGGACCAGAGTGAAGATATTTGGAATACTTTAATTTTTTCTAAACGATATTGGATGAAGAAAGGGCAACTTTTGATATCAAAACAATTTGAAATTGATGATCAATTAGAAGTAAAAATTTATTAAAATCGGTTACGGTGAAAATGTAACGTTTTTGGTTGGGAGCTCGACAATAAATGTTCATGATACAATCATTTTTGGAGCTAGTTTCACTCTCTCATTTCAGACGACATACCAACTATTTGACAGAAACAGTATTCCGGATTTTCTCGCTACCAATTACTTATTAAAAAATCTTCTATTTTTGGTGTTACCCTTTTTTGTTAAATTTCCGAGATTTGAGTAAAGTTTTGTGGTATGTGCAAAGTCGAAGCGATTTCATCCAATTTTGTCGAATCCAACAAATAATTTTTACATACGACAATTCTGTGGTCACAAGGAATAGCAGCCAAACTCAATTTGTAGTATTTTTAATACTACTTGAAATGTCAATTAATTAACAAAAATGATCAGTTCAGCACTTAATTTATATTTCTTTACTAAGTTTAGACAAATCAATGGTAGTTTCACTAAAAACACAATTTAAAATAAACATAATTACTTAGCTTATTCTCATTTCTTATTCTATTTATTTCTTACTGAATTGAGTTTGGTTGTTATTCTTTTTTCCACAGAATTGTTCATATAAATTCCGTGCTTTGAACGCTCAAAAAATTATTGTCGTATGATCAAATTACCTGAAACAAAATTTTAAAATCTATGAAATGTTATCATAAAAATCTGTAAAATTTTTTCGTATTGTTACACTGATAATTAAATGTTATATGTGAAATAAAGTTAATAATGCAGTAATTTTCCATCTATTAACCCATTTCAAATGGGGCTACTCGATTTTTAAAATCGTTTTTAGTTTTCGATACATTGAGTATAGTTACCTGCAAAACTGTAACATACGACAAAATTTTACTGAAGAATATCCTTCATAAAAACGTAATTAAGAATAAACAAAATAAATAAAATAATTTAAGATTTTCTCCGAGACTTTCGAAAAAATCTCTTGTCGCCTTTTGAGAAATTGCTTATATTAGAATTTATAGTACATCATTAAATACACGTAACTTTGGCCACATATTGTACATTTGCATTTATCAAAAGAATTCCATTACATTGGTGAAAAAATATACATCCAATAAATGAAACATATGTATGTACTCGTACATGTATACAATTTAACGATTTTTGCTTGAAATATGTATAATACAGTTAAAATTAAAATACCCAATAACTATTTCAAAGTAATGGCGATATTGGGCGTCTGCCGTCGAACACTGTTTCTGTAAAAAAATTAAAAGTGAAACTTCATATGTACCTCTAAAAATATTTGTATCATGGTTCAATATATGTATGTATGTACATACATATGTATGTACTGTACCAGAAGAGAAAGTTTCCAAAAAAAAAAGGGAAAAAGTTAGTTTTTAATTGTAGTAAGTAAGTGTCACCTTTTTCAGTATTGTGATAACTGAAATTTTCTTGTCGAGACCAAAATATTGATATAAAAAACTGACTATACAAAAATACCTAAGGTATATGAAGAGTAACATAAAGGGCGACCAAAAATAGATTTTTTTTGCACGGTCTATTGAACTTTTATTAAAAACGTTCCAATTTCCATAGATACGTACTTACATACTTATGTATGTACATATGTACATAGCAGCTCGCAAATTCCTATTATTCATAACAATAAATGGCAGAGTAACTTGTCGTCTTTTTTTTTGGTAAATTGCTATACATTCGAATTTTATTTCAATGACCGTATCAAAAACTATTTTGCATGATATTGTGCATACAAGTAAACGCCCACAATATTCGCTCTGCTTAAAATATCAACGTCGTTTGAGGTAAATATGTACATACATATATATGTACATATATACTACATCTATCTAAATTCACTAAAAGATGCACAAACATACATACAAAAGAATAAAATAGGTACATTCACATGTATGCATGTTTGCATGTGTGCAGGAAGAACCTGTCGTTCAACAAAATCTGCTTTGATTTAAAATACCAACAATTTCCGTAGATAAGCATCATAATATTTTTTTCAAATATTTAAGTAACAAATATTGCTTGCTAAATATTTGCTGACAAGATAGAAGACACAATCGCTGGGTCAGACAGTCCATGGGTGATGATTTTAATTAAGAACTGATTACGAAAAAAAATCATGCTGCTATATGAATATACATACATACATATATATTATGGTACGACTATGTTGTCACAGCGTTCATTTCCTATAGAAATACTCCTTATAAACCAACATTTGGCGGTCAGTTCAGGATTTAGCGATGTTTAGTACAATACTCGTACGAATGGCAGCGAGTGTCATAAAGTTAGCTGCTATTTCTATTTCAGCGTTTCACAGACGACATCTTGATGTGTGTGCTTGTGGTTTTGGGTGATGATATTAATTATTTCAACTGTGACAAACTATTATTTTTATATTTTCCAACATGAATTTTTTGTTTTGTTGCGCTTTAATACATGCGTGAAAGCTTAAATGTGCCATAGATTTGTTAAGCGAACTGGGACAGCAAATTCCGTGGCGATTAAGAAGAAATGTTAGCCAGATCATCACGAACGAAGAAGTGCGCACTGTCTCAAATTCATAATCGAACTACTCATCGTGAGATTTAGACAATTTTATTTCATTTTAAAAAATTTTAGTTTTTTTTCAATTGAAATACAGTTCAATCTCTAAAAAGCGTCTTTAAATAACATAAAATACAATTCATTAACGTTAATCAAAAAAAAAATTGGGTATGCAGTTTTAGTATAATAAATTGCACACTACGGCTGCCTAATAAATACATTTGCCATGGGTTTTAAGCATTAATTAATTGCAAAAACATTTCTGGACAGCATAATTTAGATTTATGGAAATGGTGAATTAACTTTGTTTCGATGTTTGTAAGTACCAGGACGATAAGAGTTAGACCCATCAAAAAGTATATCGATATGTTCAGGATGACGAGCTGAGCCGATTTAGCCATGAATGAATCTTGGCAGTCAGGTGCCTTTTTATAATTTATTAGACGTTTGTCGGAACCGGCCAGATCGGCCGACTATAGCGTATATAGGAGCCGATTGTTCAGATATCATATTTTGCTTCCTAACTCCTTCATTTAAGCAGCCAAAGGTTTGAAATTTTGCAAGAAGGTCCGCTTTTCTAGGCTCTATTAAGCAGTTAAATTCATATAGAACAAAGATATATAAAATATAGCTCCCATACAACTGATTGTTCAGATATTTCATTTAGCACGAAAACACCTCCATTAATTCAGCTAAAGTCTTGAAATTTTGTACGAATAACAGCTATTATGAGAACTATATTAGCAGTGAAAATCATTAAGATCGTATAAATATAACATATAGTTGCCATACAACCGATAGTTCAGATATTACATTTTTCAGCTCGACACTTGAAATTTTGCACAAATATCAATCATTATTAGACATATGTGTAAAGTGAAAATCATAAAGATCAAATAGATATAACATACAGCTCCCATACAACCGATTGTTCAGATATTGCAATAAGCACGAAAACTCCTCCATTTAAGCAGCTAAAGCTTGAAATTTTGCACAAATCAAAGCTATTATGAGAACTATTTTAGCAGTGAAAATCATTAAAATCGGATAAATAGAACATACAGCTGCCATAAAACCGATAGTTCAGATCTTGCATTTTGGGTCATAACTCCTTCATTTAATCAGCTAAAGACTTGAAATTTCAGGCAAATATTAATTATTATTGGTATATTGATTCAATTGTATTGAAGTAGTCAAAATCATTAATATCGATAAAATATATCATATGGATCCCGTACAATTCTTCCATTCATGAAAGGTATGAAGCTTTCTTTCTAACTGGTATAAGCTAATATTTAAATTTACAAATTTAAAACTTAACAAAGCTTGAATTTTTAAAATGCTAAGCGTAGCGAGCGACTAGTTCAACCATTTATTGAAAAAATTGTAAATACCAGAGATTTTAAACTGATTTATATGTTTATAAATTTATCAAAATAATAATCTCCATTAGCAGCGATATTGAAATGACTGTGGCATCATTTTGTTTTTTATTGTAAGAAATTTATTTACTTTTAAAACTTAAGTCAGAAATTTCGCCTGCACCGCGTCTGCGTCTGTGTTTAAAGAAGAAACTGTGATTCCTTTTGTGATAGAGTATGTCCTTACAAAAACTTACTTGAATAAATGTGAAGGCTAAACGTATTTTTTTTTTCATTCCAAATAGGGAAAGTGAATTTGTTTGAAATGCACTCGAAAATTATTTACAGAGCCTGCCTGTTTCACTTATATTCCTTTTGCTGGGAATTTCAAATTTCGTAATATAGGGTGTTTTTTTAGATGTGTGGTTTTCAATGAGGCAATACTTTTTTCGGAGTTGGTCTTTTTGACAGCTGTTAATTGATTTATACTCAGTTTGGTTTGCCATCTCAAGACGCCTTGAAAGAGAATATTCGCTGCGTTATTGCTGACATACGGACCCAATTGCTGCAAAAAGTGGTCGCAAATTGCGACACTTGGCTGGAATTTATTCGAGCCAGCCGCGCCTGAAATCATTTTTAAAATATAATGGCTAGAGCTGTAGCAAGCCGTATGTATTCGTTACCGAGTAAATGAAACTTGTGTGAGTACAAATGAATTCTTACTCCTATTCAACGATATTTTAAATATGAACCAAATGTTTCTATCTTAACTAAATAATTGACTATTTATTCTCAACTTTTTTTATGTTACAATTCTTTTAAGTATGAATTTTATCAAATATTTATTTAAAAAACTACCAATGTTCACACTTTTACATCTGAATTAAAAATGTAAATGAAAACTTTTAAACGAATTATTTCTCATAACTAACCATTTTGCATTTTTATATTTCCATTAAGATATTACACGTTAATATCGTTTGGAATTATCGAGGCCATAAATGTACGCAAACATCGATGCAAATGCACAAAATTTTTTTTAAATTAAAGATAATACATATTAAGTTTACATTGCTAAAATATGTATAAAAAATAAACACAAAACTATTTCATTCAAATCTATTATTTATTGTACACCTCTTTTGTTTTTCGATAAGAGCATATCTATAACAAAAGATGAATACACATATGTATGTACAAAAATACTATGTATATATAATAAAAAGAGGCGAATACTCCCAGTATTCATGAAACTTTTTCTTAAACTTGCTCTTGCAAATACCGGTAGCGCTTGCTCGTCAAAGGTATAAGTACTAGAAATATCTAGCTGTTGTGCTGGTTTATAAAATAAATTTTATTGGTTTTTAATTAAATTAAGACTATGTATGGATTTTGTAGTGTTTTGTTTTAATATCTCATAATAGTCTTCTTACTAGAATAAGAATTCTGATCCGAAAACGAAAAAATGCAATTTTCTACTTACTGCATAAAATGTTCGAACAAGATGAGTTTGTTAAATTTTTAAAAGGATACAATTGGTAAAGCAGCATTACGAAAATTGACCACAGTGAAAGGTTCATTAGGCGTAGATATATCCAAAAGATGATGCTTAGCACGAGATTGTTCTTCTTTCGTAGCCTTGGCGGTAGCAATATCCAGATTAGCATATACCTAAAAGGAAGATAGAAAATCGTCAGCTGATTCAGGACCTACAAATTAACATCTACATTACGTACTACATCATAGCAATCATTTTTGAAAATACGCTCCTATTAATGAAGTTCCTTAAAACCACCAATCTCTACACAACACATACATATATCTAACCCCGCACAAAATTAAGCTTATGGCCTAGTTGCTATAGCTTCAACTCAATTAGCTTAAAAGATTATCTATTTAAGCTAATTTGTTATAAATAAATAAAAAAAATTTTGATCGCAGATAAATGTGCTCTTACTCCTACTTATGTATGTATGTTATTGCCATAGTCGCGGATTTATAGTATTAGGCTTACTTTCATACATAACATACACCTCCTACCTATTATCAAAAGGTTGGCTGGGTATGTACAGGCATATATATGGATATGTACATCTATACTTACATACATATATGTATGTATGTATTAACGCTGTCTATTAACAAATAGAAAAATACTTCCTCGTTTGCTGGATTAAGACCATTACTAACCAGTTGACTGCATGTCGCTGTTAATAGAATTTCTTTATTGAGTTGTTTGATATTTTGCATAAACATTGACGAACATACATACGTATGCATAAGTATTTAATCATATGTATGTACATATGTTCTACATATGTTATGTAAATATAAAATTAAACAAATTCGAAATCTGCTACATTTAGTGATTTTATAGCGCACTTCGAAGGTAAGATGATCAAACAGGAAGGATCGAAATGAACCAGTTATTCAAGACATGAATGAGAATGTTTAATTTAAAAATATATTTTAAGAGAATATATCACTCAAATGGTTTTATAACAATTTCAATTGAAAAGTTAACGAGTTATAAAATACGAAGTTCACAAATTTAATAAGCTTAGCATACGAGTATGGATATGTAAATAGAATACATATATACGTAAATAAATATATAATTATGTATTAACATATGTTCATATGTATGCACCTAATCATATGTATATACCGCTCTGTTCCCCAAAACATTTTAAATATTACCAATCTTTTTTTGATAAATCCTTTTCGTTTATTTTAAATAAAACTTTAGAAAATGTTCAACGATCTTTCAACATTTTCAAAAATCCATGGTATTAGCATTTGGAAACTTGCCCTTTATTATACATATTAATATTAATTAGGCTACAAAACTGCATACCCAATATTTTTCTATATGTATACTCAACAGTAATCTGTAGATGTATCAAACTTTCACTGCGTTAGACTAGAGTTGTATGTTTTGGACCATCTTCGCAAAAAAATTTTCAAATCTAAGTAAATTGCCATCCAAAATCCTAACTTTTGTATTGAAGTTTTTATAATTTTTTTTTTAATTTGCAGAGTAACTAAAAAAAACTAATCTAGAATTAAATTTTTTTATGAAAATAAAGACAAAATTTCTATAGTGAAATGAAAAAAACCAAATTAGTTGTTTCTGTTGCAGCTGTCTGTTTGAAGTGCCTTGATCACTTTCGAGAAAAAGGGGTGGAATTTGTAAGCGAATTCAATGATTTTTTTCAGTTTTCTACAATGTTTGAAATTGTGTGCTTTTAAAGCATGATTCAATCATACAAGGTTGGATAATTAGGCAGTTGTCTCACTCTTGCACGCTGCCTTAAGGTAGCCTGTGAAACTCTCTTTTAATTTAAAAAAAAAAATGTTATCAAACATGTGGAAATTAGTACTTTTCTTGTGAAATGACCTGGCAGGCAACACTGTTGCCTTTTTGTAGTTTTTAAATTATTTCAGCATGCCCTATGTAACAGATGTATAAGCGAAAAAAATTCCGTTAATTTTTTGACGAAGGTATTGTGTGGTGTTTTCCATATAAAAAAAAATTTTTTCGAACAACTAATGTTACATTTTTAGTGCTTTGAATCTTAAAATTTTATGATTTAAAAAATTTTGAAATTGTTATGAAATATGTATACAATCCTGATTACTGGGCTTTTAATAGATACCTCTTATTTTTTTTGCTAAAATTGATATTGAATTAAAGAAAAATTTATTATCAACATTTTTCCAAATAGTTCTATTTTCTGCATGTAAAAACTTAAAAAAAGGTTGAAATCACATTGTTTTTGTTAACAAAATGTGTAAAAAATATTTGCTTCTAAATCACACTTGCGTTTTATGTTTATATAGTTTGTTCTATTAAGGTGCTATCTATATACATACATACATACATGTGTGGTTGAATATTCGGTTATATTATATTAAATTGAAATAAAAATTTCGTATAAATTTAAGGTTCAAACTTAGTACAAAATTTAGGATAATTTATCAAATTGATATCTCAATTTCTAAATTTTAATAAGAGTTTTTAGAAAATATAGCATTTACAAGAATCATTAGGCATTTTCAATAAAACTTTTTCATTAATGTCAAATGTCAAATCAACAAAATACGTATAATAAATTGAATTTTTAATTTTATTTTGTTTAAAGGTTTCGGCAACTCGTTCTGAAATTTTAATTTCATTTGACCTACACCAATACACTGAAAGAAAATCACCAAAATACACTAACAAAGCTCACATCTAGTGCCTATCGAAAAATCTAGAAGAAGAAAAAGAAAACTTCCATTACTATTGAAACTGTAAGATGATTTGAACTTCATTATACTAAAGAGCACTTAACTTAAAACAAAGTTAAAAAGATCGAAATATCAAATAACAAAAAAGCATTAAATCAATATTATATTATTTTCGACTTACATATGTATGTACATACGTTTGTCAAATAATTGTTTGCAAAATAAAAAAAAGTATACAAATTCATTTATAAACTCATATTTCGGAAACTATGACACTTTTTTTAAATATTTTTTTCCATAACTTTATTAATTCAAATATTTTTAACATAAATAATGCACAAAAGTTCAATAAGGTAAGACGCAAAAGTAAAAAAACCATAAAAATTCAAAAAAATACCAATAGTGTACTGTCAATTAATTGTTTGCAAAATGCAAATATATAATTATTACAAGTATTATTAAAACTGGAAAAAATAACTAATATTTGGTATGGCGACCATTAGCATCTATAACAGCTCGCAGACGTCGGGACATGGACTGAATCAAGTTTTTTATATCATAAATCTCCGGAATTTTTTGCCATTCTTCCTATATTGCTTTGATAAGAGCAGTTTTATTGGTTGGACTCCGTTTACCTACTCGCTTCTTTAAAAAAGCCCACAAATTCTCGATTGGGTTTAAATCAGGACTCTGGGCAGGGGTATCAATAGCTTTGCTGCAATTGTACAACAGCCAGGTCCTGCACAGAAACGATTTATGTTTTGGATCGTTGTCCTGGTACAGCTTGTACTTCAGTTTATTCGGGTTTTGGGAGTCAACAAATCCAAATTTCATCGCGCTCCTTGTCAATTCATTAGAATGTCCAGATAAACCTCTTTCGTCATAACATCAGTTAAAATCCGCAGCTCTCCAACCCCTTTCGATGAAATACAACCCCACACCATTACTGAAAGCTTGCCAAACTTTACTGTTGGTATAATGTTCTTATGTTGCAGAGCTGTATTTGGCTTTCTCCAAACTTTGTTGGGTCCATCATGATAATATAACATTATTTTTGTCTCGTCGCAAAAAATAACGTCATCCCAGTACTCAACGGGCTTGTTAACATTGCCAATAGCAAAGGCAAGTCGCTTCTCAATATTAACTACAGACAGTAACGGCTTTTTTTTGGCTACATGCGACGAGTATTTGTGCTCTTTTAATACTTTTCGGACCGTCTCGTGGCTTACTGACTTATGGTAATCATTTTTAAGAACAGATGCCAACTGCCTTAGGCTTGTTTGCGGATTATTGTTGATTTCCTTCAAAATTCTTGATTCTTCGCGCCTACTGAGCTTTGGGGGCCTCCCTCCGGAGTGGTTTAATTCCAACCTATTTTCTTTTTCAGCGCGTCTAATAATATTATAAATAGTTCTAAGCTTAATTGAAAACATTTCTGCTAATTCCTTAGCAGTTTTTCCTTTGTGATAATGATAATAAACTAATTGAATTAGATTTTCGTCAACTCGTTTGCCTGGCATTGCAAAAAATCACTATTTTAAACTAGATCTGCACAGTTTGAAACAAAAAGTAGAATGAATATATGGCAGAATATTCTCAGAAGACCACGTGTTGATTTGTTTTTGAAAGTAATATCCCGTTAAGTGATTATGAATTTCTTCTCGACTTGTGTTTGCATTTTGCAAAGAATTAATTGACAGCTTGAAGTTTGTTGGTTTTGTTTATTCGTGGAATATCTTATGTTCTAGTTTTTACTTTTGTTATTTTTTTAACGTTTTCTAATATTAAATATACGTTATAATAATACTGCAAAAGAAAAATGATAAAAATAAGTACCTGTGCTAATAAATTTCATGTCAAAGTTGATTGTGTATGTGTGTTTTCGTTTTGCAAAGAATTATTTGACAAACTGTATGTACAAACATATGTAAGTACATATATATATTTTTATTTATTTATTTTAATAATTTTTATTTAAAATATAAAAAAAAACCACTTAAATTCAAGTTTCAACGCTTGCCCAGTGTTCGCAAATATACATATAACAAATTTCTGAAAATTAACATCAACATTTTAAAAAAATTTCAAACAAATGCGCATGCTATTAGGTCCGTTCGTCTAAGAGTTCAGCAAAAATTATCCAGCAACAAACCAGGGCCTCCCCGCTCGTTTGCCCGAGTTCTGTAACTCAGTCTCATCTCAATTCTCAAAATGAGCTAGAGACTATTGCTTTCCCTCGCTTTTACTTTGTTTTCTTTTGCTATAGCCGCGCACTTGTGCACAAGGGTATATAACGCTGCTTTTACTTAGAAAACTGTGCTCCACGCACAGAACGCCCATGCCTATTTATAAAAAGGCAACGCGAAGTTGGGTAGTTTTGCTTGCCGGAAGAGGCAATATCGCGGAAAATCCCGCGTTTTTCGGACCTTCGAATTTTTATGGCGCAAATCCATTACCAAAAAACGGGAAAACTCTTTTGAGAAGCTTCCTGAAGCGATTAAATATGTACTTATATAAGCCTTATTACTTGCATTTTTATTGTTTCTTTTAATATAAATAGATCAGTATGTACCACGTGCGATTTTTTATTCCGAATTTTCGCCTATGGCGCCTTTTTTATATGATTAATACTACATAGCTTTAAGTTTCAATGTAGTAGGATCTATGATCTACATACATATGTATATAAATTTCTTAGTTTGATTTTGAAATCATTTTAATTTTATATTCAATACTGAAATATAACCTATGGTTGTTGTATTGTAATAATAAATATAAAAATAATAAAATATTGAAAATTTATTTACCCAAATTCCAATCACTGTTTTCTTGCTTGAAAATTTGGGGAAAGCTTTCCAATAAGGAACTACGCTTTGAAAAAAACGTCTTATAAGGGGGGTAGAGGAGGGTCCTCAGGTTCTAAATCTGAAAGTCCAACCCTCCGGAGACTTATAGTTTTTAAGTTATTTGCTGCTAAAGTTGCGGAAAATGTCAATTTTAACCACACTTTCACCTTTGTGCAGCAATGAAATGAAAATACCGTGCTGTATATTTTACGAGATATTGATCAATTCGAGAAAAACGCCGCTGGTGAAAATTTAACGAGATATTGGTTTATTCGGGCGATTATATAGGGCCATTTTTTATTAAAAATTTTCAATATTTTACGAGATATTGACTTATTCGAGAAAATAAACTGATCTATAATAATCGAAATAAACAATAAAAATGCTAGTAATACGGTTTAAATACATGTTTTATTGATTCTAACATTTTTTTCAAATGGATCTTTCTTTTTGTCTATTTGTACTACTTTTCCGGGGCCGCCAATTTGCCCTGCACTTTGCTGCTGGTCCAGCTGGAACAGAACCACTGTCTCGCGACAATAACTGAACCAGTCAGCAATTGTTCGGCAGGACAAGGGGCCACACAGATAGTCCTCTCGGTGCACAAAATCATAGTTAAACCTATGCGCAAACAATGGGTTATGTAGAATATCTTGGCCCGAGAAACGCTTGATTTGCCCCGACATCTTCCTTTGCGGCAAACAAAGCTTCCCAAATTCGCGTTGCCTTTTGCGTAAAGTGGCATAGGCGTTCTGAGTGTAGAGCACAATTTTATTCTTAGGAGTAGTCCGTTTTCCTCCGAGAACCGAACACACTGTTTTACGGTGCCCAACCTATCGCCAACTTTACGCAAATTCCACATACTTTGCAGCTCTGTGGATTTAAGGGAATTTTTATTTTTTGCCCTGCAACTTGTGGTCGGCACCTCGGAATCTGCAAAAATTATCGTTTCAAATAAATGCAAATAAAAATACTCAAAATTATAATTACCATTATCACTTTCACCCATTTTTAATATTTTTTTGGAACTTTCCCACTTTAATTTTCAAACACTCAAAAAAAGCAACGTTACGCATTTAAAATTTGCATTTGAATAAAGAGAAAGCAAAGAAAAGAATAAAAATTACCGTTGCATCATGATTTAAGCTTAACGGCCGTTGCAATAGGGCTGCCATTTGACATGATGACTTTAGCTTAAAGGTTTTCTTGTTAGATGCGCTCTAACAAAAGCCCTTAATTGTAATGACCCATAGCCACTGTCAAGATAAAGTCGGCTCCAAAGTTAGAAACAGCTTTTTGACATAATTTTCTACGGAACATACATATGTATGTATGATATTTGTTGGAACGATTTTCCGTCATCCCTTGTCAAGTTTGGTTTAGAGACAACCCGGTTTCGGCGTTGTGCAATCTTCAGTGTCAATTTTCGTTCTATGTATGTATGTCAGAAAAGCTACTTCTAACTTTGGAGTCGACTTTATCTTGACTATGACTATAGGCCAATGTGTTTACTTTTAAAACGTATGGCAGCACACTTTTGCTCATACTGTCGGCGATTGTTATTTTTGTTTGTTTGCTGAAAGTGCTAAAAATTGGGTACACATTTATAGACGCGTTTATTAAGGTAAATATAAATAAAAAATGTTAACAAAGTACTATATACGCACGTAAACAAACCAAATATTGTGTATTGCATAAAATATAAGTGACAAGTGTTATTTTGACAACACATTTGCTGGTGGTAATGAAAAAACTTTAAAAGCAAATTTCTTAAATAATAATATTAATAAAATAAAAACAGTTATTAAATTAGGCAAAGAGGGCCTCCCCCAACATCCCCACCAAGTTTCGTGACCAAATTCCTTCTACATTCACTGAAATCGCCAATGGTTCCTTATTGGAAAGCCAACCCAAAATTTGTTCCATGCAATAATTTGCAATTTCCCCTCAAAATTATATGTCATTTTGCTCTCCTAATTTCCCTTTGCAAATTTTTTAGACACCGCGAACGCGATTTGGCGAAAATCATGATATTGCGTAACAATTCGAAACAATTATCTGCATCTCGAACACTCTTATTACCATATTAAAAAATTTTAATAAGATATTATAACAGCCCTGTTTTATTCCGCCGCCATTTAACATACCTGCATTGAATCAGCGCTGATTATTTCGCCACCCAAGCGCTCTGCCAACTCTAGCGATAATTTTGTTTTACCGGTGCCGGTGGAGCCAAGTACCACAATTAAAGGCACTTTTCGTAACATTGTATTCATGTAATTCACTTATAAAAATCAATAGTAGTTTATTTTGTGTTTAACCACCAATTGCCGCATTTAAACACGAAAAATTAACACTCACAACAGAAACGTCTTGCAAACGAATATAAAAGCAAAAGTACACTACCAGCTGTTCGCTTTGTTTGCGCACCATCTGTTAAGGTGCCCAGTTTATTGTTTGCAATACATTTGACGTGGATTTTGAGTCTGCTTAAAGCTAAATAGGGTGACCAGATAATGAATTTTATTTTATTTATATAAAGTTCACAAAAATAATTTTAATTCAATATGCTACTTAGTTTCATTTCATAAAATTTTCAAATAACATGTGCAAAAGGAGCATTTAAAATATACGTATGTATATATACGTCAACTTAGTATGCGCTGAATATTAAGCTGAAGATAGCTAACAGCCGATTATTTAAAACAGTCTTCAAGAATCCGGCCCTTCAGTTAATTTTAAATTATTGCAAAGGGTTATCACAGGTTTACACTTATAAAACAATGTAAATAGGAGCTTATGAATAAACTATGTGCAATTTTATAATTTATTGAAATAGTTTTGGCGTATACAAAGTAGATAAGACAATGGTCTTATTCGAAATTCAAATAATTTGTAAAAGGAACGCAGCAAAAGTATTTTAAAAGATTTTATGTGACAAATGTCATAAGAGGACGGGTCATAATCGAGAGACTTTATTATGAGACTAGAGGCTTTATTTTGAGACCAGTTAATGCCAAATGGTCTGAAATTGCGACTGTTGTCTATTGGAGACTAATACTGCTTATTGAACTGGGACATTAAACTACATTTAATCGCAAATAAAGAATAGCTTAAACGTCAGCAGAGTAAACATTGAAGCTAAGTTCATGGAATGAAAACAAAAACCAAATGTTTTTAAGTTACAATTTTAAACATTTTTGGCCTTTAGATGTTTATACAAATTAAGCTGTAGGTATTGTTGCAGGGGAAGGTGTTGCATTTGGTTGCAGCCTTCGTCGTTTGCCTGCATAAAAGTCGGCTTCGTTGAAATGCAATTCTTTCGTTATATTTAAGATTATTTGCTGAATTTTTTTTCTAGCTTTGTATGTATACATGTAGATATGTATATGTGTATAATTGTCCCACAAAATTTATTGTTTATTTTATTTTATTTTTGAACACATTTAGGGGATTAGGGAATTCAGGCGCTGTCAGTACTTAGCACACTTTGTATGAATCTAAATAAAAAACAAGTATGGAAAGCTAAATTCGGGCGAACCCTCACGATGTATTTTTGTATAGGTGGTGTCACGGTAATTTTTCAAAATTTCATAAAAACGACATATTCTTTGTTTCAAATAGCTGTTAGTATTTAAATTTACTCAATTTGTTCTGAATTGTTACTGAAAAAATTAAGTTGTTTGCATTTTTTCAAAATTTCCGTGGATACAAAACTTTTTTCATAAGTGGGCGTGGCAACGCCCATTTTTTAAAATTTCAACCTACCAACCTACCCTGGCCAAAGGGAAATCTATGTGACTACATCTTTTCCAACAGTATTTCAGAAAAACACAAATGTATTTCAGAAAAGATCGATTGTATTTCAGAAAAACTCAAATGTGTTTCAGAAAAACACAAATGTATTACTTTATACAAATGTATACATTTGCGTTTTCCTGAAATACAATTGTGCTTTTCTGAAATACATTTTAGTTTTTCTGAAATACATTTGTGTTTCTCTGAAATACATTTGTGATTTTCTGAAATGCATTTGATCTTTTCTGAAATACTTTTGAGTTTTTCTAAAATACATTTGTGTTTTTCTGAAATACTGTTGGAAAAGGTGTAGTTTCATTAAGAAATCTCAATTTTAACTAAGTTATCGTAACCACGGACAGACGGACGGACGGACAGACAGTCAGGGCTAAATCGATTCCTTTTTCCATTTTGATCATTTTGGTATACATATATAAGTCTATATCTATATCGATTATTTTTGGCTGTGCACAAGTACGCTCGGGTATAACAATGACAGGTCAGCCAAGGTTGCTCAAACTTTCAACATATTTTCTGTCGGACAGTTTTATAAAACTGCTCGTTCCGAACTATCAACTTCGTGACTGTCACACAACCGGTGTAAAACGAATGCAGAATACGTCGTTTGATATTTATTTAATGTAAGCAGTGCGATCTATTTAATAACACTGCGTTACAAAAACGAGCTTTAGTTCTGTGCTATGAACCAAATATACTTTTTCGGAAAGGGGAGAAAAAATAAAAATACACGTGTATCGGCGATTTTCATGTACATGTCAGAATATTTATTTTTTATGTATAAAAGTGTATAAAGAATATATACATAGATATATATAATATAATTTTGGCGCGTACACTATATAGCTCAGTGCTTGGCCGAGCTTCTCCTACCATTTGTGGTGTGCGTCTTTATATTATATCACAAATGGAGGGACCTACAGTTTTGTGCCGACTCCGAACGGCAGATGTATTTAATGAGAAGCTTTTTCATGGCAGAAATACGCTCGGAGGTTTGCCATTGCCTGCCGAGGGGTGACCGCTATTAGAAAAAACTTTTTCTATTATTAAGATTTTGTTTGCCCTGACTGAGATTCGAACCTCGAACTCACCGGCGTATCGAGTTAAAGCACGCACCTCTATCAACTCGACCACAGCGGCCACCAAGAACATATAGAAAAAATAGTTTATACATAAAAAAAAAATTCTGACGTGTACATGAAAATCGCCGATACAAGTGTATTTTTATTTTTTCTCCCCTTTCCGAAAAAGTATATTTGGTTCATAGGACAGAATGTGTGTAACGCGGTGTTTGTAATGCAGTGCAATAAAGTTCCAGTACAATTCACACTAGATGTATTTTACATTAAATAGTTTTTTAGATCAATACTTTAAGCATAATAGTTCAGATAATAATTTTAAAAAAGTTGTATGACAACATTGCTCTATACGAAATGCGTACTGGAAATCTTAAGGTTGAACGCAACTTTTTGTTTAACAATACTTGTTCGAGATAAATTTGTCTAAAAATGATTTATTCCTGAATACTACTAAATAACTGCTATAAGATTCCCACATATTAACTAGTTTTGCCTATTAATGCGTTAATGTTTTTTGTTGTAAAAATATATTTTACTGAAACATAGTTTTAAACTTCGTACAGAATATAAAATAAATCAAAATGCATATTATATATTAGTTGTATAATATATTAGTTGTACATAGTGGTTATTATGTACTACAAATTATTTTCAAACCGTTGTTTAAAAATACGCTCAGAATAAAAACTTCAACATGAAGGGACATGTTTTATTTCCCCTGGGAAAAATCTCTAACATATCTTGAAATATGCTTAATTTTGTATGAAGCTTAAGACCTTGATTTATATTTGTTTTATTACAGAATGGCCATATATTTCAAAACGAACTATAATAAAAAATATTAGTAATAAGGACTTACATATGTATGTATGTATGTACATACATAAAATTATTAAAAAAATAAAACACTATCTTAGAAATACTAAATCGTTTTCTTGTTTTCACTGGTACAAGATATTATCAATTTCTTTTTGTTTATACTGGCTCATAACTACTATTTTTGGAACTAGTTTATCACTATCTTTTTAGGCACCAGCCCAGAAGTATTTCTTTTTGGACCATCTTGAAACCATCCAAAATGGAAACAGTTAAAAATGCGCTTACGGTTGTGCAGGGGGGGATAATTGCCACTTCCTATGACATCACCATTGTAAAAGAGACAATTGATATGTGATAGTTCGGGGCTAGTTTTGAACTACCACATTTTACTACAGGGTACGTATGTATGTATGTATAAACAAAAAACTATGATGTGAGATGTGATCTGTGGAATATTATTTTCAATCACTAACTCCACTAAATTTATGTTAAACACAATAAATTTGCGTAAAAACTGTTAGCTGAGCTTTAAAAAATATCAGGTAACGCGTGTAATTTTAAAGGGCACTACAACAATTATTGAAGCACTCGGTATGCACTTTGAAAGAGCGACTGAAAATTGGGTTGGAAGATATGATTCGCAAATATCATCGAACCCTTTAACTTTTTTTTTGTAGTTGTTTGTATGTATTTATACATTTATTATATTAAAATTTATTGGTTTTAAATTTTTTTTTTGTTAACTGTTCATACACTTCTGTGCACTTGAAAATTTAAATTGAACATAAGAAATTAAGCAAAGGAAAAAGGCACCCAGAAAAAACGAAAAGCCGATGTCCTTATTCAAATGAACAGAAGTGTGCCTACTTATGCATTGAGCTTAATATGCTGTATTATTGTCTGACTCGCATTTTGATTTCCAACAAGTGACGTGAAGAGCAGAAGCGGATAGTTTTTGTCTTAACGGCGTTTTTTCCCATAAAATTTACACTTATAACATGTTAAAAAAAAGCAAGATACACTGCTTGAGATTCTCCCATTTCCGAATTTGCTTTTTAATACATTTCTCATTTGATACCGTTGTGTGATATATTTGATATAATTTTTATATAATTTACAATACTTACAATATGGTAACTAAATACGAATATGAACTCCGGATTAAATTAGTAAGAATATAAAATATTTATCGTCATCTCAGTATAGCCGGTTCACTCTATAAATAATAAACTTAATTTTAATTTTAAAATAAAAATGAAGTGCCAGCTCTTTCTGTGCAAATGGTGTCGCAATCGACAATCCTACAATTATCCGCATGAATGAGCTCTCGCCCTAGGCAAATTTGAGCTTACGTTTCCGGGCGCTGACAGCTTCCCTGTCACTTAAGAATCCTAAATCAACACAAATAATACAATAACAGTGCCAGCATCCACAAGTTTAGCAAAGAGTTAAATGGGTCCGCTATCTTGCCCCCGTAATCGTAAATCCACCTCCCCAATTTTGCATGCATAACTCGAACTTACGCGATAAACATTTTTGTTTGACATTGGTTTGAGCTAAAATTTTGAACCAACCTGTTCTCCAATTGCTAATGTTTCACTTCAGTCGAGCAACCAACCCATTACCTTACAAAAGCGCAAACTTTTTTTTTGGTGAATAATATTTATAAGTTTTCCACTCGGGGAAATTTTGGACGTCGATTTGACCACAAACAAGAATCACCTACTTGAAAATGATAAAGAACATCTCAAATTTACCTCCATTGGTAATCAGTTTAATAACAAATCTTGGATCTCGAATTGAGATCAAAGTTGGATATCAATTTAAGTTCTGCATAATTTGGTAGTATTTAAAAGTATGTTGGTAAGTACATATGTTTGTATATACATATGTATGTATAAACTTCTTGTCGCCTATGTATTAATATACTTATATACATATGTATATATGTATACGAGTATATACACATAGATTTATTCTTCATTCCTTTGCATCGTCATGCAAATTGATGTTGCTAGTTGCAACAGAGCAAAGCAACGACGTTTAGGTGAAGTGGCACGAGTGCTCGTTCATACATACATACATACATACATACTAACATATGTATGTATGTATAAATGTATGAATGAAAGAGCTGAAGGTAGATTGCATGAGAAGCAAAGCGCGTCACGCTGCCACAAAGTCACGAAATTACTGCAACGTAACGCAACATAGCAACTACAACAACTGCAAATTACAATGACTGTGTCCGCAAACTTGTGGGCTGCTTGACTGGCTTTGCCTTCACCTCGTCACGCTACATTTTGAGCTTATTGCACGTCGTGCGGTTGGGTGTGCGCGGCGGCAAGTAAACATTCTGCTCGCCATCGGTGGCCAGTCGCGCCATTAAACTTCGACTTGCCCACAGTCCACACTCTTTAGCGCCCTTTTAGCGGCACTTGCATAGGCTCACTGCTCATTTCCCTCTGGCCCTGGTTGCACTTGTTAGGCCGTCATAAACTCCGTATAGTGCTTCTTCAACCATCGGCGTCATACGAATTACAAAGGGTATTGTTGTTGCCATTTATAAAGTTTTTTTGTTTTTTTGCACCGCAATCTTATATAGTTTTTATTGAAAATGAACATTAAACGTAAATATTATAATTTCCATGATAGTTATAAGTAATGTATTTATTAATATATTTTTTTTTGTCTTAATTATGAATATGGCTAACAGAACGAAATGTCACTGTGGCACGCAAGTTTGACTTTGTGAGGCATGAAAACCAGCAAAGAAAAACGCAAAAAAATAAATGAAAAAACTTGAACATTTCATAACTTTATATTCGTTACTGTTATCATTTGAGTAAATAGCATTTTGTTGGATGTGAAGCGTCTGGCATTTTTGATTGTTTTTGCTGACTGGTAATACAGGCAAACAAAAGTCTGATTTACCGATTTGGACTTAAATTTCGGTAACCCACTTGCCATACAATAGGAAACAACACAAGAAATTATCTTAATATTTGTCATATGCACATACGATCTTATCAGTTTTCCGAAATTAATAAAAAAAAGATGCTGGCATAACTTCTTACCAAAGTATATATGTACATACATATGTTTCAAAGGAGTTGCTGGCTTCCTTCCGTCCCGTTCACTAAATACCTCGTCTTATTACATCACACCAAAACGAATTTGACGTTTGTTGATTGACACTATTATGTAATTCGAACCAATTGCTTTTCAGTGTGGTGCAATAGACCGAAATATGTAATCATTTAAAACGAAATGCCTTTAAACTTCTTTGTGATGTACTTCCTCTATACTATCAAGTACATATGCAGAAGTGATAGCCATATATTTTTTTTGTCGTGTAAAACATTTGGAGCCTCTTCAAAGTAAAAATATTCCAGTATATTTATGATATTTAGGGTGACATGCAATTTCAGCTGCCCTCTTAAAGGATAAATCACTTTTACTTTTAGTACTTGTCACAAAAAAAAAATTGTTCAAATTTAATTGTGTCTTGTAATCACTTTAAACTTGCGGATACAAAACTGTATACTAAAAGTAGTTCTATAAATTCAAAGAAAAAGGTTTGAAATTTTTAAGAAAACTTATTGATTGTTTTAGAGATTTCAGCAAAGTTTGAATCTTGGGTTTAAATGCTTTTTTAATTTTTTATTGAAATAAAGTCAAAATTTCAAATTGTTAAAAATACCCGATGTTTTCTTTTTGAATTGGGTGCTAAAATAGTTAAATAGTAGTAAATTACTAAATTTAGTAAATAAGTATATTAAACAGAAATGGATTAGAAACATGCAGTAAAACCTTTACATAACGAACCTCGATAAAACGATCCCGGGATCTCAGGATAACTCTATTCAAATCCCGGAATTGACGAATCAGTGAATTTAATAGCCATTTATTTTTTCAATTTTGTATCATTATTAAAAGTTGCCCTTTCAAAGGAAAAACAAAGCCTTTAGATAGTTCACAATCGACAAATAACACAGCTTGTTAACTCACTTAATGCTTTGTTTTGTTCTTGCCATTATAAATGAGCTGGAGAATATCCCACTCGAGTAGAAAATGAGCCCCACTATGAAAGCGATGCTAATAGAACTAACAACGAGGTGCCCGAAGTGGATAAGACAGAAAGTCTCAAAGATAAATTGCATCAAGTTTTAGCGAGCAGATCGCAATTGTCCATTAAGGAAGGCAGAAAATTTATCAGAAGGCTTGGAAAAAAAATGGTAGATTTTGTAATGAGACGATAAAGGCTATGTCCTACAGAGAGCATTTAACTTTTTGTCGGCAATCCAAGCAACAAGCGTTAAGGCGCAGCAGTGCTTCTGCACTGCAGATTTTAAATGCAAAAAATTTAGATCGAGGTTGGAGGATAACACACTTAAGGCTTAAATTTCTTTGAGATTGGATTTTATTTATTTTGAATAAGTAATAATTCTGCCTCGCTTAAAATGGAATGGGTAATGTATTTAATTTTTACTTGATGCATTTCTTTTTTTACTGAATGGTAATATATTAATATATAATATTGGTCTCAAACAGTGATTAAAAATAATTTTACCTTATGTAGTGCATTTGCTTTTGTACCAATTATGTATATTTGTACATACTTGAAGTACAAACTATTTTGTATGTGTGTCAAATTTAAAGTTTATTTCATTATTTTCTTAAAAATACCCATAAATACATTAATGATTTACAATTACAGACGTGTTGCATTTTTTGACAAATTAAAAATTACGAATCAAAACTTCATGAAATTCGAGATCTCGAAAATCCGGGGAACAACAAAATGCCCAAAATTAATATCCCTAATGTACATACATCATACATATACATATGTACATATATGTACATTCAAACAAGCAATCAAATGCCATTCAAAATTGACTATAAAACAGCCGTTCTGTATTTGAAAAAAAATCTGATAACGGTTATGAGAGCATGAACGAAATGGTTATAAGGCTCAATGTAATATGTTCACATACATACATACACATGCACCTATTTATGTATACATTGAGGTACATATGTATATACTTTTACTTTATGTAATTTAATTTAATTTTTTATAACCAGAAGTATTTTTGGTATGTCAATAGTAATGAAAAAAGGTAAAACTTACAATACCGTTTATTATAGAAACTATTCGGTATTTCAAAAATACATCTAAGCTTTAGAATCTAAGGCATACGAGGTTATAAAACTTAATTTCTACTGCATTTGTGAGAGAAGGTAAGCTAAATAGAAAAGAAAAAAGGCGCAGTAAAAAAATAGATATAGAAGTTTATTCTCAAAAGAATCGAAATAATTTGAAAACAAGGCTTGATTTTTCGACGAAAGTCTAGAAACACGCCCAGCAAATAACAAGTACAAGCTCCTTGAAAGTGGATGTTTTTTACCATGGTACATTGTATAAGGTCCAATAGGGTGTATATATGCAGACATATGTATGTACATAAGTTCGTAAACTAAAAGAGACTACATACATACATATTTAAGTATTCATACCGATTCGTTGAGCGATTTGAATGCGTTCATAATAATTAACATTTCGTGCGTGTTTCACTGCTACCATAAAAATTCAAACATCTTAAGTGAAGACATGCGTACACGCATAGTTGGCAGTGGCCGTAGCACCGATTACCCGATTTACATACATATGTATGTATGTACTTACATTATATATGTATGCACGTGTATTCGATAGTGTTGCTGCGCATGCGCAAATAAATGCCTACTAACTCGTCCATCAATTGGTTAGTAGCTGCTAGGAGAGTTTTGTTGTGTGCGTACTGAGTTTAACAGAAGTTGACTCGTACGTTTTATGGGGTCGATCATAGCTATAAAATAGCGAGTTACTTTATACATTGTTTGCACTGGAATTCGTTTTTTATAGCTTTTTCATTATTAATACGTGTTGAGTTAGGAATTAAGACCGAACTGCGTTTTTGCGTAAAACAAAATCAGCGAGAATATTTAGAAACTTCGAGACTCTAGGCTAGACATATGAAAAGTTAATCGGGATTAACGAGCTTGTTCGGAATTATCTCCGGATTTCACAGCAATTACATTTAGTCCTTGAGAAAATCCTCAAAATGAATGCTGACCAGAGGACGTAACCCAGATGAAATAAACATATTAATATACATCTGTGAAAAAATATGGAAATTCTAAAAAGTTCATCCTAAGAAATTGTTCCAAAAAAAAAGTGGATTTAATTGGTATATATGTATTCCTCGAGCTAAATACTCGACCACAACGGCCGCCATATACTCGTATATTAATGTAGAAATATGAGCATATACATATAACCCACTAAAGATCACTACAGAGATCTCTAAAGGAGGCACTTATGCATACAATTTGTTTTGTGTAATAGTGAATATTATAAAATGCAAGGTCCGGTCACAAAATTTAGTGCTTTCCTTTGTATCTGCTCAACCAAAATTAGGCTTGAGCTCGACTTTAGAATAAGATGAGAACTAAGGTACTTCTCCCCCTCCAACGTTTTTCTCAACGGTACATCAAGTCGAGAATCATAGTGTTCACAATAAAAAGAGAATTTTTGGTTGTATGAAAATATAAATCTTTCTCAAGTTGAGAAAAAGTTAGTTTCTACTTGAAATCCAATGTGATTATCCAATTGGTGTCAAATGGAAATGAATTTAAAAATGATTACGGATATCAACTTGAGAACTAGCAATTATCTCCAGTTTGGTCGGTACGCAGATCGGCGTCATATGTTCACGAGGCAACGAATTTCGTTATCAAATGAATATATGTATATATACATACAATAAAATAAAATAAGTCATTTAGTTGGAGCGTTCTTGAAGTCTCAAAAGCAAATAATTTTCGACACAGTTCTTCATTTATGGCTCTACAACCGCTTGTCGGTTTGCGATAGATCAAAAAACGGCGCAAAAACCACATACTTACATATGTATGTATTAATCAAAAATATGGCCCTCTTTCAATTCTAAAGTTGTCTCACAGATATTAACTTTTTTAGAGATGGAAAACGTTTGCAAACCTGTGACTTTGTCACTGATACTAAAAAGTCACTGGTCATTATAGTGACAAAGTAGTAGTCACAGTCGCGATAACGCCTTAATACAGCGACCAGAAATATTTGGTATTGGCCACACTTTAAAATGGTTTATTACTTATTAACGAGGTAAATTGTACACCTAGATATTATTATGTGTTTTAATTTAATTTATCTGAATTTCTGTAATATTTTGTTTTTGAGAAATTTATATATGTATGTCTTTTACTTCTAATTATCTTTAATAAAAACAAACAGATATGTTTGTATGTACCCATGCATAAGTATGAAGTTCCATTAAAACTTTTGCTTAATTGTTTCATTTGCATCATTCTGTCACTGTTTTTGTCACAGTCACAGTTTATAATCATCGTGACTGCAAAGTCACAGTCACGAGTAACGATGTTCCTGAAAAGTCACGATATCGGCCATCACTAATTTATTCGCTTTTAATAGATGTGGTGTTTTAAGAAGGCAATTTTGCAATGTTTGGGGGTTCCTTCAAGTTACAATTCTCGAATTAAATTTACAAAAAGACATTGCTATAGGAGACAGAGCTTCATGTCATTGTAATCGTTCCTGATCGCCGGCTTAGCATGTTGAAGTGATGCTTTTGTCAACGAAGTTATCATTATTTGACTTCGCTAGTATCTTCTGAAAATTATATTTATTTATTAATTTTTTATATAGGTACATAAATATTTACTAACTTATAATACAAAAATTAAATACATTTCGAATTTAGCATTAAATAATACATACATACACTACGTTTAACCTCGAAGACTGTGGCTCTGTCACAGCCTACAGTGAAAGCTGTAAGTGTTGGACTGTTTCTTTATGTTTAAGGTTTGTTATTGTCTCATTTTACGGATTGCAAACTTAGAAATTTTTGTACCGCGCAAGTGGTTTCTAATTGTAAAATTTTTTTACTTACTCTATAAGTACATATCAATTCCATTTTAAGCAGATTTAGATACGATTTATGAATTTATAAAAATACCGCGGGAATGCAAGAAAAAAACGGGCGTCTTCAAGTCAATTGTAATCAATTGTCATACTTGACAGTTGACAGTATTGCCGGACTTACTTGCGGCAAAAGTTGAGAGTTGAGCTATTTTTTCAGTTGCGGTATAGCATGTCTTGCCAATGTGGCGACTTCTATTAAAAATCACAGAGTTAACTAAGATGTCAGTCAAAAGCATCCCTGGGACGGATAAAATAATTTCTATGTGACGTGCGTTAAAGGCCTGCCAGATAGAATACGTTGAGTCCGCTCCAACGAGGCATTCAACTGACAAGGTGTATGAAACGCAGAGGTACGCCACATTAAAAGCGTTGTCGCATGTAAACAAATTTGTTTTTTGTATTGGCGGTTAATTTTTTTTTGTATGCAAATCAAATATATCTTAAAGTTGTGCTGATATTCACTTGTGTCTAAAGATTATAAATAAAATCAGCTAACAATGAATGCGTCAAAAGTAGAGAGTAGGGCTACTGTTGTACGTTGCGGCATCGCATGAGTTGCGAATGTGGCATTCTGCATTCTAATACATATAATGTACTTAGCTGCCAGTCGAAAGCTTCGCCGGAACGCACGTAACGTGCTCTATCTGGCAGGCCTTTTACTAAGCGAGGGTTAGGGCTAGTCTTTCCCTATCTACCAATGGACCTAAAGATATTATTCACGTTTTTGATTTTAAGATTCGCAATTTTTTCACCTCCTTTTATATGTATATGTTCATAATATTTAAGAAGTAAATACACCTAAAAAAATTAATAGTGTTAATAGTTAATGTTTAACAAAATAGTAAATTACAATAAATTTAAAGGCAGTTCAAAGCCTCTAATTAGCGACGCTATTATAAAGTCATACATACATACATACATATGTAGTATGATTTATGTAGGTATCTACATATGCCAGTATGTATGTATGTATATATAACACAAAGTACAAGGATGGCATAGTAACTATATCAATAGATACTAAAGTGTGTAAGTATGTATGTATTTAGTAGCATGTTGTACAACGCCCAAAGTGCTAATGAAATCGAACAAAAGGTAATATGGCGCAAAAATACGCAAACAACGCTTAGTAGTTTGCTAAATACATACATAAGTACATATGTATATGTATAATTGCGTTGTGCGTAATTTGAATTGAAAGTTTTCACACGCTGCCGTTGAAAGCGACTAAAAGGGAAAACTTTAGTGGTACTTTAGTTATATATTGTTGTTGTTGCTAAATTTTAATGCTAAAATTTACGACCTTAGTTAGCGGTTTGCCAAATTTTAAAGAGACTACTTCTCTAGCTAACCAATAAAACATTTTTAACACACCAAATAGATATAAATACACAAACATACATATGTATGTATGTACATAAATGTGTATGTACATGTATATGTAGTATGTACATATCGTACGTAGGTAGTCGTTGGATCAAAATGGAGTCCAGCGATAACCCAATGAATAACTATAAGAAAAATAAAAGAATTATCAACTACACACATATGTATGTATATGTATACGCCTCTAACATTTGATAAACAGGCAATAACAACAATCGTAGCAAGGCCAAGTTGGTGAAGACGAGCGAACCGCGGCCCTCAACAACCAGCCAAAGTATTACCATACATACATACATATACGTATGTTTAAGTATGTGATTGAGGCATAACGCGCAACGTGCAAAAAAAATTAAAATAAAATTAAAAAATATGGCAAAAGTTGCGTATTTAAAAAAATGTTTGCTAATTTATACGCATTTTTTGCTTTGCTTATTGTTGCTGCGTTAATTTTTAAAGTTTTATGCTTAAGGGGGTATTCAGGTTTTTCTAATGTCATTTTCTTATTCTACAACTATCACATAATGTTAGTCTAAAACTTTATTGCTAGTTCTATAGTGGTTTTGAAAGTATATGCATATGTGCGCTCACCATGCGAGCCCACGTTCCGGGAACATTTTAAAGGCGTTTTTCTCAAAACCACATTTTTACGGCTTCTGGACAACTTCTCTCAAAAACTGTACCATATAATTCAATAATTAAACATCTAAATTACTCGTATAATCCTCAGGAAAATGATGAACGAGAATTATTTGAATCCAAGAAAATTTTGTATTATTAAACAACAAAGAAAAAAAAAATACTTTTTTTGATAATTCGTCTCTATTAAATATTGAGTAAATAATCGATTACAAAAATGTTTCATTTGTGCATTTCAGATACGTGAAACTCATACAATCTTGCCAAGAAACAATGGGTGTCGTTTGCACAACGTCCACTTTGAACCCATCATGGAAGCTTGAAAATATGAAAATTGTTGATGAATAAACCGTTTTTGTGAACGTTAAGTATTGTAGAAAAGACACCTTGGAACTAACAATAATATAATATAATAATAAAATTTTGATAAAACTAACGGTTTGCGCCTCAAAAATCTGAATACCCCCTTAAGTATTATGTTGCTATAGACTACTTACCTAAGTTTGTCAAATAATTAAGCGAATAAACGATTAGATACTATAGGATTTTATTTTTTAACTAATTTGTGATTTCTTTTTTTGGTTGAAACTTTTTGACGGTACGGCAGCTGAAGGAGGGTCATTAACAATTATCATTTATTTTGTTTGATTTAACTATTTGAGGTATTTGTAGTAATATTTGGTTCTGAATAATGTTTTGTTTTTATTCGCACAACTACAATGTGATCGCAATGGCGGAAATCAAAGCTGATAGCAAGTGCGAAGCTGAGTTGCGAGGAGTAGTAAAGCTTTGTAGGTACATACATACATATGTATGTATGTAGCCTCTACTTAAGTTCGAATATGGGTTTGGCGTGGTATCTGCGGTTGAAATCCGTTTCAAGGTTATCAGGCTAAAGGCGGCGAAAACACGTACTAAAGTAGTTATCATACAAATTGCTACGCACTTTTTAAAGCTTTGTCAAACACACAGGCATTTACATGCACTATCCTAAAATTATAAACGGACCACATCAACGGGCGGTACAAATAATATAATGCGATATTTTGATTGGTTATTTTTCTTTTATTTAATTTATAATATCTTTCTTTTAAAAATCCTCAGCTTTGTACTGATGTTGAATGAGATTTTAGAACTTTTTTACAACTTGAGATTATTAAGGAATCATTGCATTTGATAAATAAGAAAATCGAAATATAAAACATGTGCTTTATAAATTGAGTGTTAAAGATTTGAGAAATGTATTTCATATCAAATGCATGTTAAGTTTATATCAAAGAATTTGGTTTTTGCGTAGGTAAAATTCCTACAAAAACGGTATCCACAATATTTTGGAAATTTATCTAAAGGAAATAATAAATCCGTAGGTTATTAGTAGTAAGTATTCCTAGAAGATACCGACAATTAAAAACAAAAGCTTGGCCATGTGCATGTAGAACTTTGCTTTTCAACATTCATGCAAGATATTTTTATTCAAAACCAAAATGTAATGGCGTAAAAATTGAGCATTTCTATGTAGAATCGTTTAACCTTCCTACAATACAAATTTTTTAATATGAAGTGTGGAAACAAGTGAGTGATCAGAAAAAATATTAATCATAGATTCACGATTTCTTATACGCTATTGTGAATTATTCGTATTCGTAATGTCTTAATGTCCACAAATAATAGTGTAAAAGAAAAAGAACGAAAGCTTATACAATGTTATTAAAATATAATACTTCTGCGAATATTTATTAATCAATTATAAGATGCATATACATTATGGCGGTTCAAGTTTCATACAAAAAAAATCCATGGTGAAAATGTTGAAACGCTTTTTGATTTTATGGTTCCTTTTGACGAAAAATTTATAGAAAAAAAATTCAAGGTGATTCGGATAAGATTTAGAACTGCCTATAGGACATCAAAGTTTGGAGGGTGATATATAATAGAGAAAAATAACCATTGTTGTCAAAAATCATATTAGTGGCAGCTAATAAATAATATTTATTCAATATTTAAAAATAATTTTAGTATTAAGTTCATTTATTTTTTATTCTTTTGTATTGTTTTACAAAATTATGCTTTTTTTTGGATCAGGAAAGCGTTAACGATGATCTTCCACAACCTGAAGCAGAAATTGTTTTTCTTTCTCGTCTGTAGTAAGAGACTGATTAAAAGTAGAAGCAATAGCAATTGCTCTTTCAGCACAGTCATTAACCACTTTCAAAGCCATTACTTTTTTTTTGGCATCATTATAAGATCTATTATTACTCCACGAGTCTACATCTTCATTTAAAAAATTAACATTAATGTCCAAGATTTCAAAGAATGCATTAGAACCAGGACTAATGAAAAAGTCGACAGTCTTATTACTTAGATCTTCAGTACCGGCGTATCGGGCAGATCTAATAAAAGGCTTTGAATCAGAATGAATGAATTCTTTTAATCGGTCCACCATTAAACGTTTTGTATTCTTATGTACCAACTCAGAAAAAAGGGCAAGTGGCACTAATTCTTCACATAAATACCATAAATGACGACTGATTGCAGTTTTTGCTGCCTTTGCGATATAACTTTCAGAAGGGTAATATTTAGAAATTGTTCTTTTTAAATTTAGATCGTTGACAGGTGCGTCACAAGTGTTTGGGCATTGTATCCATGCTTTAACGTATATAAATACAGCAAATAGGCTGAACTCCAGGCAGGCTTTGCTTTGGAACTCATCGAGAGGAAATTGTTTACGGAAGATGAATAATTTTAAAACGTACAGCATATTCGACATCCACCGTGCGTGATGAAATGCACCAGGAACACGAAAACAAATACCACGTGGTGGAGCTTCACCCAAGAATATAAGGGTGAGCTCCAAAAATTCGCGATAATCTTCCCTCAATTGCTGAATGTTATGTTTTTTTAACATGCCATTAGCAAAAGTTATCGTCTCTGCTTTCAGTGGTAGTGATTCTTCATTTAAATGATTTTCAGTACATGCTTCATACTTATTTTGATTGATTTTGGGCCTGAATTCTCTAAATGAACGGAATAATTTTACTTCAGGGCCAGCAGATCTACCAAATACAGCTATAAAAACATGATTACAAACGACTTCAAGGATGTGGTGCCGACATGCTAGCCAAAGCAAATTTTGTTGCAGCTTTTGTTCAAAAAGTATGTTCCTTTTACACGTCCTGTGTTAGCGGCAGTTGAATCAAAACTCATTCTGACAATCTTGTTCTTGATTTTCCAATTATTAATAACTTTAAAAACGGCGTTAGAAATTTCTTCACCCGTACCTTTGACTATTTTTGGTATTTGAAGTATCTTTTCAGTCTTGAAACCAGATACAACAATAGCAATTCGCTCCTCTTTAGGTGGCCCACCAGCAATTGCTGGAAGCAATTTTCCGTCAAAATGAATTGTTAGTGTAACATCAGGCGTGAATTCACACTTTATGTTTGAGGCGTGTTCGTATCGAAACTAAATTCTCCATCTACGAATGCTGCTTACCGATAAAATTACCTCAGGAGAGTTCTCTGCATTAATAGTTTGTGTTGCTGCTGCAAGGATAAACGCTGCTTTCCTATGAATAAAATTTATAGATTATTTTATGTACCTAGGAAAAACGAATATACTTTCCTGTTGCTAGTTCCTGTACGATCCAAAGCAGATGCAAGATTTCGTGACATTATTTTAAGGCGTTTACGATCGTTGTTAGGTGTTAATAACGTTTTGCTTGTAAAATTATCATCTGTATCAGATCCGTGATCGACTTCTTCGTCACTGAAAGAGCTCGACAACTCTGCAGTTTCCAATGCTTTGTTTCCTAATTTCTTCCTTCTCAAGTCGCTTTTCCTTTTTCACTTCCGCATATATCATATTTTCGTGCTGGTCTTTGATCTATTAAATATTTCTTATCTTCTTCAATATATATTAGATTTAGAGCGTTTTTGTGAGCAATATCGAAGAACAAACTAATACTTTTTTCAAAAGCATTTTCCTTTACAAGTTGCGCAGTATTTCTCAGACTTTTATTTCGACTAAGCTTGCGATATTTCTCTAGTAATGATACCAGTTTTGTTATAATGTTTCTCTCATCCGCAATGGGAATACTTGCTTTGTTCCATATTTCATAAATGCTACGTACTAAAGTTTTAATCGATTCTTTCTGAGTTTTACCGAGATTTTAGTGATGATAAAAGTAAACTTTCAGCACTTCAAGAGTCGTTGGTAACCGTCAACCATCAAAACAAAGTTGAGGCTCGCCAACTAAATAGATTGCACTCTTAGCACGCGTGGTGGACAATGGACTGCACATTGCAATATCTTTCTATTTATTTATTTATTGAATTCCACTTATATTATTTAATAGCACGAATTTTAAATCACAAAAAAAATTTGCTCATTACAAGTTCAATAGTAGATGACAACTAACAACTGAAAGTACGACGACGCTGTCGTTTTGAACATTAAAGGACCGCAATATTTTTATTTATACTTTTTTTTTATTTAAAATTTATTGAAGAAAAAAATAATAGAATAAGGCTAAAAAATTATCTTATGTTGACTTAAGTTATTTAGTTTTATAGGCATATTATGTATATCACCCTTTAAACTTTGATGTCCTATAGGCAGTTCTAAATCTTATCCGAATCACCTTAATTTTTTTTCTGTTAATTTTTCATCAAAAGGAACCATAAAATTAAAAAGCGTTTTAATATTTTAAACTTTTAAATTTTGAATCGCCCTAATATACATACATATGTACATATGTACATACATAAATGAATTTACTCGGAATAAATTTCATTCTAGTTTAAAGCAAGTGTTATAGTGGGCAACCTTAATTTTTACGAAGCAACCTGTTATATTTCTTTATATGTTTTATACATAATTAGGGATTTCACAAGTTGTGTTATTGGTCGAATTTCTTTAGTGCGCTTTTGAAATAACAGAGGAGCTTTTGAACGTACTGTGTTATTTCGTTTACTATTGTATTTCGTATTCAAGCAGTAAGTCAGCAAAAAATCACTTATAATAAACTTGAGCGGTCGGTTACTTTAAAATATATATACATACTAGGGTGTTTGCCTCGGGTTTTCCAAACCGGATTTATCCGGTTTTTTCATAAATTATTGCATGGTTTTTTTGAAAACTGGATTTTTCGGATATCGAATAAATCGGTTTTTTTAATCTCCAAAGCCGGTTTTTTGTGAAGATATAGCCTTTGGTAGAAATACTCGTATGGCAACACATCGATTAATTTTATATCCGATATTTTTATACCCGGGCGTACTTGTACACAAGGGTATTAACTTGGTTCGCGTAACGGTTGTTAGTAACAGCAAAAAATAATCGAGATAGATATATACATATATGTATATACTAAAATGATCAGAATGAAAAGAGAAATCGATTTAGCTCTGACTGTCTGTCCGTCCGTCTGTCCGTGGTTACAATAACTTGAGTAAAAATTGAGATATCTCAATGAAATTTGGTACATATATTGCTCTTTGGACAGGGTAAGTTGGTATTGAAAATAGTCAAGATCGGTCAATAACCACGCCCACCTCCCATATAACGGAAGTTTTTGAAAAATGCAAAAACTCCTTCTTTTTCGGTATCTATTACAGCAAATTGAGTGAAATTTGGTATTTGAAGCGATTTTGAACTAAGAAATTGCATATTTATGAAATTTAAAAAAATGGGAGTTGTCACTCCCACTTTTGAAAAAGTTTCCATATCTCATTAACAATGTTAGGTATTGTCACAAAATTTGGTAGACATATTTGATATTGCCATCATTATCGTAGAAACGTTTTGAAATTGGATCATAATCACGCCCACCTCCCATATAACGGAAGTTTTGGAAAATGCAAAAACTCCTTTTTTTCGCAAAAATCTTCGTTTTTCGGTATCTATCGGAACAAGTTGTGTAAACTTTAATATTTCCTGCGGTTTATTATTATATTTTAAAAAATGCACAGAGTGCCGAAATTCGTTTGCTTTCCATAGCAAAAATGAATTATGCTATCGACTGCGATAATTATAAAGACAATAGAAAATTTCGGGACCTTATAATTAGAGGAAAGACATTCCATTTTGAAGGGAGCAAGAGAACAGCTGATCAATCCGAAATTAAATTTAATGGTTTGGAAATTAATAATTATTAGAAAAATCTAATATAACTTGTGCCTAGATAACTAAGATTTTAAATGAACATACTGATACTGGCATACAGATTGAATTATCGAAAACGATATAAGTATTTGATATTGTGTACGAATACTTCTGTAATTTAGTATTTTGACAGTAATAATATCACAGAAATATTCTAAAACATTTATGGATAACTGTTAGGTGGTGCTGTTTTCATAAGCCTGGTAAAACATGTTTGGCAAACAACTTTTTCTCTATTTCATTTTTCAATACAAACAACGAAATAACAGAAATATGTACATAAATATTTAATGCCGAGCTTACGAAGAGTTTTTTGTTTTTTTATTTCAAGAAGGTAGAACTATTTTTGAGTGATAATGAAATTTTTTAATTAAAACTATACTAAGAAGTTTATCGTATATTTCCAATAATAGTATGTTTACAAGAGTTTATGGACTCTTTTGGTGTTTTACATCAAACCCTACTCTTAAACTCGGAGTTTACGACGAAAATTCATACATTTCCAGCAACTCGCCTTAAAACCCACTTTTATTTGGTAATAAGAATAACCCTGTGAGTATGCGTTTGTCTGTACTGTTGGCGATAGTTTTGAAATTTATTTAAGAGTAAGTAAACAAACCAATGGGAAAATTAATTTGAAAAGCTGGATTAAGAGCTTGCTCACATTACTCGCTAACGACATCGGATCGATATTCTGTCCTCGTTATTTTCTACTTACCGAAACCATCACGCAATGAGCACATTTTTATTTTCATTGGAATACTTTCAGTATGTAATTAAAAAAAAATTAAAAACAAGATTCGCAATTTGCGAAAGTTAATATAATTAATTTAAAAGTTTTATAAATCATTTAGCGCCACAAAAATGTCTGCGACACTAAGGTAAAAATGTAAATTGAACTGCATAAGTACATACATACGAGTACATACATATGTCTGAAGTTAGCGCCAATATATGTATGTGAAAAGTTTACTGAGCATAAGAAAACTTGGAGCTTCTTGATTTTCTGCCAACTTCTTATTGTAACTTCAGTAAAAACTTAATGAATCTTGAAGGGTTAAACGATTTAGCATCTTAATGCCAGTCCGTTTACCATAAGAAGAAGAGTTATATGCAGTTCTGTAGGGTACGTGTATGTTAAGTTACATTTACTTAAATACCGTCGATCTCATTTTAACGCAGTTTACTGGGACAGAAATTTGTTCGCGTAAAAATAATCACATTTCAATTCAAATTTGTTTATTAGTTCCGTTTTTGCGAAAAATCTGCGCAAAAAAAGAGTTCCGCATTAAAATAACCAAGGTTCCACCCGAAACTTAAATTATATTAAACGACGAATAAATCCATATTTCAGTTCTTAAAATAATCTGTTAATAGGCGATGAGGTTTATCCTTCTGCATGTCTTTATATAAAACCCGGTAGCACTCTATAGCATTTTTAAAATCTCAACGAAATTTCGCTAAATGTTCATCTTTAGCTCTTGCGAAACGCTTAAAAAATAATAAAAAGGGCAAAATCAAAATGAATCGCGAACCGCGTTTAAAAAGTTAAACCGTGTAAAAAGAGTAAATCTGGGATTGTGGAAAACTCCGCATTAAAAAAATCCGCGTTAAAAGGAGATCGACTGTATACTTTTTGTGATATACGATATTTCCCACAATATTTAATGTACCCAGTACTAGTTTAAAAGCTACCTTTCCTCATGATCGAAATATTTTCGAAATATTTCAAAATCACAGTTGACGTTTAGCACTACGGTTATTTATTTCATACGACATAAATATTCAAAGGAGCGCGCGCAGATCCGGTTTCAGTAAATTATCTGAATAGGCACCTGTATGGAAACCAAATTAAAAATTCTATCCCCATAGACATTTTGTTAAATTCATGTATGTATGTATGCCGCTAGGCACATAAGCATATGCATTAGGAATGTTTTACAGTCCTTTAAATTTGAACATAATAAGGTGTTAGTGCAAGTCACTAAAAATTACCGTTGATGTGTTATATGCAGCAAAAATACGATATCAAAATTTAACTGTAGGGATTTCAATAATGCGATCTCGAATGTACCGGGATCATAAAAATCGAAATTGACATCCCTAATAAACATACATACAGGATGGAATATACAAACCATTTTCGAACGTTCTTAAACAAATTAATCGGCACAGCTCATTGACTTCGCATTGGTCTATACATAAACACATATGCTTCTTTTTTGAGTGGACATTCACTAGTTTTGGGCCCATAATATATTAAAGAGAGAGATACTTTCCATTTCCTTTTAGTTCCACTTATGGATTCCTTCATGCACTCGTACATTTTACGCTTGATAATATGTACTTTCATTGTTATTTTATGTATATGTATGTAATTAGTTATGTATGCATGTATGTAGTAGGCACATACTGATTGAAAAGGCAGTACAAAAAAAAAAGAGCTAACAACGATTGTGGTTCTTCCAGTAGAGCTACTTTTTTTGGTCAAGTTCTAAACGCTTTTGGAATTTTAACTACACTAAAGTCAATTCAAACCGTTCAAATCATTGTCACTGTGCACATACATACATACGTACAAACACATTTACGTACGCATATAAATGTCTCTAAAGGCATTTTTAAATTTCTGGCAATTAAAATTCCCGCTCACATACTTATCTACATATACACAAATGTACATATGTATATAATAAGTGTATGTGTATGTATGCTTGAAGCTAACGCATTTAGTTATTGACCAAATTGTTGTTGGACTGTGATAAAGTGGAACCAATATTGGTAACCACACAGCAGGTGAGTTTACCGACAAAGTCCGCCATGCGGCTTTTGTGTGCAAGTGCCCAATTGAATACTCGTCTGGCTGCTTGATCGGACGCCAATTTCCAAGCCGTACAAATAATCCATTCATTTAAAATAGTTTGCATAACCATTCTATTGGTTTTTTTTGTATTTAAACGTCTTTTTATGTTTCAGTGGAATATTTTGTTGGTTATTGCTCTTCGAAAATATAATTGTGTGTTTGTATGTATGTATATTTTATATGATTGTATTAAATTTTAAAGCATAAATATGCAAATTTTAGGATCTCCAGTAACGTGCGTTTAATTTTGACTGCCGTTTTGTTTCTTGCCTTTTTAATTTTTTGTATTTTTCGCTCTTTGCGTAATTTTTTGCTGAGTTTTTGAAACTAAGTCTTAGTTTCGAACATATGTGACACGTGCGTGAAATTTAGTATGTCTCATCATTGGGCTGACCATAAATTCCACATAAACCCTTTTTTATAATTAAATTTTATTGTTGGTTTTTGTTGAAGCTTTGCAAATCAGAAGTCCAATTATGTCTTTGCGACAGTGGTTCTAAAGATATATGGAAGCTAATTTTATTATCGTTCACTCTTATTATGGTATTTATATAAGTATGTATGTATGTACATATGTACGCATATGTGCCTATATACATACATATATGAACAATCTAGTTCACTCACCTTTTATCATTTATGGGCACCAAAAAACTTGTAAACAACTAACATATGTATGTACTCCCATAACTTGTTTAAAAAGAATATAGTGTAAACTTTTTTACCTTGGGATAGGTTGTAGATTTACAAAGAGCAACATACGAAATCTTCGATTTAAGTAGAATAGGAAGTTTATATGTAGTAAATAAAAGATATGTAATACTCGACAATTTATGTACATATGCATATATGTACATATGTATGTATGTACGAGTATGTATGTATGTAAGTACATTAGACCATATCACAGGAAAAAATGTATTCCAAGTATTTCTGAACAATTATTAGGAATGAGACAATTATCGTCACCCTGTAAAACCAGCTTTATCGAAGTGAAACTTCAATTTCGTTGAGTAAAATTCTATTAAATTGTAACGATGAACTACATAATAGTAAGTTTAGTTATATTATGATGTATTAAATCAAGTTAGTTATGTTATGTTGTGCCAGGTTATGTTAAGTTATGTGATGTGTTGATGTGACTTGATGTCTTTATGTCTTAACGTGCTGCCATGTGACGTCATAACGGCGTTAAAATGTGACGAAATGATGTGATGTAAACTATTTCATTGTAACAAATTTTTATGATTAAAAGTACTTGAAATTTTTGTTAATTTGCTTTTGTTTATGAATTGAAGTGAGTTTGTTATGCGTGTAACTCCAAACTCGGATAAAAAAGGAATGAAAAATGAAACAAAGACGCCGAAACCCGAAATCTAATTGTTTACACATGAACACGAAAATATAAATTATCTTTTTTCAATAATCTACATATGTACAAATATCCATGAAAAATTCCCTATCGCGAAGTTTCACTTTTATCACCCAGCTGTCTAGGCTCATACAATTTTTCTATAACTTCTTTATTTGATGCATAAATTCCATAAATATAAACCATTGTTAAGGCAACCCGACTTAAGTAAAAGTTTCTAAAATTTGTTCAGCTTGCATTAACTGCGTATTTTAATTCACACTTTAGCAAAAACATTAAAAAGTTCTATTGTATCTTAAAGTTATACTACTCTTAGTAAGTTGAAAACAAAAAAGCTACTATAATTTTCAAATTAAATCTAGCCAAATTAAACAAGCGCCAGTGGCACTCCAGGGTTATGTACTAAGTTAATTCTCGATCAGTCATCTCTTCTTATAAAGCATTCCAACTAACTGATCTTAAATGTCAGGTTTTTTGCCTGACAAATATTTATAACAATTAAGATAAAAAAAATCTCGATGCCGTCTTCATTCGCTTTCACGGCATTCTTACGAAAACCTTAATGCAATCGCATATCTTGCAAAAGGATGAATAATAATCCCATAAAAGGAAATGAGCAATCTAAGTTGGAGGAATACACATACGAGTATATAAAACAGAAAAAGATAAAGGCTATTAAAGTTTTCTTTTATTTTTTGTGAGTGTGAACTTTATGCTTATGCCGGCATTCCATCGCGTCAGTCGGAGTAACAACACAAACGAATGTACAGGTCTCCTATCGACTCTTGGGCCGATGTGTTGTTGCCCACAGCAATGCTTACTGCTACCCTGCTAACTACTTTTGAATTCCAAATACCTAAGCATTATCGCGACCTTAAAAAGTCCGAAAATACGAGTAAGTTGTGCCAAAAAAAAAAAAAAAAAAAAAACAGCAACATGCATCTCGGTCAGTTTTTTATACCCGAGCGTACTTGTACAGAAGGGTTTTATAACTTTGTTCACATAACGGTTGTTTGTAACAGCATAACGCAATCAAGAATGCTCAGATTGAAAAGAGAAGTCCATTTAGCGATGTCTGTCTGTCCGTCCGTCCGTCCGTCCGTGCAGACGATAACTTCCCATAACGTCCACCTCCCATATAACGGAAGTTTTGTAAAATGCAAAAACTTCATTTTTTTGGTATATATTAAAACGAATTGAGTGAAATTCGGTATTTGGAGCGATTTTGAACTAAGAAATTACGTATTTATGTAATTATGAAAAATGGGCGTTGCCACGCCCACTAAGGAAAAAATGTCTGTATCTCACTAACGGTGTAAGGTATCGTCACAAAATTTGGTAAACAAATTTTCCATAACACCGCTGTTATCATCGTTAAAAATTTTTTAAATCGGACTTCTCATAAAACGGAATTTTTGAAAAATCCAAAAATTTTGTTTTTTCTTTATCTATTGGAACATATTAATTAAAATTTGATATTTAGAGAGATAGCTAATTAAGAAACTTGATTTTTACGAATTTTGAAAAATTATGAAATTATGGGCACCACCCATACAAAAATACATGGCGAGGGTATATAAAAATCGGTTTCGCCCGAATTTAGCTTTTCTTACTTGTTTCGTTTTCTGTTTACTTGAGTATTTAAAGACATATTTAATTTTTTTAGACACTCAATAATCATAAATAATTAGACAATGAATTCCTTTTCAAGTGTCAGATTCGATAATTATTGTGAAAAACATACTATGAACGAAGGCATATTAAAAAGGTAAAGGCATTAGAGAAAATACAACCCTGTCATGTAGTTTGTTATTGTGTTTGGTCGATGATACGTCAAACAAGAGTTGTCAAATTTGGCGAGTATGACAAATGAAAGTAGAGAAATACAAAATAATTACTTAAAACAAAAATTTTATCAAAAATCGTTAAAATGTATTTTGCAAAGGCTCAATAGCCCATAGAAGCATTTGCCAAAAAGTTTTTATATTTATTTTTACACAGGGGTAACACCAAATTATCCCGTACCATCGCAATTTAAAAAAAAAAAAGTCCATCAGAATTTAGTTCCGAATCCGCCAAAGATTCTGTTGCAACACTATTTAAATAACACAATTTATAAACACACATACATATACATATGTATGTACATATACATATATATGTATGTGTGTATATGCATGCAGAACACTTACATAAAACGCGGTGGAATATATAGCGAGAGAACAGAGTTGGGCATTAAGTTTGTTCTTTGCGCTCCTACATCACAATTCTACCCCGAATATGGATCAGAATAAACCAAGCCATTTAAAGACAAGCTCTGTTCCAATTGGACCATCGCCACTTATCCTGTGGAACTTTAAAAAAGTGCCCACCTTTTCCTCGATATTGTGACACAAATATCACTTTCCCATTTCTGATACGAACATTTTAAATAAAATTACAATTTTACACTTCAATATACGTACATACATATGTGTTTATTTGCAATCCAATATTTACAAAAAGTAAATAAACAAAAAATGTAAACAAACTTTGACATGTGGTAGAACCACTTCGAATCTCTTCAAATGAAAAAAAAATCAAAATATCAACCCTGCTTCTGTTAGCTGTTTTATGCCGACTCCGAACGGCAGATGTATTTAATGAGAAGCTTTTTCATGGCAGAAATACCCTCGGAGGTTTGCCATTGCCTGCCGAGGGGTGACCGCTATTAGAAACAACTTTTTCTATTATTAAGATTTTGCTTGCCCTGACTGAGATTCGAACCTCGAACTCATTGGCATATCAAGTTAGAGCACGCACCGCTACCAACTCGACCACAGCGGCCATTTTTGTATAGGTCATTTCAAAATACGCATAAATAGCCAATTTAAAATAAAATATCGCCTTTTCTGTTTTTATGAAATTCAGTGCATTTTGAAATATATGTTTATGTATGTTTATATCTAAATATCAAAATTTTTTTTTGGCTGTTACAAACAACCGTATACCCATTGTGTACAAGTACGCTCGGGTATAAAAAAAAGATTTTTGAATATTTTTGAGTATGCAGATTCTATGTGGCTTAAAACAGTTTTAACAGCTACACAAATTCCTCTTTCAAGTTCTAGGGGAGATAGTTTGAAATTTATTGTGAATTTGTTTATTTTTTTAGTATTGTCAAAAGTCTTTTTTTGTTGTTGTTGCTTCCGACAGGGTGTGAAATGATTGGTTTTGGAACGAATTTTCGTCATCCCTTGTCAAGTTTGGTTTGAAGACAAACCGGTTTCGGCGTAGTGCCATCTTCAGTATCATTTTTCGTTCTGGTTAATTTCGAAACACCAGGAAATAACCGTTGAAACCACAAACAAATAATGCACAACAAATATCGACGACACAAAATCCTAAAACCGATTTTTATCTACCTACAGGTACAATCCACAAAATAACGACCTAACAAACAAGCACAATTCAAGTACCTGAGTGGTACCTGAAATAAACAGAGTAACACACCGACCCACAACAGAATTGGCCTACACGAACATATAAAATAAAATCCATCGGAACGTAACTTTAAATACGGACGAAGATATCCAATTAACCAGAACGAAAAATTACACTGAAGATGGCACAACGCCGAAACCGGCTTGTCTAAAAAACAAACTTGACAAGGGATGACGAAAATTCGTTCCAAAACCAATCATTTAAAACTTGATTTAAAACTTTTTTTTTAGAGCTTATCCGTATTTGAATCGAAAAACAATAAGAATATACATACATACATACATAAGTGCCGCAACATACATATCTACATACTTCCATCAATACAATCATCCATGTATGTATGTACATATATGGTATATATACTCGTTTACATATTGTATGCATGTATTAATATTTTGTTCTTTCCTTTTTATTGTATCCTTTGTGTATACAATATAATAAATATACATATTTGTTGCATTTGTTCGGAAATTAATTGAACCAATTTCACGCTTGAATTTTTTAAAATCTATCATTATTCAAGTTTTCCTCTTTTCACTTACATTAGCGGCAAAAAAATAGAAACGCAATATTTTTAACAGTTTTGACCGTTTATTTTTTTTTTATTAAATTTCTCATATTTTTCTAATACAATTCAGTTCATTATCTGACAAAACAAATAAAAACCAAAAAATTTCTTTAAAATTTTGTATATTTTTATAATAAATTAGAATATTTTGATTATGCAGTTTTGTTGCTCTTAAATTTAATTAAATGCAAGTTTCAAGCCGCGACCAGTTAAAGGCAAAAGTTTGTTAAGCGGCGAAATCCGAAACTGCTCAGCTACAGAATAATATGATAATTCAACAGTCGCAAGTAGAGTTAGAATATACTATTGTCTGTAATTTATTGAGAAAGGACGGTAAAAAAGCGTGTAATAAATAAATAAAAGGTGCTGGAGCGAAATTCAAAAATTGGCGCGAACAATGCCATGATTTAATTAAAAGTTTTGTACTAAAATTTTTTTTTATTAAAAATTTCTAATAACCCAGCTATGTTAGTTGCCCACTAACTGGACTTCAAGCCATAATTATTACAAATGTTGTGAACACAGTTTTAAATTAAATGTGAAAAGTCCTCATCGATACTACCAGTGCAAAAAAAACAATATTCAATATCAAAGGTCAGCTGTGTGGTTTTTGTATTTCTCTGACAAACGTTAACTTGTACATAAAATATGACAGACACAAATTCTAGTTAATGCAGTTTCGACACTTTTGCTCCTAAAAGTAGCCATTTCTGAGATATAGCGTATAAATAAATGATAGAAAGGTACCACTCCTCTATTTTTGGATCGCTGATTCCGAATATATCCAACGTTTCCACGATTTTATTCTGGTTTGGGAACTTTTTATAACACCGATTTGTTTTAAATACATCTAAAAAGTAAATACGCAATTATGAAAAAGTCACTTTAAGCGAATAAAATCAAGTAGGAGTTCAGAAATAGCTGAATCTTGTAAAGTATTTTTTTCTCTGAAGCCAAAAGAAAAAAGTGAATTGTGAACATTCAACGTCCAATTTTAGAGTCCAGCTAATTTAGGTGACGACAAGGAAGGAGGCATTTATGCGATGATATATTTCGAAATAAGAAGAGTCAAATTAAATTTTAATCGTTAAGAGCATAAGTGTTCAACTTTGCACCTAGCAACCAACTAAGCCATGCCACGTCCAAATGAAATAAATATGTATATACCTACTTAGTATATAAACATGTGTATGGCCATTTATGCTTGTAGTATGAGTATCATTGTATTGATTTAGCGTAAGCAAGAGGTGATAAAAAGTAATTAATGAAATTTATCAATAAAAAATGTTTCTTATAGCGTTCACTGTTTTAAATACGCATTTAAATGCGCAAGCATTCACATTAAGCTGTATAGAAAATATGATAATTGTTAGTATATTAATGAATGAATTAATTAATTAGTCAGTATTAGAGCAGGGTGATAGAAGATATTCGAACTAGTGTCATTGAATTGTTGTTGCAAATAAATAAGTTAACATCTCGCGATAGCAACCTGTTGCGCTGTACAAATCAAAGTTTTGTGTTATTCTCTAACAAATTTGTTTGCATTCGATAGAAACTACAAAAATTATGGAATAAATTAATAGTTTCGGGTTGTGAAAGGAATGAGATGTTTTGTGAAGTTCAACGACAACTGATATCACATTATTATTATCTCTCGCATACTCTTGGCTTGTCATGCCGTACATTTACGTCTTGAAAATTCTTAGACACTCGAAGTCATACAAATTCCTCTAAGTTTGAACTTGATTTTATTTATAATTTAGGATTTATGCTCAGATGGTGGAAAAATCGTATATAAACGATATCACATCTAATGCAACGTTCAGATTACAGCTTCTTTGCTAATATTCTAATTTATTAGTGTTTCACTTTACACACACAGCAAAGGCTTGACCTGCACGCCTGCAAAGTCATTCTGGCATCGAGTTTATCGCCATACTATATCTGTGAATCATCTAGAATATTTTTGCAATCATGTGCACTCGGAATAAAAATTATATTTTGAAAATTGCAGTCATTTGTTTTCATAGTCTTTAATTTTTTTTTTGTATAACTTTGAATTGGTGCATACTATATACTCGATTTATTGAATTATGTTTAATTTAATAAGTTGCTCCAATTTTTGACAACCTTTTTTTATATTTTCAAAATAGCGTACTACCCATGGTACAATAAACAGGTAATATAATGTTAACAGCTGATTTGAGTTTTTTCTTATAAGTGGTCCATAACAAGTCAAACTTTGTTTAAAAAACAAACTTTTTTCTTTAAAAAAAAAAACTTTGTTTACAAAACAATATTTGTTTACATTTTGTATATTTATAATTTCTAATTTATACAAATTTTTCATTAACGCGGTTTGAAAACATACATATGTATGTACATACTCAGAAAGGAGACATTGTGTTCTAAAAGACAGAAAAAGGTCGGATCTTGCTTTTCATATCCAATTGGAACAGAACTTCGGCATGCCGCTTTCTGCAAACGGTTGGGTGCGTTCCGACCATTTTTTTCATATTTGAAGGTATACCACGAGAGTCTTTTCCAAAGGATCCGTTGTAGTTATATGCGTCTTGCACTGTTTGCGTTGAAAACAAATGTATTTTTAAGCAAAATGTAGAAACGCGTACATTTTGTTTACATTTAGAATTATCAAACTCGTCAAATTTGATATATCTATTTTGAAGGGTGATCGGCCACCACAAATCAAAAAATATACCCCAGGGTTGCATTTTCTTTAATGCTGCTACCTGTTTAATGTGCCTTGGTACTACCATATATTTACGATATTTGTTTTTTAACTAGAGCGACTTTATGTGCAGTGAAAATGGTAGTTAGCCTAGACAAATCCTTCCTGCCCAGTTTGATGATGATTAATGTACTTTAGCGCAATAGGTTAAACAAAAGCTACTGCATATCCTACAGAATTTGGCAGCAAAATAACCTCTTCTGTCCGCAGTATATCCCTATACGATCCGTCGCTAGCGCGTGAGCCATCTCGGTGCCATAAATCATGCTGCGCCCCGGCACCATGGCCAATGCAAAATTTAATCAACAATCTAATTGAATCGCCTTGTTATCACAAACGCATGCGAACCAAAAGTCCGTCCATGGAAATCGTTCCCAATCTCAAGCTTAATGAAAATGCTCGAGAAAATTTAGTGCCACAGCCTCAATCAACTGAGCTTATAAATCTTGTATCTCCATCCCACCAGGCTGAGGGTCCTTCTTCATCGTCAAGAGCTATCTGCACTCGGGCTTCTGCCTTAAAAAACACTACTGACCAAGGCGAGCTACGGGTTGGTTCCCATGAAGTGGTGCCATTGCCACATCAATCCCTTCCACCTGCTTCTATTCCTTCAAACCCTCAAATATCTTTAGGTGGGCGTGAATCAACCACAAAGAAGCTGGTTGTTGTCCCCCAGAGAAAATCGATTTTTATTTCGAGATTTGCCAAAGATACTTCATCCAATGATATAGAGTTTTATATTTTATCGAAGATTAAAACAAGTAATTTAACGATAAGAAAATTTAACATTAAGTAAGTACGTAATTCTGCTTTAAGTATTCTGTACCAAAACGTAAGAGGTTTAAATACTAAATTGAATGACTTATATTTAAAAGGCCTTGATTGCAACTACAAAGTAATATGCTTCACTGAAACTTGGCTTAAACCGCACATTTTCAATTCAGAGATCCTTCCTGACAATTTCAAATTTATAGAAATGATCGTAAGGACAGAATCGGTGGAGGTGTCCTCTTTGCAGATCATTCTTCAATACCAGCCAAAGAAGTGAGTGTATGTGCATATGTACATATGTGGATATCAAATAGTTGTATAGTTGTTGCATTTATTTGTTTATTTGTCTGCTGGCATCGCGATAGCCCTGAGCAATTATTTCTTTACATATTTTTCAATGTTTTTGGCGCAACCTGTTAACACAGTTTTTCTTACTGCAATTTAGTTTGCCGCGTTACCACATTTCGAAGTAGACGTTGTGTTGCTGCTAAAGTAGGCACTACAAATTTTGTTTTACGCGTAAATGTAAACGCTCAGAGTTGCCGGCCAATACTGCAAATACACTAATATAATATGGTATGGATGTATGTATGTAAGTATGTATGTATGTGCGTGTGTTACTAGCATGTGTCTGCTTCCATATGTGCACTGTAACATGCCAATTTTTATTGGTTTAGGTCATTCATATCCATGGAGTCGGAAAGAGACGATGACGCCATCTGTGTTTTTTCGGTTTTTTTTTTGGTCAGTTGGCAACCAAATATGCATATGTGTGTATGTAAATAATTACATATGTACATATAGCTGCAAGTATTTTTTAAGTAATATGTCGTGATTTCTGCAAGTCTTCATTGGCATCCCCTTACTTCTTGAGCACCACCCTCGGCTCCGTCCGGCACAATGTGAGTAACGTGAATTTTCAAACGTTTTTGGTCTTATGAGTTTTATTTATACGAAATCTATACGTACATATGTATGTATGTATTTATTCGTCAATGTGAAAATGTTGGTTTAAATGTTCTTGGCACAATCACAATGCATTAGTAGCAACATTTTGCACATGATTCATGCAACATGGCATTGGTTTGGCGCACTTAGGCTACTGCCAGTGGCGCTCTGCGAATGAGGGTACTGGGAAAATATTTCCGCAGTTTCTTAACAATAAGTAGACACCCTTGATTTATCTCCATAACTATTTATTTCTTGTAATTTTTTCGATTCAAACCATCCCTTTTGTTTGTCTTACCGAACAATTCCATACTTAGTTGTTTTTTAATAAATTTTTTAAAATTCTTGATCTCCATGAGTAAAGTTCTAAGCCAGAATTCTGAATATATAACGAATATGAATAATTCAACATCGTCAGTACAAGAGTTTTAATGGTTCGCGCTCCGATCCCTTTGTAAAAAAAAAACACACTGTCTACATTTCGATACTTATCTGACTATTTTTGTGTCAATTTTAATTCTCGATAATTTTTCAAGTGGCAACTTAAGATATATGTAGGTAGAAAACAAAAGTTTATACTACTTTTATTTGTATACATAAAGTACAGTAACATTTTAAGTACTTGCTCAAAGAGAATTTCAAATGGGAAATTGAGTAAACAAATATAAAATTTTATCGACTTTTTATTGTTTAAATATTGTTCCAGCAATGAACCGTGGCTTAAAAAAGGTACATGCTATGGCCGAAAATTCATCGGCATTGTACTGTAGTTTAGTATAATAAAATTCTAGAATCAAACGATAAAGTTTTAGTGAATAAATAAGGCACCAGGGCCAGCATGCGATCATAAATAATAATTAATTTTCTAATTAAATTGTTTAGAATTAAGTTCGTCTATTAAAAAAAATGTACTTTTGCCCGCAGAAATTGCTTATATCAGCCTTAGCGCGATGCATTTAAAGATTTTATAAGATAAGAACAAGACAAATTGGTACCTTTTCTTCTTTTTTGAAGTCGCCTCATAAGTGCGTGTCCTAAAGTCATTTGAAGAGAGAACATATTTAGCCTTGAATACATACAAACATACATACATAACTATGCGAATAGCTTTTGTTCTTAATCGCATTAATTAATCAAAACAGTATTATTTCAATACTGTCGCTACATATCTATGTATGTACATTTGTACATATGTATGTACGAGTATTTATACAAATTTTTTCGTGCATATATGTATAACTGTATAGCTGATAATTGTAAACGTATGACAAACGTATTAGATGGATTAAGGCAACACACAACAAAAATGTGCCATTAATAAATAGTGTGTTGATTGCTACTGCTTTTAATGCAATATCAATAAAATAATTTTTTTTATTTTACTTTTTCGTAGTGGAAGTCGAGCGAGTGTTACGCCAGCAAGATAATGGTGTACGAGTATATGGTCTTAAGTGTCTAAATCTGTGAAAAGTAGCAAGAAATGAAAGTTTTTGTATTTATGCCACAGTTACGACACACAAATACTCTAATTTAATTATGTCAAAATCAATGTAGACCAACAACATTGGTATATACACGCATATTATACAAGCATATGTAAATACATAAAAACATACAAATTTTAAACTTAAAATAATAAGGATCTTTTTTGAGTATGCAATTTTGTAGCCCATTACCATGTCTCGAAAAAAATTTTGCCTTCTCACATTTTTACCTTTGTATTAGTTGAAGTCGTTACAACTTTGATTAGTCAGAGTAAAGGGGGAAATGGACACGCAACGCTTTGAAAGTGCTGAGAAATACAAACGGGGCAACATCATTTCGATAAAAGAAAACACCATAAGTTCGCCTGATTGTAAGAGTTGTTTTTTTCTTCGTAGGGTTACCATTTGCTTTCATTGGGTTCTATCATATTTTTGAAAGAGATTCCTTTTACTATTTTGATTTATGTAGTCTGTTTAATACAAAATATAGGTATGCTTCGTATATTGTAATTTATAACATAATCTTTGAGCAGTATCATAAAATAACGCAAAACATATGTAATTCAACTTAAGGTAAATAAAAAATTGTGTAGATATACATATATTCAAATAGAATACATTATCACCATTAGGAACATTATCACTATTCAAGAACAGTTAAAAGGCGGATACAATAATTTGTTCATTATATAAATCTACTAAATAAGAAACAGTATCCATTTGTCTACGTCTCAAAAGTAAAAAGGAAAATAGTTAGTTGAATTATGGGGCACAACTGAAACAAGTTACACCACGACATAATAGTTATTTTGTTTTCCACTGAGAGCCCAAGATGCCATCAACTCTCTAGCCAAAGCGAATAATGAAGACTATAGTGGAGTTCGATCATTCTAAACTTAGTATGGCCAATGCCAGACAATTATACAATCCACAACCTCCATATTTCCTCTTTAAGACATATACGCCGCTCAGGAAATTAGCAAGCAATCTAATTAGTGGGTTTATTTACTACGTAAAGGTTATTTCTAACGAACAAATATTCAACAAACTAGTTTAGTCTACCGCTCGCATTAAATACTGCGTCTTTACAATAACTGGCGAGGGGAATAAACCTCACCTGTCCGATTGGAACATTTATCACTTTTACTATATTTTCAATACCTTTTTGTTGATTGTTCTCGTTTAATTTTTATAAAAATTTGAATCATTGAAAAATAACTGCACGATAAATTTTCCGCCAAATATATATGTAAATATATGTATAAAAAATTATAAACAGTCATTCAAACCCATTATTGAGTCCTAGAGATACAAATCTGTCGGTAAAAAGAAGTTCATTGCATTTGCTAGCATACATATACTCGTATGTATAGGGTGCGGCAGTTAAATCCGGACAAATTTCAATTTGAATTTCCTGCCATATCGTAGTTCCGTCAGAGGTCGCGATTGAGGTTCTTGAACGCCATGGGCGTCTAGTAAGCAGTCGTAATCTTAAAATAGCTGAGATGCTACGTTCAAGTGCGAAGTAAAAGCTAGGCGTTCGGCGATCTCGTTCTTTTTAGTGTTTGTTACTCTCACGCTCCAAGAGAAATTTTCTTTTTTCGTAGTTTTCCTAGATTTAGTACGAGGAATACGGGATTAAGCCTATTATTGTTTGATTTGTAAATTTCAAAATTTTTCTTTGCTACGATTGTTACATATGTATGTATGTATGTATGTACATACATGTTCATATGCACATAGGTTCAAAAGAGTACATATGTACATATAGAACATGTAGAAAAGTTTCGTCTAGCCTGCAAGTGCGTTTGTTTCCATAAATGAGTTAACTAATAACAGGAGTATATTTCATCGTGCTAAGCTGCGACTTATTAACTAAGTTCCGCCAAGTAAAGCATAGGATTAGTAAAAACGTTTTATGTACATATATATGAACGTAGTAAGTATGTATGAGTGTAGTATATACATATGTAGATACTTAACATGAGTATTGAACATAAAATTCCCATAAATCGCTTGAACGGCTTCCGCAACGATATTGAGAAGCAAATAAACTATGACCAATGCTATACACAAGAGATCTCACATAAGCACTAGATAATATACATTCATATACATAGGTATACATACATAAATAAAAACATATGAAAGTACTTATATGTAAGACTTTTAATTATTTATGAACATATGGGATTTACTCTCGGCCTCTGGCTTATAACTGCGTGTGCCTTATATGAATGCTAAAGTACATGTCTACCTATGTACATACATAGATACATACATACATACATAATTGCAGAATAGGCAACAATTGCCAAACATACAAATACATACGAGCTTGTTATGAGTGCAAAACAATTCGCAACTACCATTAAAATACAATACAAATTATGCGTAAAAGTGCGTATGCGAAGCTAGTTCGAGGTGAGGTATTACGGACATCGAATGTTTGTCAGCTGAGTGCTTGGCAACTGAAAATGGACGCGGTAATTTGATTGGCACTTAACAACGCCAACATGTTTGCATAACTTTTTTTTGGCATGCACGTGTGTGTATCTATTTACATATGTATATGTATATGTTTGTACCCATTTACGAGTATTTGCATACATATTTCAATTATGCATATTACTTTGATAAAAGCCCTGCAGGAAAAAAACCTGAACTTGTGAAACCATTTTCTATTTCAAGTGATTAAAGTTTAGAGATTGGGCGAAGTTATGCAGCGGGTAACAAGTGAAACTCACTATCTTCATGATGAATTTAGCACAGAAGAACGATTTGACACATAATTTCGCTGTAAGTGATACGTTTCAAAACTAAATTTTCAAAACTAAATTTTCAAAAAACTGCCAAAATTGAGAAAGTGAAGCATTGCAAGATTATAAACATTTTCTTACAGCTTTAATTAAAAACTTTGAAATTCGGGTGCAAAATTGATGAATTATGTATCTAAAATTTTGTACAAAATTTTAAGCTTTGATTTATATCGTCCCTGTTGTATACAAAACTATAATTCAATAGCTTAATACACTAGATTGTGACCGACCCTGGCGTACATACATTTCGGAATTTACATTAACAGCTGATCTTGTTTCCATTTGCAAGAGAAAATACACGATATCACGCAACGATACATATGTTTGATAAATTGATTATTTGGTATTCAATGCATTTTGTTTTTGTAAATTTACAAAATTTATCTAAAAAATCACGAATATAAAATACCAGGCCAAAACAACACATTGTTAACAGAGATAATATAAAAATATATGAACACCTGTTTGAGTTACTTACAAATAAAGCATGTAAGGAGCAGTAAAAAAAAGTAAAGTAAAATATAAATTTTAAAATGTCTAACAATTCTTAGAGAATTGCCTATATCATATTTAGTCTTAGTACTGAGGACGGAGCGCTCGAAAACACAAATGAATAGTTGTTTAACTAAATTGAATTCGTTCGTTATTAAAATAAAAATAAAAGTTTTCGGTGCAAAATCTATGTGGAAATATTTTTAGAAAGTTACTCAGAAGCACTACAATGTTGTTAAATTTACAAAACAAATTTGTTATAAATATTAATGCTCAGTAATGAGGATCTTCGAGTAGTAAATTTATTTTTCTGATTTTTCAAATTTTTTAACGTGATATTCTCTTTGAAAAACACAGGGTGTATAAATTTTTATAAATACTTATTTCAGTTGCTTTTAAATAAATTCATAAATCATCCAAATCGTAAAATCATTAATTTGAACACCTTGTAGGTACTTATTTATATCTCTTGCCTATCTAATTCTATATGATGTTATTGTAAATGATTGATGGTATTTTGATAAAAAATTGGTATACTTCCATACATACATACTACATATATTATGTACACACGTGTATGAGTTTAGGTAAAAACTACTAATATTGCTCGAGTATGATTTGATTTTGGCTGCACGGTTAATGGTGATTTTGCGCTCAGCTGCTGTTCCGCACCATGAAATAATAAAATAACATTCAATAATGCAAAACGAGTAAGACACGGTCAAAGAAAATGGTCCACACAAACAGTGGTGAAACGAACCGGCCCACCAACCAGTCAATCATCCCAATAAAGAGCTAATGTAGCTGCTAATGAAACAGCATTCGGTCGAAGATCTGTCGAACATTTACTTAGCGATCGACATTTGTGTATCATTTTTCTATTATTCTATTTTGTGATTTCATTTTTGATCTTTTCTCTATCTGTTGGCTTGTTTTTTTTTTTTTTTAGTTAGCAACAGCATCACGCGTTACGCTGGTCATTTGCCAATCAAAGTGTAGTGAATAGAAACATCAGTGAAGTTGGGTTCGAAGAAAATAATTTAAAAGTGTATTTTGAATGTAAGCTGGTTTTGAGGATTTACGCCCCAGGCTAATTATAGAAATACATTTTGGTGTTAAGCGTTGCGATTGAGGAATAAACTCATTAAGCGTGTGAAATCGATCCATACGCAATTTTTTCTCCTCGCAACCGTCTATTTTAGTAATTTGCGAAGAACGATTAGGCTTACATGAAAAAATCTGAAGTTGTGAAGAAACTACTGGCTAATGTAAAAAAAAATTTTTTCTCCTATTTACCGACATATCGACGAGTTTACGTAGTTTCTCTAAACACAAAATATACCTACCTACATACATATGTATGTTCTTGACCTTACCTAACGATAATTTCCTTATTTTAGAGCTAAGAAATGAATTTTTTAATGGAAGACTAAAAGTATACTCGTATGTAGTTATTTCCAAATAAAAATAATTTTAAACATCTTTAAAAAGACGAATGGCTAATTCCGCAGGCAAAGTTCAAACTTACTTGTTCGATTTCAAATTGAATTCAGTTTCTATTAAAAAACAATTTTATTTTGTACAGTGATTCGACTTGAACGCCTTTTTCTTTACACGTCACACAATCATAGTTTTATTTTAAAATGCACAACTATACACCATCACAACCCTCTGGAGGTTTTTAATTCATATGTATGTATATACATATATGTACATACATACAAACATTCATAAAATGTATGCAATTAATGATTTCAGAAAAATCTGAAGAGTAAATAAATCCTCGAAACATATAAAAGATATAAAAATTTATTTTTCCGTCAGATGCACAGGATTTTCGGAAGAAATTCCATAAGATTTCAGGAAATTTGGCATGCAATTTAGGGACGGGAAAAATTCTTATAGATAATACTATGTACTACATACTCGTAAGTATGTGTTATTGAATATTTTTTTTGTACTTTTTCTATTTGTGAGTATGAGGTTTTTCATTATATTTCAACCATTTAAAGAATTGTGCGCCTACTTATAGCCAAGATAAAGTTGATTCTAAAGCTAGAAACAGCATTTTGGCATAGTTTTTTTTATGGAATGTTTAATTTTATTATCAACTTAAATTTATTAACTAAGCGACTTGCGCCTTAATTACTTTAATATCTCAAAAAAGTACATAAGAATTGGTAACTTTTTGTTGGAGTTCCTTTGTTCATGTATACTACATTTAAATTATATAGCATTTATTTTTTATGCAAACTAGCCCAAACCACATATGATTGTTTTTTTTTCTTTTAGAATGGGAATGACAATCCGGTGACTGCGTTCAAACACAAACTACCCGAATTTGAACTTAAGTTTGGTCCACCCCCTCCAGTATGTATTCAACTGAATTTCGCGAAAGAGTTTCTATCGAGCGTTCTGTGAAAAGAACTAAACAAACTTTCAATTAATTGATTCGGCAGACAAACGCGACTTACGCGATTTTGGAAAAGCTGTTGAATGTTATAATCTTAAAGTAGAAGAAGCCTTCAACGAAAATTCGCTCTTGTCTACGAGTACCAAGGCCTCTACATTCGAAGTCTTTCATCATGTCCACATAGTCAACATTATACAAATTAAGGTTTGGATTTATATTGTTCATCTACACTGCCAATGTTGTCTAGTTTTGATGACAACATATTGTCATGAAGTAATACATTATACGGATGATACAGATATTGCCGGAATCGAAATTTTTAAAAAAGATGTTAAAGCAAGTAACTTTAAACGTGCACTATATTTCAAAAAAATGTAGTTAATACTGTTTTCTTTTCCGCATTTATTAATTTATTTAAGTGTATTTATAATTCAAGTATATTTCTATAACGATCATTATTGATGATGTTTGATCTTTTTAGTGATTTCTTTTTTGAGGTAATTATATCTATAAGAAAAAGTTTCACTATGAAAAGCTGTTGTTTACTTAATATGTTTTTGTTTCCACTTTCAATTACTTCTACAACGTTGTTATTGTACTTACCAATCTTTACGAAGAAAGTGAACAAATAAAAAATATTTAAATACATACATATGCACACACATTAAACGTTCAAATATAAGAACCCTTCACCTATATATTTAGATATATTTGTACCTTCATTCCTGTTTCTTTCCAACACCACACACATATTCGTTTTTATTTTTTCTTATTTTCCTGCTCAATTATGCATTAATACATACATACATACTCGTATTTATACTCATTTTAACACTTCATAACTTTGCTGTCCACTTCCTTGAGTTTATCAAGCTCTCATAATTGTTGCCGCCGCACACAAATTCTGCTTAATCGTAACTTCACATCAAGATGAATTATCTGGAGACGAGAAAAGGAACCACTACGAGTGTTAGTAAAAAAAATCGCAATAAACTCTGCTCAACCAACCGTTTTAAAGTCAATTTTTAAGTGAAGCATTCGTGCATACTTTACGTATAATGCATGTCAGAATTATACGACACCCACAGATTGGAAAGTTTTAGGATTTTTTTAAAATATAATTTCTAATATTTTTATTTCAATCAGTACCATCGTTCTCTAAAATAAGCCTTGTAAACCAAATAAAAAATTAAATTGTTATATTTAAACAAAATATTATCAGAAATATTAAGCTTTGTGAAATAATTTTTTTCATTTTTTTAAGTATGCAGTTTTTGAGCCCATTTAATTCTTGTGGTTAGGTAATCCCGTTGAGTTTTGAACAATTTTTTTACCGACGCTTTTTCGCAGTTTGTTTTGGATAAAAAAAATTCTCGAGTCTTCAAAAGGTACATACATATATGGACTATAAAACTGGGCTATAAAACCGCAAACAACAAATTATTCGATATTTTGTTAAAGTTCGAAATTTCTATGAAATTTTGTTTAATTATAAATTTTGTATACGTTTTAAAATTTGGGTTTGTAAGGTTTTTGTTAAAAAATAAACTGTTTGTCAATTGAAGAGTATTTAAAATTAAATTAAATACATCTAAATACAGAAAATTTTAAAATTTTTGTGCGTCGTATAGTTGTGGACAGCAGTATATTGGTTCGGATTATGTTTGTAAGGCAGTACTATTGCTATAACTGCCTTTTTCTTCAATTATTCTTGTACCTGCCGAAATTTCTAAAAGCTCTTATAGATATAAGCTTAATTTTTGGTTAATTTTTTTCGTATAACATTCATTTTCTTGTCTTTATTTTCTCCACGTTTCAACGCAAAACAATCAAGTCCTCTAGAAACTGTCCTACAACAATTTTATATCCGCGAAGCAAAAAAAGTGACAAAAACTTAAAAGTGTAAAGCAATAAAAATTTAAGTAAAAGTCAAGAAATATACACAACATAGCATAAACATAAATAATAACAAAACAAGAAATTCACATATGCTCATACAAACATGCATACGTTGTTTATAAACACCTTCTTATACAAGTGAAATAAAAGCGAGTAAATAAAGTAAGAAAAAAAACAAATTTATTTTATATCTGGTAATGACCAACGCCGCATAAATCCTTAAGGTAACTCTAGAATAGCGCGAAAAGTCTCGAAACAATGAAGCATGGCTTGCAAAAATGAAATGTGAAAGCAAATAAATAAAGCTTAGCTAAGCAAAGATTCTTTTACCTGAATTTTTTCGCTTATTATTTGTGATTTCCTTTTATTATACTTCTTATTGGTATTTGTGTTCATGTTGTATGCACACTTAAAACTTGTTTTTGGACGTTCAAAACAAAAATATTTTCTTACACGCCGCTTTTGTGCATCTATAAAAATATACACACATGTATACATACCTGTACGCAAATATTTGACCGGTCAGCTTTTATTGTTTGTAGGTACATACATACATATATAGTATTGGTGTGAGCATGTTTATCATACATTTAATATCTACGATAATTTTCGCCAATTCTGCGTTTGCTCAAACAAACTCAGAGATATGTTTTGAAATATGTAGATATATGATAACCATCCAGTTACCTACAGTTAAAAGTTTATTTCTGTACACACTGTATACGATTTACTCAAACTTCAATCAAGTAGAAAAAATTTCTACAGGAGTGATCGAGAGAAGACGGCTATAGACAAGGGATGTCAGGTTTGCACTTAATTGCCTTAAAATACTATGTTAGCAGGTTGATAAAATTTCTGACTATCTTCCTCATAATCGTATATGTGAACATAATAATTAAAAAAAAATTACACTGAATACACAAAATAGCGAATAAGACTAATATTTTATTTTATTCAACTACATGCAACAAAACAAAAACAATTTTGATTTAATATTTAAATATTACAAGCAAGATCTTATAGAACTTTCGAATTTTTAGCACATATTTGTGTAAGTGCATTTATGCAATTAACGCCTAATGCAATTATGAAACTAGCGGTAAATCGTAAATACTTATGAGCATATCGTATAAACATTGAAGTCGGTTTTTTTGTGATAATTTTCTGGTTTTTATCTGTTTTTTAAAGTATCATGAGCTCGAAAATTGCGCTTCGATATTTTGAAATCGGCAATATAACCAAGGCGAGTTCATAAAGGTGGCAGCAAATGTTTATGAAAAAAAGTACATGAATTTTGTTGTTGCTTTCGGTACAGCGAATGTCAAAACCAACCAACAAACAAATGATTTTGACATTTGCTGTACCACGGCGATAGAAAAAACAAATCAATCAGCTGCTTACTAAGGCCACCTTAGTAAATTCGCCTTGGAAATAACGTTGTAATTATTACACAAATACGGGAAACATAATTTTTAAATATATAAAAAATAAAGTTCAAGAAAGGGAAAGCGAGCAGATTGTGAACATGCTATTTGATTGGCGTGACTTAAGAAATGAATCCCACGATGCACTTGAGGCAGATCTTAAAGAAATGCGAAGTGAAAATATTGAATGTGATTCGAGCGGCACCGAATCCAAAACGGAGTGCATTGAATCAGATGATATCATAGAAACTGCTTCTGTTGGTGAAAATTCAAATTTGCGACAACACTTGTCCGAATGGACAATCAAACACAACATTTTTTTTTTTCAGGTACATTTTCGTCTAAATTCCCTCACGCGACAAATGCGTATTTTGAGCGCACGTCTATGGTCTTCTTCCAGCATGCTAAAGGACGCTACTTGAAAAAAGGCGTACAACTCCAAGAAAACAAAAATTTTAAAATTTAAATTATAAGAACCTGATGTGGTCTCACTGTTATTTTTTTAAAATAAACATTTATGTTTTTGAATTGGACTTTTTAATTTTATTAATTCACTAGAATTTAATATGAAGAATTTTGTTTTAAATTATTTTGCAAATTCTTTTAATTTAAAAAAATTTGGTTTTTTTTTTAAACGAATGCCAATAATACCTCCAAATCAACATTAGAATTAAATTAGAATTCAACCATAGAATACGATTAGTAAACTATTATTTTCCTCGATATCGAGAACTAAGTCCCCTTTTTGTAGAGAATGCTATAGTTCTCGACAGTTCTCCTTATAGTTTTCTAACTTTATACCTTAGAGAAAGTTTTATAGGTAAAAACATTTTAATATACAAATCTTCATATTTGTGTTTCATGCGAGTGTTCCTCTAATCATTTTATAATCTTTTTTGATTCGAGATACATTAGAAAATATATTAGAATTCTAATGTTAAAACGAGATTTTTCTCCAACGTTAGATATTGTGTTTGCTGGGAAGAACGCGATTAGATGAGATAGATGAGTCCGGGTATAGCGCAAGAGAACACGCGACTAATACAATTTCTGATCTCTTTCTTTGGCTTCCTGAGGATTGCTAAGCGAATGCTCTACTTAAATGCGCAATTTGCCTAAGCGCTTGCATACTATACATATCAATTCATCGTTTATTATACCCGAAAAAGGTGAATACAGGACTAATCTACAATTATACCCGTTTCAGCCTAGTTTGCGACTAATTAATTGCGACCAATTGTACCCGATTGAGACAAATTCCGGAATATTCTCTTTAGAGATTAGTCGGACAATTTTTTACAGCATTATTGCTGCTACCCCGCCAATACATACTTGAGACTGTGCGTACGTTAGTATGTACCGTGAATTAATAACGTACATATGTTTGTGCGTATACATTTGTAGAAACATACATACATATATAGAATTTGTTGTTGGTTCATTGGCCGCCAAAATTTTTGAAGGCCAAAATAATTCACAATTTTTTATTGCGTCCCAGCTAAAGTTCTGCCATCGTCGAAGCAATTCTGTGCACGTGACAGCAACTACAGCATTTTTTTATGCTGCTATAACAACAACAACATACGACAACGGCAACGTGAACGGAGGCAACGTCGAAGAATCACTGCGATTGTGCTTTTTTGGCGAAAATTCCATTGTAAATATGTTTATACATACATATGTACATACATATACCTAGGCATAACGCATACCTAAAATTTGGTATATACTTTTTATTGTGTCTGCTATGAGTGCTAAGTTTTGAATGGTATTTGGGGAATATTTCATATATATTTACTTACATACATAAGTGCGTGTGCATATTATATATATGTATGTACATATGTATGTATATTTCTCTAAGCTTTTAAGTAGCATTGTGCTGAAATGTCTGTCTGCCGTTTTGACAACTTGCCTTTTCAACATTTCCGTCCTTTTGGTTTGCACACTGGCGACTTCGGTATAGTTTGCCGGTTTATACGTACATATGTACATACATATGTTATGTATGTACATATGTACATAAGTAAGTATGTATTTTTTTTATGCCTTCTTTTAGCAGTGTTCGTAAGGTGGAATAAATAAAGGTATTCAAGTTACACAACTTTCCTATTCTTCATTGTAGTTGTTTTTATTTATTATTTATGATAAACTTTATTGTTGTCTTCTTCCATAAAACCTCTATTTAATTATTTTTTTTTAAGACTGTAGTAATTTCACTTTTTAAGAAAACCATACATGAGCCTGCACCATACATATAAGGCGGCCTTTTTAAGCTCTCGAATATCTCAGGATAAGTCTATTCAAATCCTGGAATTGTAGAAAACAAAGAATTTAATAGTCCCTTATTTTTTAAATTGTGTATCATTCTTAAAAATTCCGCTTTCAATTGTAAAACAAAGCCTTCAGAGAGTTCACAATCGACAAATAACACAGCTTTTTAACTCCCTCAAGGCTTTGTTTTGTTCGAGTTGGAAATGAGGCTCACTATGAAAGCGATGTTAGTAGAACTAACAACGAGATGCCTCAAGTGGATAAGGCAGAAAGCCTCAAAGATAAATGGCATCAAGTTTTAACGAGCAGCTCGCAATGTCCAATAACACAGTGCTACAAAAAAGAATGAAGTCGAAATACCTGGGAAGTGATGTTATTTTCCTTGTAGGGCTTATCGAGTAGAACGAGAATCCAATTTTGGAATTTGTCAAACACCTCTTAGCCCATATCTTAGCGAATTAATTATAAGAACGGTTTAAGAAAGAAGAAACCCAGACCTTTTGAAAGATATATGTACATATAGACGTCTTAATAAAGCTGAAGAAATTTACTTGTTTTTGCACAACAAACATAAATTTTGCTACCCTTTTCCTTCTGTTTTTGACTTTGTCGATATTTTCAAACGAATGTTTCTTTTAAAAAATCGGCCAAAAAGTGACTGAGTTATTTTACTTTTTATTAGAACGAAATTTTTGCAAAAATTTGCTTCTGTTCCCATAATTTTTGAGTTTTTACTCAATTTTAAAGTCTTTATAAATTTCCGTTATACTGAAGTGCACGTGTTGTTTATCTTGTGTTGTGTTTGCTGTTAAATTGGATAAAAATCGTGGTAAAGGAAAACTAAAATGTGCGACAAGCGTAATACGTTTTGCTACATTTGTGGCTTATTTACGGATACAAGTCATCGGCGTGATTTTAAAAATAATATTGGTGTTGTAAAAATATATAACAAGACTTTCGAAAGGTTTTATAGTGCGTGTCGCTGGTACGAGCCAGAATTTATTTGGGAATATTGCTGCACAACATTAAAAAAATTTAAAGTTCAACAATCAATTACTTTGCCCTTTTCTGTGCCTATGACTTGGCATCATCAGGCATATCATAAACAAGACGATTGCTATTTTTGCAAAACAAACGTTTCAGGTCACAACTTATGAACAAGTTAAGCTGTGTTGAGTAATGTGCATGGAAGAGTTTTGTAGCGCTATGTGATAATTTCCTTGGGAACAACAGAAGCGACGACTACAACACGGTTGTAAAGAATTTTTAAGTGCATATGGTGAAATGGGTTGGAACATGTCGATAAAAATTCATTTCTTGCATTCGCATTTGGACTTCTTCCCACATAATCTGGGGCAGTTCAGTGATGAACAAGGCGAACACTTCCACCAAGAAATGGCTACGATCGAAAAACGTTTCGAGGAAAAAAGAAAATAAATATGGTGGCAGAATATTGCTGGTCAGTAGAACGCGAAACTTTTTTGATCTATGTATGTATATATTTTCATTTAATAATATTTATTAGTAAATAAAGTTCGTTGTAAATTTTTGCAAAAATTTCGTTCTTATAAAAAGTAAAATAACTTAGTCACTTTTTGGCCGATTTTTTAAAAGAAACATTCGTTGAACTCGGTATTAAACGAACTCTTTGAATCTAATCAAAACTCATTTTGTGTTTTTATAAAATAGTGTGTGAAAATATCGCCAAAGGCAAAAAAATAAGAAAAAGGGTAGCAAAATTTAAGTTTGTTGTGCAAAAACAAGTAAATTTATTTAATAATATTAAGACGTCTATATATATTAGCTAAGGTATGGGCTAAGAAGTGCGCAAAAGCACGAAGATTCGGTTTTTTAAGGATAAGTCGAGATTTTGGGGGTGTTTGACAAATTCAAAAATTGGATTCTCGTTCTACTCGATAAGACCTACAAGAAAAATAACATCACCTCCCAGGTATTTTTGAGTGTCACACTGTGTAATAGAAAGGCATACAATTTATCAGAAGGTTTGGTAAAAGAAATTTTTGTAATGGGGGCTATAAAGGCTAATTCCTACAGAGAGCATTTAACTTTTTGTCGAAAATCCAACCAACAAGAGTTGAGTCGGTGCTTTTCCACTTAAGTCAAGTAAATAAAAAATAAGGCTTTCCACTAGGCATATTGAACAAGGAACAAGGTATACTTATGAAGGTAGATGGGCACCGAAAATGTATATATTTGTGCTTCCCATGTAGTTAACCATAAATTCATAATTATTTAAACAAACTCTTCAATCTCTTGTAGTGCAAACATCATTATATCCATATTCTTTAAACAAACGAGTATTTAACAATATTAAAAGTAAAAATTATATCAACTAGTTAGTAGTTTGAAAATTTTGTAAGGTTCTACAATTGCGAATTTCACCAAAATGCTTATTTTTATTAAATAAAATATTTTAACTAAAGCGGGGTACAGATAAAGCCTTAATTGAGGCAATTAGCAAATTGTGTTCATGTATTTTAACTGGACAAAATTTACTAATTTACTCAATTTAGTGGTGTCTTGACGCCGGGTGATGCTGATATATTTGTTATTAATTTCTTCTAAATTCCTATGCATAAACGAGTATGTATGTATACATGTATTTATATTTTTCTTATTTAAAAGAGAAATGATTATAAATAATTATTTTACTCGCATACTAAAGCACTGGCTGTGAGCTGTATATATGTATGTATATATGTGTAGCCCCTGTGGTCGAGTATCGAATCTTAGTCCGGGCAAGTAAAATCTAAATCCTGGAAAAAGTTTCTTTCTAATAGCGGTAACCCATCGGCAGGCAATGCCAAACCTCTAAGGGTCGTTCGGAGTCGGAAGAAAACTGTAAGTCCCTCCATTTGTATAATAACATAAAGATGACTACTTATTTTTCTTTCTAATAAATATTTTTCTATTAATTTAAGTTCATTCTCGAACAACCGCCATATAAATCTAGGTTTTAAATTTAAAAAATTTAATTAAAAATTCCTGCCTTAAAGAGGTTTAAAGAGTGTTAGCCACCGTTAGGAGTGTCGTTCAACTAGGTTCATGTCCAAATAAAGTTTTTGGAAACTTGCATCCACTTGCTAGTTTGTGTGATCTTGGTAGGTATTTCAATCCCGGGGTCTCGGGATCCCCTCCTTTTTTAAATCCCGGGATATCTGAAAACAATGCATTTAATAGACATTTAAATTTTAAAATTTCTTATCATATACATATGTATGTATATCTCCCTTACAAGGGCAATAAATGCATTATTTGTAAAACAGTTTCATGCAGTCAAAGTTACTTTTGAATGCTTATGTGCTTGACGGATGGATTTATTCAAAGGTGGCTTGGCTTTAATTTTTAAGCTAGAGGAAATGTAAAGAAATAAATCTTTCAGTAGTAACTTTTCTTACAAGCTCTTTGCAAGGCTGAAGCAATTGAGGACAATTCTGTCAGATGTGTACACTTTTTAATTAATTTAAATAATATATATGACCTTAAATATGACGTTTTGAAGCCTCTAACTTTACTGGCCTTAGAAATGAGCTGGATAAATTTACCCTTGATGTAGAGAATGCGTCTTCTTAATAACACTAACGACGAGTTCGTAAGTGCCCAATAATAGAGTCATACAATTTATCAGAAGGTTTGTTAAAAAAATTGATGTTTTTTGTAATGCGGACGATAAAGGCTATTACACACAGAAAGCATTTAACTTTTAATCGACAATCCAACCAACAAGTGTTGGGCGGAGCGGTGCTTCTCCATTGCAGGTTTTATATGTAAAACATTAAGGTCCAGAATGGAGGATAATAAACGTAATATTTTAATTTTTTTTAGATCGCATTTTGATCAAAAGAAGGAATAAATTTGACTCGCTCAAATTGGAATGGGTAATGTATTTAATTTTTACTTAATGAATTGCTTTTTTTACTTAATATACTTTAGCGTATATCAATATTTAATATTGTTCTCAATCAGCATTTGCTGCTGTACTAAATAATTATATTTGTACTAGAAATATATATTTATTACTTTGTATGTGTGTAAAATTTTATGTTTATTCTTTTTGTTGATTCATACATACATACATACGTGAATTACAATAAATTATTTTCATTTGGTATATTTTTTTACACATTAAAATTAATGAATCAAAATTTCCTGAATTTCAGGACGTTCCCGGGATCCCGGTAATTTGTTTTCAGATCTCAAAAATCCCGGGATCAATAAAATCGCAAAAATTGGCATTCCTAGTAAACACATATGTACATATATGTATATTCATATGTAGTATGTATATTATGGTGTCCCTAAATTAGATATTTTTATAAAATTTCTCAGGTCCTAGTCTGAGATACATATATACGAGTATACATACTTACAATTTAAAGAATAATTTTTAATATTTATAAGTAGATAGAGCATACTTTAATTACTTTTTTAAAAATAGGAAAAAATAAGCTTTCAACTTATTTGTCATTATAATATTCATAAGCCAAATAAACCATTTGTTTATACATATGTACATACACAAATTTTTTTTATTATTTTTTTTTTCTAGATGTGGGACAAATCATTGAAAGCCGAAGTGTGGGACTTGCCTTATTAGCCGGTTTATATATACATATGTATGTATGTTTGAATAGTAAGAAAATTGTACTTGTAATGTTCATAAACTTACCTGCTCAATTAAGGATTAATGGATAGCCCTCTAAACTGGATAGAGTGTATGCTAAATGCAAAGCAGTACATAAAGGTGATAATTGCGAGACATAAGCTTAAAAAGCGTAATAGGAAAAAGAGTACTAAGTCGAGATAAGTTGTTTTTGTCAAACTTCCATATACATACATACATACATATTTGTATTTCAAGAACGAGTTGTTCGTAGTTGCGATTCAGCAATTCGATAGGGTGATTTCTATGCGTTTTTAGATTATTTGTTCTTTTGCGATGTGGCTATTCATTGCTCTATTTTACAGCTTTCCAGTATACATACATGTATATAGAAACTTATGTATACTCGTATACATATATAAGTATGTACGAATGTATGTACAATTAAGTATGCCGGATAAGCGCAAAAGAATTCTCTAAATATACGATTTGTCACACTTTATTTAATTCATTCGTTTGGAACTCAATCACTTTGATCAATAGAACATGAATATCTTACCAAACTGTCAGAGTGACGATTAAGCTATATTTGCTACAATTGCCAGTAATTTGAGCCGTAAATACATATTTATGTAAGTATGTATGTACGTCTGCATGTATGCATCATAAGCATGTATGTATGTACATATGTCCATACGTATGTTGTTGCACGAGTGATCTGCTGTAAATAAGTATGTACAGATTTCATTAGCCGCTTGGAGTGCGTCCACCTGCTTTAATTCTCATCAATTTGTTTAGTCACGCGCAAGTGATTTCATGAATAACCAAATAAGTGTCTTTAAGTACTCGTATACAAGCATGCATGCGTACATCCATACATGCATATATAGAACATATGCCATTCATTCAAGTGACTTCAGTTCTCTTTCAATACTTATCTATACTATCGTATTTTTTTACTAAATTTTTTTGACTTCTTAAAGGTTCAAATACCCCTGTGTGCATAGTACATTGTATGTATTTAAAATTTGTGTATGAATATTTGTATGTAAGTATTTATATATTCGTACATAGTATGTACATATGTACGTAGAAATGGCAATACGGCATACCGTTTTTATGTATCGAAAATCACGGAAGTCATATTAACTAACCTCAGGATTTTTGATTTTTTTCGACTTTATGCATAACAAAATATGGTGTCCGCTGTGGTCGAGTAGGTAGCGGTGCGTGCCATAATTCAATATGCCATTGAGTTCGCGGTTCGAATAGTTCAGGATATTTTCGACTTTGTGGAAAACTGAAAAAACTTTAACAAATTATCATAAAAACTTAAAATTTTTTCTCACAAGTGTTTGAATTATTTTTTTTAATTAACAAAAAATGTATAGTTTTCAAGTTGCAAGGTATTACCGCTGATTTTCTTAAAAAATGTTCGCCATAATTAATATATGAACACAATTTTTTTGTGTGAAAGCGTTGTTGTTTAATTATCATAGTATATAGTGCAAGTAAAATATTAAAGAGATGTGAGTACCTTATAGTGACTTGTACCACCCGTCTCAACCTATCTATGTATGTACTTTTGTTATATATGTATATTTATTAGCCCTTAATTACTATAATATAATAACATAAAAGTATATGCATATATCTAGCAAAATAGTTAGTGACGTACTTATTGGAATATAGTAAAAGTATTTGCATAAATGTATTGCATTTGACTATAAACCACCATAATTAAAGGAACTCTTTCTAAAGGTGCCAAAACCAAATGTATATCCAAAGAAACTATGCTGGTCACGATTTAAAGCAACAACGATGTACGAGTATGTACTAATAAGCATTTAGCACTTATTAACATGCATTTAATGTCGATCATCTGTGCTCAATTACACTATGCAAAAAAGTAAATTTTTTTTTTTTTCACTGTAAAATAGGGAAATAAAATTGTTCTATCACGTCAAGTTTAGTACTGAAACGCATTTATTGATTTTACTTAAAATTATATAAAATGTTATTCTACATTAAAAAAATTTTTTTTAACGTTTGGGTTTCCTCTTGTAGTCAGTAGTTTTGATGTATGCTTGTGACGTAATGCTGCCATTAATCCAACAATATTATTGCAGAACACTAATCCAACTTCTTTTGAATAAAAGGTAGCTAAGGTAATGTGACGTTTTCGAAAAGCTGTAATTTGCAATAGATTTCATTGTTTTAATCTCGAGCCTAATATTTCAGATTTTTCTTTCGTCAAATCGAAATCTCTAACAAGGTCATTTAGTTCTGTTTGACTAATCAAATGTGGTTCTTTATTTATTTTATCTATAGATAACTCTTCGCTATTAGAAGAGCCTGCTTCATCTTCTTCTTCAATAGCACTCGATAAACTTGACGAAATACAAAATCTTTCCGATGCTGAAATGTTTGGAAAATGTGGTAGCGACATTGACACTGCTGACACAGTAGATTACTTCACCGAGTGTTTTGATTTTTTTGAAAAACCTTTTACAGTTGTTAAACAGAAGTAACAGAAGTAACAGTCGTCTACGTGATTTTTGGGTTCACGCCGCACCAAAAGGCATCGGTTTAATATTACACTTGTATCAACCCGTCAAATATTTATAACATTTTAAACAAGCCACTTCCGGCACCAATGATCTGTCTTAATTTCTAATGGCAATTTTAAAATAAGCTTCATAACATTTTTCAAACAAAGGCGAAATTGGCTTTTTTTCACTTTTAGGAATAAATTGACCAAAAACGTAACAAAATCGCGGCATTTTGTAGATTTATGAATAATCTAAATGTTTTGATGACTTTTGTACGCACCAATGATATTATTTTAAAGCTACCCTCAACTAAGTGTAACGAAAAGTAAATAAAGTAAGCTTACCATTATTTATGTTTTGGAACGTGATATCTAAATATAAATTTATTTTCTGTTGTTTACTAAGTATACCTAATACGAATCACCACTCGGGATATCGGCGATTTTTTTGATGTTACATAATGTTATTCTATAGTTGCCGATGCAAACAGCTTTATTTTTACCAAAATTTCTACTGGCGCCATTGATGTTATTTCCAGGTTAAAAGAAGTCCAAGTTGCTCTTGCAATTCATTGATAACTTGCAAGTTTGAATTTCTTACGTCTCGTACTCTATAAACTCTTTATTTGCACGTTTCAACATTAGGTTGGCGAGGATTCTTCTATATCGCCTGATTTTTTTTAATCAGTCAACATTTCGAGGTCGCTCAAAGTTATGTATGTAAGTATGTATTTACCTCGTAAAAATTTCAATTCAATAAATTGCAAACTCTGTACTTCTTCAGAAGGCTTTAAATAATAATACGCAATTCTTTATGTATTTTTTGCGATAAAGAACATTTACAGGGGGAGAGAGCAACACAATTTTCGTTTGTTCCCCTCAAATGAAATAACAAAATATTATTGTTTATATAATTGTATTATATAAATAATGTGCATTTGTAATTACATATATAAATAATTTAGAATTTCACTTTGAAGTCTCTCGTAGAGAAGAAATTGAAATTTTGAACACTTTATTAAAAAAATTGTATGCAACAAAAATTAAGAGAATTAAGGACCACGCTAATGTATACATATATGTAGCCGTTATACACACATTTGTACTTACGTTATGCGAATACGTATTTAGCTATCAAAAACTTACGTCGCCATAATTAAACGCCAACAAACTGTTGATTATCTAATTATATGGTAATAAACTTTCGAAAAAAGTTCCAACTATAGAGATTTTTTATAGCACAAGAATTTTGCAAAGCAGGAACAGAAATATGCTGAACGATAACAAAAACTGTATATACAAATGTTGTTATAAAAAACCAAAGACATACATATGTATGTATGTAAAAAGTCGCGCTTCAAGTTAGCAGAACAAAATTACGCAGTAGTTTTAAGGGGCTACATACATACGCACAAACATACACACATATATAAATAAGTATTTTTAAACCAAAAACAATTTAAAAACCGGCAAGTTATATAACCTGTAATGGCAAGACTGTGCTTAGCTAAAATTTGGCTGAAATAGTAGCACAAAAAAACTCATTGGCCAACCGGTACATGAATACTTGAATTCAAATGCGTATCAAGTTCGAGACAAAACTTCAAGAAAGGAGTACGAAAATCAAGTTGAAAACTATAAAAAATAAAAGCAAATGCTCGCAGGATTGAGAAACGTTGTTAAGCCAAAGTACTACTACCTTCACCGAATTGTGAATTTTTCATTTATGGTGTCAACATCCAGTCAACAATTAGACGGTAAGTTACAGCTATTTTCGACAGGTTAAAATTTCAAAAAATGGCATTATTGTCAATGTTCTGGAAGCTCTAGCGAGGCAACAAAATGTAATAGAGCTCGCTACTTAGGCTAGGTTAAAGAATCTTCGACTTGTAAAGAAATTCAAGTTTTAAGAAATTGAGATTTTGGTACCTTGACTGTATTCTATTTGACATACATACATAAATATAATATATTGATAAAAGTAAGTTTTTGCAAATTAAAAAATTATAGTCAGAGAAGTTTCTTTCGGAAGCACAAATATTTGGTGGACACATGTAATCCAATAAACAGAGTTTAAAACGTCAAAACTCCGAATAATGGATGCAAAACTCATTATTTGCCCAGCCAGTTCGGTCAGATCTATCTCTAAAAAGTCCGAAATTTTTATGATTTCTCACTGAAAAAAGATAATGAAGAGGTGACAGGAAGTTCTAAATTATTTACCGACGATTTTGACCGACATGTACTTAATAGATGACTGTCGAAATAATCGTGAGAAAACCCGACTTATAAGAAATCAGAAAAAATTCGATATCTGACATAAGAAAAAAAAAATAAATTTCCCAGACACTTATGCCAGAAATCTGTACGAACTCTATGTAACTTGTCTGAAGAGTCAATGTGTAAAAATTCAGCAATCAAAAAGAGATAGTTTCAGTACAAATGTACGTTGTGCGCATGAGCAGGTTTTACATGTATTAGTATCTGTGAATATTTGTGACAAACACATACAATCAAGTTTGAGATATACGCAGGAGCATCTAGAAATAATCTTGAAGATAATTATTATTCTCTTGGGGGCTTATACAGTTTTTGGCGATGTTTACTTATACAAACTAAAGTGTGCTGATGAAGTATTAAAATTTTATTTCATAGCTCTTTGGAAATCAAACAAAAACGATTTGATTTGTATTGATAAGCAATTTTTTATATGTGAATGTTTAATTCATATTCATTGACTATTCAACTAAAGAGAAAAAACATTATGTTGGCTCAACTTAAAACGGAATTGGAATTTGTTTGTTAATTTTTTTGATGAATATTTCTAATTTTTGCACATATGTAGTATGTATATATTTTAAAAGTATATGGGTTTTGTCAAATGAACTTCATAAAACACAGGTGACATTTTTACATACGATTACTTGGATTTTCATTCGTTATTTATGTATATAGTATTTGTCCTGTAATGTTTGCTGACTGAACTTGTCGATACTGCCAATATATAAGTATTAGATATAAGTTTTCTGATAAGTTTGTTAGCTGGGTGTTTATACTCAAATAAATACTCACCGACTTAATTACATCCATACATATGTAAGTATTTGTAATTGGCATTCACATTCGAGCCGGTATTTATATGTAAGTGTATTTATTTGCATATTTGCTTATATTTACGATAAGAATATAAAACCGTGGTAAAATTCGAAGGTACTAAGTGTGATCATGAACTTGAACTTCGCTTGTTCGAACCGCAACTATGTACATACCATACATGCATACATATGTATGTATGTATTCATGTATATTAGGGCGGGGCGATAATTTTAGCTGCATAAATGGAAAAGTTATTCCTTTTAATTAATTTATCTTAATAATCAGTAGATACAGGCATATGGTATACCAGAAACGCAAATTTCCATGCGATTTAAGTATTGCAAAGCTGTATTTTATTAAAGAATCTTTTCAAAAAAGTACGATTATAGTATATCGTATGTATGCATGTACTTGTATATATCGCGTGCCTGTCGGGAGAGTCACATGAATGATCGCCACTTCTTGTTTGTGAGACTATTTAGAAGCAAATGTATCTTCATTTTTACTACAAAATTGTGAACAGTGTAGTTGTTTCGGAATGAAATGGGAATTAACATCGTAAATACAAGAAGCTAAGAGTCGTTCTCCTATTTCTGGCTGAAAAGTTGGTACTTAAGAAATTTAGTAGTTAGTCAAAAAAAAAACGTCTTAGCATTTCTGTAGTATTCAAAATTTATATTTATTTTTATGTATCCTACTTACGGTACATATGTACATAAGTAAATAATAGTAAATTTATTAAAGTAAACTTTGGTGTACCTGAGGTTAATGTTTGTTGCAAAATGATCTTCTTTATAGTTCAATTTCGACCATATTCAAAATGTATTTATTTCTAAATATGTAGAGCATGTTCAAAAAAAAGGTTGCATAGAAATAAACGACTAATGAATTAATCATTTTAATCAAATTTGCATTTCAGTTTGTAACTTTTATTTAAAAAATTAAAATTTTTATGAAATATGGCTTCATGTTTGATAAAAATTCCAAATGCTTGGGAATTTATGGGAAAAAATTATATGCGTCTCATGTTTAAAAATAGTTTTAGTATTTGGAAAACTTTTACAGACTTTCTTTAAGAGAGCGGAAAAATAATTTTTAAAGATTCTTTTAGAATTTTATTATTTTTATTTATAATTTTGGCATTTTTTCGAATAGGAGACAAAATATTATTAGCAAAATATTTAAAAAATATCACAATGTTCTTTGAGAAATCCTTTAAAAATCTCTTTAGGCGCTTGTTTCGACGCCTTTATACGTATTGTCTTAAAAATTATAATTTCATTGCACATTTAATAAAAATTTCAAATGAGTATGAAGTTTTGTAGCTAATACAATTTTAGTACCTAAGCTAAAAATTAAACTACAAGCTTTAAGTGTGATTAAAAATTATCGCTGATATGATAGATGTAGTTTTTTTAAGTACGAAAATTCAATTAAATTTTGTCGAATTACTACATAATACATCGAAATTTTAATAATAATTTTTTTAATTATTATTAATGTTTAAAGTTTAAAAACTGGAATTATATGGTTCTTGGAAAATGAAATGTAAATAAATTGATAAATATCAGAAATTTAATAGAAGAAAAGTAAGTATCGCATTCTTATTATTTTGCCGACAGTGTAGATACATACATACATATGTGCTAGCTTAAATCTATTAACCCCCTACCTTTATATTCTCTTATTCCACGTGTTTATTATAGCAAAAGACTGTCAGTGATCTTTATATAAATATACATATGTACATACATAGATGTACAAACATCTTTATTTACAAATATTTTTACCATTCACTTTCTTTCTTCAATTCTTTTTTTCGTAGGTATGTACGTACTACATTTATCCATATGTATGTATGTATCATAATTACTCATGTTTATATTCTTACTTTGTTTATAAACATTTGCGTTCATGCTTATCTCCCTTTTGCACACAAGTCGGCAATGTTGAATATGAAAAAAATTTAGAAAAATTTTGATATACCCAGCAAACACACTCAGCAATCATACAGAAATGTTGACTTTGGGAGCAGATAAAAATCCGGTTTGTTTAATTTTTGAATGTAAAATTCAAACTGAAAGATATGTACATATGTCTGTATGTTCGAAAAATGTTTGGCTTCCATATGAAACAAAAAGACCGGTGTTATCTATATATATGTACATACCTATGTACATCCAAAATATTTTAAGTAGTTAGTGTTGCATAACAATTTGCGCCCTAACTGCGGTAACAGGAAATGTTTACAATTTATCATACGAAAGTATTGATAATGAGCTTCTAACAAAAACAAATAAACCAAAAAAACTTTGCAGAAAATTAAAAACTATTTTTTATTAAGTTTTGTATACGATTTAATTTTGTTAAAGTGCTAGTTTCATATGTATATATGTATGTACATATACATATATAAAAATTACCGGGATTTTTGCGGTTTTCTTCTATAAACATACATATGTATGTATGTAATTTTTATATATGTATATGTACATACATATATACATATGAAACTAGCACTTTAACAAAATTACATATGTAAGTAAAATAGCTGTCGTTATACGTTATATGGAAGCAAATGAACTAAATGAAATTCTAGAGCTACAGCCTCAAATAAAGTCGAATACATCTAAGAAATTAGTTTTAAATTGTGATAAATTTTTTTAAGTTTTTTAACTTCCTACAAATTTTATTGATTTCGCTTTTAGTTTTTGATAGAGAATGAAGTATATTTTTGAGAATTCGTAAAATTACAGAGCATTGTTATGGTTATTGTGTTGGAATATATGTAGATATGTATGTATCGTAAATATTAACTGATAAAAGAACTTATTAATTTTAAAGAGATTTTTGTATAATTCTTCGGTCTGAAAATATACATTTTATTTTAAATAAAGCACCGCTAAATAGCGCTAAATTGTTCTGGGCACCCACTGTACCGTCCAGCGTTTCACTTCACTCTGCGTGTCCCGACTCATAACCTCATTTATAATATTTTCAATGGAGCTTGCGAATGAGACATTTATATATACATACATACATACATATATATATATTTGTATAAATTTATTTTTGCACATATGCGTAAGAGTTTGAACGTACATATGTATGTATGTTTGTATATATTTCCTAATGTTTAGCGGTTACTTAGGCCTCGATGTTGGGTGTAAGGTCAATGAGACAATAAAATGAGTGTCATTAAACGTAATAACAAAGGCTCCATACAAATTTAATTATATATGTACATATGTAGGTATATATTTGCTAGCGAAAAATTAAAATATGTACATATATATAAATATCTTTATTTCTTAATCTTATTTTATTCACTGCCTAAAATAGCATACGAGTATATTAGCGTTTCTACGATTTGGGATTTGTCATTTTACCGACGTATGGAAACTAATTTTTAGTAGCTAAATCTGCGTAATCGTACATACTTAATATGTTAATATGGGTTTACGTTTGAATTAACAGCTAAATGCCCTGGAAGCATGTAGATAGTTTTATTGAATGAACATTTAATTCGACAAATTTTTCTAGTGAATATGCTCCAAATGCGGAATTAAAAAAAAAACAATTACTTTATTTTGAATAAAATGAGTAAAGTACGCTCAATTAATTTAAGTATTTGCACGCGTTTTTAGCTTGGCTTCGGCTTTTTTTTGCCGATTCTTGGACAAGTATTTTTTCCAACTTGACTGTACTGTTTGAAAGATTGCACGAGCAGAAAGATCCTATTTATTTACATATATATGTTAACACGAACATGGCCCTAGAGAAATATAGTATGCATTTAAATTGGCGGGCATTTCCGTGGTAACCTCAGCATTACAACCGATTTACAAACTCATGAACTGTCTTACGATTCCGCAAGTGGAGATGTCATAAAACCTTGAATTACCCTATAATATTTCGTTTTTAATGTAATCGCGTTGACATTTGATTAAAGTGTGTACATAAATACACAAGCGACGCAACTTAATGAAAAATTAACATCCTTTAAAAACCGCTGCGTTCCTAATTATGTTGGCATTGGAGTTTCAGTGATGGTAGTTGAATTTGTAAGATTTTCATTTTTATGAAGTCATAATTGATTTGTAATGTAAAAGCAACGAAATATAACATTTTTTTACTAATTGAAATTAAAATAACTGTTTCGATTCTCAGATAAGTACATGAAAAATCAAAATTTAAATGGTAATTTTCAAAACAAGTTAGTATGTACATTTGTATTAAACATTTGGCAGCAATTTTTAGCGGCGGGTAAAGACTACGCTTGCGGATCCAAAGCTGGTGGCTCTAGTCCAGTCTGGGGCAAAAGCATTGCACAAATCAAACAATTGGAAGTTATTAAAATAAGTTAAATTAAATTAAATTAAAAAAAAAAACACCACAATACAAGAAGAACAATATTTAACACAGAAAATATAAACGACATCCCAGCTACGGCTAATATTGAAAAATTCCCCAAATATATCAAAAATATATAAATGAAAATCTAACAAACACAACTTTAAATAATAACCAGTACAGAGCTAATGGTCTCGGCAGCCAATCCTCATATAATTAATTTAGTGCTAGTATTCAGTATATAATTATAACAATAAAAATAATAAAAACTAAATATATTTTTAAAAAAGTACGTAACGGCTATTGTGCCGACAGGAGCAGCACTTGTTGGTTTTGCATACATATGTAGCTCTAAAACTATATTTTCATATCCCAACTAACCGGCATTTTAACTGGGACAATAGCCATCTGCCATGTTAAAATGTTAAAAATACTAGTTGCTAACAATAAAAAAGTATAGAACGTGAACTAGTTGCTGTGAAACGACAACTTGTTAGTGGCTTTTCCTGCATGGTATGTACATACATACATACGTATATACATTAGGGTGACAATTAAATGTATGGAGTATTTTTTTTTTCTTTATTGTTTTGGTCTCAGTGTTTTTTTGTGTGTAGTTTTATTTAAAAAAAATTCTAGTAAAATTTCAAGGTCGTAGGAAGAGGATTAGGGGGCGCGTCGGCCCCCCAAAGTTACACAAAATACGTTTTTTCACGCAAATTCTTACTTTGACTGCTTGTAACTTTCTCTGTGTTTTTTTTTTTTAACATTACTGGCGAAAGATGTTCATTAATATGTCTACAATAACATCTGTCAATAACATTTTTGTCTAATGTTAATATTTAATGAAAAAAACTTAAATATAGGAGAAAAAGTACGCCTCAATGTCGATTTATTATACTTAAATAAAATTACTTATGTATATGATTTCTCTTTTTATTAATATTGTTTAAAGCACTTGAGACAATGTCTTTTTATTACAGTCCGGAAACCGATGGCGGTAATCGCTAACAATTTTTAAAACAAATTGTTTTTGGCGTTCATTTTTGGTAAATAGTTTATTATACTCTTCCATCAATTTAACCCCCCTTTCGGCAGTGTCATTTGTAACATTTAATTTTTTCATCAGTTCAGCCGCTTTACAATAAGATTGGTCCTGCTCCCATTTGTCTGGGTTTAATTTAAAAAAATCAGTATTTATTTGAAATCTTTCAAATAATGCTTTTGTTTCGGCAGAGACGAACTGTTCAATTCCGTCATGGAATATTTCAACGATTTCTCTATCATTTATTGTAGCTCGCTTTGTGTTTTGCTCTTGTTCAAAATCATTTTCCAAAGCCGCCACCATTTTTTGTTTTAAAAAAAGGGATACGTTGCTGTCAAAAAATGCAAGACCAACCGCCTCAGGGCTTAAATACCACAAGTGGTTCCTGAACTTTTTAAGAGCAACATAAGATATAGCAGCATCAATTTTTTTGAAGTTTTTGTAAAAATAAAAAATCTTGATATGGCGCTTTAATGGCCAAAGGAGCAGAAAACCACGCTTCGACATAGACTTCAGCAATAAAAACACAAATTTGACGAAGCCCATTTAATTCAGTTGCTGAAAGCTGGAACTCGTTACGGAATAAAAATATTTTTAGACAGTAAATCGCTTTTGCCATCCACCTTGCATGGTGAACAGCTCCTGGCGATCGAAACATTAGGCTGTTTGGATGTGTCTTTTCTGGTTTTTGACCCAGGAAGAGCAAAGTGAGTTCCAAGAATTCTTTATAGTCTTCCCTGATAGCGTCGAGCTCATTTAATTTTAATTTATTTTTTAATGCTGAAATTCTTTCTTCACGGATTTGTTCCCTTTCCTGGTGTACAGACGTTCGGTTTAAAATATAATCTTCAACATTATTACCCAGAGCTTCAACGACTGCGCTTATTAGATGAACCGCATGTCTGTCACTGATTTTACAGACATCGAGTGCGGCCGCCAGTTTTGGTGTTAGTATTTTATTTGTTCCCCTACATTTTTTGGCTGGAGGTTGACTACAACGTGGGTCACATTCCGTATCTGGAAAACTGTAATCATTCTCTGAAGATTCAGATGACAGCAACTCTGCAGTTTCATCTAATAAAAACGACTTAATTTAAAGAAAATAAAAAATAAACAATAACATACAACGAACCAATTAATGCAATTTCACGATTATTCCGCTCCACTTGTTGTAATAAATTGTTGTTGCGTTCTTCAAGTCGGCACTCTCGGCGTACTTCTTCGTAATCGATACCATACATAAAGCCTGGGCGCCCCGTTTTTCGTTGACTTATCAAGAAATCAATATCTTCTTGATTCGACATTATTTTTAATGCACTTGCATGCGCCACGTCAAAAAGCATATCCAATTTTTCTTTCCACGTGTTTACTTTGCTCTTATGGAAATTAGAAGTCTTCTTTGAATCTTTTTGAAAGCTTTGCCATTCTTTATACAATTTCTCTACATTTGTAATGCAGTGTTGTTTATCCTTGACCGGAATGCGGGCTTTTTCCCAGAACACGAATAGTTCTTTTACAACTAAATCTGAACTTTCTCGTAAATTTTTTTTTACTACACGTAAATTGAAAAACAAAACTTTCAACACTTCTATATTGGAGGGTAGTTTACTTCCCGTTAATGAGTTGGTACAATAACCAATTAAATATATGCGTTCACGTAAATTTCTAGCAGACATTTTCGACTTTTCACATTCAAATATTCACTTCGAATGATTTTTTTTGCAAATTTAATGCTATTAAAAAATGTTTGCGGCTGCTGCATATAACTGTAAAATAAGAATCTATTTTCCGAGAAACATTGGTGCTGATTTTTTGTCGGTAGCTTACGCATGCATTGAGAATAATATTGTTGAGGTTGTAACGGGAATATTCTCGGTCACAATTGTCAATATTATAGATCGCTTCAGCATACAGGCAAAAAAAATTTGAAGCAAACTTTTAAAGACAATTCTTACACTTGAAAACAAAAGTAAAAAAAAAAGTCTGAAGTTCGGACTAGCGAGGTCTTACTGTATATAATTGTTGAAGCTACTCTTACGTAAATCATAAGGAATTTTCTATATGAATCTTTAATTAAATAAATCTGAACAAAATCCAAAATTTGAATCATATAAGTAATTTTATTTAAGTATAATAAATCGACATTGAGGCGTACTTTTTCTCCTATATTTAAGTTTTTTTCATTAAATATTAACATTAGACAAAAATGTTATTGACAGATGTTATTGTAGACATATTAATGAACATCTTTCGCCAGTAATGTTTAAAAAAAAAAAAACACAGAGAAAGTTACAAGCAGTCAAAGTAAGAATTTGCGTGAAAAAACGTATTTTGTGTAACTTTGGGGGGCCGACGCGCCCCCTAATCCTCTTCCTACGACCTTGAAATTTTACTAGAATTTTTTTTAAATAAAACTACACACAAAAAAATACTGAGACCAAAGAAAATATCACTTTCGAAATTAACTGTCACCCTAATATACATACATATGTAAATTTTTTTTTTTTTTTTTTTTCTAGAGGTGGCACAAAGCATTGAAAGCCGAAGTGTGGGACTTGCCTTTCGACTCACCGCACTAAAAACCCACCCCTGCTCCGTTTCCCTCGTTCCGTGGAACTACCGTTAAGTATTACTTCGCGGAGGGGGAGCGGCCTATTGCCTTTCTATGAATTTCTGCGGAGTTGCTCCGCTTGACGCAGTTTAGTTATGATTTTGTTAGCCATATTGCAAACAACGGACCAATTTTCTTTAGATTCTAGCATAGTATCTACAAGGTTTTTAACCGAAAGCGATCTCCTCAACTTCGTGCTCGAGTCATCCCTTTCAATTGCAAACCGCGGACAGACGAAAAAACAGTGTTCGGCGTCTTCAACAACCTGATTTGCACAGAAGGTGCAGTAAGGGTCATCATCATGTTTATACTTGTATAAATAGGACTTAAAGCAACCGTGACCTGTCAATATTTGGGTAAGGTGGAAATCTACTTCACCGTGTGGCCTATCTAACCATTTATCTAAGGAAGGAATAAGTCTATTCGTCCAGCGTCCCTTACCCGCAGCGCTCCACCGCCTCTGCCACATCCGCAAACAGTTTCGCCTGACCACCTCGCGTTCAGCAATACTCAGTGGGGTTTCTACAGCCTCCTTAACCAAGATCTCGATTGGACATAGCCCAGCCACTACTAGCGCCGCTTCTTCTGAGGTTGTTCTAAATGCACTGCACACTCGTATAGCGCAAAGTCGAAAAAGTGATCTCATTTCTCTTGCGTATGAAACTTTTTCAAGCGCAGCCGACCAGATTGGTGCCCCGTATAGTAGTACTGAGCGTATTATGCTTGCATACAACTGCCTACTTTTCTGCTTAGGACCTCCTTTATTTACCATAAGCCTCGTTAGCGCTGCTGCCACCTTCTCTGCTTTCTCGACTGCATATTGTACGTGAGTCTTAAATACTAATCGAGCGTCAAACATAATGCCTAGATATGTAAATGTATGCACTTATGTGTCACCAAATTTGGTCAACAATTAAGGATTGAGCGCGCGCAGCTGCTGCCACTTGTGCGACCATTGACCGAACAACTTTTGACGCTGGCCAAAACCGAAAATTACAAAAGTAGTAAAAATTGAAAATGTAAAATAGCTAAGAGTGAAGTGAGTGAGGGAAGTTATGCGTTAATGCCGACCTACACACTAATTACCATGTGCATTTGTGGTGAAATCAGTTTTTGGCAGTGCATGGGTGCATACGCGCGTGTGCAATCTGCTTTGATGTCACCGAGTCGCCCGGGCAAGCTATGAAACAAAATAATTGATGACTCTGAATTCAAATATGCCACACAACTTGTTAGTAATGTAAGTAATTAAAACTGGAATACTTATTATTCTAACAGGAAAACTATTTGGCCTTTTATAAAGCCCGAACCTAAAAGAATTGAATGTTAAGGTTATAAAAGTAGAGTGTATATAAACTCAGAAAAATGTCTTTCTTACGTAAATTAAGCCCAAATCAAGAATTTTGATCACAAAAATTTTCTTAGAATATTTAAAATCGAATTATTTTAAAATTTTAAGAAAGACAAAAACATGCTTTTATTATATTGAAATTGAATGGGCTACTAAATTGAATACTCAAAAAATTTTTAATATTGATATATATTTTTAAATTTTCTTTAAAGTAATGAGTTTTCTCACTTTGAGTTAACATGGCTCAGTTTTCTTTAAATTGTCGACACACTCACACCAATCACTAGCTATTTCATTACTTTCAAATCGTTAGCAACCTCAGGAAAACAACCGTTGTAAATTCTCCAGACTTCTTGCACAAGTGAAATCACCAACTTAAAGTCCGGAAGCGTACTACAAGGATTAACGAAAACAATTTGAGTTTATTGAAAATTGAAAGTAAAATTTCGCTTAAATCTAGAGCGTGTAAACGCGAATTTAGAGAATCAACTGTATTTTAATTGAAATAATGAAATTAAAAAAAAAAAAATTATCAAAAATGTTCAATATGTAAGCGGTGCGGTTATAATTTTATTCTGGTGTGTACATTAGACATTTATCTAAAAATATTTCATAGGGTCGCTCACGTGTGATATGTACGGCTGAGCGTATCCGCTAATGGTCAATAGAAAATTAAGATACTTCTGCCCGGCCATGAGGGAAGCTGAAGGCTTCTTGGGACCTCTGGTTTATTGTTATACAGCAGGGATATATAAGAGCTTTTGAGAGGTTTTGCACTTTACACCATCATCTATCCAATAATAATAAAAAAAAACAAAAACTTCGGCAAAAAAAGACTTTAGAACAACTTTTGGAGGAGTTATAAAAGTGCATTCATATAATGAGAATTGAGACTTTTGGAATTTGGAAATTGAAATTAAAATTCTCAGACTTTGGAGATATAATGGAAAAGCTTGAAGATAGAAGTATATTTTTACTGACAGCGATCTTAAATTTGTTTTTTATATTAATAACCTTTTATTTATAAGTTTTATTTGTAGGAAAATGTGTGAATTTTTAAATAATATGTGAAAATGCCCCATTATACCATAACTACGAGAGCAAATTTTGAAACGTCTTTAAACTCCATAGCACTAGACACTAGTTCATTTAAAAACTAGTTGCGTTTTTGAATGTGTGGATTATTTTAATACTGATTCATCTACACAGTTCACTCACTCATTGATGTGATATGCACGTGACGTGACATTGACGCCTGAGTTTGCGTGAGTGACTGGTGTCTGGACACTTGTTTCAAATGCATGCGTATAAACATACATACATATGTACATAAATATGTATATTAAAAATTTAGAAAAAGCGTATAAACTCAAAAAACAGAAAACGGAAAACTATTCCAGTAAACAATGGACACTCACGTTTTGTGTCTTCTATTTAGCTATGTATGTATGTACATACATATTTCGCGTGTGCTCGTTTGTAAGATTTTCTTACATACTTATGATGCAACTTCCTTTCATTCTTTCTCCATTTGCGTTTCTCTACATTTTCTAAACAACGAATATTATTATTATTATTGTTTGCATTTTTTGTGCGACACAGCCAAATTGGACAAAAACACAAACTAAATTCAATTGAGTAAGCCTTTTACAAACATACATATGTATGTACATATGTAAGTATCTATGCATGTATAGCTTGAATAACTGGCGTATTTGATGTCATCACGGTGGACAGTGACTATTGTTGGCGGTTAAAACCGACTGCGCTGAAATTAATACGTATCACTGTGGGTGTCAGCATGGCGACGAGGGTTTATTGACAGTCAATCAAAACAAGATATTTTTTTTATTTATAATTGCGTTGTATACTTGTGTATGTGTACATATGTATGTTAAGTATTTATCTAATAATAAAAATAAACAAGGTAGCTTAATCGTTGCATGGTTCTAATAAATATCAAATGGCAAAACACTTATCAGCACTGATGACAAATGGAATACGTTCATATATACATATGTATATGTACATATGTACATATGTAACATATATACACATTACTATTTTTCTATCGATTTAATGAAATTGTGTAAGAAGCACTAAATGACCTCAATTGCCGTCCAGAAAGTATTATAAGCACCGACAAGTGCTTAGGAATGAGTGAGAGATTTTTTTCGTTTTCTTTACGTGTTCATTCATTCATTCTTTATTCGCGAAAAATTGATAATGAAATTGATAGCTGGGGTAAACACGCAATTTGGCAAATAGTTAGCTTATGTTTGTTGCTTTTACAGCGGAGTTCAATGTACCTTTTATAGAATGCTTCATTAAGCTTATGGTTTTTTGCAAACGAAATGTTCAAGAATAACGTAATAATGAATACAACTTAATGAGATACTTTCGTTAGATGCATATTTACATACATACATATTTAGAGATGACCATTTCTCGATTTTTCTAGACAAACAAAAACATTTTATTCAACAATAAAAGTGAATTTCCAATAAATAATTGAGTAACTGCATATAACCATATTTTAAAGGGATGGCAGACCTGACAGCAAAAGCTGAGGTGCAATATAATTATTTCTGATACTTTTTTGTGAGTTTATGTATAGCATCTTCATGAAGGTACTAAAGTGAGTATCACGTAAAGGGTAAACATTAGCTGATTGACTCGGTTTTTTCAAACCAGTTTTCTCCGGTTTTTTTCATATATCTATACGGTTTTTTTGAAAGCTTGAATTTACGAATATCGAATAAATGGGTTTTTTTTAATCCACAAAACCGGGTTTTTTGTAGTTGTGAAGATATAGCTTTTGATAGACTTATTTTATATCCGTTATCAAATAAAAATATTTATTCGAAATTAAAATAATTTGCAGAAAAAACGCAGCACATGAATTTAGAAGATTTTATAATAAAAAAACCCTTGAAAAATTGTACAACGGCTTACTCACAGAAAGTCCGTCTAGCTCGCTTTATTTGTTTAGTGTGAAATTCAGTAATCTAGTTTAATCTCAAGATTTAAAATTTGAGATTATGTATGAGTTGAGATTATTCCTTTCCTTGCCTTTATGTTTTTACTTTTGTGTTTGTCATTTAATTTTTGTGACCTTCTTAAAACCTGGTCATAATTGAGAGACTAGAGGCTTTATTTTTAGACCAATTAATGCCAATTGGTCTAAAGGTGTGACTTTTGTTCATTAGAGCATTACTGCTTGCTGCATTCGGACATTCAACTACATTTTATTTTCCAAAGATTTCTATGCACATTGATGTTAACTCGGTTTTTTCTTAATTTACAAATTAAGAACCGGTTTTTTTTTCAAATTGCCATTTTTCGAATTATTCGGTTTTTCTTGATTTACAAATTAAGAACCGGTTTTTTTTCAAATTGCCATTTTTCGAATAATTCGAAAATCGGTTTTCCAAAAAAGTCGAATAATCTAACATCCTAGTAAACATATGTTATTTATTACTTGTTAACAGTCGGTAATTTTACAGAATCACACACTTATCTATGCTCGAATTCAGTAAGCAGTCTCAGTTTCTAATAGAGCAAAAAATCACAGCTTGAGACCAGTTGGCATTCATTAGCTTTAAAATAAAGCCTCTAGTCTCAAAATAAAGTTTCTAAATTGTGACCTGGTGACGATACGAATGTCTCAGGCTTTTTTTAACATTCAAGCGAATAAGCAAAGTATTTCATAAGTGACTTTTGATTGAAACGCCTGGTATGGAATTCTGGCTTAGTTCAGGTGTGAGTGCATGCACTGAAAAAAGCCACTAAAGTCTAGAGTTCTGGCTTGAGATCGTCAAGCGCCAGTTAAAAAAATCGCAGGTTTGTCAAATTGTATTGGAAGTAATATTTGCATGCTTCTCGGTCAAAAATAACAAATTTTGTACAGCATTTGGGTTCCAAACCATACCTCTTTTCATAATTATAAACCTAACATACATACTTATATCCCGATTTACATTTTATTTATTGTATTTTTATTATTTTTCAAATAAAATACGGCACATTCTTTAATGATTGACTTCCTAAGCTTCACATTTGGTAAAAACTAAAAAAATACAGCACAAAAAAGCACAAATTCGAAAAAAAAATTTGAAATTTTCCGAGCATGCAGTTTTATAGGACATTCGATTTTAGTATTCAAATTATTGTTAATTTTTGAAATTATTTTTATTGCAACTTTTGCCATAAAATGTATGCCGGAACTTTTAATACGGAAGATACTACGTAATACCGTAGATAAAAAGATTTTCAAAAATCAACGGAAATTTATAACCATTTGCTGCATACTCAGAAAAATTCTAACAAAAAAGTTTTATTTAAATTTTTCACATTCTTCAAAAAAAACATATACGACGGATTCATATGCAAGGGACTCGAAAGCCTGAAACTAAGGTCAATCCCAATTTATTTATATAGCAACAACTTAAATAGATTACTAAATACTAATGCTTACATATAATATATGGTATAAAATACATTATTCACAATTCAAAAAGTGTTCGTTAGATTAAGTTTTGACTTTAATGTTTCTAGTGAATTAGAGAATATGTCTACATTTTTACAAAATTGGTTAGCCTGCCTTCTGCATCGTGTAAGCGGTTTATTCAGATTATATTTGGTTCTGTGATAAGGTAAGTGGAACATATTGCTCTCCCTTATAATACTTACGGAGGAAATTTTTCTTCGCATTTCTCAAGTCAGCAGTGCTAACAAAAGGCATCTACTTTTATATTTAGGCACACTACAATGCCAACGAAGAGAGTGAATGGCAAATCTAGTAAAACGTTCCTGAACCAGCTCAATTTTTAAAGATGAACCCTTATAGAATGGATCCCAGATGATGCTGCAATACTCGAGGGTTGATCTGACTAGAGAAAAATACAAATTCTTCAGTGTAAAAAAATTCCGGAATTCCTTTGAATTCCTCAATATAAAGCCGAGCATAGACCTAGACTTGGCAATCATGATGTCGATATTGTTGGAAAACGACATTCTGGAGGTAAATCAAATCTTTATTTTCTTCAAATTTTTCAAATAATCGAAGTCGGTCGCAATTTTGAGTCTATTGAAAGACAAGTGCTGGCATTTACCAGCACTAAGAGGTAAGGAGTTAGCTTCACACCAAGTTTATAATCTTGCTATGTCCTCGTAAAGTGTGATGCAGTCAGTTATGTATGTTCTCTATACGACTGTGTATTTTTAAATCATCTGCATACATCAGACAACGTGATGTCAAGAAAACGTCTGGAATATCGTTAACAAATATTAAGAAAAATAATGGCCCAAGAAGGCTGCCTTGAGATACACCAGAGGTAGCTTTAATGACATCAAAATTTATATTGTTAATACGAACGAATTGTGTTCTATCAGTGAGTAGAATTCTATGGCTGACCTTATCGAACGCTTTTAAAAAGTCGGTGAATATGACATCGCATTGTTTCAAATTGTTTTACGACAAAATTTGAGAATAAAACTAAGTTCGTAGCATTAACCGTAAGATTAAACCTTTACAAATGTAGTGCTTCGAAGACATACCTAGAATTCCAAAGTGTCTGTCTATTTGTGAAATATGATACGGCATCACTAAAGCCTCACGAGCATTTTCATTTGCCTCGATCGAAGCGTATCAATAACCAATTAATATTTGTATGTACATGCATATGTATGTATGTATTTATGTATGTATTGATACATCTTTGTGAAATGTTAATAAACCATATGAAATTTCAGTCTCAGCAGCCGCTTTGATACTTACCGCCTTTCAAGATATTTTCACACATAAGCACATACTCTTATCTATGTACATATGTACCCTGTCGAAAAAAAGCAGACAATTTGAAAAATTAACCAAATTGAAAGTAGTTGGAAATCAATTGCTTTGAAATAAATGCAACGTGCGAATCGTTAGTTCTACATTTTTTTAACTCAGCGTAATAAAAAATAATTTAAAAAAGTTGTAGTGAAATTGAGAATAAAACAAATTTTTTGGCAGTTGCAATATATTTGAAAGTGGTAGAAATCAAATGCCGAGACGGATAATTGGCTCGTTCCTAGGGAATCGTCTTGTTATTGTTAAGAAGAAAGAATTTAAAGTGCTTTGATTTCCGACAGGGGTATGTACATACACTCTTACCGAACCATTTTTGGACAAAGCAATCTGTACCCTTCTCTTAAAGCGAATAGACTCACCTTTTGTTCATAGCTGTTAGAAGTATTGCACTCAACACCTTACAAATGGCATTTTTTCGCTTATCAATCAGCTCGTCAATATTTCATACTTTCCTCAAAAAGGTATCTCTCTCCATATATGTACATATGTATGTATGCATGTACATATGTATGTTTGTAAGTCGATAGATATTTATGTAGGTACTCGAGTACTTAAATGTTAAAATTTCATACACACGACGCGGCAATTTACACTTGTGCAAATAGAAGAATTTGAGCAAAGCAAAGTTTTTGAGTTCTTATTTGCACAATATTTCGATATATGTATGTATGTATGTACATATGTATGAACGTAAATATACACTAGTGTGTTCGATTATTCGACTTTTTTTAAAACCGGTTTTCAAATTATTCGAAAAATGGCAATTTAAAAAAAAACGGTTCTTAATTTTTAAATCAAGGAAAAAAAGCTACATCAATGAGCATAGATGTTACTAAAAGCTATTATTGCTATGAATGCAATCTTTGGAAAATTTAAAGTAGTTTAATGTTCGCGTTAAGTTAGCAGTATCAGTCTCTAATAGACAAAAGTAGCAATTTTAGACCAGTTGGCATGAATTGATATTAAAATAAAGCCTATAGTCTCATAATAAAGTCTCTCAATTATGACCAGGGAATAAGCAGGTCACAAAAAACGCAAAAGCGAGGAGAGGCAATAATCTGCAACTCATACACAGTCTGAAATTTTAAAACTTGAGATTATATCAAATTGCTTAATTTCACATTGAGAAAATTGAGCGAGCTAGAAGGACTTGTTGTTAAAAAAGCGTTGTACAATTTTACAAGGTTTAATTAGTCGATGTGTTGCCATATTTCTATCAAAGTCTATACCTTCACAACTACAAAAAACAAACGGTTTTGGAGCTTAAAAAACCCGATTTATTCGATATTCGAAAAATCAAGATTTAAAAAAACCGTACAATAATTTATGAAAATACCGGGGAAAAGCGGTTTGAAAAAACCGAGTCAAACAGCCTAATATATACATACATATACTTACATAAGTGTATACAAATGAATGAAGAAAGGTGTTAAACACAGCGATATCTTGAATTATAAGTTCATTTCCCATGCACGATATATGTATGTACATATGTACATATGTAAAGAGTAACATAAAGAACTACTCAATCACGGTGACACTTTCTTCAAAAAGTAAACAAACATACTTTGTACATACTTTTTCCATTGAAAGAACTCATAATCCAGTAAGTGTTCTACTATTTACTTACATACATACGTGTGCACATAAATATGTGTATCAGAAAAGGTCATCTGCGCAATGCACGTGTGTCAAATCTGAAACTCAAAACTTTGAATAATTATATTTCATGACGATAACAAAATTTAAACACACACCCATCATCACATGCCTATACTCATTGTTACTGTCAAAGTTAATTTTGTTACATATTTATAACACCCGAAATTGATTTTGATATTCTACACCTTTTCCAACAGTATTTCAGAAAAAAACAAATGTATTTCAGAAAAGATCAATTGTATTTCAGAAGAACTCAAATGTATTTCAGAAAAGACGAAAGAAATACATTTGTGATTTTCTCTTAACACATTTGTGATTTTCTGAAATTCATTTGTGTTTTTCTGAAATACATTTGCGTTATTCTGAAATGCATTTGAGTTTTTCTGAAATACATTTGTGTTTTTCTTAAATGCATTTGGGATTTTGTGAAATAAATTTGTGTTTTTCTGAAATACAATTGATCTTTTCTGAAATACATTTGCGTTTTTCTGAAATACATTTGTGTTTTTCTGAAATACTGTTGGAAAAGGTGTAAATCAATGAAAGCAAACGATTCTTTTCGAAAATATATAATAGCAACAAATATACAGCTAAAGTAGGTTTTCGAGTTTGTTCAAATGCATCCACAAATCATTCCGGACCCACATCCGCAAAAAATACTGTGGTTTAAAGTATCTAACATGACCTACATTAATGGTATGTAATGACAAAATAAAACAATAGCAGAGGTCTTTTGACTGAAATAAAATTTTATTGGTTAACTGTTATCAAATGGTGAATGAAAATTTTGCCTTCCTAGTTAAATTGGTAGTCAGTTTCTCGCAAATTTTTTAACATGTGTCTTCTCTTACATTTTCCTTAATTTTCAAACATTTGTACTTTGAGTAAAATTTGCCGGAAATTAACAAAACAGAACTTAGCAGCTACTTTTTATTAGGGTGGTTCAACAATAATATGGGAAAAGGTAATGACGAAACTTTAGCGTTCTTATCGCCAGGTTTTTTTCTTATCATAGAGGTGACTCCAGCGTTCAAAGATTCCCAAGTATTTTACATAGGAAAAAACAAATTTTCATAGAAATGGTCGAATATTTTGTCGAAGTACGGAAATTTATTAAACATTGTATAATGCTGTAATATTTTGATAGATCTATGTACGTATGTATAATGTGAGCTGTTTGACTGATTTTTTATAAATCTGATTCCGAAATGAAATTGAGTTCGGACCATTCTTCATTAATGTAACGAATGAAATTACTGTGATTCTTATGTCACTATCAGAGACGCCTTACGAAATGTACTACATACATACATACATATACATATATATGGAACAGTAGATCTCCCTTTAAGGCAGTTAACTTGGACAGAAATTTGTTCGCGTAAAAAAACGCGAAAAAATAATCACCTTTGAAGTAAAAATTTTTGTATTCGTTAAATAACCCAACCTGAAATTGGGATGTTAACAAATTAGTTACATATGTATGTATATATTAAAAACCCTCTGTTTTACAGGATTTTGACAAAAAATAATATTGAGATCTCCTTTAATAATAATTTGTTAATAAATGCTGAGATTTCTCTTTCTTCATGTCGTTATATAATCCCGGCAGCACTCCATAGCTTTTTTAAAATCTCTACAAAATTTTGCTAAACGTTCATCATTAGCGCTTGCAAAACGCATTAAAAATAAAACAAAAGGACAAAATCAGAATGAATCGCGAACTGCGTTAAAAAGACAATGGGAGATTGTATACGTAGAAAACTCCTCGTTAAAAAATCCGCGTTAAAATGAGATCAATTGTATATACTACAACTTTTAACCGAGCGCACAGTTAATCGATTAAATCAAATAAACATTGATCAAAATATTCAGCATCGGTACGATTTTTTATTTGCAGTTATAAGTATTAGAAACTGTGGATCGATTGAAAATGCAAATAAATTTGTACTTAATTTCTAATAAACTTTAAGATTATTTTTGAAGAATGATAATTTGTAAATTCTGCCATCTATATGTTTTTCATATCAAGGTTTTTCGAATTTTGTTTATAAATATAGCTTACACTTTAACAAAATCTCGTGAACCACGTTTAAAAATACACACACAAAATGTATAAAAATGCGTCGAACTTTCGTAACATGTTTAAGATTTTATTAGAGACTTCAAAAAATTAAAAATACACACAAAATTTATAAAAATGCGTCGAACTTTCGTAACATGTTTAAGATTTTATTAAGGACTTAAAAAAAAAAAAAGTATATATAACATATGTATGAATGTATGTACGAGTATGTATAAAAATTTTCTCAGCCCCCCTATATGTACATACATATGTACATAAATACGGAAATTTTCAGAAAAAATAGAAGGTATATATTATTTAAAGAAATATTTATTTCTTCCCTTATCTTAAACTTTTAACAATAATCTACGGTACGAGTATGTATGTATGTATTTATTTACTTCAACCAAAAATGACGTTCAATGAAAATTTGTCGATTTTTTTTTAATTTTGTACCAAGTTTTAGCTTGGGTTCTGATCAATTAATTTTAAAGATTGCACTGCTTACTAATAGAAAAATAATAAACAAATTGTAAATTGTAAATTGTCACTTTGGTGAGGTTATAATTAAAATTTTTTTTTTGTTATACAAAAAGAAACCACCGCAAGAAAGCCTTAATCCCCGTAGTGTTGGACTTTAACCTGAACTAAAACTCTGGTACTATCGTCAGGTAGTGCGTCGGGAGGTGGTTTGGGCGCTGAGCTCGCGAAAGGGATTTAAGAGAAAAGACACACTTACATATATATACATATACATATGAACTATATATATATATGTATGTACATATAAGCTTTTATTAATTTTTTAATTTTATTATAATAATATTTTGAACTTTATATATGTGTAAACTGCTTCTACTACTACGATAATGCGCGGGTTGGACAGGTAGTCTAAAAGTCCGGATTCCAGAATTAAATTGTTTTGGCAGTTCTAAATCGATTTAGGAGCGATTAATTACCACTGCTACGCTACTGCTGTTCTAATATTGTAAGGTGCTTTAAAATTGTGGTAATTATGTTCCTTATTGCCATTCATTCGTTTTCTCTTTTAACCTATTTATTACCATTGTACTCATACAACTATTTTCACTTAAATGTTTAAAATATTTATACTTTTGAAATTTGTTTTAATGTACACTTGAAGTTGGAGGCTTAGCATCATTTTTTTTTATAATTTTGAATTAACAAAGAGAAATAGTGCTGCTATGGAAATCTGTTTTATTGAGGTTACTTTCATATTTTTAGTTTTTTGAGAGATAATTTTTAATTTTGCGGTGGTTTTTCCTAAGAAGTTAACTCACAAATCAGTGTGAGAAATATCTACGTACAATAGTATATGAAAAAAAATAAAACCAATTTAAAAAAAAGCGAAGGTAAGTTGGTTCAAAAACAGCTTTTGCAAACCCTTGTTGGTCAAATGTTGCTTCCAATATGAATATGGTTCTCACAAGTAATTACGTAGCCAATGTCCAAGGAATCAAAATAAATTTGGCACATACCTTGTACGTGGAAGTTTTTGAAACCATTTTTGACGGGTATGTTGTGCAACTAATAACAAATCAAACACGATTATATGCCCTGCAACACTATGAAGGGGCTCGTTTTTCAAAAGGGATCCAAAACACTCGCAGGTATGTATTGTGTCACCAACGTGTTAGGTGGATTTGTGAACTTTCTGAGTGTATAAAATATGCGCTTACAAAAAAATGAATACACTTTTTCCCGTTGTACCCACTTGGGTACAGCTCCTAAAACCTACTCCTAAGTTTTTTTTTTATAGATTGAATTTATAAATTTTATGTTATTTGTGTTCCTGTTTCTAGTTTAAAAGATTCATGGGTTAAGCATGCAACTTACTACCGAAAATGGTGAAAAGTGTTCGCCCACCGCAGCTTTCAGCTTGTCTCTTTGTCGAATGAACCTTAGGCATTCGAAGAATACGTGCTAAACATCTTCATCAATATATAATTTTGAGATAGAGTGGTATGTACATATGTATGCACATACATATATATAATATAATTTTGGCGCGTACACTATATAGCTCAGTGTTTGGCCGAGCTTCTCCTACCATTTGTGGTGTGCGTCTTTATATTATATCACAAATGGAGGGACCTTCAGTTTTGTGCCGACTCCGAACTACCTTCACATTTTCGGTTTGGGCAGACACCTGTTTACATTCATATGTACGTACATATGTATGGTAGGTACGTCTAAACGAATTATAAATGGAGTGAACACGTTAGAGCATACGCATTTATTTCAAATAAGACATTCGTTGTACGCATGATTCAATTATGAAAGGTTGGATACTTATTGACGTTTAAGTTTTCCGACTGCCTTGTAAGATTGCATTTAGGAAGGGGTGATAAAGGGGTAAATATTTTATCCCTTTTCGCGCAAAGGTAGTAGAAATGTAGGTAACTAGTAGCGAAATGTGGTTTGTACATACATAGAATGAAACATATTTGCAGAAATTTGATATTTCAAGTTAATATATTATAACCGAATATTCAACCACACATGTATGTATGTATATGTATGTATATGTACATAGCACCTTAAAACAACAAAATATATAAACAAAAAACGTAAGTGTGATTTAGAAGCAAATATTTTTTACACATGTTGTTAACAAAAACAATGTGATTTCAACCTTTTTTAAGTTTTTACATGCAGAAAATAGAACTATCACATTTGAAAAAATTTTGATAATAAATTTTTCTTTAATTCAATATCAATTTTAGCAAACAAAATAAAAGGTATCTATTAAAAGCCCAGTAACCAGGATTGTATACATATTTCATTACAATTTCAAACTTTTTAAAAAATATAATTACCATTTTTGTAGATCATAAAATTGTAAGATTCAAGTCAGTAAAAATGTAACACTAGTTGTTCGAAAAAAAAAATGTTTATATGGAAAACACCACACAATACCTTCGTCAAAAAATTAACGGAACTTTTATTGATATATGTATGTACATCTGTCAGAAATCAAGTAAAGACGTTAGTCAAAACTTGTCAAAATACTAATAAATGTTCTCTCTCTTCGATATTTTACCTGTGTAATTTTATGGTTGTTAATATTTATATAAATTCTTTTTTTTTAATTTTATGTTATTTTATATAAAATATCTACAGTAAAAAATTTAAAAACATAAAGTGCTTTATTTGAAAAAATATCAAACAAAGAGATCTGACCTGGCCGGTAATCGAACCAACGACCAATCAATTTCATACATGCAAAGAAAAAAAAGTTCAATTCCTGTTCACTGCTAGATAAGCAAGGCTACTGGAAAACATACAAGAATGCCGTCAATTCGATTATTTAATGTAGGGCATGCTGAAATAATTTCAAAACTACAAAATGGCAACAGTGTTGCCTGCCAGGCCATTTCACATTCCACTTATTTGATAATATTTTTTTCTTAAATTAAAAGAAAGCAACACAGGCTACCTTAAGGCAGCGTGCAAGAGTGAGACAACTGCCTAATTATCCAACCTTGTATGATTGAATCATGCGTTGTACGCACTTTTCGATGGATGGCGACAGCTGTGATGGAAAGCTAATCGCCTACTAGAAAGATAAGTCACCTTTTCCAGTTGAATAAACATGCAATGTCTAAACAAACGTAGAAATACTCATATGTAAATTTATAAGCATATGTATGTACATATGTGTGGACCTACGTAAATACATTCATATTTTGATATGTACCCTGTCGGAAAAAAGCAGACAGTCTGAAAAATTAACCAATTTTAAAGTAGTTGGAAATCAAATGCTTTGAAACAAATGCAGCGTGCGAGTCTTTCATTCTTCGTACTCGTATATTTATATGAGCGTAATACAAAATAATTTAAAAACTTTTGTAGTGAAGAGAAACTAAGAAGTTATTTAATTGAATACATATAGTATACATACATAAGTGTATAGTATATATGTAGATACACTTTACTCATAAAAACTCTCATCCGACCGCACAAGGCTGTTGTGTCATTCACTTACAATTTCCAATTAAAACAGATGACGAATTGACAGCCGTTGTCGAAAATATTTACGAAGAAAATAAAACAATTTACGTGAGAAGCTAATATATTCATAAAATTCTAAATATATATCCAAAGCTTTTTCCCATATATTCCATAGCTTGATGGAATGAAGTCCCTAGAGAAGGGAAAACCTAAAGAGATGCCTTTGGCTCTTTTGTCCAAGGACCTTGTAATGAATTTCAAGCTCGATAGAACTCACGGAAAAAAATATTAAAAGCTTTTGCTAATTTCTATCCGCTTTCGATAGGTAAGAGAGTCGGCGAGCCCATAAAATGCGTGATTCTTAAAATATTTCAATTTTTTCTTTATCATTATTAACATAGATGCCTTTTGTATCGAAAATCGTGTCCCAGAGGAAGTTACTCGCAAGGCCATTCAGGCGGTAAAGAACAATGTTCTTACGAAGTATGTATGTATGCAGAAGAAACTAAATTAAATTTTATTTAAAACGTGTAAACGTACGTTAAAAATTAACTGAATTCCTTACTTAGTTTAAACAAAAATACATATGTATGTATGTAAAAATATTTTATAAAAACTAAACTAAAATGCGTTTCTAAGAAGTTAGAAAAGAGTAGGTATAAAATAAAGAAGTTTAAAAAAAAACCGAGTTTAAAATAGTTGTAAAAAAGCAGTTTTAAAGTAGCTGGAAATAAATACATTTTATTGCAGTTGCAAATAAAGTAATATTAATGTTCTTTATTTCAAATATATTTGAAAGTGGTTGAAATCAAATGCAGAGTCGGATAATTGACTTGCTCCTAAGACATCGCCATGTTAACAAAGTTAGTTGATGACAAGAAAATAGAATGAATTTAAACCACTTGTGGTTAGAAAAAAAGTACATTTTAAATTGCTTTTAAAGTTCTTTGATTTCCGACAGGGTACATATATATACATACATATATACTAATGTTTCTATTGCGATGGTTTAAATCCATTGCATATGGCTTATGGTAACACTATGCAGCTTTTTCGGCAAACAAAATAAAATATATACTCGTTCACACTTATGTGTGTATATACATATGTATACATATGTAGAAATTTACATACATAGATACGTACATAACATAATAAAGACATTTTTATCTTTATACGTATGTAAGTATTTACATAATATGGTATTGGGGTATTTTATGAAATAGAAAATTACATTGTATATCTAAACAATCGATCTCCTTTTAACGCGGAGTTTTCTATAATCCCCCATTGACTATTTTAACCCAGGTTTTCCTTTTTTAACGCGGTTCACGATTCATTCTGATTTTGTCCTTTTGTTTTATTTTTAACCCGTTTTGCAAGCGCTAATGATGAACGTTTGGCAAAATTTCGTCAAGATTTAAAATTGCTATGGAGTGCTACCGGGATTTATATGACGACATGCAGAAAGAGAAACCTCAGCGCTTCTTCGTTTAATATAATTTAAGTTATAGGTGATCTCAATATGAATTTTTGTCAAAATCCTGTACAACGCAGGGTTTTTAATATATATCATAGCATAGCGAATATGTATATATGTATGTAATAAATTTGTTTTTGTTCCCCAATCTTGGGTTTCGAGCGGAAACTTGGTTATATTAACGCTAAATTTTTTTAAGCGGATTTTTCGCAAATTTCAACTGAAATGTGATTATTTTTACGAGAACAAATTTCTGCCCCGTTCAAAAGAGATCGACTGTATGTATGTACATACATGCGCAGATGAAATTCTAAAAATTATGTTTGTCCCTGAAATGGATTAGAATAAAATATAAAAATGTATTTAAAGCGTGCGCAATATACATACCTACATAAGTGCTAACTTGTATACTATGTGCAAACATACCGACAAACATGCTTATCAAAGTCGCGACAGCATAAATTCCAAAAAAAAAATAGTGGAAGCTAAATAAAGTAATCAAATAAACTACTCGCCACGGCCACATCGCCACTACATAGCACACGAATATAGACTTTCGCTGCTTTTCTACACTATCGCTGACCTTGCCGAAAAATTTTAAAACATATTTATATTATACATATGTATTTGTATACACGTTTTATGTACTAATGCTTTCATATTGGGGAATGTCATTACAAAGTCTTTGAACTTTGTGATACGATTTTTTATTGTTCAATATAATTCATTTTCGAAATTTGAATTAAACAATTGGTTAAACAATCGCACTTTTAGATGTATTCTTTATAAGTGATTCGGACAAACATTTAAATTCATGTACAGAAATTACTAAGCTAGAAGTCAATGAAAGAACATTTTTGTAAGGTCTAGAATAAGTAAAGATATTAATTTTTTTACTCATTACTACAACTGAGCTCAACAGTATTATTTTTTCAAAAAAAAAACGGAACTTAAAATGCAAATTGCAATAACCAAATGAAAAATAGGAATTTCGCAAAAATATGATATAGTTCAGATTTATGTATTCATTTTGAAAAATTGAGATTTCATGAAAAATCCCGACGCGGTTTGACTCATATGTAAGTATGTATTGTATAGTATCTAAAACATGGGCGAGATCTATCTAAGAATACACCTACATATTAAATACTGTCTACATACGAACAAGCATACATAACTACCTATATACGAGTATATTTCGCCCAATAAATACAAAAGGATCACAACTCAAAGCCTGTTTAAAGTTTAATTTATATTTAAAAAATATTTTCCATAATTATCTTCTTCAACTGAAAAGTCATGGTTATGTCGATTTTTATATTATAAGTTATTGCTCTGACTCTCTATAATCTATATATAACGAGCGACATTTGCACATGTGCTTTTCTGAATTTAATTTGGATTTGTGACGCTTTTGCATTTAGTGTGCTTTCGGTACATAGACTTCCTGTATATTTTATCGTAAGTTTTTTTTATACTTATTCCTGCTAACAGCTTGGCATTTTATGATTTTATAATCATATTTTATTTTGGTTTTTATAGTTTTGCCGTGGATATAAAAACACTGAATATATTCGTTGAGGCATCAGATTTAAGAACTATTAATATAATAAAACGAAAGTAGGTTAATTAATGTGTAGATTAATGTAAATATATAACGGGTGATTTTTTGGCAACTTTATTTTTGGCAACATTATTTTTGACAGTCCAACATATTCAGTTTGGTCTATAATTTAACTTACAAACGAACAACGCTTGCAAATTATTGAATTTTGTTATCAAAATTCATGCTCATTGTGTCAAGCGTTTATTGTGTTCAATTGTGTTCCGCGACGAAGCGCATTTCTGGTGGAATGGATACAAGCAAAATTGGCGAGTGAAGAGCAACCAGAAGCATTACAAGAACTACCGATGTATCCCGATAAAGTCACTGTTTGGTGTGGATTATGGACCGGCGGCATCATTGGGCCGTACTTTTTCAAAAACAACGAAGGCCGGAACGTTACTGTGAATGGCGAGCGCTTCTGTGCGATGATTACAAACTTTTTTTTGCTCAAAATGGAAGAGCTGGACTTGGCTGACAAGCGGTTTCAAGAAGACGGTGCCACATGCCACACAGCACGCGAAACAATGGCCCAATTGAGAGGCGAGTTCGGTGAGCTGTTCATTTGGCCGCCTAGATCATGTGATGGGGCTATGTTAAAGCTCATGTCTATAGAGACAAGTCCGCAACTATTCACGCACTGGAAGTCAATATTGAAGAATTTATTTGTGAGATACCAGGCGATATGTTCGAGGGAGTATGTCTAAATTGGACCCGACGTATGGGCCATTCGAAGCGCAGCCGCGGCCAACATTTACATGAAATAATCTTTAAACATTAAATTATTTATATCGATCATTCTACCCGAATCAAATAAAGATTTCATACAATTTTCTGAATTTTATGTGTCTTTTTGAAAATCAAATCCGAAAGCTCATAAAAAATCACCCACTACTTACATATTCATACATACATATGTTTATAAATATTTGCAAGTATTTTTTTATGTCATACATACTTTAATAGTTACGCATTTTAGGTGGGTTGTTGGTTGGTTGGGGAATTGTGATTATACCTACACATATACTCGTATACGCACAATATTGTGCCATATGTTCCGCATATTTTCATACTTATTTTTAGATGATAATATTTGGATTATATAACCGCGGTTGAGTGTGGCTAAACTTAATTATATTAAGGCTATAGTTGTGGAGTAATAAGTTGCAATCTTCTGGAAATACTAATTTTCAGTTAACGAATTTAAATTGGCAAAATTTGTTAAGTTGTTTCCAAAATTAATTAAGCCTAGAAAAACTAGCTTTCGATAATTGTTTTCTTAAGTACTTTCCATGCTTTGTCATCGATCTTTAAATATGCACATCGAACGATAACCAAAGTTATGGAAGGACATATTTTTAGGCTGTTTTGATTGCATAAAATCCGCTGTCTACTGATATGATTTCACGTTATAGCCAATTTTTCATTTATCTGTTTTATTATGAAATATTTAAATCGTCAAATACTGATAATATCGCAAAGTAATTTTGTTATGTAAAACTTTTTATAACAATCATATTCCGTTCGTTACTTTAGCAGGTAAGAGACTCTACAACCATTAATGATAATGATTTGTAGAACAGAATATTGGTTGTTAATTAAAGTTCTCCAAACTAAGACAAACGGTTTTATGGGAAATATGTAAAGACAATCTAAAGAAAGTCGAAACCAGGGAATAAAATTTCCAGTATGATGGGTAGTCATTAGCTTTTGGATTTTGTAATTAAAAATTACTTTAAATAATTAACTCTTGCTATAAATCATAAAAATAATCATGACTGTAAATAAACCAAAATTTCAAAAATATTTCAATAATTCAAAGTAATGCAATTCAATTCTTTGATTATTTTTAATTAAATATTTTCTGGATCATTTGATTTTTTTTTAGATTTCTTAATTGTTTTTTAAAATAATTGAAGCAATTGGCAGACAAAATTCAACAAGTTAGTATAAAATAAAGGAAACAAAATTCACTATACATACATACTAGTAAATATTGTAATTTTTTAGATTGAATATGGAAGGATATCGTATAAATGTATACACACATAATATCTGTATATTTTAAGTATTTTCATATTGATTCTTCTCACATGGGTGTACACATACATACATATTAACTGCGTGGTGATATCATAAAATTAAAAAAAAAATGTAAACACATTTTCAAAATTATTATATGATTAGATACTTAATAATTTTCAAAAATGTTTAATTTTTTATGTAATAAAACAAATAAAAATTATTTAAAATATCGTAATAAATTTATTAAAAATTTGTTAAAAAATAAAAAAAAAATTTGAAACTAATTGCGTTAATTATTTAAAATAAAAAATTCAATTGATAAGTCGCTGCGAAAAACGTTTTAAGCAACAAAATTATAATTTTAAATGTTTAATAGAACGAAAAAAATTAATTATTTTGAGACGATTGTCACTGAAAGTAATAAATTATTAATCAATTAAAAAGTATAAATAATTATATTTCATCATCAAAATAAAAAATTAAAAACAATTATTTAATTATCGATCTGACTTAATGAATTCGTAACTATACTTTTTCCCACAAATTGACAAGTTTTGACTATTTAAATATAATATTTAGTTTATTTAATTTCTAATATTTTTCAATTAAAATACAATTGTTTAATTATAAGCCATTTGAAATGTGCACTTTATTATATGTTCTACAATTAATTCGGCTATGAAACACAGAAGTGTGTGTTAATTTAAAAAAAAATTTACTTGAAAGAGATGTCCAATGGTCAATTGTTTGAGTGACTATGCAAACATATTACATACATATGTACATACATATGTATGTACATAGCACATACAATTTATACATGAGTAACTGTATGTACATATACATATACCGTATATGCATTATGAGTATTTCGTATTGTTCGTTGCGCAAATTTCAAATGCTCTCAAAGAAATCAGTAACAACCGGATAGAGTAGTGATCACGGAAATTATTTTAATACGCTTATACTAAAAATAACTGAATGTGCCTTACCTTGGCTTCCACAGGAATGTAATTGAGAGTACAATGACCGCAATAAAAATCAGAACTCCAAACACACATCTTAAAGCAAAAACTACTTTCGTGTTAAGTCTTCAGCAAAAGAGGCTCCAAAAACATATCACCGTCACCGAATTGGCGTAAAAGAAAAGCCGAAGGATATGCAGAATGATTAATGTTGATGAGTGCATTGAGAATGCTGCCAAATGCTGGAGTTAGCCTAAGGAGAAAACTCATTAATTGTCGAAGCAATTTTGCGACCTCCGCTATTGCTTTACTTGTACTTTATGTAAATGTGATAAGCTTATATTAAGAACAGATGAGGCGTATATGAACCAGGGGCGGATACGGGGGAGGCGACCGCTTCCTAGCCAATAAATAGTACATTATTGAACGAATTCTTCTTCTGTTTGCAGGAGAAGGCAAATCCGAGACCTGCAATCGCACGAGGCTTGAGAAAATGTGAAAGAATTGTGTATTAATATACTTTATTTAATAAGACCGTTAAAATGGGTTCAAAGTCGCCAAATTGGATAAAGTAACATAAGACGATTCCGCATGTCACCGAACTCGTAGGACCTTTTCACTTTTATGTTTTTCCTTTGTTACGTAGGTGAACCATTCTCTCAGTGTGCTTAGCAGTTAAACTTGCAAACATCTTGCCTCGATTTCAAACTCCAAGCAGCTGCAAGGAAAAGCTATATCAGCTATACATGTTAAATATACATACATTTTTATGGAGATACTGCACACCCAAATCATTTACAGTTGAACGAAATTTTAAAAATAAGAAAATTTCCATATGATTATAAGAAAAGGTAGCTGCCACAACAAACTTGATTTGTCTCACGAAAAGCGTCTTTAGCAATTTTCATTCGTGTTAATTTAATTTAAGAAATCAGCATGCTTAATTAAAAATGTTCCAACTTTATGTGTAAGCGAGGTAATAAATTTTTAATCTCGTGAAACCAAAACTTGTATTTACGAATATGGTCCATCAATTCCTTCATCTTAAGCGACTATGCAGAAAGATATCGGGAGCATTACTATTTAACTGTTGCAATAAATATCAAAATTGACATGTATGTATGTATATGAAGTAAGTTGTTTGAATTGAATTCAATATCAAATTTATTGAGTAATTGAACCTGATATTAACTAAAACAGTTTTTAATTTAATGCAATACCAAAAATCTGGAAATACTCTAATTAGGTATGTACATATATGAAGACTGCACTTATGAGAGTTTTCATTTGAATTGATGTTTATATATTTATTCTTAAAAACTTCATACAAATTTACATACATATGTTATGACGTATATGTACATATTTAGCAAACATAACTATTCATTAATTTCCTCTACATATTCTTCCGCACAAAATTTATAAAAAAGTGAGTGTCCCCCAAATAATTATTTCGTAAATTTAATCAGTAAATTAATTATTTGAATAATCGATTACCAGGATAATTGATTATTTAAACCCCACGTCAACCCTTACTTCATACGAATATCGCAAGTATAAGTACTTTGTTGACTACTAGTAACACCGACTTGGTTCTATATGAATTGCACAATCTGTTCATGCATCGGCAGTATATGGATTTCGACAATTCTATATTCAATGACCGCAAGCATTCAAAGGAAATCAAAGTTGATGTTTACCTGCCATCAACAATATATGTATGGGAGCGTCCTTCGCCATTACCTTTGCTCTTGGCAACAGCAAAGGTAACTGCAATTCTAAATTGTTTTCCAAAAATGTCAACACTTATTTTTCGTATCCTTTCCATTGAAACCTTAGTTACTTATGTACATACATACATACAGACTCAGACATACGAATACAAATGTGCATAACTATGTGTGTATTATGTGCACATGTCTTTCCATTTTCACATTGCATCATGGGATGTGCATACCTATGTACATATAACAAATTGTCAAGGCAATTCACTCCAATGAAATTGAATCGAATATTGGCTTTGCTTACCGCTACACGTAAAATACGAAATCTCGGTTATTTAGTTTAAAAAGTGGACTACAGTTTTCTTTCTTTGACTAAAAAGTGAAAAGTACCTATGGCCATTCTTATATATTGTGCTTTTCTTTTCTGTTTATCATTGGTCCATATTTCTTCAGAAATTAAGCCGGCCATTACAGTTAATGGGAAACGCTATAGAGCCATGATTGATAAGTTTTTCGTGCCTGAATTGGAAAATGTTAATGTGGAGGAACTTTAGTTCCAACAAGACGGCGCTACATACCATACAGCCAAAGAAATAATCAATTTATTGAAGGAAACTTTTGGTGAGCATATTATCTCGGGCCGTAGACATGTGGCGTGTCCTCCAAGATCGTGCGATTTAACACCGCTGAACTATTTTTTGTGGGGTTATGTGAAGTCGCTTGTCTACGCAGATAAGCCCGAGCCGATTGACGGCTTAGAAGAGAATATTCGGCGCGTTATTGCTGACATACGGCCCCAATTGCTGCAAAAAGTGGTCGAAAATTGGGCTTCTCTACTGGAATTTATTCGTGCCAGCCGCGGCAGTCACTTGTCCAAAATCATTGTTAAAACATAATGGCACACCCTTATCTTTATAACAAAGCTAAATACTTGGCTATAACACCAAATTATGTCACACATGTCCTTAAAAATCACTGCTCATGTCAAAAACTGTGTAAGCCTATGTATTGGGCAAATTTAAAATCGCTAAAAAATAGCGTCGATTTATTTGATATTCGACATACATGCATATGTATTTCTCGCAAGCTCTGATACAAATTAAATTTTGTATAATTTTTTCAAATCTAAATTAATACCGTTTTTATTTGTTAGAGAGTTTACGCAATATTAATTAAAAAATAATAAATACATATAAACAAAAGAAAAACAAAGCGTTAAAATTTCATAAAATATATCGCTACTATTTTTATGCAGGCAGGTGTACAGGTATTACGTATATACATATATTAGGGTTACAGCAAAATTATGAAAGTTATTGACATTTTCTCAACTTACGTTTCAAGTAAGACCCAAGCGTTACCTTGCAATACTCGAAAACTAGGAACTTTCTATTACTATAACAATCGATCTTTTAAAATTGTTTCTTTTTTACTAAGTTACTTTAACTTTGTTATAAAGCGAAAATATAAGATGTTGTTGATAATTTTTAATATTATTGTCAGTCATAAACTTTTATTTTTTAAGACTTTGTTATATTCGCTAATATAATAGTTATTTTACAATAATAATGTAATAATCAAAACAAATTGAATTTTTTTTAATTAGACATTTCCAACCGAAGTTATTTCGTGGCAACCCTAATGCACATTCGGTTGTATGTATATATTTATTTACATCCCTATAGAAATTTGTACCTACCCACTTACATAGCTCATTTTGATAAATTCAATTTATTTGCTACTACTCGGAAGCCTATACACCTTCGTCAATATGCAGGTTGTGCGTACAACCAAAGGACATCTATTTAGATGTTTTGTTCAATGAATATACTAGTTTACCATTGATAAATGACTGTTATTAGTTTTGCCGCAGACAAATAGAATATTCCATCTTAGCATCTGAGAATTAAGAAAGAAATAAATCAGCTCAGTCAACATTATTCCTTTCAGTGAATAGCGATTATTTTCTGAAAATTAAGTGATTAAGTGATTTCTAACAATTAATTAAACCTGGCATTAGAAATGTGCATGCATGTACTCGTACATATTATATCTTTCACTCCTAAAAAGCCATCAGGGGTGATCAAAAGGGAATAGTCATTCGCTGACCAGTTTTAATCCCACAAGGAGAATTCACTAAATACCAGATAGCCGTCGGACCTTTCTAAACGATATTAAGCGGGTGAGTAGAAAAACATTTCCTTTCTTGAAAGTGATTACATCTACTAAAAACAATTCAGTCATTTGGAAGAGTATATACATTTCCGTTAGCTGGAACGCTCTTCATACACATAGAGTACCTTACCTTGGATTCAGATCCTTGTAACTCTGCTGTAATTATAATCTATTAATTATTTGACCTGATGTTTATTATAAAGGAACTGCATAGAGTTCGAAATCTAATAGTATATTGAACACACGATGTTGCTTAGGATTCGTACTTCCCTTAGTAACTTTTTTGACATTATCAAAATGATTATTGGTAAAACTATCCGAACTGTTGAATTTCGAAGATTTATAATCGAAATTAAAAAAAAGTTCAATTAAAAACTTACAAGTTTTTCATTAATACTATTTACTTACATATATACGTGTATATGTATGTATGTATGTATATCATGTCTGTTTCACAGATATTATAAAATTAAGTTAGATTTTTTTTCCAAGATCTAAAAATGTTTAAATAATCATATTTCAAAATTTTCGATGCCCCATAAACTCGACTTTATGACGAAACGTAAACTAAGCCTATTACATTACCCACATTAAAAATTTTTAATCATTGGAAAGCCTTCAACATAGACATCAGTGGTTTAATTAGGAATTCTAAAGCTCTTCAACCAAGTTGAGCTTTTGCGTAAACGTTGGTTCTTAAACATAAGTATATATATTTACATATATATACATATTAATTGTTGTAAGTCCTCAGATACATGCACTTATGTAAGCATTCATCAAAAATTAAGTAACCACAATTTACATGGCACAAACTATGACCCCATTTAACTTTCACAAACTTAGAAATATTCAATATGTATTCGTATGTATTAATACTGTCATAAATATTTTATTTGACTTTTAGATTATTTCATGACAATAGCAAACATTACACTTGGCTATATACATACATATTTATATACATACTCGTATAAGTGCGTACTTACCCAGCAAGAACGATATGTGATATATGATGCGTTAAACCATCCATAGTCCTTCCAAAAGTTTCTGTGAGAAATTCAAAAGGTTTTCATAAATTTATACAGGGCCGTCTGACAATCTGACCCAGGACCCCACCCCTGTATCCGTCCCTGCCTCAAGCACCTCGTCGTTAATGTTATTAACATCGCTTTCATAGTAAAGTAAGCGAGATCACGAAATTCTGGGAAATTCTCAGTACATATGTACATATTTCCACAACAATTTTGGATAAGCAATTTTATTTAATTTATGTAACTTAAATTTGGACGCCGATCATGCCATTTTTTATTTTAGATTTTCTTCCATTAGATCTTAAAGCGGTGATAATTACAAAATTTGGTTTAAACCTTAAAAGTTATCTTGTATTCATACATATGTTTATATAGTATGTACGAATCCTTTTTTATGCCTCTCGTTAGAAATGATATTTTGTTTACAAAACATAAACAAAGTTGTTTCATATTATTAAATTAAAAGCATTTGCATAAACGGGTTTTATCGGTTTTTGAAGTGATGCTTGAAAGTCAGTTGGGGAGAGATGCGACCAAAGCATAATCTGTATTTAATTTTTCACTTCAGTATTTTGCCAATAATTCTTTCGTTCCAAATATTAATGTTAGTATATATTTTAAGCATATCTACGTAAGCACCAATGTAAATAGCTCTAGAGTTAAGCGCTGATTATGCATACTTCGCACAACTTTCGCATAACTTTTGAAGTGTCAAATAAAATCTGTTCAATGCATTTTACCTGTATCCGATTACCCAGAAATTAGCACAACTTAATAAAAATTTGAAGTCTGTTGAATTTTGATTTGCTAGCGTTTTCCTTAAGTGACATTTCAATTGCAGTGCTACCAATACTAATGCTTTAACAGAGTTGTATGTAAAGGTTTTTAGGGATATTCACAACTTTCTTATTGTTAACATGTGAATTCCTATATTATTTGTTATATTTTCTTCAAAAAACCAAATAAATATAGCTGAAATACAAATACTAAAAATATAAGGTTGACCATTTGTATTTTCGTCGAAAGTACGAAATATTTTTGAAAATGGAAAGGAGTGTAGAGAAAGAGTTCACCAAATGAGTATAAAATATTGTTATAAGTTATTGTAAGAAGTTTTTGCTGGAGTTGAAATGAAGTTTTATTTATTAAGTTTTTTTTTCTATGCCGCCGGTTGTCGTTGGTTTTTAATTTAATGTACAATCACACAATTTTCTTTTATGTCCGATAACGTTAACGAATTATAAATTCGGATTTGAAAATACATGTATATTTGGGTTTGAGCAAGGCAGATTTAACAGGTAACCTCGGTAAAGTTTATAATTTGATTTTATTCATTTATCTTAATTGTTATACTTTATTTTCATTTGATAAAAGCAAAAATATTTGTTTACATTTGATTTGTGATTTTTAGTGAAAAAAACATTTTGTGCAGTTTGCTCATGAAATGAATGATTATATTGTACATATAGTTGTGTTATGTATTTTGTTCCCAATTAGAACGGTGTGTTGTCAGCTCGTAAATGACGGTGTTTCGTACTTAAAAGTGTCGCCAGAGCGACACCGAAGGATTGTTAGCAAGAGAGCTTGTGGCATCACGTTTAATATAACAATGTGGTGTTAATGGACTATTTCGCCTTGGATTTGAAGGAATATTTTATTTGCTAATTCCTTGTAAAAATTAATTAAGCCTGCTTTAAAATTTTATATCAAAATGCGTTTACATATTCTTCACAAATATCAGCTGTTTTTTGCGCATAACGTGAATGACCCTACTACGTTAATAGCCATTTATTATTGTTTGACGGTTGGCAGGGCTGATATGTTTGGTTGTGCGAAGCATAATCAACATTAAATACGTAAGTTTGTGCGAAACTCTCAAACGTTATGCGAAAGTTGTGCGAAGTATGCATAATCAGCGCTTTAGGAGTTAGGTGTTTAGCTTTAACGAATTGTTTAAGTAAGTATTTCATAACTCTAACAAATAAGAGTAGTTGATAACTCTAGCTTACAATACTAATAGGTAACCGTACCGAATAAGAATATATTGTAAATAGTGATTAAGATTGGTGGAAAACTTTATTTTTAAAATGAAAGAGATTATTCGATTTTTGGTAGCGATAACGAAAATTTCAGTATGTATGTACCATAGATACGTTCATGTGCATTTATGTATTTATGTTAAGGTGAAATATATTTTTCACACGTCGATTTCTCTTCATTTTCTTTTCGTATTTTTTTGTTAAAATAATCTCTATACATAAATAGTATACAAATAGGTATGTATATACGAAGTATGCATTTACACCTACCTGCATTTTCTGCATGTATCAACAGGTGTTGCTTAGCCGGGTGTATTTTGCTTCAAAGGTAGTCCACAAATGCAATTTGCCACAAGGTGTTTCTTTAAATTTTCTTTTTCCTGTTCCTTTTTATGTTATTTAACTCGCTCCCAACTACTTGTTGTGGCAACTTGATAGCTACGTATGTACATATGTGTACGTACATATATGTATGTACGAGTAGTACGTGTATGTTGACGATAAGGTGCAAATTAATCGCTTCAGCACTCCTAAACACCACTACGGAAAATGGTTCATTTACGGACATTGTAAGTGGTTTTACTCTTCTCTCTAAACATTTTACCGACAGTCATTGCAACCTGCTTGCTCCGATCAGGGGTGCAAATTTAATTCACCTTAATGCATTTCGTTGCCATTCTGTACAACCTTCATTGACCCTCGCTGACGCGTTGTCTTATACTTATTCCATTAATTGTAGTACCAGCTAGCTTTATTCCCACTTTTCCTTAATTGCTGCGTTTTGTATTGATACAAAGAACTAAAGACCAAAGCTTATATATTTAATTAAATAGTCATAGATGATAGGATTTATTCAAAACAAGTGGTTTCTTGTCAGCATTAATATTTTAACACAAAATCAAATCTCTGTGCAATCAAAAGCTAAGATTGCTTTCAGTGTGCAAAAACCTTTATTTTAGTACCTGTTTCGAAAAGTGATTAGTCCAAAGTTTTCAAAGATTTTAAGCTTCTGGCATTTATTTTGGTTTTTCGTAAATATATTTAATAATAATTCAAGTTAGGTTTTTATAAAAAAATTGACAATTTTATTGAGCTTGAGGCCAGTTTGCAGAAGATTTTTATTTGGAAAAACAACAACAGGTTTTTAAATGGACGAAGTTTTAGTACTATTTCGGAAATCACCACCTTTTCTCATCAGACTTCTTTATTTTAATTAGTTATATATATATATATATATTTTTTTTTATTCTTCATAACCACTTCTCCAAGGCTATGAACTAAGGAGCTCGGAGTAGGGCTGCGACATCGACATCGATGTTTTAAAAACATCGATGTTTTTCTAAAACATCGAGTACTTTTAACATCGATATCTTAGTGCCGATGTTTTTCCAACATCGATGTTTTGTATCGATGTTTGCATCGATGTTTTTGCTTTCGGACTGGTTGTGAGCCGAGGCAAAATTAAATTGTCGGCTTCGCATGTGTTTCATTTGAGAACCTATTTTTTATTTTTTTAGTCACAAACTCATCGGCGGCGTGAGCGAAAACATCGATGTTTTTGACCGATGTTACATCGATTCAATGGCGCGGCTGAAGTAACAAACGATCTGCGTAGAAGTTTTTACCGACATCGATGTTTACAAAACGATATACAAAACTTTATTTATACTGGAGTTATTTTATGTATACTGGAGTTATTTTATGCTTAAAATATTCAAAAACCATCGATGTTTTTGGGGGTGTCTTAATTTTGCAGAAATGAAATGAGAAACATCGATGTTTTTTATTAAAGTTTTTTAGCAATAAAAATAAAAAAGCAGTACTAATCAACTTTTGTCTGTTTTTGCTTAATATTGTCGACATGACATATATAAAACTGCACTTCAGGGAAAACAAAACACGCAGAAACATTTGTAACCGATGTTGGATCAACATCGATGTTTCTCACTTGACGACCTTTTTTTTTTTTTAGTCAATGTCAGAGGGAAAAGAATACGTGCGCAGAAACATCGATGTTTGGAAACATCGATGTTTTTAACCGATGTTTTATCGACATCGATGTTTCTCATTTGAAACATCGATGTTTTGAGGTCGATGTCGCAGCCCTAGCTCGGAGTGGACTGCTGCGTTTTTCCATCTTCCATAAACAAACCAACGTATGGGGTAATGTGATATTGTCAAAGTGGTTCAATGTGATATGGTATATCACAATAAACATACAGAAAATAATATTCAACAAATAACCTAAACTGTTAATAAAATTAATTGACAACATAAATTATACCCATAGGGCAGCAGAATATGAAAAAGCCATTAATACTGTTAGAGGTAGGAAGATGGGAGCTTCACGTACTGATAAAGCTATCGATGATATAAAAAACCGATTTTGAACCGGTTCTGATGAAGAAGGCTCCTGGATGGCTACAAATTTCAATTTTTTCTATGTGGCTTGATAATATTTTGCGGTTCACAAATCTGTCAAGAGAGAACCCAATTCTGTTTGTTATAGATGGTGTCTACAGTCATACTCCATTGATTAATATGAAGGTTCATGGGAGAACAAAGATGGAAAGTGGCACGACTAACCCTGAAATAAGCTAGGGAAAGTTCAGCAAGCATATTGGGAAAAAATTGCTTCTGCCCAATTCAGGTAAGAATTGTAAATACTGTGAGCTCGTTTTGACACAGATAACCTAAACGCGAAGTTATATTCGTTCGCGAGTCTTGTGAAAAGCTTTGTAATTATGAATAAACTCGTATAGTTTTTTAAATTTTTGTACTCTTTTTTATTTATTTCGCTTGTGAAATCATTTGTATATTCTATTAAAATAATGCACTTTTTCATGTGTTTAGTAAATTTAATTACTAGCAATTTTCAAAAAAATTTCTTATTAATTTAAATATTTATAGGACAAATCAATTTTGAAAACACAACTTTTTTGAATATTTCTGGTTTTATTGGAATATACATTGAACTACTTAATATAATGAAATCTTGATTTAGAACATGCTGCAAAATACATAAATTAATAAAATTGCGCGATCTTATTTTAGTTTATCTGAAAACAATTACAGAAACTGTCGAACATATCACAATACCCCAAGTTAATATACAATATCCATGAAAGGTATAAAAAGTCTACTTAAATCGGACAACCCATTCTCGAGTTATGGGCGTTTATACGTACGCAAATTACTTCTATATACCATATACATATGTATGTATATTGAGATTATTTTCATAATGAGTGTTGTGTTGACAAAATTGGCGTTAATTGAGAACGGTTTTGCATGCCTTTTTTTTTTTTTGCAACACATTAAATATCAATGACATATTTATAATATAGCCTTTTATAGTGGGGATCCTCCTAGTAATTCGAGGGATGGAAACGTAAACCTAGATAAAAGCTTGGAAATTATATTTTGATTTTCTTCTAATTTTCCGACAGGTTGTAAATTTGATGTTTATTGGAACGATTTTCCGTCATCCCTTGTCAAATTTGGTTTTGTGACATACCGGTTTCGACGTTGTGCCATTAATGAAATAATGAGATAGCAGAGGGAGCGGAGCTAGCCAATTGAATGAAAGTATAGTTTTTTTTAACATATTAAAGTTGACAGAGTAGAAATATGGTTTTGCATCCTTAGCTTAAACGAAGCAAATTTTTTGCATACGAACGCGCGTACTCATATGTACATACTATATTGGCCACATTTAATATTTTTAAATTCGTCTTGAATTATATTCCATATCTCCCACACCCAAAATCCTAACAATACATAACAAAAAGGATTTTACGAATAATACGTTTTGATTCTTAACGCGAAACAGGATGTTTGGCTACTACATTTGTGGAAATAATAAAGGCATACAAGATTTTTGCACGGATAGGAGGTACACCAATGGACAGGTACGCAATACAACCGACGCAAATTTCAGCAGAAAGCCGTAGCAAAACTGGTTAAGATGTTTTATAGTATAAAGAACAATGTATAATTTTGAGAAACAAAAGAAATGAGAAATGGGTAAATATAGGGAAAGTACCCAAGCGTGCACTGTTGGAAAAGGCATCGTTGAAACTGCAAGGCCATGCTCTACAAACAATTAAGTATACATTTGTATGCTTTACATACGCAACAGGTATACGCAACAATCTTTTATTGTGAACTTTTTTAATTTTTTATCTTAATTTAAATTGTCAAATTTTGTATTTCGTTGCATATATGTTATGGACATATTATTTATATATAATATGTACTAGGCATGTCAATCCCGGGATCCCGGCATTTTTTAACTCCCGAATATCCCGGGATAAGTCTATACAAACCCTGCAATTGTAGAAAACAGTGAATTTAATAGCCATTTATTTTTTTAATTTTATATCATTCTTAAAAATTCCTCTTTCAAGGGCAAAACAAAGCTTTTAGAGAGTTCACAATCGACAAATAACACAGCTTGTTAACTCCCTTAATGCTTTGTTTTGTTCTCGCCATTATAAATGAGCTGGAGAATATCCCACTCGAGTAGAAAATGAGCCTCACTGTGAAAGCGATGCTAATAGAACTAACAACGAGGTGCCCGAAGTGGATAAGACAGAAAGTCTCAAAGATAAATTGCATCAAGTTTTAACGACCAGCTCGCAATTGTCCAATAATCGAAAGGCATAAAATTTATCAGAAGGTTTGGCAAATTTAGGTCCAGGTTGGAGGATAACACACTTAAAGCTTTTATTTCTTTCAGATTGCATTTTTATCGAAATAAGAAATAATTCTGTCTCGCTCAAAATGGAATGGGTGAAGTATTTAATTTTTACTTCAAGTATTTCTTATTTTACTGAATGGTAATATATTAATATTTAATATTGGTCTCAAGCAGTGATTAAAAATGATTTTACTTTATGTAGTTGTATTTGCTTTTGTACCAAATATGCATATTTGTACTTAAAGTATAAATAATTTTGTATGTGTGTTAAATTTTAAGTTTATTTCATTTTTTTCTTGAAAATACCAATAAATACGTAAATGAATAATAACAAATCGTTATTCTTTGTTATATTAAAGTTATTTTGTATACTTCTATATACAACGATTACAGACGTGTTTCATTTTCTAGCAAATTTAAAATTACGAAACAAAACTTCGTTAAATTCAAGATCTAGGAAAATCCCAGGATCAACAAAATGCCCAAATTGACATCCCTCATATGTACATACTTACATATTCTGAAAAGCGACGCTTAGAGATGAAATATACATCAAATGTAAGGTTTTGTTGTGAAGTACATTTGCACAAACTTATCAAATTGATAATCGGTTTGCTAGTTTTTATGTTTTTTTTTTAATTTTAAAAGAAAGATTATAATTGTTTTTAAGAAAAACGTCAAATCGTTGAGTCAATCACTCTCAATTTTTGGGGGTTACATAAACGGTGTTTTTTTTAGGGGTATAGAACTTCGAATTGAAATAAAACACAACAAAATCGTTTTAAGGTCCATCAATTTGGCTTTATTGGAAGGATAATTTTATGCCATTAATGTTTAAATATGATTTCGGGCATGTGGCCGCCGCGGCTGGCTCGAATAAAGCCAATTCTACAGGTCCAATTTTCAACCACTTTTTCGAGCATATGGGGCCGTATGTCGGCAATAACGCCACGAATGTTGGCTTCCAATTCCCCTAACGTTTCTGGTTTGTTGGTGTAGACGAGCGACTTCACATATCCCCAAAGAAAATAATCCAATGGTGTCAAATCACACGATCTTGGTGGCCAATTGACAGGTCCATTCCGCGAAATTATGCGCTCAGCGAATGTTTCCTTCAATAAATCGATTGTGACGTGCGCTGTGTGGCATGTAGCGCCGTCTTGTTGGAAGCACAACTCATCCACATTCATGCCATCCAATTCGGGAACAAAATAGTCGGTTATCATGGCTCTATACCGGTCTCCATTAACGGTAACTGCCTCTCCAGCATTACTGCGGAAGAAGTATGGCCCAATGACTCCACCAGCCCATAGAGCACACCAAACAGTCAGTTTTTGTGGAGGTAATGGCGTTTCAAGGGTCTCATGTGGATTCTCTTCACTCCAAATGCGGCAATTTTGCTTGTTGACGTAGCCATTCAACCAAAAATGAGCCTCATCACTGAACAAAATTTTGCGATGAAAATCAGCATCGAGATCAATCTCATTTTCGGCCCATACACCAAAATCACGACGCATTGCATGGTCTCGCGGCTTTAATTCTTGCACAAGCTGGATCTTGTAAGGTCGCAAGCCAAGATCTTTGCGCAAAATCTTCCATAAAGTTGATGGACAAAGCTCCAATTGCTGTGCACGGTGGCGAATCGATTCATTCGGGTCCTCTTCAACACTTTGCTCTACAGCGGCAATTGTTTCTTCGGTGCGCACTGTTCGACGTCTCTGCGGATGCGTATTATCACATAGAGTAAACGTAGTGCGAAAACGATCCATGGTTAACCGAATTAATTGCTCTGATGGACGATTATGTCGACCATAAAATGGACGGAGCTCACGATAAACTTCGCGAACTGAACCATTATTTTCGAAATAAATTTGCACGATTTGCAAGCGTTGTTCTCTTGTCAACCTGTTCATGATGAAATGGCAAACCAAACTGAACATAAATGACATTAGAGTTGCCAGATTTGACCACAAAATGCCAGTTTTATCTCTATTCGAAAAACAAACCTGTAAAAAAAACACCCTTACTTACACTAGTACTGATGTATACATATATTGGCAGTATCGACAAGTGAAGGCAGCGAACATTACATTACAGATATATAAAAATAAATAGGCAAGTACATAATCGTATGTCAAAAATGTCACCTGAATTCAAATAAAAAAAAAATTCCAGTGGCGCAGAAAAAAGAAATAATGTCAGTTGTTATACACAGATGCCTACTCAAAAATGTACCCTACAAGACAGCAGATAATCAAATATGTACTCATATGATCATTATAAATAATTACAAAAGTGCTTAGCAGAGTAGTCATTTTTGTTCAAGGCATGGGAAAAAACTGAGTAGTTTCCCCTTGTCGGTGTGATTTTATATCTCTTTCCTACCTACAAAAATTTCATATAGGTGAAGAATATATCTAATTTGCTCTAACAGACAAGACAACTAATCATTTTTATGCTTATAATGTAATTAGCGCTGGCAACCAAACTACTCATTGTTGTCATCACAAACTCATCAGCACTAATAATCAAACTACTCATTTTGGTCATCACTCAGTACTGATGCAACACTGCAAAAAAAAGTCTTCGTTAACACTAAAGAAGATGGGAAGGCCTGGTTTTCTTAATTAAGTCGGCCTTTGATCATACTTACGTAAACTAGATAATTCAATTAATTATTGGTTAAGAATAAACGACGGCTTTTCTTTGCAGTATAGACGCTGAAATATCCCCTAAGTTCATCAAAAAAAAAAATGTTTCATGCATAAGCATAATAAAAAATTTGAAATAATTTTTTTAAATAAAATTTTTGCTGAAATGCCGATTATTCATAGCCTACTTTGCTAAAAATTTGTCTTATATTTTTCTATATTTCTCCTTCTATCACATAAGATGATTATTGGAGGACGGCATTACTGCTCTAACATATGGAAATTGTTCGACAGTTCGAAAACACAATGTGTAAATGTGTGGGTGAAATGCGTAAAAGTTGTGAATGTTTGTGTAAATTTTTTGAATTTCAGGGGAAACTGCTTAGTCTTGTCTTGCAGGGTATTGATCGTTTTACAATACGAGTATTTGCAATGGCAAATTTTTTTTTGTTTCAATCTTTTTTTTATAAAATTATATATCGTTTAACAAAAACCATATACATACTTATAATTTAAAATACTTATGAGCTTTAAGGCCGATTAATTTTTGGGAAAAACTTGACATACCGAGTTGTACTCGTACTCGAACGCACTGTTGTACACTCGACTACAGCGGCCGCTCAATATTTTAAATTTCCGGCGGGGTTTTAATCTATAATGTACAGATGTGTGTATATACATACATATGTATGTAGGTGCATAGATTTAATTTAGTGTACCTGCTTTTCGAATTTATTTTGAATAATTCTTGGAAGTGCAACAAATGCTTGAAAGGTAATGAGACACTGGCAATGTTTACGAATAATACAACAATACATAACGCAAATTCATGAAAGGCTTTGAGAATTTTGCAAATCTGCATAAATTTGCTTTTGTGCACCTTTTTTTTTGTTTGTACAACCTTCATTGAGCACACGCATTCTATGCATATATGTACATATAAACGTAATAAAAATATGTGGCACGTTTCGGACGCAAGAGGAAATTAATTAAGCCAAATGTTTTGTTAGAGAGTTTGCTAAGAATATTTATCTCGCTTACATTAAAAGTGTATGTAAGAAAAATTATTTTTAAAGAAAAAACTCTTACACTTAATATAATATAATGCTATTGTAAATTATTTTTCAAAACAAAAACAAACATATTCATGCATGTATGTACATATGTTCATATATTTTTACCTTAAAAAATATACCTAAGTACATACATATATGGGACGTTCATAAGTGGTTATTTCATTTTTCAGAATGTACAGTTACTACGAATTTTGAAGTATAGTATGAGAAATGCAGTCAATCTGGCCACAAAAATGGAAAAAAGAAAAATGTGTACAATTGTTTAAGTCAAACTGCCTACACATTTTCCTTCAGTACTTGCACAAATCCTTATCCCTTCGCTAGGCAATGCTGCATCTAAGTACATCATTCGAGCGTTGAGCAGATGTTTACCATCATGTATGCATGTACATACATATGTATATGCAACTACATCCATACATCCATACATATATGTACATATCCATGTATCAAGATTGATGGAATGTTCACAGCATCCTAGGTACTTACATATGTTTGTATGTTTGTAAGTGTGTATGCATGGATGTACACAGGCAAGCAAACAAGCAACTGAGGATTAGTAAATACCAGTGACGGATACAGGTGAGGGGTCCTGGGTGTATGGACCTCCCCCCAAAATATCAGACAAAAACACTAAAAATTATTACCCAGTAACTGGAATACAAATGGATTGCCTTATTCAAATAGAATTTAATAGATGTTGTTTGTGAATTCTTAGTTTAAGACAATTAATTACAATATTTTTTTTAATTATATTTGATTAAGTTTAATTGAGTGGTGCATATACATACATAAATTAAATAAAATATAAATATCACTGTTCCAATGCCTTTAACTGGCGTCTATTATAGTCGTTATACAAAAAGTCGTTGATAAAATCCATGGAATGATATTTGATGACCGGAGAATGAAAGTGCGTGAGGTTACTGAGCAGCCACATCAGATTTTATACGAATATTTGGATATGAAAAAGCTATCCGTGCAATGGGTGATTGCTTACAGTCGAAAAAATCGCGAATGTACACGTGTGTTGTCACCATAGCGAAAATCCATGCGACTATTTTCTATTTCCAAACTTGAAGAAATGGCTGTGTGGTAAGAGGTTTGGGTCAAAATAAAATAATTGGAAAAAAGCTGGACCAAGTGTAAAAAGTTAAAAGGAGATTATGTTGATAAAGATAATGTTTTTTGCCGAAAAATAATATTTTATTCAAATAGTTAATGACTTATCAAACCGCCTTCGTAATTTGCAATTTTACAAACACATTTACCGATTTTTTCAAATCAGTGCCACGTTGCCAGTTACGGTGCCTTCGATTGAACGGTCCTTTTCTACTACTAGCCTAACGATGGCTTTATAAAAATGCATTCAACATTTTACCCAATATTATTATATCCATGTTGATAATGGATTATAATCAAATATCTCAAAATATGTAAAATATCGTCAAAAGTTGAAAATAAATGGACCCCCCCAAAAATGTTTTCTGGATCCGTCCCTGGTAAATACATAGTCCTAAGCGCTGATCATAATTACGGCAAAAATTACAAAAATGTAGTATGTTTCGTTATGTTGCAGAACAGATAAATTACAACTATTGTTACTTTGTGACCAAGAAATAGTGCAAAATAATGAAAATTGCAATAATTCGTCAGCTACATAGAGAATAGCTGACTACTACATACATATGTATGTATGTACATATGTACAAATGATTGTAAAAAAATCAATCAATGCAGAGCATTCGCCTTTGCCTGCAAGCGCAGCGATGCCACGAAACAAACAAAAAACAGCCGTTCCTTGAGATTTTACTTATTTGATTCATTTTTCCTTTTTCCCCAAACGCTAAATAAACCGATTCATTATAAATACTATTCCTAAACAATAAGGTCTAAGCATATTAACAAATTTTGATAATTTACATTTCATATATGTAAATAACTTACATAAATCCCAGCCTATCAAAAAGAAACGAGAGATGTTGATGGTTTTCCACTATTTGTATTCATTTTATTTCTTTCAATAACTTTTACTGCCTCAAAACAACGTTCGTTCTTAGTACTTATCCGCCACTTTTCAAACTTATTTTTAAATTTCTTTTTACATTATATACCATTGGCTTATTACATTTTTGCATCGCTTTCTTATGGCCTTAATTCATAAGTGTTCATTATACTCGTAAGTATGGATATCTATGTATACATACACGTGTACGTATTTATTGCAATAAATTACAAAGTTGAGTTAAGAACTTGAAACCAACACTCTTGGCTTTCCAAAAAAAAAAAATTCTTAGAAAGAATTTGCAAAAGAAAACTTTCAGCAGTACTGATAAACAAAGTTTTGTTTTTATCGAAATCATAGCGCATTTATTAATGTCAATATGTAATAGTATCATCAAACTTATATTTATGCTAAAAGAACTTTATTCACTTAGGAATTCATAATTTATTAGAAGCACAGAAGATAAGCAACTAAAGAGAGTTAAATCGTGACGCAGAATAAATTATCGTTATGTTAATAATAAAGTTTATTTAAGCAAGAATGTATGTATGTATGTATGTATGTTCGGTAGGTTGTAAGTAGCATGGACCAAATGCATACATACATATGTATGTACACGAGTTCATACCAAACAAGAACGACCAATACAATTACAAAAAACTAAAACATTTAACGATATTCATATGGCATTGTTTGCGTTTTATAACAATTATTTATCGCATAAAAATATTTGATTGAAAAGAGACAACTAAATGTAGAATTGCATATCAGGGAATTCCGTGTAAAAGAAAGAGAACGCTGCTCACTTCTACGGCTAGTATGCGTTAGATTTGTCACAAACAAAAAAGTTTTTGAATTTCTCACACAAACTATGTTGCATGAATATGTATGTATGTAGTGCTAAGCCTATGTAACGCATTATAGAACATATAGGGTTCTTACTGTGTACATATATTACAGAAAACCAAAAAGTATCTGAAGGGCTTATTTTTTCTTTAATAAAAATACTCGATGCAAAGAACGCTAAGGCTAGGCAGAGGGCTGTAATATATTCTTAGATAGATATTCTTTATATGTAAAAAAAACGTTATAAATTAATATAATTTGGGGTTTCTTAATTCTAAAGCATTAAGCGTATACAAACGATTTTTAACTTATTTGCAATGTGGATCGTTTCGAACAAACCGCTAAAAACTTTCGGTTTGAAAATATAAATAAGGCCTCCAGCAAAGCCAGTTATAATTCCTTTTTATGTGCAATCCAATAACAAAACTTTTAACCTATTATAAAATTTTAAAATTTTGCGATGTTACCTTCTTAATGGTATTGTAGTAAATAGAACTAAAATTTAAAATAAATATTTGTTACTTTTATACTTTATTCTACAGATAATCCATGTGTATGAACTAAACTTTTCAGTTGAATAACCAACTAAATGAACTTTTCAGGAACCAAATTTGCATTGATCTTTAGTAATTTTATTTTTAATCAAAACTCTCCTGCATCTTAGCAAACTGAAAGAAAGCTTTAGTTTGTATAATTAAATTGCAGAATTTATATTTGTTTCCTAATAACGACGTTCCTCTATAGATATAAACTCACTCAAAATCGTACTCATATTCTACTTGTAATATTTTAGGAAAACCTTTAGATCTCTTGTACAAGGAAAATTATTAATTTGTATGTTATATTTACATTTGTACATATGTATGCATGCACTTATCTATTGTCTATTATATATTTATCATATATTTAACATAAATATGTACTTGTATAAGCAAGTACAAAAGGCCAAACATTAGGGGTTTGTTTTTCTAAATACTCGAATTAAATTAAATTTCGTTATTTTTTTGCTTTTATAACTAATCTTTTTAATTTTATTTGAAAAACAACAATAACCCAACTATAATTAGATATTATAACCGTAAAAATAATATATGTACATACATATATGTATGTATATAAATTCCAAACTTTTAAGACGAAATTTTTTAAATATATTTTTGCCGCACACTACTATGAAATTTGATAATTTTTTTGAGCAAAAATTAATAACGGCTAAAAACGTGAATGGTTTAAAAATTGCATTCATAAATTTTGAAATACTGAATAACAAGCTATTTGTTTTAAGTATTCATAAGATAGAAAAAAAGTAGTAAGCTAAAAATCCTTTGAATTTAAAATCTCGGCAGCGACTTTTACTTTTAATTTTTATTTGTTTCTCCTCTCCAAACGGCAAATATATCCTTATTAACTATATCAGAAAATTCAAAGCAATCGCAAGGCAATTTACAACTCAACGTGTTGCATTCCAAATAAAACCGACAGCAAATATACATATGTACATATATACACATGTATGTGAAAATATGTACATACAAATTTCTAAATAGAATATAGAAGTTTTGTTAAATATTGGGCCTCGAGCTTGTTAAAATAAGTTTAAAAAAATAAATTGAAAAGGCCGATTTTTAAAATAAACATTATCAGAAAAGCTAAAACAAATGCGATAAAAAATATTGGAAGGCAAATTTGCCTAGTTAATTTTTCATATGTACATACATACATGTGTTAGTATTTGTGAATTTTTGTGAGATCCTCTTAAGTAAGCTGGGCACTCTTCACCAATTAAAAAAAAATTCTGTTCGGCTAAGAGATATCATGTTTTCAGCTAACATACATATGTATATAAAATATCTTGTATTTTCATCTGCATATTGTGGCTACAATTAAGCAAAACTTTTATTTATAATCCCCTGATTTTGCTACTTAGCTTTCCATGTTGACAATTTTCAGACTTTATTCCTGAAGCTTGGCACTTTCGAACTAAAGATCGTGCTTTAATACTTGTACTATTAAATAAATTAATAAATACATATATATAAATTTGCACAATAATTGCATTTTTTATGTCTGTTTCAGACTACTGCTTTAAGTACAACATTTTGGTTGCAGTCTATGCATTTACATACATACATATCTGTGGACATTTGACAAAACAACCTCTTTCAAAAAAGCAAATTTTACAGGAGAGCGAAAAAACATGTTTAAAGCTTTGCAGTAGAAATACCTCTTACTATTAAAGGACGAAGTCAATTTAAACTGGATGCAGATCAATAAAGACGCGTTTTCCAATCAATTGATTTAAATTAAATATTTTACTTTTCTAGATAAATATAAATCAAATAAATAAGACTTTTTGACAAATGCTTTTTCTTACTGAAAATCAACTTACCTCATACAAGCTGTTTTGTCAAATTTGATTTGTGCAAAGAAAAATCCTTTTTCTTATCTTATCTTGACACAAGTTTATTTGCCAAATGGTAAGTTAAAAATAAGTCCAAAAGAGGTTTTTCTTTAAATGACATTTGCCGTTTATTTAAGTTTATAAATGAATTTGTCTTCAAAAAAAATAATTTATTTCTTTTTAAACAAAAAATTCAAAAAATACGTGAAAAATATAATAGTTATATAACTACATGCAAAAGTATAGAAAATAAATTATAAAAAAGAAAAAAATAATAATTTCCTGCAGAAGTTTAATATTTATTTATTAAAAATATGCTGTTAGCGTATGCCCAAATATAATTTTTGTTGCTATATTAAAGGAATTTTCGTTATCCCTTGTCAAATTTGGTTTCGGCCTTGTGGCATCTGTGCTTTTCGTTAATATGGTAAGATTACTTTATTTTTTCAAAGAAGGCCGGCTTCTACTCATAATTTGTTAACGCTAGTCGTATATACATACATAAATATGTAATTACATACATATATGTATGTATAATTATTATGTAATTACATACATATATGTATGTATACGTAATGTTATGTAATGTTAGCCACTTTTTTACAAAAATTTTCAAGCATCAATTACTTTTAATACATATCTAATATAAATATTTAATTATAAATATATTCTAGATTCTTATATTTACAAATGTATGCAGTTCTGTGCAATGCATGTATGTATGTATGTATAAGCGAATATGCGCACAATTTAATTTTTCCCCAGTTTACTGCATTGAATAGCGCTGCTTTATTCTAATTTTACCATATTTCATTTCATATTAGTTGCGTAGGTTTTATTTGTACTTTCTGTTTTCTTTCTATTACGAATCGCTTGCAATTGTTTCAAAAGCATTTAAATCTTATGTGTGATACATATGTATATGTATATGATGTATGTATGTATATATGTACGTACATATGTACATACGTACATAAGTTACATGTGCAAGAGTCGTCGTTTTCTAAACTAACAGCAGATCGCACTAACGATCATCCAGGTGAATATATGTACATACATATCTATGTATGTATGTACATATAACGCGCAATCACGGCAAATTGCTGGTGCGATCGAAAGTCTTCACATAATTTTTAAATTGCAGTTTTGCTAACTATCCTTGTTCAAATGCGTTGACGATAAGCTACAAATGAAAATGAGTAGAGTAAGGACAAATTCTTGCAATGGGCGAACATACAAACGATGAAAATTAAATACAATTCGCTTTTGTCATCTTCACACAATGCGCAATCATTGGAAACGTTGGGAAAATAATTGCACAACAAAGAGTAAAAATAAAACGCGAAGTAATTGCGAGCGCTGATATTGTAAGGAAAAGAGATAAACAATAATAAATAAGCATATATGTACATACTTATGTACATACATATGCATATGTACACACACATAAATAGTCGTAAACAAATGTAAATATAAATGTGCATATGAAAATAAAAACATAAACTCAAATGACCTTCACCCATATATCGAGACTTTACCGGCCGGCCGGCCGGCTGGTCGGCACGCCCCAAACCAAAAGCAAACGACGAACACTGGTATCTGGTGCATGCATATGTATGCGTGTATGAATGTATGTACGTATGAATGAATGTATGCATGTACACATGTTTGCGTATGCACATACATATGTAAATATGTATATACATATATAGTTTTTATATATATACATATACATTGTATATAGCACGGTTCCACACAATTTTACACGCATGAAAAATTTGAAAACTAAAAAAAATCAATTTGTCATATTTAATCGGCCATCATATATTTTTAAAAGCTGACTTCGGACTCGTAATCGGTAAGCCTAAAAACTTTGTAAATACGAAGTTCAATAAAATCCAAAATAAATTAAAAAAAACACACAAGGCAATATTCTATTGACCGATTCAGCAATCATGGATGGTTGTTCAGGATTGTTTTTGCACATTTTTTTATGGGTGAAAAAAGAAGTAATATTTTGTCGAACGGTGTAGTATTAGCTTGCATGCATGCACGGTGACATTACAGCTGATGGAAGATATCGAATCGGGGCATTCGAGTGTCGATTTACTTCTCAGCGCAGCGTCGCAGCGTCAATCAGGGCATAATGCCCCCCCTCGAACCGTCCCCACAAACACTCAAGCACACCGTTCAATGCGTCAGGCCAATCTCTCACGATAATTGTTTAGCGAAAGTGTGTTGATAGAACAAAATACAAACATACATATGTACTATAAATACACACGCACAGCTGTACACAGTAATTTATTAATTGTTTCGCGTTTGAGTGCTTGCAAACCTAACAATTTTGATGTTACAAAACATATGTATGCATGTCTGTAAAAAAAAAACTAGAAAAAAAGAATATGCCACAAAAAACCATTTGTTTGACCTTTTTGGTGGAACTTTTGTTTGTACATACACAAGTAGAAAGTAAATACAAATAAACGCTATTTTAAATGTGTTAAAATTTAAAAATAAAAAATATTTGGCGCATGCCCGAGTGACGCACTGTTCGTGAACATTTTATTGATTCAATAAAAAACTTGTTTACAAATACATACATACAAATACTTTGCAATTGTATTAATTGTTGAACTATTTTTTTCTTACAGCCAAGTATTCTCTTAGGGGTATTCTAACGTTTACGTTCGATATTCGACAACATTTTTCTTGTATTTTGTATAATTTTTTTTTTTGTAAAAATACGAGCACTTTACCCAGTTTGAATGTATGACGACTATTCGACTATTCGCTTGTTAACCGGCAAAACATCAGCGGCTTTCAATACTCGTAGGTTTTTTTAATATTACCGATTGGCAGTGGCAAGCCTAAAAACATGAAATCATATACAAATATAGATAGCGACATACGAGTATACGGGGGAAACAAGAAAACATATTTCTGGTGCAAAAAAATTTTTCTTTAATTCCTACTAGGATAAGTATCTTCAGACAGTTGAACATGAATATGTTCATTGTCGCAGTTAAAACCTTAAGAAACGTCATTTACTTTTTTATGTTCAAAAACTTTTCAAAAAATGTACGCACTTTTTAATTTTGTAAATGCAACTCTGATTTAAAATTGAATTTTCGATAAACTGGAAATATTCTCATTATCATTATAAACGCTTTTGTAAGAAGACGAATTAACTATGGTCTATTAACAAAGCAGCGTCTGAAATCACAATATTTATTTAAAGAAAATATTTATGCATGTTTTACAACTGTATTGGGTTTGTTCAAGACACTGGAGATGTTCGAGTGTCCTCAAAGGCAATACCGCAAATAAAAGGTGTCGTTTGTTACTAATCTAAAGAAGATGAAAAGGAAAGTCTCAAATCGACATTTAACTATATTTACGCAAACTAGATAATTCAATTCATTATTGGGTAGCAATAAACGACAGTGATTGCAGCTTTAACATCCCACTTTGCTGATTTGGATCAAAGTCAATTAGGGCCAGTTTTTCAGTGCAAGTTGAACTCTGTTTGTCGTTTAAACTAAGTTTAAACTCAGAATGCAGTTTTTCAGTCAACTTTAAACGGAGTTTAAACTAAGTTTAAACGGCCGATTGTGCTCGGTTAAACTTAGTTTAACTTATCAGCTGTTTGCTAACTACTTCGTTTTAGTTGCAACAAATTTATTTGGGCGCAAGGAAACTAAGTTTAAATTTAAACTGAGTTTAACTAAACTTAGTTTAAACTGAGTTTAAACCAGCACTGAAAAACTGGCCCTTAGACTGATACGATTGGCTTAAGATGCAGCGCTAACAAATACACGAGGCTCAGAGCCTGTCATTGACATAGGCCAGCACTTTATTAGGTAGCAACTAAGGAGAGAAGTGAGCTTATTAAGAGAAAGGTACTGGCACCACACTGTTGAATTGCGCCAGAAGAAAAATAAAAGGATACTTACAGGATTTCTCACGACTCACTGTAGACTTCCCGGCCATTTTTACAGGCTGCGTTCGAGATATCAATCACAACTGCAGCGTTGCCAATTTGCTAAAGTCTCACGTTCTGTCCGAATTTCCAGAAACTCTTGCCGACACGTCGAGCTTTCGAGCAGGCATTTTGAGTATAATAAATAAGTATAAGACAGATTTGTACTGCAAGTTGTGCGCAATGGCATCGGTGGAAGAAAAGTTAGCGAAATTCTTATTTATTTATTATTATTCCATAGGTAAATTTATAATTTTATGTGGTTTGTATTTTTGTTTTTATTTATTATTGCTGCGAAAACCTAAGTACATGAAAGCAGAATGGTATTTTTCCTTAGAATAAAATTGTTACCACCTCCTCCGCTTCATGAATTTTTAAATTAAATAACATTTCCATCTCACAGAATAAAGGTTAGAATCGCATCACGTTATGTGGATTAATAATTTACAATGTTACAGCACGGTATCAGCTGAGTATCAGCAGCACAGTTGTAAACAGGTAACAAGGCTGCAATTTTGCGACAATTATAACGTAACTAGAGTTCGAAGGCACCCAAAGTCGGGAGATGAAAATAAATGTCCGGTCGCTAACACCAAGGATTATCTTTCAATTTGTAAGGATGCTGTGATTAGCCGAAGCACTATAAAGATACTGGGCACAACGGATCTTAAGGTCGAAGTGCTTACCACATTTCTTTATCCATCTATCAGACCAAAAAATACCCAATATGCTGCCATGTTTATTGCCGCTTAGTGATTGCCACTCAAAAGTATTTCCTAAACATATACCACGACATAAACCAGAGAATCCAAAATCAGGTCACAAGAATCCAACGTAAAAGTCGAGCAAAATAAACGAACTTAGTTTTTCGAAATAATAAAGCCAATTGTATATTTTTAGTTCTTTTGTTTACTTTCAACTTCAAAAAAGTCCATTTTATTTACATGTTTTGCATTTTTTCACAAACAGTTTTTATTTAAAAAAATTTTTTTTTGTGTACAATTAAGTAATATTTTGTACATACAACTAGAATTCAAATAGAAAAGCGCTTAAATAGCTAATTATAAACAAATATAAAAGAAATTAATTATAAATTAAATTGTATGTTTGTAGGCAGATCGTAGATATAGCAAAAGATAACTACAAATTAATAAAAAAAAAAGTTAATTGTTTAGCAATAAAAAAACTTAAAACTTTTTTGTTTTCAAAATAAAATTTAAGTCCATTGTAAATTTATGTATGTATGTATATGTACCACAAACTGAGCGAGTTTTGAACACAAATAATTTAGTTGTTTGAAGGCCAGCTGTGGGCAAATCAAAATCGAAACAAGAAAACAAATTATTGAATTTGAACAATTGACGAAATTAACGAATTATATCAAGCCGCGAATGTTGAATTTACGTGTGAACCCACATTTACCCAGGGCAAACGCCGAGAGAATGTTGAATAAAGCATGTACCGTGAGAAAATAAGAAGTAGATGTACATACATACGTACTTATGTTTGTACAAGCATATCTTTACGTACATGTACATACATATGTATGTATAGTATGTGTGAGTACATATTAAAAAAAAAAAACTATTTTCAGGTGCTTGTAAGTGGTATGTTGCAAAGTAATAAAAAAAATATGCACAAGCGTTTTATTGTCCGATTTTTATTTATTTTTTCTGCTTTTTTTTCGTTCGATTCATTAGTTACAATTTTGAAGTAGTAATAATCATTATGCTACAATTTTCTGCTATATATTTTCTGGGATAACTTTCATATAAGCTAGGCATGCTTTTAATGTATATTTCAAATTGTATATTCAACTTGGTTTCAAAAATATTCACTTGCGAAAAATTGCAGTTTTTTTTCTTCATTTTGTGTTTGTCAACAATTTTCTTTGTTTTTTTTTTCTTTTTTTTTTGGTTTTACTATTTTTACAGTGTACTTATGCTTTTGTATTGTATAAAAAAAAAACTAAACTTTTCAGGTGTGTAAAAAATATGTGAAAAGTTTATGCGAGGATTTCAGATTTTGGTGGCTCTCCTTTTCAATTATTTTTGTAAATTAATGCAAGTATTTTGTTATTTTTTTTATCTTGATGCTATTGCGCTTAGTTTTTTGTGGATATTTTATAACTTCAGCGCCAACCTTTGTTTGCTTATTATAACTAAAATATTTGTGATAATTTTATTAACTTTTGAATAGTTCATTCATTAACTATTGGCAAACTAGGTATATACATATGTATGTATGTATGTATATACACATGTACATGTTATATATTATACTCCTGAACGGTTGGATTGTTTGCTCAATTTTTAGTTTGCTAATTTTTCTTTGTAAATATTTCAAAACAATCGCCTTTTTTAATGCAAAATTAAATATTTATATATTGTTTTAAAATTCTAAATTATAAAAATGTATAATATATAATTATAGTTTAATAATAAAAAAGTTCATAACAAAAAAAATTAAGAAAAAATATATGTATGTATGTATGTATATTCACACTTCATTTCGTTTCGTTTCGTTTCATTTTATACTATTTTTGTTGTTGTAGTATTTTTTGCATTCACTATGATTCTTACTTAAGTAGAAAAATATACATTTTGTTGAAATTTTACTATGTGTACGTTTCGCGTGCAGCGAAATACACTTACAGTGTGTATGTGTGTGTGTGTATGTTATATGTTTCTGGGTGTATGGGTTTATTTCTAACATTAAATATTTCTATGGATAATGGTTGTATAAAAAGGGTATTTTGCTTGTTGTACCGGAAGTTACTGTTTTATTTCTTGTTTTTGTTTGGTTTTATATATATTATATGTACTGAAATTGCTTGACATTTCGAAATTCATTAAATGAGATTTCTTTTTTGCTTATATTTTTCACTTTCTTGGGCTTTATTTTAATGTATTACCAGCTATTATTATACATACATACATATGTATATGCATTAAAAACATTTCTATTCTTATTATCAGAAGCATAAAAACATTTTTGCGTTTATCATTTTTAAACTTTTCACGTGTTTGCATTTATCGGATTATAAAAAAATTTAACTGTATGTACATATGTACATATATAATTAATTTAATATGTCTATATTGTTTGTAATTTACACTGAATTTCTCTGACGTTAATTTATTATATACATATGTACATATATGCAAACTAATGAATAAGCGGCAGCAGCGAGTGGCCCAAAGTCTATTTCAAAGAGTAATTATTTGAGCAAATTTTGCTTCGTTACTTTCAAAGAAAAAAATTGCGATTAAAATCAACAAAAATGTGCCATACTGCACACTTCTTTCTTTAATTTTGTATTGGTCCAGCAGTGTAAAAAAAAAACATAAATTGTTAAAAGGCGTCACTCGCTACTAAATCTATATAAATGCGTCAAATCTTCGAAAATGCTTAACACTTTACTACATAGTGTTTTTGTTATTGTTTTTTTAAATGATTTTTTTTTTGCTGTGCCGTCCTTATATGCTGCTGCTGCTGCTGCGTCTCTAGCAACTGCAGTTGCAAGTATACATTTTTAATATATGTATGTTTATACTTATGTATGTAGAATTTTTAATATCGAATACATATAATCTGTACATAAAAATTATGTACATATGTATGCACATATATATGTATAGAAGAATATATTTATGTACGTGCAGTAAATAAATCGTTTTAGTAAAAATTACATCGACAGTTAAACAGTTAAGGACAGGTGTGGGTGTGACCCAAACCGACCAGTACCAGGAAACGTGGAGAGGACTGCGGCGGAGAAAGTGAATTCACCATAAATTTGTCTCACTTCACGCACCAAAAGCCCAATGACTTTGTTTGACCTGTCTCAACTTTATATATGTATGTACATATTTATGTATTCATGTATGTATCATATTTAATTTTTTAAGATTAATATGTATAAGTAAATGTATATGTATGAATAAGTATGTATGTATGTATTTAATAAAAAAAAAAATATACCTATTTGCTTCAAAGCTTAAAATTTAATATTTTTGTGATAAATATAAATCAAAATATATACATAAACCCCTTGCAGCCAAATAATTTAAAAGCTGTATTCTTCTTCTTAAATTACGACCTACAGAACTACTAAAAAATAAGTGTATACAAGTTTCAGATTTTGTGGTAGTTATTGTTGTTGTTGCTGGTGGGGATTAAAAACAAACACCAATTATCAAAAATGAAAGATTTGTTTTCATTATTATTTTATGTATTTATAACAAAAAAAGGTAGCTAATTAATGCGCTTCATCCATATTTAATTCATTTTCTAAATTTCTACATGTTTATGTAAGTAGGTTAACAATGTTCTAGCTTGTATGTATAGGTGTGTATATGTACATGTGTACATATGTAGTATATATATCGATAGTTATAATTATTCATAAAAAAAGTTTAAAGTTTTGAGTCGAATTTAATCGTGTTTTAAGTTCTTCTATTTTTCTGATTAACAGCCAATCGAAATCAAATCAAGTAAACAAAAGTTTTTTTTTATAATTTTTGCTTTCGTATATGTTTCATTCAAAAAAGAAGAAGCAATGAATAATGTTGTTAGTTACCAATCAAGTAACCATAATTCATTTCCTCTCACCACTACATATGTATGTATGTATGTAGGTTCAATAAAATTTTACGGGGCATGACAGCAACAGCGCCGGAGTATAAAGCTCGCTAACGCCGCTGCCCATATAAGTGCCGCCGTTATATTCGTTCTTTCTTTAGATTTTTATGTACGCTTTGATTTTGTTGTTCTTGTTGTTATTAATGCCTGCGTCGCTAGTCAAACGCTTAATAATGTGTATCATTCATTGTCATCAACTCTGCTGCTTCTAAGTCGCATTCGTTGCAGTTCTTTTCGTTTTCATATTTAGTTATTAAATTTAGTTGGTATCCACTTTAAGTTTGGGATTCGTGTTTTGTCCAGTTAATTTTTTTTTTTTGATTGTATTTCTTTAAACTCCGCAATCAAATTCATGTCATTAGTTTTTTGATTTTTTTTTTCATCTAACTTTAAGTTGTATGTTTTTTGTTTTGGTTAAGAAAAATGATATCACAAAAATTTTAAATGTACATATATTATACATATGTATGCATGTATGTAAGTATAAAGTAATTTATATAAAAATAATAATAATTCTAATTATATAAAAGCGCTAGACACTATGCATTGCAATGGAAGCAAAACTAAACTTGTTTGCAATGCTTAAAGCCGCAAAATTGAGGGGAAGGGGCGAACAAAACAACAAGAGCGTAAGTTTCGAGCGACAGTTGCGCAACTTACGTACTTTCTGCTCCTCAAAATAGTTCCCCTTATCACCAAATCAAAATAACAGGTTATTATAAACGGTAGTTAATGTACATACATATAGGCAAATAAGTATGTACAAATTTTAGGTAACAAAACAAATATTTTATATGTTTTTTTTATAAAAAAGAGCCTATCAACATCTATACTAATTTATCCATTGCTACATGTGTATTCCATTTTTGCTTTCCATGTTCCAAATTGTTTAACTTATCGTCTACATTTTAACAAAATCAATCAATCAATTAATAGTAAATAGCAATGGTAGCACGTTAAAAAGTAATTATAGTTTAAGATCCGCATGTTATATCATCACTAAATTTTATAAATTTTATAAGATCTCTATCAAATAACGCATCCAAGAATTCATCTTCAACATCTCAACACCTTCGACATGAATGTCTGAATATGTTTTTAGCTGTTGTGCGAATAGATGCTTAACACAGTCGGCAAGGCCTTTATGTATGCATGTAGATTCAAATCTTTCATATTATACAAACAATATTTCTTTTTATACAATTCCCCATGCAAAGAAAAGCGCTCCGTACGCTCACATTTCAAAGTTAAATGACATTTTCACAAACTCTTCCACAACTACATGGACACTGAGAGACCTACTGACTGACTGTCTCATTGACTTACGCCTTCCTCTGAACACTGTAACGCTTCTGGCGACATCGTCGAATCGTTACTCGCCGCCGGCGCCCATTCCTCATATACACAATTTTCCCAACTTCATCATCATCTTTGACTGCATTTGAAAAATCATTTTCGCCTCCAGTGTCCTCAACACCACCATCCGCTTGAGCGACTATCGCCCGCACGACCGAAAACGGCTATCAATCTCTTAACAGGCTACGTAAACGCGCCAAATGCTCTTGACGCTTACGCATCTGCTCCTTGAGCACCTCTTTCGTGTCGCAGAGTTGCTGATTTTCGCGTGTCAGCGATTCGCACAACTTGGCTGCCTCGCGCAAGATATTCACCTTGGGTGCGCGTTCTTTATCCTTAATGCTGGGTATTTGTTTCTTCAACTCTTCGAAGAGATTTTTTAGACCGACGCGACGTTGTCGTTCCATATCGTTGTGCAAATTACGTTTCTCAATTGTGTCGGCGGTCTCATCGAGACTGCAATGACGCCGCAAAGTGCCACCGCTGGGAGCTGCTATCGCACTCACCCCACTAACAGTGTGATGACCATGCTTCGATGATTTTTTGCCGCGATGCTTCTTACTCGGTGGCAAAGTATAATCCAGGTCACGACTGACGTCAACGGCATCAATGGCAGTGCCGTTCACAGTGAGACGTTTACGCGATTTATCACCAACACCGATAACATTAACGTCAGCAGTTAGCTGATGTTGTGACATGTATTTGTTGGCATATGAAGAGGTGTTGCCCTGGTAGGGTGTGCTGGAAGGTGAAGGGTAGCGTGAGGTAGAAACTGATTTAACCGGACTACTGCTGGCCGGCGTGTAAGGTAGTGTGTAAGAGCCGCGACGGCGTGGTGGGATGGTGCGTATACCATTGGGGTTTTGGACGATGCGCGCCGTTGAGAACCGGTAGCCGACTTTATGTTCGATAGCGCGACGATCACGATCCGAAGGATTTGTGGGTAACTTCTTATCACTGACCGATACAACATCGATTTCTTCATCTGCAAGAAAACGAAAGTAAAGTGTGAAATTTCGTTTGTGCGTATGAGGAAAATTGTTTTACTTATATAATAAATAATAAAGTTTGCAAAATAAAATCAATCCATGCCCTCTGAGTGATAAATTAAAGAAAACTAGTGCGTGCTTATCACTTTCGCCAATCAGCGGTCATTGTCTTGTAGAAATTTTTCAAAATATGTGATAGGATCTTACAAATGAAATTATAAATTGTTTTTTTTTTTCTAGCGGCTGTGGCGGGTATCAACTGTGTGCAGTCGCAGCCCTTCTCTTCTTGTTTCAACGGTTTGTGGGCAACGTCAATTTCCAAAAAAAAAAAAATTCGAAACGCAAATAAATCAGCGGCATGCATACGTTTGACGTCACCCTTTCTGCGGCATCGTAGAGTATATGGACAAAGAGCCATTTAAAACATTGAAATTTATGTGAAACCATACTCAACGCAACGAATGTCGTACCAATGTAAAATGTAGCAATATATTAGAGGTAAAATAGAAGAATGTACGGAAGCACAAAACAGCGCAAACAGACAGCGAGGCAGCTACCCACTCACTGGCAGCCACAAAATACACGCGTGTGATGTCAATAGCTTTTGAACCAAGTTGCTTTACATATTGAGCTAAACATCACTAACAAAACGACTGTCTGGCACAGACATCCAACGGACCCATAGGACGCCAATAGACGTCAATGCGCAGTGTGATCGCACTACGCTGTAGCCACTTGCAGCGTCCCAACCACATTAGCTAACACCCATTAAGTTCACTAGAAAAAGTATTTCACGTACTCCCACAGGCAAGCGATTGCCAGCTGTCGCAGATAAGATACGAGCATGTTACACTCTCTTACACACGCAAATACAACTATTATTACTAGGCTGCATAGAAATATTTAAGTAGCCAACAAACATATTAGTTCATGTTCTAGTATTTTAAGGTACAAAAAATACAAACACATGTTCATATCTACGTATCTACTATGTACAAACATACATATGTACATAGTAAATATGTCAATAAGAAAGTACAAGAGTAGGTGGAAGGTATCAAAATTCAGGAAGCAAGCGCTGTTGGCAATTGAGGAGTTTTAAATAAAAAAAAGGTAGGCGTGATGACCATATGGAAACCATGTATTTTTAAAGATGACTTTATTTTGCGATGGACTTTCGCTGCAAAACAGCAAAAATAAAAAGATTTAAATGACAAAAATGTAAAAATGAGTATTTATTAGCTATTCTTAGTGCTAGTGGTAGTATGAACTCGTTTGACCCGTACAAAAGAAGCAGATGATTGAAAATGTGAAATAAATGTTGGCGGAAGAGTTCTCTAGTTATTATTAACATGCTTTTTTTTTTTTGGTGTCAACAAATTGGCGGCGCCGCTATTTTGTCGCTTATAATAGCTACAAGCAAAGCTTTTGGAAATGTGCGATATGTATGTATGTACTTATGTATTAACTCGAAATATAAATTCATATGTACATATAGACATACGGTGGTGTGGCGGTCAATACATTAGCAGTGATTTAAATTTACAAAATTGTGCATTTTGTCATTGTTTTAATTAATTTTAATTATTTTCTTTAATTATCGAAGAAAATACTCAAAAATTGTCTAAAAATTTGATTTTGTGATTACGTGAATTTATCATCATTATTATTTCATAATAATATAACAATTTTTCATTTGAAACATATACAATATCTTATTTCCAGTGTAATATTTATTTAAAATTTACGAAATAGATTTTTCTACATCGTAAGTATTTCACATATTATTCATTAATTTGTAAAATAATATGTAACTTAATTAAATTTAGTTTATAGGAAGTCAAAACACGACCAAACGTGTCACGCGTCAAACGAAAATTTTGCATAAACGTGTTATCACTCAACGAAAATGGATCACTAGCATCTCGTAAACGCGATCTCTATTTTTGCAATTTTCCTCTTCGTCTAACAATAAAAATTTAAGTAAAATATCTTCTCCCATTCAAATAAATTAATTTTCACAACTACATATGTACAAAGAGTAAAACAGATGTTTTTTTTGTCAAGAGCATTTGACATCTGGACAGTTTATAAAGAAAAGAGCTTTTTATTTTTGACATAGAATAGAAAAATCTTAATAAATTTTCAATCTTGATAAATAAGCAAGATGTTGAATTTGTCAAATGTACAGAATAGAGCTGATAGACCGAACATAGGATACTTTTTATAAAATATAAGTGAGAATGGCAATTCCCATACATGCGCTGGACTGATGGAATTTGGTGCGGATGTATGAATATGTACATATATATAAAATCAGTTTCATGTGCATGGAGAAAATTATAGGATATTGAAAGAGTGGGCGTACCGCCTGTGAATTCTCAGAATATATGTATGTATGTGCGATGGAGTACTGGAATGATGTTGTTACACACAACGGTTGACTTTTTTTAAATAAAATTATTATTATTTTTTGCCAATTAAAATATAGTTCTTTATTTATACATACATTTTATTTGTGTAAAATAGCAGAGTAAAATATCGCGGGAATTAGCTAGTTAATACATAAATTAAATAATTACTTAAAAATTGTATTTTGATACGTATTTATTAAGTACTTCCTACAACCAATTCGCAAAAAGGGATCACATTATTCCCCCTTTCTGCGTACTTCCAAAATGCAACTATGGATTAAGGAGTGTCAGATTTTAGCTGTCAGTAAGTACAGAACCTTTTATAATTGAATCATGTTAAATGTTTAAGCTTTTTTTGTGAAGATTACACAAGTTTGAATTTGGGCTTATTAAATTTTTTTTTTTTTTTATTAGAAAATTATTGTATTTTTAATTTATCGTATTTATGCAAATTCCAGCCTTTATTTTGACCGTCACGGTATTTATGCACATATAAATGTAGGTACATACTACATAAGCACAAGTTGCATCAAATTTAGAGTTGAACTTTCACGAATTTCAGGGTCAATAGGGTACAAGGCTGGCAAGGCAGTGCCGGTAAACTTATTGTTCTCACAATGAAAATAGTTCAAATATTGCAAAAAGAAATATATTATACCAGAGTAACAAACAGGGCAACATGACTGCCGAGGCTAAAATAAGGTAAGTGGGCCAATGGATCCCACCTTTTTTTTGCAAGACAGCAATTAAGAAAAAAGGTTAATATAATAAATAAATAAATATGCGATCGACTAAAGCCGCTACAACTTCTTAAATCTTTATACACATTTTCAGCGAAATTCAATAGATAAAACAAACTAAAATAGGAAACCCACTAAAGCAAAATTATAAAGTTCATAAAATTATGTAAAAACAGATTACAGATTCAAGATATCAAACCATTCACTAATTATTGAATTGAATTAAAGACCCAAAAAGCACGTAACCCCTATTTAAGTGAATTAGAAAAAAAATATGCTTAATAAATTGTAAGAAACGCATTGTCTAAAAATAAACGATTACACAAACGAAAGCACCGGCGACCGCAACGCATCCCCTTCAAAGCAGAAATCGTAGCAAAAGCGCCAACAAAGAGCAGTCACAGCCCAAGACTGCCGTCGTACAATGCGTGAGCTGATGGTTAGGCCGACGAGCAATAACACACATTGATAATATTCATACATACATACATATGTACATACGCATACCTATGCGTATATGTGGAATTTTGAAAAAACGAGTTTTTTGCATTTAGTGTTTTTTTTGCACTGCACTTAATTTAGCTCAAGGCTTAGGATTTATTTGCTTACATACTTACGTTCACAAATATTAAGAAAACATAGAGAAATATCGGAATGAAAAGATGAAACTTTAAATGGCCCGCTCTATGTAAAAGTGGCTTAACTTTCTGTTTTCTCATTCTCAACTCCGCCGCCCCGCCATCTTATCAGTTCGGCACTGCACTGACGTCAGTATTTTTGGGACTCCGTAATCTTGTTATCTATCATTCCTGACACAAGCCAGATCGGCGGTGAAAAACATGGACGAAAAAGAGATTGAGGTGTAAGTGTGACATACAAACTGTTCGACGATGAGATGAGTTGAAGAGCCTCTGCGAATGTCGAACGATACACACATACGCATGAACATACAAACGGGTATATACGCAGCAATAGCCACATAACATGTAGCAGAAAGGGGCACACTTAGAACTACATATTTCCGCATAGCAACAGAGAAAATTTTTGCATTAAAAGAAAAAGATAGAGAAAGAAAAGAAATTATTTCCATTGTAGACCTCTCAAGTCGAGCAGGGTAGGTAGGCTACAAAAAAATTTTTCTATACATACATACATACATATGTACATATCTACATATATTATTTTTTTCAATTTGATTTTATTTCGACAGTTTGCCGAAATGGCATAATGGGACAACTTAACGACCGACTGGCGTCGATGAGGTTCACTGTAGTGGTGGTTGTGATGTACATATATTTGAAAGCGCGATTGCTGTTTGTATGGATGGTTGTGTGTTAAGCATTCGCTGAGACTGGCAAACGCGTGAGCAGCTAGTCATGTGCTATAGTGAAATGTATTAAATTAGTGAAACTATCGCAAATGGCAATGACATGAAATAATGAGTTGCACGGTGGGCGGAAAGAAGCACTTTACATATACATATGTGTATATGTACATTCGTATGTATGTTTATATTTTTCATAGTGGTGACAGTCGAAAATTTGAAGAAAGTGTTACCAATGAATCAATAGAAAAGCGTTTTTCTTCAATTCCCCATAACCCTGAAGCTTTTATAGTGAATTAATATGTACTTACATATTTGTAAATTTATTCTTTGAATTTTGTTTTGTTTCTTTTGCTTTTTAATTTCCTAGCATATTTCAGTAAACCAACATCTCTACATTAAGAATAAATGTTCGAAATGCTTAGGTGCAGTATCGAGAGTGTTCCAATCAAAATTCTCCAACTCATATCGAGTCCATAAAATAAAATTTTATATTTTAAAATAAAAAATAAAAATAAAAAACTTTAGAAAACAAACAAAAATTTTACAAATTAATAAAATCTAGAGATTGAGACATCTTTATGGCACACATACATACATACTATATGTACATACGTATGCTAATTTCAAATAAAAAAAAATGTTATTAATTATTCACACAGGCAAATTTCTGTAAATTTTTTTATTTAAAATTTTTATTTTAGCTTAAAGAATTAAATTAAAATTTTGAAATTAATAATTTTTTAACAAATTCAATAAAAACCCATTAATTTTTTTTATTTAATGCGTAAATATTTTCCGGACATATTTCGAGTATAAAGTTTTGTACTTCTTTCAAATGTGCAAATTTCATGTGGCTGATTTTTTAAATTTCGTCAGGAGTATTGCGTTTTCTTCCAATCCTACAAAATTTAAGGAAAGTTTTAGAACTTTTGGTATTTTTTTTTCAATATTTTCATGATTGCATATTCTTTTAAGTTTTATAAAAAAACACAACTCAATGAAAATAACGCAGGCTATTATCACAAATTTTAAGTAGAGCAGATGTCCGTATGTGTGCGTAAAATCGCGCGTAAATCTGACTCACATACTGAAAAAAATTTAAATCAAACAATCACGTAAGCCATTATCGCAACAAAGATTAGAATTTTTCAAATTGACTGTGTGTGTTGTCAAGCGCGTAAATGCTAAAAAAAAATCTAAACCAATAAGACAAAAAAGAACAGGCAAAAATTCGGACATGGCGTGTTAACAGTTACAAAATCGCCACATAACATATGTATGTATGTACATATGTATGTAGATAAGTTCATGATGAAGAAAAATTGCATTTACTTAACAAAATTATTTGTTTTTTTTTTTAATTTTTTCTTAGCTGCAATTTGGCTTTATACATATGTACACACACAACACACACATAGCTTAGCGTGAAAAACTGCCGAGCTAATTTTTTTTTTAAATATTAGATTTTGATATGAGAGGACAGAATACTTATATGAAATTACATACATTAATATTTTTGTATTTCCTGCAATATTTGAAAAAGCGAACTTACCAGTTTTTCGCTATATATGTACATATGTATGTATATTTGCTAATTTAATTACTATCGTCACTGCACGCGTTGTGTGGGGAAAAACCAGGCCAGGCCCGCATTTCTTCCATACACTTGAAAACATAAAAAACACATATGGTACACCTGCTTGGCTCGCTATTAAATAACTTCATTCACTTAATAGCATTATTATTAACAAAAAAAATATGCAGTTCGACCAGGTAACTAGCAAACGCTTAAACAAACGTGACTATATTCGCAGCAACAACAGGAGTCGTCGCCACCAAGCAGTTTCTTGGGGCATATACATATGTATGTACATATTAATAATTAGATCAAATAAAATTAAGTATTACATTAGGTGTGTAAAAAACAACAACATTTCTCTTTCGGTGCCAGTTAGCGGGCGCAAAAATAAGAATTTTCAAATGTTATAATTTTTATCGGTATTTTATTACAAATATTAAATAATCATTTTTTTGGTATGTAGTTTTGCAGCCCATTTTTGGTACGATAAAGTACAAGTTTAAAGAAGCTACAAATAACTGTTGTTGTTTGATTTTTTTTTACTGGAAACGTAGTCGCTCTTTTGACACATACGTTGGCTTTTGTCGTTGTGATGCATTTATGCGGAGCATAATTGACGCTAATTGCAACAGGCAAATGTACTCATATACGAGTTTTACGTTTATGGTCCAAGTAATAGAATCACAGCGTATTGACAAGTGCAAAAGCAAACAAAATTCGATGGAAGGGAATGTGCGAAAGTGGCATTTGATTTCACTGCTTTTTTTTCAAATAACTACTCCAAAATACTTTAAATTTATTAATTAACTTGCATCTAAGTAAATGAATTAACATTTTTTCAACAGTAAATAATCCTTCTCACTCGAAGCTATTGCAACGTAACGCAAAAACTAGAAAGGTAGTAAATAACGCTAATCGACAACGTATAAAAGAAAACGCCCTGCGATTAATCGAGCGCGCCTTAATATAATGCCGTTCATGAACACGAATACAATTAGTTGGACTAAACTGTGTAATTTTATGAACTACTATGTACATCTTGTGGAGTGCGAACGTGTCGAGTATTAATTGAAATTTTTACGGAGTTTTAATAATATGCTAAGTCTAGTAGATAAACACTTTTCGTGACGAAAAAAAAATTATTTTATTTTTTGTATGCCGCCTTCAGGTGCATGCGCAACAATAACTCAAAATGGAAAATTAAATTTAAAGTGAAATCGAATTCATAGTGCTCATATGTAAGGAAAAAATTATAAAAAAAAAAAATATGTAAGTTCTTGCGCTGTACTCCAAATGGACGTATAGTGGTGATTGAAAATGCTTAAAAATAAATTAATGAATATAACTGGTATACTACCTAATTTTGAGTTTGGTTACTAATTATGTGAACACCACCGTATGTAGCTAGCGATCCCAAATATCAAAAAGGGTCAAAGTAAGGTCAGAGACAACTATTCACATTTTATTTCAAATATAACACGTTAAGGATACATATGTATATAACAAGTTTTTAATTACTCCATTAATAATAAAATGAGAAGTACTTACTCGCGTATAATATAACTAATTACATACATATGTATGTAGAAAGCCAAATGTAGTCCTCTTTTTTTTTTTAGGGGAATAAGTAGAAATGACAATGCTACGCAAGCAATTGACAAACATAATAAGCTATAAGCCGGAGAAGAGATGCGTTTAATTGAACTGTTGATTTTAATTATTATAATCAACTTCGTTTTAATGACTTCCAAATGGATAAAACTAAATTAAACTTGAATCAGTGTAAATATGTACTTAAGAGCATAGTGTGTGCCGACATATAATTCGGATTAAAATGTAATAGTGCCAAACAGTCACCGACGTAACCGTACGTTACGCCTCAGCTGACACGATCAAACTTATAAGGGTGCCATGTAAATGAAAACTCACCATAGTGTTCGTTTGACGTTTCCGCGTGACGTTTACGTGTCTACTCTGATGGTGCAAACAGTGTATATCTCACGTCAAACAGAAACGGCACACGTACACGTCGGTGAGTGTTTGCACTATAAGAATGAATAATCGGGAATGTAACGAATAAAACGCCAAAGTAGTTTCTCAGAAAAAGTTTATCTAAAATAATTAACCTGCAATGTAAGACCGACTCCCGTCGCGCGTTAAGTTAAAGGGTTGCGCATTTAAAATACATACATATGTATGTATGCAACAATTATGGTTCGGTTAACCCTTAAGATGATGAGAAGAATGCTCGCGAGGAAGGAAGGCAAGAGAAAAGTCAGTAAGTAAAAGAAAAAAAAAAATGGTAAACAGATAGAACAGGTAGGATAGTGACAAGTGGATTGCCGGCGAATGGAGAACGAGCCAAAAACTATAAAAAAAAGAGTCGACTGCTGCCGCGCAGGCGCTGCAGTTAGCGAGTTATGTACGACCATCAACTTGCAGTCGTCGACCACAACGCAATCAATAACTTTCGTGGTTCACCGTTAGTGGATTTACTTGGGCCGATATGTGATCGATAAAAGGTTTCAGAAAAAAAGTATGGATATCAAACATAATGTCGTCATCGATGACTATCGGCTGCAGCACCAGCAGCAGCGCATTAAAGGTGATAAAGAGACGCAGACTTTTTAATGGCGCACCAATGACGATTACCTTAGTGGCATGCGGCGTTTCTATCAAACTCATTTGCATATGAAAGGGAATAATAGTTTAAAAAAAAACGACACTTTAAAAACCAAGCGACATTTATTTGGTATGCCAACATTATGCTGGCGTGATGTTCCACAGCATTATTACTTAATGAAGACAAATAAAAAAAAAATCGGAAAAAGTTTAAAGCCTGATGATGCAGCAACTTCCCAAGTGCGCATATTTGCATCCACTTAAGTGTGTGTGTATGTGTTGCATCGTCACGAAAAGCTGCTTAGTGGCATTCCAAGGAAACACAATGCACACGGCGGCTTGTTGCATTATCATTTTTTGCGATATACCCTTAACATTTCACATTATACATATGTATGTATGTACATCAGATGAACACTCACTTACTTCGCATGCACATGTTCATAAATGAAGTTAACAGTGTGCGTGAGAGTGAGTGCATGCCGTCAGCAGTCAGCTAAGAAACTGCAAAGTAGTACCTAGCAGCAGCAAATAAATAATCGGCAGCAAAGTGAATGTTGCTCTACGACGTCTATCTATTATACTGATTGGTTGCCAGCGGACAACTCAAGCAAAAATGAATGGCACTTAGCAACCGTATAATGCAAAACAAAAACAACAGCAAGCAAAAAAAAACGCCACACAACTAGCAATAACACAAGTCAAACTCTAAGCAGTCGTCAACACAGCAACGTCAGCAACTATACAATATATACATATGTATGTATGTACGTGCATTGTAACATACATATACATATTTGTACAATGGCAACATTAAGCGCAGCATGTAACTTCTTTGTTTGTTTGTCTAAGTATTTGCCTGTCTGTCGAGACAAGTTCGAGCAACAATCGAGCTGCTGACTGGCTTGACTTGCAGCAGCATGTAAACTAAAAGCCTCAATTCGGTGACCCAAATTCCATGGGTCTGGGGTAAACTGCAACAGTGATTCGCGCGAACGACCTCCAAAAATATGTGGCTTTGCCCACCAACTCGCCCGCGCCGTACAATATGCATGTATGTATTGAGTATCTATGTAAGCGTGCATAGTTGCAGCCGGTATGACCAGTTGCAAGTGCAGCAAAGTTACGCTTTTCAAACGAGTGAATGGCTTCGGCAGGCTCCTCGCCAAAACAGAAAAGTTGCAAGAAAATGCAGTGCCAAAGTGCTTAATGAGGTACAGGTAGAGAGGAAGAGAGAGTGAGGGAGAGAGAAAAAGAGAGAGATAGACCGGACAATGGTTCGCCTACTCTCCACTGAAAGGAGAATATATTTTTTCACACTTTTCGCTTTCCGCTTTCTGTCAAAAGTTTCTCATGCTCATACAACTTACATATATGCGAGCAACCGATATTGAACGGCCTGCGCCAAAAGCTAACTCAACTTCCAATTTTCATTTTGCGTGACATTTCGATTTGACGTTTATCCCACCGTTGAGGTGTTTGGATTAGCAAAAAAAAAAATTATCAAAAAGCTTTCAATGAAAACTTTTTGTAAATTTGTACATTGTTTGAAACTTGGGATTCTGATTTTTATGATTATTATTTCTTCTATAATATAAAAGAGGAAACAAATCAATTGCCAAACTTCTTAATAAGTTCCTGTGTTGAAGCTCGGCATACGAGTATAAATCAGGATTATATTTAATATTTAAATAAAAATTAATATTTAACATAAGGTAAAGCAAATCTTTAAACCAAATAAATAGCCTGCAGCTACCCAAGAATCTTCGGTACAGGCAAAAAAAAACCCACCCTCATGTGCCTAATACACTATCAAACGATAAGGCAACCGCTGTTGGTATTGTCAAGTAGGGAGGTAGTTGGTGAGCGCTTGTTGGCTGGAAACAATGTTGATAGACATGATGCTACACCGCAGGAATGTAACAATGCTTTTGCGCTAACTGGTTTCAACCAGTACATACATATGTATGTATGTACATACAAGTGCATGTACATACTTATGCCTATAAATATTTACAAAAAAAAAAGATAATGAGAAAAATTAAGCATGTGAAAAAAGCAGCAATGATAGATGTGTTGGGAAGAAACGCAAACCAATGCAATTGCTATTTGGCCATTTCAGGGCAATACTATAAAAACTTTGAATTTCTCTACACAGTTTCATATTTAATATTTCGTTGTATTTTTTTTTTCTAACTATTGAACAGTGCCGGTCAAATCGGCAAAGCTAGTGAAATATGCAATTAACGTTATATGAAGCTTGCGCCAAGGCAATCATTGCCAATTTCGTTTTATTTGAGGCTCGTAGCTAACGAATGCTTAATCAATTTACGATGAAAGTTGTAACAAGCTAATTAATAGTTTTGAAATTACAATTCATAATTAACAGACAACCATACATTTTTATTTTCTTCTTTCGTTTTATCAATCAATTTTTTATGCAATTAAATAAAAGCATTTGTGTGGTAACAATTACTCAATAAGTGAAAATAAAAAAGAAAAAAATGGAACAACCATTTTTGAGTAAAGATTCAAAAAAAAACGCATTCCCCATTTAATGCAACAAATTTGTTATTGCTTTACTTGTGTGTATATGTGTATCTAAATTTAATGATAAGAATATTTGAAACGCGTTTTGGCTATTTTTCTTTTGTTTATTTCATAATTACTAACTTTTTATAAAAGTATGGCTGGTTAACTACAATACAATATTAAAAAATAAATTTCTCAAAAAAATATATAAATATTTTATTTCTAATCAGTTTTATATAATTTTCAAACTTTGCTTATAAGTTAAAAACAAACTATACTATCTTAAAAAAAAATTCACCAAATTAAAATTGTTTAGAATTTATTGCCTATGCAGATGTGTGCTTTTGTGGGATTCTTTGTTCGCATAACTGTTGTTTGTAACAGCCAAAAATTATCGAGATAGATACATACATATACATATACCTAACTACTATATATACCAAAATCAGAATGAAAAGAGGAATCGATTTAGCCCTGACTGTCTGTCCGTCTGTCCGTCCGCCCGTCCATCAGTCTGTCCGTGGTTACGATAACTTGAGTAAAAAGATTGGTACATAGATTGCCCTTTGGCCAGGTTAGGGTAGGTTGGAATTGAAAATGATCGCGATCGGTCAATAAAAATGTAAAAATCTCGCTTTTTCGGTATCTACATATGTACATATGTATGTATGTATTAGAGCAAATTGAGTGAAATTTGTTATTTGGAGCGATGTTAAACAAAGAAACTGTATATTTACAAAACTTTGTAAAATAGACGTTGCCACGCCCACTTATGAAAAAAGTTCCGTATCTCAATAACGATGTACGGTATCGTCACAAAATTTGATGAACATATTTTCCTCGATACCGCTGTTATCATCGTCAAAATTTTTTGAAATCGGACTATAACCACGCCTACCTTCCATAAAACAAATTATTAAAAAATTAGAGCGATTGTAAATAAAGAAATTTTATTTTTATGAAATTTTGAAAAATGGGCGGTATCACGCCTACTTATGATTAAATGTCTATATCTAAATAACAGTGCTAGGTACGGTCACTAAATGTGTTAACCATATTTATATTGATAACAATAGTATTACCGTAAAAATTTTTTGAAATCGTACAATAATAACGCCCATTTTTCATATAACGGAAGTTTTAGAAAATGCAAAAAACTTTGTTTTTCCAGTATCTATTGGAATAAATTGACTAAAGTTTAATACCAGCAGCGATTTGAAAAAAATAAACGGGTTTTTTCTTGGATTGAAAGGCTCACAAAGTGCCTTTTTTATTTTGTAACAACTAAAAATGCATTCAAATTTTATAGTCTTGTTAACAAGAAAATAGGTGTGCACAAAAATCACCGCATTCGCAGAAATTTCATGACTCTTCTGGCATGCATTCATTCGTTTATTCGCCACGAAGTCACACAAACAAATTCGCAAGAAAAATCATTAGTATGCAACTCAATTGCGCTCGTTCATTGTGGTTTTTCTACAATCACCTAACAATTTGTACTTGCCAGTACAACAACGACTTTCAATATGAATACCAATGTACATATGTACAGTATATGCATACATACATATGTATGTATGTAAAAGATCACTTTGTAAACAAATATAAAAATGAAAACAACAAATTTTGTAAAGCAATAAAAATTAAAAAAAAACCGTAAAAGAATGCAATTGCTTAAGCCTGAGCTGTGAACGTATTGAGAAAGCGCTACGCCGAGTAGATTGAATATAAAGTTATGGAATGGAGACTGGTAAAATATGACAAATGCAAATTTAGAGGAAATGTATCTACTTGCACACATACTAGTGTACATGTATGTATGTATACTATTTTTGAATTTGTTCGCAGCAAATTAAGACAGTCATCGGCGAATCAAACGCAAAAAAAATTTAAATAAAAATACGCTTCATCCTGCGAAACTAGTTTCTTAATAGATTTGCTATAACCAACCAACCACCAACATTTTTGCCCGTTATATTAGTTATCCAAGCGAGTTGCGAGTACGCTGCTTTTTTATTGCTCCTGCATCAGCTGGTTGTGTCTTTCATCTGTCTGTTTGTATGCCTGTCGCGCTGTCTCGGCGCGCTTTTCAATTTCCAACGGTTGTGCCCACAATCGCAATAGTAACAATTGCAAAAACTTATGTACATACATACAAACATACATACATACATACATATGCGCCGAGACAGAATGTATATAAAAATTATAGAAAACAAAGCACAACCATTCAGACACTCGGATCTGTTGAGAAATACTACTCGCATGTAGAGTTTGTTGCTAAGCCGCAACGAGTTAGGAACAAATTAAGCCAAGATCAATAATAATGAACACTTGTATGTATGTGTGCTAGCGTGGCGATGCATTTTATGCTTTTTTATTTAATATCTGCTTTGTCTCTTAGTTCCTTGTAGTAACACGAGTTTTCTGTTTACCAAGCTCAATATACATATTGTATTGCCGAGAATCGAAAATAAAAAAAATCGACAGCAGAGAAATCAATGAGCGTGCAAAGCGATCGTCGTCGTCGCGGCTATATACTCGTATGTTTGTATATATGTATGTATGTAGATATGTACATATGTCTGATAGCAGCGCGACAGTGATTTTGCTGACGTCGTTCAACCTCAACCCCAAACTTTACCTTTGAGTGGCGCGCGACTGTATTGTATACTGTCTACCTAGTGCACTTGACAATATTTTTTTGATTTTGTTTTAATTTAATTTTTAGATTTTATGTATTATATTTTGCACTTGCTCACTGAGCACTTTGTTTTGGTGTTGTACAACAAATAAATGAAATTAGGAACAAAATAATATCACAACAAATTTTCCAGTTTTTTTTTTCTTTATTTCCTCTCAACACTCCTCGCAAAATTCCAGCAACGAAATCACATAATTTTATAAATTAAATTGAAAGTTATATGTATATTCTTAAGAGCTTCTTTAGAAATTTTTTTTAATTTTTTTATATTTATATTACACAAACCGATTTACTGAAAATTAGTTGCTCCTTAAATTTATTTTTATTTAATTTAATCTTCTTATTTATTTTATAAAAAAATTCCAAATTTTTTTTTTTTGAAAATTGTCGACTAACTATGCAATTTTGTAGCATATCCAATTTTAGTCTAAAAAAATGGAAATTTCAGGTGTCTCAAATATACCGTTGATTTTTGAAAGGTTTTTTCGGCACACGCTTTGCATTTTTCTCAATATACAAAAAAATTTCGTTCATGTGTGGCACGGAAGAAATTGCCGAAGACCGCCAGTAATTTAATTATTGTCAAACTTTTTAAGAAAAAGCACAAATACATATATGTACATAGTTAAAATTATGTAAAGCAAAAACTGCCATGTGGCTATTAATTTGTCCGTAGTTGCAAATAAAAACACAAATTTATAGAACATTTTAAACAAAGGCAAGCTCACAGTATAAACAATTGCAAATGAAATAAAATCATAAAAATATACGATCTTATAACATTCACTTGCAAATCAGCAAAAAAAAATACATAAATTACAATTCAATTTCAGTTTTAGTTGAGAAGCTGCTGTACGTTATATGAATGAAAAAGGGACAAAACCAAAAACACTTATCAACAAAAGATAACCCCTCAACACAGCATTTTTGACATGCGCAAGCGTTACAAAAACACTAAAAATACATGTAAATATAAAATATTTAAAAAAAGCAATCAAATGGACAAAAAAGTATTAATAATAATGTTTATTACATTCACAAAAGTAAAATAGAGAAAGAGTCTCTTTTATCTCTTGATTTAAATTAAAAAATGTGCTTTGATTCGCTGGCTAGATTTCTTTGCGACCTTAGAAAGGCAATAAAAAAAACAAATGTTTAAAATAAAAGCAAAATAATGCACCGACGGATACCAGTTTCCATGGACGATCGTTTCAACGACAAAGCGTTACTGATGACTGCATAACGATAAGAACACACATAAACGTACATGCATACATATTATAGTAATTGTTGTGGGAAAGTATCGAACAACGAACTTAAATGGTGGGCAATCGATAAAAGAAAGAGACCTTCACAGATTTAAAAAAAAAACCCATACATATTTAAAATGTGTGTCACAGTGGCGTTATTGCTGTTTGTTGTTGGCGCTAAAAATCATTCCTACCATATCAGTTAGCGCAGAGATTCGTGATATACAAAAGGTGAATGGCTCATTAGAGATGCGAAAAAATTATATTCAAAGACAAACATTTAAAACAAAATCGGGAAAAAGAAAACATAATAAGGTAATTTACAATAAAATGCAGGCATGACATGAATATGTGATCATTGGAAAGGTGAAATCGAAATAAATTTATTATATGCCAATTCATTGAGATAAAATATTACGACAAGTAAAATACATATTTACTAAAATAAGGAAGTATAAAAACTCCAATAATAAATTATTAAGAAATTTGTAGGTGCAACAAATACGTAAGCCATAAGAATAGTACACACCTTTTTCAAAGCACTAAATAGCCCGAATATAGTAAATATAAAGCGTTAAACTGTAGGTACACCAGTTTTCATAGGAAATAGGCAAAGAAAACTCAACCACTTTCCCGGCATGATATTGTGTATATTTGTCTCTTTTTTTCTTATGTATTTACTATTTGGCGGATGTGACTTGGAAACGAACGCCATTAACATCTTCTTTTGACAGTCACCTTTTTTATTTTAAATATTTTTTTTTAAATATAGAAAAGCAATTTGATTATATTCAGTGCAATTATTTGATCTCAAAAGTTCCATGCAACAATTAGGCCAATCTACTACTTACATACATACATACATACAATACATACATACAATACATACAACAAAATCATATAAAAATAGCATGGCACGCAAAATTCCTGCCTGTTATGTGAGCTGACGGCGTTGCGAACAAAAAAATAAAAATAAATATAATATAATAAACGGGTACATAGGCAAATATTTAGCGTATGGTATGCTGAGATGACAGCAGCCAACAACACCAACAGAAAGAGCAACAATAAATTGCAAGTGCAGAATAGTTGGCAAGACAGGCACAAAGCATATTCTAATAAATTCGCCATTTGAGTGAACTGCTTGTGACCGACAGGCAGTCATATGTATGACAATGTTATGCATGACTCAGTAGACGCAGTGTAATGACGTCAAATGCATAGAAATATTTTAGATAAGCCACAAAGTTGAAAAATTGTGCATGTTTCGTAAGTGAAAACGTCTCGAAATCAGTCATAATTGTGAGAAAGGGGTGGAGTATGTACAATTCGTATTCGTATATCTACATACATATTTCTTTATATTAATATGGTTCATACAGAATTTGTTGTGTTTTTTTTTGATAAAATTATTTATTTTCACTTGATTTGAAATTGATTACGGTTTTTTTTTATTCATAAGTAAATGTACTCTTGAAACAGGAAATAACTTAATTTTTATATTTACACAAAATTTATTTATTTTCATATTCTTTAGACAAAATTTGTGCTTAATCAGCTGTTACTCAATGAACTAACTTAAGTTAGTTATTTGTCGAGACAGAGCAACATGTTACCTCCATTTTTTTTTTTTTGCCAATTAATGCCTGTAAAGAAATGTTTGCCTTTATTCAGGTTGTAGATTGATTTTTGTATTTTTAAATGAAATTAATAAAAGTAAAAAAGAAAAAAATTTAAATTTCAAATCACTTTTGCTTGTTATGACAAAATTCGCGCAAGTGTGTATGTATTAGTTGGAAACTTAATTTTAAGTAAAAGGAAAACAATTTTGTTTCCTATTTCACAATCGCCGCTGTTTTACGAACAAAGCAAGCAAAAAGCGCTATGTTCAGCAACAATTTTCAACGTTTTAAATTTCAATATACATAAGTACAACGGTTGCATATCTACATACATAAATAATATACATGTTTATGTGCCTACAAAAGACCACTCAACTCATATTGCACCCAACCACATTCCCGACACTGGCGGCGTCGTTTTTTATCAAAGCTCCTGTCTCTAGCTCCCTTGCACTCACTCCTCGCATCTGTCATACAACTCACTTGTCATACATTCTATGTACATATGTACTTATATTGTCCATCTAGTTTAAGTTTATTTTGCTTTTAGAGCGCTTGTCCGTCATGTTTTTATTTAGTTGCAGATATGCAATTTTTTTTTGCCGACTACATTTTTACTTATTTTGCGAAATTTGCGCGCGCAACATGTTTATCCGGTGTCGGTTAATTTTTAAAGAAATGCGCTATGCAAACACACAAACACGCCGGAAAAGTATGACAATAATATGTGCCATGTGAATACATGCAATTCAAGCAAATGCCACTCAAAGCAGGCGGATGGAAGGCAAGCCAGTCAAATGGATGGAAGGGGCGTGCAGACACATGTTGCTGGCAACGAGCAACGTTTCCAAAGGAACAGCCCATTCGCTGTTGTAATTGCGATGCTTCGCACGTTTTCAAAAATAAATTATGAAAAAAAGACGAATACAAATTTGCTTAAAAGAATTAGCGGATAGGCGACATCGGATGCGCTACGAATGCAATTTCAATGCAATGCCTTGCCGAGGCCGATGGGCTGTGTGTCAACGACACTTGAAGGAAAGCGTGCAGCAGCTGCCAAAAAATATGAAAGTAAGAAACAAGTTCTGCGTAAAAACCGTTGCAGACATAAGCTATGTATTTCCTGTGTAACTATTAGTGCATGTATGAACGTACATTTATATATAAAGGGTTTTCCAATAAGAGTGATAAAATTACTTTAAAAAAAAAAATTTAAAAAAACACACTAATTGTTAGTTAAGGAAATTCAAACGTTTTTCATTTAATGTTAAGTACAATCGATAAAATTAAGTTCTGAATATAACATCATTCAAATGGCCTCCACGACTTCTTTTGCAGGAACGAATTCCATGAACCCAATTTTCGGGTACTTTTTCCACTAAATCAAGTCGTATGTCATGAATGGCACGTTCAATATTGACTTCTAAAGTTTGAAGAGAGTCTGGTTTATTGCTAAAGATCAATGACTTCAAATAACCCCACAAGAAGTAGTCTAATGGTGTTAAATCACAACTTTTTGGAGGCCATTCAATGTCACAATTTCTTGAAATAATCGAATATCCAAATTTTTCTCGCAATAATTCGGTTGTTGCACGTGCTGTGTGGCACGTAGCCTCGTCTTCTTGGAACCAGATGTTGTCAAGATCAACATCTTCCAATTGCGGTCATAAAAAGTTGGTTATCATCGATCTATACCGCTCTCCATTGACAATAACGGGGTCACCAGCTTTATTTCGAAAGAAGATTCCACCAGACCAAAATCCACACCAAACTGTCAATTTATGTGAATGTAATGGTTGTTGATGAATAATTTGTGGATTTTTCTTCTCACCAGAATCAACAGTTTTGTTTATTTACCGCACCACTCTGATGAAAGTAAGCCTCATCGGAGAATATGATTTTCTTAAAAAAGTTGCAATTGGAGAACGATTATTTTGATAATAAAACTGAAGAACTTGTAAACGTTGTTCTTGCGTATATCTTTCCATGATGAAATTGTTAACATTACTGAATACAATAAAAAAATTACAGATCATGACATATTAAAAATGGCCGAAACGACACTTAGAAATCATATCATCCCTATTGGAAAACCCTTTACATATGTATGTACATATGAGGAGCTGCGAATAAAGAAGACTGGAGAGCGAGCAGAAATTAAGGCAGTTAAAAAATTATAAAATCAAAAAAAATTATTTTGGACAATGAGAACTGTGTAGCCGTCGTGAGTAGTAATTCGCTATTAATATTTGTATTTTAATTGCTAGAAGGAAGCGCCTCAACAGCCAGCTAAATATGTATGTAGAGCGAGATAGAGCCCATGGCAGTAGCTTCGCTGAAGCTGAACTAATTCTAACACGAAACACGTCACAGAGTCTGCGCAATGCAAAATGTGCAGACAGTTGTAAAAAAAAAACATCGAAATTCCGCTGCAAACTTTTACAACAGGTGGGGGGAAGACAACGCGCCAAAAGAAGGTGCGGCGGAAGTGTTTAAACGAGCTGCAAAACGGCATATAAATTTGAAGAAAAAAAAATGCAAAGCATTAAATTTGTGCAACTACATACATACATACATACAATATATACAAAAAACTAGAATTCCACGCGATTGCTTTCTAACAGTGAAAAGTTGCGGCAACAGACAGTAATTGCATTGGCATCAGCAGCAAGTTCCAACAAGCGGCCAACCGCAAAAGGAGATGCAAAAAGTAAGAGTCTGCCGTCCAGCCAACAAAGAGTGGCATAATTTAAAAAGAGGCGCGGCGATGGGCTGATTTGGAGAACTGGCTGCTGGCGCATCGCATTAGGGCTGCGCGGCATAGACAGCTTGACTAGGAACGCAGAGTAAGTAGCAGCAAAGCAAGCAAGTCTTGCCACTGCAACGCGGCTAAATGTTGTGGCTTTATCTGCAGATCATTAGCTCTCCATTTCTTTGGGGTTTGAATTAATTTTGCTTTAAGTTGTTATTTTCATTTTTGTTCGCTTATTAGCTTCTTTTCTAGTTGCATTTGTTGTTTTCTCCACTTTATATCAGCTTTTACCAACAAACACTTGCATTTTTCTTTATTTAAGCGGATACGGATTTCATTCATTCAGAAAACCGCAACAGCAACTAACATATGAACATACACACATAGTACGTACATACATACAAACAATCGAACAGACAGACATACAGTGGTGAGACATAAAGATAATTTGCCGAGTTGAAATGGTTTGGCTTGGTAGGCATGAGTGGTCGTTATAACCTCAACGCTTGCACTTTGAAACAGGAATTGAAATTCACACTGTGGGAGCAACATCAGTAGCAACATCAGTAGCAGCATCAGCAGCAGCAGCCGCAGCACAGTGGCGGTGACGCATTCGAACGACGACGTAAATACGTATGGAGATAAAGTTGACGGGTTACAACTGTGTCGATTGTATAAAAAAAAATGTTTACACTTGGAGTGAAAATGTGCGAGAGGCAAATTCTGCATTACAAAGATATGTATGTATGTGCACACACACACACACACACACAAGCTCCTTTTGTTTGCACTTTTGCAAATCACACGCCCAAAGGAAAAATTTCCTCCATATGGTGACAGTAAGGCGGCTGTCTGCCTAGCGCTTTGAGCTGCCTGTTGCTGGTAGAATATGTAGAGATATACATACATACATATGTATGTAAGTACATGTTTTGCCACACAAGAGATCGTGAGAAATTTTGCTAGGTACTTTGCTTGCGTTTATACACACATACATACACTATGGAGCAAAAGTGAATACATCATGATGCCGTTTTTACAATAACTGCAGGGCATTTTCATGTAAAATCCCATTTATAAATTTTGTATATAAATACACTTCATACCCTCTTTCTGAACTAGATTTATAAATTTTGTAAATTTTGTATTTCTTAACTTCCGTATGTAGTTAATTTTCTATTAAAAACTATATCAAACCATATTTAAAACTTTGTACAATACTTTAAAATATTAGTAATTTTTTTTTTAATTTTAAAATTTTTTTTATTTTTTATTTGGGAAATTTTTATCCGTGTTACATTTTTTTGATTTAACACGTACATTTTATATATTTATCAGTATATGCGTAAGGTCAGTATCTTACTCGTATCATCATCATCAAATTAGGGAGAACTGTAAGCTATAAAATTGCATACTCAAAATCGTCAAAAATCAGGCGTAAATAAGCGCCACTTGAAACCTGCACTTTATTATAAATTTAATAAGTAGCAAGACTGCTTACACATAAATAAATCAATTTTTTTAAGTTCGAAACTTTGATGCAATTTTGTTAAGTCATTGTACAATAAAGAATAAAGTTTAAAAAATAGAGTTTTATGGTTTTTGGTAGAAAATGAAATAAAAAATTTAATTTTAAAAAAATAATAATTAGAAAAAGTAAAAAATTGTTCAAATGTGTCAATATGTGGTTATGTTATATTTGTGGAATGAGTGTACATACATATGTATGTGGGTATGTACAGATGTGTAGATACATACATATTTATTTACGCTCGAAGGGCGTAGTAATTCGCTGAATGGACGGTGGCATAAAATGCAAAGCAGCGTATGCGAAAATACGACCAAAGAGAAAAGAACGCGCAATGAAATGTATATAATGTTTGTATGTTATGTTTGCATGTATGTATGTATGTATGTGCATTTATTAATTCACTTCATACAACAAGAGGAAAAACAATAGAACAGCTCAGTATTGTATGTAGACATTTTGCAGACACTGTTGGGTGTGTCCGTCACACAGCAACAGCAGCAGCAACAACTGTTATCATTAAAAGCGAAAACATGTCGCAATATAGGCGCTAAAGAATGATGAAATACATAGCGAGTATGTTAACAACAAAACAAAGTACGCGAGTAAACAATAAAAGTCAAATTGTAAACAATAAACACGACGCGGAGATGAGCACATGCACAAAGTAAATTCGAAGAAAGAGCTGAAAAGCGCAGCGCGGTTAATCACAGACAAAACACAATATACATACATATACAAACACCAGCCTACTTGCATATATACATACATACATACATATGTACATATTTACGTACGAATAGATAAGTAAAGGAATAACGCATCACTTGTAGACTGATTCAAGCAAGAAGAATTACATCATATCCATAGGCGATCAAGTTCGTGCGCACAGACAGAACAATTACGGCAATGTATATGTACATACATACATATGTATGTATGCGGAGCTGAACTGAACTGGCCTAAGCCGACGTGTGGGCGGAGAAAACGTGTCTCTCGTAACTGGTTTTGGAGACAAGTGCATGGATGGACAGAGCATAAGTAGTACGTTTGAACACATTCACGCCTACAAACAAAAACAAGCACATTTGTAACAGTCGCAAAGCCAGCGCAAACTGGTTTCGATTAAAGCTAATGGAGAAATTAGAATTTATGAAATAAATTAGGCTTGGAATTTAAGACCGAACACACACACACACACAGAGAACGTTTGCGAATTACAAATTAACATTACTAGGCGTATGAGTAAGATTAATTAAGGCAAGGCGACGCCGTAATTTATGCGCAAAAAACCAAAAATTAAATCTTGGAGGCAAAAAGTTGCTAAGCAAAGTTAACATGTACATACATAGATACACACATACATATGCGTAAATGGCGTCTCAATAGCTGATGCAATGACACGATAAGTGCAATAAAAATCACAGCAGCAACTCATTTCGATAATTAAATGTGCCGGCGCTGGCGAGCGGCATCTCTTTCGTAGGCTGCAGTAACGGCGCCTTAGTGTAGCTTTGAAATTGAGTGCGACCCCCCTTAAAAAAAAACAAAAATGTAAATGAATTATAAGGCGTCATTTGGCTACATTAAATTATCTACAAATTTACGGCGAATAAGACAAAAAAAAAAATACATTAGAAAAATATTCCCCAAAAAAAAACTAGTCAGTCACACAAAAAGGACATAATGTATTTAACGTGTACACCATCAAGCGATTAAATAGACTCGTAACTGTACGAGTATAACAACGCTATAGTCTGGCAATATTTTACAAGCACAAAAACAAAAAATTACGGTCTGCAATGTGCGGCAAATGCCCTCCAAGCGTTGTACGACGAGTACATACTATGTAAATAGTACATATGTATACACAAAGTACAAAGGATGCTGAATTGTACGCGCAAATACGCTACGACAGAATGACGCAGGCAATAAAAATGATGTATTATGTTGCAGTACTAAAGCGGATAGGAAAAATACTAAAGAGTGGTTGCAAAATTGTCCGTATGTGTGTGTGTATTCTTTATGTATGTATGTGCTCGAAAAACCCATCCATTGCGAAAAGTATGACGCTCACTTCTACGATGTTATTGACTTCTAGCGCACGATGGTCGCAATATGAAAAGATTTAAAGAAAATTAACAAATAAATACACGCAGAAATTGTGTCAATGGTTAGCAATTACTAGAGTATTTTTGTTAGTTTATATTTCCTTTACTACATTCCATCAATTACTTTCATTCAAGTTTCAGGTGTAGTGATCGTCATAATATACATATGTATATACATACATACATACCAACATATAGTATATAAATTATTTTGTAATAGTCGTATGAATAGAAGGCTAAATGCTTTTGAAAACAAGTTTTTGCATCACAGTTTAATCCCAGTAGCAAAGCCAAGCGATACGGTTTGAGCTCGTTCAGACAAAGATTTGATTGAGGCAATAATGAGCATGGGTTTCTGATTGACAACATTTACAAATTGACTCAATTAAGCGCTGTTTGAACGGACCTTAATACGGCGCACAGACAGAGCTGAAGCAATTAACACATTTTCTTCCGTGTATTTCGAGCGGATAAACTGAACTAATTTACTAAATTTAGCGCTGTCTGGACGCTGCATAAGTCTCAAAGCGTGGGAACAGAGATGTTAGTATAAATCTTCTTTTGTTTTTGTTTTTACGTTTCAGAGTGGGTAGCGCCGAAAAAGATAGTGGGAAACTTTATTAAAATTCAATTATTTCTAAACTGTCTAATCGAGTTCACACTAGCATTTTATTAACATTTTTCCGAGACGAGTCCCTTATTTTTTGTGAAGAATGCTAAGATTCACACGTGTGTGTGGCATCTATGTATGTATGTGCAATTAGCCCTTGAGAGCTATCAGCCGGACGAAAACGATTGATTAAAGAGCAGCAACAGCAAACTGCCAAGCAACCAGCCAGCAAACCAAACCAGAGCCAATCGCTCGCAGCATTGCGGTAAGGAGCGAACGGCTCCCTAAGTAGACACATAAAATTCAACAACAAAACACGACAAAATTTGGTACATACATACATACATACATATTATCAAACGTCATGGTTGCTTTTGGCTATTGTTTTTTTCTTTTTGCTATCGCTTTTGTTGTTCCCATCATTGTGTGTCTTTTGACTGACTCTTACACGGAGTTTCAACGCAACATTACGACGATAATAATGAGATGACTATGCAACCCCAAAAGCAACAAGATTGGCAAAGCATACCATATAAAAAATATAAATAAAAATTTAAAAATTCAAAACGAAAAACGAAAAGAGAGCAAGAATGTGTGATGCGCTCACGGTCAAATGTTGCAGCAACATGCGGTCGGAGGCATTGGAAGTGATGCCAACAGACTCGTATGCATGCAATGGAGTGTGGCTAGAGAATTTAGAATTGGTGAGTTTACGGGGCATTTATCAGTTCAGATGAAATATCTGAGTATAGATTCGAGTTTCAAACCTTAAGTATACAAAATTTCTAAAAATTAAACACACTTTCATGAAAATGTCAAGCTTTTTACTCAGCGGTTGTCGAAAATTTTCAAATACGAGTTTAATAAAAGTGCAAGTTTCAAGTAGTTAAAAACTAACTTTGATTTTAAAAATAAAAAAAATTTCGTGAGTTATGATTTTTAAATGTGAAAATGTTTTTTTAATGCTGTATTTGGAAGCAAGTTTGACCAAAGCAACTGTCAAAAATCAACGGCAATGAATCGTCACTAAAATATTGCACTGCATTATACTACTGGGCTACAAACTATGTATGAGTATATAATAAAGAAGATTCAAAATTTTGTTTATATTCCAAATTTTTGATGAATTATAAATTTGGTATAAAGTCTGAAAAGTTGGTTTTTATAGTTTTTTTTTTTTATAAAATGGGCTGTATTTCAATGGAAAGAATGTAACATAAATTTCATTAAAAAACTTGCAAAAAAATTCGTTATTATATGTTTGAAACGTCCAACGTCTCGTCCACTCTACTCAATAATCAGACAAGATGCCGGCGTATGATTTGTAAATACGAGGCACTACACAGTATTAATTTCTGCATATAAATATGTAAATATATGTAAAAAATTTTTATAAGTAGACATGTACGTATGCACATACACAAATGGGTCTGTCAGCCGGAGAGCCAAAACATTCGAAGCACTTATCAAAAAGGCAAAAAACCAAGAAATTGCAAACAGAATAAATAATACAAATGAACTTTGATAGGTGCGAACGAATAAAAACAACAATAACAACCACAACAAAATTCGTTTGATCCATTGTAACAGACTACACTGCATTTCACAGCGCTAATACGAAAAAATTACTACGAGTACAAGTATATTAACGCCGAACTCAATGCCACTACGAATAGAGAGTATCAAATTGTAAACTAAATATGTGTATATTTACCATACATACAATATACATATGTAGAAATGTATGTATACAAGCTGGCACCTAGTGAGCTTACGATGCCAGCCAAAGTCGGAATGAAATGTGCCGACGAGAGAGTGGCACATTTTGGAGAGCAGTTAACAGAATGACGAGTGCGAGCAACGAAAATGTGTAGTAATTCTACAACACCCAAACTATCCAAGGAATGAGAAAGGCAAAGCGTGGAAGAGGGCCAGGGAAGGTGTTTAACAGTCGGGTAAGTAGATATTTACATATGTATGTACGAGTTACTGATGAATACAAAAAAAAAGATTTTGCGACTGGGATATTAGATTCGCATACATCTTTGAAAAAAACAACAGATACAAGTTCGCGGCACACACACATATGCATACTTACATAAACATATATGTGGTAAGGAGCAGGAGGAGCAGGAGGAGGCAGAATGGGGTCGCAGTGTAAGCTCAAGTCAGTTGAGTGGCGTGGCGTTTGCTGCTATTGCCACGGCAGATAAAAATGTTGCTGACGCATTTAAGACAGGATAGGTAGCAGGAGAGGGGTGGCAAGTGTATATATGTATGTATGTAGATACTACATGTAACAAGAGAATACTGCAGTAAAAGCTTTTGTATATATAAACTCTGTTCGATTTCCACGTTGTCATTTACTCTCACCGAAGCAAAAGCGCTATCAAGACGGCTACAACAATATATATACAAATACACATATGTATGTGAATGTGTGCGTAGTTGTAGATACATATATGTATATGTTTGTATATTAATGCAAACGCTGAATATACAAAAATACACACAAACATATATACATACTATGTATGCATACTATATAAGGTATGTAGTATGTCTACAAATCGCGCATGTTGCCGTGCAGCTGTGCATATACATACATATGTACATAGATACATACATACATACATATGTACGTACATCCATAGAAAAGCTTTGAGGCTATCAATGCTGCCAGTTGGTTGCTAGCTAGCTACATTTTTATGTATGTATGTATGTATGTACTACCACTTACTTAGTTGGTGTTCGCAACTTCGCTACACGCTTGGCGCGTTTTTTTTTTTCGGTCTTCTGTGTGTCTGTTTAATCACTAGCTGCTCGCTTTTACTGTTGCTGGTTGGTTGCTGTTGCTGTTGCTATTATCGCAAGACCTTGAGAGTAAAAATGTATTGCTACACGTGTACGAGCGAAGTCATTCAAGACGTATGTACATACATAAATATATTTGTATCTATGCCCTGCAAAAAATTGGGCTACAAATCGCTAAAGAGAATATTCCGGGCTTTGTCTCAATCGGGTACAATTGGGTATTAATTAGTCACAAACAAGTCTTAAACGGGTATAATTGTAGATTAATCCTGTATTCACCTTTTTTTGGGTATAATAAACGATGAAGTAGAGCATTCGCTTAGCAACCCTCGGGAAGCTGGTTCGATTCTCACTCGAAGCAAAGATTTGTATTTTTGTTTTTTATAAATAGACTAGTCCTCATTTATACCCATTCGTGAATAAAAGGAGACAATTAGTCTCTTTATAGGACATGCTCGAACAAAAGGGAACAGTTCATTCCATATAAAGAGTTCAGAAGTTGTATTAATCGCATGTTTCCTTCCGACTATTCCCGGACTCATCCTAGACTAATCGCATTTTTTGTAGGGTGGTTGTGCGAACGGCACGACGGGAATGTGTGCGCTTCCGACAGCTCAGCCGCAGCCGCCGTCGTCGTAACCATTGTGTGGCTGGTTGGTTGTTAGGCGGAGAAGTATTACAGCAAATTGAGACTCGTATTTGAAAGTAAGTTCAAATTAAGCAATTCTTAAATTTTTGAACAACTCCATAATCAAAACAATTGAATAACAGCAGAAGCAAAAAGTGGAGGCGACACAGTTTGGACACTAAGTATGTTCATATGTATGTATGTATATAGTATGTATGTATGTATATATATGTATGTATGTATGTATGTATGTGCATGTGCTTAATTATACGCATTGCCACCTAGAACAATGTTGCTGAGTAATTGTGTCAGTCAGTTGGTATAAATGTATGTATGTATGTACATACATATGGACACATAATGTAGATATTGCAAGAATTTTTTGACCCCGCGGTTATTTTTTTTTTTTTTAATTAATTAATAGATACTTTTTTTATAAGAGTATTGAAGTTAAATTGAACCAAAAAGGGGGAAGGAACTGTGCAAATCTTATTATTTGCTATTTTGTGCTTAAATATTTGAATAATATGTAAAAAAAGAAGTATGTCAACTATATACATATGCAGGTATGTATACTTAGACTATGGACTTTTTAAGTGAACTGTTATTAAAAAAAAAATCATTTACAAATTTTATATTTTCCTATGAACAATTTATACGTTATTTATTTAAATAATTTTTAATGACGAATTAATTTGTATTCATCATTCATACAACTTTGAATACCGACAATTTTCATTGAACTTTCAAATAAGTTGTTAGGTGAAGAATATTTCTGAGTGAATTTTTATTTAAACAATAAATTCAAATTTTCTTTTCCTTTTATGAAGAATAGGTACGTTTTCATACGCCATATGTACAAACAATTTCGTTTAAACAAGCCCGTTTTAATAAAGAATAGATTTATATTTATTGGCAACCCTATCCATACATGCATAGTATGTATGTACATACATATGCTTGTGTTAACGTAAAATTTTTGGTAACTCATTCTGCGCTGTCACCACTGGAAAACGAAAGCTACTAAAACAATAAAAAATGTTGAGCATGAAAAATGTATCACTTGAAATTGAGTATACAATACTACTGCTGGCAGCTTGCATGGCATAAAATATTTTTTTTATAAACATTTCTAAGCGCTTAATGCCTAACGCAACGCGCAAAATTTGTTATGAAATTTATACCATACATATATGCATGTATGTATGTATGTATGTACAAATGTACGTAAAGCAAACAAAAAAATGTAGCAACAAATTTCCTATGACTTCCTTGCATTTATACACTCTTATTTTGCTTTTGATATGTTCACCACAAACAAGAGACAAGAGAAAAATGCAGGTGTCGAAAAATAGTAGTAGCAGCGGAATTGGCTCAAGTAGTAGTAGCACTTGTGAAGGAAAAGGTGACAGGGTTGGATACGGCTTACGACTTCCACTTATTGTAGGAGAAACTAGGACAAATAGTTAAACAAAGGTTATTTGCGACAATTTCAAAAGAATTCAAAATATTCATGTATGTATGTATGTATTTGTACATTTCAAAACTTGTACATTCCTCAATATGCGCATTTGTAAGCTGTATATATACATACATATGTATTTATAAATATGTTTGCATGTACTTTATTATGTGAAAATTCTAGTTGTAGTTGGCATTTTTATGCCCGCGTGTGCGTATTAATTAATTCGCCTTTAGCGTGCTGACCTTGGTTGAGTTCATTGCCATTGCAATTGTTACAAACTTTTGTATTTACATATTTACATACATATGAACATACACTCACGCATGCTTTACAGATAATAAATATAAAATTCAAATGCACAAAATACGAACACAGTCAGACCGACAATAAAAAATTACAATAAAGTAGTTAGAATATCAAAAACAAAATATAAGTTAATATAAGAGTTTTGTGTAGAAGAAGTGATTAAAAAAAAACAATAGATAAACTCGTTTTAATTTTTTTTAAATTGAATTCGTAATTTTTGCTAAGTCTTTATTGTGTTTATGGCTTAAGGAAAATAATTTAAGTCTCAAACAAGTAATTTTTAGCGCAAAAAAACATTTTGGGTTGACTCTAGTTTTTTCACCATTACAGCACCAACTTTCAGATAAAGCAAGATACATAAATGTATGTATGTATATGTAAGTACCTATATAGTCGAAAAAAAAATTACCGAATCTGAAGTAAGACTTCCTAACAAAACTATTCACACTCCATCTATTGTCAAACGTGCATATCAACAGTGAAAAATAGTAACCTTCTTTGTTATCCACTACTGAAATCTGTATAAATATGTATGTACATATGTAGGTACCAGCCATTTGTGTACTCAAGTGAATTTACTTTGATAAGCGTTTGGCGCCGGCATACATATTTACTCGTATGTATGTATGTATGTACAAATGAACTTATGTATGTATGTATAGAGATATCCAGATAGCAGAAATACGCAATTAATGATTTGATTAGAGCTGTGTTACTCAAACTAAAGAAACACTCTCCAGATTTTTACTCTACTAATAAAAATGTATAATTAAATATCGAATGAGTAAAAAGTGAAATTATTACAGTAACGTGTGGCAAAAAGAAACCACAAAAAACGGAGAATAAACGATAATTTAAAAGTCAAGTACCCATTTGAAATAATTTCTCTATATAAGACAAGAAAATCGCAATTACGAATAATTTCTAAAGTATTTCTGCGTGACTCACAGCCACTGTCGACTTTTCTAAAAGTAGTTGTTAGTAGGTTTTACGGATTCCTTCCATAGAAAAATAAATTGAGTTTATTAGTTATTTGGAAGTAAGTCGCAGATAATATTCAGTCATTTGAATCTTGCACTTTATTATACTAAAATTAAATGTAGATGGATACAAAACTACATACATATGTACCTACTTGAAAATTGTATCACATCTCAGAAAATATTGATGGAATATTTATTGAATAAAAAATATATAATGTAAGTAGTAGATATGTATGTACATATGTATATAAATTTTATAAAGTACGAATCAAATTTAATTACAAAAAAAAAAAAATTTTTTAAACCAAATCAAAGTCCATTCAAAAAGGCCGCATTACCGCTTGAAAAATATATACACATACATACATATGTACAAACATATACGAGTGTGTATATTGTAAACGCAAAAAAACGTATTTCACTGCTTGTGAATTAAGTTATCAGCCACACAACGAAATAAAAAAAACACAAGCTCGAGAGGATTGTATTTATACATATGTATATGCGCATTTATATAAACCAAAAGCTAACCGAACAACAAGACAAAAATATATGGAACAATATGTAATATTAATTGCGCAGCGGTGTTTGGAAACACTCCCACACGCACACACATACCACTGCACCCGGCATCCAATCTAGTAACCTCAAAAAGATTGTGTTTCCTTAGAGAATGTATAGAATAGTAGAACACACAGCGGCAGTGATTTACATTAGGGTGACACAAAATTTTTAGATGAACCGGACGAATCATATATTTATATATTGGCTCAATTTTGAGTTATTTGAATTAAACTATTAACTTGTTTATACGAAGCATTAGCCGAGGTCGTGCTGACACAATACACTTTATTTACTTCTGTTTATTATTATTATTATTATTCGACTTTAAAGCGTGTCCAGCGAAACCGTATTGTAAGCTTATCAGCTGATTTGAATTTCGCATCGCTTCATCTTGGCGTTTATATGCTTTTTCTAACTGAAGCGAGAAATAAAACATCGATGCGTGAGTGAGTGTGAGTGAATTCCCTGAAGTATTTCAAAGCATATTCAAAATTAGTTTATACATGCATTTTGCAGTGATGTGTATGCGTTGAAGTGGTTTTATGCCCTCGTTTAAACGTAGTATATGTTTCCACATGTAGTTCATTGAGCAATTAGCCAAGCTTTTCTAATTATTGCACTAACTGAGCTTAATTTAGTTACTAAAATTAATTGCTGAAATGGTTCTTAATTGAATGTAAACCGAGTCGAAATATCAATGCAACCCTATGGTGCTACAAATTAGGCATGGGTAGTTCCGTACAAACTAATCAAGTTTTCATATGAAAAACTTGATTTTTAATATTATCAAACAGTTTATTAGCAATAACAATCAAAAATGTAAACATAGAAGTGTACATTAATGATGCCGAATATTTTCACCAAATTGTATAAAGCTTTTTTTTTTTGAAGGCATGATACACCCACCCTAATATGCATAAACCCACACATCTTGAGTTTGGAACTCGTTTGCCATTTTATGACTAATTTCGACGAATTTGACTGACTTCGAAGAATCCCTGAGTCAGTCGGTAAGACCGCCGTTGGCGGCAGCAGCAGCAACAGCCAGCCATTAAGCAATAAAAAATTCCCATAATTAACAAAAATATATACATACATATGTATGTACATACATACATATGAATCGAGCCATACATTATATACTACGAGTATATGCAAACTTACTATTATGGACATCGAAACATATTGTACATATATACATACATACATATGCATATGTATATGTACACACATGCATACGTTCACTTCTCAGCCGTTTGCCAATTGTACTAATATGTGCGAATATGCCTATTTCATCTTTGTGTCTGCGGTCTGTCGAGGTTGGCGTGCGTACGGATGTACATATGTACATACATACGCGTATGTATGAAAGTTTATCTGAATTCGAGTGCGATATGTGGGGCGTTTTATATTAGACACACTAATTAGCGAAACATGCCATTTGAATGGACTACATACATATGTACATACATTGTGTATGTTCATATACAAATATGTATGAACATACATATTACCCGGCATTTGTATGTATGTATGTACATATGCTTGAACAATTTTTAGCGGAAAGCGCCAACATAATCGATGAGCTCGTCAACAGCAGACAAAATATATACTCCACGCCGCAGTATTACTGAATGGGTCTCTGCCGTTTAAAGTTGCGACAAAGTGCTGATGGCTTTGGTTTACTTTATTGCCCATTTGTGAATATAGAAACGTGTAAAAAAAAATGCGACCACGAAATTTCGTATCTCGAAATTCAGACACCGTTGCGAAAAAAAACCAAAAAGACCAGCTGATATTCGATCGCAACAATCAGGCGTGTTGCTAACCAAAACCAGGATATTTGAAGTTCTTAGCTAGCTGTATTGACAGATATGAAACATTTCTTAGACAGTTATTTGTTAGTTAATTGATCTGTGATAAATTTTTACACAATTTTCTTGTAGTGCTTTTGCGTATTTATGCGATCTTTAAACATGTGATTTCCCAAATTTGTAAAGAAAAAAAATAACCGGCCTCACGCCTTAATTGATCTTTTTCGATTATTATTATGAAACACAAAACAATGCAAGTTAGGTTGTTACACCATTATACTATAGTGCGTTATTTAAAAAATTAAAATTTAGTAAAAGTACCCACTTTCTCCATCACTTTCCATATTTTTTTTTTTGTCTTCGAAAATTATTAAAATAAAAAATTTAAATGTCTCAAAATCGATCACAACACTTCACACACAAGTGCCGACTTTGACAGCTTGCCTACAAATGCCAAAATATTTCACACAGAAACAATCTGCAATAAAATATTATTTATTTAATAACAAAAATTAAGTACAATACTTGCGAAACGAGACTTTTTGGTCATAAAATGGGCCGATTAAGCAATAGTGCACTATTCAAAAAACAAACAAAAGTTTAATCGAAATTGCATGTACATACATATGTACATACATATGTATGTATGTATGTACGTTATATTTATGGCAAGACGCACTATGCTACCTAACCTCTCACACTTCCCTTCGCCCAGCCAACAACAATATCCACAAAAGTGAACTAAAATGTCTGCATTAATCACCAAATACCTGATTCTGCATACAGTTGCACCGTCTAGAACAGTCATGCACACGTGAGACTCCGGGAGCCACTCGGCTTTCGCGTGTAGATCGTGTATGACGTTAGCAGCGAATCGCAGTTGCAGCCAAAAACAATTTTCCGCTTGTATTTTATTCAGATGCAATTCGTGCACTAAACAAACAAGCATACATACGTACGTAGATTGTATGTATGTATGTATGTATGTACATATAAAAAATAACAAACGACTCATTTGTGCTGCCTACTTACAACTACAACGCTGACGCCTGCATTTCAAGTTTTACGCAAGTAATTTCTGTGAATGATTTTTCGCGCCAAATTATGTACGCGACCTGGGTTTTGCTTCCCCACCAACAACGTACATACTTGCACTGAACGACGCCATCATGTTGAGAGTTGCTAAAAGGAAAGAAAAAAGCACTCTCAGCCCGAAGCAACGCGGCTTCCGCCGGTGTCGTTGATTATGCGCCAGACTGCAATTTAATTTTCATGTTTTTTTTTTTGCATTCGTCTCGTCTCTGTTATTGTTCGACTCGAATCAGTGCAGTAGTATTGGTATAGAGTATTTAGTATTTGGCGTATTTGTAAATACATACATACATATGTAAGTGTACATACATATGTACATACATATGTATGTAGATATCTGTGTGTGGTACGGTATGGAGGAAGCTCATACCGCGCCAAATTGCAAGCTCCCACTGGCATGAATACATACACATGTAGATTGTGTGTATTGGACGTGGGGCTGTCACGGGCGTAGTAGAGCGTGGGCAGTGCGCATGCGCCGACAAAATACGACACGACAGACAAATGCAGATGTACATATACATATGTAGTATGCGGCGTACAAAATGTTCATAACAACTTTTTCGTTGATTTTGCTATACCTACTTGCCGGTTTTTCAGACTTGGCAATGCTCATGCATACTGATGTGTACATACTCATATGTACATATGTACATACATACATATGTGCGTAAAATGTAGGCGTTGTCGACGTTGCAGACGATGACGCTAGCGTAGGCGCCAACGCAGAAACTGTTTGAAAGCGATGGCAATTCTCATCTTGAGGGCACACACATATGTACATGCATACATAGTTCGCCGGTTGCCAGCGGGTGTGAGTTACTCAGAAACATATTGATGCAGGTTGGTAACGAAACGTGTATGCTTTTAGGGTTAAAAATCACGCTTAACTATATACAATTTACTTTGGTCCAAGATCCTGTTGCATGCAACTTTGAAATTCATATGTACAAATGTATGTACATATGTACCGGTTTTGTGTTTCTGCATATGCAATGCACTTGCTGCAGTACATACATACATACATATGTATGTATATACATATGTAAATACTTTTGTAAATATACTGTATATTTTGCCATTAAAATAAAGTTTATTTTCTTCAACAAAAAATATTTATACTTTAAAATTATTTTCAAAATTGTTAATTTGAAGAAAGAAAAAAAAGCATAAAAATTAGAACTTAAAAAATATGAGTATGAAGATTGTGATTTAAAAAGGCCGCTGATTTTTGCTATTTTTTCGCATTTACAAACAAAACTTGCCAAGTTTCACATTTAAACAAGTAGGATATGAACATATGTACATACATATGTATGTACATATGTACATATTTATTTCGTTTGCCGTTAGTTAACTTACATATACATATGTATGTATGTAGTAGCATATGCATAAGTAGAAAGTACATATCAACCACAAGTTCAAAGGCAAAAATTATGGGTTTACTACGCACCAGAGATGTCATTTTTTAAAGGATTTGCATGCATACTCGTACATATGTACATACGTACATACATATGTATGTACATACATACATACATATGTATGTATGTATGCAAGGCACATCAAATAGGTAACCGCAGCAAACTTTTTTTTTTTAACTTTTTTCATATTTTATTTTAATTTTAATTGTCAAATTTTGAATTTCGATGAGATAAGAATGCTTTCAGTACAATTTAAGGTAGTGGTTACAATATTTTTGAAATTTTAGCTTTTAAAAGCAAAAACAAAATATACAGAGCTCAAATTTTTTTTTTCAAATTTTCTACTGCTGCTACCTATTGAATGTGCCTTGTACATATGTATGTATGTATGTATGTATGTATAAATAAAAATATTTTCGTTTCTGTAAAATTTTCTTAAGATATGTACATACATACATGCATATGTATTATAAAGTTCTGAAAAATCTTTTGATAAAGGTATAATGGTTGTTCATTGCGAAATGTCTCTCCTGCAAGCTTACGAATATGAATTTTTTTCACACGAATGCATTTTTTTTGATAAATAATTTCCATATGAAATAAAGTTCGATCTACATATGTATGTATATAAGGAGCACTATGACTAGCAGCATTTAAAAGAAATGTGTAACAAATTTTTGAAAAATATCTTTATAAAAAATTTAAATTTGATTCTCAATCGATTCCATTCTTTAGTTTCATTTTGGCGCGTACAAACATACATACATATGTACATATGTATGTACACATGATTCAATTATTAAAGGTTTGGTAACTCAGCAGCTAGCTACCGCATAAACGGTAACTTCAAATCCGGCTTTTAAAGACAGTATTTTTTCTAATTACAAGACTGACCCCGTATCGTACATATTTCATGTAAATGTGTATAAATGACGCGCTTTTCCATTATATGCTTTTCGCACGCTGGTCAAAAATTAAAAAAAAATATACCAATAAGTACCTACATAATTATGTTTTGTAAGCGTAGCTATTGTATTTCTTAATTTAAATGAAATGCCTTCGAAACTTTTAGTTAAAAAAATCAATAACATTTTACTGCTAGTTATTTACTTTTTAAAAAAGGGTTAAAAATTCTAACCCGTTTTTCATACTACGTAAAACAACCCGTTTAAGGGAATGTCAAAATTCTAATGACATTATTTACCTAACCTTTTATAATTGAATCATGGTATGTACATACATACATATGTACATACATATGTATGTACATATGAGTCGCGAAAAATCGGTGTCAAGAATTATGACAATTTTACTAAGAAAAAGTAGCAGAAATCGTAGTTTTTCAAATTATATCTGTTGAAATGGCATCAAATAACACCGACATTCCTTTTTTTTTACCTAATATTCTTAGTTAATTAATTAACATAATTAAAAACAAAGCGTAACCTTTCTGTAACAGTTGTACGTTTTCCGCTAGGAAGTTAAAAAATGATTTTTTTTTTCAAGTTTTGTTTGTATAAACATGATTTGCTTTTTACGCTTATGTACATAAAATACCAAGCGAATACCGAAATTTCAACAACCGAAATATTATTAAGTGTACACTGAACACCACTGCGCATGCTTCATTTTCGCGCCAAGCGAACACACCCATTTAACAAATTGTAATAATTTAGTTTTATTCTTATATGTATTTGTATGAGTATTGTATGTATGTATGTACATATGTACATATGTATTGGTACCATTCTATGTAGCGCCATATAAGGCAAATTCTCGAAACAAAAGGATAACAGGAAACAACAGGAACAATGCGACAAAATAATAAAATGGATATGGCAATGACAACAACGGTGATGATGAAATGATGGCCTCAACTGAATGAAGAAGCCGGCCTAATGCGCACCAATACTATTTGTATGTACGTATGTTCATTTGTAACCATGTACTACATAAATACATACTAATGCGTAGATACATACATATGTAATGCGTTCCAGCAGACAGTCTAGCCAAAACCATTGCCTCGGATATACAATTTAGCGTTGGTGCAATAGTTGTTATATAAACAAAATATATACATACATATGTACATATGTAAGCATCTTTGAACTATAATGTCAGTGTGGGTAGCTTGAATGGTTGGCCAACATTTCAATAGTATTTTGATATCGATTTTTTTGTTCATTAAATATGCGCCTACTAGCTAAGGCGCCAACTTTTACAACTACAAAATATATATGTATGTATGTATGTATATATGTACGAGTATGTGCAAACTTACTGCCTGCCAAGTGGCAATTGCTGCCGTCACCTGATAGTAAATGGGAGGCAAAAAGTGGGCGGCAATAAGCCGATTGTTACGAACAGATAGTTTAACTTGTACATACATGCATACATGCATACATACATATATTTAAGCATACATACATACATATGTAGATACACTCAAGCGCGGAAGTGAAAAACTTGCATAGCGTGGAAATGAAATCGCGTTGCTGCATTTATGCTGCAGCTCTGTGAACTACTTTGGAGAGTTCAAAAAACTGTGAAATGGCTGCGCAAAAAGCGCAAAAAATATACAATATATATTTGGATGTGTGTAGTTGTCTATATTGGGCGTAATATATGCACGAGTATATTAAATAACATAGCCAGCTACTAAATATGTTTAATAATTCGGAGGACTGGGCAAATAAAAAGGCAAAAGGTGCAGCGCAAACGAGTATTCACGTGCCATTTGTGTATATGTTTATAATTATTGTATTTCACAAGTATGTATGTATGTGAAATTTTAGCGAAGCAGCAAAATGAACCCGTTAAATAGTGATCAAACTACACTAGAAAACTCTTCTATCACTTTTCAACTAAACAATTATATTACCAGCTTGATTTATTTATTTACAAACTATACTCAAAGTGTTAAAATACAGATGTTCAACTCACCGGAATCAGAAGGTGTGTACGCCGAGTTTGACAGATCATCGATGCCCTCTTTGCAGCGTGTGTAGCTGTGGTCGCTGTGACAATGCGCTTGTGCGACGTGATGATGACTCATACTCGTTTGACTGGACGCTTGACTCGGCACCGGCGACGATCGGCCATATGAAAGTTCACCATCGAGGATCGACGACGCTGAACCGTAACCGGAATTTGCTGTGCTATCATCATCCTCATCGGATTCACAATCAGAAGTGGTACTCATTTTATTCTCATCACGCATTATCACATCAAGCACTTCGTGTATGTCCGGATGATCGGAGGTTAGGCGTGTATTGATCTTATCTTTACTCGTATCCTGTAGCTCTTTGCTGATGTTATCGATAATGCCGGCATTCAGAGATATATTATTGCTGCCCATCATGCAAGCGCGTAAGTCGATGTTGGTCTGCTTGAAATCGGTCGCCTCTTCGTCCAGCGAGGGTGGAGTGTCCGGCAGTTCGTAGGCCATTGTGTCAAAGGCTGCCACCACATTGTTACTTTGGCTACTTAAATGTAATGTAGAGAGTTTCTGTTGCAATTGTTGATGTTTTTGCAGCTTACGTTGTTGCTGTTGTATTTGTTGTTGTGGTACATTTGATTTGCGAAGCAGCGACGTGCCGGGCGGTATATGTTGCATACTTTGCAACGACGTCTGTAGCGGCGTCGATTGTGGCTGTGTGATGGCGGCATTGCGCACATTTGGTATGCTGTGTTGTTGTAATTGTTTCTCATAGTCATCGCTGGGCTCCGTTTTAATTTCGTCCTTAATTTCAACATATTGCTGTTGCGATTTTTTTATGATTTGTATTCTGCTCTTATTGTTATTTGCTACAACCACAGTTGGCGCTGGTAATTGAGCTGGCTTGACGGTGACAACAGAGAGCGGTACAGCACGCGTTACTGCTAAATCACTGCCTGTCGATGAGGCTGATGTGCTCAATTCAGTTTGCGACTGTCCAGACCACATGCAATCGCTATTGCGGATCTCGGTCTTGAAGGATCCATAATCGGGTGTGCCACTTATGGGCAAATCATTACCGCTATCCATTTTTTGTATGTCACCCCAAATGGTGCTGCCCCATCCACCAATGAGATCCTCGAACAGTTCGCTGGGATCGGGACGGATAAGAGAGTAATCATCACCTTGATCACTTAGATAGCTACTCCCTAAAATGGGCGATGAGCTGAATGAGTTGTAGATTTTAGCCATTTTTGAATTACTTTCTAGTGGTTCAAAATCAAAAATGGTATCGCAATATTCTTGTTCTTCTGGTACTCCTTTTGGCTGAATTTTGGAGCTCAGTGTTGACACTTTCGCGGTAGAAAACTTTGATTACGGGAGATGTAATTAAGTGCGAGCGCTGAAAGAGAGATAAGAAAATATGAGAAATGATGGAAGCTTAACGTTTAGCCAAGAGGAATGTTAAATATACTTATTGCTAAGCTTTGGATATAAAGTTTTCTTTTGTGGTAAAACAAAGGTACTGTAGTGCAATTTTAAAATTTTACCAGGATTCTTTGCAAAAAGCCAGTAGTCTTGCTGTGTAGTTCATATCAAAAGTTATATCTTTTCGAGTGCTAAATTATTCTGTAATATCAATCGTTCGCATTCCTACTAAATTACCATCTATACGAGCTAGAGAGAGCAGTGTGCAAAATGTTTAGTTAAATATTATTTACGATATTACTATATAAATTCATAAATGAGTCGCAGCTCTGTCGAAAGCTACTTAGTACATTATAACGAAAAATACTAAAATAGCCTTAAAGTTTATCTTAAGTTTTCTGCCCGCTTTCGATTACACTTAAGCTTCATATTTAAGCATTTTTGCGATTAAAAAAATGTGTTAAAGCGCGTAGTACACTTTCTCAGAAGTATGGACATGAGTTTAGTGTAAAAGCTTTATTCCTGTACTAAGAATCTCTAATTCTACGAACTTAAACTTCTTCTAAATATATTACACAGCACATTTTAATATGCACATACAAGGCTTTACCCCATCAATTTACTGGGTAGATTCAAAGCTTCTCGCTTCAAAAGAATAGTGTTGATTTTGCTGTTAAAAGACAACAAATGAATTGGAATGAGATTCCATGACAAAACAAGCTGGAACAACAAACGAATACACATGTTCGTGTACATGCAACTTGAGAGAACACTTGCGTAAACCCGCTGTGGGGAAATTAAATATACATACTATATATAATTACTATAGCATACTATACCAGGGACGGGTGGCATCGGAAAATTCAATAAATGAATCAAGGAAAAATAAGAGCAAATGTTCAATCGTTATTCTAAAATATCAGAATGATGAATAAAAATATACTATTTATTACAAAATCATTTCAATGATTATTGATTATCCAAAAATATAAAATCTGTGAATAGATTTTAATTTTTTATTTGTATGTGTATCTTATTTACTCAAAAACGTCCATCACTGATATATACATGAATATGAATGTACATACGGTAGATATGTAAATATGTACATCCGTATGTATAATGACTATATATGTACATACATATGTACATATTTTGAAAAACATGATCTGGCTATTTTGTTGCGCAAACTTAGCTTAATATTAGTAGCAATGACGGGATCGGCAATATTATAATCGTAAACGTAAATTAATATATTATAACATTCAAAAATGTATAGATTAAAAAAAAGTTGTAAATGAAAAAAAAAACAAATTTTAAATTTCACAAAAAAAAATACAATTTTTTAATATTTCATAAAAAGTTAATAAATTTCAGAATTTAGCAGAGTTTAAAAAAATTTAACATTAAAAAAATTTGAAATATCAAATGTTTTGGTAAATTTCAAAATATAAGTTTTTAAAAATATTAAATGATTTAAAAAGAAAATTTATAGAACTTTAGATAATTGCAGATAAAATCAAATTTCAACAGATGTAGAAAAACTCAAAAAATAGCAAGAAAATTTAAGAGCTTTAAATATATACTATGGCGTTTCAAATTTGATAGAAAGTTTAAAAAATGGAGAAAATATGAAACCTTGTAGAGAATTTACAAAAACTTAAGAAATATGTATTAAAAATTTAAAACTTCAGTAAATATGTACCTAAAATCAACTTTAGGTTTAAGTATATTTTTTTCTGACGTTTATTTGCATATATTTATTGTATTAATTTTTATTATTTTTATTATAACATATTATATAACATATTATATGGGATTATATTATTAAAAGTCTAAACTGTAATCAAATCGTCAATAAGTAAAATAAAAGCCAATCAGCTTAACAAGCGCCAATAGATCACTAATTCGTTTGGAATATTATATGCGACTAATTGGTGATTTATAGAGTCGACATTCAGACAGTTTCTATTTTTGCTACACTACAAACATTTTTAAATATGCATTTGATATACATATGTATGTATGTATAACAACGTGATAATTGGTTGGAATGTTTATATGTATGTATGTATTTATGTATGTACCTACATAAGCAAGTTGTAAGTGAAAAGCGCCACGTTGATTGAGCTTGTGACAGCTGCCCGGCGAAAATGAGCGCGAACCACATCACTAATTGGCGAGCTACGAGTATTTAGTTAATCATTTGTTTCACTACCGCAACAAATTTCACAGAACGCTACTACAATGTCTTAAAAGTATTCTCATGAAATGTGATTATGTACTCGTACTTGCATTTTTATTTTGTTTTTCTTTGTGCAACATAAACACACATATTTACACTACCAGACGAATAAGTTCACTTTATTTTAGCGGTATGTTTAGATCGGCAAACATATACATACATATACATATATAAATAATTATTGGTGTTGCGATGCAAACTGAAAGTGATAATGACTAAATTACAAACAAAGTGGTGTAGGTTCTAAAATTGGCGCGCAACCGCTAAATTCTTTTTCAGTTAGCTTAAATATTTTTAAATATATAGCTTGGTATCACGTTTTTTATGCATGTGCTCTATTTGAGAAACGAAACACAAATGCAAATGCTGGATTTTTTAATACGAGTATACATATACATACTACATATGTATATACATATGTATAAAGTTACATGCATACATAAATAAATATATATATACATATGTTCATTTGGTATATACATATACTTTTTTTGCGACTTTATGAATGAAATAAAAATTAGACTTTATAAAGTTAAATAAATTATGTATACACACACACAAATATAGCGTGAGTGCACTTAAAATGCACAAATGTACATCGAATGTATTCACAGCAATTAGGCGCACAGAAATGCTAGCAAGCAAGTGAGCAAGTGAACAAAGACATAAAGATATGAAACTAGATTGCAAAAATCGTTTTCGTCTTTTTTTTGTTGCCGTTGTTATTGCACCTATATGTACATAGCATGTATGTATATACGTATGTATGTAGATGCTTGCACAATCATTTAAAGTTCATACAGTATGTATGTATGTATGTATGCATATGTACATACATACATATGCCTTTAAATACAAATAAAAACGCTGGTATCATTCGCTGCCGTCATACATTTACTCGTATGCAAATTTGTATCTACGCTCGCGGCGGGAGCTTGCCGGCCGGCATGTGCAAAGTGCAAAAGTGCGGTGATATATGTATGTACATATAAACACATACATATGTATATGTGCATATGTATACGAATAAGTTTAATTTTTTTCTTGAATAAATAAGGAGGTCTATATTTATATACGTACATACATACATATGTACATATGTACTTATGTTTGTACATACTTCATATTAATAAGCTAAATATGGCAAAAAGTGTGACACAATATTTTGTTTGTGGACTTTTGCCGCAAAAAAATTAGATCGGCTTAGATTTTTAACACGCTAAGCACGAATTCGCTTTTTTTTTTAAATAATAATCTTAATGAAATATTAATGTGGTATGTATATGTATGTATCTATATAGTGATATGTACATGCACTTAAGCTTGAGAATGAAAGAAAAACTTTTTCTAAAATGCCCACAATTTTAATGTATATAAAATATAGTCAAATCGGATATACATATGTATGTATGTAAGTACATACGTATGTATGTATGTACATATACTTAACTCCTACATACTCAAACATACAATACATATGTACATACATACATACATATTTATGTTGCGCAAATATTTTAATGTTTAAAAATATGTAAATACAGCTGTGTTCACAATAAAGCAGAAAATTTCAAATTGATATTTTTTGAAACATACATATATGTATGTATGTATGTACATACATAGGTATTTATTAATTTATTTTCATTTCAAATTTAGTAGGATCAATAACCGAAGCCATATAATTAATTAATTAAGTAATTACATATATATTAAAGGACTTTTAAGAAAATTCTGGGTAGGTACATACCTATGCAGTTTGATAGCCAAATGAATTTTAGTATAACAATGTGAAAATTTCAAGTAGCTAGGAATTACCGTTGATTTATTTTTATATGGATGAAAGTCGCAACGCCCTTGTTTTATGTAGGTATATATTATAATTTGTGTTGGAGAATAAACTGAATTTTAATTGAAAATTCTTAAAAATAAATAAATAATTATACATACATAAGTATGTATGTATGTAAGTGGCAAACTATATAGTAGTTTTCAATTTGGTTGCAAATCGTATGGCCACCACTGTGCATACATATACATACATACATCCATACATACGTACATACATATGTACATACATACATACATACATATGTACATATGTATGTATATGTTTGGAAGAGTAATTTTCTAAGGAAAATTCTTTATCAAATAGGCCACATTTGTACATACATACATTGTATGTAGAAGTGTATTTTTGTTTTATTTAGTGGCACATATCGACATTCTAAGAACTTAAGTCATTGATGATTTTTTTTTATAAATTTTTAAAACCTGAATTAGTTAAGAGATTGCAACTCTGCGTCATCCAAATAATCAAATGCAAAATCCATTCTCGTAATTTCCCAATATCTATATACATATCTCTTTCTTTGTCTCTATCCGTCTAATTCTCATTATTTGTAATGCTATTTTGCTTACACTGATGCACTAATATACAAACATACATATTTACACTAATAAATGCAACGGTAAATTCATAGAATTTGCATTGAAGCTCACAGCCACTCTCATAGTAAAGTGATATTGTTCCGTTTACGCCTACAATATAAACATGGCATTGGAAACTTGCAAAACGGCAAAGCCCGCACACGTCATTCGTAAATGTGTTTTAGTTATTTTTGTTAGGTTTTTTTTTTATACATAGTCGTAAATTCGCGATTAGACGGACGTAGCTAGGGAGTGTAGAACCACTATAAGCTTCATCACACGGACGTATAAATAGGTAAATTGCAAAGAAACAGTTACCTACATACATATACATATGTATGTATATAAATATGTACATAAGTATGTACACATGTACATATACAAATACAAACATTTATATATGTTTGAATGTATATTTGTACACTCGTGGCCAGGAAAATCTCACCATTAACCATTTTAAAATTTTAGCAATACTTTTCCTTTATTAATTTTAATATTCATTATAAATTTTTTAATGCTCGTGCAGCTAGTTCACAATCTCAAACCATTTCAATCCTTGTTTCAAAACTTTGTGCAAAATTACAAAACAGCAACAGCTTTTCCTCAAAATATCAAATATGAAATCAGAATTTTTCGAAAATTTTCACCTTTCAAATGCCTCGAAGAATTTTTGATTATTGAGTTGCGCATTATTATGCAAGTAAATTAATGGGTACATACAATGTATGTATGTACATATGTATGTATGTACATATGTACATAACTAAAAGTAAATCTTTGTTTTTTGTTCAAACATTTTAATCGTGAGTTAACTAAACTTTAATTGTAGGTAAATATGTATAAACTAAACACTTTATTGCCTACTAACTTAATAATGAATGAAAAGAAAATTAAATAAACCATGTCAATTTATTTACTTAAATTTTAAATTAAAATACAGTTCAACCTCTAACAAAAACGATGCAAGTTTCAAAGTTGAAAGAAAATTAAAAACATCGACAATTTAATCAAAATTTCAAACTTCTTTCCAAGAAATGTTAAAATTTGTTTAGTATAGTTTTACAAGTTTCCGATAAAATATTATTTCGTGCGTATAGTATATGTATGTATAAAAAATTAACAGTATTTTCTAGCTACTTGAAGCTTGCACATTATGGAAATATACTCTCAAAAAAGACATTAATCATTTTTTTTTTTTAATTTTTGATGAATTTGTTTTTAGTATTTCACAAAGTTTTTTTCTGTTAAACAACGGCAATTTATCTGTTTTTTTTTTTTTTAAATGATCTAACTTATTATCTAACGAAAGCCAAGACAAATCATTGTGAATAGGAAATGGTAATGATTATGTTGTTATTCCTCACCAGTTAAGAGTAAAAAAAAAATAATTTTATAAAATATGGCAACTTTTTCTCTAATAGAAAGAAAAGACAAGGGCAAATTATGTTTCTATAATTGGTAGGTACCAATAACAAATGTAAATGGAAAAACGGTACACATAAGAAGGTAAACATTTATGTACACTTATGTATGAATTTGTATGTATGTATATACATACATAAAGTACCCAGTCGGAAATTTAATATTCTGATATTCTGAGTAACGATTGAATCGATAGAAAAATACCCTCATTGCATCTTACAAAAAAGGTTACTACGATCGCAATGTGTAACTCAAAAAATTTAAGTTAGAAAATTGATCGAAACGCAGAATGTTAAATTTGCCATACTGAGAAAACGGCGTTGCCACAGGAAAGTCATGTGTCGTACCAAGAACCAGAAGAACGGCAGACCAACTTCAATACACTTAGCTAAGACTGTTTCTGACATTAATGGAAAAAATGGTCGGCATAAATACATATTTTACGTTATTAATACAATTTTTTTAAGCCACAAAATTTCAGCTACACATTACCCAGTCCCTCATGTTGTAGTGTATCGTTTTATTCATCGTTTTGATTTAAGTTATGACTTATTTTCCACCTGGGTTATGTACGAGATGTGTATGTATACATATGTATGTATATACGCAGAGTCAACGACAAATAATGTAGTTACTGTTATAAATATGAAGCAAAAAATTAAAACAGCAGATGTAAAAAATAAAAATGTTATGAATAGTTTTGGTATAACAACGACTAACAAAGTTATACCTAGTTACATTTAAATTAGTACTAAAAAATATACGAAATATAATTTACAGGCATATCATTATCATCTTATGTCTAAGAAATCAAGCCTAAGCACCAAATACCTTATATTAGAATTTTTCTCTCTTCTTTTGTATACTTATTTCATATTCAGATTATAAAAAAAAAAAATTTTTTTAAATAACTCACTTTACCTCTGTTAATTTAAATCCGATCGCCTCTTTTCATTTATAGTAAAATCAAAGTAGTAGTAGTGGATGTTTATAGAAGTTGATTGTAACTTTAAATCCTTTCCCTTTAAACTGCGTCCACGTTGTCAATAAGGGGTTTACATAAAAAAAAAAACAAAAAAATGTACGCTTTCAAAGCCTTGTTAGAAAATTTAAAATTTTGTAAAGTTTTGTCAACACACTTATTATATATTGTCCCGAAAAGTTCTTTCGCGCCTTTTTGCACTCGTCAGTATAACAAATTAACAATAGTACGTGCGTGTTGAACGACAAGAAGCGATTAAACACTTTGTCATTTACAGTGTCACTTTGACCTCTTCTGGCTGGCTGCGTGTAAAATCACTACACCACTAGTTTCTATTTTGTCTAGCTTATTGCGGTTCCTGATTTTGGATTAAAACTTCGGCTAAATGGTAGCGGTGCTTGTTCCCGTTTTTTTTTCTTCAACTAGTTATCGTAGTTGTTTTTCAATTTATTGCTACTCCAGATCTCACTCGGCACTTGAAATAGGTAAAGCAACAACGTTTAGAATCGAACTTTTGGCAACAAATATTCTTGACAGTTGTTTGGAATTTATATTGTCACTCGCGGTTTTTGAATTGATTTGTTTTCTCACTTTTATCCTTTGCCAGCGAGTATTGGTGCACAAATTCGTCAATAAAAGTATATATACACCAATTTTCTTCTTTTGTTTATTATTTGCAAAATTGCAAATTTTCGTGATAATTAATGATTCGGTATTGTTTTCAACTCTATGCATGACAGAAATTGCTTACTGATTTTTTTTCTGTGGCTTGTTCAGCTAACCAGATGGATCAATCGTTCAAAAAATTTAAAAACAAGCTTCAGATTTCTTGGCACAAAATCAGAATGCTTTCGGCGTATAATACAACTTGACGCAATTATGTATATGCAAAACGAGTTCAAGTAATTACCGAATAAAAAATATTATACCGGCTGACGTAATTTGCTTTACAAAATGTCCTTACACAATTTTCTCAAGAGAGATGGAGTATCCGTTCTTAGTGTTGACGAGCACATTTGCACATAAATATAAATTAATTAGCACCTTGCATGTAAATTCTCAAACTCTAACAGGGTTTTTATTTTCTTTTGGACAGTTTTTGCAGATTTTTTATTACAAAGAAATTTAATTCCTCGTTTGCGCTTTTATTTTTTGAATGTTCGGCAGATAGTGGTAGTTAGTACTGATCCGTCTCTTTTTTCAGCAGTTTTTAAAACTTTTGCCACGATTTAATTAAATTTTTGTATTATTATTTTCAACTGAAGCAGGATACATTTTATTATTTCGCGCTTCCCGAAATTAAATTGAGCGCAATGTTCATTGTTATTGCTGGTTGTGTGGTGGAGTGATGTTGGGCGTATTGGACAACGTCACAAGAAAGTTGGTTTCTTTATATTCTGAATAACCGTCGCGTATATTATATTTTATTTGCTGGCTGTTTAACGAACGATGTGACAATTCGTTGCCAGAACTTTTGTGACCATTCTATTTCTCATTCAAAACAGAATTAAACTACGAGAATTATGCGCGCCGGTCAAGAAGACAGAAAATTGTTAACGGCGTAAAACAAATATATACACACCGGTGGCGATGTTGTGTTGACAGCTGTTGCAGCGACGGCTAAACCACACGACGCAACACAAACACGACGAATAGGCTCAAAGCGTACGAACGAATGAAGAACTTTGATAGAGTGTTTTGCGCCTTTATTAGCCTGTCCGAGCAAGCGTATGAGTAAATGAGTGAATGAGTGTTGGTGAGTATATTTTTGAGAGCAGTTGTGCATTGCCGGTACAAATCAGTGTGAACCAAATAATGTGTACATTTGAATGAGTGTTTGATGACCGGTATTGCCCAACACGCATAAACACAACCATACATACAAATACTGTTTAATAAATAATCGAATTAATAATTTTACTGCACTCAATTTTTTTTGCATATGCATAAACATATACATACATACATATGTATGTACCAATGTATGAATGTAGTTTTATCACATTTTATTTATTTTTAGGATCCCGGTTTTCTAAAGACGTTTTATAAAAATACCTGCAGGTTAGCACACGTATTAGGTATGTACATATGTATGTACTAATATTAAAGTTATATACATACATATGAACATATGTATGTATGTATACGCTGCGGGAAACTTTTGAACTGTGTAAATATGCATACATATGGATGTATGTAAATAAAAGCTAAATTTGCATAGTGCACTGGATACATATATGTATGTACGTAAATATAAAAAATAAGAAAGGTGCTTCTGGAGTAAAAAAGTTATGTTAATCTTTTGATATGTAAGTTTGCTTGCGTACCTTGTAAACTCCATCGGATTTATTATTTTGTTTAATTAAAAACATATTTAAACTTGAATGTATATGCAAGAATTTTTATTTAAAATTTTTCCTCTTTTGGTAATATCATTTAACACAGCAACACTGTTTTCCCGAGAGCTGTCCAAGAGATGTTAAAAACTAAAACCATGCAAATAAAGCGAAAGAGTGAAAAACCGGCAGGTACTTCCACTCAAATCTATCCATTAACAACTCTTCTACGTTGAGCATATCATATTCACTCATTCAAAATTTTCTAGCACAGCGAAGGAAAATAATGAGCAACTCCAACCGGCTACTCTCACAGCTTTTTCGGGGCGAGCTGAGTAGCCTAGAGATCAAAGAATGATAGATATTAAAGATATGAATGTGTGACGTCACGCAAACATTTTTCCTCTTTTTATTTTTCTTGCTAGAGACCGGCCAATTGAATATATGAATATGGTTGCCAACTACAGCAAAATTTATATCTTAAACTCTTAAAATATTTAAAATATTTTTGAAACAATATTTTAATATATTACCAGGGTGACCCATTTTATGATTTTACTTAATATTGCTTATGCTGCATATTTTTGCAATTATTTGGTTCATTTTAAGGTCTTATTTTTTACCTTTTATTACCATTTTTCACAACACTGTTTCTGTTAAATATTCATGTTGTCTATTGCATTGTGCTTATGCTTAGAAAATTCTTAGTAAGTTGTCAAACGTATTTAGTGGTTGAAATGCCGAAAGTAAAAGAATCGAAGCAATATTTTTTAAAAAGAGTCACGGAGCAGTATAGAGGCATCTTACGCTGCGATGAAAGTGTACTTTTTTGTTTGTACTGCAACACAACGATTACCGCTGGACGGATGTTTAACGTCACACAACATTTCAGTTCAACAAAACATGTGGCTGCGGCAAAAAGGCGCCACCAACTCTATACATGAACAAACATTATTGACACAATATAAAGAGCAGGAATCAAATCCATTTGGCATGGATCTCTGCAAAACGTTTATGCAAGCTAATATTCCATTGAAAAAAATGCGTGATCCCAGCGTGGTAAATTTTTTAGAAAAATATACTAAAAACAACGTGCCATCAGAGACAACAATGCGTAGATACGTTCCAAAATTATACTACGAATGTATGGAAAATTTAAAAAAAAAGGTGGAAAATAAATATATATGGGTGTCTTTAGACGAAACGACAGACGTCGAGCAACGTTATATTGCCAATTTTGTATTTGGAGTTCTTGAAGAAGAAGAAGAAAAAGACAAGTGTTACCTTTAAATGTATCCGAGCTGGATTCGGCAAACGCAAGTAATGTGGCTGCATTCTTTAATGACAGCATGCAATTATTATGGCCAGAAGGCCTACAATATTCTGTTTTTTAAAGGTAAGGTTTTACTGTATTTACAAGGCAAACATTTATTTAACAAATTTTTTAAGGCACCCTCGCGTAAAAAAAACTTTTGGAAATGTTTCCAGATTTACCATTGCCTCCGAGTCCAGTTATAACCAGATGGGGGACCTGATTGAAAGCTGCGGAGTACTACTGCAAAAATTTTAATGAAATTAAAACTGTGCTTGTCACCTTCGACCCAGAAGACTCAGAGGCCATTAAAGTTGCAAAAAACCTTTTTGAAGATCAGCAATTGAGCAGCGACTTAGCTTTTATTAAAATGAATTTTGTTTTTATAAACGATAGCATAAAACAGCTCGAAGAAAAAGGAATTCCCCTTGAAAAAAGTATTAACATACTTAACACAGTTTTTTTGAAATTAAAAACGATCTCAAATGATAAATATTTAAATAAATTTATTTATCAATAAAATTCACAAAAAGAATTGTAATACAATAAATTTTTTTATCGTCATATTTTACTTTTTTAAGAGCATATTTTTAACTTTTTTGGAGCTTTTTTAAGCGCTTAAAATCGATTTTTTAGAGCTTAAAATGGGTCACCCTGTATATTACAAACGAGACTTGAATAATAAAAGTTTCCAGTTCATAAAATCACAGATATTACCAGCATTAAGTATGCTTCAGGAAAAACAATCAATGTTTAAGTTGCTTATCATTTTTTTATAATTAGTTACCGGTGTGAATTTTTACATAGTTTAAAAGACAAGATAGTAGATTCTGACTAATCAGTTGATGGTTTTTAAGGTGCTAGTTCTCTAAATTTTGAGTCTTTTATTGACTATGGCAGCGGTAAAATGCTTTACTTTTTTTTAAATATTTATCATTTTATTGTTTTAATTATAATATTATATTATTACATTTAAAAATGGAAAAGGACAATATATATACCTACTAACCAATTTTGGCACCAAAATACTAAGTGTGGCAACCTTCTGGGCCAATAAGTTTGGCTTATTACCGTTTTGTTTTGATTTGCATTTACCTGTTCGCCGTCCGTCAATAAAGACATTCAGTAAAATAAAAACAAAAAAATTTAAAAGAAACAAAACAAATTAAATTTTTTTTTTGCAAATGTGCTTTTGGAGTTTGTTTCTTTATTTATAGAAATTTGTATTTCGACTTGCACTATACGAGGTTGTATTTGTAAACAAACCAATTTCCCACGCTGTTGTAACCATATCAAGTGTGCATAGCGATTAGCTAAATGCATTGCCACACGTTTGTATGTATGTACATACTCGAGCATACATATGTATGTTTGTATTTAGTTTAGCCTGAGAAAATAATACACTGAGATTTACAAATCCGTTTTTCCTTTAGCCAATATTGATTATTTTTTTAACGGTCACCCTAACTTTAGAAACTTGAACTTTGTCAGACGAAAATTGAATGGGTTACAAAACTTCGTAATGGAAAATTTTCTAAAAACTTTCAAAGTATGAAACATGAGCTTCAATTTATCTTGTAAGAGAATTACGAGTATCTAAATTTTAATTATAATAATATCGGGGGTTTGGACAATTCTGCAGATGGATACAGTATGAATGTTATGTATGTACATATATACTCGTAATTTAAACAATAATTTGGCACTTACAATACGTACATACATAGCTCGGTGTTTGCCCGAGCATCTCTTGAAAGTACCTATAGAATTCTCCGACTCCATGAGGCAGATTTATTTTATGAGAAACCTTTTATTGTCAAAAAAATGCCAAGAGGTTTGCCATTACGGGGGACGACCGCTATAAGAAAAAAATACTTGTGTGGCCGCTGTGGTCGAGTTGGTAGCGGTGCGAGCTATAACTCGATATGCCGGTGAGATCGTGGTTCGAATCTCAGTCCGGGCAAGCAAAATCTTAATCGTAGAAAAAGTTTTTTCTAATAGCGGTCACCCCTCGGCAGGCAATGGCAAACCTCCGAGGGTATTTCTGCCATGAAAAAGCTTTTCATTAAATACATCTGCCGTTCGGAGTCGGCACAAAACTGTAGGTCCCTCCATTTGTGATATAATATAAAGACGCACACCACAAATGGTAGGAGAAGCTCGGCCAAACAGTATATAGTGTACGCGCCAAAATTATATTATTATATAATAATTCAATTGTTGGACATACTACATACTACGAGCTACTTTTTTCATAGAAATATAGTTCATTCATACGTACATATGAACATATGTATATAAAATATTTAGAGGCTTCGACATTGCTTGTAGGTAAGTAATTTGGGAATTTAAACATGGTGATTATTCACTTAAATTTTTAAGTATAATTTTTGCGCTCCTAATTAGAAAAGACTGCAACATTTTTCTAGCAATGAATACATAGTTGCATATCTATCAGTGTGTTAATTCATATACATATCTGTGATCAAAATCAATAATCGCTTGAGTTGAAATAGGACAAAATCGCATTGTTAATGTGCGTATCCTGCAAGTACTATTGTTTTCGGATGTATAATAAACATCTCACCGTTCAAATAATTTATTTCAAAATGTATTGAAAATATATTTGTGTTCCTCATAAGGCTAACATTACAATCCAAAGTTTTTTCTTGAGTTAATTTTTTTCTTGAATTAATTTTTTTCTTGAATTAATTTTTTTCTTGAATTAATTTTTTTCTTTTTAAGAGGCTATTGTTTTTAACCATATATTATGTGTATGTTTTATCCACATATCTCACAACTAGATCTAAAAAGAGCTTACGTACTAAAAATCGCCTTTGCATCCTAAAACATAACACAAAAATTTCGATGAGTAGTAGAGCTATACGAGTATACATATGCATGTATTCAATTAAACTTCCTAAATCTCAGTGCGATTCCTTAGTTCCCTACTTTCCTCGTTTAATAATAGCTTTACTACTGATTGCGATTTTCAAGATAGCATGTGTATGGTGCAAAAGAGAATTTGAGTTAGCTCTCTTCTGGGTGTGCGATATTAAGTCCCGCTGCAAGTGGTTTAATTCAAAGCTTGTATTGTAACTATGTATACTTATGTAAGTGCATTTATCACTAAATTTTAATTAATCTATCAGACGTGGTCCCAATTTAATATAAATGCAAAAACATAACGAATTTTCTATTATTGCGTCGAATTTATGAATTTAACACTTGGTAATGGTCCAGATAAAAAAATAAAATAGTTAAAAACACTATTAGGTGGACTCAAATACCCTATATCTATAATTTTCATAAAATACTAGTTTATTAGCTGTGAATTAGATTTCAACTCCGGTAGTAATTAAATACAAAAAATGTTTAATTCACTAGTTAAAAGTTAGTTCAATAGTATCAACCTATTTTTTTTAATTACTTATCTACATATGTGGGTTAAAAGGCATTCAATACCCTGTCAAATTGCTCTCATGGACTTTATTAACTTTAAAAATATGTGTATGCACATTTGTTGTGCTATGGTTGTTTAAAGTTTGATACATATATTCTTTCAGGACGAAATCCAAGGAAAATATTTATCAACTTGGCAAATATATGTAGTACACCCTAATATACGTTTAATTGTTCTATATACTCGTGTAAAGACCACTTTCATATTCATTCATTCTCATTTGCAAGCAGTCATTTGTCAAGGATAATTTGATTTAATTCGTAATTTTTGTAATGTTGTGAAATTGCAAATTTTCGACTGATCATGCAATAGCAACGAGTCAATTTAAAAAAATCTTACTAACTCTTCTTCTTCGCCAAACCTACTTCTCCTTGTGGAATTTCAGATCTTATATGGCTTAACATTTGAGTAATATATTTTTAAGAGTTTAAGTACCAGATTTTTTCACAGCCTTACGGTTTGCGGCACATATTAGGCATGTCAATCCCGGGATCCCGGCTTATTTTTGCTCCCTAATATCCCGGGATAAGTCTATTTAATTCCTGAAATTGTAGAAAACAAAGAATTTAATAGCTATTTATTTTTAAAATTTTGTTTCATTCCGAAAAATGTCCCTTTCAAGGGCAAAACAAAGCCTTTAAATAGAGAGCTCGCAATCGACAAATAACGCAGCTTGTTAACTCCCTTAAGTCTTTGTTTTGTTCTTGCCATTATAAATGAGCTGGAGCATATGCCACTCGAGTAAAAAATGAGCCTCACTATGAAAACGGTGCTAACAGAACTATCGACGAGGTGTCTAAAGTGGATAAGGCAGAAAGTCTTAAAGATGAATTCTATCATGCTTTAACGAGCAGCTCGCAATTTTCGAATAATGGAAACGCATACAATTTATCAAAGAAATTGATAGTTTTTGTAATGAGGTGATAAACACTATGTCCTATAGATAGCATATATGTAACTTAACCTTTCTGACCATTTCGTCGTTCTGTGAGACCGATGAATAACTTTTGTGTTCATTTCACGAAAACAAAAAATGGCAACTCCGCCATTCTCTCAGTATCTTCATTATTTCTTATTATACAACTTTTAGTGTAACAAGTGCGTTTGAGTTGAAGTGTTGTACTGGTGATTGCTAATCAGACGGTTTGTGAGACCGACTTATAGTTAAGTGTAACATTTTCGTCAAGTAAGTTGGTTTTGCAAAATTAGAAATTGTTAGATGAAAATGAACAATTAACGATCAGTTTGTATGATTTAATAAGAGAATTGTGTTCAAAATTAATTATCGTGAAATTTTCTTTAGATATTGCAGATATTGAGCGCATAAGAGCTATTCTGAATCAAATCAATTCAGATCCAGATTCTGATGTGGAAAGTGGTACTGAATACGAAGATAATATTGATGTGTATGAAGCAAACACTGATACTGAACAAGAAGACTCCGAGGAAAGTGATGTTGATGATTCACAGGACTCTGAATCGAGTCACAATCACTTTTTTATTGGAAAAGACAAAACTACAAAGTGGATGAAGTCCTTCCCAAAATCTTCAATAAAAACACGGTCAAAAAATTAAATAACAAAGCTCCCTGGAGTGAAAGGCGCAGCATTGAACAGAAAAAGTCCTGGTGAAATATGGAATCTTTTTTTTCCCGAAAGTGTCATTAATATTATAGTGGATGGTACTAACAAACACATCGAACATATTTATGAAATTTACAAAGACTAACCTCATGATGAGGCATATATTTTAAGAATTTTCTAATAAATTTTTTTTTAGTGTTCCTGTTTTTCTTGAATTCATTTTAATTTTTTGTTTACTTTTAAGATATATGTTAATAGAAAAACAACATTTTATAAATGTTGTGTTTTGTGAATGAATTTTATTTTTATATTAGGTCTAAGATCAAATATGCCAAAGCATTGTTATGAAATATACATTGATGCTGTGAGCTAAAAAAAATTAATTTTGTTTTTTTCTTACTTCAGTTATTTCAGATGAGCACAGGTTTTAAAAGTTTTAGAATAGTTTTGAGATACCGAGAAATATTTGAAATCGGTCTAAGAGACCGAGAAATGTGAATGTGTCGCACCAAAATGCAAAATAGTCAGGAAGGTTAATATAAATTATTGTGTATGTGTGTTTATTACGTTTATTTCCTTTTTTTACTTGAAAATACCAATAAATACATATGTACACGATTTACAACAAATTGTTCTTCTTTGTTATATTAATGTTATTTTGCATAATTCTATAATACAACGATAACGAATCAAAACTTCGTGAAATTCGGGATCCCGGGATTTCGTTCTCAAATCTCGAAAATCCTGGGATCAACAAAATGCCCAAAATTGATATCCCTACTACATATAACCGGCGAACAAGTCGGTTAAAATACAAAAGGTACTAGCCAAATGCCATCTGGGTGTGTTTGCTTTACTTTTACAACTGTCAAAAACGAAAATAAGCTTACTACTCATTAGAAAAATTAATGAGGTTTGGCCAAACGGCCAAGCGCTTGAAGTACTTCAAAGATGTGGATAGCCGATGGTATATTTGATAGTGCTCTGAAAGCTTTTGAACTCTCCATTTTTCGAAAAGTGAAAAATTTTAAAAGCAAACACATATTAGTAGTAAAGCTTATATTTTTCATATTTTGAATAAACTTAACTTAGAATTGTTTCATTTAAAACACATCCAATAAAATGAAAGATATAACTTAAGTTCTTATAATCACCCAATAAACATAAGTTTAACAGTTTTAAAATAATTTGAAAACGCAAACTCTTTTAAAGCCTATCGTTCGATATTGAATGGGAAAATATTTTGTTGTGCCAAAAGAAACTTCTATTATCCAATGTTTTTTTCCACTTGCTAACCAATATATTTTTCCTTTGTTATGAATTCGAAATCCAGCCCATTTTAGAAAGAGAATTTTTATGATAACAAGTGATTTTGTTTTGTTCTTGTTAATACTCGTATGGTATTGTTTTCCCTAATACAATACCTTGTACATATTTTTTTAAGCTGGCGTTATGTATTTTTGTCGTTAAGATATCAAAAATAATTTGTCTAAGTAAAGAGTCTAAATAAATTGAAAACAAACAAGTTACGCAGGGTTAATGCACATTTAGTAATTTCGATTAGGGGTTTTTCGAAGTGCGTTCATGTTGCATTTACGAAGGCGGTTTGATAAGTCAGTGACTTTTTGAATAAAATGTTCAGCAAAAAAGCGTTATATTTCTCAACATTATCACCTTTTAACTCTATACACTTAGTCCTGCGTTTTTTTCAATTTTTTTTATTCCTTTCAAATAATAGCTTTTCTCAAGATGTCTGTATCTCAAATAAGCGTTTGTTTCTGTGATGACTTCACTTTCCACCCAGCCATTTCTTCAGGTTTGGAAATAGCAAATAGTCGCTAAATCTCGAGAATATGCTGGAAGGGTTCGTAGCTCAATTCATGGATTTTTGCGGCACCCATCGCGCGGATAGCTTTTTCCTATACAAATGTTCGTGTAAAATGTGAATACCCGCTCAATCGAGATGCCTAAAGCCTCAGCAAACTCACGCACTTTCATTCTCCGGTCGTCCAATCTCATTCCATGGATTTTATCCACGAATGGTGGTGTAACGACCTAGTTTTGCCACGCCCACTAAGGAAAAAATGTCTGTATCTCAATAACGGTGTAAGGTATCGTCACAAAATTTGGTGAACAAATTTTCCTCAATATCGCTGTTATCATCGTTAAAAAATTTTGAAATCGGACCATAACTTCGCCCACCTCCCATATAACGAAAATTTTGAAAAATGCTAAAATTTCGTTTTTTCTTTATCTATTGGAACATATTAACTAAAATTTAGAGAGATAGTTAATTAAGAAACTTGATTTTTTTGAAATTTTTAAAAATGGGCGTTACCACGCCCACTTATAAAAAAAACCTCTGTAGGTATCTCAATAACGATGTAAGGTCACAAAATTTGGTGAACATATTGTCCTTGATATTACTAGCATCACCGTCAATAATTTTTGAAATCGGACCATAGACACGCCCAACTTCCATATAACGGAAATTTTGAAAAATGCAAAAAACTTCGTTTTTCAGTATTTATTGTAAGAAATTGAGTAAAGTTTAATACTAGCAGCGATTTGAAACAAAGAAACGGGATTTTTATGAAATTATGGGCACCGTCCATACAAAAATACAACGCAAGGGTATATAAAAATAGGTATCGCCCGAATTTAGCATTTCTTACTTGTTAACTATTAAAATTGATAATGCAGTGTCCCTGTAGTATTTACCAAGTCTTTCCTTAGTTTTGGTGACGATTTTCTTACGCAAAAAATAATGCTTGATCAGCGCACGAAATTCGTTTTTTTTTTCATTAAAAGTCAGAAGGTTATCTGCTTTCAATGACTGTCAAGCATAAACTAAATGACGCAGCTTGCTCAAAATAATTTTTATAGATGGCAGTTTGGGGCAGCAGTGATGAATTTACAGTTTGTATAATTCTTTTCTAAACCTAAGTCGAAAAGTATACAAGTAGTACAGTTAGTGGTGCAGAATATTGTATGTTTGTATTTGTGATTTCTATTTATAATCCTCGCAATTTTCATTTTAATCAAATAAAATTATACATTCGAAATTTTGTATGTACATACATACATACATAGATACAAAAGCTTCCTACTAGATGCCCACCTTTAAATATAAACAAAGCTCGCTTTAGCAACGACAGTTTTAATGCTTATATAAAAGTTTCATTAACAAATAGCAAATTGTAAACAAAACTTAGTTTTTCATATTTACGTTGAAGGAAAGAAAACTAAAACAAAAGCCAAAGAGTTATATTGGGAATCATGGTTTGTGTTAGCACGTTAAAATGAATAATGAATAAATTGCATTATACAACAACAATAGCAACGTGAAATGTGTTATATTGACTCTTGAGCAATAACAAAGAAAATGTTAACAAAACTAGTAAATAACTATAAGACGCAGTACTATAAAACGAGCGCTATTAAAGTGAAAAAATGAGAGGGAAATAGCATTGATAGATAGGTGCATACGACCTGTAGTATTGCAGATTTATCGATGGCAGTTTGAATAAAATAGATAGATAGCTTTATTTGCAATATCACTCTATCAGTATGTATGTATGCATTATTTTTTTCACATCTCTTTCTAAGATGACTTTTTTTTCATAGGAGAACTATGAATGTATTTTTTGTGTGTGTATGTATGTATGTATTGAAATTTTGTTGAATGGCTCCATTTATGTTACATATCTAAATATTTACAATATTAAAATAAAATTCTCCTGATCTTTTATATTACACAGTACAACATTTTTCAGTTCATTGATTGCCAACTCAATTCTGAGAACTGTATGTGTAATTAGACCCAAAAAGAATAATTTCTGCATCATTCGTTTTGTCTTCTTCTTACCTGCCAATATTTTTAATATCGATTTGGGGAATTTATCACGTTTTAGGCCCTGTTGTTTGACATAGCTCGACAGCCACTAGCCCGATTTTGTTGAAATAAATTTTAAAAAATTTAGAATTACAATTCCCTTAATCTGTTCATATATTGTTTTCCTATACAAGCAACAGTTTCCAAGTTAAAAATAAGCGCATGAAGAAAAAATTTCAAAAATTTGCTCGAATTTCATACCTTTACTCAATTGCGAATAAAAGCGAAACGCGTGCATCGATTTTCATGATCTTTGTCTCATTTTGCTCATAGGTTATGTGACTTTGCGAAAAAGTAACTAGACTTGAAACTTATTTCCGTTTTGTATTTTTTATGAATTAAAAAAAAAAATTTGCTTCATGCGCTTATTTTTAACTTGGAAACTGTTGCTTGCATAGGAAATAATATATGAACAGATTAAGGGGGTATTGTAATTCTAAATTTTTTTAAATTTATTTCAACTAAATCGGGCTAGTGGCTGACGAGCTATGTCAAACAACAGGGCCTAAACGTGATAAATTCCCCTATACGATAGTACTAACTTCAAATCGATATTAAAAATATTTTGGCAGGTAAGAAGACAAAACGAATGATGCAGAAATTATTCTTTTTGGGTCTAATTTCACATACAGTTCTCAGAATTGAGTTGACAAATCATGTGTTGTACTGTGTTATGTTAAGCTCAGTGGATCGTTAACATGAACTTTGTATGAGAATAAGCGCGGCCCAGGTGCATTGTCCTTTTTTTTTTAAATAATTTACTGTAAAATATAGTAAAAAATTAAAAAAAAATCGCGTGAATAAAAATTTCAAACTTTAACCAAAATGTATAAAAATTCGACAAGTTTAGAGAAAATAAGAAAATTTTAATTTCGACTTCAAAAAAATTGGATATGTTGTTACATACATGCATACATATGTTTGTATATACATACATACATATCTTGTCCAGGTTGACTTCTACTTAACCCAATTCCTGAGCGGACACGGTTGTTTCAAGGCATACCTGTTTAAGTACAAACACGACAACGACCCCTACTGCGATATATGCCATGGGGACGTAGAAGATGTCTGCCATGTATTTTTTGTGTGCCCCCGTTTTAGTCTCCAAATGAATATACTGAGGACTACAATTGGTGGGGCGCTTGCACCGGAGGCCATCATCAGTCACATGATGAAAGGTCTTAGTGAATGGACATCAACCAGCGATGTAATTGCTTCCATTTTAAAACAACTTAGAGGCCTGGAGAGACAGCGGTCGCACTTATTCAAAGCAGCGGCGAATAAATACTCTGCCATACTAAATGCTCTTAATGAAGTCTGTGATGTAATAGCAGAATCAATGAAGAGGTTGAGAACTCTCAATGATGTAATGCTTGACGGCAGTCCCGTGGGGAGAGGAATTCGACGAAACAGGTTTATCCTGGTTTCAAAGGGCCACTTGAGGGTAGTGTGCTACCACAACGCCCCTGAAAAAAAAAACCTGTATTGCCCACTAAGTTACACGTTTCAAGTAGGTCAAACTTCGCAATGATTTTGGTCTTGCAATCCTTTATTCATAATTCTGGACGACGATTATTTATTGGTTGATTTTAGGTTGCTCATTCGCATTTCCTTTTTTTTATCGAACAATAATTTGTATTGCATTGAAAACCAGAAGAGAAATTAAAATGATAAAGGCAAAGTTGTAAAATTTTGTTATATTTGCATTTACTCGCTATTATGTGATAAGCGTGCATTGGAGAATGATTTGACAATAATTGTATTTTGCGTAGACATATTCTTGTTATCTTGCAGGGACATATTAATCAAATTTATTTAGGTTTCACACCAACACAAACAAACACTTATTATAAATGCAAATGCATGTTTTCCGTGTGTGTATAAATGCGGATCATATAAGCATGGAGTTGTTGATAAAAGAAAGTCAACAAACATTGACTGTCACACTTCAAGTGTGAACACTTCCATGCACACCTACATACAAGTGTTCACACTGTACATATGTACATACATAAATATGTATTTATGAACAAACAAACAAAGATACTACGGATTTTTTTTTGTTGCAATAGAGTAAATGCATTCTAACGCTAATAACAGTTCGCTTTCGATTCATTTGAGGTTGGTTTTGTTTTCATTAGCTGGTACGTAGTAGATTACCCGTGAGTATGTATGTATGCATAATTTTTTACATACATACATATGTATACATATACATATTTGCACAGACAAATATTCTTAGAAGCATGCTTTCTATAGTAAAAGGCAAAGGTAGGTGGGCGATAATTGCGGAAATATTCCGTCAATGGCAGACGGGAATTCCGGAAGACCTTAAGCAGAAAATGATTAAGCGTGAGCATGACCGACGGGCGAATAATAGCGAAGTGTGAATATATACAATGTCATGTATTTGAGTATCTTTAGCTACAACTTGACGAAAGTCAATAAAAATGTGTTTTGTTTTTCGTAGTAGATACTTACCTTTGGCTTTGGTGTAGTCCTAAACAAAATAGCTGTTGAGTACTGCGGAGTGAGGCACTGATTGTTGCACTTAATTTAATAGATTAATTTGAACACATTTGTATACATACTCTTTATCACCTGAGTATGCACATATGTATGTATGTGAGAGAAAAAGTCGCACTTGGAAAACAGTTCGAAAACATAAAAACAAAAATTAATACAAATTACAAATTTAGAAATTGCAATTTAAAAAATTACGATATTTCACTTTTTATTACTAATATACAGTTAAAGAGCCTTCGTTTGAACCTTATAGATGGTTTGAGATCTGAAAAATAAAAATAAAAGCAAACAAAAAAATATTAAAAAAGAAATAGTAAAAATTATACAATTAACGATAAAACGCCAAAATCGGTGGGAAATAAATTACACACAATAGCAAAAATATAATTATAAAATAAATAAAAACCACTTTAAGAAAAAAGTACATTTTCTTTATAAGGTGCGAATATATGTACCTACTTAAAAAAAATTTAACTAAAAACGATTTAATTTGTATTATTGTTCATTTCTGAACTCGCTTTTAATTTAAGCATTAAATCAAATTCGCGCTGATGGCTGGCAATTCAGCTAAAACAAATATCAAATGGTTGTTCAAAAAAAGAAAACGAACTTTGTATGTATGTATGTACATATGTATGTATGTAAGTAAGTAAATAAGTGAGTTTGAAGCTTATGAGAGGTCCTTAAAGAAAAAAATATGCACGTTGATTACAATCATTTAGGACCTGAGAGTTTAGGTAGGTAGGTAGGTGTATGTGGCTGCCATTGATGCTCCAGCGACCCACTAAGGCCAAAATTGGAGGCCCGTTGTGATACCACTAGCTTTGCGTTCATTCCCCTTTGCTGAACCATTTAGAGCTCTTGACGAATCTCGTCAAGCATCTTGGATCTATAACACCTAATTCTCCCAGGTATCCAAAAAGTGGTACCCCTAAAAAACGTAGTCTGCTTCTTGCTAGCGCTGGACAATTGCAGAGAAGATGAAGAACAGTTTCCTCCTCTTCATAATTTTGGAAGTTTCTATAACATCTGTGAAAGGGTACTCCGAGACGCCCGCGTGGTTGCCTATTAGGCAGTGCCCTGTAAGGGCTCCAATGACTTGAGATATATCTTCTCGTTTTAAGGTGTACAGACTGCGCGACCGTTTACGATCCCATCTGGGCCAATTTTGCCTAGAGATCCTACAAGTCGTAGTTTGTGCCCAGCTGTCATTTGAACGAGCATAAGCATTTTCTTTTAAGAGCAGCCTGCAAGTACCAAAGGGCATACCAATGCGTTCTTTACCAGGAATAATCTGCTTGGTTGTCCCTTTCCTCGCAAGCTCATCCGCTATACAGTTACCCTCGATGTCCCTGTGGCCTGGAACCCAAATGAGGTTAAGTCTGTTCTACTGAAGAGATCGGCGGCAATCCAGTACAATCTTTGAACCTGAGAGTTTAGCTTTCATAAAATTATGTGTATACGTTGGCCTAGCACATCCTAGATTGTCATGAGGTTCAAAACAATGGAGAAAAGAAAAATGGTCCAATAATATTATTTTAAATTTTGTTGTTGTGTAAGTTTCCGACAGGGTAGGAACCTACTGAATTTTGGCACGATTTTCCGTCATCCCTTGTCAAGTTTGGTTTTACTACAAACCCGGTTTCGGCGTTGTGTCATCTTCAGTATTGTTTTTTCTTCTCGTTTTTCGCTTGGTTTCAGAACGAAAAACGACATTGAAGATGGCACAACGCCGAAACCGTTTTGTTTTAAAATCAAACTTGACAAGGGATGACGGAAAATCGTTCCAAAATACAGCAAAAACATTATATTGATGTTATTACGAGGCACATAGACGCTTGAGAGATGACAGCAGGATTGAGAGTTGGGATCCCTCGTTGACAGCACACTCAGGGCAATAGGAACCAAACTAGCTGAGGCTATCACGCAGCTAAGATTTCACGAGCACTCGAACTACGATGGACTCAGCGATAGTCCTGGGATAAATCTGGAATTGTAGGCAACTGTAGGCTGTCGTTAATGGTGCTGAGGCAGGCAAACATTAGGGTGTCTGCACCTTTGTCGTGCAATCATGGAATCTTCATCCATATAGGCAAGTTGTAACGAAGACTGCACAATTACCTACATATATTTTTGCAAATTTGGTCGTGAAATCGAATTTTAAATTTAAAATACCTACTGATGTAAGAGGCTAGGTTGAAGACGTCACTATTTTCTAACACCTACCGCTACCTACTTACATGCATACATACATACATACATATGTATGTACCTACATTAGTAAATTTTTTAATAATTTTGTGTTTGAAATTGAAACATTATTTTGCGCGATCAAATCCATTTGATATGATTAATATTAAAATATTTATTGGGAGCTCATATTTTTTTTTTTTAATTTCGGTGTATTCGAGTATATGGACATACTCGTATGTATATATATGTACATATGTATACATTGCAACACAAGTACAGTCGCTGGCAAAAAATGCACAAAACTTTCGAGGCGAATGCCAACGCATGACACGATAACCACGGAGACAAAAGCTTTTGACTTAGCTCTCTTTCATAAATGCATGTGAGAGGAAGAAACAGAAAAAAAAACTAGAAACCTGCCGGCCGGTTTTTATTGACGTGTCGTATTTTTGCACACTACGATAATACGCGCATACCATAATGGGGAGCAGTGTTGCCGGTCTGTAAAATTAAAAAAATGTTGTAAATATTTTTGATGATTTGAACATGTTAACGTCATAATTTTTTTTAAATGGTTTTATTGAAAAATATTTGTAAACTTTTTAAAGAACAAAGAGTAAAATTATTTCTTTTTATGTAAATTTTTTTTTTTCGTTTAAATATATAAATCTTAAATACTTGCTTTGAGTTTTAATAATTTTACATGCCGATTGTCTAGCGCTTTAAACACCTGAAAATATGTACATACATATATACATAAGTATCTACATATAGTATATGTATGTATATATGTATGTATGTAACAAAAAAAAATGTCGGAAGAACAAATTTTGAAACTTTATTCACCTGATTTTTCTTTATTTATAAAGAATACTTTTAATAAAAATAATAACGAAACATTTTTATCACCAAAAATATTATTTAAACATTTTGGAAAATTTGTTGAACAATTTAGGTAAATATTATTTTTGTTTCCGGCAGCCCTTAATTGTAGAATCTATTGCAAATGTAAATTGGTAGTCGTAGTAGCGTACATACTATGCAAGTATGTGTAGATGTAAATATGTACACGTGAGTAGTTTTGAATTGGTTGGGTGGGAAAGGGGCTCTAATGGGTGATCATTTCACAATTTTTCAACGATTACGAGAAATATTGGCGACTAGGCAATTTCACAACGGTATGAAAGTAGAAAGAAAATACAAACCAACATGTTTACATTGTATGCACGTATGTTAAGGTATATGTATACTACATACATATGTATATTATATATGTAGGTATGTATATAAATATGTATCTAAAATTTGCGTAATAGGTACCTTGATGCATATGAGCAAGAAGGCAAAGTCTACAGCTGGAAAGTTAAACAAAATATTAAGAAAACTGTTTCGCAGCGTCGCGAGAATTCACTCGGGGAGAGGCATCGATGATGTGCTCTCTTAGTCAGTTTGGAATACACAACATTTGAGTTGGAACCCAAAAACCAATAAAAGCCGCATAAGGAATAATGAGTGGAAATTCTCTAATTTCAAAGAGAGAGTAGAGGAGCAACAATCCAAATATTTTGAATTGTAAAGCGCTGTGCCACAAAACCGGGTTGTTGGTGCTTACGAAAGTAGTATATACATACATACATGCGTTTTTTCGTATACTGTGATCTAATTTGGATTTTTTCAAACCCTCGTACTGTGTTATGGGTGAAAAAAATGTATCAGTCAGGACCATTTCGGAACTAGTTCAAGACTTTTTCAGGCCCATTTCAATACTAGGGCTAGTGACTGATTCAAATAAAGTCCTTAACTAGTCCGAAATTTAGCTTAGAAAAATTACAGTGAAGAAGGCACCACTCCGAAACCATTGCAGCAAACAAAATTTTACATGGCATGACGGAAACTCGTTCTCGAGAATAAAAAACATCTGGAGCCTCGTAAGTTAGTTCTTACTATGGGAAATGGTATTCGCATAACGGAAGGGTTAATATAAGGATTAGATAATTTTAACTGAAAGGTTATTACTTACTTGTAATCTAGGGTTATTTTTAGACCAAGTAATTTAATACTTATTTGTAAACGAGTAACCTTGCTTTCAGTTAATCCCAAACAATTTGTGGCCGATGGTTAGTTGCTATAATGCCTTGTCGATTAGCTTTACGCACAATTATCTAAGTCACTATACGAGTATAGCTGGTATTTATTTTGTATATGTGCATATGCATGTATGTATGTATGTAGGTATGTGCATATGCGTACCGCCAAAACAATATGTATATCCCCAAACAAATTATGTGGGCAACAGATTTAAAAGGTCATCAATGAGTATTTTTGTCTATTTATTATTTTTGCACAACTCATTAAAATGTAAATATAATACATATTTTAAATCGATACAGCTAGTAATCGCATAAATGTATAGGTATGTATGAGTGTATCTTTCACCCGCAAATGTTTATGTGCATACGACACAAAACGAAACAAAAAACTTTGTTTAATCAGCAAAATATATTTAGTTTTAGGTGCATACATACATACATATGTATGTATGTAGCCATTCGCCAGAGCACCGATACATACGTACGTAATTACATATGTGCCTCGAGTAAAATGTATCCGAATTGAATTGTATTTATCTGAGCTTTTTGGCTGTGCTTTTGCTGCGCACACGCATTCACGCACAAACACCCCGTCGACCGCGCTGAAACAAAGAAATCAACATATGTACATACATATGTATGTACATTCGAAAATTACCCTTATGTTGTTTTTAGGAATTAGAGGTGAGTTCAATTACCTTTGCATTGTCTGCGAACTTAGGTTTTACTGGCTGAAGGTCATCGTCGAAGCAAAGGCACATCGCCACCTGCCGCCGCCCACTTTCGTTGGAGCGTTCAGCAAAATACAGTTTGAACGGAAGGAGGTTGCGAGTTATCGTACGATTCGCAAGGGTGCCAGAGAATTTCACAGCTACACACATATTTACTTCGACAGAGACGGTTTTTACTATATTTTGCATCAAAATAAATTTAACAGCCAATTCGAAATATTGTTGTTTGTATGAGAGTTATGTGAATATTTAAATTTATATTGTCGGTATAAACTTATTAATTTACAAAGTTCAGTAATGCGACACTCGATTTTATCAATATATCTTATTAAAAGGCTTTTTTGTGCTCGAAGAGCCTATGATAAACGAGGTTGCCACAATGAAAGATGCAACGAAATGCGAAAATGGCTGTCAAACTACAAAAATGACAGTTGAAAGCAAGCGAGCGCTCGCTTACCGATCGGTTTGCTAGACGAAGCATACTTTCAACTTTTTGCGGTCTTCACGTGCGACATGTCGCTTGCTTTCAGAAGTAAGCGAGCGTTGAAAGCAGGTGAAGACCGCAAGTAAATACACATATTAACATAAAATGTGCAAGGTATACATATGTATATTACATACATAAGTATGCATGTATGTACATATGTATGTATGTATACTCGGTTGGTTTAAACAAAACAAAAAGTTGCTAACTAATCGACGATGAGTACTCATTATGGCTAACCCATTAAGTCGTTTCTCTCGTTTAATTTTTAATCTTTTCAGTGTCCAAAAGGATCTTTTCACTGTGCATGTAGTGACCGGCACATAAATGTCTTATTGCACTGACCTAAGCCTTCAATTGCAGTTGTTGGTTGCTTACAAGTTTCTTCTCGGCTCCACATTTTTCTTCAACAATGCCTTTGTAAGTTTCAAATTATTTTGCATTTGATACAGTTAAATCAATTTATTTTAAAGAGCAATTCGAATGAATAAAGTAACTAAATTTTTTTACTTCTTGGAATATTTCACTGTATTTTTCATTTATGTTTCTGGGAAAATCGTAATAACTCGGGTAACGCGGCTTTGATCTGCTTAATTGCTTTTGGTAAATTCAAGGATGGGGAATGCAAAACTTATCATAAAGACAAAGTAAACTATAACACTATCGATGTCAGAAATAGGCTCACAACAAATTCACAGCTGGTTGTAGTTTTCAAAAATTAACCGACGTTAGATGATACATCAATATTTGAGTCAAGCCGTAACTTCTCAAGAGCTGAAACAATCGCAGAAATCACTAGCTCAGAGTGAAATCAACCCCTCGAACCCTCTTTTAAAGTAAATTGCCGGTTGAAAAGTATTGATTTTCAAGGATTCCAAATATTTATACGTAAACATTTTTATTTGCATATAAAATAAATAATCAGGAAACTTTGAGAGCTTTGAGGGTCCTCTAAATATTTTTTAATATCAAAACAAATAGCATTACCATTGCTACGCTACTTAACATATATTTTTTGGACCACCCTGCATAATTTTATATACCTGCGTACATACATACATACATACGAGTAAGTGCATACTAAGTATTCAATGAAAAAAAAAACACTGATATACTCGTATGTAGACCAAAATAAGTAAATGCTACATACATACATACACACACACATATGCATGTAAATATGTTTTATGCATAAGACTTTAACTGACCCTCACATTGATATTAACATTTTGCGTATAACTCAATTTCAAACGATTTTTTTTATTAATCCCTAAACATTTTTCCTATTTCGTTTGCCTATTTACATTTTACAAAAAAAGTCAGCGGTACATTAAAAATGGCCTTGAATTTTAAATTTTTCGGTGCTCAAATTTCTTTAGCACGCGAATATGTTTGTATTTAAATGATACATACTTACATATGTATGTATGTATATATTAATATATGAACCCTAGGGTAATCGGGCGTATGAAAAAATCAAATGGGAGATATGGCAGGCTCGCAATAACTATTTGAATTTCCTCCATCAATACTTATGTAAATAAAGTAAACAGAAAGATAAGAAAGGCTTTGATGCGCGCCTATTATGTTGTTTAGTTATTGATTATATACATAAATAAACTTTATTTTCAAAATTACTAAAATTATAAAAGTTAAAATTACAAGAACGATCGATAGTTTTTAGGACATCAAACCAAAGAAAAAAAACTTTTTATCTTAACCGCGCAAATACTATTTTTGCTAAAAAAGAACGTCAATTAAAAGCGATGCCAACGTAGGAAAACAGCCTCCAGTCTTGCACATTTAAAATAAAAGTACCATAACTTTTAAAAAATCTCTCCAGTAATAGCTTCTAATGTTTTCGCAGAGAAAATATCATAAAAATTGTGTTCGAGTTTTAGAGCCATCATATTTTGCTCAAGTTTTAAAGTAGTCAATGGAGAATCAAAAATGTTCAAGCTTCCGAACGCTCGAGTTATCGCGTGTTCGAGTTTTCGCGAGTGCACGTTAATCGATGAAGGTTCGAATTTTCTGAACTATGTATACAAATGCCAGCGATTTCCAGACGGAGACTCCTGCACGACATACATACATACGCAGGTACATACATACATACGTTTGGGATTGGAAAAAAAACAGACAAACTTACCGAAAACGTTATCGTCTACTTGATTTACTAATATTTCCGACTTCCAACATTTATTTTTCTTTATCTTTCACATAGACTATCAAAACAACGTTACAATGTAAATAAAAAGTTACAAAAACAAACAAAATTTCCTATCCGTTTGTTATATCCGCTAAAATAAAAAATATAATATTTACAATTCATTTATTATCTAAAAGATTCTAACACAAACAAAGAAAAGGAAATGCATAAATATTAGATTGGCTACGCCCAAAAATAGTTATCAAAGTAGCACACCTGACGACGTCTAATGACGAGAGAGAAAGGCTAGTGACTTCGTTGCGTATCAAAAAAAAAAAAAAAAACAAGTAAGGAAAGCTGAATTCGGGCGAAACCGATTTTTATGTACCCTCGCGATGTATTTTTGTATGGGCGGTGCGCATAATTTCATAAAAACCCCGTTTCTTTGTTTCAAATCGCTGCTAGTATTAAACTTTACTTACATTCTTACAATAAGTACTGAAAAACGAAGTTTTTTGCATTTTTCAAAAGATCCGTTATATGGAAGTTGGGCGTGTCTATGGTCCGTTTTCAAAAATTATTGACGGTGATGCTAGTGATATCAAGGACAATATGTTCACCAAATTTTGTGACGATACCTTACATCGTTATTGAGATACCTACAGACGTTTTTTTATAAGAGGACGGACAGACAGTCAGAGCTAAATCGATTCCTCTTTTCATTCTGATCATTTTAGTATATATATGTTTATATCTATCGCTGTTACAAACAACCGTTATGCGAACAAAGTTTGTACAAATACGCTCGGGTATAAAAATGGATTAATTGCTTTAATAAATTTAAAAGTAATTAAGTGTTGAAACTGTTGATAGAATTGGTTGACGTTGAAACTGCTCGCACAATGGGGACCCGCAGGATCAAATTGTGTTTTTTAGGCCCCCTACAATTCTTTTAAACTATAAGGTCTAAACATATTGGAAGTTTAAATCTCATCTTATTATTTCTCAATATAAAAACATTGAATTCTCTAACAAAAACCATAAAATTAGTAATTTTAAAGAAAGCAATTATGTAGCCAATTTTAGTAAGAATAATAACGAGTACCGTTTAATACGATACAAATTGATTTTTGATTTTTTTTAATATATATTAAGTTTATTTTAGTTTTGTTTAAAGTAAACTTGGATTTTTTTCTTAAATTAAGTTAAAGTTTAAAAATTAATAACACATTTTTTATTGAAATAATATTTACAGTGAGTGCAGCAGGATTCCAAATAGGCTGGAAGCAATGTGATTGTTGTATGGGTTTCTGGGCATAAGGATATTACTGGCAACTGCATGACTGACCGTTGATAATTCTGCCCAAGACGCGGGCATACCTCTAGTATCCTACAAAGACATACATATTCAAATTGCTTCCTGCACTGCTTAGCCGACTTGAACTATGCAAGCATTTCTAATTTTCTTACATTAAATGTTCGGAATGGTTGTATGTCTAAGGAATAGTAAGGATGTATTGTTTACGCCAGTGGGAACACAATGGGCTATTCTAACAGCCTAAGTGTTCCACATTGCTCCTGCATGGTGAGAGAGCCACGGGACAAGTTTAAAAAAAAAGGTCAGAATAGGCGGTTTCGGGACACAAAGAATCGAGACTGACTATTTAGTCTCGCCGAAACCTCTAATACGTATTTTTCTTGCTTGGTTTTGTCTTTTGATAAGTTATTTAATTTTCGAAGTGCTAAAAGGCGTAAGGATATGAATGAATGCATACAAATGTTTGTGCGTGCGTGCTTTCTGGTTATTTTTTTTTAACGACGCTCGCCTGCCGGGTCGGATTTTAACCTGATTAAAGTTGAATACACTTCAACATTTCTCAGTCCAATATTAACTGTTTAATATATAATTATGTATACGCACTGTGTTGTATAGATATGTGTGTATGTACATCTATATGCATATACGTATGTATACATACGCGTTGTATATAAAGTAAAAAATACTCCTGTACATAAATGTGTAAGGATTGATCCACGAACTGGCAGAGTTCAAACACACTCTTTGTTTGCCGTTGTTTTGCTGTGTATCTCTGGTGTTTTTATGTCTCTTCCGTCGTTCCTCGCATGCCTAAATTGAGGTTATGACCTCGAGCTTTTATGGTTTTATATCTGTTACGCACCAAAAGTGCTAGCGATTAAAGCGTTTTCAACCTTGGTGTGGGTGATTTTCTTTGTTTGCTGCATTTGCTTTGTTGTGGCTTTCATCAAACAAACAAGAAGTACGCGCTGAAATGTTCAACACCCAATGCTTTTTGTTCACATAAGAACTTAATGATTTTAAATTTTATTCCTTCATTTAAGACCACCCTTAGGTGTCAAGTGAGCGAGCAAAGAAAACATAACTTTACAATTTTAACTTCAACAGCGATAATATTTGTATGATCGAATGTAACATTGAAATGCTAACTATAATACTATTTGCAACTTATATTTATTTATTTCTTTTAAATAACTTTCTATGTAATTATAGATCGATCTACAAGATAGACTACAGAATTTAAAGTTACAAGGCTTGAACAAAGTACACAAAAATTAAATATATTTAAAAACAAGTAAGAAAAGCTAAATTCGGGCGAAACCGATTTTGATATACCCTCACGATGTATTTTTGTATGGGCGGTGCCCATAATTTCATAAAAACCCCGTTTATTTGTTACAAATCGCTGCTAGTATTAAACTTTACTAAATTTGTTCCAATAAATACGAAAAACGAAGTTTTTTGAATTTTTCAAAATAACCGTTATATGGACAGGGTTGGGCATGCTTATGGTCCGATTTCAAAATTTTTTTTAACGGTGTTGCTAGTGATATCAAGGACAATATGTTCACCAAATTTTGGACGATACCTTACATCGTTATTGAGATAGCTACAGAGGTTTTTTTATAAGTGGGCGTGGTAACGCCCATTTTTCAAAATTTCATAAAAATAAAGTTTTTTAACTAATTATCTCTCTAAATTTCAAATTTTAATTAATATGTTCCAATAGATAAAGAAAAAACGAAATTTTTGCATTTTTCAAAATTTCCGTTATATGGAAGGTGGGCGAGGTTATGGTCCGATTTGAAAAATGTTTAACGATGATAGCAGCAATATTGAGTTTGTGACGATACCTTACACCGTTATTGAGATACAGTAATTTTTTCATAATCACCTAATTTCTTAGTTCAAAATCGCTCCAAATACCGAATTTCACTTAATTTGTTCTAATAGATACCGAAAAAATGAAGTTTTTGCATTTTCCAAAAATTCCGTTATATGGGAGGTGGGCGTGGTTATGATCCGATTTCAAAAATTTTCTAAGCCCATAATATTGATATCAAGGAAAATATGTCCACCAAATTTTGTGACGATAACTAATACTGTTATTAAGATACAGAAAATTTTTCATAACTGGGCGTGGCAACGCCAATTTTTTAAATACCTAATTTCTTAGTTCAAAATCGCTTCAAATACCAAATTTCACTCAATTTGCTGTAATAGATACCGAAAAAAATGAGTTTTGCATTTTTCAAAAACTCCCGTTATATGGGAGGTGGGTGTGGTTATTGACCGATCTTGACCATTTTCAATACCAACCTACCCTGTCCAAAGAGCAATCTATGTTCCAAATTTCATTGAGATATCTCAATTTTTACTCAAGTTATTGTAACCACGGACAGACGGACGGATGGACGGACAGACAGTCAGGGCTAAATCGATTTCTCTTTTCATTATGATCATTTTAGTATATATGGTTATACATATCTATCTCGATTATTTTTTGATGTTACAAACAACCGTTATGCGAACAAAGTTAAAATACCCTTGTGTACAAGAACGATCGGGTATAAAAATATCATCAAAAATTCAAACTTTTTCAGTTGTAGTATCAAGTCGCTAAAAATTGCAACCGAGGTTATTGAGTACTTTCTGCTTTGCACTTACATATATAATAAAAAGTATAACTAAAGCGTTATGTGGAAGCCAATGTCCAACACCCTCGGCAAAAAAAAGAAAAAAGCGTCGGTAATTTTAACTCACATTTAATGTGCACCAAATTGAAATATACTCAATATTAAATGGTATAAAATAAAATTTTTTTTTAATAAAAATGCTAAATAATTATTAACGCATACAAAATTTTAATTTCACGGATTTAATAAAACTAGTTATTAATTTTTTTAAGAATGAAATCGATAAACGTGGGAAGCTTAAAATTGAGTCAATTAGTAAATTTTGTGAATTCAAAATACACGATTCTCAACTCCGATTTATATTAGCCAAGCCACAACCAAATTTCAACTCTTACTTTCTCAATTGTATATAAATTGACTCGAAATATAAATGCAACCCTATGTTGCGTGAATTTGGTTGAACCATTTGCTTTTTCTGAATTTTTACTTTTCCGCTCTTCATAAACTAATATTCTGTTTACCTTCTATCTGCTAATTTCTACCTAAAACTGTTAACGAAGTATTATTTTCTATAGCTTATTGAACAGCTGATTGTGTATGAACATAATATTATTCTATAATAATGCTTTGGTGCAATATAATCAAGCCACATACGTTTAGTTCTCTCCTGTTTATTCATGACAAACATTTACAATTTTGTATATGTAACTGGGAACATCTGGTAAGAACTAGCTGTGAACGCTTCTTAGGAATACCTACCAAGCTATTTTCAAAATCTATCCTAGTTACACAGCTTAAAACTACAGGGGTTTAATTAGCTATTTTAGCTATTTCCTTTTTAAATGGTGGATTTTCTACACCTAAAAATGCACTGTTGAACTCTAATCAAATTTTATTCTTTTTTTCTTGAAAATTTTCTCACCCAAGTGGCTGACGTTTAAATTGAATTATGATTAATAGAAGGACCATAATTCTTTCGCTTCGCTTTGGTAATAAAAACATAAAAAATAATCTACACAAACTAGTCTAGAACAAAGAGTTTATATATATATACTTATATATATTTATTTATTTTTTTGACAAACAACTTTCACTCCGAAAAAGTAAGCCCGCTTTGCTGTCACTTTGATATTCTAATAATATCATAGCCGCACGCCTGACTACACTTGGTTTTAAAATTGGTTTCAAAATGTAATTAAGTACTTACTGAGAACTGCGGATGCAAAAGAAAATAAACCCATATGTTGTATTTGAAATCGACTTTAGTAGCAATTCGTCTTTTTAGTGCTTGTCGGGATTACTACCTCACATAAAAAGATTGTCTTCTGACAAAGTTGATAGCTATTACTAGCACTTATGTACGTGATATGCATACTTGTGTCTATGCAAGGGCATTAGGGTGATTGTTCTATTTTTTTTATATTTTTTTTTAGATTCTTTTTTATTTAGGGTTTGGATAATTAATATTAACATGTGTATAACTTCGGTTAAAATAATAGCAGTGTTTAATTAAAATGCAAACAAAAAGTGAAAAACTTTTCAAAGTCTTTACAAAAAATTATCAAATTTTAAAAATGTGTCACCAAAATTTCGAACTTTTTGATATATCGTTAATTTTTAAGAATTTTATTTCGCCGAAGCCAGTAAGCCTTTTTTTTTTGCATATAAAAATAGATTTTGTTTATGCATTGTAAACAAAAAAATGCCCCAAAGTGCGAAAAAAAATGCTCATAGAACAAAGGCATTTTAATTTAATGAAGAAGGATATTTAACTTTTTTAAATTTTTAAGTAAAACAATTGATCGTCGTTCGTGGACAACTTTTCAAAAAATCTTCAATCGTCTCAAGCCTATTCATTTTGTGTGGATGTCCAGTATTGTAACCACACGCGCACTCAATAATCCTCTCTCGCTCTCGTAAAATGCGTTTTAAAATATTCCCATGAACACCCTAGTGCACACTGAAAAGTTAGTGCCTGGGGCACGCATTGATGTTCATACATACTACATGCAAGTATATGCTTAAGTATGTATGTATATGTATGTATATGTATGTAGCTATAAGAATTTGTACACATATACTAGACACACTTATCGCTATTATGTACGCAATGATTTTTCTCCGATAACATAAAATAACTATGAGACGTGTATAAGTGGTGTCGCTGGTAAAATGGGCGCAACAAGTGAAAGGCATCGTATGTATATAAAACGATGAGATCTGTGTGTAGCGACATAACTTCAAGTGGGTCCATTTTCATTGCGCTCATACATGTGCGTATGTACATACATATGTATGTCACATATTTCCATTTGTGTAGGACGATAAGCGGTTCACTGGCTAACCATGTTGCACTCAGCGTGTGTGGAGTGTTAAAAAAGATTTTAAAATACTTAGTTGATGGATTGGTATTAATTATTTATTACAAAACTCTTTGACAAACTTGTTGTCCAATTTCCAATTTTTTAATTTGGAAATTTAAATACACATCTTCGCATACATGATTACAAGAGCCGAAGATATATCCGAGTACATAACTATATACACTAAAAATTGTTTTTTTTTTTTGGATTTTGTATGAGAGTTGTAATGGAATGTAATTTCTAAAGATATAAAAATAATAATAATAATACTTTAACATTTGCACTATATAGAGGTCAGTGTTTGGCCGAGCTTCTCCTATCATTTGAGGTGTGCATATACCACAAATAGAGGGACCTACAGTTTTGTGCCGACTCCGAACGGCAAGAAATACCCTCGGAGGTTTGCCATTGACTGCCGCTATTAGAAAAAACTTGTTCTATGACTAAGATTTTACTTGCGCTGGGTGAGAATCGAACCTCGAACTCAGCGGCATATCGAGTTATAGCACGCACCGCTACCCACTCGATCACAGCGGCCACTACATATACGAAAGAATAATGCTATTAAGCTGGCAAATCTATATAAATTTAACATGAGAAACTAATTGGAGTGAACGTATGCATTTTTGAGATATGTATGTTAGTCACCCTGTAACGATTTAAGTATTATCTTGTTGCGAGTGGCAGCCTTGGCAATAAGAGTTGTCAAAAGGATCGCAGCAAAGTGCACAATATAAATTTGTCGGCCATTACATTTTTGGATTTAGCACAGAGCGTACGCAAATACAAGTATAAAACCTACGTCATCCTACGCCAGATAGGAATTTTCTTACCGTTTTGCATTAATACATTAAATTGTAATCTATATTAATAAAGTACATACTTACGCTAAGTTATTCTCGTGAGTCAGGCAGCGGTAAGAACAGTTTGTTCTTATACTTTAACAATGTATAAGCAATGTTGTTCATAATAAAATTCTCTCGATAGGTTTTTATAAAAATGTAATTTGTTCTTTAAAAAATGTCATGTAAATTAAAGTTCTAAACTTTATACAAAATTTATGACAATTTTCCAAAATTTTCATCCAAATTTCGAAGATTTTATTAAGAACAATTTTGAGGTGGAGACTAGTTTTTTTAGGAATTTGTATTTGTTTAAAAAACAAGACGTAGAGTTAGAGGATCATCACTGCATCGCCTCATCAGGGGATGACTCAAAACTTGGCCGGGACTGGAACATAAACCCAGCCCACCCACTAGACCAGTGCTTAAACACGCTGAGCTAAGCTTACGCTTTGTGAGCTGGTATTTTTTTCTTTTTCATTTACAACAACTTGAATGTGTAGTTGCAGTTTGGACAATTTCGATCCCTAGAATTTGTTACAGTATTGACAACGTTTCTCATATTAATTATGTACATATATATTAGGGATGTCAATTTTTGTGCATTTTATTGATCCCGGGATTTTCGAGATCTGGAAACAAAATCCCGGGACAATCCCGGGATCCCGAATTTCAAGAAGTTTTGATTCGTAAATTTTAATTTGTCAAAGAATGTAACTCGTCTGTAATCGTCTGAAATCGTTGAATTATAGAATTGTGCAACATAACATTAAACACACAAAGAGCGATTTGTTGTAATTCATGTATGTATTTATTGGCCTTTTCAAGAATAAAAAAGAAATAAATGTGAAACTTGACACGTACAAAATAATTTATACTTTAAGTACAAATATACATATTTGGTACAAAAGCAAATACATCTACATAAAGTAAAATCATTTTTAATCACTGCTTCATTAAAATAAGAAATACTTGAAGTAAAAATTAAATACATCACCCATTCCATTTTGAGCGAGGCAGAATTATTTCTTATTTTGATCAAAATGCAATCTTAAAGAAATAAAAGCTTAAGTGTGTTATGCTCTAACCTCGACATAAATTTGATGCGCTTAAAATCTGCAGTGGAAAAGCATCGACTTGTTCAACACTTGTTGGTTGGATTGTCGACAAAAAGTTAAATGCTCTCTGTAGAAATTAGCCCCCATTACAAAAATTTATTTTACCAAACCTTCTGATAAATTGTATGCCTTTCTATTATTGGACATAGCGAGCTGCTCCTTAAAACGTTATGCAATTTATCTTTGAGACTTTCTGCCTTATCCACTTAAAGCACCTCGTCGTTAGTTCTATTAACATCGCTTTCATAGTAAGGCTCATTTTCTACTCGAGGAGGATATTTTCCAGCTCATATATAATGGCAAAGGCATAACAAAGCCTTTAGGGAGTTAACAAGCCGTGTTATTTGTCGTATTGTGTTATCGTAATACAATAATTGTAAACATGTTTTTTTTCGTTTCTCATGTTAAATTTTCTTATTTCTTATTTAGTGTTTTAAATCATTTTAGGTTTATTTATTGTTTGAAAAAATGTCAATTAAAAATTAAAAGAAATTACTATTACATTCACTGTTTATGCTATTCCGGGATTTAAATAGACTGATCCCAGGATATTCGGGAGCTGAAAAAGGCCGGGATCCTGGGATTGACATGCCTAGAGTTTCAAATGCGTACAAATATTGTGGTTGACTTTTAATAAAAAAATTACAAACAACGCATGACAAAAGCGAAATTTTATTTCGACCAACTGTTTAGTCGACAACGAAATTGAGCTAATTATCCTGCATAAATGAAAAAAACATACACTAAAAAAATGCTGCATAGCTAATCAAACAAAAACACGTTCAACTTGTTGCATATTCTATACGAGAGCATTTCAGGAATATTCAAAATGCAGTGAAAAGAGATCTTATCCCTATGACGTTTACTCTTTCACATGAATCTAGGTCGCTACTGAATGTATGCGTAAATGTATGTACATATGTATGTTATGCAGTTAGTACATTAGTCTGCCGGAATAAAAATTAAGAATTGCATTTGTATAAATTAAAATACATAATCATTTACGGAAGTGGAAGGAGTGACATGCATCGACACACACACACACACACACAAATATGTATAAGTATATAAGTAAGTAAATGTGTGTGTGTTCATAAGTACCATAAGAAGAACAGAGTACCATTATTGTCGACTCAAGTACATATCCATACATATCATCTGTAGTATTTATTTTTATAACGACGAAATAAAAAACGTATAAAAGTGAGGTTCCTAAAATGATAAGCGCACGCAACAAGACACATCAAATAAGAGCAAATTTTAAATGGAGACAGTTGAGAAATGCAGAAATTAAAGTGAGTAGTACTACTTCAAACGATTGATTGAGGAAACAAGGTCAATTATTTTGATGAGGCTTGAATGTTAAGAGGGAGCCAGAACAATGATCGACTGACTGGTTTTTGATGATACATATGTATACACATTTGTTTGGATGCATTTATGTACATACTCGTACATACAAACATATGAACATATGTGTTGTTTGGTACACAATTTTCATACCAAGCTCCAGGAACAACAACTTGCATTTACTCGTTTATCTACATATAATAATATGTACATACACATATACATATGTATGTATGTATATGTGTTTAGCTATTCGGGTACTACATTAACATATTTGCAAGTTCCGGAAGGAAGTGAGAAAACAAATGCGTATTTGTGTGTGTGTATGTATGGTCAATACAAGCATCATACATATGTACATATATCGATGAATAGCACTTTTATTTTTAAACAAAAACATATTTAGAGTTCTCTCAAAGGTTCCCCTGTATTTTCCAAAAACAAAAACAATTTTTCGTAGAAATGAGAGCGCATATTGCTCTATCCAAAAACTTTGTTTACATGCAGGAGGCTTCAAAAACAATAATTAACCAATTATTTATTGAAGCATATTTTAATTTGAATATTAATATTCAATTATATGATTTGCAGTCGCATTCAAAACAACATTGTTTGGCACTTACATACATATGTATGTACATACATGTACGTATTTGTATTTCTTTATTTTTAAGATTTTTTGAGTTGAAACACAGGTCATTCTCTAACATAGTATATGGTCATTATGTGTGTGAATCCAAGTTTCGAGCTTTGTAAAAAATTTAAAAAAGGTCATCAAATTTCATCCCAATTTCAAAATTTTGCAAGATGTGTACATTTTTTGGTACTGTCGATTTCTGAGCACTCTATTTCATGTAACGCAGGAACAAAATCTACCTGTATACATACATACATATGTATGTACATCGAAGCATATTTGCATCATTTTAAGTTTACTTTATATCTGCATACATACATAAAAATTGTACTCAAATTTCTTTAAAAATAAAATAGTTTTTAATTGTTTTAGAAGTAAAGAAAAATATACAATTTTTTAAGGTTACCTAGACCAACATGAGAGTGAAGTTAGCTAAGCACCCATGGCAAATCGAAACGGTATACTATTGATATTTTGCCACTTATTTGTTGCTAATTTTTTGCGCAAAAATTAATTTTGCCGCTTTTTTAGTTCTTAATTTTTTTGGGTGCTATGCTAAGTTGACGTGAAGTTAGCTTAGCACCCCACTAGAAAATGAGAAAAACGCGATGTAAAAAATTCAAAACTAGTCCGTATTTTGCAGCTCATTAGATACGTAAAAATTATTTTTTTTTGGGCAAAAAATTGTTTTTTTTTTTAAATTTCATATAGAGTTGGCATACTTGAACCAAAAATCTGAAAGCGTTCAAAACTCCCTTAAATTGATTTTAACCACGTTTATAATTTGTTGCTAATTAGTTGCTAAGTGATTACATACAAATTTATTTTGTTGCTCCTTTTTGTTTTTGAGGAATATGGTAAAACAGCGAGCCACAGGTAACCCTATAAAAATGTATTTTATAAAATAATAAATACTTAATACAAATAGTTGACATTTGGGTGCTTCATATGTAAGTATTTTCTATATTTAATTTTCATAAATACCACGACTACAAACATAAATATATGTGGACATAACTTAACACCTTTTTATAAGTATGTATGATATTTATATGTATATCTAGATCAGAGATGCTCACCGGAGCCGTATGGAGCTCAAAAACTTACAAAAAAAAAAACTTTTCCTCATTCATTTTACTCACATAAACAAATAATTTTATTTGGGAAAGTAATTTTTCACGAGCTCTGCTAGCGCACGCATACTAAGACAAAAATGTTGTGCTTGTATTGGTAGCTCTGCGAACGCTGGGCATCACTGATCTAGATGTAGCGAAAATGTTTAAATACCTTAAATTACCAAGCAACTCAAGCAAAGCGAATGCGATAACCCAACCAATCTTGGTGAAAAGGGTACTCTTCGCTCAAAAATTATTAAAAAAAAAACCAAAGAAATTAATGTATAAAGCATTATATACCTAGAAAGGTAATATATACAAGTACTTATGTACATATGTAGGTTTGTATGTATGTACTACATATGTACGAGTATAAACAAATGTACATAAATACATACATACATATATATTGAATATAACAGCTTATGTGCGGTATTATTTATTGTCACTGTAACTAGTTTCTTTTCTCTCTTTGCTAAAAGAGATTGAACTATAAATGTAATGTAAAAAATATAAAAGTGAAAAACTATTCAAATAGTTCTTTGTATAGACAGAAAATTCAATGCTCTGTGAAGTTAGTCAAGGAGACGGCAAAATAAAATGTCTTCGAGCAAGAACACATAGCCAAGATTAATAAATTAGAATGGAGCTAATGTTAATAATTAAAAACAACACTAAATATTGCTTTATTTTTGTAAAGAATATACTTATTTAGCGAAATCAAGAAAATTATGCAGGTTAAAGGATTACACAATATTTAAAACGTAATACACCCAACTCTCTTTTTACACGGTTTCTTTTTACACGGATTTGAAGTTATACGGTTGAAAAAATGATCATGAGAGAAAATGATCCAAATATGGAACGTGCCCTGAAATTCGAACGAGATATTAATAATTGTATTGCTGGGTATAAAGAGTTGTATAAAGAACTTAAAAAACCAAAAGTTCAACTTTCTATAAAAGATTTTTTAATAAAAAAGTCGACGGCGCAAGACCTTTCGGAAAGTAGTCCGACAGTTCAAAACTCTTTACCGGACGAAACTTACCATTGGATAATTTGATGGATATCTCCAGTGATGATACCGACTTTAGTCCAGATCGTCGCAAACAATTGCTCTTGTTATCAAGTAGCGACGAATAATTATGTAGCTATGTAAATATTTTTTCTTTATTTCTATTCTAATTTTTCTGTTCTTAATTCTGGATTAACAGATTTCTTTTGTTTTTTGCTTGCTCTACCAATTTTTCACCAGTATGAATTATGTATTTTAAGTTTTAATGCTCATTAAAATGCCATATGAACATACAATTTGTATGCATATCTGAAATTCTATAGTTTTCAACATTTTTTACACGGTTTTTCGAAGTAAATATAGTTCTTTATTTCATCTTACACGGTTTTCAAATCACATGGAACGTATCCCCGATTTTACTATAGGAAACGCATCTTTTTTTACACGGATTTATGAGGAACGTATCTACCGTGTAAAAAGAGAGTTGGGTGTACATAATTCCAAGACATTGTTTTGTGGAAATCTGAGAGAATGCTTCATATGTGTACATATGTACATTGTATCATTGTGTACGGAGGAAAACAGATATACTTGTTTAAACGCATTCGGGCGGAAAAATCCGTGAATTTCATTTTTTAAATGTATTTAACATTTGTTGTCTGATTTATGTGAATTATACATCGGTTTTGATTAATTGATTGAGCTTAAAACTATGTTTCAAAGACGTCAAAATCTGACTTCTATGCAGAGGGTAAATTGAAAAAAGGTGCTGGAACTGTTTTTAAAATATGAGACGGATATTTTTAATCTTATAAATTATTGTAATATCAAAACTTGTTTTGAGGATGTAAGCTTTGAAGATTCAGAGAGGTGTCATATGACGGGAGTTTGATATAGACAACCTTAGCAATTTGCTTATGTTAAAATTCAAATGAATTAGTAAATTAAAAATGGAAACAAACCAAAAGAAATTAACGACCAAAATAAACTTAGGGATTAACAATTTTATATTTTAAGAATGAAATAATCCCATCGAACATAAATATTTATTGCGAACTAAATAGCTACTTTGAATCGACACTGAGTACTTTGGAGTTTTTTAAAACGATGTTAGAAGTGAGGAAAGATAAAAGCCCTGAGACACCATCTTATGCGAATTTTAGAAAAAAAAAATTATTGTTCGTTTATCCACCGATTGTCCATGTTTGTCGATTAAAAATTTTCGTTTGTCTACACTTTGTTTAAAAGTTATTTAAAAAAAAATTTTTTCAAAAATTCACAAATCGAAATTTGCATTTTTTTTAAGCTAAATCGGTTGTCCATCGTTTATCCACGTTTGTCCATCAAAACCAAAAAGTAAAAATTCAAAATTTTTCAAGCTAAATCGTTTGTCCATGTTTGTCCACCCTTTGTTCAAAAGTTATTTAAAAAACAATTTTTTATGAACAACCATAAACTTAAAAATTACGCCTTTTTCGAGCTAAATCGTTTTTCCATGTTTGTCCACCAAAAATTTTAGTTTGTTCACCCTTTTTTCAAAAGCTATTTAAAGAACAATTGTTTATTAAAAACCCAAAAGCGATACAAACATATTAAGTTTATTGACTTGTTTTTTTTCGGATGAGTTTTCTCCGGTTTTTTTTCATAAGTTTTGTACGGTTTTTTTGAAATTTTTATATTTCGAATATCGAATAATTTTTTTTTTAATCTCCAAAACCGGGTTTTTACCTAGTTGTAAAGATATAGCCTTCGAGAAATAATAGCAAAACAAAGGCGTTTTAAAATATTTTAGTTAAATTTTAAATTATTTAGCATCCATAAGTCTAAAACTAAAGCCTCCAATCTCAAAATAAGGTCTCTAAATTGGTGATAAGCAGGCCACAAAAAATTAAAACGAACACAGAGTATAAGAACCTGAATGTGAGGAAATTGTAAGGCCCTATAAAATTTGTCAAGGTTTTCCGTCCTAATATGGGCATTTTTAATATAAAGTTTTATAAAAACTAAAGAAGAAACTAGATTGCCTCCAAAATATTTATGCCGGAATTCAGTTATTTGGTATATTCTCAAGTTTTAAAATTTGAGAATACATATCGCACCCTAAACCAAAAACCGTCACCACTCAAAATTTTTTAAAATCTCTTTTATCTCATAAACCTATTCCCAGAATACTTCCCAACGTGCTCCGAAAATTTCTTCATCGTAACTATCTCATTTACTGGAAAAGTACGTTTAAAATATTACAACCATTTTTACATAACATTTTTTACTTCTCTTGGATATTAAAAAAAAAAAAAATATAAATCCTTTTTTCACATAAACTAATTCACGGAATACTTCCCTAACTGCTCCTTAAATTTTTTCGTAGTTACTATCTTCTTTTACTGGAAAAGTATGATTATAAAATTATCATCATTATTGTAGAGACTGTTTGTTTTGCCTCTCCTGAACATTTGATATTTTTTGAGTTGTGACTGTTTTTGGTTTAGGGTGCGATATGTATTATTTTTTGTGACCTGCTTAGCACTTTGTCACAACTAAGAGACTTTATTTTTGTCCAAAATTGTGACTTTTTCCTCTATTAAAGACTGAGACTACTTACTGAATTCGGGCATTAAACTACATTTTGTTTTCAAAATATTTGTTTCAAGAAAATATTGCATTTAGTTACATCTATGTACATTGATATAGGTATGTACGTAGCTATTTTTTTACTTTGAACAAGAACCAAAACCCGGGTAGGGTTTTTCTTGATTTTATAATTAGGAACCGATTTTTTCAAATTGCCATTTTCCAAATAATTCGAAAACCGATGTTTGTAAGTACGAAAATGATAAGAGTTAGACCGATCCGCTATTATTAGCTCTATATAGGCATATAGATCAATGAAATATAAATATAGCTCCCATACAACCGATTGTTCAAAAAGTTCATTTAGCACGAAAACCCTTCAATTGAAGCAGAAGTCTTAAAATTTTGCACATACATATAATAGCTATTATATAATATATAATTTTGGCGCTTACACTTTATAGCTCAGTGTTTGGCCGAGCTTCTCCTACCATTTGTGGTGTGCGTCCCTATATTATACCACAAATGGAGGGACCTACAGTTTTGTGCCGACTCCGAACGGCAGATGTATTTAATGAGAAGCTTTTTCATGGCAGAAATACCCTTTGGAGGTTTGCCATTACCTGCCGAGGGGTGACCGCTATTAGAAAAATTAAGACTTTGCTTGCTCTGACTGAGATTCGAACCTCGAACTCACTGGCATATTGAGTTATAGCAAGCACCGCTACCAACTCGACCACAGCGGCCACCTAATATGTAGCTATTATGAGATCAATTTTAGCAGTGCAAATCATAAAGATCGGATAAATATAACATATAGCTGCCATACAACCGATAGTTTAGATATTGCATTCTGGGCCATAATTCCTTCATTTAATTAGCTAAATACTAGAAATTTTGCATAAATAATAATTATTATTTGGACTATTATAGCAATCAAAATAAAACATATAGCTTCCATATAATTTTTCCATTTATGAAAGGTATAAGCCTTTAGCTTAGCCGAAGACAGCTTTCTTTTACTGGTTTTTATTTAAATTTATTTCTTTTTTAGATTTTCCTTAAATATTCTTCCATTTTTTTTGCACATTTGTTCACTTATTCACACGTTATTAAGATACTGCTCTTTTGTTAAATGCCAAATAAGTATATACACCCAACTCTCTTTTTACACGGTTTCTTTTTACACGAATTTGAAGTTACACGGTTGAAAAACATTTTTTTTGTAAAAATTGTTTTATCTAGTACGGTTTCAAAATCACTGTTTTGTAATTATGTTTGTTTTTACAACACTTGGCACCATTGCTGAAATGAACATACATAGCAGCGACGAATAATTATGTAGCTATGTAAATATTTTTTTCTTTATTTCTATTCTAATTTTTCTGTTCTTAATTCTGGATTATCAGACTTCTTTTGTTTTTTGCTTGCTCTAACAATTTTTCACCAGTATGAATAATGTATTTTAAGTTTTAATGTTCAATAAAATGTCATATGAACATACAATTTGTATGCATATCTGAAATTCTATAGTTTTCAACATTTTTTACACGGTTTTTCGAAGTAAATATAGTTCTTTATTTCATCTTACACGGTTTTCAAATCACATGGAACGTATCCCCCATTTTACTATAGAAAACGCATCTTTTTTTACACGGATTTCTGAGGAACGTATCTACCGTGTAAAAAGAGAGTTGGGTGTATGTATGTATATATTGAAACTTACAGCATTCCTTTCTACTTAACACTTTAATATCAAAGAAACGAACATACTCGTACATACATCGTTAAAGAAATAGCCAAGCAATGTTCAAGTCATTTTTCATTTATACTTACATATGTACGTTTGTATGTACATATATGTACTGATTCTAACAACCATTGCTCGATATCTACACGACAATCTTCTTACATATGAAGACAAATATCAATAAATCCATTCACACTATTTCTGGATCATTTAACAACTGAGCTCACCGATCTTCCATCGTTCGGACGATTCTCGAAGCAAGTAATGCCTTTTATGGTGGATGCTACCACAAGCTGAGACATTGTAGTATTTTATAATTTCATAAAAAGTGGACCAAAACTCAGCAGAAGAATGCTCTTGTACGTTTATACATATGTATGTATCTACTTACTTAAATGTAATAATTGGAAATGTATCAAAGATTTGCTCGAACCAATGATTTTTGCACAGTATTATTTGAACGAGGGCGAAACAGTTGCTACAAATATGGAATAGATACATACAAAAAATTTAGTCTCAAGATTTTTCGGTGGTCTTCGAAAATTCGTATTCTAAATATACATATGTACATATGTATGCTTGTAGAAAAATGTGCCCGTTTTCGTTGTTAAAATATGTATGTCCAGTTTCAATAAAATGTCAACACTTCTGAGAAAAAAGTTAAAATCTGTATTGAAATTTGTCAAACTTTTTTTTTAGTTTTCTACAAAGTTTAATTCTTAAAAATAAATAAATAAGCAAATAAATAGTAAGCAATGACATTTTGAATGCTGTTGCTTTTGATATGCACAACACTGTATGTATGTACGTACATGCATATATGTATGGCAGATATGAAAACATAATATTTGTATAAAATTGTTCCACATATGTACTACATACTCGTACATACTCTTTAACAAGTTTTTATTTATTATGCTTTTTCTGGAAAAAGTTTTAAAAGCTGTACAAATAGCGCGATAAGAATGCTCACCAAATGCTAACCAAAGTAAGTGAAACTAGCAAATGATAAAAGCACTAAGTTGTTTTCAGAATAAATATAATATTAGTTTCAAGAAAATCAGGTAAAAATTGTCAATTTAAAAAAAAATTGCTTTTAAAATTTCTAACCTTTTATATACATACATACATAAAATTATAAAAAAAACTTTCACTAATGTAGATTAGCTCTTAGTAAAACAAAATGTGTTGTCCAGAAAGTGCGCAAAATATTCGGTAATATGTCCGTGGAAAACCAAATGAGTACAAGACTCTCGGTAACGTTATCAAACAAGAAAGATGAAAGCATAATTCTTAAGAAAGTTCTCAAGAATAACGGAATGAAAACCAAAATATCAAGTAGGATTTAAAGGAGAATCAAAAAGGAAAAACAATCTAGACAACGTACGATTAGAGAACATAAGTTTTGAGCACTTAACATTAAGTATGAGAGTGGCGTGAATACGTAAACCAGAGGAGAATGCTGGATCATTTCGCCTTCCAGATTTTTGAGCATTGAACTCCTACGTAATGCGGTTGATTTACGTAAATATTTAATTATTAAATAATGGGAACAAAAAACATTTTTTGCAATTTTTTCAATTAAAGTACCAGTATATTAATGAAAATTCGTTGCACACCCGATTATCGGCGGTTACATACCAGTTAAGAATATTTTCCAAGTATGTATTGATATAAAGGGGGAAGTCTCCTTGTTTCAACTATCAAGAACGATCTCTTTTTGAATAACAATGTTAAAACATAACTATGTATAATTAATACTCATTTTAATGGATATTTGTTTACTTGAGAATAATTTATGCAGAAAATGTTACAAATATATTCGACAGTCTTTGTTAAACCGATGTCAGCGATGTTTTTAGAGGTCTCCAAAATTTTTTGAATAATTTTGATAATAAGGAATATAAGTGATCTTTTGGTTAACTTCGGAATTGTTCGCAGTTTATGCTCTTTGGGAAGATTAATCTTATATAATACTGAGTTGAGTAAAATATCCACTATTTTTTCCTACTTCCATTCTTGTAACAAAAAACTTCCAAATAATTTTCTCAAAAATCCGTTCGCCCTTAAGCCCAAAAATAACTAAAAATAAAATTCTTAAATGACCAAACAATAACAAAAACTTTCGATGCTTTGGTTCTCATTTTGATGGGAGTTGTAAAGAAAGCCTCGCCACGTTTCCCTTCGATACCTTTAGTTCTCGATTCCTGCTTTTTTTATTTTTTATAAAATATAATTATAAATAATTACGTTACATTTGATAACGCAACTAGTAACTAGGACTATCGTCCTGATCAGGCTCAATTTATCGTGGACTGTCCCTAACCATGAAATGAAAGAAAGTAAAATCTGCAGGTAAAACAGCGTTAGAAATTTACTGTTAGTCATTGTAGAAATACGTATGCACATAATTTATACGTATGTATGTACATATGTACATGCATAACGCATAGAAACTGAGGTTAACCAATTTCGGTGCATTCATTTTTAATAGCTTCCTACCTTTCGTTAAAGAATGTATGTACTCGTATATTATTACTCTCTGAAAAAATTAACAAAAAAAACAATTTCGATGTGCATACATATGTACATACATATGTATGTCGTATTCAAAATCGGCAAGTTTCGGCGCGAAAATAAATGAAAAATGTAAATATTGGCAAATTACCAGCTATGTCAGACACAAATGGCGACTATGTGAACGAGTTTCGTATTTTGTTATGTGTGTATTTTATTTCATTTCGATTGAATTTATTTTTCAGTTGTGTTCAGCGAATTTTTAGCGCGAATTTAGTTTAGTGCAAAAAATGTGCGCACAACAAATGCGCAATGACAGAGGTGTACCAAGGGAAGCGGTATAAGCACGGAACTGTGCAAAAAATGCTAAAATTAAGTCAATTGCTAAATAAACAAACAAAACTCGTAGGTATGTATACACATGTAAGTAGTATCATTAAAAATTTGCTGAGTTTGTGTTTGACTTTCTACGCAGTTGCTAAAAAGTAATTTCAATTTGAATCAATCATGTTTCTGAGAGACGGTAAAACAAGTTTTAAATTATTGGAATTGAATTATAACCAAAATCTAGGGAAAAAGAGTACTACATTTGATTATTTTTTAGGTAAAGGTTTGTTCTAGACCTGTTGCAACAATTTAGAGCATTTTTTCCATGCCGGGTTTGATGATGTTTTTTCGAAGCCTTTACGAATTGCGCTCAGTTTAAAATTTTATTTTTCTCATGCGTACTGATTTGGGAATGGCGGTAGTAATTTTCATTCGCTGTACTGGAATTTTAAAATTCCCAATTCAGTACGCAATTTAAAAAAAATGTGCAACGTTATATTCTCATACCCGCATTGCAACGCAGCCGTTGAGAGAATTTTTAGATACATTTTTGCAGCGTAGCGCAAAGAGTTAAATAGTTAAATCAATTGAAAGCGCAGTATAAATAAAAGTGAATTTTAAAAAGAACTGCGACAAATTTCCCGAATCAGTCAAACTGGCACAAAAATACATATGCGTAATGTAAATAATTGTCAATTTTATTGAGCTCGTGGCCAGTTTATGAAAGGTTTTATTTGAAAAAAAAACAACAGTTTTAGTGGTAGAAGTTATAGCAGCTATTTCGGAGATCACCACATGTCCTCATCACACTTCTTTTTAATTTAATTTTGTTTATTCTTCATCACTGCTCCCCAGCTTTGAACCAAGGCCTCAAGCTCAATAAAATTGTCAATTATTTAACATTTTAAGGCCGATATAAAACTTAAAAAAAATCATATGTAATGTAAATGTTATATATTTAATGTACGAATCGATTCAAAGCGTAAAACTAAGTCAAATGTGAATATAATTTTATTCATTGATCTCTGTTTATGTATGTACATACATATGTTCTCGAACGCACCTAAATATGTTAAAATTAATGTGATTTGTAGAATTTTTGCGTTCAATAAAAGTGTACTGAAATGTACTGGTTTTAAACCCTGAAAAAGCTGAAAGTACTGAATTTTGGCAACCCTGCTCATGCGCTATGTTAATGAGAATGGGTAAAATCCTTGAAAACAAAAAACAAAAAAATCTATTTTTAGCGACTTTAAATTTACTTTTAGCGTATTTTAAATTAATGGGTTTACTCAAAAATTTGATAATTTTTTCTAATCTGATATTTTGTCGAAATCCGATAAATTTTGTTTAAAGTTTGAGACATTGATTTTTTAGGTCGCTAATATCGTTAATAATACGAGTATTTAGTAAATAGCTAAAAGGATAATTGTGTTGCTTAGGATATTTTTCTACGAATTCACACGCACACACACTAAATCTATACATACATATGTATATGTATGTACATATCTCTATAGTGCTTATCATAATAATACGTTACCCACTTATTAACAGTTTTATCTATTTATTTTTCATTTGTTTAATTTCTAACATTTTTCAATTGAAGTACATTTCATGCTCTACCAAACACTAAATTTGAAATTTTAACCAAACTTTAATGCTAAAATTGTGTGGAAAAAAGTGCAATTTGAAAAATTCTTCATTAATTTACAATATGAAAATTTGTTAATTTTTCTTATCAGCTTTGTACAAAGCTTTAAACTTGAGTAAATGTGATTATTATTAGAGAATAAACTATATTTCTATTAAAAAGTAATGAAATTGAAAAACATGTCAATATGTGGAAGTGCCATAATTGTTTCGTGGGCTGTATAAACATATGTATACATTAATACGAGTATGTACATACATCACACATGATTGGGTGTCACTTACTATATAGCACATCGCAATTTCAACTGATGTTTGATATTTTTCTTCTTTATCCGTCATTCGTTAAGGTGGGATGTTTGTACCTGAATATTTTCTTTTTGTACTTTCGTAAATTTTTGGTTAAATTTTTTTGTTTGCTGATCAAAACAAATGCTTATAAAAGAGATCTAGATAGAAATTGAATACCTTTTATTGTAATCGTTGCATTAAATGTGTGTGTGTACACACTCGTACATACAAATGTTTACATTTAACATTAGCACACTAAAATGCAGGTGAGTACAGCTGAAATCTATAAAGATCGTACACATCGGCATTAAAGAACGCGATAGTTGGGTTTTTATCTACTCGCATTTTTACTGCATTGCTTCTTTACACATTTTGTTATGTACATACATGCATATGTACATACATATGTATGTGCATTAAAGTGCCTCACAAATCATAGCAAAAAGCTGTTGGTCATAATTTGTTTCAGTTTAAAGTTTTATGGAAAAATTTTCTAGAAAGCATTAAAATATTATTCTGATTAAAAATTGTAACGAAAGTTTATTGCAATCATTTAAATTGTGCAAAAAAATATACTTACCTACGTACATATACATACATATGTATTTCAGTAACTCATAATCCTTTTCACTGTTCGCTTAGTATCAATTTCGGTCGAAATTTTTTCCGCTTTCGAACATTGTTTGCCCTTATTGGCAACACTAAACTCGGGCGAAAAAATTTGGCGGGTAAATTGAATTTGTGCACTATTTTTTGAGAGGCGTAAACGATACACGGATTCAAAATGTAAGTAATTTGAATTACATAACTCATTCCAGGGAGAAAACAAATATAATTGTAAACGGTAACGCCTAAGGTAAGAGTAGTTGATATAAAAATTGGTATGTACCTCGAAAAGTAGACATGATGCATGCCACATATGTATATTTGGAAAATTTAATCTATGACTCATTACCTATTCATTCCAGCTAACAGTTAAGAGGGTACCAAAATCGTTTATCGCAGTGTTATTAAAGTTTAAAGTGAGATACTATTCAGAATAATGCAGAGAAAGCTGGATATTGCTAGAGGATTTGGCAAAGAAAACAAAGAAAATGTAGATGAGTTCTGTAAACGGCTGACGATGAAGCTGAACGGCTCGGCGCCTGCATTAAACAATTAGTAGTCCGAATGGAATAAGGTAAAAAATATATAACTCAAAAGCGCGTAGAAATAAATCTTCTTATTCAAAATAGTCTTCAAATTACTAAAAGCGGTATGTCTTCCAGCTTAAGACTTGAATATAGTTCTCAAGAAAAATCACACGAAATATTTTTCATTATTTCTGTTGCTTGGAAAAGTACCTTGCCGTTGCTGAAAATTTTCTTGAAGAAATAAATATACGAGCATTTTTTTCTTGAGCGCTTTAGACGGATTTAAGAAATTTTTCTAGAAAAAATTTCTTTTTCATTTTTTGTCTGTTATTTTATATGAATTTGTCGATTTTCTTGAGAGCTGTGTCCTAAGCTTTAGGCTATTCTAGCCACTCTGAGAATTTGCACCATACCAATTTCAAAACTGTTATTAACACCTCCATAGTATCCGTCGTCAGTTAAAAATCACAGGCACGAGCTAAGCTTCCCAACTTAATGATAAGGGTAATTGTTTAACAATACTTAAAACTTAAACAAGTATGTAGTTTAAGTTAGAAAAAATAAAACTTCAAAGTTCTCGCAAGTTCAAAGTTCATGAACTTAAAAAAAAATATAAAAATAATAATCGTCATCTTTTGTAAGCGACTAGCAAAAGAACGTCCAACTCGCTTATAATCAACACTAGAGTCTGTCAAAATTAACGGTCGTTTGTAAAATTTGCTAGCAAAATAAAACACAATGAGAAATTCTGATAAGAGGCGATTTTACTTACATACGTCTGCTCTATCTTGGTTTTTATTTATTTTAATGTTTAGCGAATATTTGTCAATTTCCCTTAGTACTTTCCAATGATTATTCACAATAGTACCGCTTTCTCACTTTCCAACACTTTTAATGAGGTAGGCTATTTTTTAAGCGAGTTTATTTCAACCCGCTTATTTCAACTCAACTCGCTTATTTTTGTTGTTGCTTTCCACGCTATAAGATAAGCTACCTAATGTTCTTTTGCAAGTCGATTACAAAAGATCAGGCCCAATAATATTTTGGCATTTAAACTGAATAGCACAGTGCTTGGTCGAGCTTCTCCTACCATTTGTAGTGTGCGTTTTGATGTTGTCGTACCACAAATGAAGGGACCTGAAGTTTTATGTCGACTCCGAACGGCATATGAATTTAATGAGAAGCTTTTTCATGGCGGAGGTTTGCCATTGCCTACCGAGGGGTGACCGCTATTAGAAAAAAACTTTTTCTATCAGCCGTGCTCCCAGTTTCACATTCACAAATTTCCCTGTGGATTCGGTTTGAAATCACATGTTTGGTGCTCCCAATTTCACATTCACATACATTTTTGTGAATTGAATCGGAATGCTTGGTTGTATGTGAAATGAGAAGTAAATGACAAAAAGTGTGTGAATGTTTAATTATTTTCGATTGGAATAATTTTTTAAATATTCTTTGATGTTTCTAGAATCCATTTATGACATTTCTGTATTAGTTATTCATTGAAATATGCGTATTTTTAAGTGTTTTGCTGATGACTCCTCAAAAAAGCATACATAGCAGAATCCGAACGAGAAATTTCAACAACAGCTGTTTGTGAATTGCCACAACGATAACCGATATGTGTGACAGGGATTACCTGATATGCGAATAAATTTGTGAAATTGGGAGCACACTAATTCACTTTCACAGGAAATGTGAAACTGGGAGCACGGCTGTATGATTTAGATTTGACTGGCCTCGGCTGGAGATTCGATCCTCGATCTCGGCATATCGATTTATAGCATGTACCGCTTCATACACGACCACAGCGGCCACAATATGGGCAAGTTTTTAAATACAGTAAGATATTTCATTGAACCACACTAATGTTAATACATACATACGTACATATTCATATAGCATTTATTGTACTCAAATGTTTGCAATGTGTGTAGATTAAAAAATGAAGTAGATCGCTTGCTCTAATTTCTTAACTAAATTTTCATGTTTGAAGACCTGTGAGTTTAAATATTTACGGTGTAAATATATAAAGGGTATTTATATTATTTATACAATTAATTTTCAGCTTTCTGACGTTGAGACACATTTGTGTTACGTATGCATTTATGTATTACAAATTAATATATTCGTCGGAGCGCGGAATGACTTTGAATGTAAGTATGTATGTTGATTCAAGTATATGTATGTATGCATTAAGGTAGTAAAAGGAAATGTAAATATCGTTATAATAAAACATAAATACACTAATTCTACTTTTCTTAAATTTTGAACTTAAGAATTATGTTTAATGATTTTTTCCACTTCGATAATACAAAAAAGGTTTTATTTAGCAATTTTGAAAAATTAAATCGTTGTATATGTATGTATGTAATATATGTAAAAATATATTGCAGCTTTTATTTAAAAAACAGATTCAGGATAAAATTATTTTCGTTTTCTAATAAATATATTGAAGCAAGTACTATTTTATGTTGTTTTATTAAAATGAGAAAATATTTTGGAACACAGAATATTTAAAAAATATTGGATAGATCTAACAATACGTATAGCTGTCCTAGGAAACACGGAAAAATACACTCTAAGGACTTTCGCTCTACATAGCATTAACGATTGTGTTTTAAGGCATAAGGAAGATTAAATGCGCTGATTCATGAAGCATAAGCGAAAGAATTTAAGTTTGAAAAAATATTGAAATACTCTGCCGAATCTATTTAATATGGAATTAAATTCAGTAGTCACATATACATATACTGGAGCGAAAGAAATAAATTTAGTAGTCACATATACACTGGAGCGAAAGAAAAGTAAAGTCGCAATTTGATAGATCTCCCAATTTGTTTAAATAAAAAAATCCCTCTTTCATATATGAACATACATACATGCTTATGAAAAACAATTTTCCGAAGAAATGGAATGGACTATATTCTGAGTTTGCGGACTGAAAACTATTGATTTTGAGGGTTGCCGGGTCGAGTCGGTTAAACAGGTTTTCAGTGTAGTTCCCCGCTTTAAAAATACCTTTTTAAGATTTGGCAGCAGATTTATTTTTCTAATTATATACTTATCACTTTCGCAACAAAACAAATAAGTGACTTTTGGAAAACAAAATGTGCTGCTAAGGCAGGAGTTTATTGTAACAGAAGAGAATTGGACCGTTGCCGATTAGGATATGGAAGACATTTAACAATGTAATAAAATACACTTTTTTCAGTCACTTTTATCTTCAATTTTAGGCTATTTCGTTTGAAGAAACTAAAACTAACCGCTTCCAGTTAGAAAGTCGGACATGGCAATGGTGTTGGTCCATTGATACGCCTTGATGGCATTATGTATTTCCAAGTCCATCCAGTGGAGTAAACGAGCTGTAAGAACGAACTGAGCGTGCTTGGGATTCTATACCTCCACAATTTCTCCAAAATTAACTGTAACATTTATTTTCATTCACATTTTTGGTTACTAGTATTTTTCTTCTTGCTGTATTAACGCCGGTGTGCATTAATAATAATATAAAACATAAATAAAAAATGTCTTGTACTTGGAAAATATAGCGGAAGACAAATTCGAAAATGTTGGATCATGTAACAGTATTGCTCTTCAGTGTACGTACATATGTGCTATATAGGAGATCAATGGACTTAGCAACAGGCATTTGTACAGACATTCTTATGTAGGTACATAAACTGTCATTATTTTAATTTATTTTAAAGGTACATAATACAAATAACATCATTAGAAAATTACTTACAATTTCTATTCGCCACTTTCTCTTGATTTTGATCGATCGATTTATAAGCTAGGAGCTATCTTGCATTCTACCAAACTAGTCGCACTTTGAGCGTGAAATAATTGTAGTTAAATTAGGATGTGTCATGAGTAGGTACATATGTAGAATATTAATTAAAAATTTACAATATTATATTGGTGATATTTACTACGCAGTTATGACTAATTTTTCATTCGCTTATTTTACTACATAACATATATTGGATATTATTTATCTTTTTATTGCCCTTTAAGTTCTAACAATCGAACAATAGAAGGCGTTAGTGAGTTGTGGCTATTTAATAATTCACCGATCAGGTTGGTGATAGTGCACGTTATAAGAACCAAGTTTGTGCGAAAATTTAAACCTATCGCGAAGGTTTACGTTGGATGATTTTCTTTAATTTTAAAAAGGCTTTACTCAGCAACGCATAAAATCGCTCCATGAAACTATTGTGATTTCTATTTTCGCACAATTTTGGCAATGAAGCATCATCAGAGAGGACTGTTTATAATTGCTTTGCAAAATTTTGTATTGTTCGTGCGTCTGTCTTTGATGAGTGTCGAGAAAGTTGACCCAAACCAGTGGTCAGTCCGAAACATTGTTGCTGTGCGCAACATGTTTAAAGAAGATCGATATTTGACTAACAGACAGATAGAGGCGTCTCATGGCATCTCGCAGACTGTTACAATTGATTTTGCATGAACATTTAGGTGCAAGGAATATTTGTTCCAGAAGGATTCCACAAAATTTAATCGAAACGCAAACATCGGCTTGTGTTGATTGGTGTCACAAAAAGTTGAAAATTTTCAACATTTTTACGGGAGACGAAACTTGGATATATATGTACATACGCAAACCAAAGACGCATGGACAGTGATTTTTATCACCTCAAAAACCTGTTGAAGACTTCCGATTCAGAGTTCCAGCTTCAGAGTTGAGAAATTTTTGCCAGAATTGGTTTCAACGTATGCAAAAATGTATAAACCTTAAAAGCAAATATTTCGAAAAGTAATAAAACACTTTAGTTCCACTTCTTCGTTTCACTTTTTGCAAATTCTTAAAAGTCACAACTCGTATTTTTTTATTAGTTTTTTTTATCTATTGTAAGTTACTATCGATTTTCAATGTTTAAAAAAAAATGCAAAAATTTTTGCGACTAATTTCTAGAAAAGATATTAATAAGTCCAAACGGTTATAATTTAAGATTAGTCCTATATTGATCTCTTTAGGGCATAATAAACGATGTATGGGTATATGCACGCACTTAGGCAATTTTTTGTTTTCATAAAAAGAGACAGTCATTTATACCCTTTCGGGTACACAATTAGTCTCTTCATAGAACATGCTCGGAACAAAACGGAACAATTCATTCCATATATAGAGTTGAGAAATTGTATTAGTCGCATGTTCCTTTGCGACAATTTCCGGACTAATTCGAGACCCTCCATTTTTTTAAGGGTATATTAGAAATCAACTGGAGAACTTACATTCCACGATTTGTGCTTACCAAAATTATACGACGCTTCGGCTATTATTTTTCTTTAATTAATTTTCTAATATTTTTCAATAAATTTATTTCTTTTATGGTAAGTATAAAAACTCAAGTTTCCTATTATATACATACGTATACGAAATGTAACATATAATACTTAATAATAAAAAAAATCATCAAAATTGCGATCTCCAAAAATAATTTTTTTTTTGAGTATGCAGTTTTGTAGCTCATTCAGTTTTTATACTACGTCGCTTCCGTATACTCGCTTTTTTATTTTAGCTCGCGGTATGGGTAAAATTTGCGTTTACCCAGCAGAAATTTTTAACTGCTTCTGGTGTATTATGTATTTGAAAAATTTTGCAAACTATGTAGCACCCTGAATTACTATTATTATAATTTCACCTGAAATATTATCAATAGTCGTCATCTTTTGTAAGCGACTAGCAACGGAACGTCCAACTCGCTTATAATCATCTCTCTAATATTTTGAATACACTTTACAACACTTTTCAAAATTTCATAAAAATCAAGTTTCTTAATTAAATATCAAATTTTAATTAATATGCTTCAATAGATAAAGAAAAAAACGACATTTTCGTATTTTTCAAAATTTCCGTTATATGGAAGGTGGGCGAGGTTATGGTCCGATTTCAAAAATTGTTAACGATGATAACAGAGATATTGAGGAAAATTTGTTCACCAAATTTTGTGACGATACCTAATACTGTTATTGAGATACAGAAAATGTTTCATAAGTGGGCGTGGCAATGCCCATTTTTCAAAATTTCATAAATCTTTAATTTCTTAGTTCAAAATCGCAACCGATACCGAAAAATGAAGTTTTGCATTTTCAAAAACTTCCGTTATATGGGAGAAGGGCGTGGTTATTGACCGATCTTGACCATTTTCAATACCAACTTACCCTGTCCAAAGAGCAATATTGTATGTACCAAATTTTATTGAAATATCTCAATTTTTACTCAAGTTATTGTAACCACGGACAGACGGACGGGCAGACAATCAGGGCTGAATCGATTCCTCTTTTCATTTTGATCATTTTAGTATATACATATATGTCTATATCTATCTCGATTATTTTATGCTGTTACAAACAACCGTTATGCGAACAAAGTTATAATACCCTTGTGTACAAGTACGCTCGGGTATAAAAACCTCCCATATAACGGAAGTTTTGGAAAATGCAAAAACTTATGTAGGTTTTTCGGTATCTATTAAAAGAAAGAAATTGTGTGAAATTCGGTATTTGGAGCGATTTTGAACTAAGAAAATAGGTATTTATGAAATCTTGAAAAATGGACGTTGCCACGCCCACTTGTATGTCTGTATCTCAATAACGGTGTGAGGTCTTGTCACACAATTTGGTGGACATATTTTCTTTGACATCGCTATTATTATCGGACCATAACCTCGCCCACCTCCCATATAACGGAAATTTTGAAAAATGCAAAAATTTTGTTTTTTCTTTATCTGAACATATTAATTTATTATTTAGAGAGATAGTTAATAAAGAAACTTGATTTTTATGAAATTTTGAAAAATGGGCGTTACCACGCCCACTTATAAAAAAGCGTCTGTTAGTATCTCAACAACGATGGAAGGTATTGTCACAAAATTTGGGGAACATGTTGTCCTTGATATCATTAGCATCACCGTCAAAAACTTTTGAAGTCGGACTATAACCACGCCCAGCTTCCATATAACGGAAATTTTGAAAAAGGAAATAAAATTCGTTTTCAGTATTTATTGGAAGAAATTGAGTGAAGTTTAATACTAGCAGCGATTTGAAACAAAGAAAACGGCGTTTTCATGAAATTATGGGCACCGACAATACAAAAATAAATCGCGAGGGTATATAAAAATCGGTTTCGCCCGAATTTAGCCTTTCTTACTTGTTTTTATTTAAGAATTAAATATAAACTTGATTTATATGCAGAACTTAAACACAGGAACATGTTAATAAGTTTGGCAATTGATTTGTTTCCTCTTTTATATGTATTATAGAAGCAACAATAATCAAAAACAAGTAAAGAAGTGGCTAAGTTCGATCGAACTTTATATACCCGGCGCACGGTTCAGCTAAATTTTTAAATTAACTAGGTATAATCTAACATCTGTGCCAAGTTTAGACGAAATTGATAAAGTAGTTGCAGACATATATACATATATGATCTCATATAGTCGGATTTCTGGCTCCAATACAGTACACATACTAAACTCAAGATATTTCCCATCAACATTTATTGAAATGTCCGATTTTTAGTGTTTTCGAAAAATACCGTTATATGACAGGTGGCAGAGTGTAATACGTATACCAAATTTTAACAAAATCGGTGGGGGGTTCCAGAGATATACATATGAACTCATAAGTGAGCGGTGCCACGCCCCCTGTAGAAAATTTTGATACAGTCGGTTTTCCTGCTCGAATACAGCAATACATACCAAATTTGATCATTTTAGCTTCCATAGCTACTGAAATATAGCAATTTTTGCATTTTCAACAATTGCCATTATATGGAAAGTGTGCGTGGTTACTGTCCGATTTTGCCCATTTTCAATACCAACCTGTTCTGGGTCAAAGAAAATCTACCTACCAAGTTTCTCAATTTTTACTCAAGTTGTTGTCTACACGGACGGACGGACGGACGGACAGGCATCGCTAAATCGAGTTCTCTTTTCATCCTGAGCATTTTGGTATATATAGGTCTATATCTATTTTGATTCCGTTATGCTGTTACAAGCAACCGTTATGTGAACAAAGTTATAATACCCTTGTACACAAGTGCGCGGGTATAAAAAAGCATAATCTCAAGCTTCAAACAATGTACAAATTTACAAGTTTTCGTTCAAAGCTTTTTGGTAATTTTTTTGTTAATCCAAACAAAAAAATCAGTATTCGTTATATTGAAGACAATGCGCATAACCTTAACGGTGGCATAAACGTTAAATCGAATTGTCACGCAAAATGAAAATTGCTTTTGGCGCAGACCGTTCAATTTTGCTTGCTCGCATACAAGTTGTATGAGCATGAGAGACTTTTGACAGAAAATTAGGCTGTTAACCCAAATGCTGTTTTGAGCAAATCGGTACCGGGGAACTAGATAAGTGTTATTGGTATGGGCTTATAGTGTGTGCAATTAATATTTATGGAATAGTTGAGGTATATTTCAGGAAGTTTAGAACCATTAGTTTCGGGACTAGTTCGGACTCATTACAACTGGACTACTTAACAAACTTTTCCCGGACCATTCCAGGATGAATTTACCACTTTTTCAAGATAATTTCGGAACCAGTTCGGTACAATTTTGAGACTATTTCAGGGATAGTTTGGGACTAACAAAGGCTAATTGAGGGATCGCTTAATGGTTTGTTCAAAGACTTTCCGGAAAAAGTTTACGTCTTTTAGAACCATTTCAATATTTCAATTTTCAGTTTGGGACTAGTTCCGGATCATTTTGTGGTAATTAACCGAACCTATTTATTTCAATAAGGGCATTCGATGCTTTGGTGAACTACACAATAGATTTCACGAGAATTTTGTACTCACTTTTTTATCGATTTTGACAAAATTAAGGAAGAGTTTGTGATGTTTTTATATAAATAAAACTTATGTCATTAGTAGTTTTTTGTATATACACATTAGATTTCTAGCATATATCTAAAAAATATTATAATTTTATCGTTCTTGTGCATGTACATTGCAAGTAGTATTTTATTTAACGGAGTTATAAAAAAACAGTCAATGGGTGTTTAAAATAAAAAAAAACATTTATCATCTTTATTATTATACAAAATAACCATTTTAAAGATTATTTCTTTGTTAACACAGAATCTAGGCGGGTTATTCATGAATCATGGAACTAACTTGGTATTTAGCGAATTGTTCCCGCAATAAAGCTGAATGAAATGAAATGAAAAATGAAATACATAGCCGAAGACAGAATGTTTAAGTGAAAATTTCCGTATGAAGAGTAGTTTTACATAAGCAAGACTAAGCAAAAAGGCTTAGCTAACTTAGTTATCCTAAAAAAACTAGTAAGTAGTGGTTTTACATAGAGCCAATTAGGAAAAAAAATTAATACAGTAATCAAAAATACTACGAACTACTTATCAAATTAAAATGTATACATTTTTTATTTTAAATAGTGCATAAACATTTTAAAATAAATAAACCAAAATTAACAATTTGATAGCAATTATTATGGCCTTTAGTTCAAGACGTCACCGCTGAACATTATCGGATTGATCTGATATCTTAAAGTTCACCGTTTATCTATTCCCCTTGCCAATATGAACTTCCGAACCCCAAGCATATCCAAATTAACAAACAAATGTAAGTACATACACTATATTTACATATGTAGCTATGTACATACATACATATATACAAATATATTCGAGCGTTTTTGTGCACATAAAAAGTTATCGCAGATTGTATAACAAATTATTAGTCTTGGATTCCAGTGGTGTGCCTTTGTTGCTATATTTTTAATGTTTTTTTTTTTTTTTTGTAGGCGCCAGTTTTATGAAACGCAAAAACCGGTGAAAAGTGATGATTAGAAACGAAGTAAATTAATAAAATTATAGTAAGCGTTGTCACCTGCAGACATCAAATCACTACTACCTTTGTTTGTATGGGCATCAAACAGTCATACATACATATGTATGAAGATACGTACATAAGTACATATGTGCGTATTCGCTGGACGATAAGATAACTGCTGCATGGAGGTTGCGCCAAGGAAAATATTTGCAGTCGTCTTTCAAACGTTTGTTTTTAATTGTACTTTCATATTATTAGACATATGTACATAACACGTTTTTACCTTAATAAAAATATGAGACTAATTCAAATCTAGTTTCACTTTTTAAATACTCGAAATTATAATCAGATCAAATATGTATGTAAGTATATGAGTCAGCTTTTTTATCAAACAAATCCGTATAGTAATTTAATTTTTAGTTGGTGTATGATGGCATTTGAGCTATCAATATATCGATCATATACTCGTACGATATTTAAAAAGATTTTTAAAAATTTCAAACTTGGAAACAAATTTGTGAGTATGCAGGTTTTTCGCCCATACAACTGTAGAACAATAATGAGCATGTTTCAAGTGCCTTTAAACTGCCGTTGATTTTACCGCGGTGCATAAAAATAAATTTGGTACAAAAATTACATGGAAGCAAGTGTGGCAAAAAAATTCTTATAAATTAGCTGTAGTTTTTAGCCACTTGAGACTTGCACATAATGATACTGGAATACTAGAATTGAATGGGCTACAAAACTGCAAACTTGAAGGTTTTCTAAAATTCTGAGAAAATAGTTTGAAATTTGGACGAAACTTTGTTTAATTTTCATGAATTTTGTTTAAAGTTTGAAACCAGGGTTAATATAGTTTTACATAGAGAATGAAGTATATTTTAAGTCTTAAAGTAAATAAAAAGAAATTAAACTTGCTAAAAATTTGCAAAATTAATGATAGTAGTCAATTGAAAAAAACTGTATTAACATATATTTGCATATATGACATATATGTAAGTACATAACATATGTAGTCTCAGGTATCGATAAAACCATTTAACTGTTTGCTAAAATTGCTATTACTTTACTAAGATTTTTGAGATAGTATTCAAATAATTTGGACACATTTCTACCGAATACTGAGAGCAGTCCAAAATACTAAAAAATTTTATCACTTATCTTTTAAACCATAAGTACGTGTGTCTGGCACATACAAAACGTGGAAATGACAATATGCTGATTATTTTATAAGTACATATATGAAATGTGTGTTTTAAGATATAAAAGTGATAACATTTTTAGAAAATTTATAACTACCTTAATCAGGTTTCTCTAATATCCAAATTAGCAGTGAACAAACCTGAAATAAAAATTAAATAAATTTATTATACGCAAGCAATCAAACATACAAAAATATGTGAATATTAAGGAATTTTCAAGACGATATGATAATATAAAAATCAACTACAACTATTTTGTAAAATAACGCTATTAGATGAAGAAATGCAATCAAATTTAAACATTTTGGAAGTTATTCAAGAAACGGAAAGTTGTCCGAATATTTTTTTAAAGTTTTGAGGCCAGAAACCGCTTTAATATATGTAGGCTGTTAGGTAATTCATTTGTTTTTTTTTTTCCAAAACGTAAATCTCTTAAACTCAAAATAGGCAATCTATGTATTTTCATGAAAACACTATCATTTAACGGAAGGCTCAAAATATACAAACTTTATGACTCGCATTCTCGAGTTTCATCTTTTAGTAAGCCAACTTAATACATCTCGTTTAACAAGGACATATGCATGTATAACCGACATTGAAGGCAGAAGAATAACTATTGAATCTCTTTTCATTCCAGGATATGACGAATTTTTAAAAATGTGAGGTGGTTTATTTGAATATGGATATATACATATGTATCTTTATAAATACATATATCTATTGTCAGAGACGATTCACTTTTCAGAAGTGATCTTTTAATAATGTAAAGGTGTTTTTATGTACATATGTATGTATGCATGTTTATATGTATTTAGTGGAGGTCACAAAATTACTTAGCACTTAAATTAAAAATGATATTGTTTGCAATTTATTCTTATTTCAATCAAAGTTTCAAAGCTTGCATAAAGTTTACAAAAATTACAACCGGCATTAGAAAATAGAAAAAATTTAAAACTTTTTCGATAATTTTTGAGTGCAGATGTAAGTTTCACGTAGCTATGATTTCTGAGAAACCGTATATTTAAGACGAAATTTAAAACTTAAGAATTTTTAGATTTTTTGAGTACGTAATTTTAGTATAAATGTATAAATCGAAATTTCAAACTTCGTAAAAAGTTTATAATAGTTCAACAAGATTTCATCGAAATTTCGAACTTTAAAAACATTTGTTTTTTTTTTTTGAGTATGTTATTTTAGTATAGTAAAGTGCAAGTCTGAAGTGACTAAAAATTAACATTGATTTTACTTCTTTACGAAAGTAAATAAAATCTATGTACATTAGTATTAATATTTGTTATTTGCAAAACTTCCGTCATATTTGTTTTTATGTTAATTGTGATATCTAAGTTTTATCAACAAGCGAATTCATTTTTTTTTTTTTTTTTTTGTTTTGAGTTGTGCTGTAAATGTTTGCCAAATAAAATATAATAATGTATACAAATGCCAGATCGATGAGATTAAAGTTTACTTGTGTAGAATTATTGTGCACAATTCAATTATGCACCATTTTAATGAAATACAAATGTGTAAATTAATAAATTATTTTAATAAAGAAATAAAGTCATTTGTTTATTAAGTTTATTAAGAGTCAATGTTTTTTAGGTAAATATCAATAAGTTACTGCTTAGGTCTAATGCACTGAAATTGGCTATGACGCATATATTTTTTGATACAGGACGGTAAAAAATATTATAGAAAATTTCAAAATCATTTCATCTCAAATATAGAGCGATTTTTTTATAATAATACTTTTATAAATATCATTGAATAATAATTCGTAAATCTGGCTATGCCAAAAGATCTCAAAAAAAGATTTTTTTCTCTAAAAAGTTAAAAAAAAAAATGTATTAAAGTACAGTTTTTTTTTATCAATTGCGTAGGTTGGGTGTTGTGCATTTTCTTCCATAAAACGTATGAAATATATTTTCATTTGGAAGGAGAAACGCCCTCCGCGAAATAAATTCTCAAAAATCAGGTGTACATTTTAGCCACATAAAGTTTGCAATTGGTTGGACTTTAATTGGATGGGCTACAAAGCTGCATGCTCAGAATATTTCTATAATCTCTGATTAAAAAGTTTTAGCTTTTAGTGAAAAGTTTTTAGAATAAGGCAAATGGTTTTTACGAACTGTACTGATGTTTAGCGGGCGTTAATTGTGTGCTGATGTTTAACCGGCACATGTTCTGTGCTTCTTATGCCCGTTCTTTTCTACTGTGCAATTGTATAGCTTAAGAGTATTTTTAAAATGTAAACATAAAATAATTTAGAAATGATCTGAACTGTTATTAATACAATTCAGAGTTAATTATTAAAACATTTCTTTGGACGCGTTTCATTTCTAAATTTTGAGGAACGCCTATATCAATTAAGGTCATGAGAGCCGAAGTGGCTTAACCAACAATTTTTTGCACTTATGTATGTTTGTATGTTACTACTTAAAATAACACTAAATGTAAAAATATTTAAAATATTAGTCACTTGTTCCTTAATTATTTAAAACAAATATTTTAACTGTAATTAAAAGCAAATATATTTACAAAAGACGTATTTAATGCTAAACTTCTTAGCGGATAGACTATTTCATTAATATGTATTTAAAACATAGTCGAATATTACCTGTAAATGGTACACACAAAAATTTAACGTCAAGTTTTAATACCCTGTAGTCAAACTCTCTAGTTCCAAACTATGTAGTTCACTACCAGTTTACCTTGCAACTCAACTATTATCAATTTTAAAATTTCAACGATTCAATAATGGATATCGTTGAGCCATAGTTATTGTTGAACTGTTATGATTTTCCGTTAATAAGTACCAGTTAATGAGCTATATAAGGTTTCTTGGCTAAATGTCTTTGTACTTTAGGATACTTATTTATTTACTTCCATGCATTTGTATGTTCATATCAAGGCAGAATTAAATTTGCAGTGTAAATATTTACTTAACCTTAGTAGAACGTAAATATTATCTCGTTTTAGGAATATTTATTGCAGGATTTGCAAGGCATTACTCTACATTATACAAGAGAACATACATACTTTGTACGCATGTATCTATGTACATACAATGGTGGTTAAATAATGAAATTTATTTTTATACAAATGGATCAAAATGTTCAACGGTCTCGAAGAATAATTCTCAAAAATAAACAGTATATTTCAGCCATCTGAAAACAGGGCTACAAAACTGCATACTCGATAATTTTCTAAAAAGTCTGATTATAATGCTAGAAATGTTGATGATTCATTTATAATTAAAAAATAATTAATTAAAAATTACTGCTATATATTAACCATCACTGTTAAACCATTATAAGAACCAAGGTTTATATACATAGATCTTGGTAAGGACGATGTTATACATATATATGTACATATATGTATGTACATTATAGGTGCATTTATTAAGGCCATATGTATAATGACCAAAAGTATTAACAAATGAGCAAGCAGTAGATATTTTCACTAGCAAGACAAAAAACGAATTCATTATTTATCAGGAATCGACAAGTAAACTAGAAATGTGAGCAGTAATCAGTAAACGCAAGAAATAAAATAAACATTTCAACTCAACTCATTAGTGGCTCAACTGGTTTTTGAACCTTTTTTTTTTAAGTTGACAATTTTAAAAGCGCTACTTCAAATAAATTCAATTTTACAGAACCTCACTAGCTAGGATTTACTTTCAACACGCATAAACTTCCACCTGCTAAACGATATGAATTTTACATTAATATAAATTAAACGTAAAAGTGCCCTTTACTACAACAACGTAGCCAAATAATGGACAAACCCGAAAAATAAGAGTAACATAAAATTAAAAAGTATTATAGTCATTGGAAGCAGCTTCGATTAGGAACCAAGTAATTTTTTAAATAAGTAATATTTGTGCTCTTATGAAACTTTAAAATATTTATGTGATTTTCCTACCTCCATAGTCTGGCTAGCAAAAAAGCAAACACTCTCAAGTTTACCTCTATAAATGAGCTTTTACATCCACCAATCAGTGATCCCGTAAAAAAGGATAGATATCAAATTAATCTAACGGCAGAGACCAAATTTGTGCATTGTACGCATTAAAGCAGAATGTGAATTTCAAATGAAGAAAAATTCATATTAATTACAATGCAATACAAAGACAATGTCCGTGTAAATTTATGGGAATTAATTGTTCACATGGAATCCGTGATAGCTTTCCACCAATCTCGATTTCTTTCTTTAATAAGTCATCTCAGCTCTCATTTTGTAATGTATGCTAGATCCGGCTTAGAAAGGGTTAACCTGGTCACGGCTTTTTCGAAGTTTTGGCCATTTATACCTTGCACGAGATTTTTGAACATCCTAAAGTTAAATTAGAATTTTTTTTTAATATGCAGAACATTCAATTTCAGTAGAATTATGTACAAGTTTACGGCGGGTTAAATGTGCCGCTGACTTTTGATAATTTTTTTTTATTGAAATTTTAATTGAAAAAGTGTGTTCAAAAAAATATTAAAATTATTTGCTTTTTTTAAATTTAGATGATAATTTGATAAATTATTATAAATATAGTTAATTAAGTTTGAAGCTTGGGTCTACAAAGTATTTCGCAAAGAATATATTGTATTTTTTTGGAAATTAAATTAAAGAAGAAAAAATACCCACATTTCTCAATATATGGTCCTGTTGACCTGCAGCGCTATGTATAAATCACCCCTGTTTTGCCTTTCGATTCCGACAAATTTGGTATTGTCTCTGATTCTCCGAAAAGAATAAGTCTGTGAGGATGAGACAGAACAGAAGGAACTAACAACAGATTGAGGAGAAAGGATTTATACATTTTGATGTATATTGGAACGATTTTTCGTCCCTACAGGTTTCGGCGTTGTGCCATCTTCAGAACAGGCCTGAATGTCTCAGCGCTGGTCATTGTCGAGAAAAGTAACGCATTAGGGGGTAAAATAAGAATTATGGAGGGTAAAATGAAGAAAGTTTATAACTTATGACGGTAGCGGTTTGTGTAAGGTGTGACTGTGGTTTAAGATGACACTGTGTTAATCCAAAAATTCATATCTAGTCTAAAATCTGCTCATGGGCAAATAGCGTGGTCACATGAAAAATACTTCGAAACGTTATCTTTAGTAAGAACATTTTTGTGAACAAAAATTCTGGCGACCGTCGAGCTGTATTTAGTCGTGTCGGATCTAAGGCACCCTCTAAGCACACATACACTTGTCGTTGGATAGTAAATGTCTAATCATCTAAAGAGTGACCACGAAATTGATCCACTAGATGACGCTGGAGTCGGGAATATATCCGTTACTTTTCGCAATGGTACTCGTATACATATATTTTATCCAATACCCTTTTTTATGCTTCACTGGTTGTAGGCGATCTTTCGAGTCTCGTTATAAATTCTCTGATCGCTGCATTTTTGTGTTGTTAAAAAGTTGTAATTATTTTCATAACTGAATTAACGCCTCCGCTTTTTTTACCTTCAAATCAGCTATTCGTCCCATCATGCATTCACCAACTCAAACAATTGAGCTAATTATACTTTAAAAATCTTAAGCCTCTACGAAGCTTAAAGAAATTTTAATTATACGCTTTCATGTGTTGCTGCCTGTATGTATATATGTAGGCTACTGTGACAACACTTTTTGACAACGAATCAATGTTGCTATGCTTTCTGCTTAGATAAGTACTTATTTTTATTATCAAAGCATGTTCAATACAAAATTGATTAGCAAGATTGCTGCGTACAATCGAGCGAATTCACGCACGCTAATTAATATAATCATTTATAAGTATTGTCACACGGGGTGACATTTAATTAGTTTGAACAACCATATAATTGAGTTTTATTTATAAACTTATTTTATTGAAATTTTATATAGAACAACATGTCAGAACGGTTCGTGGTACAAATTACTACTCTCTGACTCTTCTTCCTATTACATATTTATTCTCATCATGTTGCATACACCTGAAGGGTTGCATTTTAGATGTATTTTAGGAAATATACTTATAATATTACTTAATATTGTGAAGCAAATCTGTTATTCGCGTGACAGTATGGCAATACAATTTAACAGGGCAAAAAAAGACGCTTTCATAATTCAGTACTAGTTTTTTTGGTTTAAGTGAATTACAATTTAAACAGCGCTTATGACCGAAAAATTCCATTTACACTTCGCTCGTGGAAGCGATGAATTGGTTGGTCAAAGCGAAGCCAGATTTAAATTTTGTATTGTAATTATTATTATTATTATTATTATTTATTTCTTACAGCCTAATTCTTTACAATAGTGGTAGACTTAACCTAAATATTTAATAATATATATCTTAAGTCTAATAAGGTCATTTTATTGATCATTCATTAATGCAATTGGAATTTAAAAATACGGAACGGTAGTCAACGGAAAACAAATATTATAATAGATATTATAATATAATTAAGGGCATATGTACATTACTTTATAATGGGATGGATTTACAATATTCAAACAATTTTCTTTTAAACTCTGTAATGGTCGTACATTGCTTCACAGTATTTGGTAACTCATCATAACATTTAAGACCTTTATAGTATAGATTACATTTATCAGATTCACTTTTTAGCATAGGTAACTTGAAATCATTTTTTTTACGAGTATCTTTATTGTGTATATTAACGCCATACTTTAAGTTAGTGTTTAGGTAATCTGGTAAATTATTATCTATACTATTTTTGACAAATTTCATTGTGTAATAAAAGTGCTGTTGTTTAAAACTTAGCCAATTAAGGGCTGACAGCATATCTCTAATTGGTGTGTCGAATCGTCTCCGAAGAATAAACCTCATTGCTTGATTTTGCTGTTTTTGCAGTTTATAAATCTGGCTGTCATTCATTATGAAAAAAATCGTGGGACAGTAATGGAGGAGCGGCTCGATGGTGGATCTATAGACCATGATTTTATATTTTCTTTTCAAGAGTTTGCAAGTACGTCGCATAAAGAAAATTTTTTTTGCAATTTTGTTCACCGTATGGTTAATATGTTCATTGAATTGCAGTTTTTCATCAATTTTTACGCCCAAATATGTTATATATTGTACTCTTTAAATTTTTTTATGGTTTATATTAATGTTACTAAACTCGCCTATATCAAGATTTCTTATGGATATGACCATATACTTGGTTTTATTAACATTTAATTTAAGCTTGTTTTCACAAAGCCAATTATAAATATCATTTAAATCATGTTGTAGTTTTGACATAATATCGGGAATATTGTCGCCACTGATCATGATTAACGTGTCATCCGCAAAAAGATTAATGTCACTGTACTTTACACAGGTCGAGATGTCATTTATATATATATTAAACAGTATAGGTGCCAGAACTGAACCTTGAGGCAGACCAACCGTTATAATTCTTCTTTGAGAGCGAAATTGACAAAGACTAAGTATAAGTATGTACATACATACTATATGTATAAGTACTTATGCCGATATATATGAGTCTAACATAATTCAGTTATAATATATACAAACAAACATACAAACGTAAGTAAGTTTACCTGTATAGTTGGAAAATAAGTCAAACATTACTTATTTCTTATACGAAAAGGTTAATAAAAAATCTAACGATGAACCCAAATTTAGCGAATGGGTAATGTATTGGTAAAATTTTAAAGCCTTAAAAATATGATTTAGAAAGGAAAAGTAGTAATGTCAATAATTTTTTTTCTTTCATGGGCACATAACATTTCCGACTGGGAGCATACCAAATAAGTATGTACAGTCGATGTCAAAAATAAGTGTACAAACTTGTTGATTATATTTCTTGTTTTATATTACCTTTTGCTTGGCGATAATATGTAACATATTATATTTTTTGAAAATGGAATTTATTTATTTTCAATTAATTAAAAAAACAAAATCAAAATTTTTACAACAACAAAAGTTATAAACAGAAAACTTTAAATACTTCATATTTTTGCCGTCAAAAGAAAGTGTACAAATTGGCGTTGAAGTGTTTGTATGATAACGGATACCGAAAATAACCGTTACACTGCCGCAGGCTGTTGTTTTTGTTTGAAGGGCAGCGTATATGAATCATTTGAAGTGTTTGCTTAGTCTCGATCACAAGTTAAATTGACACAAAAGGATTTTTCGCAATGAATAAACAAACATCCATTGGTACTCGCGAACTTGTGCTAGCATATCGTAAGGACGGAAAAACTCTGCGTGAAATTGGTTCTCTTATAAATAGAAGTCACAATACTGTAAAAAAAATAATTGACAAAGAAAACAAGTATGGAAAATTGGAAAACCGTCCTAAATCTGGGAGACCAAAGCGGCTAAGTGATGCCGAAATAAGGTCAGTTGTGCGGAGTGTGAAGAAAAATCCTTCTGAAAGTGCTGTGCAATTATCCAAAAATATTTCGGAAGCATCAGGAGTGGCAGTAAGTGCCAGCACAATCCGTAGGGCATTATATTCGAATGGTTTTCATGGCCGAGTTCCGCGGAAAAAACCTTTAATATCTAAAACCAACCAATTGAAGCGTTTAAACTTTGCAAAAAAGTATCAGTACGAAGAAAATTATTTTTGGAACAATGTGCTTTTTAGCGACGAAAGCAAATTTGAGGTATTTGGGAAGAAAAAATCAGCCAAAATTTGGAGAACGGCAAATCAAGCTCTTGCCGAAGGAAACGTCATATCCACAGTGAAGCATGGGGGCGGTTCGGTGATGGTGTGGGGGTGCATGGCTGCAGGTGGGATCGGTAATTTAACTTTCATAGAAAGCACTATGAATAAGATGGACTACCTGGGTGTTTCAACAGGACAATGATCCTAAACACACAGCGAAAATTGTAAAAGAATGGATGCTTTATCACGTACCCAAGCAATTGGATCACCCCCCACAATCACCGGACCTCAATCCCATCGAGCATCTATGGGAGCACCTCGACAGACAGATCAGAAAAAGGACTATCACCAGTAAGGACATGCTCAAAGATGTTATTGGCGAAGAATGGCAAAAAATTCCATCCGAAGTAACAGCAAATCTTGTAAATTCAATGCCGCGTCGTTTAAAAGCCGTTATTAAAGCAAAAGGAAAGCACACAAAGTACTAAAAATTTGTTTCCATTAATCATTTTTCTTTTGTACACTTTCTTTTGACGGCAAAAATATGAAGTATTTAAAGATTTCTGTTTATAACTTTTGTTGTTGTAAAAATTTTGATTTTGTTTTTTTAATTAATTGAAAATAAATAAATTCCTTTTTAAAAAAATATAATATGTTACATATTATCGCCAAGCAAAAGGTAATATAAAACAAGAAATATAATCAACAAGTTTGTACACTTATTTTTGACATCGACTGTATATGGCGAAAGAACTCGAGACTTATTGATTCGCAGGCGAACGGAATCAAATACAGTGCCTATCGTCATTTCATGTGTGATGTTTTACTTTTAACGTGATTTTATTAGAAGAAGAATTTAAAATAATATATATGTACATATAAATAAATTGTGCAAGAAAGAAAGATGCATTTTTTTTTCGAAATTTTATAATATTATTTTATGATTTAAGTATTTAACAATTTGTTCCCCGTAACTAAAGAAATAAATAACTACCGTTAAGTGGGAGGTGGGCGTTGTAACTGTCCCAGTACGACCAACTGTTCGATTTTCGATTGGGTCTGCAGATTAGTGTAAGCTTACTATGGTGAGGACATTACTTAGTTTCTAGTTGATGATCAGCATAAATTATTCAATTAGAACTGAATTGTAATGGTTCAAGATTAAAGAATTTGTTGGGATATTTCCTTTTTATTTTAATAGAAAAACAATAGAGTATTTTTAATTAAAGTGAAAGTATGTAAAAATTCACATCACAAAAGTGAGTATACATTAAAACTTCAAATTAATAAAAACTACATTTTTGCATTTAACACGCAAAAATCAATGTTTGGTTGACTAACCTCTTGATTTCGTAGTGTAAAGCCTAGATGGCATACATTTTACAAGGTTATGCATTGCAGTGGGAGGTATCTAGTATCACTCTTCCATAAGAACCCTTTTTAAGTCTTGCCTATTTCTTATATCATGTTTACAAATTTGACGTTCCAGATTGTCCGACAAATGTTCAATTGGATTAACATTCAGTGATTGGAGTGAGGTTTTAAGCTGTATTCGCACATTATACAGAACACATTCTCTCTCGTCTGAGAAAATAATATTGTTCCTTAATTTCTGATCGCGTTTTGATATTTTGTAGCGAATATTGTGCGTTTACGCAGATTTTGTTAGTTTTCAAATGTCTATTTCCTAGTATTTCTTGCAAAATACAACACGGCGAATAGTTTAAGCATAAAAATGTTTTCCTATTTTATTTTCCACTTCAATTATTATTTTTTGAGCATTTGTCTTAGGATTTTATTTTATTTTCCGAACGATAATGCGGGTTTAGGAGTCATTAAAAATAAGTGGTGGGCATAACGTGGATCATTTTCAATAGTGTTTGAACTTTTAAACGAGTTTTTTATGTTTTGGATTATAGCTTGGCATTTTTTGGCGACATTGCTGAAATATTAGTGTAAAAATTATATTGAATTGAATTTTTCAGTATTGGTAACAGTATTGTTATTACTTGCTGTTATTAATAACAGTATTGTTATTACTTACTCAAAGATATGACTCATTTAAATTCAATGCTCACCAAACAAACGTTCAGTGTATAGTTAATTTTGTCATATAAACTTCGGACATATTCTTGAAAATAGTTAGCTGGAGGTAACGGAAAGTAAATATTCCGTTATTTTGGTGCCTGCATGACAACGCAAGTCATAATTTAAACATTTAAACTAAAAACTGCTGTTTAATTAAAAAATGTGGGCTAAGGTGTATACTTACTTAACTGATACACTGTATGTACATATGTACATACATACATACATACATATACATACATATGTAAATTCATATATACACGCACAGCATAATTTGTAGAAAGAGATCAGCCAAGCAACGAACTTATTGCTGCACGTGCCAAATTATGTACATATACATATACTCGTATACTAATAATATCTTCTTTTTCTTAAACATTTTTTTTTTGTAAAAGTTTTAAATGTAGTGTTACTAAAACATTGGCTTGCTTTCTCAATTACTTTTGTGCACCCTTTTGCGTAACCCTGACTTCCTCGATTATAAATTAGTCACCATAGATTAAGTTAGGTGAGAGCGGCTGCCAACATGCGTAAGCACGGGGGCGCACGTACATATGTACATAGGCTGCTGACTGAAAGTCCATTGTAATACTACAGGCGGAAACCATGTTTTGCTGTCTCTTTCCATTACTCATATATTTAACCATAAATAAGTTCGTATGGAGACATAAAAAGCCTAGCCTTCGCAAACGATGAACGACGCTTGGAATTGCAAAATAAAAAAATTATTAAAACCGTTTGATAGTAAGTATAAATTTATATATGTATGCCTAGCAACAGCAGCAATAGCAAGAGGAGCTAAATTGTGAGTCGAACTTTAGCAAACACATACCTATGTATGTACATATTTACATGCATAAATGTGTGTATGTATGCATGTACATTTGTATATGTTTGTGGTTGTGTCAGATAAGCCAGCAATCCACGGTGGTATATTAAGTAAAACTCCATATTGGTTTACTAAAATCACTTGTGTGGACCTTTGATTGTTAAAAGGAATTATTTATGTACATATGTACATTCATAGGAGGCCGCTGTGGTCGAGTGGGTAGCGGTGCGTGCTATAACTCGATGTACCACAGGGTTCGAGGTTCAAATCTCAGTCAGGGCAAATAAAAATTAAATCTTAGAAAAGTTCTTTTCTAATAAAATACATCTGCCGTTCGGAGTCGGCACAAAACTGTAGGTCTCTCCATTCGTGAAAAAATAGAAAGACGCACACCACAAATGGAAGGAGATGTCCGGCCAAACACTGAGCAATAGAGTGCAAGCGCCAAATTATTATTTTTATTATACGTATATAGTAGATATGTATAAATATATAATATATATGTATATATACATATATATGAACATATATACTAGGAAGACCTGGCGAACTTCGTCCCGCACAAAATTTATTAGGAGTATATGAAACACTTTTTGAACTCTGTTGTAGACATATTTAATGTTGAGAATGAAACTGCCACCTTAATTTCGCATTGGTTTTCGTAGCTTCCTACTTTTCTTTATACTTAATACAGATTTTCCTAGTTAAAAATGTATGAATATAAAAGCAATATTTCGTCGTTGGAGTTAAGATGTATAGTTTTCTGTATATCTTGACTCCAGCGCTTCCAATCATTTTTTATCACGCAAGTAGAATACAGCATGAATTTCATTAAAATCGGTTCAGAAATATGACTTTTATAAATAACTCGACTCCAGCGCCACCTATCTCATAAATTTTTCGCAGAGATATTTTTCTTCTCCTTACTAGAACATATAGACATAGAATTTGACAGAATTCGACATCAGCGCCACCTATCGAGGTTTTTTTCCTTGGGTAAAGACAAGCACAACTAAAAATGTCTACTTATGTAAATCGGACAATCCATTCTCGAGTTAAATACATACGCGTACACAATCACAATTGTCAACGATCACGAATCGATATGAGAGGCGTCATGTAAATTAGCACCCTGCCTTACCTGTAACTTAAGAAAGGCCTCCGTTAGGACCTTCTGCAGGACTAAACGAATTACTGTGCAAATTTTCACGTCTTTCCGTGCTGTGCAAATTTTTACGACGTTCTGCGCGGACAAAACGAAATAGCATTTAATTTTTATATGTAAACTAGCCTAAACCCCGCGGCTGCGCTCTCTTTAAAATGGGGAATGGCATGATATGTGTATTGCGTTGTTGTCAAGGATGATAATAAAATGGAATAGTTAAATTGGCAATCGACGTTTTTTTTATTGACTTTGTAAATCACTTATGATGTAACAACATTTCATAAATATATTATCTGCATAATACTATGTCGTATATCGTTACACTATCCTTATTGAAATGAAATAATCATAACTATTATCTTCCATAGACTTTTATTTCATTTTAATGCAGTTTAGTAAACAACGTTATTTGTTGTATTATTCTTAGCATGAATATATGAATTTCCTTGGTTGCTCACCCTTGAGCTAGCGACGTATAACTGACCGTGCGAAAAGCATGAAGATTCCAAATGGATTCCTGTAACGTTCAATGACTGCCCTTGTGATTTCTTAATGGTCATTGCAAAAGCTAGGCGAACCGGAAACTTAAGTCTTTTAAATTCAAAAGGTATACCTGATGGAATGAGAGGAATGCGAGGTATGAAGACATCTTCACCTGCCGATGTGCCAGACAAAATCGTTGCTTCAATGATGTTATAATGTAAATTTTTGACGGTCAGTCGAGTTCCATTGCACAATTTATTTGGTCTCAAATTTCTAACATTATTATTGGTGACCCAACTTTCTGGTAATTCATCATGTTAAGCGCCAAATTAATAAAAAAAAATTATAATTTTACGTAAGGAAATCTGGTTTATCCGGAATACATATGTATGTATGGATGTATGTACATGTGTATGTATGTATGTATGTATGTATATACACAAATATATGAGCTCATTTTGCATTCGAGTTTTTCAAAATTCTTTACTTATGGTATCTTCAACACATTCATACATACATATATGTGTATGTATTAGAGTGATCTACAGAATCGGAAAATACCAAATGATTTGAACAAAAACTTTTGCTCTCATAATATTTTGAGGAATGTCGCTTAGGAAACAGTTCTTGGCCCCAAATAAATTCAAACTGTTTTGATAATAAATACAGATGTTCAATATCTAAAATATAATGTATGAGCAGTGATGCCATTAAAAAAAAATGTTATCAAAATTTTTCAATAAAGTAACCAAAAACTTTTTCCCAAAACTCCGTAATATCCATGTCACTGCTAAGTTCTAGTCTAGTCTAAACTATTTCTACTCAATGATTATTATCTCCAAAATGGGCCATTTAAAAAGTAACCAAAACGGCAACACTGCTTATGAGTCTATCGTTTATCAACTCTGAAGGCAGCAAAGCAGCAAATAAATTAAAATAAATAAACATTTTCAGGAATATGTAACTTTTTTTTATAATACTCGTAGCTTAAATCACTAACACAAAAAATAGTAATATCATAATATTATTTATTTTCGTGTCGAAATAATATAAAAGTAAAATTTCAACAACATAGCGTGAAGCTTAGCAGCAATTTACCCGCTCAGGCAACTAATAGTATGACTACTTTAGGATAATTTATGTAAGTAAGGATATAATTTTTTCGAAATAGCAATAAAGTACAATGAAAAATCCATTACAACCCTCGTGCTAAAAGTACTGTATGTTTTTTTTTTGAACACCAATAACAACGAAAAAACCATTACAACTCTCGCTCAATATTGATGTATGTATGTATGATACCTATGTATGTATGTAGATAACTTAAACTTTAAAAATACTATGCGTGTATTAGAGCATAATCGAAGCTTGTTACACCCGTTAAGGCCAATTGCGGCAAAGAATTGTAATTTACGTAAATTAGATATGAGCAGTTAAAAATCAATTATTTACAGCAATAATGGCGTGAAAGCGGAAATTCAAAACAAGCCCGTACTTCGATATTCATAATTTCTTTTTTTTTTCAAGTTACTTACCGACTTTCATTGCGAGCGTAAAAACAGGATACGGCCATATTTATTAATGTACAAATGTAGAAATTTATATACATACATATGTACATACAAACATACATGCATAAGCCCGAAAACTATGTAATTTTGGTTTTACCAATGAGTAGATAATGAGAGTTTTGTGCATTTGTGGTTGGCTGATTCTTTGTTTGCAGGGCCGTTGCAAAAATGTTGATAGAATGCAGTTATTTCAACATTGACGGGCGCTTCAGTACCGATTTGAATAGTTTTCAGTAAAAACAGTGCTTATCTTTTTTACAGCAGCCTACTCCAAACAAATTATAAAAAATCTTTTAAAATTCGAAATTTTAATGAAATTTTTTGCTAAATCATTTTACATTTAGTATACATTAAAAAAAACGGCGATTTATTGAGCTATAATTTGTAAACAGAGAGTATACTTAGCCTAATTATTTATTTTCCGTTTTTCCGTCATTTCTTTCTTTTTTCCTCAGGGCTAAATTGAAACTAACTTTCGCCATAGAAAACAGTAAAGTTCAAAGAACACTGTTGGGACCTTTTTATTTGCACACAATGCCATAATTAAAAATTTAATTGTAAGTGCCCAACGTTAAAATGTCAACAACTCAGAAATTAGGTAAATAATAAAAAAAAAACACAAAGCTCTCGCCACTAAAAATAAAAAAGGCGGATCAAAGTTGCAATTGTCTTGGGAAAGCGTAGGTTAGTTTTTTTATGTTGACACCAATAGTTGCAATCTTACTTTTGTATATGCATGTAGTTTTTCTCTTAAATATGTTTACAAATAGTTACTTAAGTTTATAACCAGGGAACGGATTTTTAGGAACTAATTCTATAAAAAAATAGGCACAACAAAGCATCGAGAAGGAGAGAAAAAGGCATTAACGATCGTAAAAAAGGCAATAAAACGTCAAAAAGAAACGAGAAATAGGCAAAAAAGAAACAAGTTATTTAACAATTCTTCGTTTTGCAAGTAAAACGAAATATTTTTTAAAACTGATTTAAATAACTGACTTCTTAAAACTTTCCAAATTGCATTTTCTTTCGATTATTGCAAAGAAAGGCCTAATAAATGCGATCGACGCGAGCCGATAGAAGTTTGTTACCCTAAATATGGTACGTTCGAAGCTCTCGAATTAACATACTTTCAAAATATGTAAACATAAATCAGTGCTATTATTTTAAGCGCCACTGTATGTACCTATGTATGTATGTATGTTTAACATGTGTGCATAATTATATTGTCCCATAATTTTCCACTGCATACTATTTCGAACGCCACTTGTCAATTTATCTTTATTGTCTTCTAATATTTATCATCATCAACCTAAAACCGTCGCCCAGTGAGCAAAATGAACAAAAAAGGCCTTAGCGATGCAGCTTACTTAGGCGAGCGATATCCAGAAACATATTTATGTATATAGAAATATATGTATGTACATACATATACACAAATGTCAACGTAAATTTGTTGGTAATACGCTGATTAAAATCGATGTATGGCACTAATTTTGTTGTCAATGCAAGGGTACATTTTTTTTTAATACTCTTCTTAGGTGGGGACTGATTGATCGGTCGCTTTTGCCGCGACGGTGGGAGTCAATGCACTCGCCCACACTGGCAAGAAATTTTTTTTAAACTACATATGTTATTTCGATTATCTAAGTAACAATTGTAGAAAATCACAATGTTTGTCGCTATCTTACTAGCAGCACTCTTTAAGAATACACATGAACATACTACATCTGTATGCATTTCTATATTCTTGCTATTATTTAATTTTACTTTGGGTTCACTCATTTTTTTGAACCGTTTTACGTTAAAGTTTACTTTCACTTGAAATAAATTAAGGTTTGTTGCTTTTGACTCGTGCCAAATTTCTAATTTCGCCACAAGGCACAGAGTGCTGACAACAGACGATGAGGTAAATTGGCCGGCATTTTGCTTCTAGAAGATTAAGATAAATATAGATTTTATAGCAAGAAAGCGAACATGAACGAATACTATGTACATATATACTCGTACATATGTATGTGTACACGAAAAAATTCTATTTTGGTATTATTTTAGCTTGTCTATAGTCTAAAAAAAACAGTTTTAAAAACTTATTAATTATTTTCATAAAACATCAGTATTTATTAGTCGTAAAAGAAAATTATTAAATATGTAGTAAAACCGCTTAAACAATTTTAGGTTAAAGCATATGAATTTAAATATTTTTGGGCGTAGATACCGTTTCGTTTTAAAGTAGTTCTTTTGAAGGGGCCTTTCAGTTGTACTACTGTAGTAGCTCTTTACATTCAATATTTTTGTTCACTGTTATTCTTCTTCTTTACATTCATTCGATTAAGAAAGACATACATACATCATTATCATTAAAAATCTTTCGAAAAGTTATAGGAAAAAATTTATAGAAATACGAATATGTATCAAACAACATTCAAAAATATTTAGCGGGATTTTTGTTATTTAAAAACAATAAGTTCTTGATGTTATTTACTCATCTTTTGTGGTCAGGGTACGAAAATAAACTTTATTGTACGTTACGATTTCGTTTAGTTTGTAACTTCCAAGAGTTATAAACACCAACCACCGCTGCGCAAAACACTTGCAAAGCCATTAAGCCTCACGTCAGGGCCCAGCGTGACCGGAGGGCAGCCTCGAAGGTCATAAAACGGCTGGAGGCTATACCATACGCCCAACTGACGGAGGCACAGAAAACCTCTCTCGAGTGGGCCAAGGGAGTCCTGAACGCCAGCGAAAAGCGCCCCCTAGGGGACGGCGCGAAGGACAAACCTCCCACTCGCACAGACCAATGGAAGGACCTGGTCTCCAAGAGACAGCGATCTCAAGACGATACCCCGAGTGGATCGAAGAGGCACAGGACTTCCTCCCCCCCGAACCGTCGGTCGATGGCTATATCAGCTAAGCCATTTAGCGAGGCGGCAAAAGAGCACCTTACGCTGGCTGTGCTCGACAAGAGCCATCCCGACGGAAATATCAGCACGGACAACTGGAAGTCGGTCTTGATTGGTCTCTGCAGGGTCTATAAGGGCATACTCTTGAAGTATCCCGGCCCTGCACCAGTCGTTCGCGACGCCGGCTGGTATCAAGGGTGAATCAAGCTGGTCGCGTGCGTGGACGAGCGCGCAGTCCGACTGTACAAGGAGGCAATCTCCTCGGTAGGACAGCTGTGGCCCGGGGCGGACTTGATGGCTGTCCACAGGGACTAGATCCCTAAACGGCCTCGAGCTTGGGCCTGGGTCCCAGCGGAACCATCTACACCGCAGGAGATCCTCGAACTCATACGCCTTGGCAACGGAGATCTACCCACCAATGATTGGAGGATAGTCCGAGTTGGCGAGACTAAGGAGAAGCAGCGTTACGTTGACCTCGTCATCAACGATGCTTCTATCCCAGTGCTCGCGGACTGTGGTGGGGTAATAAGTTACGGCTTCTACTCCATCACTGTTAAGGTCCACAAGATGGCGGAGGGAGCCAAACAGACGGACCAGACGGGCAACGCCTCGAGCGCACCCGATTCCGTTACCTTTCTCGCTGGTGAGGGGGCCAACAAACCGGGACACACCTCGAGCGTCCCTAAGGCCCCGGAGCCAGAGCCGAGTGCCCTGAGCGCAACTGAGGACATCCCATCGGGGGTATCGGACGTCGCGACGGATGCTGAGAGCGAAACGGGCTCAGCATCTGCTTACGTTGGGGCGATATACAGCCGATGGGGAGCGCCCGATGATGAGGACCAGCTTCTGGCTTCGGAATCTGAGGAGGCGGACATCACAGTTAGGGCCGTCACCCAAAGAGAAGAGCCAGAGGAAATGGACGTCGGTGACTCTACAGATGGTGCAGATTCTACAAATTAATCTGCACCACTCCAAGGCAGCTTCGGCTGCCCTCCTTCTGCGACTCAGCGAAAGAGCTGATGACATCATTCTCGTCCAAGAGCCGTGGATCGTCAGAAACAGGGTTTGCGGACTGAACTCTGATGCCTACCAAACGGTAACAGCCCCAGTAGCAGGTAGGATCAGGTCATGTATTATTATTAAAAAATCACTTTCTTATATTCTCCTCTCTCAATACAGCGACGAAGACACAGTAAGCATAAGCGTCCAGCTGAAAGAGTCCGTCGTCTGGTTCCTGACCAGCTACATGGCCCACGAGAGCCAATCTCTCCCTCCAAAAAGACTGAAGGAAGCCATCATAGGGCTGACAAGCAAAGACTCCCGGTCATAATTGGAGCTGACTCGAACGCACATCACGAGATATGGGGCTCAAGCGATACCAACCCTCGAGGTGAGTGTTTACTTGATTTTATATTAGCAAATAATCTATATATATGCAACCGGGGGAACGATCCCACCTTCATGACCTCTGTCAGAAGAGAAGTGCTGGACATCACCATCGCATCAGGCAGCATGTCAGACCTGATAAGCAACTGGCAAGTGTCCAAAGAGCACTCCTTCTCCGACCACCTCTACATAACTTTTAAGATCAATATCAATCCCTCTACTCTAACAGCGTATAGGAACAAGAGGCGAACGGATTGGCAGAAATATAAGAACGCTCTCTCAGCCTCTTTGTCCAGACACGTTTATCACGATAGGCCAGGCCTATCGCAAACACCTGATGAAGCGAGTCCCTTAAACACGAAGGTCGTTTCTCTCGATGAGCTGGACTCACCGTCAAAAATAGATGAAGCAGTAGACCTTGTAACAAACGCTTGTAACTCTGCTTTCAGAATCTCCTGCCCTAAGACCCTACCAAAGGGTAAAAAGAAACCCCAGTGGTGGAATCTAGAGATTTCAGCACTCAGGAAAGAGAGCAGGCGCTTGCCTTACCTTCACCCACATTCCTTATGAGTGGACGAAGGCGAAAGTCGTTTTTCTACCGAAGGGAGGCAGGGCGGGTCACGCAAAACCCAAGGACTTCAGGCCCATAAGCCTCACCTCATTCCTTATCAAAACCCTTAAGAGGCTCAAGAGATGAGTAGCTTCGGCGAAATATTAGGAAAGACAAACTCTCCTCCAACCAGAATGCATACTCAAAGGGCAAATCCGCGGAGACTGCTCTCCATGAAATCGTCTCAACGATTGAGAAAGGATTGGCCATAAAGGAGTTCACGCTGGGGATCTTTTTAGACATCGAGGGAGCTTTCAACAATGTCTATCCCGAAGCTGTTATCGAATCACTCCGTATGGTGGGGATACTGCAGGGACTGGTGGACTTTGTGGGGCTCCTACTCAGGAAAAGGTCGATCTTCTCAACAATAGGGAACAGTTCTAAATCCAAACATGTGGCTAGAGGTACACCCCAGGGAGGTGTTCTGTCACCTTTACTCTGGAACCTTACTGTAAACGACTTACTCTTAAACCTCAAGAGCACCGGCTGCAAGGTCGTGGCATATGCTGATGACTTGGCAATAACAGCAACGGGCAAACACCTTCAAGTCATAAGCGATTTATTGCTCTAAATATCGTAGCTCGCTTGTCTGTGGAATGTGGACTTAATGTCAATCCCACCAAGACCGAAGCAGTGCTCTTTACAAGGAAATACGAAATTCCCGCTTTCAAACTACCATCCGTAAACGGAGTAGTTCTTAGTCTCTCAACCGAGGTCAAATATCTCGGAATTTTACTAGATAAAAAACTCGACTGGAGGCGGAACATTGAATACCGCTCCAAGAAAGCTATTGTTGCTCTATACGTCTGGAAGACGGTCGTGGGGAAGAAATGGGGTATAAAGCCACACATTGTACACTGGATGTACCCAGCTGTGATAAGATACATTCTCTTCTACGGGATCGTCGTATGGTGGCCGGCATTGAGCAGGACTCTTACCAGAGCCAAACTAGAACGAGTCCAGAGGGCAGCCGTAATGCTCATCACGGGAGCACTGCCCTCTATACCCACCAAATCTCTGGAAATAATGTTAAATCTCCCACCGGTGGATCTCTACGGCAAATTTCTGGCGGCCTGCAGTGCTGCTAGGCTAAATGCGATCCTTCCGTGGAGAAATCTCAACTCCGGGCACGCAAAGGTCCTGGAAACTCTGCCCGACAACCCGATGAGGTTGGATTACTTTCTACAACTTCCATTCTCTGGAAATAGATTCTCCACAAGAATCCCTGAGAGAAGCGAATGGATGGGTACCGTGGACCTGGATCCAGGATCGACGACTGTATATACAGATGGTTCCAAGTTAAACGAAAGAGTAGGCAGCAGGATTTACTCTGGTGAACTCGATCTAAACCTCAGTCTTCGTTTACCGGACCACTGTAGTGTTTTCCAGGCCGAACTAAATGCAATAATGGAAGCAGCTCGTGGCCTCCTTAGAACGAGGCATTACCACTTATTCTGACAGCCAGGCTGCTATCAAATCTCTTAATTCCTACGGTACAACCTCCAAGTTAGCCTTTGAATGCAGAGCAGCTCTAAACCAGCTGGCGGATATTTGCTCCGTACATGTTGTTTGGGTCCCTGGCCATAAGGACATCCCTGGCTGATGAACTAGCAAGGAAAGGGACGGAACTAATTGTGATAAACTCTGCTCAAGAGGCGGGTTTACCCTTAGCATCCTATAAACACAGATTAAGATCTGAGCTTATGGGTAAGGTAAATTTAAGATGGGCATCGGAGCCCACCTGCCACATTACAAGACAAATCTGGCCAGAAGCCGATGAGAAGCCGGTGAGAAGCGCTCTAAAGCTCTCACGATGCTTAGCCGCTCCTCTCTCAGGTTAGTAGTTGGGGGATAACCGGGCACTGCCTCATGGGCACGCATGGGGAAAGGCTAGGTTACCCAACAAATGATTTTTGCCGCAGTTGCCGAAGCGAGGAGGAGGTGGAGAGTATTGAGCACTATCTCTGCCACTGCCCTGGCTTGGCCGCGACGCGCAGTAAGGTTTTTAATAGTTACTTTTTGGACTGTTTAGCTGACTTGAACTCGGCAAACATTTCCAACTTTCTACTCTACATTAAGCGCACAGGATGGATCAATTTTTGTAAGAAGGGAGGGAGGGAACGCATGGCTTATGCCAGTGGTATCACAATGGGCTTCTTGCAGCCTAAGTGTGCCACCGTGCTCCGGTGCGGTGGCAGAAACCCTAACCTAACCTAACCTAACCTATGTATATACATATGTATGTAGGAGTACTATATCTATGTAAATTTGTTTATATTGCAACTGCACTCACCAAGTGCATAAGAAGTACACATTTATGTACGCATGTACCTACTTTTGATCATGCGGGTATGTGCATACATATGTATGTATGTATGAATACTCGTATATGTACTAAAGGGTATACGAGTATTACTAGTGGTTTAAAAAGATTAGGTAAAGAGTGCAACTGCCACTCTACACATAGTAGGTATGTAAGAAGGTACATGAGAATTTCGATTTACCGAGGAAAAAGTATGTATATTTTTGTATGCATCCATACATACATACATATACATATATACCTACATATGTACATATTTATACATTGCAGTTTGTAATTGTCATTCAGTTTTTTTGTCACCGAAATTCCCAAGCACTAAAGTAGTACACATATGTAGATTTGTACATGCATATATGTACATATGTACATACACATAAAAACTTGTACTGTCATAGCTCTCGTCAACATCAAACTTAGTAATTTACGAAAACGTATTTTTTTCGTTTGGTACCGTGCGCGAGTAAATAACGTAAACTTTTTATTTGTGTCGACTACACCTTTTCCAAAAGTATTTCAGAAAAACCCAAATGTATTTCAGAAAAGATCAGTTGTATTTCAGAAAATCTCAAATGTATTTCAGAAGAAGCCAAATGTATTTGTATACATTTGTGCTTTTCTGAAATACATTTGGCTTCTTCTGAAATACATTTGGCCTTTTCTGAAATACATTTGCGTTTTTCTGAAATACATTTGTGTTTTTCTGAAATACTGAAATATAAAAATAAATTTTGCACATACCGTACATGTAAGCAAAGTCGATAAAAAAGTGGTAAAATCGTTAATTTTTAGTCACTAGGAACTTGCACATTAAAGTTAAACTGTATACTCAAAAGTTTTCAAAAACTGTGAGAAAAAAGTTGGAAATTTTGATCATAAATGTGTTGTTTTTTTCGAGTTTTATGTAGAATTAGTCGTATTGTGAAGACAGGTGTAAGAATGTAAATTTGTTTGTGTATTATAAGAGTTTATCGTGACGACAACAAATCCACTGCTGCATTCTTACTCCGATTGAATGATAAACGAGAATATTATGAAAGTTATACAAAATTGCTCTAACTTATTTTCCACTCCATATTAGGAAATATGTTACGGTTGTCGTCATCGACGTCGTCGTCGATTTTCAATCGATATCACATCGTGTCGACGTCGAAGTCACATGAACGCACATTTGGTATTGGCTTAACGTATTGAGACAACGTCGACAGTTTATCGATAAAATTAATGCAGAAATACCATCTTTGTCATTTCTGCATCAGCTGTTTAATTTTGTTTTTTTCATATTAGTTGTTAAATTTTTTTTTTTAGAGTTAAAGAAAATCTTCGACTCAACAAAACTGCGTCTATGTACATATGTGCTGGAAAAAAATAAACCAGCAAAGAAAAGTGAAGGTCGGATAACATCTGTTTCTTCTACAAGAGTTTAAAATTGTTCTGCACTTGTAATTTTCATTTCTAAATCAATACAGATACACATGTAATAATTCAATTTAACTATTAACTAAAGGTCTGCATGAATGCGAATAAATGGCTTCATGAATCACTCATAAAAATTTTAACTTCGAACTCATTCAATTCATTGCTAATGAATTGCAGACTCAAACTCAATGTGGGCATTTGGTGCTCAACAGAATGGTACGTATGAATTATATCCTCAGCAAAAACCGGTTACCACAGCATTCATGTACTTTGGTTTGAATGAACATTGTAGAGAATGTGTGTGGTATGAATGAAACTTGTATTAAAGTAAGCATTTGATTATTTTTTTATTGATCACGATTCATAAATCTAGTCCAGTGACTTTTTTCAAATTCAGACAAATGAGAAATTTTGGTGGGTACACTTAATGTGTTTTACTAATACAGTGTTCCACATGAAATGCGTTTTTTTAGAATTATGTATTGACATTTTTAATAAAAAATAAAGCATATTTTATTAAAAAAACCATGCAAATCTGAGTATTGAACATTATACAAGTGCAACAAAGGTTGATGGTTTATAAACTGATGTTGGTTTTTGATTTTTTTTTTTTGCTAAAGGGGCAAATTGTGTACTAACTTTTAAATTGTTTGCTTACCACCTCTAAATTATTTTAAACTCCGCGTTAATTAAAATACATTGTTTAATAAAAAGGCACTTGGATTTCGATTTTAAATACAAATTATTAGAAACGTGCGTCACCATTAAAATTTAATAATTCAAAAGAAAATTGTTAATACTGAGCCGCCTCCGTAATATGTACAATGTTATTCAAATATATGTTATTAAATAATTAATTAAAAAAAAAAAATATGTTTTTTAAAATAATTACAACGGGACTGTTTTAAGTGGTGGTTTACACTCATTTTAAAATAGTTTAAGTTAGTTTCCTTGCGCTTAATTAAATTTGTTGCAACTAAAAAAAGTACTCAGCAATTAGCTGATAAGTTAAATTAAGTTCAACCCTGCCATATCGGCCGTTTAAACTAAGTTTTAATCCCGTTTAAGGTTGACTGAAAAACTTCATACAGAGTTTAAACTTAGTTTAAACGACAAATCAAGAACGAGTTATAAAAATTTTATAACGATAAGGCTATCTTACACATTTTGAATATGTTTAATCAATTTCACCAAACCCTGAATAATTTATATATTAAGTTTATTTTCATAATGATTAAATGTAATTACATACATACATATGTACTAGTACGCTGCTTTGCTCAATTACATATCTACATATGTTGCTAAATTGCAATATCATCGCAAAAATCTTTCTGAAAAAAATTGCTATTGAATTTCCGCTTTTCACATTTTCGAGTTCATTTGAATTATGGTGAATTATGGCGAATTATTATGAATTCTGATGATATAAACCGCTCTTGTCTTATTGTGCTCGCATTCATAGGTCCGGCGTCATGGCTTCGTTTTACTTATGAAACGAACGAATTGCGTCTTCGGCAATAGCAAAGCAACCAACTTCCGCACAAAATCGCCGCCTGCATTCATACGGACTAATTCATTCCCGCGATCGAAAAAATCGGTACGAGTAAGTTGTGCATTTATGAATGAATTAATTCATGCAGATGTCTACTATTAACGAACAATTTCTAAAAAAAAAAAAAAACAATTATACTTTCAAATTTTCGTCTAATCGTCAGTAAACACGGTGTCGACTGAAATGGCGTCATTTGAACTCAACGTCGACAGCAGTTTTGCTAAGCCAATGCCAAATGTTTGTCAATAGCTGTCAATAGTTATCGATAACGACTACGCCAATACTGATTTTAACAAGTCGTCGTCGTTGGTTTGTGTCGACGACGACAACCGTAATAGGGGGAGTATGTTTATATCCTACATGAGTTTGTTTATGTTTCAACAAGGCAAATACATATAATCTTATTTTTTTTAAATTATAAAGTAGAAAGTAACACCACACATTGCAATGAAATATATGTATAAGGTTTGCTTTGGGATTTATTCACCTCTTGTAATCTCATATTACTCTTTTGCATTTGACGAAAACTAATTTGACAACTTAAGCCTTTCTCATATGGAAGCAATGATACTTTCTTGTTATAAATACATTTCAAAATAATCTTATTACGTTGTTGTTACGCTTAATTCCACAACCAAATCGATTTAATACAATAATTAAGTTGTAGGACATTTATCTTCGGTCATACTTTGTGTGGGAGAAAGTCAACGCACTGGACAGAAGTCAAATTTTTTGTTGTGACTAATTGCCAAAACTATATGGGAGGTGAACGACGGTATGTACATGTGTGTGTATGTATAAATATTTAGAACAGAAACATTATGTAGTATGTAGGGGAATGTACATATATTATCAAAATTTCTAAATTATTGTTTGTGTAGGAAAAAAAGGCATTTGGAGGGAAAGAGACTTTTTATTGGATGTAAAAAAATCTTTCAATTGATGACTGCTGTTGTCGTTAGATAATACATTCCAGAAAATTTTACAAAGCCGAATTGCAGACGTTATTTCCGACGTTACAAGGAAGATGCTTATGCCACTTTCATTTTAGACTAAAAACCGTTATGACAATGTTGAAAGTTGAGAGTGTCACTCGGTAGCAGACTTCCTTGTTAGTATTTATTCATTTACATAAATAGAATTTTGAAATATTACTAATCCTTAAATTTCTTCGTAATCCCTAAATAAAGAGCAAATGTGTGTATACGTACATACATATGTTCGAATACAAGTATGTATGTAGTTCAATGTTTGTGCCACAAATGAAGTGGCTTACAGTTTTATGCCGACTCCGAACGACGGATAACTTTTACGCGACAATCGCTAATAGAAAAATTATGTTTCTATTTCATATTTATTGCCACCTGCCAAAATTTTTTTGGGGTGCAATGAAGGCGCGACACCAGCCACCGCTTATCGTTTCGCCTTTGTGTTTTTGCATTTTTTTGGGTCCGTTTTTTCAGCACGGAGTATGTATAGAAAGCGGCAACGCCACTTTAAAGAATTTCGTTACAAAAGGTAGTCTTAAAAATATGTATGTATCATCCGATAAACGGAAAGGCATTGCAAAATACGTATGTATGTATATAAGAACGCTCGAGAAATTTTTGGTTTCTAGAAAAAATTCTCAAAAATGAACGATAACTTTTATACGTTGAAACATGTACATTATTATACTAAAATTAAAGAACCTTTTAAAAATGGCTTGCTTAAAAAATCTAACAGTTAGACGAACATTCTCTTTATATATTTTTTAGTATTCCACAAAGTTTGAAACTTGGGTTTATATGGTTTTTGTTAAATTTTTTAAGAATAGACTTAGGTGGAAAACAACATTATTTTGAAGTTGATTGCAAATGGACACCGGCTGTGTTTTTTGTATTTTGCGTCCGATATCTACTACAAAAAGCCATTCATGCAAACATACATACATTTATACATACATATATATGTATGTACATATGTGAGTATTTTTGCAATTTTAAAGGTAGCTGCATATATTTGATTAGTTGTAGAATTGTGGTTTTTTTTTTATTCTTTAATACACATGTATGTATGTATATCACACATCCATCATTTCAGGTTTTTATCCTGTGTATAGGCGATGTAACCGTTCAGACTTTTGGATAAATACTCAGTGAGCAAAGCCTTCTTGTAATCGAAATACACGCAATATTATTATTAAACCTAACTACAAATACTGGTGTATACATACATACATATGTACTAAACCAACAAGCGCTGTTTATCTTTGCCGATTTCTTTTGCACCACAGGAGCTGGCTTAGTGGCTAGGACTCTTACGCCGCCTGTCAATCAATCATTAAAAATTTACAAAATACAAAAGTTGTTACCCCCTCAGTACTCGCATGCAATTGACACGTAATAAGATGTGACGGAAGAAAGAAGAGGGTCCGAACTCATTCATTTGAAACAGAGAACGAGCAATATTATTTATATGTAAACTCGATCAAAATAAATTTACTTACTGTAAACTGAAGAAAAGTGTACATAACTTTGCTGCCTGATTGCGTGCCTAAAAATTGTATTCAAGAATATCAGCGACATATCAGCAAACAGTAGATAATTTGTAAATTTAGAGGCTTTCTGCTGCAAAGTCACGAATTGTCCAGGCTCTTCTGTGTACGCAAACAACACTGTTTGCACTAATTCCTTGACAAATGTGTCGAAGCGATATCCTCCCGCTGGTTGCATCAAACTCTCATACAGCTTGCAGCAAAGCAAAGGTGCTATTTGAATTCATAATGCCTTGTGCAATCAACTGCGAAGCAAATAGCCAAATAATTGGCGCATTTCTATGTATGAGCATATGTTAACTGTTCATCTTTCGAAAAGAGGGGAAGTTCTTATCGGCAAATGGTTCTTCGATGTCTATTTCGTAGCGTGTGTTTACTTGTCCGGCAGTAGGGGATATTTATTCTCTGCAGTATTTGTCTATACATATGTAGTTGAAAAAATATATTAATATATTTATGTACATACATATGGCTACAAGCAAATCAGATTAGCTAGCCGGAGGATGCTACACAAATTGATTTGGGTGTTCTTGTGACACGGGAATATTCGCTGACATTTTTAAATGGGCAATAGAAATGAATGTACATAGTACAGCACAAAAATACCTTTACGAAATGCTGAGAAAGGTATAGTCGTGATTTCCGTTCCATAAAAGCTGTGAAATTGTTGTTTAAGTAAATTAAAATGTGCGCACGCGCAGAATAGGTTGTTAGCAGACACACACACACATACACTACTGTAATTATTGGTTGAGAGGAGTTTAAGTAGGGATTGGTAGCATAATTTGTAAAAGGAAAAGTATAAAGAAAATGAGTCTTTGAATGTACATACACATTTTATGTAGTGCTTACACGCATAACAAACCTTCATATGTACATACATGTATGGTTCATACGTTTTCAATTAGGTAAGGAAATTTCATATACATACATATGTACTAGGATACCTTAGCAGAGCGAATTTTGATATTTTTTATTTAGTTTAATTTTAGTATTTTTTTAAATAGAGCTCTTACAACATACAAACCTGCTCAAAATAATAGTTACACGTCAGTTTTCCGAATTTAACACAACGGAAAAAAGTTTTATTGTTTATTTTGGTAAAAGAATTAACGAGGTTTTATTCGCTTCATATTTACAAATAACAAGTAAGAATAGCTAAATTCGGGCGAAACCGATTTTTATATATCCTCGCGATGTATTTTTGTATTGGTGGTGCCTATAATTTCATAAAAACCCCGTTTCTTTGTTTCAAATCGCTGCTAGTATTAAACTTTACTCAATTTGTTCCTATAATTACTGAAAAAAGAAGTTTTTGGAATTTTTCAAAATTTTCCTTATATGGAAGTTGAGCGTGCTTATAGTCCGATTTCAAAAATTATTGACGGTGATGCTAGTGATGTCAAGGACAATATGTTCACCAAATTTTGTGACGATAACTTACATCGTTATTGAGATACCTACAGAGGTTTTTATATAAGTGGGCGTGGTATCGCCCTTTTTCAAAATTTCATAAAAATCAAGCTTCTTAATTAACTCTCTCTCTAAATATCAAATTTTATTTAATATGTTCCAATAGATAAAGAAAAAACGAAATTTTTGCATTTTTTGAAATTTCCGTTTTTTTTAAACGATGGTAAACGTAATATTGGTGAGAATTTGTTCAACAAATTTTGTGACGATACCTAATTTCTTAGTTCAAAATTGCTCCAAATACTGAATTTCACTCAATTTGTTCTAAAAGATACCGAAAAAATAAGACAAACATAATTTGTGGACATACATACATACATACATACATATGTATGTACATATGTAAGTATTTAAATTTAAACTCCAAGTTCAAGTTTTATCAACGACCAAAAGGGGCACCACAGTGCTTAATTAGATGATCTTCATACCAAAGCCACTTCCGCAAAAAAGAAGTAAACAAAAATAAAATAATAACTTAAGAATACAATTATTTCAGCTTAAGTAACTACCATCAAAAGGTTAAAGAATGAAGAAAAGTACTTGAGCTGCAAGCTGCATTAACATCCAATGACATTTTGGCTTCTGTTGGCCCCTACCCTTGCGCCATCATTTTCCACTATTTTAGAAGTTTTTTTGCTATCATTATATTTTTTTTTTTACTTGGTTATCTTGTCGCAGTCACAACATTACAAAAAAGACGAAGGCGAGGAGAGTTTAAAAAACGCTCGCACAAGTACAGTTGCCGCAACAAGGTAGCGGAATTAGCACATTGGCAAACGCAGTCCGCTCGAAAGATGACGCAGTGAAAGAAACGAGAAACTAAGTGGACAATGTTCAAGAATGTACATACATACATACATGTATAAATATTTATATAAATATATCCATGTATACATATGTATGTACGTATGCACATATGCCCTCGTGCATACACAACTGTGTTCATTTATGCGTATGCAGTTATTTGGGTAAGACGAAGGAAATACATAAGTCAAAAGAAATATATATGTATATTACATATATATATGTATATATGTATGTATGTACATATATCAACAACTAAAGAACAGTCCTAAGATAGCAAAAACGAGAAATCAAAACAAATGAATAAAAATATAAAATCATAAAACAAAAACTTAATAAGGAAACAGGGTGAGCCACTAGTAGGGTTCCTTTTTAACCCGGGAGTTCTGATATTAGTCGATTCGACTAACATCGTTTACAGTTTGCAAAAGTTTAATAAATCGGCAAAATCTTGTGTTTCTTATACATATTTAGAAAATATAAGGGGTATTCGGGATGTGTTGTATTCTTATTATTATTTAATATTTTTACAACGAATTCGGATTTACACAAATCACAAAAAAAATCGCGAACATACGCTGTTATAATATCTGTTTCGTGTCATTGTAAAATTTTCCGAACGGTTGATTTACTAGTACATACATATGTACATATGTACATATGTATGCTACCACCAAATAAACAAAAGTGGGTAATATGCTGCGAAAAGGCGAAAAAACGAAAATATTAGACTTTATTACTTATAGTTGGGAAAATCAAATTTCTAAGATAAACGATAAACTTAAATACACACAAAAAAAAAATCGATTCATTCGACTAACGTATTTTTAGATGATTCGACGATTTATCTTTTTCGTTGGGATCGGCTGTGAGAAATGTACAAAAGAAAAACCACAATCACAACAGGGTTCAACCATTGTATTTGCTTGCGCTGTTATATTTGAAGTGGAACGTATATTTTGTTATTGGATTTTTCTAAATTTACTATAAAAACCACACAAACCACGAATACAAAATACAATGGCAGATTAAACAGATCCCGAACACCGCGTCAAAAAGCGTGCGGAAATGGACACAACGAAAGTTTGACGTCGGTAAGCTGCAATCACAACAGACAGCTATGCACTTCGCTTCTCGACTCGCACTCCTGCTCTCTGAGAGCACTAATCAACACAGCGATATTTCAGAGCAATGAAACCACATCTGTTGTTCTCTACGTACCGCCGCTGAACAATCTATTGGTTTTCAGAGAGCCCGGTAAAACGACTGGTACGACGAGGAATGTCGCGTTGCTACGGAACGGAAAGATGCTGCCTACAGGGCCACGTTGCGATCGGGCTCATCGCGAGCCTTGCGGGAGAGATATCATGAGTTGAAGAAGGAAGCGAGACGCATTTCTCGAAAGAGATGAAGAGAAAGGCCGAAATGCGTGAGTGCGAAGAGCTCGAAATGCTGGCCGACAGGAAAAGCGCCCGAAAATTCTTTCAGAATGTACGACGGCTAACAGAAGGTTTTAAGACCGGGGCGAATTCCTGTAAGTACGAAAACCGCGACCTGGTGACTGACGTTCAAAATATACTTAGTTTATGGAGGGAGCACTTCTCCACACTACTTAGTGGTAGTGGCAGAGACCACTTTGGAAAAGATGATGACCATGAAACCCCAATCAATGACGACGGAATTCATGTTCTGTTACCCGACTGCGATTAAATCCGTATAGCAATAGCACGGCTAAAGAACAACAAATCGCCCGGAGCTGATGGGCTGCCAGCAGAGTTATTCAAATACGGTGGAGAAGAGTTGGTAAAGCGCATGCACCAGCTTATCTGTAGAGTATGGTCGGACGAATGCATGCCTACTGATTGGAATCTAAGTGTACTTTGCCCAATCCACAAGAAGGGTGATACTGCAATTCGCGCCAACTATCGCGGTATCAGTCTTCTTAACATCGCATATAAGATTCTGTCGAGCGTATTTTGTGAGAGACTAAAGCCCACCGTCAATGAACAGATTGGACCTTATCAGTGTGGCTTTAGACCTGGTAAATAAACTATCGACCAGATATTCACAGTGCGCCAGATCTAGGAGAAGACCCAAGAAAGAAGAATCGACACGCACGACCTTTTTGTCCACTTCAAAGCCGCTTTCGACAGCACCAAAAGAAGTTACTTTTATGCCGCAATGTCTGAATTTGGTATCCCCGCAAAACTTATACGGCTTTGTAAAATGACGTTGGGCAACACCACCAGCTCCGTCAGGATTGGGAAGGACCTCTCCGAGCCGTTTGATACCAAACGATGATTCAGACAGGGTGACTCTTTGTCGTGTGACTTTTTTAACCTTATGCTGGAGAAGATAATTCGAGCCGCAGAACTAAATCGGAAAGGCACTATCTTTTATAAAAGTGTGCAGCTGTTGGCGTACGCCGATGACATTGACATCATCGGCCTTAACAACCGCGCAGTTAGTAAGGCGCAGAAGCATGGACGATGAAGATATCTGATGAGAAGGCTCTAGGAGTGTTCGAGAGAAAGATTCACCGAAAGATGTATGGGCCTTTACGCCTTTGCGATGGCGAATACCGTAGAAGATGGAACGATGAGCTGTACGAGCTTTATAACGACATATATATAGTGCAGCGAATTAAGATCCAGCGAATACGCTGGCTTGGTCATGTCGTTCGAATAGTTGAAAGCGCTCCAGCTCTGAAAGTATTCGACGCGGTACCCGCCTGTGGTAGCAGAGGAAAAGGAAGACCTCCTCTGCGTTGGAAAGACCAGGCGGTAAGGGACTTGGGAACGTTTGGTTTTTCCAACTGGCGCCAGTTAGCGAAAGAGAGAAATAACTGGCGTGCTGTGCTAAGCTCGGCCAAAATCGCATAGGCGGTTATCGAGCCAATGAAAGAAGAAGAAGAACACCACTATTCAAATAACAATATATAATATGTTTGTTGACAATTCATACCTTAAAGACGAAAAAAAAAACAAATCTGAAAATATGTTTGTCGAATCGATGAAGAATTACGTATAAAATAGCATTAGGGGAGTTTGAGGAGTTGTGAGCCATGGGGAGTCGTGAGCCACGTCGATAACCGTCATCTTGTGAAAGGTAAGGTAGGTTACAACTCCGTCGACGGTGTCCCTATGTATAGGCTTACTTTCTCTCTGCCACTTTTGGCATCCACACACGACATCCGAAAACGACACTGAATATGGCACAACACCGAAACCGGTATGTCACAAAACAATTTGACAAGGGATGACGGAAAATCGTTCCAACATACTCGTACATCAAACTTCCACCCTGTCGGAAAGTCAGAAGAAAATCAAAATACGTTGTAAGTGTTTATACAACTTTTGACTAAGTAGACTGCGCTTAAAGTTTGTTGACTCATCCAAATTAGTGGTATTTAGAGACCCATTTTGCAGCTGATCTCAAGAGTAAGTTAGTGTATAACATTTGCGATACACTTAGATTCATATGCACAGTAAAAACTCGGATGAACATTCAGTGTATTATGGTGACGTGGCAATTACGCAAATTTCCGATTTGGGGAGTTGTGATCCACCACTTTTGGGGAATCATGAGCCACACATGTTTTATGCGTATTTTAGTTTTTCAGATAGACCTTTTTTATCGTTTTGAAAAGTAAGGTTTAAGTAAATTCAGAATGTCACTTTGTTCATCATCTGCAAGGGCACAATGCCAAAAAATTTGAATAGAAACAACTCAATACATTGTAATCTATGCGATAGAGCCCTGCCCTTGAAATGCGCTAATCTGAGGACCGACTGTTACACCTAAGTATGTTCATTGCGAATCGGACAAAATTTTTTCACTTTTATACTAAATTTGTATCTCTTGTAAATCAAATATAAATAAATTGCAGTTATATGGGTTTTTCGAAAAATTTTCGTATAGGCTCACAAGTTGTTGTGTTTGACGAAGGTGACCTTCTCAGGTAGTTAGGGACGTGGATTTAGAGATCGATTGTTAGACGGCCTGTGTGGCAGGCAGTTGTATCGTTCTGTTGGATTGTAAATTGTGGAAATTGTCAGTTCCATCAAGCTTCTCCAAAAGTACAAATATCGCAGCGAATGGTTTTCGGCTTCTCTCATTGACAAAATAAAACTACCTTTTAAAAATAGCGTAAGCCTACTTCCGCCTCGGTCTACCATCTTTAAAAGGAGTTTTCTACCACTGTCTTTGATTAGTTTTATACCCGAAAGTACTTGTACACAAGGGTAAATAAATTTTGAGATAGATATTGACACATATATCGCACCCTAAATACAAAAGGGTCACAACTCAAAATACTAAGATTTTCAGGAGAGACGAAAAACGTTTTATGTAAAAATTATTGTAATATTTAAAGAAAATATTTTTTCATCATGAAAATATACAACATTGAATTTTTTCAATTTTATATTATGTTTGCGAAAATAAAACAAAATTTTGATTTATGACTGTTTAACTGAAATTTTTTCGATTAACTAGTGATATTATCTTAAGTTGTGCCTTTTTAACTGATAAAATGTTTTAATTTTATAAGTTTCCTAATAAATAATACTGTTAATTGAACTCACTTTTCACAACTAAAGAGGCACAATGCAAAATAATATACCACGAAATTTATCTTTTTTTACAGTTAAAGAGGCAGAACTCAAAATAAAACTCTTTATGTGTAATAAAGGTAATCAGCTGTTCTTGAGCACATTTACGCAACTAAAAATAATTCTCTTTAGTTAATCGTGCAAAAGCAACACACTTGACATAAAAATAGACATAACTGTATTTTTCAAGTTAAAGAAGATAGTAATGTGAACGAAATTTTTGCAGTAGTTAGAGATGTGTACTCTGAATTAATTTATGCAAAAAACTCAGTTTTGGAAAATTTTCAGTTGTGACCCTTTTGTATTTAGGGTGCGATATGATCAGAATAAATGGAGGAATCCGTGAAAACGATAACTTGAGTAAAAATTGAGATTTCTTAATGAAACTTTATACATATTAATGCTCTTTGGTAGATTGGTATTGAAAATGATCCAGCTCGGCCAATAACCACGGTGGGCGTATAACGGAAATTTAAAAAAATGCAAAAACTTCGTTTTTTTCGGTATCCAATCGAGCAAATTGAGTGAAATTTGATATTTGGAGAGATTTTAAACAAAGAAACTGTATTTTTATGAAATTTTGAAAAATGGGCGTAGCACCGCCCATACAAAACTACATCGCCAAGGTATACCAAAAATTCGGTTGCAAAAGTTTAATGAAAAATGTTAGTAGTGTCCGGTCACTGGGACACTTATCCTACTTGTAAATAAAGTAAAATCAAGGATGTTGTCTGCGCTTTTCTCTATACTTAGTTCAATCGCTTTACATAGTACGAACAACGGTTTTAGTAGCCTTGGCTGGTAGACCGGCAACTATACACTAGTCTCCATGTATAATAGGGGCATAAATCTAATCTAACCCAGCCCAGCGCAAAAACATGTTTTATGTAAATGGATAACGAGGCCTTACTGTTTACAATATCCGAAACATATTCAATTGCTGAAATATTTTTCAAATCAAAAATAAACCAGCCCTTGATACACCTGTTACTCAAAAACTACTACATATGTATGTGAGCAAGTCAGTGACAAAGCAAAACAAACTAAAATTTCGACGTAACCTAGAATGTGGATTTTCGCACTTAGAATCATCTACTTAAATCAACTAATATTTATAATGATAATATTGAAAAAAGAATATAAAAAATTAGAAATGTGTATGTAGAACAGAAGCAGACAGTCTGAAAAATTATCCAATTTTAAAGTAGTTGGAAATCAACTGCTTTAAAATAAATGCAGCGTGCGAGTCTTTAGTTCTTCGTACTCGTTTATTTATATGAGCGTAATATAAAATAATTTAAAAACTTTTGTAGTGAAGAGAAACTAGGAAGTTATTTAATTAAATTCATATAGTATACATACATATGTGTATAGTATATATGTATGTACATACACTATACTCATAAAAACTCTCATCCGACAGCAGAAGGCTGTTGTGTCATTCACTTACAATTTCCAATAAAAACAGATAACGAATGGACAGCCGTTGTCGAAAATATTTACGAAGAAAACAAAACAATTCATAAAATTCTAAATATCTATCTAAAGCTTTTTCCCATATATTTCACACATTGATGGAATGAAGTCCCTAATGAAAGGAAAACCTAAAAATATGCTTTTGGCTCTTTTGTCCAAGGACGTTGTAATGAATTTCAATCTCGATGGAACTCCCGAAAAAAAAGATTAAAAGCTTTTGCTAATTTCTATCCGCTTTTGAAAAGTAAGACAGTGGGCGAGCCCATAAAATGCGTGATTCTTAAAATATTTCAATTTTTACTTTATCATTATTAACATAAGTAGATGCCTTTTGTATCGAAAATCGTGACCCAGAGGAAATTACTCGCAAGGCCATTCAGGCGGTAAAAAAAACAATGTTTTTACGAAGTATGTATGCAGAAGAAACTAAATTAAATTTGATTTAAAACGTGTAAATGAACTGAATTCCTTACTTAGTTTAAACAAAAATACATATGTATGTATGTATGTAAACATATTTTATAAAAACTAAACTAAAATGCGTTTTTAAAAGGTAAGAAAAGCGTTGGTATAAAATAAAAAAGTTTAAAAACAAATCGAGTTTAAAATAGTTGTAAAAAAAACAGTTTAAAAGTACCTGGAAAGAAATACATTTTATTGGAGTTGCAAAAAAAGTAATTTTAATGTTCTTTCTTTCAAATATATTTGAAAGTGGTTGAAATCAAATGCAGAGTCGGATAATTGACTTGCTCCTAGCGCATCGCCATGTTAAAAAAGTTAGTTGATGACAAGAAAGTATAATGAATTTAAACCACTTGTGGTTAGAAAAAAAGTACATTTTAAATTGCTTTTAAAGTACTTTGATTTCCGACAGGGTATACACATATATATGTATGTACATACATACATACATAAAGACATATGTATGCATACATACATATTGAGGGATACGTTAGTTTATAGTATGAAAGAAACAAGTCAGCAAAACAAAAAGGGTCTGCATTTAAAAAGGATCAAAGCAATCAGACACGCAGCAGACATGTGCAAAATTGGCAAACACACAAATATATGCATTTAGTAATTGACGGCGGGATAGTCTTGTTGCCAAAGCAAAACTGAAAGCTGCAAGCACGTTGTTTTTACTTCTGAAGAAAACAATAACTTAGACTGGCGGCACGTTACTTCGGAAAGCAGCAATGGGAAGATTACGATGACGACACACGTATTAACGAATATACATGGGTACATACTTACACATGCGAGTATATCTATGTATATGTATGTATGTAGGTAAATATATACTGCATATGTAGGTATGTATGTGCTTTCTACGACGCAAATGGGCAACCTCAGGGATCTACCGGTTCTTCACAACTACTTCCACTTGTAAACAAAAAAAAAAAAAAACTTCACTAGCACTTTTGCTTTTGCGGCTACCTATTGCTACTAATACTAGTAGTAGTCTGCCTCATAACAATTTACTCCATTTGATGAAATAAATATGTATGTACATACATACCTACATACATATGTACCATATAGCATGGCAGTGACCGTATTTCGGTGAACATCTGTCGCATTACGTGGCAGCCGCTTTGACTACAACTGTTGCTAGTCTGACACCCTATTGCCAATGGTTGGTCTTACCGCATATTGTCTGGCGTTGTCTTGTCTTCGTCCGTGGTCGTGGTTGTTTTGCGAAAGAATTTGCAAGCAACAGCTTCTTTTGTGCAACAGTTTCTTTATTACTACAGCTGCGCGTCTGCTTCTTCGTTTTGAGTGTGGCATGTTGAAACACGTTTGTCAGTTAGCAAGCTAAACCTCCACTTCCAACAGCAGGACCACCAGGCCTAGATTGGTAGCAGAATACTCAAAGGCGATCATGTGAGGCTTTACGATGTGCTCATTTCTTTTCGTTTGCCTCCCTGCTGGTTTTCACTTCACTATTTTTTGCATTTACATATATACTTATGTACATACATACATGTATACATATGTATGTACGTACATAACACAAAAATGTGTGTGCATGTCTATTGATGGCGTATGGTCTATAACTGGTTAACATTGGGGCAATCAAAATGTGATTGTTCGAAAATGAAAATTGCACTTTTGCCACGTGTTGCTTGCCTGGTAAGAACGAATTTTGAGTCCGCAGCAACACAGAAAACATGCGATAAATACCTACGATTGAAGGGTTCGTATAGGTAAGCGGCGGTAAGAAAGTGTGAAAATTGTGATCGTTTATGCAACATTAAGGAAGGCTATTAGATGAACCACACTTGCCAGTTTTTTCTTACTCTGGAACCCTCATCGTCTATACTTCTGCGCCATATAATAGAACGATCATAACGAGAGCTTTATAAAGTGAGGTTTTTTTTCGCCGCGACAGGACTTTACTGCTCATTTGCCTACTTAGGCCAATGAGCCGGAAGTAGCTCGTTTGATTTCAAGAGTGGCATTATTCATGATGTGGGTGCCCATACGGTGTTTTTGAAGATAGGAGTTACTTCGTCCAGACCCAAAAACAGTTTCGTAAAGACAGAACTAATGGAGCTAAACAGCCTTTCTGCAGCAAAAGGGCTTAAATTCCGACCCCGGAATTCTCCGCTGAAAGCTTTCAGATCGGGATGAATTTAAAGAAAAGCTTGATAATATCTGCAGTCGCGTGAGTGGTGAAAAAACGTTCGCTCCAACGCGTCTGGAGGGAACGTGGAGATAGACATGCCAGCCACCACCATAAGCCAAGGTGTTGAGATACCCGTGCTGCGGTATGAATGGTCAGTGGGTGGTTATAGAATAGCTGGCTCCGGACGGTACCCTCCAGTTCGAAGTGTACAAGTGCCTTCTCAATTCATTTCGGCTCTGCGGACGAGTGACAAACCCTTTGCGTGCGTACTTGTATGACCAACTATGAACCTGAACAATAACCAAAAACAACAACAAAATGAAACAAACGAAAAGACTTTACCAACCATAGTACAGCCGAAATCCCAAACAAGAGAGTAAGCAACCAACGTTTCCATGTACACGACACATCATCTACATCATCCATAGTACACCGGTGGCTAGAGTGTAAAAAGCTGAAAAAGTCGCTGAACTAAATTCGGAAGAGCAAATATGCTGGAAAAATTGTCTAACAGTGAGATCGCTGACAGCTCCCCTGAGACGAAGGGGCTTGACTGATACGAGTATAAGCAAGTGATTGAGGAATATGAGAGCTTCTTCAGAGAAAATCCATCTATCTCTCAAAGCAGATACAAACATATCCAGAAAACGGGATCTAGAAAAAAAACCGGTTCTGGTAACGACCCGGAGAAACCTAAAAAAGCTTAAGAGATTGACGTCAGATTGTCGAGCCTCGTAATGGACTACGTGCTCGATAATCCGGCGGATCCCCAACCGGAGTTGGATTCTTTTGAATACTTCCGAGGGTTCAGGATGATCAGATGGAGATATTTCAAGGCGATAACGCTACGGACAAAGAGAATACGGAAGAGGTTGACGACTAAAGCCAGTTGTTGCAGGATATCGTAATCGACGACTAGGACAAAGAGCCGAATAAGGTGCGTGCATTTTATTATGCAGCAGTCAAAATGTGCCACAGATAATAATCTGTCCATCGTACACGGTGAAGAGAGCAGAGATGTCGGCCTTCTGAGGTGAGTCACTCTTGCAGGAATCACCTATTCACATGCTGCCAAACCCAATTTCCTGGATCTCCCGCTAGTGGAGCTTGACGGTGATGATTGATGGTGCGTTATCCCTAATGGGGTGAAGCTAAACGCTATAAAAACAACAACAATTCGGAAGGGGTGCTAGACTCCATTTTAGACAAAGTGAAAATTAAGTTAGCAATGAACAGTTTTGAACCCTGCTAATCCCCTGGCCCAGGTGGCATCTTACCGATAATGCTGCAAAAGCTAGAGGGAACCCATGATCACGGTTTTAAAGCCAACATCTTTCCTTACCACATTCCACAAAGTTGGAAAAGTGTCAAAGTGGTATTCATTCCAAAGACAGGTATGAAACATTTATTTTTTTTTTCCAAAAAACTTGGAAAAAAATTAGAGCATTTAATTTAGGGTTACGGCATTAAATTAGCTATAAATGTGCTCTTAATTTTGATACACGTTAGACTTTGGTTGCTTAATGTGGTTACGCTGTCTTAACAGACCTAGACTTCAGGCCAATAAGTCTAACCTCTCTTCTGCTAAAAGCACTGGAAAGTTTTTTAGACATACACAGTAAATCCATTTTAGAGCTATCCAAGTTATTAGCTGCCCAACATCCGTACATTAAGGGTCGGCCGACAGAAGTTGTGAGCATTATAGAAAAATTAATCTACTATAAGATGCTGTTCACTAAGAAAACAAAAATAACAAAGAATTTGGGCGTCATACTAGAACTTTATCTTAGCTGGAAGACAAACATCGAGAAGCGTGTGGAGAATGCCTGCGTATAAAGCCATATGTATATATAAAACTTACATATTGGCAGTAACCCATCTGCGCAATGAGTTAAAATTCAGCAATCAAAAAGATATTACAAATGTACGTTGTGCGCATGCGCAGGTTTTACATGTATTAGTGTCTGTGAATATTTGTGACAAACACATACATACAATCAAGTTTGACATACATATATGCAGGAGCACCTAGAAATAATCTTGAAGAGGATTTTTTTACTCTGGGGGACTTTTAAACCCTTTTCGGCAATGTTTACTTATAAAAACTAAAGTGTGCTGATGAGTATTAAAATTTTATTTCATAGCTCCTTGAAAAAAAAAACGATTTGAGTTGTATTGATAAGCAATTTTGTATATGTCAATGTTTAATTCATACGCATATTCATAAATTTCGATTTTCAGTGAGTAAAAATTTAATCATTGACTATTCAACTAATGAGAAAAAACATTATGTTGGATCAACTCAAAACGGAAGTGATATTTTTACAATATTCGCCATGTCGTTCATTTGGAATTTGTTTGTTAATATTTTTGATAAATATTTCTAATTTTTTGCACATAGTATATAATTTAAAAGTATATGGGTTTTGTCAAATGAACTTCAATTTAAAAAATTAAAAATAAACGAAAAATATTTTTAAACGATAAAAAAAAGTTTCGAGTTCACCAACTATATTTTGGTTACGCTATTGGAATTTTTTTTTGGAATCCCGGTTACATTGTTACATACGATTACTTGGTTTTCTATTAATTTTTTTTATATCTGTCCTGTAATGTTTGATTACTGCATTTGTCGATACTGCCAATATATAAGTATTACATATGTATATGTATATAGCCTACTATACCGGTAAACGGAATCTCAGTAAAACTTTCGCTATGGATGCACATGGCTATTATAAAACCAATACTAACTTATGGAGCATTGATATGGTGGCCAGCGCTGGACCAGCAATACAACGTGAGAAAGCTTGGTGAGCATGCAGCCAAGATGGGTGTCTCTCTGCCAAAAGACCTATAGGAGATCTCTAGTTGTAAAGTAGCTTTGCAAAATGGCGCTTCTAGCGCTAATTGGACCCTAGGATGTTCCTAGCTTATGCAACGCTACTACCAACCATAGTCAAATAGTCAAAACTTATCAATAATGCGCATTTTTATTACTTTTTCCGTCAAAGTACTTAAAAAAACATGCCTACACATATGTACATATGCAGGGGAATGGGGAGCAAAACTATATAGAAGCTATTTCAAAGTTGAGTACATGTTATTTCCGAGCTTAGGTTTAGGTTAGGTGGTAGCCCAAAGATGGGGCTCACTTAGACTTGATTTAAAGTCCATTGTGGTACCACTGATACATTTATACCCGTTTTTCCTGAACAGAGACCCCACCCACCGTAAGATACATATATATATTAGGAGAAGCGCCGGAGCTCGTAATGAAGGTCCACAACCCACCTACATATGTATGTCTACCCCAGAGAGCCTCTCTGGAGCATGAAAGAAGTGCGAGCCAAGGAGTTTAAATCTGAGCCTTGCGAAGGCAGGACAGCTGAGAAGGTAGTGTTGAGAAGATTCCACCTCATCATCCTCCATACAGCCCCACACCTCGAAAAAATAGTACGAAATCACGAAATTTGTAGAAATTTACTGCATGCGAAATTTTCAAAGGTCTGAATAGCGCTGGACTGTGAAAGATATGGTCGATCCACTGTGGTTTTTGTTGCAAGATGGTGTGAAATATATGTATAATTAAATCCAATTCACTTAACTCACCGGTTATCTTCAACATTTATGAAGTCGTTCGTGGTGCAAATGCTAGCCACATACGTTGAAATTCATCTTCAAATTGTTCGACCAACAGTTTATTAGAGCTGATCACAATATTCTCCCAGTTTCCACCAAAGCCCTGCATAGTAAATTGGGTAAGTATAGTATGTCTCGGTTACATTTGTTTTTTGTTTTTACAATTATGTACATATGTACATACATACGTCCATATTCATACATATGTGTATCTTGTGCTCACCTGCATAGTCCAATTTAATGAGCCGGACATGACGATACCTTCGACATTTTTAGAATCATATGCTTTGCTAACATTGGTCAAAACCGAACGCGCGCGCTTTGGACCATCCAACAAACAGAATTTATGATGCATCAGCATTGTGGTCATTGGGCAACGAACTGGTACGCCTGAAATGGTATTAAAATAATTTAAACAATTCAACGAAACTGGCTTGGCCTTAAGTCTTAATACAAAATAAAACCTCAATTGAAATTGTTTAACTTACAAAATTTATATTTTTTGGAATGAAAAGTAAAATTTTTTATATTTAAATTCCAGCTGATACCTTTTTAAAGGTACGCAAACACTATCGACTAATTTGTATATATATTTACTTCCCGGATATATGTACCTTCGTTATCGACAAACAAAAATTGTTGAAGTACGGACATTCGTGAACGCTGAAGCCTAAAGGTATGCAAGAATTGTTGAATTTTGTAGGCAATGCAGTGCAGAACGCCAAAGATTGCAGATTTATTTAGGGAGCTCAAAAGAGTTATTCGTTCGTAGACCCGACTGACGTGGGAATTGTGTTGGTCGTTTTCTTTAGTGCGTTATTGAAATAACAGAGGAGCTTGTGAACGCACTGTGTTATTTCGTTTACTATTGTATTTGGTATTCAAGCAGTAAGTCAACAAAAAATCACTTATAATAAACTTGAGCGGTCGGTTTCTTTGAAATATGTATAGGTACATATGTACGTACATCACAATTTGACTTTATTTAACATTTTTCAATCAAAAATAAACCTCAAATGATGATAAACAGAAAGAGCTGATCGAATAACACACACATACTTACATATATAATTACAAGAAAATTGCACTTTATTGATGAAAACTATATTTGTACCTGAGTACCTAAATGTAGTAAGTACAGCTTTGCAAGGTTTGTACATATAAAACATATGTAGTACATACATAAGTAATACTCGTAACATTACAGTTTTTGCTGTAAAAGAAGTTTAAATAAAATGACGCCAAGACTAGTCATCAACGCCGACGAACGTTGCACATTAAATGCACGTGGCTCTATCTTTTTCATGCAAATTAGACAATGACCGATGTTGCTGCGACGGAACTTCAATAGCAAGAATAGTACTCTGAATACGAGACTACTAGCACGTCCCCAATATATTTGCGATTCACGTTTCATCGTTTCTGTTCGCTATTGAAATGGTACAAATTTGAGGTTACGAACCAAATTAACGTCCAAAAGTGGAATGTGTTCGGTACATGCGTTTTTCAATACATTATATCCGAATTAAAAACTCGGAAAGGTGCTTTAGCAAATCATCTGAATGCACATGTGACTTAGTACCATGGTCATCGATTTGCACATATGTATGTACATACATATGAATGTATGCATTAACGTGAATTATGTGAATTGCATGTATGCATGTACATATGTACATACATTCATATGTACATATGTATATGTATCTATGTACAATAGTAAATAAAATGTTATCTGTTTGAAGGTTTAAATTACTATTATACTTCTTACCTCAAGGATGTGACACTATCTAATATCTTACTAATTTACCTGCTTTTGTAAGTGTTATAATTTGCGATCCACTAGAGTATACCATTTCGTTGTCACTTATTATGCGTACAGAAACTCCTCTACGAATCGCTCGCATAAACGCTTGCGACAGATCATAGGATGTAAATGTATACATAGCCAGATCAATTGTGTATTGGGATTTATTAATTAACGATATTAACCGACCGACATTTTTAGCAGCACAAAATCGATTTTGACATGTAGGACTGGGTGTTGGTAGTTTTATAATACGTCCATTTTCAACCATGCCATTTGTTGGGCTTTCTGGCGTGGGACTCATGCGTCCTGCTGGTGATTTCAATATGTGTCCACCAGCGCAACTTTGTGTGAGCTCATTCGTCCAGATGACTTCGGCCACTTCGTCGTCAGATGCATCGCGACGCCACAATCGTTCGCGCATGTAGATATAGCCACGATATAAAATTTCAGACACCAACACCACCGATATGCCCGTAGTCAGGCTATAAAATGTGTAGCGCAACACCCTATTTTCCAACATTTTATTACACAGAAATTTCTGACAGATCTCACTTTCACATTAATTTTATAAACTTTTTTTTTATTTGCACTTTATATTTTTAAAAATTTCACAATTCACTTTTTATGTGCACAAAAGTGGGATTTTAATTACTCTGCTTTTGTTGGAGTTTGTTGCGCTACAAAAAGGGAAGAGAGAAGGTTGATATATATGTATGTGAGTACATATTTAAGTATCAACTTATGCCTAATTTAAACCTCACAAATATTTATAAATTTTGCTATACATAAATGCATGTATGCTCTTTTCAAATTAGCACAACGTTTCCTAATTTTACTTGGACATTCAAATATATTTTACGGTTGAAAAGCACTTGCTAAATTCCAAACTTGCAATTTGTCAATGAAAACACAACAATTTAATCGCCATGCATGCAGCAGTCGGTGTGAGTCGAAACAAGTAATTAAATGGCAAATAGTCAACACTTCTCCTTAGCCAATTTATTAGGGTTTTGTTCACCTTTTCAGAGTACAAATTAATTTTATAGTATCTCAAAAAAATTAATAATGCAGCGAAACAGAAATGCATTCGAGATGCAAAAAAAAATTTGCGCGATGCAGATGCTACAAATGCACGTGTTATTCGTCCAAGGCAATCAAATTTGGCTCGTCTGACAATCAGCTGTGTAGCGAATCAGTAGAGTTGCCAGTATTTCTGCCATTAATTATCTTGACGCTTCATATTAGAAAAATTCCAATTGGATTTGGTTAAATTAACCCGTTGACGTGCATGAACAAAACCTTCGCTCTTCTACAACATGAACTTAATGTTTGGGAATATACTTTTCTTATATCAGATGAGACTGCTTGCTTTCTATAGAGTTATTTTCCTTTAAACTACAAGTATTTTATATGAAATGATAAAGAAATATTTCTTAAGCACCGACTACTTTTTTTTCAAGTTTTTGTATAGGGCTTATGATGCAGCTATTTAACCAAATTGCGACTAAATAAACAATGTTGATACTTTTATAAATTATTTATTACAATATATATTGCAAACAAACCAAAATGTTCTAATGTAAAAGTAAGGTGTCTTGGTTTATATTTTGAAAACAGAATATCAAACTTATAAGAGTAAGCAAAAACAAAAATCATCCTGTATTTAACATCCATAGCCATTCCTCACATTGCATATATCGTTCAATCCTGTTCTTAATTTCCACTCGGTCGTTTTATATTTGCTATTTAATAAAAATTCCCTACCGCAATTGACTAAAGCGGCTATCACTGGGCTTACGATTGGAAAAGAAATTTCGTAAAATTAATATCTGCCCGAAGCCGATAACTAATACAATGACCGTCTCAAGTGATGACCAAACCATGACGGCCTCATTCAATTCTTCAGCACGTTTGCGACCTTGTGCCTCACGTAAGCGATGGTGCGTTTGGGCATCGAGTATGTCGTTGAGGCTTTTATGAATCGATTGCGAAGACGTCTCCATTTGCGTCAGTACGGTAGCGTGTTCGTCAATACCAGGCAATACTGGCTCATCTCCGATTTGGAAGTCTACGTATACAATTTTGTGAGAAAATGAGGAAAATTGATTGCTAAAGCAAACTTTGTAAACTCCGGTAGCCTCAGCCATAAACTGATGGCTATCAAACGTGGCTCGCTGTTGTTCATATATTACTTTGCCATGCGGATTTGTTAATGTAACGTCCACGTCCAATTGACCACCTGCAGATACTTGAAACTCCAAATAGCATGTTGTATTTCGCCGCACTTCTTCAAAGAAGCAGTCTTCCGAGTTGTCTGCTAAATCAAATGTGAATTCTACTGCAGATGCAGGGCAAATCGCTATGGTAAACATTAACGCGAACAACACACATATCAAACTATATCGGACAGAGGGAGATTGCATTTTGCTCTTGATTAATTCTTAATAGTCCCAATCCGCCTTTGAATATATTGTTTGTATAAAGTTAACACTAAGAGTTTTTGAGCGGTGCCACGCAATGTGCTAGAGTGTACGAACAATATCTGAAAATATTAAGGCCAATTTTTTCGAGTATACGTTAAAAAACTGTTAGCAGTTTCAGAACGCAGATAAATTACTCACTTTTATATAAAATGCGGAAAATAGGTGGTGTAGGCAAATCTTTGGTTTTAAAATGCAAATATTCGATTTGTTTGCTGATTTAATGAGTAAAGGAAAATTCTGCTAAAATTGACATTTGAAACTGACGTGTCAGAATGATACCTGTGTTACCATATCTGCAAATTAAACTAAAAAAACAAGACAAAGTTTAAGTACGTAAAGGGCCGTACACATACTACTTTCCTCGCCTTACTTGACAATTCCAACTTTAACAACAAAGCATGAGGTGTATAAAGTTTGCTACATAGAACGCTTTGACAGTTTCTGCGATAATTGTTTGTTTTGAATTGCGATATGTGCTTTTTCCGAGTATTTTGTTTAATAAAAGAATAAGAAATGTGTATTACAGCTACTGTTTGAAATTCGAGAGTGTAATAAACTTTATTATAACTGAGAAGTAACAAGCCTTCTTGCAGCATCTTTCGACAAAATAAATAAAAACCGATCCAGAGGAGTTTAGGAAAACGATGAGGGTGGTTAACAAAGAGGAGTTTCAATTGCTATTTGTTCATATTTTACTTATTTTCTCTTTTTAAAAGTAATTATACATGCAAACATTATGAAATACTAGTGAATTTTCTTAATCGTGTGCATATGCACGCATATATAAAATGGAAATGTAAACAGTTGGTTGTCAAAGTGTACAAAAGTTGAGAGTTCGCCATGATTTTGCATCGTTTTGCTTTGCTTTACTTTTTTCGCCTTGTAATTAGCAGCACTCGTATAACATCAGGGCTTCAACTTATCTGTCAAAGCGGAACTCTGAAGCAAAGCAAAGCGAAAATCTTATGTGTACGGCCCTTAATAGTGCAAGAACGATAGATTACAATCACCCTTATTGTGAGTTTCGTTTTCGCCCGAATTAGTTCACTTTTCACTGTTCGTTTATTATAAATTTCGGGCGGAAATTTTCCGCTTTCGAACATTGTTTTCCCTTATCGGCAACACTTATTTCGGGCGGATTAGTTGAATTTGTTTACTATTTTTTGAGGCGCAAAATTTCGCGGATTTAAAATGTAAGTAATTTTAATTAAATTTTTTTACATAAGATCGCCTATTCCAGGAACAAAACAGTAAAAAACGTTTAAAGGGGATAATATTAGGAAGACTGCAGGAAAAGGCGGATATTGCAAGAGGATTTGTCAAAGAAACCAAGGAAAATATAGCTGAGTTATAAAAACAGCTAAGAATAACACCCCTATGCTGGAATCCGTCGTACGTTCGATTACGCTACGAATCGTAAAATCGGTATGCTCAAATCCGCTTTTCGTAATCGTAAATTCGAAATTCGTAGACTGTTTTCGCAATTCGTAATATCGGTATGCCAGAATCCGTCGGAGCTGTCAATTGCGGAATTTTTGTACGAACAGCCACTGGTGTCGGAGCGAAATAAACTTTAGAAAAATAAACGTTTATAAACCCAAAAATAAGCAAATATGCATGTATGTATGTAGATACATGTGTACATTTGTATTTATGTACATACATATGTAATATAAACTATGCAAGAAAAACTAGAATTATTACGTGTGTATATATGTACATACATATTTGCGAAGATCACAAACAAATCGTACGCAGTATGTTTCTTGTATGAATGCTTCTTTGTTGAGGCGAAAACTTGTCACAAATCTTTAAACCATTAAACTTTAATATATCTGAGCATTAAATTCGACAATATTACACACTTCATAATTTAAGAAATTTGTATTTAGATCATCTCTTAAGAATGTACATACATACATTCGATGCATATTTATGCAATTCTGCCTTTAATTAACGAAAACTTATCAAATGGCTTATAAATGTTGATATTAAACTTCATTCTTTACTTGCAATAATATCGGTACGTGTATATTTCTGCCAATATGCCTAATTACGAACTTCGAAATTCCTGTTTTTGGTTGGCAACGCGGTTGATAGTTACGATCGGATTTCAGCATACCAAATTTCGAACTTTCGGAACGGAGCTACGAATTCGTAACTACGAACATTCGGATTACAGCATAGGGGTGTAAGGCTTCATAGTTAGGGGCCCTCAATTAAAAAATAGTCCGAATGGAAAGGGGTAAACAATTTATATTTAAATGTTCGCATACATATAAATTTGTTATGCGAATTAGACTTGGACTGGGCAAAAGCTTTATGTCTTTCAGCATAATCTGACTAAAAGACGATTGCGCCAGCCCAATTTCAAAACTGTAACCTATACCTTTTTAGTATCCACCTTCAACGAAAAATCGCTCGTGCTGGTGGTATTGAAGCATATACATATATAATACTCATATATTGGCAGTAACCATATATGTATATAGTACTCATATATTGGCAGTAACCTATCTGCGCAATGTGTAAAAATTCAGCAATCAAAGGGAGATAGTTTTAGTGTAAATGTACGTTGTGCGCATGCGCAGGTTTTACATGTTTGACATATCAGCAGTTGCGCCAAAAAATAAATTTGAAGAGGGTTGCTTCACTGTGGGGGGCTTATATATATATATCTGTACTGTAATGTTTGCCGACTGCACTTGCTCATACTGCCAATATATGAGTATTATATACATATGTACATATATGATCAGCACACTTTATTTTGTATGAGTAAACTTCGTCAAAAAAGGGTATAAGCCCCCACAGTGAAGCAACCCTCTTCAAATTTATTTTTTGGTGCAACTGCAGATATGTCAAACATGGAAAACCTGCGCATGCGCACAACGTACATTTACACTAAAACTATCTCCCTTTGATTGCTGAATTTTTACACATAGCGCAGATAGGTTACTGACAATATATGAGTATTATGTATATGGTGCTCCTGAATTATTAAAATTTTATTTTGTAGCTCCTTGGAAATCAAACAAAAACGATTTCATTTGCATTGATAAGCAATATTTTATATGTGAATGTTTAATTCATATGCATATTCATAAATTTCCATTTTCAGTGAGTAAAAATATAATCATTGACTATTAAACTAAAGAGAAAAATCATTATGTTGGCTCAACTCAAAACGGAAGTGATATTTTTACAATATTCGCAATGTCGTTCATTTAGAATTTGTTTGTTAATTTTTTTGATGAAAACTTCTAATTTTTGCACATAGAATATAATTTAAAAGCATATGCTTTTTGTCAAATTAACTAAGTATAATTGAAAATAAAAAATAAATAAACGAAAAATTTTGAAACGATAAAAACAATTTAGAGTTTTACAACTAATTTTTGGCTACGCCACTGGATTTTCTTTTGAATTCAAGTGCAATTTTTGACTTACGTTTACTCGGATTTTTGAAGCGAAATTTATTCCGGGTGAAACACACAATTGGCGGATTCAATCCGGGCGAATGAAAAATGTTCAGGTGAATTTTTTTTTCGGGCGAAACTCACGATAAGGGTGAATTCACGCATTCCCGCAAGAGTTGACATTTCTGGATCAAAGTAAACAAAGAATATGATGAGAAGTAAAACGAAGAGAAGTTGGGTTTAGGAATAAACGTGTTTTGATTTGGAAAAACTGTTAAAATAAATGTTGTGGACAGCGGTTTAATTGATATATTACGAAAACAAGAAATGTGCCGTTTTAGCAGTAATATCGATTGTTAGTTTGTTTACGAAGCTCCAGAAATGTCAAAGTCGGCAAAACCAAAATAACGGTACCCTGGAATGCGCCATTTCTGGTTCGCTGCATCGTGGGAATATTGTGAATTTTACCCGTATTTTAATTTTCCATTTATGTTATGCTTACCATTATATTTAAAATATTAATAAAAATACCCGTATGATATTTCACAGCTGATTTCTAGGCTTTTTGAACAACTTCTAAACACGCTTCTTTAGCAGTGGGATATTTGAATTTGAAACCACTTTCCAAAGTCCTTTTCGGCTGTATTTTAGCACCCGATAAAAGCAATGTAGAACGATCTTTGCCAAAAATGGCTTCTACCACAAATTCAGGAACTGCGAAAAGGCAAGGACGTCGTAGGGCCGTAGCGAACGCCTACACAAAATTAAAAATAAAATTAAAATATTGAAGAATTATTAAAAAAGACGTTTTACAATTAGTCAAATCGATTTGACCAACGGAATCGGCGCATGCGCGGAACAAGTAAAGAATACGGACCATTAAGCTAGAAAAAAAAAAAGTGGGCGTGTTCGCCCCTTTTTACCGATTTAGGTGGTATAATTTTTTTTTGGTGCGAAGTAATAGGAGGGGTGTTAGGGAGGGTTAAAGGGGGAAATTTCAATATTTTGAAAAGCTAATATGTATTTCAAAAACTATTAATCTGATCTTCATAATATTGGTATCGTTATAAAGATAATCAAAAGACCTTTTATTTGATATGCATATGTTTACATAAATTATATATATATTTTGAGAAAAATAACAAAAACTGAAAAAACACACATTTTTTTAATAAAAAACTATATTTTTCTTAAAAAAATAAGTAATGAATAGTATGTAAAAATAAGCTTGTCTTAAAGCCCATAAAAATACCTTTAATTTGATGTATAATTTTACATATTAAAACTTAAGTTTTGTAAGAAATTTTGTTTTATTTGTGTTGCTGACGATAAGAGAATCAGTAATAATGAGGGTAATGATCCAGAGCGGATTCGCGGAAAGGTATTAACGATTTGTTTTATTTAATTTTTAATGTTGTTTTATTTAATTTTGAAACCTAAATATAAATCAGTATTTCCGTGCGAAACATCTTTCAACGTGAGCGGCCTTCGGCCGCGCTTTGAAAAAATAACCCTGGCCGGACATAATCCGGCTACGCCATCAACAGTATTTCCGCGCAGAACACCTTACCGCGTGAGCGGCCTTCGGCCGCGCTTTACAAAAATAACCCTGGCCGGACAAACGCTGGCTACGCCATCAACAGTATTTCTGCGCAGGACTCCTTTCCGGTTTTCTATTGAATACCTTTCCGCGAAGCCGCTCTGCATCATTACTCTCATTATTACTGATTCTCTTATCGTCAGCAACACAAATAAAACAAAATTTCTTACAAAATTTAAGTTTTAATATATAAAATTATACATCAAATTAAAGGTATTTTTATGGGCTTTAAGACAAATTTATTTTTACATACTATTAATTACGTATTTTTTTAAGAAAAATATAGTTTTTTATAAAAAAAAAAGTGCGTTTTTTCAGTTTTTGTTATTTTTCTGAAAATATATATATAATTTATATAAACATATGCATATCAAATAAAAGGTCTTTTAATTATCTTTTTAACGATACCAATATTGTGAAGATCGGATAAACAGTTTTTGAAATATTAGCTTTTCAAAATATTGAAATTTCCCCCTTTAACCCTCCCTAACACCACTCCTCCTATTACTTTGCACCAAAAAAAAAGTATACCACCAAAATCGGTTAAAAGGGGCGGACCACGCCCACTTTTTTTTTCTAGTTCAATGGTCCGTATTCTTTACTTAAGCCGAATAAACGTTTCAGGAATCCGAAAATCGGAGAATTACATATATATGTATATTCGGTTACTTACCTGTGAAAACTCGCCATTTGTTACTATTTCCGGTGCAACACCATTAAAAACTCCTTCGATTTTATCATTTTCCATAGCATATGCTATTAATTGGCATAAATCATGTATATGAATCCATGGAAGGATTTGTTTCCCACTTCCCAACGGGCCTCCAAGACCTAAGTTAAAAGGTAGCCATATGTTTTGTATCATACCACCTGTTCGTCCAATTACCACTCCGGTGCGTATTTTAATCTGGAATTATGGTGCAACCTATAAATATCTATCGTTGAAGGATGAAGTATTATGATTATTGCTTCACTAACATTTCTACTATGTATGTATAACATCAGAAGATAGTGTTGCCGCTTTCTCCCACTCCAGGCATAGGTTTGACATATAATCAAATCCTTGCACTAAATCATTTTCGTTATATACGTGCTCATTGTCTGGCTTATAGTGGCTTACGCCTGATACATTAACAAAAGCTTTAACTTGAGGAGCAGCCTCAATAGCTTTAGCCAATGCTGCACTTGTATTAACACGCGAAGTCCATACATTCTGTTTGAAACCATCTGACCAACGACGACTTGGATCCAAAACGTTTTGCCCAGCTAAATTAACTACAGAAGTTATACCATTCGGTATGCCATTTCGCTCCAGCTCCAACCAGGTAATTCGTTTTAACCCAGGCATCCGGGATATCACAGTAACATTATAACCATTTTGGATCAAGCGTTTGCTGAGTACATTGCCTATAAACCCAGTGCCACCTCCTACAAAAAACTGCTATTATTATTTACACAAATATAACGTAAAGAATTATAAGAAAAATACAAACCAATCAAAGCGTGTCGCGACATAATCCGTGCAACTTTCGTTGAATGGATTTACGTAAACAGCTCATCTATCGCTTGCAATGAAAATTTTTGGGATAATGTGAGCAAAACAAGACTTCAGATAAATGCACTTCGCTATCAGCTGACTGTCATCATGATCAAGAATGATAAATTATAAGATTGCGACCAGAGAACTTATATTTGGCAATACAATCAATACACGTTCTCTGGCCATAGCATACCAGAATATCGAGTCACAAGGAAAAGAAACAGAAAATTCGCATTCGCGTGCAAAAAAAATGAAACCATATAGGGTTTTTTAATAAACGACAGTGGCAAATTGTAGTAATAACAACATGAAACCTTTGCATTTTCACTTTATTTTGATATTAAAGTTCTTAATCAAAAGGATTTTATAAATAAATGTTCCTTATCCACTTTTTGAGAATTGTACAATACTCCATTAGCTGACTGACAACACCGGAATATCACAATTTCATATTTTTTAATGTCCCAATTGCTTTATATTCGCTAACCCGACAACTCGACACGCAATTTATGATTGCGTTCAATCGCAATTTTGAAGCAAATTGCCAATGGAGACAGTAAATTGAATGATGTTAGCAATTTATATTTTGAAATATTTTAAGTTATCAATTGCAAATACATTCCTGGCAATCAACTGTCAAAGTGATGCTTTGACAGCTAAATTTTCATTTGCACGAAAAGTTCGTGGCGGCAACATCATTGGTATAATTTTATGAAAGCAAATATTGAGTTTTTCCTATTGGATCATCTATTAGTATGTACTTTGAAGGGAAATATCACATCTTCTGTAATACTTAAAGAATATTTTCGATTTAATGCATCGAACGTACTTGTCTGACATCTTACAAATGATTATGTTATGATATCAAATTGCCCACACACAAAACTTTGCAATCAAATTGACGTAAATAATGGATCATCTATTAGTATGTACTTACAGCCTAAACTAATATTCACGCACTCCTGCAATTTTCTGTCAAAAATGTCTCATGCTCATACAACTTGTATGGGAGCAACCCAAATTGAACGGCGTGCGCCAAAAGCTAAAAGGCCTGCCAGATAGAGCACGTTACGTGCGTGCCGGCGAAGAATTCGACTGACAGCTAAGTATATTATATGTAGTTGAATGCAGATGCCGCAACGTACAACTGTAGCCCAACTCTCTACTTTTGACGCATTCAAATCCGTCGCTAGTGTTAGCTGATTGGATTTTTTCAATTATTTCCATTTTTTTTATAATCTTTACACAAAAGTAACTATCAGCACAACTTTAAGATATATTTGATTTGCATACAAAAAAAAATTAACCGCCAATACAAAACAACTAATTTGTTTACATGCGACAACACTTTTAATGTGGCGTACCTTTGCGTTTCTTACGCCTTGTCAGTTGAATGCCTCGTTGGAGTGGACTCAACGTATTCTATCTGGCAGGCCTTTTAACTCGCTCGATTTTTTTAAGTCTACCAATGTGTCGGATATCTTTCGGCACGAATTTGTTTGATTATTTCTTTCCCGATTTTATTGAATTTCTATAAATTTTAACAATATGAAAAAATATCAAATTTCGATTTTTCATCTTTTTTTTATCCAATTCTTCACTCAAACAAAAAATCGTGGAAAAAACGACTCTGATGGACTCGATTGTTCGATTTTTAATTAAATCGCTCTGAAACGGCATCTCTAGTGTGTAATTTACAAAATCGCATTATAGTATTGGGAACACAACCGTCACAAATTTACAATCAAAGAAAATATAAGAGTACTTACATATACCAGAACATGTCTGCTCCTTTAGAAAACCTAGAAACTCAGTTAGAGATGTTCATTGAAAATGTTCGTCAGATTCGGATTATAGTGAGCGATTTTCAACCACAGGTTTGTATTAAACGAATAATTCTGTATAAAAAGATGCCACAAAAAGAAATTAATGTTTACATATGTATTTTAATGCAGGGTCAAAATGTATTGAACCAAAAAATGTGAGTACATGACATATGTAGATACATAGATTGAGATATACGAGTGTTTAATTAACAAATGTTCCTATTTTTAGTCAAGGCTTGGTGACGGGTCTCCAGGAGATCGATAAACTTAAAAATCAAGTGCAGGACGTATTTGTGCCATTCGAAGTGTTTGATTACATTGACCAAGACAAAAACCCTCAACTGTATACAAAAGATTGCGTTGAAAAGGCCTTGGCTAAGAATGAAGAAGTTAAAGGCAAAATTGATGCTTACCGCAAATTTAAAGCGAACATGTTGCTCGAATTATTCACAACATTTCCCAATGAAATGAACATGTATCGCGCTTATCGTCCTGATTCAATTTAGCTCTACATACATATTGATTCAAATTATTCTCAAGGTTTAAGAAGAAAGTTATGCGTACATTTAGTCATAGGTTTTCAATAAATGCTAAATAACTACATCTGAAATGTTTATATTCTGTATAGTATGGAAATCTACAAATATAATTTGGAAATAATCGACAAAGGGTACGTCAATAAGGCATCGTACAGTTCTCTGATACTATCGTGCATTTAAATTTTTTTGGTGTTGGTTATATTCCATCTAAATAACCCCAAAGATGTAAAGAGAAGACTGTATTAAATATTAATGTGTGTACAGAATAACATATCTGGCATACATATATGTACATATGTAAATACATCTGCATTCTTTCATTATGTATTTAACGAGAAAAATTAGCAACGTTAGTTTCTTAATTTTGTATTTGGACCTGTAAGCAGATACTATTTTTTTACAATATTCAAAAAAGTTTTAATGGTTTTTTTTAGTTCAATATAGTATGTAGTTTACAATTCAACACTACGAATTAAAATTGATAAAGATTTGCTAAAACAAATTATAAAACTATTTTCACAAAATTGGTATCGTTAGAAAGATAATTAATAGATCTTTTATTTGATATTCATATCTGTATATAAACTATATACATACATATATATTTTGAGAAAAATAAGAAAAAACTAAAACAATGCACATTTTTATACCCGAACGTACTTGTACACAAGGGTATTATAACTTTGTTCACATAACGGTTGCTTGTAACAGTAAAAAATAATCACGATAGATATAGACATACATATATGTATGTATATACCAAAATGCTCAGATGTCTGTCTGTCCGTCCGTGCAGACGATAACTTGAGTAAAAATTGAGATATCAATGGAATTTGGTACATAGATTGCTCTTTGGACAGGGTAGGTTGGTATTGAAAATGGTCCAGATCTGTCAATAACCACGCCCACCTCCCATATAACGGAAGTTTTTGAAAAATGCATAAATCCCGTTTTTTCGGTATCCATTAAAGCAAATTGAGTGAATTTTGGTATTTGAAGCTATATTGAACTAAGAAATTAGGTACTTATGAAATTTTGAAAAATGGGCGTTGCCAAGGCTACTTATGACACATTTTCTGTATATCAATAACAGTATTAGTTATCGTCACAAAATTTGGTGGACCAAATCGCTATTATTACCGTAAACATTTTTTTAAATCGGATCCTAACCACGCCCACCTCCAATATAACGGAAGTTTTGGAAAATGCAAAAACTTAATTTTTTCGGTATCTATTACAACGAATTGAGTGAAATTCGGTATTTGGAGCGATTTTGAAATAAGAAATTAGGTAACGACAAAGAAAAAAAAAAAAAAGAGTGTCAAAATTTAGTTTGCCCCTAGATTGCCCACCAAGTCAATCTTATTCGGAGCGAAATTGCTTCTTCTCTTTGTATTTTCAATTTTGTTTAAATTAAATAAATATATTTTTGTAATATTTGAACTTGAAAATAATTTTTTAATTAACCGCACATAAATCTATTTACATAAGTATATGCGTTATTTTCTATTTGCACACATTTCAAAATATGGAAAAACAAAGCAAATTCTTGTGGTGCTACCATATTTCTGAATTAAATATTTTCCATTGTGAAACGCAAATGTGTGCAAAATCTTAAACTGGTCTTAGGTAAGATTTGTCTTAACTAGAACTTAAGTTCGACTTAAGGGTCAATTAGCCCTGCATAGTGTGCGTCTGCGCTTGTGAACACATATGTATGTATGTATGTATGTATGTATGTATGTACATACATGCATACATATATTCCCTTCCTGTGTGTGATCCTACATATATCATACTCTGTATACCTTTGAAAAAAAAATTATAATGTTTCTGGTTCTGATTGTTGAAAATGGAAGTGCACTATAGTTTCAATGGTATTATAAAATATATTCATACATAAGACATTTCGAATTTATTCCAAAAAACCATTATAATTAATTAATACCTACATACATACATATGTACATTGAATTGCGGAAAAGTAATAATATCAAAAAAACAATTTAGAAAATATTTAAATATTCAAATTATCTTTGAGGATTATTTGGATAATTTAATGAAGTCAAATGTCCACTAATATTTTATTCACATCAATATTATTTAAGTCTTAAATAATAATAGTATTGTATAAATAACATGAGTTGAAAGAATTTTCTAATCCGCTTTAATAAAAAAGTAGTAAGCATAAGCGAAAACAACGCATATGCAAAGCGTTGTTACGTACACACATAATAACAGCCATCGCTAGCTGCGCCTTACATATGTATGTATGTATGTGCCTTTGGTGGCGTCTACCTGCACAACGTCCGCCACATTCGTCACATTCGTGCAATATCCGGACAGGCCGTGAATGCATGAATTATCGATGACTATAAATGAGCGTAGCGAAGAGAAAAATTTTAAATTTTCATTTTTCTATAGTTAAATTTTTAGCTATTTGACGGTTCGCAACCTATGTTACCACATCAAATAAACTCGTTTTAAATGTAATTTTTGCATACATTTATTTTCAAAAATTGTAAATGTCAATTTCTGGTAATCCTGATTCTCCAACCGCTCTCAATTTACGTAAGGCCAAAACTTATAGTGGAAACAGTCACCGCCGTGTACGTGTGCCGTTTCTGTTTGATGTGAGAATAATCTTTGATGTGAGATACACAAAATTCAGCAAAACTTGTGCCCGTATACATATATACGTTTGCTTGCATGAACACAATGTTGCTATTCATTTCTTTGCATGCATCCGCTTTATCGATTACATTTTTTCATCGTAAAAACATCGCTTTTACGTTATTTAAAAAAAATTAAATTTTTCTCAATTTCTTTTGTTGATGAATTTAAAATGCGCTTTTGGTAACGCTGTGTGTTGAGGGAGCACGGCTTCACGGCAAAAATCTAAATTTCTCAGAGCACACACATCATAGTGCAAACAGTAACTGCCGTAGCCGTCCGTTAAGTGTCAGTTCACATGATCAAACTTATGAGGGTGCCATGTAAATGAAAACTCACCATCGTGTTCGTTCACGATTTAGAAAATACAGAGGTTGCGCTTTCCGCAAACCGCTATTCGCTGTCAGCAAATTTGACAGAATCAGCTGTTTATGCTACGTCACAGAACGCGGTTAGTTTTGTTTGTATGTTTGTAAGATACAATTGTTTGTGCTTAAATTCAATGCTTAAAAGCAATTTTATTTAAAATAAAGTTATTAAAGTGCGCAGTGTAAAGTGTTAAATCACAGAGTCTATCAATGATACGGGGCAATACAACTTGCTAAAAACGATGTGAAGGTGTAGCTGCGCACTTGGTTTCAAGTTAAGCTTCTTGTGTTTCCTAATGTTACTCTGCAGTGTTATTCTAAAGATCTCCAATTAAAGACAGAGCATAACTGAAGTTATTTGAATATAAATATGTTGCATAAAGTGCCGAAATTGTTAAAAACCTAAAAATTTACAAATCCTAGCAGAACCTAACCCCACATTTTTGTTTGCAATTTCTTCCGATTTTCAGTAAAACCATGTTCGTGACGTTGCACGCATTTTGCTTCACATCATTTCTCGTCGGGAAGGCGCAATCTTGTATTCTATCGTTCTTGTGTTCGTTTGCCGGTTCCGCGTGACGTGTACGTGTGTACGCTTGCACGGCTTTCCATATAACAGGTTAGCTTAAGTTAAGTTAAGTCTTGACTAACTGAGCCTTTAAGATTGGATTGTAAAACCGGCCCAAAAGCATCTGTTAATTTTAGATTCTTACGTAAATTGAGAGCGGTGAGAGAATCAGGCTTACCAGATTTTGACATTTACAATTTAAAAAAATAAATGTATGCAAAAATTACATTTAAAACGAGTTTATTTGATGTGGTAACATAGGCGGCGAACCGTCAGATAGCTACAAATTTAATTATAGACAAAAAGAAAATTTAAACATAACAAGTAAGGAAAGCTAAATTCCGTCGTAACCGAATTTTATATACCCTCGCGATGTATTTTTGTATGGGCGGTGCTCATAATTTCATAAACCCTGTTTCTTTGTTTCAAATCGCAGCTAGTATTAAACTTTACTAAATTTCTTCCAATAAATACTGAAAAACGAATTTTTTAAAATTTCCGTTATATGGAAGTTGGACGTGGTTATCGTCCGATTTCAAAAATTATTGACGGTAATGCTAGTGGTATCAAGGACAATGTATTCACCAAATTTTGTGAAGATATGCAGATATATGAGCTCGTTAATTTGCATAAGTGCCCCCGTCTGTCAGCCGTTTTACACCGTTATTGAGATACACAAATTTTTTCATAAGTGGACGTGGCAACGCCTACTTTTCACAATTTCATAAATACCTAATTTAGGGCCAGTTTTTCAGTGCTGGTTTAAACTCAGTTTAAACTAAGTTTAGTTAAACTCAGTTTAAATTTAAACTTAGTTTCTTTGCGCTCAATAAAATTAGTTGCAACCAAAACGAAGTAGTCAGCACATAGCTGATAAGTTAAACTAAGTTTAACCGAGCACAATCGGTCGTTTAAACTTAGTTTAAACTCCGTTTAAAGTTGACTGAAAAACTGCATACAGAGTTTAAACTTAGTTTAAACGACAAACAGAGTTCAACTTGCACTGAAAAACTGGCCCTTAATAGTTCAAAATCGCTCCAAATACCAAATTTCACTCAATTTACTGTAATAGATACCGAAAAACCGAGTTTCTGCATTTTCCAAAACTTCCGTTATATGGGAGGTGGGCGTGGTCATGATCCGATTTCAAAACTTTTCTACGATAATAATTGCAATATCAAGGAAAATATGTCCACCAAATTTTTTGACGATACCTAACATTGTTAATGAGATACAGAAACTTTTTCATAAGTGGGCGTGGCGTCGCCCATTCTTCCAAATTTCATAAATATCTAATTTCTTAGTTCAAAATCGCTCCAAATACCAAATTACAATCAATTTGCTTTAATAGATACCGAAAAAACGGAGTTTTTGCATTTTTCAAAAACATCCGTTATATGGGAGGTGGGCGTGGTTATTAACCGATCTTGACCATTTTCAATACCAACTTACCCTGTCCAAAGAGCAATCTAACGGGTGTTTTTTTTAGGGGTATAGAATTTCGAATTGAAATAAAACACAAGAAAGGTCCAGGTCAAGGTCCAGGTCAAGGTCCATCAATTTGGCTTTATTGGAAGGATAATTTTATGCCATTAATGTTTAAATATGATTTTGGGCATGTGGCCGCCGCGGCTGGCTCGAATAAAGCCAATTCTACAGGTCCAATTTTCAATCACTTTTTCGAGCATATGGGGCCGTATGTCGGCAATAACGCCACGAATGTTGGCTTCCAATTCCCCTAACGTTTCTGGTTTGTTGGTGTAGACGAGCGACTTCACATATCCCCAAAGAAAATAATCCAATGGTGTCAAATCACACGATCTTGGTGGCCAATTGACAGGTCCATTCCTCGAAATTATGCGCTCAGCGAATGTTTCCTTCAATAAATCGATTGTGACGTGCGCTGTGTGGCATGTAGCGCCGTCTTAATGGAACCACAACTCATCCACATTCATGCCATCCAATTCGGGAACAAAATAGTCGGTTATCATGGCTCTATACCGGTCTCCATTAACGGTAACTGCCTCTCCAGCATTATTGCGGAAGAAGTATGGCCCAATGACTCCACCAGCCCATAGAGCACACCAAACAGTCAGTTTTTGTGGATGTAATGGCGTTTCAAGGGTCTCATGTGGATTCTCTTCACTCCAAATGCGGCAATTTTGCTTGTTGACGTAGCCATTCAACCAAAAATGAGCCTCATCACTGAACAAAATTTTGCGATGAAAATCAGCATCGAGATCAATCTCATTTTCGGCCCATACACCAAAATCACGACGCATTGCATGGTCTCGCGGCTTTAATTCTTGCACAAGCTGGATCTTGTAAGGTCGCAAGCCAAGATCTTTGCGCAAAATCTTCCATAAAGTTGATGGACAAAGCTCCAATTGCTGTGCACGGTGGCGAATCGATTCATTCGGGTCCTCTTCAACACTTTGCTCTACAGCGGCAATTGTTTCTTCGGTGCGCACTGTTCGACGTCTCTGCGGATGCGTATTATCACATAGAGTAAACGTAGTGCGAAAACGATCCATGGTTAACCGAATTAATTGCTCTGATGGACGATTATGTCGACCATAAAATGGACGGAGCTCACGGTAAACTTCGCGAACTGAACCATTATTTTCGAAATAAATTTGCACGATTTGCAAGCGTTGTTCTTTTGTCAACCTGTTCATGATGAAATGGCAAACCAAACTGAACATAAATGACATTAGAGTTGCCAGATTTGACCACAAAATGCCAGTTTTATCTCTATTCGAAAAACAAACCTGTAAAAAAACACCCTTTATGTACCAAATTTCATTGAGATATTTAAATTTTTACTCAAGTTATTGTAACCACGGACAGACGGACGGACGGACAGACAGTCAGGGCTAAATCGATTCCTCTTTTCATTCTGATCATTTTAGTATACATACATATTTACGTCTATATATATCTCGATTTTTTTTTGCTGTTACAAACAAACGTTATGCGAACAAAGTTATAATACTCTTGTGTACAAGTACGCTCGGGTATAAAAATGAAGGACGAAAAGTTGATCGTATCCTCCAATAAAGAACTGTACGATAAATTCTGCCCTGGATGCAAATTGGCACATCAAAAAGTCTCTATTTATCGGGTGGATTTGCCACCATCTTTTCCTCTAACCAAGTGACTGCTTCTTCCACATTTTGTACATTTGTGCTTAACTTAAAAACATTCGACACAATTTAATTTTCATTGACATTTTTACAAGCAATATGCGATTCAAAAATAATCACACAAGTGCTTTAGTTTTCTGCTTTGAGTCAACGGAGATATTCAAAGAACCATATGCAACAAAAATTAATCAACCAAAATTAAGTTGACATGTTGAGTAATCGTCGCCAATTCTTAAGTAAAGTTAAGTTAAGTTAAGTTAAGTCTTGACTAACTGAGCCTTAACAGTTATATACGCAGATTTTAAAAATAGGTATCTGGTTGCCAACTTACTCTAAAACATCATGCTTCAAAGTATTCCTTGTATAATACTATATATCAAATGAGAGGTATTTTTATGGGCTTTTAGACAGACTTATTTTTACACATAATTAATTACGTGATATTTGTGAAATATCTGCTTCTAAAAATATTAAAATTTCCCCCTTTACCCCTCCCTATTAATTAGCACCAAAAAAAAATTATACCATTAAAATCAGTAAAAAGGAGCGGACAACGCCCACTTTTATTCTAGCTAAACGGGCCGTATTCTTTACTTGTTCCAAAATATCTCCAGACGATCGGCGGAGGACATATACCCGTATATGTATATCAATTAGGTATATCTCGCTACGCTGTCTGGGGAAAGATATTATGCAAATAAATTCATTTATCATTGATGTGATCAAATAAAAACATAACTGGTATTTATGTACTCACCAGCTTCACGGCCCGAAAGTGCCAATATTAAAATAATAACGCACAGAAGGGTCCGCTTTCTATGGGTTAATGTAAATTACACTGCAAATAAGATACATTATATGTTTCAAATTAAGAATTGTTATATTACTATGAAATTCATACATGTTCAAAATCAAATGTCAGTTAATGAAAAAATAATAAATTAGACAAACGAGTGAATGATGACAACATTTTTTTAATATGAATATATGTACTTCCATTTCAAGTGGAAATTGTAGATTAAGCAACATTCTTCATGAGTTAAGAAGCCGATATGTCATGCGGAAACCAGTAAGCTGCTTTATTACAGAACCTTTCATTATTGAATCATGGACCCATACCATATACGTATGTAAGTATGTAATACTTACTTATATATTGGCAGTATCGACAAGTGCAGACAGCAAATATTACAGGACAGATCTACAGAAAAGTAAAAAAAAAATTCCACTGGGGTAGCCAAAAATTAGTTGTCGGACTCAATATGTTTTTTACCGTTTCAAAATATTTTTCGTTTATTTGTTATTTTTTAAATTGAAGTACATTTGACCAAACCCATATACTTTTAAATTATATACTATGTGCAAAAATTTTGAAATATTCATCAAAAAAATTAACAAACTAATTTCAAATGAACATTGCGAATATTGTAAAAATATCACTTCCGTTTTGAGTTGAGCCAACATAATATTTTTTCTCTTTAGTTAAATGGTTAATGATTAAATTTTTACTCACTGAAAATGGAAATTTATGAATATATGTACATCCCTGCAAGCCACCTCTGACCAGTTTCCCCTGAAATAAAATAAAATTACATACCTACACATTCACACATTTTAAGTCATTTCACGCTCGCATTTATACATTCTTCTGAACTGTCAAAAAAATTTCTTAAAGTTAGAGCAGTGATGTCTTACTCCAAAAAAAATTGCATGTGCTAGAAGGATCAAGACAGTTTTTTGAACAAAGTGGGGCATGAACTAAATCATTTCAGATTGTTACTTCGTGCTACAACCACTAAGGATCGCTGCTAAATTTTTTTTGGTAAGTTATTTTTTGTCTTGTAATTTATGTACATATGTATGTATGTACATATATTAATTACATATTTTCTATTTTTCAGATATTTGCCACAAGAATCGCTGCACAACAACCACCCTTGAGTCGCTGCACAACAACTACCCAAGAATATCTACGCCACAATCACCCAAGAAACGCTGCACCACATCCACTCAAGAATCGTTGCGCCACAAAACAAACAATAAAAGAAAAGTGCATCCAAAGCAGTCACAAGCAAACATAAGCAAGTATCACTACGCCACAACCACCCAAGAATCGCAACTAATTTTTTTTTCTTTTGGTAAGTTTCGTCAAAACTGCGCGACTATATCTTCCCAGCCAGCATTTTCAATTGCGGAAAATCTATTGTCGATCAAATACTGGTCTGCTGGAGCAAATTGTACATACATACATGGAGGACCTAGCCAGTATCTGATCGATTAGAAATTTTTTTCAATTGAAAATGCCGGCTGGGAAGATGAAGTCGAGCAGTTGTGGGGGAACTTACCAAAAATAAGCAGTGATCCTTGGTTGGTTGTGGCGTGGTAATTCGTGGGTGGCTTCATGAACAAATTGCTTATGTTTGCTTGTGACTACTTTGGATGCACTTTTATTTTATTGCTTGTTTGAAATAGTTGTTGTTTAGTAGTTTAAAAAATTAATTTTAATAAAATTGTATGTTTTGTATATATTTTATCTTTGATTGTATAAAATAATATTTTTAATAATATTTTTTAAATTATTTTTTTATATAAATATTTATTTTTGTTTTTTTAATATTTTAACAAAAAATAAATGAGTAAAAAATATACTTGTACAATTTATTTAATAAAATTGGTGGTTACCATATTAACTAGTGCAGATGTTACCATTAACTACATGTTAACCAGAATATTAATTTGTGCAGATGTTAACATTAGCTATACGTTTCCCAGAATATTAACTAGTGCAGATGTTAACATTAACTACATGTTTACTAGAATATTAACCAGTGCAGATGTTAACATTAGCTATACGTTTACCAGAATATTAACTAGTGCAGATGTTAACATTAACTACATGTTTACTAGAATATTAACCAGTGCAGATGTTAACATTAGCTATACGTTTACCAGAATATTAACTTGTGCAGATGTTAACATTAACTACATTTTTACCAGAATATTAACTTGTGCAGATGTTAACATCAACTACATGTTTACCAGAATATTAACTTGTGCAGATGTTAACATTAGCTATACGTTTACCAGAATAATAACTTGTGCAGATGTTAACATTAGCTATACGTTTACCAGAATAATAACTTGTGCAGATGTTAACATTAGCTATACGTTTACCAGAATATTAACTTGTGCAGATGTTAACATTAGCTACACGTTTACCATAATATTAACTTGTAGAGATGGTAACATTATCTACAAGCTCATCAAAATATTAACCTGTAACAAAGGTAGCCTTAGCTAAAAGTTCACCAAAACATCAACTGGTAGAAATGGTAGCATTAACTACATTTTTACCATAATATTAGACGCATAAGGGGAAATAAGAGTAGTCCAGCTGTAGTTCAGTGAAATCGAAAATTATATTAGTGCGAAGGAGACGGCGCGTCACACGAACATATATAAAAAGTGGTTAATATTTTCACACAGCTAGAACAAAATTAGCTACTTTTTTTACCTGTCTACAAGTGAACGAAACCCACCCGTTAACCACATTTCTAGCTGGTAGCTGACTTGCAGGGATATGAATTAAACATTTACATATAAAAATTGTTTATGAATACAAATCAAATCGTTTTTGTTTGATTTTCAAGGAGCTATGAAATAAAATTTTAATACTTCATTAGCACACTTTAGTTCGTACTACCAGTAAACATCGCCCAAAAGGGTATAAGTCTCCCAGAGTCACTACCATACACGTGTAACATTTTTCTGATACTCACCAAATGGATGAAGCTGCAGCATTATTATTTTAGTAGAATAAAAGAGAAATACTTATATGTTTTGTTTTAGAGTGGTTTTGGCTATTTTGAGTATGTATTTTTGGTTGATTTCTAATTTTTTGTTTAAACTTTTTGGTATGACTGTTTTATTTTTTCCTTAAATGAATTAAAGCACGTGGAGATTAAAATTTTTACAATATTAATAACCTTTTGGTTGAATTTTGGAGTGATTTTCTCATTACGAAAAAACGACACTGAAGATGGCACAACGCCGAAACCGGATGACGGAAAATCTTTCCAAAATTCAATAGATCCCTACCCTGTCCGAAACTTCAACAACAACAAAAAAGAAACCTTTTGGTTATTTATAGGGCTATATTGTTTCGGTTGATTTACATCGTTATATTTAAACAAATAGATAAAGCTTAAATGCATTTACAAGTATGAAATTGAATACGATATAATAGAAGTTTGTAAACTTATATATGTATTAACTAAACGTTTCTATATTCGCTTGTGAACAATCATTTGTAATAACTTCCAGTGCTCAGAGAATGCTTCACAACTTGTTAGAGCATTTATTTTACAACGTATAAGTATGTATGTGTATCATAATGAGCGCTGATACCACACTTCATTAGAACAAATTTATCTTGAATACCACCAAAAATATAAGAAGATTAATCACAACCTCTATACTGTGCAGTTCATTCACGACCAGGCTTTTACAATATGGTTGTATAAATTTTTTTAAAGTCGATATAAATTTAAAGTTATTTTCAATTTTTTCCATTTACATAGCTGTGTTACAATCAATATTTCATCAAAAGTTTATTTTTTTTTTTCTAATTAATAACAAAATTATTCAATTTGCAGTTGCCTCGTTAAACTATAGCATCACATTTCTTCTATTTCTACGCACTACACATAAAATTTAATGTTCTTCACAACATCGCCCAATCGCAGTGTGCGCTGGCGAATTGGGTCGTCATTTGCTTTCGCAGCAACCGTTCAAAGCCAACTGTTTCTGGAGTGCGGGTGGCAGCGAATCCTTCGTCTTGGAATGATTACATTTTCCGAGTAGCGTGGGCTCGATTACTTTGCCTTCTTGGATGTCCTTGATTCGCTTAAGTAGGTCATAGTTTATTGTGTCAGTCACTATAGAGTCCTTTCTGTTAAGTTGAAAGAAAATAATACGAAACATGAAATGGAATGCTTTTACAAGAATGATAAATTCGAATGTGAATTGTCCGTTTCCCTACAAGAACATGCTGACAGAATAACCAATACACTCTCATTCATAAAATCAGCACTGACTATCAGCTTACCGGTAAAATGCCTGCCATGGTGCTTGTCAAAAAGAGACACTCGCGACTCTACACTTACATATATGTATGTGAGAATGAGACAACGAAGTTTTCGTGTTTTCCTTTACTGACCGTCATATGTACGGTAAAATGATTGTCATTTATAGCTAATTTCATTGTCATTTAGGTTAATTTCGCATATGCGAGAAAGAAACACAATAAATTCATAGGAGTTTTGCAAATGGCTCGCAGTATTCGGAAAATTCTTAAGTATAAAGAAGTGAAACATTTTAATCGTCGTGTTTTTATAAAAGATAAGTTTTAAATGAAATAATAGCTTTTCTAAATACTAATTATAAATAAAATAGGATTTATGAATTCAATATAAAATATGAGCGGAGCTCTGCGCAAAAGTTCTGATGAAATAACCGGAATTTGTCCGGCTAGCAGGATGGCCGAAGGACGCTTAGGCAGAAAGGAGTTCTGCGCAAAAATTAGTTAACGGAAAATATTTTCCATTTATTTACCATGATTTTGCTATTAGATTGTAGTTTATCAATAAAAATTATTTAAAAACATAAAAAAAAAACGTGTTTAGAAAATCAAACAAAAGAAGGATACATCATTTGACGTAGGTACGAATCGTATAACTGACTATTTTCAGTACTGATGGTTTTATAGGGAGCACTGACCCAGTAAAAAGAACAAGAGTGTGCAGTAGAGCTATATGTTTGTATATTCGGTAATATTAATGTGTTAGAGTGATATACAATATCACGCGTACACATTTGTTGATATCAGTTTATACAAAGTGGCCCTAAGAAACTGATAGCAACTTTGTTCTAAGTGCTGACAAAATTTTTTCAGCCACTGACCATCAGATGTGCGGTAAATTGACTTGTAGGGTTCTTTTCACAGCTGTCAAGTCGAAACAAAAAAGATAACGGGACGAAAGTGTCGCAATCTTCTAATTCTTGCTACAAACCAAGAACGATAGAATACTGTATTTTCTAAATCGTGCTACAAACCAAGAATGATAAATTAGATTTATCATTCTAGGCTACAAAGATAACGGGACGAAAGTGTCGCAATCTTCTAATTCTTGCTACAAACCAAGAACGATAGAATACTGTATTTTCTAAATCGTGCTACAAACCAAGAATGATAAATTAGATTTATCATTCTAGGCTACAAACGGTCATCTCACTAGAAGAAGTCGTGATATGGCGCCACGGCTAATGAAATATCATTTAATAAACTTTAACTTCAGGTGGTTGTACCAAAGGAACTCGGTTCCTTTCACATAACACACGTGTTTTGCAAAGATTATATTTAAAATAATGGCACATTTAGTTTTTCGCATTTGTTTGTAGGGCTTCGTATACGAATATGATGCATTCCATGCATTTCTATTTCAATAAAAAATATAAATTTTTTTTAAAGATTTTTATATAAATTAATACTAGTAGCCGCTAGGCAACTATACTAGAATTTCCATTACGCAAGGCAACCCGCTACTGGCCGGCGGCTACGGAAAGTATGTCAATGTTTCTCCTTCTTCTCTCTTCATCAATTGAGGTTTATTTTTGATTGAAAAAATGTTAAATTAAGTTAAATAGTGATGTACGTATACATATTTTAAAGAAACCGACCGCTCAAGTTTATTAAAAGTGAGTTTTTGTGATTAATTTCTTGAATACCACATACAATAGTAAACGAAATAACGCACTAAAGAAATACGACCAATAACATGCTTGTGAACTCCCTATCTATAATTTTTTCACTATTTCTTTTAAATGTTCTTGTTAAAAAATTAAAATCAGGGATGTTTTCTGAACTTTTGTGCATACTGAGATCAATAGCCTTAAATAATACAAAGCACGGTTTTAGTAGCCGTGGCTAGTAGACCGGAAACTATACACTAGTCTCCATACATAATAGGGGCGTAAATATGTTGTAGAAAAACTCATTAGAAATGACAGATAGCCCGGAGATGAAAAAAGTTATGCAACTTCAAAAGTTTAAAGTGTCTCGGCATAAACCACTATTAATCAATTCATAGCTAGCAAAATATTGAGTTTTATCAAAAAAATTATTAAGTACACTTTTATAGACAAAGAGTCAGAGATTTATAAACAAATTTGTTAAAGCATGTTTATACGATTAAAATATACATATATATATATATATATATGTATATACATATGTGATAGAACGTGTATCAAAGAATAAACCGACTAATTTCCGAAGGATGTCTCGCAAACATGACTTCAGAAAATAGATTCTTTTTATTAACAAAGGTATGAACAATTTTACTTCAAAAAAAATTGTTCATTAATCTCTGACCCTTTGTCTTTAAAAAAGTACTTAATAATTTTTTTGATAAAACTTTTATTTTGCAAGTTATGAAGTGATAAACAATTGCAGACACCGAACTTTTTTAAAGTTGCATAACTTTTGAAAAAAAAAAAAAATTTTTTTTTGCTTTATTTTGCGTTTAATACATTTTAGGACCTCCTCTGCAATATATCCAAAATTCGAGTAAAAGTATTTTTTGACCATTTTAAATAGGGTGGAATGCCTCATTCACGACTACTTACTTATAATCAGGATGATTAAGCACTTGCTCACGTATCCAAGTGGCTGTGGTGACCAATTCGCCAGCTGCACGTTTTTCTATAAAGCGCAAATATTGTTCAATGGTGCAGTGAGTGTCTGTGTCAACTTCCATGGATTGCAAATAGCTTCGAATAAGTGGCACTAGACCAGGGAATGAATCAGCCTGGATATATGAAAATACTTATTAACTTCCGTTTAATTTACTTCCTATTTTACTGTTTACCTTTCCATTGAAAATTTCATCCACTGTCAATAGCTCATATTCCTCGTGACTAGTTTCTCCATTCTCTTTCGTACCATTGTGTACACCATTAACGCCATTGCTATTTATATAGCAACTTCTGCGGGATGTTTTGCGGAACCAGAATTTTTCTTTGCGACAAGCATCACGTTTCTGTGCTATTTGCATGTTCTCATCAACCTTAAATAGGTACGTATGAAGATATCAAATATTTTTCTTGCTTCTAACTTTAGTATACTATTTTAAATTTATTTGTCTCTATTTACACTTGCTTACCTTACTAATGGGTATTAGGAAATTCAACTGATACGACAATATAACTCGTGTCAGCAGCACGACAAAGCATACAATAGCGGCATTTTCAAAGTCACTGATTTGTGCCTCGCAAGGCCGGAACTCCACGCGCCAGCCGATCGAGGAATTTGGCGGTGGCGGTTTGAATCGCATCGTTTGCCAGTTGGTGGATTGTATATTCTCAAAATGGTCTGTGTCTTCCTCGTCGTTTTGATCGACTTTCTCGCTAAACAGCGAGACTGTATCACGTATGAATAGGTGGGCTACATGCTGTGCGAGCAGTGGATCAATGCCTCCATCACGTAGTCGCTTATAATCTGCCTCGTCGTACGTAAGAGCTACGTCGTTGTATTTGGCGCCCTCAGGCGAGAGATATGAATCGATCGAATCATATCTGGATTTGGCGATACGGAATTTGTTTTCACGTAATGGCCGTATACCACGCTCTTCCTCGTTACGACAGTCTACCGAAGAACTTATTACATTCCAACGGCAGTCCGATTCTGTTAGGTAGCCGCGATATATGGGCGATGCTGCGGTAAGTGCCAACATAATGGGGCACAATGGCGCAAGTTGGTCGTACAATTTGCGTGCCTCGTTTATGTTACAAGCTTGGAATGTAAGTTGCAGACAACAACAGCCCATACCAAATCCCATGGCGTCTAGTAGAACGACATCTGGTTCGCCTTTTGGAGCACCCTTGACGGGCAGTTTTGTGTTTGCATCTTTGAAAACTGAAAAAAAAAATTAAGTAAATTAAATTGCTTGCTTTAAGAGTTCGTGTAATGCTTTACCTTTTAATTTGATCGCGACTTTTTCACCACGCCTTTTGCGTATATTACGTGTTAGCGTCTTGAATCGTGGATGGCCCGGGAATATGGCCTCGTCTGGGAAATATAATGATTTAGCCGAACTATTCGGATCGTCTGGATTTGGATGGTAGATAGGATAGGTGAATTCGGGGGCGCCTAGGCGTGGGAAATTCGTTATAGACATAACACATTCATCTTTGTCCAGTAACTCTGTGACTTCTTCGCGCCGATAACGCATATTTGCTTCAACTAAATTGAAGTGTGCCATTAGGCCACCGAATGGTTTGCCTGGTGTACCCTCAATCATATAGGCACCATATTCAGGGCGCCACAAAGATTTGACGCCATTGGGATCTGCTAATTCTTTTTCGTTGAGTTTATTTAGAAGATCTTGCGCTTTCAATGAGACACGAGCAATGTGATTGGCATCGTCAAATTTAACAATTATATATTCAACTTCATCACCCCATTTAAGTATATCCCCAGTACGATCTTTCAGCCTGTGATAGAGATTAATGAATTGGCTAATGCCGTGTTCGCGCACATGGTTGGCCAACTTTTTGGTTTCTTCCCAGGAAAGTGGACTGCCTTCGCTCAGTAGACCCATTTTAGCTGCGTAATACTGCAAGAAAGTGTAAAACAGTTGAATAAAATACGCCAATCTAGATTTAACGAGTGTTTATAATATTTATGCATATACATACATTTCAAGGACAAAGAAAAAATATTTGATAAGTATTCATTGCACATAGTATATGTACATATATGTATGTATGTATATTAAAATTTAGTATAAGTCCACCCAGTGTCTTTAGAAACAAACAATGTTCCTATGCACTGCTAATTTCAGGTGAAGTTAGCGTGCCATCTATGAAAAAAGTATGAAAGAGATCATGAGCGTGAAGTTAGCTAAGCACCCATGGGAAATCGAAACGGTATACTATTAGTATTTTGCCGCTAATTTGTTGCTAATTAGTTATGCAAAAATTAATTTTGTCGTTTTTTTTTTGTTCTTAATTTTTTGGGGTGCTTTGTTGAGTTGATATGAAGTTAGCTAAGCACCCCGTTAGAAAATGAGTAAAACGCGATAAAAAAAAAATTCCAAACTAGTTCATATTTTGTTGCTCATTAGTTACGCAAAAATTATTTTTTTGGACAAAATGAAGTGAAGACAAAATGAATGGAAGACATATGAAGTTGGCAGTGCATATGGTAAATTCAAAAAAATATTGTTTTGAATTTATGATCTTTTATACTGTTCTTAAATGTGGCACGCTAACAAAATTTTTCTTTTCACGGATAATTTACTTTAAATTATTGCAAAAATGCAATCGAATCACTTTCAAATTGTTTGTGTTTTTAAGTCAAGCGGCGAAGTTGAAGGCTATTGCGGTTATACGCCTTTTATACATACATACATACATATGTACATATGTAAGTACTATGTCTATGACCGACACCAAAACCGCTGCAAAGTCAATGCAAATCGGAACGATTGGAGCATGAAGTAGATTTAATTTGCTTTGTCAATTGTCCACATATATGTACATACATATGTACACTGGTGGCAAAACAAAATAGACTCTTAGCCTTGGTATGCCTACCATCGTTCATATCTTTAATATGAATGCACTGATGAATATACATTGTATATAGGTTTTTTGTTTTGATCTCGTGTTCTTAGCAAAAACACAAACATTTAACTTTCCTTCAGAAAATTTGAGAAAACACGAATCGTACACCCGGTCGGATCAATAAATAAGAAACGAGCTTAAAAACAAATATAATACCGAAGAAAAAACGGGGAAGACCACGAAAAACGAACATTCATGAAGACCGCGGTATCATCCGTATGTTAAAATCGCAGCCCTTCGCCACATCCAAGAAAATAAAAAAACGCTCTTAGCCTTCCTATTAGTTCGCGAACAGTTCGTTATCGTTTGGAAGGAACAAATTCAACAGGGCGGAGGGCCCAACAAAAAATCCTATGGTCTGATGAGAGCAAACTCAATCTGTTTAGTAGCTATAGCCGCACTTATGTATGTCCACAGACCTCCACGCAAAGAACTGACAGCGCGATTTACGAATAAACGGTAAAGCTCGGAGGCGGAAGTATAATGGTATGGGGCTGTTTTTCGTATCATGGTGTTTGCCCATTGTACCAGATCAATGGTATAATGAATTCGGCATAATTCATCGATATTTTGCAAAATGTGACGTTGCCTTATGCTTCAGAGGTAAAGCCTTATGCTTCAAAGTAAACTTTTTTTTCTCTGGGTTCACAGTATGTAATTATGATTCGCCACCATAAAACTATTTGAAATATGGAAATAAAATTGTTCTATCATGCCAAGTTTAGTAGTGAAACGCATTTATTGATTTTACTTAAAATTATATGAAGCGGTGACATACATATATGTAAATGTTATTCTACATTAAAAAAAACTTTTTTTTTAACGATTGGGTTTTCTCTTGTTGTCAGTAGTGGCAGTATCCCTCTGGAGGCTCCAACAATAGTCTGCAAGCATGGCTGGCTCCCATCTACCCTGATAACGCTTCTCGTACTCTTCAATTTCTTGATGAAATCTTTCACCGTCTTCAACACTTTGCAATAGACTCCATGGTTTTAATCTCGAGCCTAATATTTCAAATTTTTTTTTGGTCAAATCTAAATCTCTAACAAAGGCCATTTAGTTCTAAATGACTAATCAAATGTGGTTCTGTATTTTTCAGTGGGTTCACGCCACTGCATAGGTACACCAAAAGGCATCCGTTAAATATTTATAACATTCTAAACAAGACACTTTCGGCACCCATGATTTGTCTTGATTTCTAATGGCAATTTTAAAATAAGCTTCATAACATTTTTCAAACAAAGGCGAAATTGACTTTCTTCACTTTTAGGTGTAAATTGACCACACACGTAACAAAATAAGCTAGACGAATTAACAGCACCAATGTTATAATTTTATAGTTACCCTCAACTAAGTGTAACCAAAGAACATAAATGTATAAGAATGGACAACACGTTATTATTAGCAACGAGTGAATCTCCAGGGGCGTGCTTTCTTACTCTAGCCAATCAAAAAATTCATTTGAGCAAAAGAGAAAGCATGCCCCTGGGGATTCACTCGTTGCTAAAAGTAACGTGATATAAAGAGTGTTCGTTTTAAAAACCCAGTAAAAATTAGCCAGTAAAATAATTCAGAGAGTAAGGCGTCTTACTCCCTCAAATGCAGAAAGTTACTGAGTACTGAACAGGATTTAGTAAAAACTTGCAAGCAAGTTGAAATAACAGCTGTTTGCTTGCACAGTTGCATTTAAATCTGTGTGTGTCGACAGTTGCTTTTATTTATACAGTTGGTTTTTTGTTTTCTGCTTACAAGTTTTTGGTAAGTATTATAATAAAACTAATAATTTTATAGCTAATTTAATTTTAAATTTTACAAACAGTATATTAAAATCGTATACCTTTAATGCTCTCAATTTGTGTTTCCTCATTACTGACTGTGGGATCTAATACTGATGGCGATGACTCTACCGCCCTCTGATCACGAACACATTTGCCTTTATCTGCCAACTTTTTAATTGCGTTATTAAAATTAAGAAACCAAATTTCATAATGTATGTATTTACTATTTGTAATATGTATTTACTTACTTCTTTTGTTAACAAATCACTCATAATTATGATTTTTCAAATTTATAATTTGAAATGTTGAATTGTTTTGTTGACTCAAATGCAACCATATGCTACAATCAGCTGTTCTTTCTTGCTTGCTAATTTGTGCTGGGACAAATTTTCCCAGCACGAATTAGCAACTTCCCCTCCAAAAGAAATGTCAAAATTGCGCTCTCTCCTTGCAAGTTTTGCAAGTTTTTTGGCGAAACGAACACGATTTGGTACAAATTGGTACTGCCTTTTTACTGGGTTTTTAAAACGAACACTCTTATATACATAAATATGAATTCATTTTCTGTTGTTTACTAAGTATACCTAATTACCACTCGGGATAACAGTGACTTTTTTGATGTTGCATAGTGTAATTTGGCGCTTTCAACAGGATTAAGCGCTCGGCTTCTGTGACAAAAAAAAATGGCTGGATAATAAAGTTAATCGCTTGCTTTAATGGCCCCCTCAGAGCCCCGATCTTAATCCTATTGAGAATTTATAGGGGTTGTGAAGCGGGAGCTCTCTAAACTGCAATAGATGTCCTTTGGATTTATTGCGAAAAGTACTGTTGATTTGGCAATCCATCCCGAAGGAGCAGTGCGAACGACTCGTGAAATTAATTAATTATTAAAAATCATTTATTAATACCCACCCTTGTTTTAAGTTAAGTTGCCTTTTTTGGAAAAAATATTGGAAATAAAATGAAGTCTATTTTTTTGCCAACCTATTTCCATACCTTGTGTGTATGGTTCGTGTTTTTTCTAATATTCTAACGGAAAGTGAAATGTTTGTGCTATTGACGATATGATTGATGAAATGCGTACCAAGGCTAAGAGTCAACTTTTTTTTGCCACAGGTGTATATGCACATACATATGTATGTAAAATTTAATGTACGAAATAATAAATACATATGCATGTATGTATGTATGGATATGTAGTATGTTGATATGAAACGCTAATTTGTTGGAAGAACGTCACATATCCGTACATACATACATACATACGTACTACATTCGATGGCATATTGGCAAGCCAACGACTGTAGGCATCTAAACACAGTGGGTGCATCACGTTTAACATGGATATTTAAAATATTTGAATAAATCATCGGCACGATGGGTGCTGCGATTGCTTACACTCGACCATAGGAGAGAAGCCGTGTGACATTATTTATTTGATGTAAGACCGACCACATTTGGCTAAGAAAAAAGTGATATTCCATTATGACAATGCACGGATGCACACGTCTGTAAATTGGGCTACGATCTCTAAAATAATTCGACATACATACATACATAAGAAAGTTTGGGTCAAGGCTTTAAAAAAAAGTCTATTATTGAGAATGAATTAATGTATCGAGTGAGCACTATGCTACGGAATAAAATTCTTAATTGTTGAAATATAAGCAATTCATTGCATTTAAGTGAAAAAATTTAACATTTATTTTCTGATAGATATTACTTTCAGTGCTTTCTTTCCATTCACTATGACAATCGTGCATGCATTTAAATACATTCCATCACAAAATTATAACCACACCAAATATTAATTTTTTGAGTAACCCTGCATGGTTTATTCAATTCTAAAAGAGTGGCTAAAATTTGCCGTCAAGGTGCGGTTATAATTTTGAGACGAAGAACATATGTATGTATGTACATATGTACATATGTACATATCTGTTACATAAATTTATCAATGATATTAAACAAGCATATGTATGTAACTACGAGTATAATGGAATTTCTGCGCATGTTTTTGCCGTAAAGCGTTTAACCATTTGCGCTTACATTCACAATATTTACGTATTGACGGGTTGCGGAACGCACATCTACATACATATCCCAACACGTTCACATATGAGCACATGACCTTGCAAGGCAGAAATACTGAACAATTATTAATACCGATACTGTTGTACTGATATGTTGTTTATTTCCACATTAAAAATATGAAGAGTAAAGAAATCTACATACATATGTATATACATATGTAAGTCTAATAGATTTTGTTTTAATAACGTTCAGTTTTTTACGCGCGATTCCATCTATTTACGAAATTTCTGAAGAAAATCGGAAACTTATCAGAGATAATATTTCATAATTTTCTTTAACAATTCGTATAAATACAAGTAATTCCTTTCGAGTTAGATTTCTGAAGGAAATCGGAAACTTATCAGAGATAATAGTTCATAATTTTCATAACAATTCGTATAAATACTCGTACAAGAAATTTTTTTCGAGTTCGCGTCACCCACTTCATACAATTTTCGGAATTACCGAATTGAAATAGATTTATAGGCTCTTTCCATTTCAAAACGTCCGGTCGTTTCGGGTCTTGATTTTAGATTTTAACGAAACTTTAATAACTTCGACAAATATCAACCGATTTAAGTAAATTTTCAAATGTTTGTTATTATCTATTCTTTTAAATACAAGCATCAGAAAATACATGAAAATTTTAATAAGTTTTTTGTTTAACAATAAACAGAAAATGCAAAAAATTTACAAAATTTAAAATTTTTAAAATTGAATTTTTCAAAATGCGTTTTGTTTTTAAATTTTTTTTTTCAAAGAAAATAGACAGTTAAAACTCCAATCTGGCTAGTGTCCGAAATTTCCGAGTAATGGTTTTTTATACAAAAATGTTAGAAACGGCCATTTTTTTTAAAAAACCTCTGCAAAACAGTTTGAATAATATTAACTTTATGCTACTTTTTTAGTATTTTTTGAGTCAGAATAAATTGTGGACTATTTTCTGACGCTTGTATTTAAAAGAATAGATAATCGATTTGCGAAAAAATCAGAAAGAAAATTTTTTGGGCAAAAAGAAAAAATACGTGTCTCTTTAAATTGGCCCAAAAACAACATATTAAAGATTCGTTAAATCTTAAATAATGACCCGAAACGGACTGAAATGGAAATAGCCTATAATATTTTTAATGAATTCCTTGGGAATTCGGGAAATTTGGTTTGCAGAGTGTTAATGTTTTTTAGATAGATAATTACAATGAGGTATGCACTTCGACCATATGGTCAACTGTGCCCTCGAACCTTCTTTTTTTTTTAAAAAACTTAGTCTAACCCTTTCATCCTTGGGAAGTGGGGGAGGGAGCTTAGTTCCCGTAGGCCTATAGATTTTTCTCGTCCCCTCGAAATGGCATCGCATTCGAGGAGCAGATGCAGAGGAGTCTCAGGGGCTTTGTCACAGAATCGACACGACTTATTGGACCTGATTTTCAATCTGTGAACGTGGCCGTGAGGTCTGTAGTGGCCCGAGATCATTCGCAGAATATTCTTTGAGAGGACAATTAGCTGCCTCCAGTGCTTTTGATTGTATCCGTCTAAAGTAGCCATGACTTTTTCTAGAAGTGGAACTTCCGATTGTAAAGGGTGTTTTTTTTACAGGTTTGTTTTTCGAATAGAGATAAAACTGGCATTTTGTGGTCAAATCTGGCAACTCTAATGTCATTTATGTTCAGTTTGGTTTGCCATTTCATCATGAACAGGTTGACAAAAGAACAACGCTTGCAAATCGTGCAAATTTATTTCGAAAATAATGGTTCAGTTCGCGAAGTTTACCGTGAGCTCCGTCCATTTTATGGTCGACATAATCGTCCATCAGAGCAATTAATTCGGTTAACCATGGATCGTTTTCGCACTACGTTTACTCTATGTGATAATACGCATCCGCAGAGACGTCGAACAGTGCGCACCGAAGAAACAATTGCCGCTGTAGAGCAAAGTGTTGAAGAGGACCCGAATGAATCGATTCGCCACCGTGCACAGCAATTGGAGCTTTGTCCATCAACTTTATGGAAGATTTTGCGCAAAGATCTTGGCTTGCGACCTTACAAGATCCAGCTTGTGCAAGAATTAAAGCCGCAAGACCATGCAATGCGTCGTGATTTTGGTGTATGGGCCGAAAATGAGATTGATCTCGATGCTGATTTTCATCGCAAAATTTTGTTCAGTGATGAGGCTCATTTTTGGTTGAATGGCTACGTCAACAAGCAAAATTGCCGCATTTGGAGTGAAGAGAATCCACATGAGACCCTTGAAACGCCATTACATCCACAAAAACTGACTGTTTGGTGTGCTCTATGGGCTGGTGGAGTCATTGGGCCATACTTCTTCCGCAATAATGCTGGAGAGGCAGTTACCGTTAATGGAGACCGGTATAGAGCCATGATAACCGACTATTTTGTTCCCGAATTGGATGGCATGAATGTGGATGAGTTGTGGTTCCAACAAGACGACGCTACATGCCACACAGCGCACGTCAAAATCGATTTATTGAAGGAAACATTCGCTGAGCGCATAATTTCGCGGAATGGACCTGTCAATTGGCCACCAAGATCGTGTGATTTGACACCATTGGATTATTTTCTTTGGGGATATGTGAAGTCGCTCGTCTACACCAACAAACCAGAAACGTTAGGGGAATTGGAAGCCAACATTCGTGGCGTTATTGCCGACATACGGCCCCATATGCTCGAAAAAGTGGTTGAAAATTGGACCTGTAGAATTGGCTTTATTCGAGCCAGCCGCGGCGGCCACATGCCCGAAATCATATTTAAACATTAATGGCATAAAATTATCCTTCCAATAAAGCCAAATTGATGGACCTTAAAACGATTTTCTTGTGTTTTATTTCAATTCGAAGTTCTATACCCCTAAAAAAAACACCCGTTAGTAATAACAAACATATGTACATATGTATATATCTATTTTATTTGCTTATATAGCATGAGAAATGTGATAAACACCATAAATTAAGAATTAGACCATTGGCTAGCAAGACCTTTAACAGAACTAATAAGCTTCCATGAACAAACATACACACATAATGACAACATAACTAAAACAATAAATGATTAACATTGGTCAGAATAAAAAAAAAAACAGAAAAACAAATTTGCAATAGCGAAAAAAAAACATAAAAAAATAATAAATTAATTAATTTTAAATTATATTTGAAATATGTTTAGTTACACTTGCACTATTACTTTTTTACAACTTTTTTTCAATAAAAAAACATTTCCTGCCGCAATGCAAACGCTACTTCCTCAAAAAAGTAATATGTACACTGCAACGTTGTTTTACAAGCAGCCCATTCATTGCAAGCTATTAGAGCAAATAGTTAAAAGTTGTTTTATTTAATTATTTACAAAAGTGGTGGAGAGGTAAGCAATTGACAAGAGCGGGAAATTGAAATGTCTGAATTTGTGCGAAATAGCTAGCGATATTTTCATGAAAGACTGTTTGTATAAAAATGTCAGCATATGTATGTAAATATATGAGCACAAGTACAGCGATGAGTCGGGAAATAGCACCATCAATTGTCTTGAATTTACAAACAATGTGTAAGTAGTATTTTTTTATGAAAATAAGTTTTGTTGCATTTGGCTAAATAATACTTATTTTGGTATTAAAAGGAAATAAGAACAGTATGGAATATACTTCAAACATACATTTTATGATACAAATCGTTTTCGTATTGGAACAGTATTTGCAAATTAAGCATACCGTATGCCTCTAGAAAAATTTCTTCACCATTCAAAACATTTGTAAGCCATTTGATTGTATTTAAATAAGGTAAAATAAAGAGAAACAAAAATAATAATATCAAGCAAAATAAAATACAATACACATTTTTTAAATAATGAAAACATTTCATTAATTTAACTGCAAAAAATAATATTTATTTATTTTATATACATACATATGTATGCACGCACTATAAAAGGGAGTGTTACCTTTTAAGCCGTTTTATAAGAAATTTAATAATTCCCAAGTGTTTCACTACTACTTTTTATTAAATTAAAAAGAAAACAACGCGGGCTATAATAAGTCAGCGAGCGAAAGTTTATTCAACCTTGTATGATTGAATCATGGTTTTCGATTCAAATTGTTTTCCTACTATTTACCATTAACATGGCACAACAATTTCTATTAACGCAGCTGTAATACTGAATTAGAAATTGAATATCGAAACGTATGCATAATCATACAAACATACATATGTACATATGTATGTGCATATGTATAAATACTTATACATACATCAGTAAATTGTATTCATATAGGTATATATGTATGTATGTAGGTATGTATATAAAACTAATCTTGGGTCTTTTGAACTTGCTCATTTTATTTGTTGCGCAGTTACAATTAAGGAAACTTTGTGTAATTTTAAATAATGACGAAGTGAACGCCTGTCTACACAATTTTCTTAATTAGTCAAACATTTTTCAGCTTTTAGCAATGCTAAAAAAGAACTTTTAATTGAAAGTAGTTTCCATTTTCGCATTGTACCTATTGTATGTATGTAGAAATGTTTGTAAGCTAAAAACGTAGAGATAGAAACCTGTAATTAAGTACATTTATGTACTTCATTTCGTCTAACATTTGTACTTTTGAATTAATGCTTAAAGTTATCGAACAAAATTTTTCATTCTAGTAGTATCATCAAGTGCAGTCAGCAAATATTACAGTACAGATATATAAAATTATATACATATAATAATAATATAATTTTGGCGCCTACACTATATAGCTGTGTTTGGCCGAGCTTCTCCTACCATTTAGGAAAAGAAAATCTAGTGGCAGTAGTCTTAGAAACTTTTTGAATTTTCCCTTATTTTTGAATACAATAAACTGCAGAAATGTCGCACAGATGCTTTATATGTGAAAAAACAAGAGATAAAGCTTGCATGCGTAAGTGTTTCGTTACAAGTGCATTACAAGGGTTTCATTGCACTATCTATGTTGACAATGTTGTTCGCTATATCGCTGGATTTGTCAGAAAAAATTTGAGACAATTACTGAACAAAAGTCCGGTCAAAACTGCAAAATGAGTTTTAGCGAATAAAATTTTCCAAATTTTAGGTTCAGCCTTTTCAAATAAAATAATGGACGATGACATAGCGATTGTAACTTTATTTAGCAATGAGGTACTAAACAATCACCACACTCAGCTAATAAAAAATGTTATAAGTTTTTATCTCGATATTCGTTTGTTTTTTGATAGCGAAAAATCTACCGAACAGAAGTTTAACATTAGAAATAAATTCACAAAATTAATATTTTTTCGCAAACAAAAAGTGGCTTAGCCAAAAAATTTGTTAATGTAAGTGGTTCATAAGAATAACATTGCGAATATTGTTAAGGGTTACTGTACAATTTTTGCCACTATAGTTTTTTGTCTCTTTAGTTGAATAATCAATGAGTAAACTTTTACTTAGTTAAAACTGAATTTACTATATACACATGAATTAAATATTCTTAAATAAAAAATTGCTAATCATTATAAATGAAATTGGGTTTGTTTGATTTTTAAGTAAATACGAAATAAAATTTTAATACTTCATCAGCACACTTTATTTTACATGAGTAAACTTCGTCAAAAAGGGTATAAACCCCCCCCCCCCCCTCACAGTGAAGCAACCCTCTTTAAATTTATTATTTGGCGCAACTGCAGACATTTCAAACTCGCTTTAGATGTAGTCACAGATACTAATACATGTAAAACCTGCGCATGCGCACAACGTACATTTGTACTAAACCAATCTCCCTTTGATTGCTGAAATTTTACACATTGCGCAGATAGGTTACTGCCAATATAAAAGTATTATATACATATGTATATGATACCGGTATAGGAAACAGCGAATCAATAACATACACATGTCCATATGTATGTATGTACATACATATTAGGGTGGTTAACTCGGTTTTTTTTATAAATTATTGTACGGTTTTTTTTTGAAATCTTGACTTTTCATATATCGAACAAATCGGTTTTCTTAATTTTCAAACCCGGCTTTTTACCTACTTAGGTGTCAAGTTATAGTCTTTGATAAATAATATAAATACGGCAGCAAATACATTGACATATTTTACATCCATTATATCCAAGCTCTCGAAACTTCTGGCGAGTCACTATCGATGTGTGTGGTCTAGCGTTGTCCTGATGAAACACAATTCCCCTCCTGTTGGCCATTATTTTATCGACATTTTCGACAATTGGCCTTCCGCACCGTGGTGCACCGTTAACATCAAAATTACCGGAGCGAAATCGACGAAACCAAAATTGTGCACGATTGACTGTTACAGTATTGGGGCCATAAACACTATTCACATTTTCAGCTGCCTGACTTGCGTTTTCGCCTTTATAGAAGAAAAATTATAGAATATAGCGTGTTTTCTCTTTGCTGGTGTCCATCTTTGACATGAGGTCAAACACTACTGAGTCAAAATATCATCTTTCTAACGCCATCTAGCGTAATCCCATCACAGTTATACAACTACAGCCATCTAAATATTACAAAATTAATGGATTACCATTTACTAGACCTGATATTTTTATTGAAACGGCAATCACAGAGCGTTTATCAATAACCAATCACAATGTGTTTATCAATAAAATAATATATATTCAAAATCCAATTCATTTGTAGAAAAAACGCAGCAAATGTATTTAAAAGATTTAACATACTTAAACAAATGCCATAAAGGAACGGCAAAAATTTTTTGAAAATTGTAAAACGCCTTACTTGACAGTAATTTACTGGGGTATTAAAATTTACCATTCGGTAAATTCTGTAACCATTTCGTATTATACGCTCATTGTAACCAGTTAAATATTGTAACCTGTGAAAGGTAATAAAAAACAGCTGTTTAGTTGTTTTGTTAATGTAATAGAAACCCGAAATAGAAAATGTTCCTTCAATTTTAACTTATAGAAATTCTTTAATATAACGAAAATGTTCAGGAAGACAAAATGTTTATTCACATTTAAACATTTTCTGAAACAAAATTTTGCTTTCATTGATTTATGTATGTTTATTTACGTTTTTTATGTCAAAATTTGATACCTCTTATTGCCGAAATGTCAGATGTTGCCATTGTTTCTAAAAACTTTGTAACCATTGCTCTAGAATACCAAATTCAATTTCGGGTGTTATAAATACGTAACAAAATTTACTTTGCCAGTAACAATGATATGTTTGAGAGTTTGAGATTATTGCCCTTCATCGCTTTTACATTTTAATTTTTTGTATTTGGCTTAATTTTTAAAGATTTCTTTCATAGAAATAATTGCATTTAGTTACATACATGTATGTACATTGATGTAGTTTTTTCTTACTTAGAACAAGAACCGGTTTACCCGGTTTTTTTTAATAGCAAATTATGAACCGGAGTTTTTTTAAATGCCATTTTTCAAGTATTTCGAAAACCAGTTTTACAAAAAGGTCGAATAATCGAACACCCTAGTACATATATATATGCAGGTAAGTAAAGCTTTTTAAATCAATTAATTATCTTTAAAAAAGTTAAAATTTAACACGCATTTACTTGTTAAAATGGTTTTATGAAAAAACGAATGAAAAAAAAACAAACATATTTACATAGATATATGTACATATGTACATATGAATATTTGTTTAAATGTGTATGCCCAACCGGAAATGGAGCGAATTAATAGCACTATGGAAGCGCTCTTAAGGTAGTGAAGCAAATAACTCTACCTGCTAATTACGCTAAATTTATTATATCACATATGAACGTATGTTTGTCTTTCTTAAACATTTCAATAATTCCTCGGGAAGGACTGGGAATGGCTTAGAAAATGTGCCACTGTGAAAGCTTCAAAAAAAAAAAAAAAACATTTACCGCAGGTGAATGTTTGTTGGTAAAAATTGCTTTTTTCTTTGCAAATAAATGAAGAAAATCGTGTTTCTAATTACTTACAAACATTTGGCAAAACAGCCAACAACTGAGTAAATAGTCGCAGTATAATTTATTTTTTAACTAAAAGTAAAAGAAAAAGTGTCTGTTTATATTAGTACATCCCACGTCAATGGAATAGGTTTATTGATGAAATATAATAAATATTATTATGAAAAACAAGACATATTTATTTACTAAAAGTTTAGCAATGCAAATAAAACATTAACGGTACAAGGTACACTCAAAGCTTTATTGAAGACTCGAAGTAAAGATTTAAAACTTGTCGTTTGACATCACAATCACTGTATACAGTATAAACTTGTTACCAAAGTCATAAAAATAGATATACATACATACATATGTAGATAGATCAAACGATGTAAAATAAGATATGAAGGATTCAAATTTTATAAATAATTGAAGAAAATTCGCTGAAGTACATATTAGTTAATAATTCTCTGGTAATCCGTAGGTATGTACATTTTTCATAAAATATATGGAGGAATAAGTATACAGACTTGATAACGGATTTCTTGAGAATACAAAATCATTCGATATTCTACTGTAGCGTTCATGGAAACTTCGCGATTTTAAAGAACGATATAACTCAAGAAAAACTATAAAATTTAAATTTATCAAGTAATTAATTTAAATTTAATATAAACTATGAATTTTTCTTCGAAGTTGCGTATATACATATGCACACATGTGATCAAAATAATAAGTACATTCTGTAAGCATTCATTCATGGTCCTATTTTGGCAGTTTGATGAAGCAAATAAATGCAACTTTTGCTAAATTTTAATAATTTCAATGTGGCAATACCTCTTAGAGTAAGTTGGTACTTTCCTAATTAATGCACACGAGTAATTTGAGTGTTGAAGTTCGCTATTTACTTGGTCAAAATAATAAGTACATTGCCTATTTTTAAATTAAATAAAAATTAAATAACTTTGTAGATGGGTAGAAATAAGCAATGCAGAAAATCGTCTCAAACCTAAGGAAAAACGTCAAAAGTCTAAAAGACAACTTAAAATACCGGAAGACAAAAAAAAATAAATCGACCACAATCTTCAAAAGCAATTTCGGCTAATATTGACAATGTGATTTCTTTGCGAACTGTTTGACAACGGCTGCAAAGAGCAAATTTACCTGGCCGAATAGCTACAAGAATTTCTTTATTGCGACAAAAACATTTTCACGAACGCTTTTCAAAAACGACTATTAAGCACGGCGGCGGTAACATTGTGGTCTGTGGCTGCTTTTCATGGTTTAGCGTTGGACCAATCTACAGAATTTCGGACACTATGAATAGATTCCAATATAGATATATCTTGGAAAACACGATGTTACGTTGAGGAAAATATGACACAATTATAAAAATTTCAGCAGGATAACGATCCTAAACATACCTCAAGTTGGTAAAAGATTGGTTTCAATTTCAATTTACAAAATGACGACTCAAAAACTACGCAAGTTCACCTGCAAGGCCAACAACAAAAACAACGTGTACAAGGTGGTGCAAAAGTAAACTTCCGATGTTGGCTTGAGCGTATGTTAGACGCGATTGGCGGTCAGCAGTTAACAGCTGATGCACCGTCTGGACTTTGTACGGAAACATCTTCAAATCTTGTACCAAAATTCGCTGTAAAGACCGTCGACTGATACCCATTTGCGTGGCACGTCGTCTGGTCGATGTCGACGGCACTTCCATAACATCCTCGGCTACAGCAGCAATATTCTCTGCAGAACGGCTACTCCGGGGTCTGCCACGCCTGGCAGCATCTCGTGTTGTGCCAGTCTCTTCGAGGCGAGCGGCTAAACGTCGCAGTGTTTCACCAGTAGACGTTGGACGGCCAGGAAATATGCGACGAAATCACCGACCGATTATTGGTCAAATAAATAGTCAGCAATATTCCGCGTTCTGGAGCAGTGTAGCGTAACATTGTTTATTAACGTGTATTTCGCATGTGTTTACTACACAAATGTCAAAACAGAACTGACATTAGGGGCCAATCGCAAAATTTATAGCATTTTCTGATAGGAGGATTACTTTTGCGCCACCTTGTATTCTGCTTTTGATACATATTTGTCAAAATCTAGGCGAATTGAATGAATTCGGTTATGTTAAAATAAGCTTAGGGGAATTATAATTGACATTTATTCCATATTGATTAGAAACAATGGCAACATCTGACATTTCGGCAATAAGAGGTATCAAATTTGACATAAAAAAAGTAAATAAACATGCATAACTCAATGCAAGCAGAATTTTTTTTTTTCAGAAAATTTATAACTGTGAATAAACATTTTGTCTTCCTATTTAAATAATAAGTTTCTCGCAACCGTTTTACACGTGTCTTCCTGAATTTTCGTTATCTTAAAGAATTTCTATAAGTTAAAATTCAAAGAACATCTTCGCTTTTGTTTTCTATTAAATTACCAAAGCAAAACTAAACAGCTCTTCTTATTACCTCCTCTTTCACAGGTTACAAAATTTACCTGGTTGCAATGAACGTAGCATACGAAATGGTACAAAATTTACTGAATGGTAAATTTAAAATGTTATTACTTTGCTAGAATAGACCTAGTATAAATCGTAGCATTTAATTTGTGTAGATGGAAGATTTGGAACACCGTTAGGCAACAAATTCCATTTTCTTCCTAAATTTTGTATATCTTTTTTGAATCCTTTTTATTTTTTCCACTTCGAAATATCGCACAACCCGCACAACAATATAAAATTAATTATTTTCCCAGCTTACAATACACAATTAATTTGTAGGAAAATTGTAAAAAAATATAAAAATGTCATCTACACATTGTTTTGACAACAGTTCACCAAACAAATTAAGCCAATCATAAAACAGATCAATTTGGCATTTACGTACCGCAAAGAACGAATCAGCTGCTCTAAAAATATCACATGTACTAGTATAATTCCGCCATGAATGGAATGTGTCGTTCAAATCGAAGGTAATACAATTTTGACGAGAAAGGTACGGAGGTACAATTAAAAGATTGAAAATAGAAGTTTTTGGGAAAGTTTTCAGATATTTATGTATATTAATATATTTTTTAGATATTTAAAATGATGTTTGTTCGATTTTTGCTGAACGGTTTAAGTGAATAGCTGAACTGATCGAATATCGAATAATAACTTTAACTACTACGACTCAATTTCAACATATTTATTGTATCAGTTTTGAGCAAACGAAAAAAAAAAAATGAAATTGAACACCTAAAAAATAATAAGTTTTATTTAGTAATTATAACTAAACATTATATTTAAGGACTTAAAATACACAATTTTTGTCGGACCAACTTTAAAGTCAGTAGTTTTTAATACCTTGTAAAAGTTAAAATGATTGAATTGAAACACGCAGTTAGTTTAGCTACATTACGAATCCCTTTTTAAAACGCAACTTTCGTGCACCAAAATTTTAAAAATTGTTTCTTGAGTATGCAACATTATTAATTAGACGGTTCAAATTGGAACTTTGTTATACTAAAATTGAATGTGCTACACATATTATTTAATTCGAAATTTCTTTTAAAGTTTTCGTATTATACATTTTGTATTTTAGTTAATTGAAAATTTATTAAAATTAAAATTTAGATAAGCAGTTCGTATAGGCACGTGTACAAGTACGTTAAGCAATTGTATGAAATTATCTTTGTTGAGTAAACTTACGCAACTAATGAACCAATGGAGCACAATAACAACATTTTCAAGTGTATATGGTATGTAAGTAACTCATTTATCAATTTGAGATTCTTACATATTCGCAATCCATTCTATAAAGTTGCAAATTATTTTAATCATAAAATTTTTTGCATTAAATTCAAGCATAGCAAAGTACCCAGCAAGAACACTATCGGTTAAATATCGTATGATATTCCAGAGAGCTCTATCAGAGGTTTCAGGTAAACTATAACATTTCATCTCTTTCTAACTCATGCGATTCAATATGTATGAAAAATATCACGGTGTAAATACCCCAAAAAGCTGAGCTTTTTATAACCGATAATACTTTTAAATCATCAGCGTACAGCGGAAAATTAGCAAATGTGAAGCAATTGGTAATGTCATTTATAAATAGCACAAAGAGTAAATGACCTAAAATACTCTCCTGAGGAACCAAAGAAGACGCTATAAAAGGTTTAGAGGTTGCGCCATCTACAGTGACTACACAGCGTCTATTCCACAAATAAGATTTAATCCACCGCAAAAAAATAGACGATACCAATAGCAAAGTCATCGAGGGACAATTTTAGTGTTTTTTTTTCCAAATTTAAATATGAAATCAATTATTTGGTCGGTCTTTATAATATTTAGTAGAAGTTCCTTTGTTTTTTATGACTTCCTGACATCTTCGCTGAATGGAGTTAATTAAATCAGCACAAATTCTTACCGGTTTTGAGTAACAAACTTCCTGTATTTTTCCTCAGAGCTCTTTTTTATTCTTCAATCTTTATCCACTATTTGACTTTTTTAACTCTCCCAATTAACAACCCCGCGGGGTTGAAATCCGGTGATTGTAAGGTCCAATTCAAAAGACTAACTTGATTTCGTTTAAACGAAGATTTAACAACTATGAACGCATGTTTCGGGCCTTTGTCGAAAAGCAGCCCCAACCATTATAGAACCGCCGCCATGTTTAATGGTCTTTCGGATATAAAAGGGGTTAAATACAGCGCTCTGTGGACGTCGGACGAACATTCTACAATCGGAACCGAATAAATTTACTTTAGTCTCATCAGATCAAAAAACGTTTTTCCAGTTTACCCGAAACATCTTTCTCTGCGCGAACTTGCATCGTTAATTCAAGTCCTTTTTGATCAAATATTGTTAAATTGCACTGATATTTTACGCTTTCTTTCTCTCTTTTTACAGCAAGCACGTTAAATACCATATTTTTGGAGCATTTCATTATACCCGCTGTTTCGCGAATGGATTTTCCCATTTTGTACTAACGTAAGTTTACATTTAATTTAAGCACAAAAAAATACAAAGTTATGGAATAGTAAAGAGTAATAAGTGTGTTTATATGTATGTACATATCTAAGCAATAGTAACTAAAAAATAAATGAAATGAAAATATGAACTGCACATTTTTATAATCATCATATCTTGATAACTCGTTAGAATTGCAAAACCTTATGACGGCAGGCTTTGTTCACTTATACATACATACATATGATGTAAATACACAAGTATGTGTTAAATCTCTGCAATTACAATTTATAAATGTTTTATCTATATAATAAAGATAAGATACCTTTAATTACAATTTGTATGACAGTTAGCAAATTCAGTGCTAAAATTCAGTAACTGTAGGATCGCACCAACTTATCAATAAATTCTCGTATGAAATTGGAGATATCAATGATAAGTTGTATTTCAAGTGATTCATCACTTTACCCGTAACTAGTGACATGGTGTCTATACGACTGCACTGATAATTGCAAACTTTTTTTTAAATAATAATTTTCCTGAAATAATCATTACAATACATATGTATGTACGAGTACATACTCGTATAAATTTATAATTAACGCATACCAAATAAAGGGTGTATTTTTTAGACGTTTTTATGAAGAAATAAAACGCAAGAATTTAGCTTTATTATAAAGATAAGGGTTTGCCATTATGTTTTAAAAATGATTTCGGGCAAATGACCGCCTGCCTCGGTTAAATTCCAGCCGAGAGGCCCAATTTTCGACCACTTTTTGCAGCAATTGGAGCCGTAAGTCAGCAATAACGCACCGAATATTCTCGTCCACACGTCTAAGAAAACACCTGTTATTTCAATCGCTTACGAGTTGTGTAAGATTTTAGTTAATTGCCATAGATAATTCTAGTGTTTAGAGCATCGATTTCAAAGAAAATTTAAATAAGCAAACAGAACTATAAAAATATAAAGCATAAATGATTTTCGTGCTATTTGTCCGCAATGTGCAAGGAAGGTTTGCATTAAATACGATAAATTTCGAATGCATAATTCAAGTGTCGCTTTGTTTTGTAGAAATACATGTAGTTTTCTTTTCTGTTGTTGAAGTTTCCGACAGGGAAGGAGTCGTTCCAAAATTCGGTAAATATGTAGGTGTACATAGGATTTTTAGTTCAATTAAATTTGAGTTCTTATTAGGCATGAAATCATTTTTTTTTTAATTTAATCTTTTAGTAAGAAATAAAATCAGTCATAGTTTCAGACCGACAGACTTTACGTCACTTTTTGTTTACTAATAATAAGTCCCTTACCATCTCAATCTAGATAGAAATTAGTCCTCATTTTGTAACTCGATTCGAAAAAAAATTTGCTCGAATTCTAATTTGTTGTATTTGCTACCATATAAAAAGGCCTCCTGGACCGTGTAATCTTATTTTCAAAAAGCATATGACGATGGTTTTTCAAAAAATCTGTGTCTCAAGTTTTTTTATTATTTGTATTAAATATATTCTGAATATATGTACATATGAACAACATAGACCTACATACTTTCAACAGGTAGCAACATTAAAGAAAATGTCACCCTGGGTATACATACATATATCACGTTAATACAAAATGGAAGAATTGTATGGGAGCCATATGTTTTATTAATTTGATATTAATGATTTTTATTGTTATAATAGTCCCAATAATAATTAATATTTGTGCGAAATTTCAAGTCTTAAGCATATTAAATGAAGAAGTTATTGACCAAAAAGGAATATCTGAACTATCGGTTGCATGGCAGCTATATGTTTTATTTATCCGATCTTAATGATTTTCACTGCTAAAATAGTTATAATAATAGCTACATATTATTTTCTCGGAATTTTCAAGAAATTAGATGCTAAAATAGAGGGATTTTCGTGCTTAATAGAATATCTGAACAAATGGTTGTATGGGTGCTATATGTTTTATTTATCCGATCTTAATGATTTCACTACTTAAAATGATCTAATAATAACTATTATTTGTGCAAAATTTCCAACCTTGCAATATCTGAACAATCGATTGTATGGGAACTATATGTTTTATTTCTGCGATCTTTAAGGGTTTCACTTCTATTAAATAATTAACAATGACTGAAATTTGTGCGAAACTTCAAGACTTTAGCTGATTAAATGAAGGAGTTATGGCTTAAAATGAAATATCTGAACTATCGGCTTAACTCTTATCATTCTGGTACTTACAAACATGGGACCAAACCATTTTCATGAAAAGTATACAAAGTCTACTTAAATCCATTGTCGACTTATGGGCGTTAGTTTTGTAAACAATGTTAAAAAAAAAAAAGTTATGTAAACAAAGTTGTTTTTTTTTTAATTTTTCTAGTTATGGACCTTGATTCAATTATAAAAGGTTAGGTAAATAATGACATTCAAATTTTGACACTCCCTTATAAAGGGTTGTTTTACGAAGTATGAAAAAAGGGGTAAGATTTTGTTACCTTTTCTTAACAAGTAAATAATAAGTAGTAAAATGTTAGTGATTTTTTAAATTAAAAATTTCGAAGATATTTCATTTAAATTAAGAAATACAATAGCTACGCTTACAAAATTTAAATAATTATGCACTTCTTGGTAGATATTTTTTTTTTAATTTTTACCTAGCCAATAAATTTTCAATCTATTCGTCCAATCAACTAAACGATTTTATGTTATAAGGAAAATATAAGTTATTTACATATATAGTTTATTCCTTTTATTTATATACCATTGGTATCAGGGTTAATCTTAATATTGTGATGAGCCACTGGACGGTGAAAGGACCAAACATTTTATTCCGATAAATAGTAAGTGACTTTATGAAGTTAATGGAGTTGTAGGAAAACCACAATAATTCGAGATTTTAGAAAGATAATCTTTATATATTAAAAGAAAAATAAATCAAACTTCGTTACTCAATAATTCCGTTCTTACAAATTCTTGTTTTTGGCAATTGTATGATTATTATGTCACATTATTTTCAATTTATTTAAACCTATTCCTTCTAGAAATTACATAACTTTCCACGCTGTCACATCGAATTTATATGCGCGTGAAAAGCGTTCAATGAAAAAGCCCGGTCATTTATACACATTTACATGAAATATTTACGAGACGGGGTCAATCTTGTAATCAGAATAAATGCTGCCATTAAAATCCGGACTTAAACTTACCGTTTACGCGCACAGAAGAAACAAAAAGTGTTGCTTGTTAGTTTTTGGTATTGAAAAGTTTTGAGGTAACTACTATTATTATTTTTAAGAAGTCACACGGTTTCGATGCTAAGGGAGCCGTTTGACAGAAAGTGAGCGAGCTAGCTGCTTAGTTACCAAACCTTTAATAATTGAATCATGGTTATGGACCACATATAAGAAAAAACTTCAATCAGCTGCTAACATTATACTACCTGTTTATTGTACCATAGTTTATTCGAAAGGTAAGTTATGAGTAAATTTATTATCGAATATTATCGATAGGTAAGCGTAGTTTAAAGTCCGATTTAACAAATTTTCACATTCTTTGTAAGACCCCATGCAATATTTCTGTTGATGAGTTTGCTTAAGATTACTCGTATAATAAAGTAAATCAAATAAAATGATTAAAGTCAGAAATGCTGATGGTGTTAAATAATAATTTAAAGTAGAATAAGTAGGTAATTGAGCTAAGAATCAACTCTAAGCACAATTGTTAAGTTTTTTATTTCAGGATGTACGTTCATGGACAATGTTTCTATTTTTTGACCATGGGTGTACATATGTATGTACATCTTTTGATTATGAAGTATCATCAACAAATATTAACGGTCACATTGTCCGAGTTTTTCTATATGAAAAAAAAGTCTCAAACCGGTCTTACTAAATTAAAATTAGTAGATAATCTTTTAAATTTATGTTCCAAAAATTGTTCACAGATTTGAATGCAGTTTAGAGTGCATTGCATATGTACATACATACATACATATTTACCGATGCCAATATGTACAGACTTACATATATGTAAGAGTACGGTTTCGAGGTACACACATGCATACACACATATGTTTGTACACATACTATACATATGTATGTACATATGTAAGTGTAATAGAAATGAACAGATAGAATGTGCCCACGTTGGAAAATAAACACTATAAAGCAATTTTTCTTATCACAAACATATGATGAATATGTTCATAAATATGCATGTACATTTGTATGTATGATGTACATGTGTATGTATGAATGCTGTATATAAAGGAGTTTTTTTAGAAATGAGATTTTTAAAAGGAAATAAAACGCATATAATTTAATGCTATGACCAAGAATTTAGCTTTATTATAAAGATGGTTTGCCAATAAATTTCAGCCGAGAGGCCCAATTCTCGACCACTTTTTGCAGCCATCCGCGCCGTTTGTCAGCAATAACGCGCCGAATATTCTCTTCCAAGGCGTCATGAAATGGCAAGCCAAACTGAGTATAAATCAAGAAACAGCTGTCAAAAAACCAACTCCGAAAAAAGTATTGCCTCATTGAAAACCACACGTCTAAAAAAACACCCTTTAGTTATTTCTATTGCGCAAAAAAGGTTGCGTTGCGAGATAGAACAAATGATGGCGCATTTTTTAAACCCGAGCGAACTCTTACACAAGGGCATTATAACTTTGTTCGCATAACGGTTGTTTGTAACAGCAAAAAATAATCGAGATAGATATAGACGTATATATGTATACTAAAATGATCAGAATGAAAAGAGAAATCGATTTAGCCCTGACTGTCTGTCCGTCCGTCTGTCCGTGTTTACAATAACTTGAGTAACATTGAGATATCTCAATGATATTTGGAGCGATTTTGAACTTCGTTTTTCAGTATTTATTGGAAGAAATTGAGTAAAGTTTAATACTAGCAGCGATTTGAAACAAAGAAACGGGGTTTTTATGAAATTATGGGCACTGCCCATACAAAAATACATCGCGAGGGTGTATAAAATTCGGTTTCGCTCGAATTTAGCTTTCCTTACTTGTTTCTCTTATTATCATGTGAAACGCGCAGATCAACAAGTGTATGAATGACAAGGTATAATAAAGTATTTGTAGGTGAGAACAACGAAACCACTGCCTTCGCTTGGTAAATAATTCCACTCAATTATAAAATGCATTAAACATATTATACACACATACATATACATATACATATGTACATGCACACTTGTCTAGACATGGTTCTACTGAATAGAGGATCTGAACACACTTCTAGTATAAATGGTTTTGGGTCGTTAATATACCTGATTTTTATCAGTTCTGGCCTATTTAGGTTTGCAAAGTGACCACTCAAAAATATTCGCCGCGAAAAATTCGGGAAACACCGAACGGTTGAAAAACCAGTACCTTCGATCGTAATTCCGAAAATATAGCAAAATAAGGAAAGAATGCTTAAGAAGTAGACGAAACTTACAATGATCTAGGGAATAAGAAAACTTTGCGGAAGACCGTACAGCTTATAAAAAAGCCCACAACTCACTTAAAAAAGCCATTAAAGAAAACAAGCGAAAGTGTTTTTTTTAACTTTGTGATGACGCTGAACGAAATCCCTGGGGGACGGCATATAAAACTGTCACTTATAAATTAGACAAAGGCAAAAATATGGTGCCAACAAGTGCTGGATATTTGCAAACGACACTAAAAAAACAAATATTATGCCGCCCATGCTTAGGCACAACAAGACCTAACTATTACAAAGCCACAAAAACAATCAACTAGACACTTTGGATTCGGTTGGAGTAACAAAGTTTACTAGACAACACAACTTAAATGGAGAAAGACCAGCAGTTTGCATCCAATGTAACACGACACTGTCGGTCAGAACAAATGAAAAAAACTTTACTCTATTACAATAAAACAATTACAAATCAACGGAGGTTTTTATCCTCCTGAAATTTATTATACTGAAATGGAATGGTTTATAAAATATGTATCCAACTCTCTTTTTTTAAGTTTGAAATTTTGATGAATTTTCTTGGGAGTTTGTTAAATTTTTGTGAAAGTTCAAAAGGACTTTTGATTTGTACCTTCCGTAATTTTGAAAATACTCTCACTAGAATGATTTTGAAAAAAAAGTGAGTGACGTAGCGCTTTTGAAATTTTTCGTTTTGTTTACACTTTATTCTTTGTTTCCATAATCGTGGCGATATTACAGAAACAAACATGGTGTCAAAAGCACTACGTCACTGGCAGAAAATTATTTTTTCTCTCGCTTCGTATTGGGTGATCTGGTATAATTCGTTCATGCATGCATTGTACGAGTTTATTGCACTAGAATATTTGTTTTCATAACCAGTTGCTAACAATCGAAAATATTACACATAAAAAACTGTGTATTCATTTTGTATTTCATGACAAAATTCATATGCCGGGTACAACGGATGGTATCTCTAGCAATCAATTTGCAGGAAAATGTGCTGAATCATGAACACATAATACTTTAAGACCTACACTACATACATACATATGTATGTATATACTATTTTGATTAATTTCACAAACGTAATGAAAGGTCGACTTCATCAACTGCTAATTTATTGGAATTTTCAACATTTTGATTTTTTGTTATTTTCCGTATTCTTGTAATATTAATAAATATATATAATAAATGTATAGTAAGAATAGTGGTTGCCTTTTTTACGACACTTTAAAAATTACCTGAAATTCATACCTCTACACCTACCCCCTTAATACGAAAGGTTTTTAAATTGCAATTAAATTTTTAAAATTAGTCTCAACTTGTCAGCTTAGTTACGACTTTAAATTATATTTCGGCTTCAGCGAAAAGGTAGTTGGAGCTAGTGTATTGAATTGTTGAAACAGAAATAATTTTGCTTACGTTACATCGCCTACTCAGAATTTGCAAACAATTAATTTACACTATGGTAATTGTCTTTTTTGTTTTGTTTCTTTTTCCCTGTTTCTTTCACTAAGTTAAATGTAATTTTTTTTATATAATAATAGAAAATTAACTGAAAAATTAATTTAAAAATGAAAAGTATTTAAAACATACTCGGTCCCTGGTGTTGTTAATTGTCGAACTCGAATTTTAATTAAATTTTTCACTTTGCATACAATTAATTGACATACCGGATATATTCACATCTAACTATTGTAGTTTAGAATTGCTAGAAATAATGTATGTATATGTAGGATATAGGAGGTGTTTTGTGTCATTTTGATACCGTATAAATAGAAAACTCCAATCTTATCTTTTAGTTCTTTGAAACGTATTTGGAATATTTGGCTTAGAGTAAAGTTCTACAATTGTGAATTTCGTCAATTTGTCCCCCGCCAAACCTACTCAACTAACTCCCCACTCCCTATGGTCTAACCCTGTTTAAACTTCCCGTTTCCTAGACCTCCCGCTAGTTGAGCTTGATGATAATTTAGGATTTAGCTTAGTGGCTTTTTTCTAGCCTTTTCTCATTTTCAAACTAGCTTTTTGTATAAATTTAGTTCAATATACATACATAGATACACTTCAAAGAGTTTATTTATTTTCCGTTGAAAATATTTTTAGAAGAGTAAAACCGAACGTACTTGATCTTTTTGGTAACTAACAGTCCAAGTATTCTGCAAATGATGTATCAATGATTGAATGTCAATCGAGACGGCTTTTGTGGCAATGTTGGGTAAATCCGGCTTCAACAGTTGACTTTTGGATAAAAGTGAAGGAGTTAAAAAATACAAAATAATTTTTTGTTACATACTTATATGTATGTACATATGTATGTATGTAGCAATGTGAAAGGGGTACTTTGTTTAACGGCGGGCGATGTCGATATATGTACATATGTATTTAGGTTCATATACATATGTATGTATTTAAAATCAATATTCATTTATGTATCATTAACACATTTTGAAAATGAAAATAATTCTGATCAATATTTTTGTTATCGCTAATTTCTCGCTTTAATACAATAAGCAATTACATTAGAACAGATGTTTTGTTTATACAACTATGTATCTACGCATTGTAAAATAAATTTCATAAATAAATAAGGATTATGTACGTATGTATGTAGGTACTACGGCAAATTTTGTCAAGTACTTAAGAAATGTTATAATACCATTGTGTTTCAATTTAAATTCTAATAAAAATTGATTACATATTAATTTTTCGATGCAGGCATAGTGTGCCTATGTATTCGCACCTCCACGTTGGCCTTTAAATGAAATCATTTTCATCAAACCCTAACAAAATATACACAAAGTGAAAATGAGAAAGCATCGGATTGAAAGTGAATGTCAAGGTTAAGCTGATTTATATGAATTTCGCCCAATTCCTAATGGTGCTATACATGCTTATATGAATGTATTTTATGGGTATACCTTTTTACATACATACGTATTTAAAGTTGGTTAAATGTTAAATACAAGTGGGAGGCATATATACATACAATGTAGGTATGTATGGATGTATAAACATAATTGTATGCCTACAAATTTCGGACTATATTTTTAAAAGTTAGGCAAATAGGACATTTTGTCGTATTGATTTTTATGACATTTGCGTGCATGTATTAATATACATTTGTACTTATGTATGTATGCATGTATTTACATACACTAAAAAAAAATATATATGCTAAGTATTATATATATGTACATATATGTGTGTATGTAAGTCTACACATGGATTTTTACTTACCTTTTAATTAATGCACAATTCTTGAGAACCCTGGTTCAACTGGTGATATCGGAATATGCAGATGCTTAATATTATTTTAAACAAATAGTTTCCAGGAAACGCTCACTTGCATACATATGTATGTTAATAAATGAATATATGTACATATATTTATTACCACACAGTTCTGAACAGCGAAGGAATTTATATATTTTGATGGTTATTGTGTAATGCAGCCAGAGACGGCTATGCACATGTTTGGATTAAGATTTCACCTCTCAATAGAGTAGTCAATAAATAAAAAGCCGCTCTAAGGTATTCTATATTTACCTTCTTATTTGTAAATTTAGTTTTTGTGCCGTTTAGAAATCTTGCATTGCTTTCTTATATGGAAAATAATGACCTCACTCACTCTTCAATGCACAGGAACTGCCAAAGATGATCTTTGGTACTACTTCTTTATATATGAGATTAATTTGGTCAGCTCTCCAAGAAATTTTGTTCGCGACAAGTAGAATGGTCGATTGTCCACAACAAATCCAAAAATTTGCTTCAACTACGTAAAATTTTAATCGTATGACTATTTTGTCGGAGGTCCTCTTTGTTGCACTTTTTTTTAAGTTTTAATTCTTTTTTTAATTGCTGTTTTACGCCTTAAAATCAATTTATTCACTTCTTTTTTAAATCCCTTATGTTTTTTGATTATCATTTACCAAATTGTTTAAAATTCTCAAATTTATGAGGCACGTTGTCCGATCTCTTCGCTATTTATGCAATTCCACAACACCCACTTCAAAGTTTTTATTTCTAATTTCACAGCATGTTCGTCGCTATTGGAACTTGGAACCTCTCCAAAGATAATCCTCTCTCTCGATTGCTGCGGTTGTCTAAATCGTTTGACATTTCGTTTATTTTTGACATTCCAATAGCGCTACCAGATCGGTAACTTGCTTGCTGTCTGACTAAAACTGGTGTCTATAGCATACGAATGCGATAACGTTTAAACCCGATCCCTAGGTGTCAGATTTTTCTTTTAAAAATTATAATTACTTTTTACCGACATATTTTTCTGCAATGTGCGTTTTTTGTTTTACCTAGTAAAATGTTTACGATTTCGAGGTTCATGTGATTATATTTTGGACAAGAGCTCGCCAAAGAGAAGTTTTCTCATTAACTTATTAGTACAACAAGAAGCATAAGGAGCTTAAGAATCTTTGTGGTATCAAATGTTCTGCAGCTTGGTTTAGAGACGAAAGGGTTCGAGATTTGTCTTGTTTAGCATCGAACGAATATAATCGACTAAGAATTTGAATAATGAAACAATTGCATTTAATTAACTAACTTATTTGCAGATATAAAATACAACGTTCCGTCAGTAATGTCACTACATTTTCAGCAGTTGCCAGTCCAAGAACTTCTCCGGTGTCTTCAAGTGTTATTAGGTTTTGTTTTCCTAATCTACTTTGAGGACCGTTACGATTTCGTAATCCACTGGCTCCATCGTAGTTTGTTTTGTAAAGGAAAACATGACGGTGAGATTCACAGATAACGGCATAATTGAAATCAGGCGAACAATCAACGTATTTTCGTTGCTGCTTGGAAGCTTGAATGTATCCAAAAGCATGTAAGTTGCCTTCATGTCGCAGAGACCACTCTTCAGGTTTGTTTGGATTGTAGAGTTGCAACCAGAGCCCGGCATCAACATCTTGACGTATTGCTATAGCGTTGGGAAATCCTGGGCGAAGGTTGGTCGAAAATAGAGGTGGCAATGAACCAAGCAACACAGTGTGTGTAACAGATTTTGTAGGCATATGATAACGACCTAAAGTATTAAATTTTAATGGCATATAAACGTATCAGAATGTTAAAAATATTAACTGATTTTTATTTCCTCTTCTATGTCGCCAATAGGGAAGTCACAATCTTCAATAGGTGTCTCCAAGTTGGCAATAGGTCTCTGATTTACTGGTACATCAGATTGTTGTCCACAGGTCTCTACAGCTTCTTTAGGGCCAGCGCTGTTAGATAGAAGAGACGGCCAGTATAAATTTGAATTCAGCTTAAACAGCGTTATTTGCAAGTAACTATTTTCCTTTGAAACAAAGTTAAATGAAAGTAATAGATATGGCAATCAAAATATCTTGGTACATAGATACAAATGAATCAATTTACTCACAATTGTCCATGTCGTTAATTTTTCGTCAACTTTTGCGAAGAGCTCACTATCTAAAAGCACATCTTCACAACATTTTATAGCAAGTTTATCTGTAGAGAACTTTACATTATAATCCATTTTTTCCTTTCCTTCTCTGATGTCAAATTTTATAGTAATTTCGTCATCAGTTTGCGTCCACGTGTATTCTCCAATATCATTACTTTCATCTGACATCTGAACTATTTTATCAGTATTTACTTCAACACAAGAGATTTTTTGAGAACGAAAAGTGTATTCATGGTTGGAACAAATTATCAGTGAATCTGCACGGGGTTCAAATGCGCAGTAATACAGAGAACCTTTACCTTCAAGGGTGTCAACTATTGAAAACATCCATTCTTTATTTTGTACCCATTTGGCCCAATTCAACCGCATGAAATGGTTAGACCCGCCGCCAAAGGATGTATTAATCCTTTCAATCCTTCCTATTGCCAAGCTAATTTGTTTTTTCTCTTGGATAATATCTAATCGGCAATCATATAAACAAAAATTCCGTTGAGATGTCAAATTACAATTATCATTAATTATTGGCGTTTCGGCAATCAACTTCCATTTAGTTGTCTTGAGACGATCATTTGTATCTATCAAATAAAGGTGCTGGATGCCATCGCACAGAACGCAATATTTTTCAGATATAAAACGAATGGAATAATTGTAATCTCCTTTGATACGCGCCGTTAACATTGGAATGTGATACACAGATTGAACTGATTCTGGACGCCCGGCAGACTCATTATAAGCTGTTCGCATAACTTCGCCAAGCCGGCTAACGTAGTAGAAATTTGTCCGGGCCCAAGGATCCATTTGTAGCAAATTTTGCATGGAGAAAAGTTCTGCATGCAGCAAGGAATACCTTAATAGAGAATTAAAGAGCATTCGTTTAATATCACACATAAAACTTTTACATACTGCTCCTCATTTGGCTCTGCTTTGTGCGGCACTGACGACAAATCCTGCCGTAGTAAGGGCACGGGATCTAAGGACAATTTATATCCATCAAAATTACTTTGCAAAAGACTGCGGTCTGATCTCAACTCCACAATTTTTGGCATTCTCAAATAATAAAGTTCTTATTACTTATTAACCTAAGTTATTTATAAATTTAGAAGCTATTTTTTTTTTTTTTTGACCCAGTATTTAGAAGTTAAACGCGAACTTTGGTGTGAATTGTCAAAATCCAACAATATGCCTTGTCTTATTTCACCGCGCCAGTGCTGACAGAGCAATAAAGCGAGAGTGGCAAGTTAACCGAGTTGAGTGAGGTCGAAAGATATTTAACAGTTTGGGTTTTCTCATAAATGTAAGAAAAATATACTTATTTTGGACAAATTAATAAAAGGCCAAAATAATTAAAATAATTTTGTGAAATATTATATTCATTCTTTTGTGCTTTGTAAAATTAATGACTGAAGTAAAACCTTCTTTTTGTTGATGAATATGAGTTGAAATAATGCTGACTTGCATTTGCTGATAGTATTTTTTCATGCTTTTATACAAGTTATGAGTTTAAACTAATACCCGAGACTGAGACTGCTTACTGAATTCGGGGGTCAGTCTTTAATATAGAAAACATTCACAATTTTAGACCAGTTGACATTCTTTATTTTCAAAACAAGGCCCTTAGTCTCAAAATAAAGTCTCTAATTAGTGACCTGGTGATGAGCAGGTCACAAAAAATTTAAATAAAAACAAATGAAAAAAACGTGAAAGCGAGGAAAAACAATAATCTCTAGCTCATTTTGAGACTTGAGATGATACGAAGTTACTGAATTCAGGCATAAGTATTTATACTAATTCGGTTTAGATTTGTAAAATTACTACAAATCATTTCATGCATGCATATACATACATATGTATGTATGTATGTAATAAGATATCAAGTATCATACATAGCATACAATGACTACAAACATTTACATAAACCGATATACAACAAGTAAGAAAAGCTAAATTCGGGCGAAACCGATTTTTATATACCCTCGCGATATATTTTTGTATGGTCGGTGCCCATGATTTCATAAAATTCCCGTTTCTTTGTTTCAAATCGCAGCTAGTATGTATAACACTATACTCAATTTCTTCAAATAAATACTGAAAAACCAACTTGTTTGCATTTTTAAAAATTCCTGTTATTTGGAAGTTGGGCGTGGTTATGGTCCGGTTTCAAAACTTATTGACGGTAATGCTAATGGTATCAATTACAATATGTTCAGCAAATTTTGTGACGATACCTCACATCGTTATTGAGATACTTACAAACGTTTTTTTATAAGTGGGCGTGGTAACGCCCATTTTTCAAAATTTCATAAAAATCAAGTTTCTTAATTAACTATCTCTCTAAATATCAAATTTTAATTAATATGTTCCAATAGATAAAGAAAAAACGAAATTTTTGCATATTTCAAAATTTCCGTTATATGGGAGGTGGGCGAGGTTATGGTCCGATTTCAAAAATTTTTAACGATGATAGCAGCGATATTGACAAAAATTTGTTCACCAAATTTAGTGACAATACCTTACACCGTTATTGAGATACAGAAATTTTTTCATAAGTGGGCGTGGCAACGCCTATTTTTCAAAATTTCTTAAATACTTAACTTCTTAAAAAAATACTTATCAGCAAATGCAAAATGCCGACGGCAAGTCAACATTTGCGTTTGTGCATCACCATTATAACAAATCTTAAGTGCATAACAGAAAAAGAGGACTCTTCATTCATTTATCCAAAAAACGTACATTACAAAGAAGATGCAAGTCCCGATCCGTTTTTTCAATATCTATCGAAATTGATACATTACCTAATTCGAAATGCCTTCGGGAAATCAACAAGCGAGTTAGGTTTATATTTGGGCATTATTTCAACTCATATTCATATAACCAAAAAAGTTGTTGCTTCAGTCATTTATTTCACAAATGCACATAAGAATGAATATAATATTTCACAAAATTATTTTGGCTTTTCATTAATTTGTCCAAAACAAGTACTTACATTTATGAGAAAACACAAACTGTTAAATATCTTTCGACCTCACTCAACTCTGTTAACTTGCCACTCTCGCTTTATTGCTCTGTAAGCACTGGCGCGGTGAAATAAGACAAGGCATATTGTTGGATTTTGACAATTCACACCGAAGTTCGCGTGAAAATCTTCTCTGTCAAATACACGTTCTCTGGTTCTCTGCTTTGAATAAACAAAATCTGTTTGACATTTTGTTTTGTGTTTTAGTACTTTATTTTGGCTCCCAACTTTCTTATCCTTTTATCCAGAACCAGAAAAAACCTATGGGAAATGGGTGGGTTAATTTTCTAGCACTCTTTGCTTGGCTTCATATTAGTAGTTTGTTTGTTGTTTGGAAAAGTCAGTTTTTCGTAAAAGGGGAATTGTTTTCAAAATTAATGAAAAATTTGTATTAATTACATTCAGTGGAGCATTTAAATTCGTGTTGTTAGCAAAATTATAAGCATTCAGAAGAGATCATTCACACGCGTATTATATTTTATACATATACACACATACATACTACATATTCCCAATTTAAAGAACCTTTAATTTTTTGGTGGATTGTCTTGACGCCCATGGTTGGCTCACACTGCTCCTTAAAGAATACATACCGCGTCAATGTGAAATAGAAATAAAAACATAAATATTCAATTAACGTCTTTGGCTAGAAAATGGGTAAGTGGTAAATACATACATATGTAAATAAGGAAACGACAATTTGCACGAAAGCGTAGCTAATAATAATAATTGCAGGGGCGTGAGTGTACCAAACCAAAGGTAAAGGATAAGAGTGCAGACTGTCAATGTGTTTGTGTTGATGACAATTGCAATATTCACATTTTTGGCAGTTTCACCTTTTCCGCTGTTTTGTTGGATGCACTCGCACGCTTCCCGTTTTTGTAGATGCAATTGGAACAATCGAGTTTAGTGCCTTGGGCGCAGCCTCTGCTGCAGACGTGAATTTTATTTTTCAATTGTGCTGTTATTTACTACTTGCCTTCTACATTTACCTTTTGTGTGTTCAAATATCTTACCAAATTATTAAATTTACTTTTATACCTACGTACATACAAACTATATCCCTGTTTATCTCTCATATCTGTTGTATGTCTTGAAATCTCGTATATTCTTCCCAGCAGAAAGCATCGAAATGCTAAAAGCACTATACGACTTCCAGGCGGTCTATCCCAAAACAATAAGTTTTGATGAAGGCGAATACTTTATATTATACCAGACGTCTGCTCGTCAACGGAATTGGTGGCAAGTAGTTAGCATGAAAGGCAATATTGGTTTTGTGCCATCCAATTACGTAATGAAAATCAAGGTAAGTACCATTAACTTTCAAAAGTTTGTCGGGATTTGAAATTAATTCAACATTTTGCAAATACTCAACATCTTTTCGTGAAATGATTTTGAAAATTAAAAGGGGTGCGGCCGATAAATGAGTAACCTTTATGCTTATTTAAGTGAACATAATTTTCTTAGTGACGTAGGTCAGGAGCATAATTTTCGGTTTTTGGTTTGGCTATCCGACGATTTCATTGCTATAAATCGAGGGGCGCAGTAAACTTATATGCAATTGTTATGCTTTTAAATATGTTTGTACGTAGGTCTGATATGTAATTTCGTTCCTTTCTGCCACTCGTTTTTTAGTATTGTTTTGGCTAGGTTGTGGGGTACCTACCATCATGAAGATGTGCATATATATGCTCGCATGTATGTGTATTAGGGTGATTCAAAAAAGCAGAAGAAAATAGTAAAGTAAATTTTAATGCTGTCAAGGATTGTTGTACTCTATCGTAAAAGTTCAACCTTATTTTTTTCTTTGAAATAAGAAAACATTAATATAGTGTTCAGGCGATGGAATTCGTCCATATATTTGTGACGCAACCCTGCAAGCCAAGTCTCACCCACACATTTACAAATTTGTTTTTCGAACTGTCAAAAAATGTGCATATGTTAGAGCAGAAAGAGAAAGATAGAAAAATATAAGACAATTTTTTATCAAATTAGGCTATGAATAATCGACATTTCAGCAAAAATTTTATTTCAAAATATATATAATATATTATTATGCTTAAGCATGTACAATTTTTTTTTGATGAACATTGGGGATGTTCGAGCGGTGTGTAAGAAACAAGATCCCTGCTTATAGGGAAAACAAGAGTTTAGTGAGATAAATATTCTCAGAAAACCGATTTTTTCAACATTTGACCTCGAATGTTTAAGGACGCTTACACGTATGTGACTTTTGAGAAAACATTTGTAATGCTCCAATAAATTTTTGTACAAAGGTTCAGCTTGTTCCGTTAGATTCCTAGGTTGGCCCTTTTTTGACTAAGATGACTGGAGTATACATATACATACATACAAGTTTGCAATTTTTAGAATTCTCCAACATTTTTGATTTGAATGGACCCTACTTAATAACAATGAATGAAAAAGACTTAAGAGAAATCACATATAATTCTTTAATTATATGTAAATACTCTCTTTTAGTCGTTCATGCTGGCCTGCTTGAGGCTTCCGTTGGCACTTCAGTGATTTTCTCTACACAGTACGGGAGTTGAGGTAGGGACCTGTATGTGTACTCAACCTATAATTACCAATGAAGAATGCCTCTTTTTCAGATTTGCTTATCGCCCATAGCGGCAACAGTGTTAAAGCTTCAGTAAAGTGAGTGTATAAAATGCCACTTGAAGGTTATTGACATAAAATTTCGATCGGAAATCTTTCGAAAAACGTTGTGTATGTCACCGTCTGCATCTACTCAGACATATGTTACATACATGCATTCGTTCATACAAACATACGACTAATCTACATACCAAGGCGAATTCCATGATTCAATCATACAAGGCTGGATAATTAGGCAGTGATCTCACTCTTGCACGCTGCCTTAAGGTAGCCTGTGTTGCTCTCTTTTAATTTAAGAAAAAAAATGTTATCATACACGTGGAAATTAGTACTTTTCTTGTGTAATGGCCTGGCAGGCAACACCTTTTGCTTTTGCCTTTTTGTAGTTTTTAAATTATTTCAGCATGCCCTACATTAAATAATCGAATTGACGGCATTCTCGTATGCTTTCCAGTAACCTTGCTTATATAGCAGCGAACAAGAATTGAAATTTTTTTTCTTTGCATGCATGAAATTGATTGGTCGTTGGTTCGATTCCCGGTCAGGTCAGATCATTTTGTGTGATATTTTTTTTCAAAGAAAGCATTTTATGTTTTTAAATTTTTACTGTATACATATATTTTATATAAAATAACATAAAATTAAAAAAAATTATAATTTATATAAATATTAACAACCATAAAATTATACAGTTAAAATATCGAATAGAAGAACATTTCTACAAAAATGGTAATTATATTTTTAAAAAAGTTTGAAATTGTAATGAAATATGTATACAATCCTGGTTGCTAGGCTTTTAATAGATACCTCTTATTTTGGTTGCTAAAATTGATATTGAATTAAAGAAAACTTTATTATCAAATTTTTCCAAATGTGATAGTTCTATTTTCTGCATGTAAAAACTTAAAAAAGGTTGAAATCACATTGGTTTTGTTAACAAAATGTGTAAATAAATATTTGCTTCTAAATCACACTTGCGTTTTTTGTTTACATATTGTTTGTTGTATTAGGGTGCTATGTATATACATACATACATACATGTGTGGTTGAATATTCGGTTATATTATATTAAATTGAAATATCAAATTTCTGCAAATATGTTTCATTCTATGTACCAACCGCATTTCGCTACTAGTTATCTACTTTTCTACTAACTTTGCGCGAAAAGCGATAAAATATTTTCCCCTTTATCAGACCTTCCTAAATGCAACCTTACAAGGCAGTCGGAAAACTTAAACGTCAATAAGTATCCAACCTTTTATAATTGAATCATGGGCGAATTCATTACAAGGTGAAGTTTATAAAACAGCTGATTTCTTCTTCTGCTTATTGCCTGATACATGAAAATGTCGCCAAAAAGAAATTCGGAAATTTTCTGTTTACATTATGAATGAAAATTGCAGAAGATATTTTTCAAATATTGTGTTGTGTCAGAGCCGGGTGTAAACCCCACGGTTGGAGGGAAATATGCATAAAATTTACATAAAATTTTCTACAACTTTTTTATTGAGTTAGCCTAATGGTGAAACATTGTTTTTAATTGGAACTAGACGATCGAAGGGTATTACGGATTAAGCGGATTTTAAAAATTGCAGTCGTGCAGAGCCGATTTTAAAACTTCTACTTCCTTAACCTGCATTTTCCGTCGCCACGCTCATCTCGTACATAGAATCGGAACTGTTTGGTCTGTTACAACTTCCACGAATGAAAGAATGTTTTCAATTTTGCGTCGCCTAAAAGTTTATTTGAGATCAACTATGAAAGAAGACCGTTTTAATGGGATATCTTCTCTTAATTGTATGTAAAAATGTCACCTGAATTAAAAAAATAATTTTTGTGGCGTTGCCAAAAATTATCTGTCGAACTCAAATTTTTTTTTATCGTTTCAAAATATTTTTCGTATATTTTTTATTTTTTAAATTGAAGTTCATTTGACAAAACCATATTCTTTATATTATATACTATGTGCAAAAATTAGAAATATTTATCAAAAAAATTAACAAACAAATTCCAAATGAACGACATTGCGAATATTGTAAAAATATCACTTTCGTTTTGAGTTGAGCCAACATAATGCTTTTTCTCTTTAGTTGAATAGCTAATGATTAAATTTTTACTCACTCAAAATGGAAATTTATGAATATGCGTATGAATTAAACATTGACATATACAACATTGCTTATCAATACAATTCAAATCGTTTTTGTTTGATTTTCAAGCAGCTATGAAATAAAATTTTAATACTTCATCAGCACACTTTAGTTTGTATAAGTAAACATCGCCAAAAAGGGTTTAAGAGCCCCCCAGAGTAAAAAAAATCCTCTTCAAGATTATTTCTAGGTGCTCCTGCATATATGTATGTCAAACTTGATTGTATGTATGTGTTTGTCACAAATATTCACAGACACTAATACATATAAAACCTGTGCATGCGCACAACGTACATTTGTACCATGATTCAATTATAAAAGGTTATGTACTTACTGACAGCTAAAACCTGACACTCCTTAATCTATAGTTGTATTTTGGAAGTACGCAGAAAAGGGAGAAAATGTGATCTCTTTTTGTGAAAAGGTACTAGAAAAGTACTAAGTATAAACATGTTAAAATATGATGGTTTTTAAGTAATTATTTGACTTATGTTTTAACAAGCTTGTACCCGCGGTTACCCAAAGGATTTTACTCCACTGTTTATAAAAATAAAACATATAGAGAATTAATTATATTTAAACTGGCAAATTATAAAAATTTAATTTAAAAAAAATTAACCGTTGTGTGTAAAAACATCATTCCAGTTCTCCATCGCACATATACATATGTATATACATATATTTTTTGCATATTTAACAGGTCTGTTCTGCATTTATTTTTTGATTTTAAAGTATTGTCTCTGATTCCCCGACTGATCTGACAGATATGGAGAAACTAACAACAGATCGAGGAGAAAGGATTTATATATTCCGATTCCGACCCAATTTGTTCAATGCAGAACAGGCCTGTACATTTTTTAAGTGAAAATAAAAATAAAACAACATGGTTATAGTGAAAATTGTGAGATAAAACCTTTTTTATTTGCACTTAATCGACAAAAACTAGATTTTGTATAGTTAGTAAATTAGCAGGGAAACACCAAACGTTCAAGGGAACCTGTAAACAAAGAGGTTCAATTATTAGAATTTCTTCTAAACGTTGCAGTTGCTATTACATTTAACTTACGTGTGTGTGCGTGTGTGCGTCTGAGACAGCAAAAAAAAGTTCGAAGACGGTGAGTTTTCCGTTGGGCAGGAAAACACCAAACGCACGAAGAATGCTGTAAACAAAAATATTTAATTATTAGAATACTTCCTTATAGTAGTTTTAGTTGCTATATTACATTTTACTTATGTGTGTGTGCTTGTCGTGTCGGGTATGATTACACTCGCATACATATTTATCTGCTGCAGGAAAAAAGCTCAAGTCTATCGGCGACGGAAATATATATACATAATTATATATATCCCGCTGCGCTGACTGGGGAAAGATATCCTGCAAATAAATATATTTTTCATTGATCAAATAAAAACAAAACTCGTATTTAACTCAACAGATCCTCGGTCAGAATATGTTAATATCTCATAGAAGGGTTTGCTTTCTACATATGTGTTGTGGTTAATTACACTGGAAATAAGATGTTTAAATATATTTCAAAAAAAAAATTGTTTTGATATTAGGAAAAAACAACTATTTTTTGCAAAACTTACCCAAATTCACGCAATCACAAAATCAAATCTCAATGAATAAACAAAAATTATAAATTAGACAAATGAGTCAGTAATGCAACATTCTTCATGAGTTAAGGAGCCGATTTGTCATGCGGGAAAGAGTGAGCTGCTTTATTACAGAACCTTTTATTATTGAATCATGCATTTGTACTGAAACTATCTCTTTTTGATTGCTGAATTTTTACTCATTGCTCAGATGGGTTACTGCCAATATACATACATACATATATAAGTATTATATATATGTTTAAAATATAAACAAAATAATAATTTTGACACTTTCACCGCGCAAGGGGAAAATATAACAAGCAATCAGCTGATGTGAATATACCATGAATGTACTATGGGAGTATACTATGAATTTGCCTTGGCAAAAACCATTCCGAATATATAAAGTACGCTTCATAAGTATATCACAATCACATATTGAAACATTTCGACAATTTTATGTTTTATTTTATTTTCATTATTTTTCATTTAAAATCATATATATAATACTTATATATTGGCAGTATGAACAAGTGCAGTCAGCAAACATTATAGTACAGATATATAAAATTAGAAAAGGAAAACCGAGCAAACGTAAGTCAAAAATGACACTTGAATTCAAAAGAAAATCCAGTGGCGTAGCCAAAAATTAGTTGTCAAACTCTAAATGGTTTTTATCGTTTCAAAATTTTTCGTTTATTTATTTTTTATTTTAAATTATAGTTCATTTGACAAAAACCATATGCTTTTAAAGTATATAATATGTTTGAGTTGAGCCAACATTATGTTTTTTCTCTATAGTTGAATAGTCAAAGAATAAATTTTTACTCACTGAAAATGGAAATTTATGAATATGCATATGAATTAAACATTCACATATAAAAAATTACTTATCAATGCATATCAAATCGTTTTTGTTTGATTTCCAAGGAGCTACAAAATAAAATTTTAATACTTCATCAGCACACTTTATTTTGTATGAGTAAACTTTGTCAAAAAAGGGTATAAGCCCCACACAGTGAAGCAACCCTCTTCAAATTTATTTTTTGGCGCAGCTGCAGATCTGTCAAACACGCTTTTATGTGCTTGTCACATGTATTGACAAGTACTAATGCGTGTAAAACCTGCGCATGCGCACAACGTACATTTGTACTAAAACTATCTCCCTTTGATTGCTGAATGTTTACACATTGCGCAGATAGGTTACTGCCAATATATGAGTATTATATATGTATGTATGTATGTATATGTATGTTTAAAACACAATTCATTCTTCAAGTTTTGAAATTTGTAGAAAATTCGAATTTCAGTCATTTCCCCACAACACGCATATTCATTGTCCAGTTTTAAGTATTTCAAGGCCAATTTTAAGTTCGACTAAAAAATGCATTGTAATACCGGCCCTTAGAGGGTTATCCCGGTAGGTATCATTTAAACTGTTCTTATTTTTCATAAATACTTATATTGGGAACTCTTTACTTTCATTCATCAGGTGTGAAGGTCCATTTTTGCTGTTTACCTCTTAATTAATCAAGCACCAAAATAGCTTCCGAAAGGTTCCGGCATAAAAACCATTGTTGTTGAAGTTTCCGACAAGTGTAGGAATCTACTGAATTTTGGAACGATTTCCCGTCGTCCATTTTTGTTTGGAGAACGAAAAACGACAATGAAGCTGGCTCAACGCCGAAACCGGTTTGTCTTAAAACCAAAGTTGACAAGGTATGACGGAAAATCGTTCCAAAATTCACTACTTAGATTGCGCCTTCGCAAGCGTATGTCTTTAGTGTAGCATTCAAACAAAGAAGAGGAAGGATAGGATAAGTGATATCGAGGGAAAATGGCAAACCAGTTATGTTATGTCCTTTTTTAATTCTACAAAAATACATATGGGCCTAACTACAAACAATCAATCAATCAATCTGAACTTACGTCAAATCCGAAAAAAGCTAAGTACAAAGAAGTAATTTGGCTCCTAGAATCTCGTGTAAGAGGATAAACATACTTGTACACTTAAAAGATTTACGACACTCAGTGGTTGTTATAAGGCTATAACTTAAAAAGCATATATTCAAAGAAACCCGCCTAAGATTTCGGTATTTTATGAGAAGCTTTTTAATGCAGAAATACCCTCGAAGGTTTGCCATTGCCTGCCGCGGATTGGCCGCTATTAGAAAAAAAGTTTCTATAATTCAGATTTTAGTTGCCTGTAGAGTAAAAGCACGCACCGCTACCCAATCGGCCACAGCCATAAAAAAGCTACTCATAAAAATTATTAGCCGTTAGTAAAGTAATTATTATTATTACTATAACAATCGACAAATGTATGTTCCAAGAATATTTTGATCAATGGTAGGACCCGCTGATAGATCAAATACTTTGTTTAGCAGCTTTTCACAATAGGTAGTTGACTACGTCTCTCTATATAAATATGTAATTTGTTTGGTTGTTGTTGAGGTTGGTGGGTTACGGCTGCATATACCGTAATTTTATTTTACAGCATTCAGCTTGTTTAAATTTCTTGCAGCTGTACTCTTGTTATTTGAATTTGCTTTGTTGTTTTTTGGGTGACCTTATTAAATTATTATTCTTTTCTATGTACATTACACTCATACCCGTTTTGCTCAATTTATTTCTCAGTTGCGGCACGCTGAATTGATGAGAAAATTGAGCAGCATAATTAAGGGGAGAATCGTTTTTTTTTTCGGTGAAAAATATCGATTTTTTTATTCCATAAATCGTTAACGCATACTTACAAGAATGTATTCCCAAATTCCTATGCTAAAATAACCAAAAATATATGTAAGTTATTGTAAGATTTGTGAGCGCGAGCCTGTTCTATGACGCTATGAGTTTAAACTTCATCAGCGTTTTTTTTAAACGTTGTTTTTCAAATTGGTGTGCAGGATTGCTGGAGAACTACTTAAAATAATTAAATTTTTCGAAAAGTCATCTATTTGTCAACAATTTATCTAGGCCCTGACAGAGACTAAATAACGAATTTGTACAAATAAATAATTAATAACAATAGTAAAACTAGCAAAAAATGGGACAAAATCGTGTTTTTTACCAAAAATATTGTTAATTGTGGCAAATTTCTACTTCTTTCCAACTTACTGTTTCTTAAGTACACATCAGTGATTATTGTTTTAAACGACAAATATGCTGTATAATAAACTCTTGGAAAAATGCATGTTTATTGTATTTAATATGAACTTCCTAATGCAAAATGAATTTTTAAAATAACTATTGTACATCGTGAGAAAAAATTCTTGAAAAAAGTGCACTTTTTGAACAAAAAAAAAAACGATTCCCCCCTTAATAGTATGCTCGCTTATAAGAACTTGTGTATGAGTGACAAGACTATCAGTTCAAAAGAGGCTGTTATGCGAAATCGGTGTCAAATTTAGGCAAGTGAGTTAATATTACGCGTTGTTTGTGTTGAGTAACCAATGTGTGCAAATTTTTACATCAACTTATTTATACAAAATGAAATTAAGATTAAACAAAATTTGTATCACGAATGTTCATGTAAAATTATAGTTTTATGCTTTAGGTTAATTTAAGGGCTTAGGTGAACAACACAAATATTAACTATCATAAGATACAAATATTTAGCAAATATTGCAATTGTAAATTTTGTTTTAAAAATGAGTAACGAAACTGTTTTCATAAGCGATGTGATTCACTGCTTTCGCTTCTTTCGTGGTGCTTTATAATAATTATTATTTTTGTAAAGTCTGGAACATATTATTAAAATTATAACTTATATTTCAATCAGAAGTTAAAAACTTAAGAGCTACGACTACGATGACCTTAATCTTAGAACTATTAATTTTACAAAGTATAAAAGCTAACCACATAATAAAAGGTATATTTACTGTTTCGTAAAGTCTGTGTATAAAAAAGTTTTGGGTTTAGCGGTGTTTTTAATGGGTAACTTTTGTGTGCCCAAGTCGCAGTGTCATGAATTATAGTTTTTTTTTTTATTGATTTTGCGAATTGTACTAGACGATTAAAGACTTGGACTTTATGAAATTTGTTTTGCTTGCATAATGTATATGATAAATATCGTTCGGTTAGTTAAGTTATTTGAACCTCGTATTCATATTTAGTAGAGAATACTTGCATAGCTAGATATGCAGATTATGATTATTTTAGAGTTAGTAGTGTTTCACACGCATAATAAGAGCCATTGAAGCATCACAGTACCAGTCCGTGACGTAGCGCATTTGATTTTTGGCGTTTTGTGTAAATTTCACTCTTGGTTAACATTTTCGGTGTAAATAACCATTAACGATTACAGCGCTTCTTTTATTTTTTAGTGTATACAAAGGCTTGCATAATTTAATATACATACAAATTTTCAAGACAATTTAAAGTTGTTTCTTCGCTCTACTCTAACATTTTTCTAAAATGATCTAGTACCTCGTACCTTGTTGACGACGAGTTATTAAATATATTTGAGCTCGGTTTCATATAATTGTAATATTAAATGTATTTGAAATCGTAACGTATGAGTCAAATCGTTCCATAGATAATATCAGGAGCTAAAATCACTTCCAAAAGGAGTTCTGGAAATTCAAGAGGCCTTCTAATAATATTAATACATTCCCCTTTTCCTTTGCATTTGCAAACAGTTTTTCTAAAACTGCTTGTATCTATAATTATAAAAAATCATAAAATATTTCTGTTTCGAGATACAAAAAAAAAATGCATTGAAATATAAAATTGATATTTAACAAATTCAGTTTCAAAATTAAGGCTTATTAGGTAAATAAATAAACATAAACAAAGAAATTAAAATCAAGAAATCAGTAACAGAATAGACCTTCTAGGAAGCATGCTGGTAACCATTTTTTCAGCCCTTCTTGGGAAAACCTTGTAGAATGGATTCATTTAAGAAGGCCTTTCAAAATTATCATCTGCGGTATTAACCTCCGACCGGTATATACATACATACATATATATGTATGTGCCTAACATACATAAATCTGACTAGTTGATTTTGAATTCGGTACGTGGGCTCGTAACCGCACTATCAATCAAATTTTGGCCAGCTGTTTAATATGAACGCAGTGCTGTGATCTAACTTAAAACTGGCACCTAGAACCTGGCACAAAAAACTGACCTCAAATCCTTGCCCGACACCATCTCTCTGAAGTTGGCAAGCCAACTTTTACTTAACAAAAAATTATCTAATATAATTTGCCGTAAATTATCCGTGAAAAGAAAAATTTTGCCGCGGTCATATTTCAGGAACTGTCACATGCACTGCTAACTTTAGCTCAAGTTAGCGTACCACCTTTAAAAAAAAGTTTGAAAAAGATCAGCTAGGGAAAATTATACACACATACGAGGTGTGTTCAAAAAGAAAGGTGACTTTATATTTTTATGAAAAAATATTTATTTATTCATCAATTACTTAGAGCATCCTCACCGTCGCCACTGTCAACCTTTCAAGTGTTTTAGAGCACTTGATTCATTTTTTCACACAAAATGTGATGCAAATTCTTTGCTCCATTTTTATAATAAAAGAAAATCGCCGAGCACAACAAAACACGTTTCCTCTTTTTATCTGTCAAAAACAAACTAAGTATGCTATGTTCTTGAAACTGTTAACATACATATGTATGTATGTTCGGAACATGTGTGCCAATACAACACCAACGCCGCCGGCGAAATTTGAAAAGTCACCTTCCTTTTTGAACACACCTCGTATATACATATGTATGTAACCTGTTTTCACGAGTTTTTAGATTTTTGGATTATGACATTCTTTCAGCAAATGAGTTACTATATGTGGGTCAATGTGTGTGTACTAAAATATTTTGCGTTCAATATTTTACGATTGTAATAATCCAAATTTCTGCACGTTGATCGCTAGGTCGAACCGGATTTCCTTATAAGCTTTCTCAACTCGTCAATTGAGTCGCTGGAGAAGTCCAAAGAAACAGAAATAAATGGAATTATGCCAAAAGAAGAACTATTGGAGCGGCTGCGTGAGAAAAAAATGTCCATGGAAAAACTTTACTTGGTAAGTTCGAATTATCCCCAATTCATACACGACTATAAAAACGTCTCTCATCACGCACATTTATATGTATGTAAACTTTCCAGGACTACTCGGAACGGGACTGCGACTCTTCGTTTTCTTTCTCGCAGAGTATTAGTGAGAAAAACTACTCTAAATCGCACAGTAACCGCTCTGCATCTGCATCGGCATCAGCACAACAAACACCACACAGTCCACAGAGTCCTCCACGTTCAAACCGCTTAGATAGTAGTAAAAAATCTATGTCTAGCCCGGCTGTAGGTATTGTAATGCCACAAATTGTGCAAGAGCCCACTAGTATGGCCACCATGCAGATACAAACTCAACAATCGCAGCATCAGCAACAACAGCAGCAATCTCAACAAGCACAATCAAACAATAAAGGCAGTGATGTCACACAAGATAACAGTATCACGTCAGAACCTTCGGAGACTACTACTACAACAACGACAACCAGCGAAGACGTGGTGACCACATATAAAGAGTCCAGCCAAAAAGAATCTTCTATACAAAGTTATTCAAAGCACAATGGCAGTGATGAAAAGTGCGATGCAGGGGATGTTGGTACCGGTGGTGGTAACAATAGCTGTAATGGTGACAGTGCTGGGGGAAATGGTACAACTGGTGGTATAAGTACCTTACCAGATACCAACGAACATTTCAATGAAGAAAAAGCTGCTGAGAAGTCAGATAACAGTGAGCCAGTAAGTGATGGACGTGATGGCGCAACTTTGGCAAACGATGGACGAGGCGATTATACTAACAGTGTGGAGGATAGCCAAGCATTGGATAGTGAAGATAGCGCTGTGCAGCAGGGCTTGCAAACAGGTGATACCGGTACTTCTACCACCATTGTAAATGCCGACATGTATGGAGTGACACGCGCAAATTTAAAAATTGAATCCTCTGATGTTTATCAAATTGTTGATATAATAAGGAGAAATACGAATCTTAGCTTTGATTTGTCATGCGAAGCATTGCGTGTAGTTTTAACTAGTCTAGAACAATTATATAACGGTGCCATAAATCCATACTTAGAAGCTGTGGCGATACATGTGACCGATAAAGTGGAGACACCCAAAGCGTTGCTGGGTATGACACATGATTCGAAACGCTTGCAGTATATATTCTCGCAGTTGGCGGATTGTAAAAACGATACCGAACAACGTTCTTGGATGCTATACGAAGATGAGGATGATATTATACAATTCTTGGAGGAACTCGTAGAAATACTGGTAATAAATTCATTCAAGCATATATATGTACATAATTAATGGAAGTATGTGAAAACTTGATCTTCTAGAACAATGCCGATGAAAATATTTGTTGTTATGAAATGTCATGCGATCAATACCAGGTGCTTATTAATCTGGTGCAATATTACCAAATGGAAACACGCTGGCCGATCAAACAGCTGTTGCTAAAAGCTTTCACCGCAGCTTGCCATTTAGACCACATTATAGTCGACATTTTACTCACCTCTGTTTTACCCTTAGAAATTGTAAGTTTTTGAACTTGAAACCACATTTTTTTTGTTTTTATAACATTCTCTAAAATCTTGCATATTTCTTTTAAATTACAGGTAGAAGATATGAAAACAAATTTTTCACACTTAGATAAATTTAAAAAACTTGTCAAAATGTTAACAATAATATTTTCTCTAGGTCAACCAATGCCAGTTAATCATCAAGGTTGGTATATATTTTTTTATTATTAAGTTACATATGTATGTATGTATGCAGAATTTATAATAAACAAGTAAATGAGTTCTTTTAAAATTGAACTTCATATACATGTGCTTGACGAATCATCCCTGCCAGAAAGATATTGAAAAAATTACTGGTTATTTTACCTGGAGTTGTGACTAATAGTTTCAGTATTTTTCCCTTAAAGCTTAAGGGAACTTTTGTGACCGTTTCATACCATACATTTCCGTTTGCTAACACAGTACAACATTTTTCAGTTCATTGATTGCCAACTCAATTCTGAGAACTGTATGTGAAATTAGACCCAAAAATAATAATTTCTGCATCATTCGTTTTGTCTTCTTACCTGCCAAAATATTTTTAATATCGATTTGAAGTTAGTACTATCGTATAGGGGAATTTATCACGTTTTAGGCCCTGATGTTTGACATAGCTCGACAGCCGCTATCCCGATTTAGTTGAAATAAATTTTAAAAAATTTAGAATTATAATTTCCTTAATCTGTTCATATATTGTTTTCCTATACAAGCAACAGTTTCCAAGTTAAAAATAAGCGCATGAAGAAAAAATTTTTTTTTTTTTTTTTTTTTTTAAATTCATAAAAAATACAAAACTGAAATAAGTTTCAAGTCTAGTTACTTTTTCGCAAAGTCACATAACTTATGAGCAAAATGAGACAAAGATCATGAAAATCGATGCACGCGTTTCGCTTTTATTCGCAATTGAGTAAAGGTATGAATGTTGTGCATATGTCGAGCAAATTTTTGAAATTCATACCTTTACTCAATGTGTTGTACTGTGTAATTGTACATCTCTTTTTTCAATATTGCTTGTGTGCTTCATCAAAAATATAAAAATATGAATAATCAATCAGCTTGTCTTATTTATGTTCTATTTATAGGAATCAAAAGGAAATTTTGACAATGAATTCGAGACTCGGTTAGGCAATTTTGCAGGGATAAGAGTTATAGTCAGCAGAACTCAGCTACTGAATTGAAACATTCTGTTTTCATAATATTTTTGATTATGAGAATTTCAAATTGTTGCTCGTCTACTTTTTGTAAGTTAGGGTGGTTTTTTCATTTTTCAATTAATGTTTAGATGGAACTTAGTATGTAATATAACGTTTACATAAAGGTAAAAAAAGGCAGCTTAGGTTTAATGCCGACGCTAAAGATCCTATCCTCACCGGCTTAAGTAAATCTTTTGTCTTTTTGAAAAATGCGCGAAGGAATGTGAAACTATTATAATGTATTTAATGTATTTGAAAACGCAATATTTGACATTTCGTGCAGTTATGTGATTGATTAATGTGAACTAAATTGTTGTTACTTCTTTTTTTTCAGATTACCTTGGCGTACATTTTGCGAGTTTTCTTTTGGAAATTGTTGAAGGCAGTCATCCGGAAAGCCTTGTTGATATGATCATATCATTAATATTGGCGTTCAACTTGCAATTCACTGACTTTTCGCAAAATGTTGTCGTAGAAGCTATGCAAAACTTACCAAGTGCGAAAGTTTTCACAGAGAAAATTCTTTTATTATTAAATAGAGAAGGTGCTCTCTAAAACATTTAAATATATTTATATTTAAAAATTTCAACATTACTCTTTAACTTCTTATAGACGATCCAGTGAGGGTGTTGAAACATTCAACTGATACTATAAATTCGGTGCTCAAAATGTTTATCGATATCTTTAGCAATCCAGATACTGCTGGCATGTTTTATACAAACGACAACAAAGTGCTTATTGACATACTAGTTCGACAACTGTCCGATTTGTGCGCAGGAAATCCGGTAAGATTATAATACTGCCCCATTTCTAATACGAGGGCGGTTTGATAAGTTAGTGACTTTTTGAATAACTTTTTTTTTTTTCGGCAAAAAAGCTTTCTATATCTCAACATAACCACTTAGTCCAGCGTTTTTCCAATTTTTTATTCCTTATAGGAGTAGCTTTTCACAATACTCTCCACATAGGTGTTTTTGGTTTTTGTAATAACCTCTTTATTTCACCCAAATCTCTTACCATCAAAACCATTTCCTTAGGTTTTGAAATAAAAAAGTGTCTGCGCGGGAAATTTACAAAGTCACTGACTTATTAAAATGCCCACGTTTGTTTAATTATACCCGAGAGTACTTGTACACAAGGGCATTATAACTTTGTTCGCATAACGGTTGTTTGTAACAGCAAAAAATAATCAAGATATACATATATAGACGTATATGTATATACCAAAATGCTCAGAATGAAAAGAGAAGTATATTTAGCCATGTCTGTCTGTCCATCCGTCCGTCCGTCCGTCCGTGCAGACGATAACTTGAGTAAAAATTGAGATATCTCAATGAAATTTGGTACATAGATTGATCTTTGGCATTATTGAAAAATGCCTAAACTCTGTTTTTTCGGTATCCATTAAAGCATATTGAGTGAAATTTGATATTTGGAGAGATTTTGAACTAAGAAATTAGGTACTTATGAAATTTTGAAAAATGGGCGTCTTAATAACGGTGTAAGGTATCGTCACAGAATTTGGTGGACATATTTCCCTTGATATCACTACTATTATCGTAGAAAATTTTTGAAATCGGATCATAACCACGCCCACCTCCCCTATAACGGAAATTTTGAAAAATGCTAAATTTTCGTTTTTTCTTTTTCTGTTGGAACATATTAGTTAAAATTTGTTATTTATAGAGATAGTTAACTAAGAAACTTGATTTTTATGAAATTTTGAAAAATGTGCGTTACCACGCCCACTTATAAAAAAAAATCTGTATGTATCTCAATAACGATGTAATATATTGCCACAAAATTTGGTGAACAAATTGTCCTTGATATCACTAGCATCACCGTCAATAGTTTTTAAAATCGGACCATAACCACGCCCAACTTCCATATAACGGAAATTTTGAAAAATTGCAAAAAACTTTGTTTTTTAGTATTTATTGGAAGAAATTGAGTAAAGTTTAATACTAGTTGCGATTTTAAACAAAGAAACGGCGTTTTTATGAAATTATTGGCACCGCCCATGTAAAAATACATCGCGAGGGTATATAAAAATCGGTTTCGCCCGAATTTAGCATTTCTTACTTGTTTTCATTTTAGTTTGTTTTGCTTTCTTCGCAGTTGCGGCGTTGCTATTTGGAATTATGTCGGCGCATTTTACGCAATACCAATTATCCCGAGCACCAGCACCGTAAGCAAGATTTTATGAAAATATTTACACGCATCTTTTGTGAAGAGACCGAATGTAGCGCATCGGATCAACAATTAGTGCGAGAGATTGCTAACGAATTCCCACAGCTCTTCAAGGCCTAAAAAGAGCTACGGGGAGGGGAAAAGAAATGCGAATTGATGACTGAGCAAATAGTTGTAAATTTTTAGTGCCGCATATTGTAAAACTTCTTCTTCTTGTTTATGCGCGTTTAATTTGTTATGATAAATTTCAACTCAGATATTAGTATGTGTGCATTTATCAACTAAACACCTTTGTACATTTATTGTGTATAATTTTGCTTCATTATAATACAAAATAATTATTTTGTTATGTTTTACATACTTACTACATATATCTTTTATATATTGTTTTTTTAATAAAATTTTAATTTAGGATTTTAAGTTTATACCCAATAAACATTTAGGCTTGAGCTCAACTTGAGGTTAAGTTGAGAACTAAGGTATTTCTCAAACCTCCAACGTTGTTTCTCAAGTGCATGTCAAGTTGAGAATCATAGCGTTCTCAACAAAAAGGGCATTTTTTTTGTATGGCAATAATTATGATTCTCAAGTTGAGAAAAAGTTAGTTCTCAACTTGATCTCAAATGTGATTCTCGAATTGGTCTCAAACGTTTAGTACCAGTACTGAAATAAAAATCGAAAATATATTTTCTTCCTTTTGAATTTAAAACACCGTGAATAAATTTATGTAAATTCATTATACTCGTACTTTATTGCTTTTGATAGTCATATAAAAAAAACCAAAAAAATGAGAAGAGTTGGAGAAATACGTTGGATATCAACTTGAGAACTATGAATTTCTCCAAGGTGTGAGAAAATTAGAGAAATACGTTGGATATCAACATGAGAACTATGAATATCTCCAAGGTTTGAGAAATTTGGAGAAATACGGTGGATATCAACTTGAGAACTATGAATTTCTCCAAGGTTTGAGAAATATTTTTTTGTTGTTTGTTGGGTAAAAACGGCATCAATGGCAATGAAACGTGCAATCAATATATTCATGTAGGCACTTACATACATACATATGTACATAAATATGTACATATGTATGTATACATTTGTATGCTTGAAGCACCCACTAGGCAAACAAGAAATTAAGCAATTGTTTAGTATAGAAGTAAAAGTTAAAAAAAAGCAATATTGGAAATGTTACCTGAAAAAATATAATTATAATGCCCGTTGCGATAGGGAATGACAGCTAAGTTCGAAATTAGTTATTTTTAAAACAGAAAAAGTTTATGATTGGTTATACTTTAGCTTAGTATATCACATGCAAATTTGAAATAGTAATAAGTGCCAAATTTGTTTCTGTTCTTGTTTAAAAATTTTAAACTTTTTTCGACTTTAGCAGCTATCCCGAAAGTGTTAAAAACTTAAGCAACATTAAACATGTCATAGTGTTTGTTCAAAAAAATCGCCATGGACCTACAAAATACTGAATTGGTTTTGGAACTTAATTTTCTTTTTTTCTTTATTTGATCGGACATTGCAACGTACTACTCGATTTAGTTTTTACGGACAAAGTCATGTAGAAATTGAATGACATTGTACCGGAATGTTTTTTTTTTTGGTTTGTGTTACTAGTTGAAAACTTGTATATTTATTGCAAGAAAACAAGCGATGTTCGCGTGAAAATGTACATATACTTATGCATTTTTAATTAAAATTCCTTTTGGAAGAATTTATTTAAGGCTTATAACGTTGCGTTTTTGAAATGATTTTTGAAACGTTATCTTATTAGTAGTAGCTATTTAAGGTAACAATTGTTGGACTAGTCAAACTCATATAAAAATTATTTAAAGTAATTTACAAAACTTATTTTAAGCACAAAAAATTAGATTCCAATTGACGGCAGATGATGATAAAGCAAAACTTTTTACCTTTAAAAAACACGACTCTAATGCAGAACAACGTAACGAAATAAACGAAAATAATTAAATATATTACATATAAAAAAATTGTAAGGCATTGAAATGTTAAATTTGACTATATAATCTATAAAATAATTAAAAAAAAAAAACAAATATATATTAAAAATATAATGAATATGTTATATCCAATACTGAGAATCTGAAATCTACTCACATGCCAATTTGAAAAAAAAATAAATACAATTTATTTAAAACAAAATTTTTCTAAACAATTCTCGATCCATTACAACCATATAATCATAAAAATTAAATTAAAATATTTATAGTAAAACTGATCACTTAGCATTTTTGTGGTGAACAAAAGTCCATTGCATTGGACGAAAGTATATTCTATAAATCATTCTTTCTTTGTATTTGAAAATGTCAAAATAATCTGTACTTTTGTTATTTTTTAAGAAGATAGACTCATGTGTTTAAAAAATAGCTACTGCTATAGAAAAATTTGTCGAAACATGTGAATTATTGTTACTAACTATTTATTAAGTTTAATGTTATAGTATGACTGTTTTAAAATCTACTCATAAAACATCCAAAGACAAATGTGTTCATTCATTAAAAAAAAAACTACAAACAGCACATTTTAATTCGAGTTGTAATCAAAAAAGAAAAGTGAAACTAATAAAATATTTGTTTTAATCGATAACTCAACTGTGTATTGATTACATATATTCAATAACCTTCATATATAATTTTAAAACCAACAGAGGATGTATTAAAAAATGTAGTAATGTAAATCACCTTTAAACGCGTTTGAACAGAATGCAATGAACTAATTAGCTATAAACATAAGCGCTGATAGTCAAATAACAAAATTCAATTAAATGTACGAAACAACTTTTTTTTGTCAAAGCATAGCATACTAATTGATAAAACAATAATGCCAATGAAACGAGCTTACAACGAAGCTAACAATTCGACTCTTGGCCTCCATATTATCTTATCCCAATTATAAAAATACAATACACTTATAATTCGTATGACAACTGACAAAACAGATTATCTAAGAAAACTGACATAATCCATTTTAATTCGAAAAAAAGCTCAACGAATTCAAATTGTTCTTAGTTTGTGTATTTCGCACTGTGTGTGTTGTTGTAAAAATTTGCAATTTGAGAGATTTTACATACAAGTATATTTTGACCTATTTTTTCGTTGGTTTTTATTTTTATCAAATTTAATATAGTATGTAGATAAATATTGTGAAATTAAAATTTTTGTGGAGAGAAATCAATTGCAAATTTAGGTAGTGATGGCATCCATTGCGCCGTTTGTCAGAATCGTTTCTTCTCTTCATAGAACTTTTACGACACTGTTTCAGCATGAAGGGGTTCTTTGGAAACGAAGTGTATGAAATTTTGTTCAATTTAATTGCAAACGTTACCTTCAATCCAGTATTGTAAAGTGCCTCAAAAATTTCAAACAGCCCCCTCTAGAAAGTAAATGCAGATATGAATTTCTTTTTTCGTGCCCTTTTTCGTAAGTATTAAATTTTTATTTCGGAGTTTCGTTAAAAAAGAAACAGGTAAATCCAATATAAGGTCTTATAAAAATACTTTATAATATTTCGTTTTTTTTTTGTTATATACACTACAATTTTGATTTAAATAACCATTCACAGCTTATTGCAGCATTTTAGGTATACGATTTATATATGTATATTATTGCTTCAATTAAAAAAAACTTTTTTTAATTTTATTATTTCTGGTGAACAAAATTAATTTTGAATTTTGAGACAAAATATCAAATTAACATTAACAAGTCAATCCTAAACTAATAAATGCACTTGACTCTGGTACTTAGCTTTTTACAACCAATAATTTAGTCAATTTGAATGTTTCTGCTAGTTGCGTTTGCTTGGTGTAACATAAATATGTACTTACATACATATGTACATACTTATGTATGTATTCATATATGTACATAAATTCACAAGCTTTGTTTATTACATTCCTGAGAAGTGTGTTTCAAATGAGTGCCAGAAATATTTTGGAGTGTATTGAGTAAAATTTTGTATTGAGTAAATTTTGGTTTTATTGTTGCCTCTTTTGCGGCAACACGGCATTCTGCACCACAAACTTGTTGGCTGTTATATGCATTTTTTTTAAGCTTTATAGTTCTCATTCTTTTCCCTGTCCAAATCATTGGTGTGTAGGTATTTTCAAGCCTACATTAGTAGATCTAACTAATAAACCTTATCAAAGAGCTTAAAACTATATATAAGTCTTTAAATTATTAAAGGGATTGCCTAAGTAGAATTTACCAAATTCGTATGTATATGAAGTACCTTAAAAATGCTTAAAATAATAGTTAAGCGCACATCAAAGTTATCAAAACCTATGCGGGTATGACTTTGGTGCGCTTAAAGTCTATAACACAAATTAGAAATTTGGCTAGAAAACTTTTCAAAATTTGAGCTTTGCCATTTCCCAAAAAAACATACATACATATTAAATAGCTTATGATATATATGCCCACCAAATCTCTGCTTAAGTCCATACCATAAGTTTCATAAATATTTGAATAATTTGTAAATAGTTATAGTAAAGCTATTTCTGATTAAAAACTAAAAACTATTAATACAGATTCTTTTCGTAGAATCTCTCAACTCCAGTTAAAACTCCATGGAGGCACTACATCTGATGCACGCGTTAAAGTGTAATTAATCGATAGTCACCGCCCATGGATGTTCTATTTTGCCATACTGAATGCCGGTTAGCGTTTCTCGTAACGTTTCATGTATGGGCTTCTCCTGTTCCATGGTGGGAATATAAAGGTCCGTACCCATGAAGTTGATGCGGTTTATAGGGCTGATAACACAGGCCGTACCACTGCCAAATAGTTCGAACAGCTGTGAAAAGGAGAAATTTAAAAAAATCATAAGGCATGGAATGCGACTAAATTACTAAGAGGAAAACTCACTCTTCCCTCGTTGAGCAGTTCACAAACTTGTGCCATGGTAATCACGTCTTCACGAACTTCAAATTTGCCCCATTGTCTGGCTAACGTGAGTATTGAGTCTCTGGTTATACCGGGCAGGATAAGGCCATTTAGTGGGGGTGTGACTAGTACTTTTTCTGCAATTGATTACAACATTTAAACATTGTTATTATTATTTTTAACTCGTTTTAAAGAAGAAAGCAAGGTGTTTACCTCCTTTTTCATTGGCATAAAACATAAAAATGTTCATTGTGCCAACCTCGGTCAGTTGATGGTCCTCACCATATAACCAAAGTACTTGCTGGAGTCCCTTCTTGGCAGCCTCTTTTTGTACATAGATGGTGGGTGCGTAGTTAGAGCCCATTTTGCGATTACCTACCCCGCCTGGCCACGCTCTGTAAATGCATAAATAAAATATGTACATTTGTTTAAATATCAGCATTAAGATATGCAATTACAAAGAAAAAAAAAACTCAAATCTCGATTAATAAGTGAGGCGCACCTTGTGTAGCGCGGATCCGCTAGCAGTGAGACCGCTCCTTCAGAGTCGGCCTTAAAGTAGCTACCTACTGGACTGAGGATTGTATAGAGTAGGTTGGATTCTGAGGAGGCGACACCAAGCGTCGGATCGATGCCGATCAGTGTGGGGCGGATGTATAAACTGGCAGCTTCAGTGTGTGGAACCCATTCGGAGTCGATGGATATAAGACGTGAAAGACACTTGATGAATTCTTCGCCTTCGAATGTGGGGAGACCGGAACGGCTGGCGGCGATATTCATACGATTCATGTTCATGTTGGGACGGAATATACGAATTTTGCCATCAACGCCACGATACGCTTTCATACCTTCAAATAGCTGCAAGTACGGAGATAAAGCATGCATAATTAGAAACTTACCATGAAAGATCGCAAAAAATGAAATAGGCAGGTGGTTAAATAATACATTTTAAACGTCTTTGGAATCTCTTATTGTAAATGTTATTTCAATTTGAAGACCTTGTAAACTATTCGGAAATTTAAAATAGGGAAGACGGCAAATGTTTATTCCGTTCGGAGAGAAGAGTTGGTGTAGATAGAAACGATTTCCATCAACCCTGGTGCATTGTGGTTTGGGGCCAACTGGTCTCGTAGTTGTACCTTCTTCAGTATCGCGTTTAGAAACGAACAAAATATTAATAATTATCCCAAGTGGTTTTACATACATGTGTACATATGTACATGCATACTCTTTCCGACCGGTCGCTAAGTTTTATGGCTAACGTTTTTACATTTCTTAATAAATATTTCGAAATGAAATCGGCAAATTATAAAAAAAAAACTTTCGCAATTTTCTCTAAGTATCTATACGATTTAAGGAATAAAAACATAAACAAATATTGCCGTACGTAGCTCGACTGCTTGGGTTAATCAATGTTATCCATAAGCTCTTAATAATCATTCAGCACTACTCACCTCAACAGCGTAGTGCAACACTTTTGCCGCGGGATGTACTACAAGATTTTCGAGCGGTGTAATTTCCGGTCGCTGCCATCCACCCAAACTCCGATGATAATAGATTTTCAACATGTGATCGGTGAATACTTTGCCAAAATTAAGTTCCTCATCGTTATCTGGTTTCGGTTGCAATTGCTGTGGTGACGCCAAGCGAACCGCCAATTGTGCGGCAGCGAACTGTTGGCCAACATCATTGTCATGTTTTATCGGTTCTGGGGCAATTGTGTATTGGGCGGAAATCGATGCGGTGATCTCAAAGTCTGGTTCAGCTTTCTGTTTAGCCTGCTTTGGAATAGTTTTGAGTGATTGGTTGCTACACAAACGAATCGATTGCTCAATGAAACGTATGAGTCGATGTTGATTACGAAATATATCCTGAAATGAATATGCATAATAAAAAATGTTGAAATTTAAATTTTTTAAGAACGTCAAATAAACACGATTGAAATTAAGTTTTACAAATGCAAATTCATTTCTATTGATTTCTACTTTCTACGACTAGACGTGTGTTGGTAAGCGCTTATAAAAAACCGAATGCGGCTTTCAGACTGAGCTTAATTGAGTCAATTAGTAAATTTTGTTCACTCAAAATACACGATGACAATTTGATAATTGCCTCAATTAAGACTCTGTCTGTACGCTGCTTTACATGTACATGTGTATATACATATGTATGTATGTATGTATGTACGAATTTAATTTATTCTTCCGGAATGCACTACTTATGTGATTGAAACATTTGCTCCTTTTAAATACTTTTTTAAATATAACGCAAAAGCCTCAAGTTCAAAGGTGTCTGAAATCGTAGCGCACTTTTATTTAATGTGTATACATATATGTACATACATACAAAGGTAGTAAACGATTCTTTTTTACATTGTATATATGTATGTATGTACATACATACATATATACATGCCTAAGTTAAGTGCTTATATGTACATATGTATGTATACAAAAGCCAATTGAATCAAAATTCCGCAATAAATAAATGTACACAATTAAAGGCGACATTTTTTGAATTCTCATGTTTGGCGAATAAGTGCAATAAAAAAAGGCATAAAAAGAAAGAGTACCTTGAGCTTAGGCTAAATTTAGGCGAAAGCTAACGAGTAAAGAGTAAAAGCAGTACTTAAGAAATTACGTTTTAAAAATAAAAATTTTTGCACGCGTACTTTGATGAAAAATTAAGATCTTTTTTAATTGTTTATTGTTTTTTTGACCTTGAATCGAGTTGAAGTCCGAGTCTTTAATGTGATCACACCGAAAATTTACTACATTACATTTGAAATGCATGTTTTCACACGGTGGTGTATTCACAAAATAATTGCATTAAAATAAAAAAATTAATGGACTACAAAATTGCATACTCAAAAAATGTCTAAATTGAAAATTACTAATATGACAATTTTCTGAAATTTCGGTTATAGGTACATATGTACAATATGCATACATATGTATGTATGTATATGTATGTACATACATATCCATACATAGTATATTATACAAAGACACTTTGCATTACTATGTAGTAAAAATGTAGTTATAATAAATATTTACTGATATCCTTGCGATTATTATAAGTTCTTCGCATGATATGTGATAGGGAAAGAAGAAAAAAATCACTTACAAAATCAAAGATTAGTGTAAGCGGAACAAGTCCTCTGAAAACCAAATTTCGTAAAGTTGCTACTGAAAAGTTTTGAAGTTTTCTTTTTTATACCATGCACGAAACTTTAGTTTTACTACGAACCATTTGTAAATACATATAACGAAAGTTCTTTCGTTAGGCAGTTTTTCACAAAAAATTTACAAAACCTTTGCTTCATTTTATGAAACTTGTTCGCAAATTCTATTTACGAATGATTTTAAAATTTACGAAATCTTTTTTCCTTTTTGTCAATGTCATTAAATTTTATCAAAATAGAAAAATATCACACCAACGTTGGGTTTAAGTTTCAGCTTCAAAGTGGGTGACTTTCTATAGTATTTATATATTTATATTTATATATACATATATACCGTTACATATGTAGGAGGTAGGTGTAATTATTGTCCGATTCCGCCCATTTCTTATACCAACCTACCTTAGGAAAAGAGCACCAAATTCCAGAAAAGGTTTCCCAATTTTTAATTAAATTATTGTGTGCGAGTACACGGACGAAAAGACGGCCAGTAAGTCCGTACTAAATACAATTATATCTTCATTCTTAAGATGTTTGTATGTGTATATACATACATCTATCTTAATATATCAGTTATAGTTACAACTTAATATTTTTAATGAAAACTATTTTAAAAAAATATTATTTTGAAGAAAATTGTATGTAAAAATATTGACCTTAAAAAGATTATATTTCTCGATGGATTTAATTTAGAGAACTTGAGGCGTGATCTCTTATGTCAATATTTTTGTGTCCACAGTCCATCAATTATGAAAGCTTAAAAGTCAAGAGAGCCGAAAAAGAAAAACTTTTTTCTGCTCTGGCTAAAATAAATATATGTATGTAAGTAAGTATGTACATACATGCGCCGATTTGGCAATCACACGAATTTCTATAAATAATTTTTCGCAATAGAAACACAATTAATTGGTCGTATAAATTTGTGCATATTGTTGACCCAGTGATAACCTAAAATCATAACAATTTACACTTGTTTGTGATAAAGGCAAATACTAAATATGCATGTATACATATGTACATACAAAAAACAAATGTTTTTTTTTACTATTTTCATTGCAAAAAAATAACAATTTCTTTCTATCACGTCTGCGACCCGCAAACTTATATGTATGTAAATGAGTTTTTAAATAAAAATGTAACCCACAGAAAGAATGAAGGTTTACGATGAACCATACTCATTTAAAAAGCAAAGTTCTAAAAATGTCAAACAAGTACCTTTCCTACCATCTTAATATACATATGTATGTATGTATATAGTGCTTTTCCATATTTGATTTCTTTACACGTACATAGTTTGAATATTAAACAAAAATTAAAATTGTACAGTTACGAATTTATCCGAGTTTTATGGAAATTTTAGACATTATCTGTCTTTAATGGAGACAAAAGTCGCAATTTCTGACCAGTTGGAATTCGTTAGTCTCAAAATAGATACTGCTGTTGCTCTGCAATTTTGTATAATCTAAATTTGTTATCATCGCGATTATTATTAATTTTCAGTAATATTGCAAAATCCCAACACAAAACATCATCATTGCTTTTGCCAGGCTGATGCAACATTACTGTTTGTTAAAGTCAACTATTTTGAAATACATACATACCTATGTACATATGTATGTATGTACATACATACAAAGTTTTAGGCTAATAAACGGATTCTAAATAAAACGATTATTAATAATCACATAGTTTCGTTATTTAAGCATACGTTCAGAGATTTATACCATAGTATGTAACCTTGAAGCATATGTACATATGTACATATGTATTTGCTTGCATATAACAACAAATAATTAATTTCCTAAAAGCTTTAATTTGTTTAAAACTGATGCAACATCTTGTTTATATTAAGTGAGTATTATTCGAATGCTTTCGAGCCTAAGTAAATATTTCTATGTAGGTATGACATACATACATATGTATGTACATACAAATTGTTTTCAAATTTTTGCGTCTCCATTCATATTAACAAATGGTCGAACATGCGTTATAACAACAAAATTTGCAAGTGTTTCACAAAAATATATGTAAATATATTAAAAAGAAGTAAGAAAAACAAAATTCGGGCGAAACCTCATTTTATATACCCTCGCGATGTATTTTTGTATGGGCAGTGTCACGGTCATATTTTAAAATATCATAAGAATCCAGTTTCTTTGTTTCAAACTACAGAAATATAAAATTTTTTCCCAATTTCTAATAGATACCGAAAAACGAAGTTTTTTGCATTTTTTCAAAACTTCCTGTATGAAAGGTTCGATTTGTGTGGTAGCGCTTGCACTCAAACACGTTATGCGTACAGCGCCAAGTTCAAATTATCATATCTTCTGAACAAACAATATACAAATTTGTATATGTTTGTTATTAAATAAGTCTTTTAGAATATTTCTAATTTTCTTCAGAATTTTTAATGCTCCAGAACGATATTTTGCAAAAAATTTTTTTAAATAAATATTTATAAAACAAAAAAAAGAGTTCGCATTAGAAAAAAATTTCATTATAAACTACGACAAAATAGTAAAAAGCTGTGAAAATTTCATTTCATTTGAGCGAATAGAATTTGTTTATAAACAATAAATGTCAATAACTGGTACAATACATTTTTTTCGAAATTATATTTTTGGAATAACTTTTAATGCTCACGAGCTACACATCAACCACATTTAAATTGAAAAACAAAACCGACTAATTTTTAGTGATCGTTTTCACGAATTCTGACTCAATAGAATTTTCGTCATATCACACCGGTTCTCGGTGAAACGTCTTTGAAATATTGAACTAAAATTAATTAAATTATTCAAGCTCTCTCAGTATCGTCCGAAAGGCTTGCTTCTCTTATTAATTTAGTTGTGCCGGATAATAAAAGCAGGTTAACAGGGGAGCACATCAAAGAAAATGTACTTCCGATGTTTATATCCGACGAATACTGGTTTGATGAAAGTTTTAAAATGAAACCATTGAATAAAATATTTTGATTTTAATAATATTTTAACTTAGCTTTACTCCCTTATAACTACTTAAATATGTATTTTAATAATAAATAAATTTTAATCTAATTTTTTTTCACTAACGAATATTTTGACAATACTTTAAGTAATTGCGCGTCGATATTTTTTACTATCCATAAATCAATATTATTCAAGGCACATTCAATAGGTAGCAGCAGTAGAAAAATTGAAAAAAAAAAATTTGTTTTTGCTTTTAATAGCTAAAATTTCAAAAATATTTTATCAACTACCTTGAATTGTACTGAAAGCATTCTTATTACAACGAAATTCAAAATATGACAATTCAAATTAAAATAAAATATGAAACAAGTTCAAAAAAAAAGTTTGCTGCGGCCAAGGCACATTCAATAGGTAGCAGCAGCAAACTTTTTTTTTTGAACTTTTTTCATATTTTATTTTAATTTGAATTGTCAAATTTTGAATTTCCTTGTGATAAGAATGCTTTCAGTACAATTCAAGGTAGTTGATAAAATATTTTTGAAATTTTAGATTTTAAAAGCAAAAACAAAATATACAGAGCTCAAACATTTTTTTTTTTAATTTTTCTACTGCTGCTACCTATTGAATGTGCCTTGGCTGCGGCTACCTATTTGATGTGCCTTGATATTATTCAAATATTGTTTAAAAATATCGAGACGATATATTTTCTCATTTGCCTAAATTAAATGGTTGTTGATAAAAATCTTAAAAATTTATAAAATATACACACATTTTTTGGGTTTAAAACAATTTTGAATTCAATTTCATTGCTAACGAAAGTTTTATAATTCGTTTACAAATTTCAAAACCGTTTGTATTTAAATAATTAAAATTTACTTAATGAATTTATTCAATAATGAGCCCTCTCGGGCTTCCAAAAATTGCCGTAGTGGACGGTATTGCACGTCCCCATGGCGGGGTATTGGTTAAAGTTTTCAACTAGCAATAATCGCACCTCAGTAGAACTTCATTGGTTACGATATCGCCTCTGCGCAAAGCTAAATACTAAAGGACCGCCAATGACTATTTCAATCTAATAACTTATAAAATGGATGAGAACTAAAGTGCATTGCAAAACTGAAAAGATTATACCAATGAAAAATAATACAAGTTTTTCGGTGATGATGAAAGAAACAATACTCGTATAAGTAAAAAGATACAAAACCCACAGAAGACTGACTACCTAATCTTCAACCTTGACTGCATTTATCCATATGCGTTCGCACATACAAACATATCATCAAAACAATGAGTGCATATGTATCTGTACATACCAATAACTCGTTTATTTTTGCTTTATTACTGAAAGATGTCCATGCAAAGTGCGTGCCAAATCAACCCCGTTTTACAAAGCTGAGGGCTGACAATAGAGAATGGGTACGCATGTTTCGGCGAAGATGCACTGTAGTGCAGTAACATGGCCTTCCCAGGTATGCATGAATTTACATACATATGTATATACATACTATGTGCTATGTGCATTTAGTAGTAAAAGTGTACTTTCAATTTCAAAACGTTAATGAACGTTGTCTCATTCTGTACTAAATGCATTTGGGAAAAAGAGTTTACTTTCGTTTATATTTTGCACGACCTACATACATATGTATGTATGTATGTACATACATATATCAAATCGTTTATCTATATTTGTACATATGGAGTTTACAAATCGAAATGACTTGCCAACTGAACTTGTGTTTAGGTGTTTGCAAATACGCAAATACTTACATATGTACGTAAATACATATATACATATGTATGTACATATGTATAAACCCTTTAAGCAATTCCCCTATAAGCAATTTGGTAGTCGACTACGAAAAAAAAACACTTGTAGTTAACTTTTATGACTGAACTACATACATATAACTTAACTGCAATGTAATGCAGAACTGCTTCAAAATCGAAATAATCCAAGTATCAACGATAACTACATACATATGTATGTAAGTAGTTGCGAAATAGTTAGTTTTAAATTCATTAAAAACTAACTGAGTTGCCGGCAGGGAATATACATATACACACATACATCCGTCGGAAATCAAAGCTGTTCAAAAAGTACATTTATCCAACTATATAAATGTGATTTAAATTATTCTTTTTTTCTTGTAATCAACTAACTTTATTAACATTATTTTGCTGTACAATTAATTAATTGTTCAAAAGTTATTTAATAATTCAATGAAGAAATTTATTACAAAACAGTAACCAATTTTTTTATTTGTATTGTATATTATATTGTTAAATTTTTTTTTTTTTTTTTTAAATCTACATGTGGTAATGTACATACATTTCAATTGAGTTAGCCTAAGGCCTGTGATGCTATGGCTTCTCAGCTAAATTATAATTTTATATTGTAATATTAGCTTTTAATAATAATAATAATAATTTCAATTGAGAAAATTTAAGGCAAGACTGCCTTAAATATGGTATTATCAACTCATTTTTAGTATTAAAGGATTTAGATATACAAAAAAGCTTTTTTGGAAGGAATATTCCTCGAAAGAAAATTTTAATAAAAAAAAAAGGTTGTATACCTTTATTCATTAGCTAGATTGTGGCGAATAAAATAAAAATCATATTTTTCTGTATTTACTTATATACAGCTGTGTTCAAATGATATTTCTTGAAAGTTATATTTATTTTTGACAATTTTCATTTGAAATTAAGTGAAATCTGTAACCGAAGCCATATGAATAAAAGTTTCAAGGCATATTCAAAATTCGAAAAATTAAACAAAGTTTTAAAAACTGTCAACAAAATTTTAAACTTTTTATTTATGAAAATTCTGAGTATGCAGTTTTGTAGCCCATTCGATTATAGTGCAAAGTGCAAGTTTCAGATGGCTAAAATGTACCGTTGATTTTTTATGAAGGGTGTTTAGCATTTTCTTCCATATAACGATTCTTCAAAATCTAATTTTATATGGAAGAAAATGCTCAACGCCCTTCATAAAAAAATTCTAATAAATCAACGGTACATTTTAGACATCTAGAACTTGCCTTTGTTTTACTACAAAACTGCATACTCAGAATTTATATGGCATACATATGTAAGTAAAAAAAATCAGTGCACATATTTTCCCGTATCTTCTCTAACATTTTAAGAAATCTGACATTTTTCATTGGAACATGCGCCCACTTTTTAACATGCATACAAACTTTTAGGTATGAATGTGGTAGACAAAAATTGGAAAAAGTACCGGTTTTTTTCTTTGAAAATAAATAAAAATATTACGATTCAGTCTACATTTTTTTATTCATGTATATGCCGATTGTACAATAATTTGCAACGTAAGTGATTACGAGCACACAGTAATAGTATTTAAACGATCGTTTCAAATCATAATCGTGATCTTGAAAATGTTAGGACATTTGTACGATCGCTAAAAAATTAATTTAAATGGCGTCCATAAACTTCGGAATAGCATGAAAAGTAAAAGAACCTCATATACATACATACATACATACATAAATACGTATATAAAATCATATACATACATATGTACATACATATGTATATACTTGCATACATACTATGTTTTTTTTTTAATGTAATAGCAAAAATTGGTAAAAAATAGATAACGAAGGAAAGACTGCAAATAAAAAAGAAAGAGAGATTATACACATCGGCGGCAAATACATATGTATATATGTACATATGTATGTACATATATCTATGAATATATTCATTAGGGTGAGTGAAAATGTTCGGCAGAAGAATTTTAGTCAAATCGTACATATTTTCTAAGGGCCAGTTTTTCAGTGCAAGTTGAACTCTGTTTGTCGTTTAAACTAAGTTTAAACTCAGAATGCAGTTTTTCAGTCAACTTTAAACGGAGTTTAAACTAAGTTTAAACGGCCGATTGTGCTCGGTTAAACTTAGTTTAACTTATCAGCTGTTTGCTAACTGCTTCGTTTTGGTAGCAACAAATTTATTTGGGCGCAAGGAAACTAAGTTTAAATTTAAACTGAGTTTAACTAAACTTAGTTTAAACTGAGTTTAAACCAGCACTGAAAAACTGGCCCTAATTCAAATAAAAAACTAAGTATAATTGTTCGAGGAGAATTTATGTTTCAGAAATGTGTTTGAAATGAGCAGACTCAAAATAAAAATGTATATCTTAACTATATTGTTTAACTCTGAGTTAATATAAAATATGCATTAAACTTATTTTTAAAACCTCAAAAGTAAAAATCCCATTGAACACAAAAAACAAAAAATAATAACAAGGAATGCAACCTGTGGTTGTCCATATTCTGGATGGAGATAATAGTCGCTCTCCAAGGTGTACAAGCCTGAGTTTATACTTCGGCATTTACACAGTAAGTATGTGCTCAGAGGTCTCCGCATCTAAGCCACAGTTTGCAACCTCCGAGAGTCCTATTTTGTGAAGATTGTATCTCTGCCTACAATGACCTGTCAAGTACGCGGTGAAAGTTCTAAGACCGTCTCTGCTGAGATTGAGAAGTTTTTCAAAGGCTTCACGGGATGAACTTATGAACATCGTAAATTGCATCAGTGTTAATTCGTTTCTTTAGATTTTTGATATTTCAAGTTTGTACTTTTAAATACCAAATCGTTGAACATATTGTGATAAAACTTGCTTAAAGGGATTTAAATATAAATTGTTGCAGTTAATTTTTAAGTTATACAACAGTTTAGGAGTGTATGACGATCTCTAGTATGCATAATATGTATGTACATGTGTATATTGCATCCGCATCCTTAAATTAGAAAAAAAATTGTTCCTAACAAACCAGGTAAATTCATTTCCACATGCAACTAGCCAAACATACATTTAAAAATGGAAGAGGCACAATTATCGATTAAGACATTTCGAAATACATATGTATATCCATCGTCTTCGGATATGCATTATTTGTGAAAATTTGTTTCGCGTTAGATAGTAACGTTACAAAGTTTCGATGGAAATTATTTAAATTTAATGTCCCCTACGGATAATGGTTTGCGCGATACCTACATGGTTTGCAGAAATTGCAAAAATTTCCCATATGATAATCGGTTTTTATCGTGCTTATAATGTAATTTATGCACGAATTGGTCGAACAAATTTGATTCACCTTAATGCTAACACACACATATGTACATTGATATGGTCACATATCATAGAAATAATGTGATCGCTTGAAGTCAGTAGTAAATTGAAAGAAATTGTCTAAAACCGAATGATTTTCGGCTTGAGTTTTTATTTTTAGTGCATAAATTATTGTAAATTTAGGTTGTTACACATCTTCTTGCACACATTTGGATTTGGATTCACTCGTGAACTCATACCTACAAATTGTCTGTCAAAACTGCTAGTTAGTAAAGTACGTACCTACCTAAATAGTATGTGGTTTCATTTTTTCTTTAACATAAGCAATTAAAACAAAATTGTTTCATTGATAAGTGAATTAGAACACTGTGTGAGATTTTATATTATTTTTTATTTGTTTCTCTTTCCCATTGATAGCTTTATACAGCCATGAATGCGTACATTTAGCTAAACATTTTTACTTCTTCAAAATTTGCATGTACTTTTTACATTTTTTAGTCGTACAAACCTTTGCATTAATCGCCATTTTAGTCGTCATTTTGGCAACAATTTATTTTGAAATTTTCAACGTCAAGGAATACAATTTGTTTTTATTTACACTGTTCCACTCACTTGTCACAACAGTCACTTACATACATATGTATGTATGTATGTACTTCGTTTATTGATTTCTCACTTTTTTATACCGTAATCAAGTAAACTTTTCAATTATACTAAAATATTTAATTTGGCAAAACAGGTTTCCAAATATGTATACTGCTCCTGTGATTAATTTTTTTGCACTTGTTCCACCTTTGCGTTGTATTTTATTTTTATTTTGATGCTTCTTAAATAATTCAGAAACAATCTTAACTCTTTGCAGTGTCTTCAACAACTGAGCTCGTATTGTGCCATACACCTATATCTATAGGCGCGTGCGAGCGCCTACGTCCGCCTGCACCATCCGCCGGATGTTATTCTCTCTTTTGCTGTTTTCTTACATCCATACATACAAAACATACATATATGTATGTATTCAAATTCCTTTGCTGGCCTACGATGATACCATGTGGCTCGAAACGCTCTGTGCACACGCTGATTTTAAATGAGTATTCGTTTTGCTCAGAGTCGCACTTGTTGAGGGATTGCACTATTTAGTTGTTGGCGTCGTCAACTGTACTAAATAAGCATTGGTCAGACAAGAGAGCGGTGTCCATTGTACTAAAATAACAGCATTCTCAGACTTCTCACACCGTGCATGAGAAATAGTGCTTCGCACTGATCTGTACCTTATACATATCTGTGGCGTGCGAGCGTATCTTAAATATTAGGACTTAAAATTTCAACTGTTTACCGATCGGTGTACTTGTGTGGAGAAGGTTTTTTGTTTTTTGCAGATTTATAATGAAATAGACGTTTTTATTATGAATATAGAATTTTAATACATACACACACATACATACATATATATATATGTATATGCATGTATATATGTACATATATACATAAATATGTATGTATGTATGTATATGAGCATACGAGTTTTGGGATTTTCTTGAAAAGGAAGGTGGGTTTTGTTGAATACCTACAATGCATTGGTAAGCAAATTCAACTCTAATATTTCCTACTTTAAGTCTCTACACACCGGATGATGATTGCAATTCCTACTAAGCTCAAACTGAACGAAAAAGCACACCGAGTATGGCACAGACCTGAAACTGTTTGTTTCCAAACCCAAATTAACAAACGATAAAAGAAATTCATTCCAAATAATATCGACCGAACTAATTTTTGGATCTGTTCGAGCTGTTTTCAATTCATGGAAGATATGTATGTATTACTAAACTTCCATTGTGACTTGGAAATCATAAATTTTTGAGTAGAAAAACTTTGGACAACCCGAAAATACACCGCGTTTATTGTAACCTTGGCTTGATATGGCCACCCTAAGGTTATTGGAGCGAAAGGTTCCAGGAAAGATATATGGGCCTTTGTCCAGCGGTAAAGGCGATTATCCTCGACGATTGAACGATGATTTGATGAGTTTCACGAAAACAAAAAAAAAAACAAAAAATACTGCAACGAAAAAATTTACCAAATCCGATGGATATTTCATATCGAGGATGATAGTAGAGGAATCGGGAAATTAACTCCGCTTTGAGCTAAAACCTCTTTGAGGTAGGTGAGCGGCGCGTTTTGCAACCATAATATTTAATCTATGGTAACTAAGCCTCTTCAAGATCTTTACTGGTTTAGTAGGTAAACTCTATCAAAAGATTTTGTGACACAACAAATTATTCATAATTTTTTAGAATGTTAACGTTTTCTTTGGCCAATTGCTCTGCACGCGCATATACGAGTATGTACATACTATGTACATATTTACTTATATAAATACATTTATGTACACAAATGTATTTTATTTTACTTATTTCTTTTTACGTACAACAACAACAATTTTCTGATTCTGTGTATACACATACATACTATATACATACATGTTTAAATACGTCAAATATATTCGCATAAAAACTTATTTATTGCTAAGGAATGTTAAGACTTCTATAAGGGAATACAAACATACATTAATAAGTTTTTATGTTAAAAAATAATATGGTAAATATAACCAATTATTGCAGAGTCCTAATCTAGTTTACTTTTAATAAAATCTTTCTTCTATATATATGATACAGTAAAAAAAGGATAATACGCCGGTTTACGTCGGCTCTAAGTCTGCTAAAGTTAAGAAAACGTTTGATTAGGATGTAAGGTTATTTACGAAATAATAAAATTTGTATTTGAGTTCAACTAACGTGATTCCCACCTTTTTTTATTTAAATAATAATCTTAACAGAAAGTAAATAAACTATTACTACATGTGTGAATTTCAAATGAAAGTTATTTTAGTTTTTTGAAAAGAGTTGGCATTTTTTTCAAAGAGTATTGAATATATTATAACGTAGATATTAAATAAAGAATATTTTAAACAAATTTAACCAATTAATTTTTTTGAAAAGAGTTACATATCTTTTAACATTTTAATACATTACATTAAAATAGTTTATTATTTAAGGAGTCATTATGTGATTTTGCCATTTTAAGGCTGAAAAAAAGCTAATAAATGAATTTTTGTAAAAATAAATTTAGATCTACTTATGTATAAATGTTTTTAATGTATTATTGCGGTCGCTTATTTTTTTCGGTTAATGTTGAATGATAAAACAAATAAAATTAAATAATGCTTAAGAAAAGAAGTGAGAAGTTTAATGGAAAAATCCCTATTTTTCATTATTTTTTAATGTTTTAATGAAGTTACATAAACGTAAAAAAAATTATTATTATGTTGTGGTAACATCGGTGGCAAACCGTCAAATAGCTGAAAATAAAATATAGACAAAAAGAAAATTTAGACATAAAAATTAATGACGAAAAGTTGATCGTATCCTCCAATAAAGAACTGTACGATAAATTCTGCCCTGGATGCAAATTGGCACGTCAAAAAGTCTCTATTTATCGGGTGGATTTGCCACCATCTTTTCCTCTAACCAAGTGACTGCTTCTTCCACATTTTGCACATTTGTGCTAAACTTAAAAATATTCGACACAATTTAATTTTTATTGACATTTTTACAAGCAATATGCGATTCAAAAATAATCACACAAGTGCTTTTATTTTCTACTTTGTGTCAACGGAGATATTCAAAGAACAATATGCAACAAAAATTAATCATCAAATATTAATTTGACATGTTGAGTAATCGTCGCCAATTCTTAGGTAAAGTTAAGTTAAGTCTTGACTAACTGAACCTTAACTGAAAAATGCAGTTCGAAGTCTGAAATGCTATTATGTGACCGAAAATGAAATTTTTCCAGAGGACCAAGAAAAGAAAAATAGTCCGGATTTCTATTTTATGTTTCTGCCATAGCACGTAAGGTACATACATACATATGTACATTCTACATACACACATTCATAAATACAGATCATATTTCCAATTTTAAATTACTAATAACCACTTTTTGGCAATAACACTCCCAAATCCAAATAGTATGATGCAACACACGTGTTGCCGGCAATCATCAATGGTGGCTAGCTTCAAAAATATTTACGGTTACGCTCTTCTTAGACAGCATTCCTTTATACATAAGTACAAAGAGCACGTCTTGGTACACATTTGGAGAATTTTTAGTACAGAGATTGACAATGAATTTCCACAAATCCATATACACGTATACATGCTTATACGAGTATACATGCAGGGTTGCTGGAAGCAAACATAATAATATAATAAAATTACCAAATCGGTAAAAATTTACCAATCGAAGTTTCAAACTTTGTATGTTTAAATTTTTGTTCAAAAATGTGCAAGTCTCTTTTAAAGAAACTGTAAAAAATTAAAAAAAAATTTGATCTAGGTATGTATAATTTTTTTTATAAATATTAACGGCAAAATTTAAGAGCTACTTATATTTTTAGAAAACTGTAACAAAAAAAAAGACATCTTTTGCTCATCACTGTATAGGTACATCAAAAGCACAGGAAACATACATACTTACATGCATATTACATCAATTCTGGTACAAAATTAAACTATGCACTACGGTGTAATTTCGGTGCAACAAATATTCTTTATCCATGCTGAGAATTACATATGTATATTCCCTAAAAGCCCGTTTCAACTAATTTTAGAAATTCAAAAATACACGCTTTGTAAACAAAACGTCACGTATTCAAAGTTAACAAGCACTGGTATTGAAAATCGATTATTTTCATCACAGTGTTGCAATATACATATACTGATTTTACTTTTTTATAAAATATAACTCGTTGACGCCGCTTACAAAAAAAAATAATTTAACTCTTTGTTTATAACATGAATAGGCTTACAAATATTTTAAATTAAACATTAAAAAAAAATTAAGCAAAGGGAAAAAATGCCAGAACTTGCTTAAATTTAAACAAAACGGCAACACTGGTTACATGGTAACCTAATCGCAAGAATGATAAATTCGAATATTGCGACACTTTGGTCTCGTTAACTTTTTTGTTTCGGCTTGACAGCGGTGTTACGTCATATCATACCAGAATATCGAGTCAAAAGGGAAAATAAACAGAAAATTCATTATTTAAGGGTTTTTCAATAAACGAAGTGTACAAATTGTAGTAACGACAACATGAAACCGTTGCATTTTCACTATATTTTGATATTAAAGCGCTTAAACAAAAGTATTTTATTATTTAATGTTCCTTATTCACTTTTTGAGAATTGTAAAAATACAGCATAAGCTGAGTCAACAACACCGGAATATCAGAATTTCACATATTTGAATGTACCAATTGCTTTATATTCGCTAAATTACCACTGTTTTTGATCAAAAACTGCTTTTTTTGGTTGTTGGCATGCATAAAACATAACACTTGTATAAATGCTTCACAATTGCACACTGCTGTTAGCGTGTGTATCCTAATTAAAAATAAAATGGGCTTTTCCTTGCTTAATTATTGATACATATGTATGTATGTATAACAAACGTTATTGAGAAATTATAATATTTGAATTTATCGTATATGTTTGATAATCTAAGAAGAACACATAATATTACAGTAAATATTAATATATGCAATCAAGTAAAATTAAATACATCATCCATTTAATTTTGAGCGTGGCAGAATTTTTCCTTCTTTTAACACAAATTCGATCTTAAAGAAATTAAAGCATATCTTTTGTTATCCTCCGATCTGGACCTAAATGTGTTGCATATAAAATCTGCAGTGGAGAAGCACTGCTCCACCTCAACATTTGTAAGTTTGATTGTCGACAAAAAGTTCAATTCTTTCTGTAGGTTATATCCTGCCTCGCCTTCATTACAAAGAAATAACAATTTCTTTTACCAAACCTTATGATAAATGATATGCCCTTCTGTTTATTCTTTGATACTTATGCGACTCAAACAGCGCATAATTGAGTCAATTAGTAAATTTAATACTCTTCAAATACACGTGTCTTCACTAATTGCCTCAATTAAGCCCACGTCTGTACGCCGCTTTACTGCCTTATAGCGCAGTTACCCACCGACGTAGAAACGACCGAACGTGTCAGCTGACACGATCAAACTTTTGCGAGCGCCATGCAAATGAATACTTACCACCGCAGAATTTTCGTGCTGACGCAAAATTTATATTGGAAATCCGAGTGTGTTTGATAAGTGTCGATGGAAACGTATGCGCTACAGGTTCGTAAGTACGCGTCTTTGGGTAACGCACTTACCCATCTCACCAACCTCGTCGTCAGCGTTATGAACATCGCTTTCAAAGTAAGAAAAATTTTCTACTCAAGGCCCTTTATAATGGCAGTAAATTTAGAGGCTTTAGGAAATCATTTTTAAGATCATATACAACCGTGCTTCCAGTTTCACATTTCAATTCCACAATGTGATTTAAAAAATTTCCTGTGAAAGTGAATTAGTGTGCTCCCAATTTCACACACATCGGTTATCGTTGTGGCAATTCACAGATAGCTTGATTCACGGTAGCATGTTCACAATCTTTGAATGTTCGAAGATATTGCAAAATTCGTGCTATGAAATTTTGTTAGATGCTCTCTGATTGAAAAGTTAAGGAATTTGTTAAAATTTTTTACTAAGTTTGAGACTGATATATGACAAAACTTTTGTATGGGAATATACATATTTACGAGTATATGTATGGGAATATATTATTTTAAAATGGGATTTTCTAAGTGGTTCTGTCGAGCAGATTTTTGAAGTGAAATTCCTTAGGGGATCTTGAGCACAATTACAGCCTTGAGATAGAGACCACTTTTAAAGATTGAGACGACTTTTTTCCTGACACATTCCACTAACGAAACCTAACTAAACGAAAAGTTATCTCTATCTTTTATGTTTATCACACATATTTTAAAACTCTTTAACAAAAAATTCGTATTTATCCAAATTTTATTCGGCTGTTCTTCATCAGATGTTTTCTTGCATGCATATTTGTGCTGGGTAAAATTTGGCCAGCAAGAATTTGCTACTTCCCCTCAAAATGAAATGTCATTTTGCATTCTCAATTTCCCCTTCCTTGCACATTTTTTGGACACCGCGAACGCGATTTGACAAAAATCGTGATATTTCGTAACAATTCGAAATAATTATCAGCATTGCGAACACTCTTATTGTCAGATAAGCTCCACCAAGAGCATATTTTTAGCAAATTTCCTTTTTATGAAGGCTAAAAAGTATGAATAAATTTGTGGCTTTAAAATTGCCCTTCCTCTCAATCAAGCAAATCCAGCAGTTTCTTAAAAATGTATTTCTTAATAATTGAAAAACATTTATAATCCGTAATCACTTCCAAGTTGTTCAAATTACATACTAACGTAGTTACTCTAATTTTTATTCTTAATTTTGCAGTTAAAGTCGGCTTTAATGACAGCTTTTTGCCCCTCTTACTTTAGAGCTGGCTATAAAGAAAATGCCGACTCTAACTCGAGGTCTACATAATTTGTATAAATAATATTGAAGATTAACCTGGTCTATTAATTTCTAGCTGCTTGTTTTCATATAAATTTGGTTATAAAATACTAAAAAAAAATTATCAAAATTATAGTCAAGATATCAAAAGAGACAAAATGTATGTTTATACATACATATATTTTATTGCAGACCTGTTAGAATATATTTAAATGAATACCTGGTAAATACCCATTCAGCAAAAGTTTTGATTGGGAAATTGCAGCTCAAGACGATAAACTCATACAACTTTGCTTGTACATTTTGTTAATATGTGTTTAAAATTTGGATATACTAATATGTATGAACTAGTTAGAGAACGAACCCTGTTTTAATTGAAAATAATTTAAAGTAAGTCGAAGGAAAATAACTAGCCAAAATTTGTGAAAATTATGCATACATGCATGTAATTAAAAAATTCATTTTTGCGACATAAAAAATTGTTCTACATTTTATTTTAATAACATATTACCTTTACTATTAAAACGCAATATTTCTCTTACATGTACATATGTACATATGCATGTACATATGTATTCATGACTTAATAATAATTTTGCAAAAGTTTTAGTTGTAGATATTCTGATTGAGTGATGCGAAACATTTTGAATTGATTTATTAAATGATTTGTTTTGATGCGCAGTAGTAACAATTGTTTATTTTTCGCAGAACGGAAAATATTTTCCATATTTTGACGTACTCAGTTTTAAAAATCCTGTTACACGATTTATTTGACCCCTTGAGCTACTGCTATTAGTAACTAGTAAATACTATAAATATTTTTAATTAGTAATGTAATTTCCAGTTTGATAAGAATAAAATGCTAATACCCAATTTAAATAATATATAAAAGCAGTATCCGTTCTTTCCCCCTTGTAATTATTTTATACGCCTCAATTTATATAAATTAGAGTTTTTTGTTGTTTGTTTTTTCAGTGTCAAAAACACACGAAGAAACTTGAAAAGACTTGCAATCAGAATAGAATTGAATACTTGAACCGTGTAACAGATCTTTTGGTAAATTCAAGTTGTTTAGTCAAAAGTCTACATACATACATTGCGAATGCGATTATATGAGCTTAAATTGATGCCAATCAAAAAAAAAAAACATTAAATTATTTGATGAAAACGTGCACAAGTAACACATCAATCACACTCGTCATTAGCGCATTCAAGGAAATTGCATACATACATACATACATATGTATTTTGTTTTGTTAGAAATGTCCTTCTAACTTAACTTAGCCAGTTTTCAATAACGATCGCAATCTCAATAGAGTTTAACCATTTCTTGTAGCTATAAAAACTATCGAATATGCAAATGCTTTAAGATCAAGCTTTTAATTGAAAAATAGCATTTGACGATGAGTTGATGACGGTAGTAATAAGAGAGGCAACTGCGAAGAAGTTTTAATTTTATTGTTGTTTGTTTCTAATGAAACACATGTACGTATGTACATATGTACATATGTCCTTATGACGATATATACTATATACATACATACATACATATGTACACATTTATTATATGCACATAACAGAAAAACAAATTGCGATAATAAATTACAATAAAATGTACGAGTATGCGGATAGAGGGTTATAAATGTAGGTACATAAATGTTCATTTGAGCTTAGATGGTAACCACAATTCCATAACGGAATCGAAAACATGTTGTGAAGAAAATATATTATAAATATCGTCAGCTTAGAGTTTCATGCTGCTTAGTCCATCTTTTTAAATTATTCGATTTTGATGCGAGCTGAAAAAAGGCATGAAAATACATACTTATTTCATCTCTCCGACAATATTTGAAAAAGTGGACTTAATAGTTTTTCACTTTAAGCCAAAGCTATGCAACATTAAAGTAAATATACATTAAGATAAATGTTTTAACCGAAATATATTTATATACATATTTATGTATATGTTAGCAAAGCCCTCCGTAACAGAACCCGAGTTTTATCAAATTACTTGGTAGTGCACGAGTCTAACTCCGATTGAAACAGAGTTTTAAGTGCCTTAAGAATGCGATTTTGCCGATACTGTGCATATTTTCTTGCATATAATATTTAAATCAAATCGTCTATTATATGGAAGAAAATGCGCTAAACCCACGCCAAGAAAAAATTCTCATAAATCAACAACAATATTTATACAGTTGAAATTTTACTTTTTTATGCTAAAACTGAATGGAAAAAAGATATGGAGACAAGAAAAAAATATTTTTTTTTTGCCAAAGTTATACGCACAAACATACATAATACTATATGTACGCAGTATATCACTTTACTGCAAGTAAGATCGAAATTCTGTATAATATAATGGTGTGCTTTTTAAAATTATTATTTTATTTTAAAACACCACTAATGCTTTAAAAAATATTACATATGCAATATAACATACCTACTTATTAATATTATAATTTTTTATTATTGTATTTGATATTAGATGTAATAGATATATTTAAGTTATTATTATTTATTTGTATTTAAGTATTATTTTCTTGATAATAACATTGCGCGAGATTTTATGCGAAAATTTTTGTTACGCACTTATTTACGCATTTGCTACTGATTGGGAAAGTAAATATTATTGTTTTTGTGAATTGGCTTTGATACCTACATGCATACTTATATATGTACGTATATACACACACGCACACATATACATATATGCATATGCATATTATCCGTGTGACGTAGTGTTTTTTAAAACTTGCTCTCAATTACGAAAATAAAAACACGACATGTAGGCTCACAGTTAAGGCGGCGAATACTACATTTAATGTGATAGCGGCATAACAAAAAAAAAACAACCATTACAAATATAATTTACAAATCAGCTGTTCATCTGTTATCAATGCATTTACATTCATATATGAATTCGTCTTGCTTACGAACCTACATAAATCCATCAATATTGAGGACATTAAAAAATTATTGAGCGAGTTAATAAACTCAGTTGAAAGGTGCATGCTAAGTGGGGATGTATGTACATATGTGTGAGTAGACTCATTCATTTTCCGCATTTGTGCTGAGTGAAATGGTTGCTTTTATTTATTTAAATACACACATAGCTACATATGTCGGTGGATCTGTATTCGCAATTGTCAATTACATAAGTTTACACTACCACACTGGCAGGTGTATGTATTAAGATATTCATTCATAAATTGAGTTTCATTTTGTTTGCCACATGCTACACGTATTGCCATTAGCCATAAAAACAGTAATACCATTTAATATTTAAAGTGTTAAAAATAGTTTAAAAACAAGCGATTATGTCGTTGCAACTATGTAAAGTGTAACGGTTCTGTAAAATTCGAAAAAGAGTTCGAAATTTTGCCAAATTAGGCTGAATTTTGGTGAATGTTCTATTTACAATGAGATTAAAGCATTTTTTTTATATCCGCGCACTTGCGCACAAGGGTATTATAACTTTGTTCGCATAACGGAATCAAGATAAATATAGACACATATGTATATACCAAAATGCTCAGAATGAAAGAGAACTCGATTTAGCGATGTCTGTCTGTCCGTCCGTCCGTCCGTGCAGACGATAACTAGAGTAGAAGTTGAGATATCTAAATGAAACTTGGTAGGTAGATTGTCTTTGACCCAGAGCAGGTATTGAAAATGGGCAAAATCGGACAGTAACCACGCCCACTTTCCATATAACGGCAATTGTTGAAAATGCAAAAATTGCTATATTTCAGTAGCTATGAAAGCTAATTTGCTCAAATTTTATATATGCTGTTGTATTCGAGCTGGAAATCCGCCTGTATCAATAAACCACAAGATTTATAACAATTTAACAAATTTTCATTTATAATACAAATTTTTTGCATACATTTGAATTTTTTTGAGTATGCAGTTTTATAGCTCATTCAATTGTAATGCAATCAAAGGTTGCTGTGTTTTTCACTATTACTCAAAAAAGAAAGAAACTGTTAAAAAGAGTTTTAAAGTTCTTATATTAAATAAATTTCCTTTTTTCAATGTTCTGTTAATTTTAAACTTTTAACGAATTTCAACGAATGTCACTTTTCGCTCAAATTTAAATGAAATGAGAATTTTAAACAAAAAATGTTGCTGGCATCATGTTGCTGGCATGTTGCGCGATGTTTTAATGGCGTGAACTGAGTATATACTACTAATGAAATTTCGCGCTTATTTCATGGCAATGAAATTTTTACGGATTTTGACAGCCATTCACGTGAATGGCAAGATTAGCACTATGCTTTACGCTAAAATTCAATAGATTTCAAAATACCCTACTCGAATTTTATGAGTTTTTTAATGATTTTACAAATTTTGAAACTTGGTTTTATGCACACACATTTTTTTAGAAACATTGCTTTATTTTAACGGAAAATTTCTTTGTTTGTTTTTAAAAAATTTCCGCTCTCATGAAAAACGTGATTTTATTAAAATCCTCATTAAAAATGGGAAATCATACAAAGAAGTGGAAAAAATAGTTGGTTGTTCAGCCACCATGATGATTCGAAATACCGTAACTTATCAAAATAAATCTGAAAAATGGGGCGGTATATATATACTACAATTTGTGCAAGAAATTCACGTAAGACCCCTTTCCAAAAAAATCATGCAGTACACAGACAGCACGCAGACTAGATTTTTACAAAAAACTCCTAGATTGGCATATTCACATTGAACGGATGAGTCAAATGAGACAAAAAATAGTACGTTGGTAAAGGTTCTCGGCAGATCGTGAGGCGCTCCCATAATATGGCATTCATCCAAAGTACACTGCGAAGACGTTGAAGCCTGGGGGATCCAGTATTATGGTATAGGGCTGCTTCTCATATCATGGAGTGGGGCCTATATATTTTGGAAAACAGCTATTATGAAAGATGTTGTGCTTTTATTCGCTGAAAAAGAAATGCCACTAAAATGGGTTCTATAGCAGGATAACGACCCGAAGCATACAAGTATACTGTTTTGGGTGAACGGAATTGAGGTTATGGTTCTCCGAGCAAGTCAATCAATCCCACAGAAAAGATGTCAACACCTCGTAGACTCTATGAGATATCATTGTGCAGTAGTGATACAAAATAATGGTCATTCAATCAAAAACAAGACACCTGTGCTAAATTTTAGTATAAATATTAACAGTTTAACACCAATTTATGTTTTCTGTTATATACTACTACTGCTCGCAGTATTTGTATAAAAAATACGTCTTATTAAAATAAATTTTTTTAATGTTTATGTAAATAAAACTCGTTTGACCCTACATTAAGTAATGAAGTTGTCCTTCAGTTTTGCAATACAAAGAATTCATCAATTTATGATAGTTTTCTTGTCAATTCAAGAAATGTTAAGCACAAGTACACACTACAGTGTTTCAGTGCTCGCAGCTGTATGTATATTTTATACTCTACTTTCTACTGCTCCAATAAACGCAAAGCTGCTTAATATTTATGTATCAGCTGAGCAAACACAATGATGCTCGTAAGTCCCATGATGTAGACTCTCTATTTAATTTGTCTGCGTCAAAGAATGTTTTGATTGATTTGTATTTTTATTCCAGCACCTTTACTTCTGCTCTGGTATAAGCATGAGTAGATATGTACACATAATAGTACATTAAATTCTTTAGTACATGTGGCTTCATTAATAAGGTTCTGTTTTGTATACGAAAACATTATATATCAATTTTCTTGTATATACATATGTACATATGTATGTGAGCTAATGGTGACCACCGCCTAGCACATAATAATAATAATAATAATAATAATAATAATAATAATAATAATAATAATAATAATAATAATAATAATAATAATAATAATAATAATAATAATAATAATAATAATAATAATAATAATAATAATAATAATAATAATAATAATAATAATAATAATAATCCCAACGTTTTGCAAAATTAATCGCTCCGGTTATCGATACTTGTAGGCAACAATTCATCAGTTCTGAAGTCACTCACCCATACTAAAAACAAAGTAGTAATTGATTCCAGCAATAAAAGTAAAAAAAAAATGATTCAGTAACAAAAAAGTATGTTAGTTTAACAAACCTTGCATCTTTTCGTACATACGAGTAAAAGTAATGTTTAAGGTCTACCCGCTAATTTTAGCATTCCTATGCAATACTTTTCGCAATCGGTATGCAAGCAACCAATATCCATGCAGAATTCAGCTATAAAAAATATCGATACCAGTTGACAATTCGTCTCTATTAAAAAAAATTTGAAATTAGTTACATGAGTCGTTGAATTAATAATTGATTGAGTTTAAAAACGTAGACATTTAAGGGGCTAGGTTAATTTTATTCATCTTACGCAACTATGCATGTATTTGCTGTACTTGATTATCACCACTGAATTAATTGTTCATTGCAATATACATACATACATATGTACATACATAAAAAGCAGCGAGACTTCTGTTAATCGCTATTTAATATAAGGAAAATTCAAATCATTTCTAATGCAGTTCTAATGAATTTTCATTTTCAAAATGTCAGGGTCAATAACGGTCTTAGAATTATATAAATGTATATGTACATACGAGTACATGAAGCATAGAGCACTATTGCATACATAATCACCTTTATCGTGAGTTTCGTTTTCGCCCTTAATAGTTCACTTTTCACTGTTCGCTTATCATATCTTTAGAACGAAAATTTTCCGCTTTCCAACATTGTTTCCCCTTATCGGCAACACTTATTTCGGGCGGGAATAGTTGGCGGATTATTTGAATTAGTTCACGTTTTATTTAAAAGGGGAAAAATAGTCGCGGATATAAAATGTAAGTAATTAAATTAAAATTTTTGTACATATAACTGCTTATTTCAGGAACAAAACAATTAACGAAGTTCCAAGAGATATACTTTTAGGTAGAGTACAGGAAAAGCCGGACATTGTAAAAAACAGGATTTGAAAAAAGGTAAATATGATTATATGGAATATAAGTCCGAATGGAAAGGGGTAAACAATTTATAACTTGAATATGGGCAGAACTAAACTTTTTATCAAAAATAGGCTTGGACAGGCCAAGAGCGGTTTGTCTTTCAGCGTAGGCCGTTTTACCCACTGCGGGAATAATATGGTCTCCTTAATTTTGACAACTTCTGAAGGAATCTGACTAATAGACGATTGCGTTAGCCCAATTTCAAAACTGTTACCTACACTTTTATAGTATCCACCTTCAGAGAAAAATTGCAGGCACGCACTAAGCTAAGCTATCCATCTGGCGGAATATCAATTTGTAAATAGGTGGCTAGCAGATCTTATAAATACTTGCATGATTACTTATTGACAATGATCTGGGAAAATTATAAATTTTGTCTAATTACTATTGATTTTTAATTATTGGATAATGAATAATGTATTTGAGAGTTGTAATTTCCATGTTCGAATTTTCGAAGTGAAATTTATTTCCGGCGAAACTCGCAATAGGCGTATTCATTTCGGGCGAATAAAAAATTTCGGGTGAATTTTTTTTCGGGCGAAACTCACTACGAGGGAGAATATGTCTGAAACTCGTAAAAAGTCGACAACATATGTATGTATGTATATATGCCAAAATTGTTTATATATGAAAATATTTCAATTGCCACTTCGTGAGGGAAACAGCAAAATAACGAATGAATATATGTATATGTATTAGGGATGTCAATTTTGAGCATTTGGTTGATTCCGGGATTTTGGAGATTTTAAAACGAAATACCGGGATAATCCCGGGATCCCGAATTTCACGAAGTTTTGAATTGTAATTTTTAATTTGCCAAATGTAACACGTCTGTAATCGTTGTACTCGTATTATAGAAGTATACAAATTAACATTAATATAAAAAAAAGAAGAAGGATTTGTTGTAAATTATGTATGTATTTATTGGTATTTTCAAAAAAAAAAAAGAAATAAACGTAAAATTTAAAATACATCAAGTAAAAATTAAATACATCCCTCCATTTTGAGTGATTCAGAATTATTCCTTATTTTGATCAAAATGCAATCTTAAAGAAATAAAAGCTTAAGGATGTTATCCTTATGTTAGCATTTAAAATCTGAAGTGGAGAAGCATTGCTGCGGCTCAACACTTGTTGGTTGGATTGTCGACAATAAGTTAAATGCTCTCTGTAGGACATAGCCTTTATCGCCTCATTACAAAAACTATCAATTTCTTTCATCAAACGTTCTCATAAATTGTATGCCTTTCGATTATTGGACAATTGCGAGCTGCTCGTTAAAACTTGACGCAATTTATCTTTGAGACTTTCTGCCTTATCCACTTCGGGTACCTCGTTGTTAGTTCTATTAAAATCGCTGTCATAATGAGGCTAATTTTCTACTTGAGTGGGATATTATCCAGCTCATTTTTAATGACAAGAACGAAACAAAGCCTTAAGTAGTGTTATTTGTCGATTGTTAACTCTCTAAAGGCTTTCTTTTGCTCTTGAAAGGGAATTTTTAAGAAAGATACAAAATTTGAAAAATAAATGGCTATTAAATTCTTTGTTTTCTACAATTCCGGGATTTGAATAGACCTATCGCGGGATATTCGGGAGCTAAAAAAGGCCGGGATCCCGGGATTAACATGCCTAATATGTATGTATGTATGTATGCATCTGGATATGCGTGTTAGATTTTTGTGTACATATACATATATATCGCATGAATACTATATATTATAATGCAATGACGTAAATTGCGAAATAATCGGGAGCACACGACACTAAAGAAACTTTGGGAAATAAAAATATATGTGGTAAAACAGTGACTTGTTTATATTTTTGACATATTGGATTGCGTTTTTATTTTGCTTAGAAAAAATGTAAAAGAAATACATACATTTTACTATTTTAATAGGCATACCTACTCGTATGTATGATTATTATATTAATAATAAAAATAATTTTGGCGCTTACACTACCATTTGTGGTGTGCGTCTTTATATTCTACCTCAAATGGAGGGACCTACAGTTTTGTGCCGCCTCCGAACGGCAGATGTATTTAATGAAAAGCTTTTTCATGGCAGAAATACCCTCGGAGGTTTGCCATTGCCTGCCGAGGGGAGACCGCTATTACATAGATAAAACTTTTTTCTATGATTAAGATTTTGCTTGCCCTGACTGAGATTCGAACCTCGAACTCACCGGCATATCGTAATCAATATTTTTCAAAAATTCGGATTTACTGTTCTTCTTCTTTTGACCTTAAAGCATAATACTCAATGCTTTATTGAACTATTTTTTTAATACTAAACTCTTTTTGGAAACCCAAAAACCTTAAAAAAAGTAAAAATAATAAAAATGATAAAATAAAAAATTTATCGTTAAGGTTTCTTGAAGTAAAGTTTCCAGTTTTTAAAGGATTTTGAACACCATGCAAATATCTTTTATCAAATTAAAAAATTAGGGTAGCATTTTTCGATTTAAAACAATCCTAGGGAAGGGAAGTATTAATAATCAAACTTTACTTATTTTACCATAATTTTTTTAACCATCCCAATGTGTATAGTACGTATCTTCAGATTGCCGTGTTAAATGTTTCTTTAGGGGCGAAAAAAAGTTATGTTTTTGAATATTGGGTATCTTCGATTAAAAAAATACACGCAAGTGAATGCAACTTTTTGTTATTTAAAACTAAATGATTATAGAATATAGGTAAACAATAGAGAAATTACAAGAAACATGTCTTAGTTTCGAAAATAACGTACATTTTGTTTATTTTTCGATTAGAAAACGTTAATTCTCAGAGATCGTATCGACTTAATACACTTTATTTGTTTCTGTTTATACATTCGACTTTAAAGCGTGCCCAGCGAAACCGTATTGTAAGCTTAACAGCTGATTTGAATTTCACAGCGATAATTGTAGTCGTTTATATGCTCCTTCTAACCGAAGCGAGAAATAAAGTACCGATTTCAAAGTGAGTGTGAGTGAATTCACTGAAGCCTTTCAAGGCGTATTCAAAATCAATTTATACAAGCGTTTCGAAGTGATGTGTATTCGATGAAACCGTATTATGCTCCCGTATAAACGTAGTAATTGATTTGAAATTGTGTGAGCATACATATTTCTGATTATTTCTTAATTCAAGAAATTTGAAAAAAAAATCGAATTATTTGAAAAATCTGATTACATTTTAAGCCAAAAACAATCATTTCAAAGGTAACACTCTTTTTTGAAATCCATTTCGAATATATTCTCAATACTCTTATATACATAAATATATCGTTTATGAACTACTCAGTTCGATATATTTATTGCATATCCACTGTCGTTTTCGAGCATTCGTCACAAAGTTTATTGGGTGGAATTATGAATTTGAACACGTCTATTTATGCACTTATGTATATACATACATACTTATGTATATACATACATATGTTGACGTTAATGCCAAGATATTTATAACTTTTATTGATGTTACCCCTGTGATCACAACGAAGAAATGCTAAATCTTAAATACTAGGTACATATGTACATATGTAGGTCCAGAAACAACGGTGTATTTATTTCTGCCCACGCATCTCTGTTTAACCTGATATTCGTAAACACAATCTTACAATTTCTTGACTCGTGCAATTTTTAGTCGGCTTCTTATTCGGTATTTTTCGACGGTTGTTCAAGGTCGGTAATACTTTTGCCAGTTTATTAATATGTACATACATATTTTTATGCGAGTAAGTATTTTATTTACTTTTGTATATAAAGAAATTAAATAAAATAAACATTTCCTAATAAAAATGTGGAGCATAAATATGTATATCCCTTAATAAAAAAGTGCGTCGAAAAGATTAGGAACTGGCATTCTATATATGTAGTTTGATCAAGCGCCAAACATTTTGTCAAAAATATACTTATACGAGTATATTAACTGGTTTATCCAAATGCAAAAAAAAATACACATTATAGGTACAGAAATATATACAAAGTCTAAGGCGGTCCGAGCTTTACTCGTCGTTGATAGGGTTTTCCTTGGAAATGCACTAAGTTTCCGCAACCTTTTTCTTTTAGTAAATTTTTTTTTCCGCATCTTCGTCAAAATATTGTAGTCAAAATATTTGATAAAATTTGTATATAATTTACAAGAGATGGCAACCATTTACGAATATTATCTGTATGTAATAAGGTAGAAAGTAAAATATTTAAGTAACAAATTAATTTTAAATTGTATATAAAGTACTCGTAATTTAAAATTTGTAATAAAAATTTTGTCCCAACTCGTTTCAACTATAAATATATCTATGTGTGTGTAGTTTGAACTTGGCTAAAATATCTCTTGATTGAATAAGTTTACCCATCTTTTGTAAATGCTTTTTTTTTTGTAAGAAAATAAGGTTATATTCATATAGTCCCTTTTGAAATTTTACTCCAATTAAAATGTTTTTTAATATCAAATTTTAATTCTTTAAAAAATTGGTTATATCATTTAATAAAGAAAGGTACTTTACAATAAAGTTTTTTTTTAACTCTGTGTTATAATCTATTTCGTTTAATAGATATTACAAAGTTTTGCCCAAATCTTTATAATCATACCGATATAGTATTTCATTTAGAAAAATTGCAGTTTATCTCTAATTAAATGAAATATATTTATTTTGGATAGGTGGTAACTGTATTCAAAAATATTTTTGTATTAAAAAGGTATGAAGTGCCTTTTATTTGGTACGCATATTATGTTTTTTTTTAATTCTGTTTAGCTATTTTTAGGAAAATAGTATTTTGAATTTTTTTGACTATGAAAACAAATTTTTGGAGGAATTTCATTATAGCTTTACAAACGGTAGCACTAGCAACACTGCTTAAAATTATTTCCGAGATTTTGCTTGATTCTATTTCATTTAAAAAAAAAATTGATGTAGTATTTAACAATGGTACACGTTACGTATATGGACTTAAAAGATATGACCACATTACTTTGTGGAAAAATTAAATTCTAGGATGCAGAAATTGTATTTTCATATGTAAACTTATTGGTTCTAAAACTTTTAAATATCTTTATGAGAAGTTAAAATTTGCAAGATCTAGTAGGCATCAATGTCTAATAATCCCTAGGTATAAATACTTGTCCTCATCAAGGCTGTTTTTCATCAAAGCTGTGAGGCTCTGGAATTCCGTTACAGAATCAGTCAAGGCTGCTTTTAAAAAAGGTAACTATAGAAAATTAATTCACAATTATTTTAATTCTCTAAATTAAATGTGATTGCGATTTCAATGTTTTCTTTACTTGATATCTTTCTTCTATTACGTGTTCGAGTTCATCTTCACGTTCTCAACTCTTTTTCATACTTGCCTTCTAGTCTTAAATTTAATTATAAGTATCTAGATTATGATTTGCGTCTTAATTTATTTGACAATTAGTTTTAAGCTTATATTGCGCTATTCTAGAATAAAGTTTTATAATTTTGTTACTCCTATCCTGCATATGTATGCTAAAAGGCCCAGAGTCTTACTTATACACCCGAATAACTTAAATAAATATTAAATAAAATTTTAATGGCACATGTAGAAAAATTGATACAAGTTACAACAACTCTGCATGAATAGCAGAGAAAAAACTTGCGAGCCTTTGATATTTTTAAGCACAAATACTCATGCATACATATGTACATACATATATAGTGAACGACAAGCCTGAAAATTTAGCCTATCAAAACCAATTTATGTAGTAATGTATGTATATACCATATATAAAAATCAGGGACTGTAACTGTTATGAGTCTTTTCCATAAAGTTATTTTCATATTTCTTTACCATAATGTCAAAAGAAAACAATTATTTTTTAACATATATAATTAAATGCAACTTAATGTGTTAATTTGTGACTTTTAATTTTTGAGCCAGAAATAAAATTTTTTTCATGACAGAATTCTGATCGAGTGAAACCAGCCTCTTCGAATAAAGATTTTTCCTTTCTCATTTACTCATACATTTATATTTGCATATAATTCATTTGTATGTTAAAATTTTCTCAGCTTTACGATGTGCAATGTACATATATGTAGTATGTATGCAGGTATCTCGATGTAGTCCAAGCGATGGAAAAAGTGTGATTTGAACAAAAAATAATAATCGAGATAGATATAGACATATACATGTATACTAAACTGATCAGAATGAAAAAAGAAATCGATTTAGCCCTGACTGTCTGTCCGTCCGTCTGTCCGTGGTTATAATAACTTGAGTAAAAATTGAGATATCTCAATGAAATTTGGAACATCGATTGCTCTTCGGACAGGGTAGGTTGGTATTGAAAATGGTCAAGATCAGCTATTAACCACGCCCACCTCCCATATAACGGAAGTTTATGAAAAATGCAAAAACTCCGTTTTTTCGGTGTCTTTTAAAGCCAATTGAGTGAAATTTGGTATTTGGAGCCATTTTGAACTAAAAAAATAAGGTATTTATTCATGTTTGAAAAATGAGAGTTGCCACTCCCACTTATAAAAAAAATTTCTGTATCTCAATAACGGTGTAAGATATCGTCAAAAAATTTTGAAATCGGACCATAACCTCGCCCATCTCCCATATAACGGAAATTTTGAAAAATGCAAAAATTTCGTTTTTTCTTTGTTTATTGGAACATATTAATTAAAATTTTGTATTTAAAAGGTAGTTAATTTAGAAAATTGATTTTAATGAAATTTTGAAAAATGGGCGTTACCACGCCTACTTATAAAAAAACGTCTGTAGGTATCTCAATAACGATGTAAGGTATCGTCACAAAATTTTGTGCACATATTGTCCTTGATATCACTAGCATCACCGTCAAACATTTTTGAAATCGGTCCATAACCACGCCAAACGGAAGTGACGGAAATTTTGAAAAACGCACAAAAACTTCGTTTTCAGTATTTATTGGAACAAATTGAAAGAAGTTTAATACTAGCAGCGATTTGTGAAAATATGTCCACCGCCCATACAAAAATACATCGCGAGGGTATATAAAATTCGGTTTCGCCCAAATTTAGCTTTCCTTACTTGTTTTTATTTTTTTTATTTTACTGTTAGACTGTTACCTATCTATTACTGCAAGTCTGAATTCTTTTCCTTAATAAAGACTTCTCAATACCGTCTGGCGTCTCTCAAAACAGCATTTACATTCAAAGTATCCACCCTGATGAGTGGGAAAATAGGAATATCAGTTGTCACGGCTGTTACTACTCGTAGCTACTAGTAGTTGTACGCGTTATATTTATAAAAAACTAGAGAAAGACTTAGTCCTCGTTCAATAAGGGCTTAAAAAATGACCATTAAAACTAATAAATACATTTTTATAACACTCAAGTACTTTGGTAAAAGCACCGTGCAACACAACAAATCAATCACTTTTTTGTATATAACATACGAGTATAATAGATATGTGAAGATCATTTATCTGCCTTTTTTAAAAGCAGACATCGTAGATTTTAGAACAGCTTTGTATGATTTATATATAAGTGGTTTCAATACGTTCGTTAATAAAACAAACTGAGTTGGGATATGCTGTACGATTTACACTTTAGTCGATATCTTCGCAAAATTTTTTGCTATTTCAGTCTTGAAAGTAATTAATTTTTATTAGTTTTAATCAGTTTTAAAATTATCTCTGCGTTCAGAAAGCTGCCGGATTTCACTTCGGTTTTCTTGATTAAAATCCAATCGATGGATCTTTATTACATTTCCATGGAATCAGAAAAGTCCACGAGCGTTTATATAAAAAATAGAAATTAACACTGAGTAAAAAATTCTAAACTTAGTTTTTTTTCCATTGTTAATCATAGAAAAAGTTGCTCTTCTTCTATAACAAATATATAATTTTTACCATATTTTATAGCGACAATTTCATTGAAAAGTCTTATCCTACTTTGCAATATTTTGAGTTGTTGTTATCATTATTATATGGAGACTTCTTTTTTAAATCAGCCCTATTCTTATTCATTTTTATTTTGAAAGAATAATTGTCTAACGTAATGAAACCAATTTATCTAGGAGTGTAGTATTTGATGAGTGTAGTTGGGATGCGGTTCTATAATTTGAAATTTATAAACGATATATGTATGTATGTATATAACTGAATATGTTTGTAAATAGTACCGCATTTGCGTATCCTTAAATTTAAATTTATTTTTATGACAATAATTAACTTTTTAAGACAAATTCATAGCTAATTAGTGTATGTTAAATTATGCGCCATTCAATTAAAAAAAACAATATTATTTGCTTATTTTGAGTAGAGTATTGGTAGCCACACTAATTTTGCCGACTTATGTAGGTCAGTAGAGCAAGAGATGCCCACACATGTCCTTGTAAAACGTTGGTCAAAAGGAAACAGCGATGCTTATGTAACTATATGTGTAAATAAAACAGCATTAGCAGACTGATACGAAGATATGCAGGCAAGTTCTGAAAATAGTACGATTTACATTCCATACCCTTTGGTAACTATGTACTTTCGAGGATGCAGCATTTTAAAATTAAAATGATTTATATTACACATTTATGCATCGTTTACTATTTTTAAGGTAAAATACTTATTCTCTTTATACGAAATAATAAAAAAATATTTAGCAAAACGTACCGAATTCAAATTGTATGATATTCAGTACATCCCTGATGGTTCTAGAGTTTGTCAACTGCAGTTCACTCTGATCGGGTAGTAACAATTCTAATTTTATTTTCCTTATAATCTTATACTAGTCATTTAAAAGTTGTCAACAATTACATGTTGCTAAAATGCATCTACATATGAACAATTAAATAATAATCATAAACTCGTATATACATATGTACCTATTTTTTTAAAGAGTATAAAATAATAATTTTTTCTGAAAAATTTTAATGTTTAAGGTTATCAGCAATTTTTGAATGTCAGTAATGAAATCACACGAGCCTGAGATTTCTTAGGAATCCGCTTTAAGAATTTAATGTTCAGAATTTTAGTTTCTTATCTTTTGAGGCCTATTAAAATGCCAACAAAAGTATGAAATTAATGTAATTAATCTTTTTAATCAAACTACATGTGCATACTGAAAAGTAGACTACTATATACATATGTATGTATATATATAAATTTGTATATTCTGAATTTTTCACCCTTTTCATTAAGTGAAATCAAAACATGCGTACTCTTATTTACGTACATACCTACTTATATACATATGTATATTATAAACTGTTGGAGTTTGCGTCATCCATTCAAGCTGTTGAATGCCGAAGCCCCCAGCTGTGTTCGGTTAGCTATTAATTTCAGCGAAAATCATTTAAAAATATTTTTTCATCTTCAATTTCTTCTTTGCTCCTGCTGATAATTTTTATTTTTAAAAGCAACTCCAGTGTTGATATGAGCGCTAATTGTTGGTGTGAAGCGCTCATAAGCGATTTAAAATTTTTTTTGGCTTTTGTTAGATAATGAATTGCACAAGGCGAATTTAAGGTGGTGGTGAGCGTATATAAGTAAAACGCGTCCATATATTTTGTTTTTGCTTTAATGGACTGAATGTCAAATTTCTGTAGGTGATTTACATCGCCAGCCAATCAGAACGAAGCCCTTTGACATGCAGTCCAGCAAAGCGAAAAAACCAGCTGGCACCTCAATACCACCTTGATAAATTCGCCTTGGAATTGCATTTAAATTGAAAAATACTAAATTAAATAATGCCATTTTTATGGTTGTTATACTTGGTTCCAACCGCGTCAAAATGTGCCGCTGCTATTAAATTGCTAGGTTCTGGTGCTGTCAAAAATTAATTTTCCCTCAATGACGTAACTGAGTTGCATATGTATGTGCATATATATATATATATACATATGTACAAGTATTTAAATTCGTAAATCTGAAAATATCTTGCTTAAAATATGCGCTGTACGCAATCGATCTACTTTTGGTGATGAGCAGGTCACAAAAAATTAAAATAAAAGTAAAAGAAAAAACGTGAAAGCAAGGAAAGTAATAATCTCTAGCTCATTTTGAGACTTGAGATGAGACTGAGTTACTGAATTCGGGTATAACGTAAGTATACTCATAAAGAAATGGAGAAAAAATGGGTTTTTTGTTGTATGGAAACTGTGTCACTTTAATATATTAACGATTTATTCAGTTTTTGTGTAAAGGGCGAAATGAGCTGTGATGTAAGTAGATCAATGTAAGAATGGTTTCTCACATTGTATTTTGCAAATTTATTGATGTATCAATAAATGGTTTTTTTATTCGATTTTAAGTGTTTTAATAATTTCTTTCAATAAATAATGTAAACAATCGCAGTGCGCACAAAGTTGAAAGCACGACAATGCTGTACGCAAACGCTTTAGATCTTCTTTGAATGCATGTGCTCTAAACAGTATTTAATGATTTTTATTATTTGTCAAAAATCACAGGATTTTCGGGACTTAACAATAACGGGGCCACGAAACCTAGAAATCTTTTTGAGCTCAGAACAATTCCAATAAATAGCTTTTTTTAACAGCCAAATTTTGTTTCTTTTTTCTTTACATATATTCGTATGTAACATATCATTCGGAATCAAAACTACGAAACTTCGAATGATCAGGTTTCCAAAAATGAAATGGCGTTGTGCTAACGTTGCGGTCTGTTATAGCTTGCACCGCCACAGACTGCAGCTACATAATTATTGCTAAAATAATGTGTGAGAGAAAGAAGTTGTATCAATAAAACAAACATTACCGTTGATATTTGGAACTTTTTTTTTGTCAAGTCACATTTATTAAAAAAATTAATTTGAGAAGATACAAAGCTTTATAAAATAAAGTCTACCAGCTCACACAGATACATACATACATACATATGTATGGTATGGACACTCTAATGCCCGAATTCAGTAACTTGGTATCATTTCAAGTCTCAAAATGAGCTAGAGATTATTGCTTTTCCTCGCTTTCACGTTTTTTTCTTTTGTTTTTATTTTAATTTTTTGTGCTCATCACCAGGTCAAAATTTAGAGACTTTATTTTGAGACTAGAGGCTTTATTTTGAAACTAATATGTATGTGCCGACTGCTCTAAAATTGTGACTTTTGTCTCTGTTAGAGATTGAGACTGCTTACTGAATTCGGGCATCATCGATTTCGAGCAACATTTTCGGCTTTCCAGTCGTTTTCATAAACTTCTGATTTTAAAATGCCCCAACAATTTTACAATTGGTCGTGCTTCTGGTACATATGTATGTGGGGTTGTCTTCTTTCTACTAAAAAACTAAGTTTGTTTTCATCGCGAAAGAACTCCAACATCTTCTTGGCGTAATGAGCGCTCGTAAGGTCCGGCTAAAACACATACATACTCGTATTTGCCATGCGAATAATTTTTTTTTATAAAAGGCAACAATCGCGACCGAATACAGTCTTTAATGGCCGTTTGCACCATCTCCGGTTAAGCGCATAACCAGAACTAAAAGCTGAGAAGGCTGATTCTCTTAAATTTCTCGGCAGAAGCAAAGCGCTTTTTTTTTTAATTTAGTCGCGTTTTGAAGAAAAAACAACGAAAATCTTGTATACAAAGCTGCGTTCAAATATGAAGCATAACTGCGGAAAAAATTAGCTAAAAAGCGCCTTCTGAAAAGAAAATGTATTTGTTACTTACGTCCTTTTGTCGATTATGTTCCAGCTTCAATGCTTCAAAACGTGCTTGCAACAGAAAATGGCACAATTGTGGCACAGTACAGCAATACAAGCTGCTTGTGTCGTTGCAGTCGTTGCAAAGAATATTGCCTCAACAAGTTTGCAATGATATGTTTGTCAAATTGTAATTGTTACTATTTTACAAGGCACATCAAATAGGTAGCCGCAGCAAACTTTTTTTTTAACTTTTTTCATATTTTATTTTAATTTGAATAGTCAAATTTTTAATTTCGTTGTGATAAGAATGCTTTCAGTACAATTTAAGGTAGAGGTTAAAATATTTTTGAAATTTTAGCTATTAAAAGCAAAAACAAAATATACAGAGCTAAATTTTTTTTTTAATTTTTCTACTGCTGCTACCTATTGAATGTGCCTTGCTATTTTAGCTCGCCTCATTTTGCAATGTGAGCAAATGCGTTTGGAGTTTGATTGCCTTCTAGAAAAATCTGTCGGACAAAGGCCTCTCGCTGTTGTATTGAGTGCGTTTTTGATATTTAGATTTGACAAAATCAATGATGAGCATGGCGATATTAAATCTAAGTATGCTTTAATAAAAATACTCGCACTTTTATGCCAAATACGAATGAGAGTCGATTTTTATGAGAAGCTTGTTTTAGAGAAACTGATATACGAGTATATAATTATAACGTAAATGATAATAATGATTAAAAAGGAATAACCAAAATAAACGACGCAATAAGTTCAAAACAAATGCGAGGTGACTGCGTTTTGTTTATTTATTTTTATTAAAGAAGAAAAAATGTTGCTATACATACTAAAAATCGTACGAGCTTACTTGAGCGAAAATTAATGAAAACAATGATGCAGAAATTCTAAACAAAAACAACTTACATATTTCAGTACATAAATTTATACTACATACGCACATTCAAACGGTCAAAATGTTATATCCTACACACTGGAGCCGTATTTTGGTAAACAATGTAGTGCATTTGTTAGGACAGAAAATGCATTTTAATAAAAAAAAAAATTCAAGTAAATAAATTACAGAAATTTCTTAAAATGAACAAAGGTGTATTGTACATACATATGTACAGTATGTATGTTTATTAGTGTGAAAATAGAGTAAAGTAAAGTCTGAATTTTAATGCTCTCACTGGGTCTAAAATGGTTCTACTTCGAAAAATAAGTATCATAATTTCATATTTTCAAATGAAAAAAAACATTTATTATACATTTTCGTAGAAATATGCAGTTTAGAATTTTCGAAAATAAATATTTTTCAATTGGCAAATTGTTTCTACACCATTTCGCTGAAATGTGTTTCCCCACATAAATTACATAAGAAACTTTGAGCCATACGAACTTGTTTTAGATTTCAAAAATATGGAAACCCATGACAATTATTAAATGAGCTATGTTTATTACAATCATTGAAGTACTACTTGATCTTTCGGGCATTTTTCATACTTGATGCATATGGTATGTCCATACATATGTACATATGTATGTACATACATATATGTTATATGTATGTATGTATGTATGTGTTATATTTTATATTTAAATTAAATTTTTTTTAATTTGTATATTTTTTATTTTAGACTACATACACACATACATCTGTTAAACAAATTTTTTTATTTTAAATTTTATATATGTACATAGTATATTTTATAATTTTTATTTAGGTTCTTATATTTATCTAAAAGGCCAGCTTATGGGGTATAAATAAGTTATTGTTATTGTAAACAAGTTTGCAAGAAAGCAAAAAACATGACACGTATTTTTTATCTTGTTGATTGAGAGCGTAGAAGTTAAGTGTTATGGAATGTATGTATGTATGTATGTGTAACATATGAACGTGCATAGTTATTGTATTTATTACTCACCTTCCCCCACAATTGAGTAGTATAAATAAACATATGCACATACACATTTTCATACATACATATGTATGTACATACATACATTTTACAGCAAAACAAGTCGAATGAAATTGTTGAAGTGTTTTGGAGGCTCGCCAACCTTGTTTATGTATGCGTAATATGTAGTAAATATGTATGTATGTGTGTGTCAGGCACATCACCATGTGACGCAGTTTTGGAGGCCTGGCAGCGGTCACAAGCAAATTACTTAGAATTGTTTAAAAACAAGTTTTTTCACATACATACATACTTATGTATACATATATGTATATACATCCATACTGTATAAATATGTACATACATATGTATGTATGTACATACTATGTATCAGTTTCTGTGAATGGCCTGTTTTTGTTAATAAGTTCAGCCAAGGGAACTACTTGCATATGTACATACGATTATTCAAGTTATTGATACATTCATGCCGTTTTACCTTGATGTGTGCATGCATACGAAGCCAAATGGAAATGAAAAAGGGTATTTGCAAAAAAAATTGCGAACATGTTGTTAAAGTTCAATAAATTTCGTTAATAAATTTGCTTGTGAAAGAAATATTTTACCCAAAATAACTAGTAAAAAGAACAATTTTTCTTTAATAAAATGTTCCATAAAATGACGAATGTGGTCGCCTCAAAGTTGCCCTTAAGCTGCCATAATTAGGAGTGAATCAGAAAATTAAGCATCCATATCATTTAACATACTAGTCGTTATAGCAAAAAAAAAAGGAAAACATCCGATATGTTGATAATCAAAAATTGTATGATACGAGTACGTTTCACGATAAGCTAAATTTTGCCCAAATTCACTGTTTTCGGTCAAGATTTTGTTTGGCGTTAATGCTTACCAACCCAAAAGTTAAAGATCTCGGTCCATATTCAATTGCATTTTTCTCCATATAACGTATCATCAAAATCTAATTTTATATGGAAGAAAATGCTCAACACCCTTCACAAAAAAAAAAATTTTAATAAATCAACGATACATTTTAGCCATCTGAAACTTGCACTTTGCTATGCTAAAATTAAATGGGCTATAAAACTGCATACTCAGACCTAAAAGTCCTGAACAAAGAGTTTGAAATTATGATGACAGTTTTTAAAAATTTATTATTTAATTTTTTCGAATTTCGAAAACTTTTATTTATATGACTTCAGTATAGATTCTACTTTATTTTGAACGGAAATTGTCAAATTTAATTACATAAATATAAAGGTTTCCAGAAATATTATTTTGAAATTCACTATTATGCTCTTGCGACACTTTTTATAAAGAAACTCCGCCTTTTTCAAGCTGTTTCTTGCTGAGAACGCACTTTCTCTGTACAAGTTGGTCACAAACTACACAACCCAAATATATAAAATATTTCATGAGTAAAATGCACAATATATTCTTTCACACAAATCACGAATCAGATGTAAACAAATTTTTTTGTTTTTAGCGAATGTAAGGTGGTGGCAAAGCGAATTGATCAAAATTTGTCAAATTAAGAATGCCATAATCGAAGAGAATTGAAGAATGGAAGTTATTGTTTTTTTGTTGTCAGATGGTGTTGTTAGGCAGCTTCCCTAGCGCCTGTAGGATTTATAGGCTGCTTTACTTGCGCCTGCGTTTCGCTCCAAGCTACGTACGGCAGGATCTCAATCACACCGCTTATTGGAACATTGAAAAAAGGTCCTCTCCCACTTCCTATTTTTTTTTTAGACACACCGCGCACTTTCCCTTTTTTTATATTTTGAAATGTCTTTATTTTTTTTTACCAAATTTCACAAGTTTTAAAATCAAGAGCTTCAAAATATCAAAATATGTAAACAAAATTCTTCGTCATTACCTTTTACTGACATCCTTAATTTTATAAAATAAGAAGAACAAGCAACCGGCTGATTGATTACCACCACCTCATATGAATTCGCCTTGTTATAAACTCTACTGAGATTACCTGTTAAATCTGCCTTGATGAAAGCTGTTTAAAAAGTTTCCGATGGAAACTTGATATTTTTTTCAAACTTTTTTTTTAATATGAACGAATCAATCAAATTTCTAGCATAAATAATTTCATTGGTGTTGGTACAGTCTTCCACGCATGTTATGAAGACAGAAAATTTGCGCGATTTGGCGTTGAAATCTTCCATTAAAATAATATTCTACTTGCAGGCGAGTGGCTTCTGCCTATTTCATACTTAAAAAAGATTCTTTAATTTTTTTTTAAATTTATTTATTGGATTTAAAAAAAACTTGCTTCGGAATTCTTCTTATACATACATACATATCAGCCATTTGTCGTAGACTCATGGTTGAACTGAAGAGCTGTACAAAACTATCATTTGTTCTGATTGAATGAGTTTAAATGTATACGAGTATACCAAATTTTAGAAACCCTGTTTCGTGTTCTCTTAAAAAAAATTTTAAGATTAACAAAAGACTTGTTCAAATTGGAATACTTTACACTTTACGACCATATATTTTCATTTGACTGGCAGTAAAAGAAATTTTTTCTTATTTCAAGTGAAAAACACGCTGATGAACAGCGATAAAATATTTTATAAAAAAACGATAATAATACATTAATAATTTTTTAAGAGAATATAAGACATCTACAAAAACATATATAATGATTTGTTTTAAAAGGGACAAATTAACCTAAATCAAAACTCGTAAAAGAATGAATTTTATAATGGATACTTATTCATTTTCTTGTAATAAGGTACTGTAAGGACATTACAATGATTTTATTTTAATAAATATTTTCTTTTTATATAAATCTCTCTTTTACCCGGATAACAGTTATATAAACGATAATCGTATTCCTGAACTTGACTTGTTTTGTTTCCTATTTTGACATGTGGATTTTAAGAAGATATATAACGCATATAATTTAATGCTATGACCAAGAATTTCGCTTTATTATAAAGAAAAGGGTTTGCCATTATATTTTAAAAATGATTTCGGCAAGTGACCGCCGCGGCTGGCTCGAATAAATTCCAGCCGAGAGGCCCAATTTTCGACCACTTTTTGCAGCAATCGGGGCCGTATGTCAGCAATAACGCGCCGAATATTCTCTTCCAAGGCGGTATGAAATGGCAAACCAAACTGAGTATAAATCAAGTAACAGCTGTCAAAAAAGACCAACTCCGAAAAAAGCATTGCATCATTGAAAACCACACGTCTAAAAAAAACACCCTTTACCACACTTTTAAATACTGAAGAAAGACTGAGAATTTTATTAAATAAGGTGCCTAAAAGCATGCAACAATTGACTGCGGACTATTGTACCATGTTACTTGGCATCTCCACAGGCAATTGTTGTTATCTTGATAATGCTATCGGGCAATATTTTGCCAATGGAGACCGCATTTTATTAGAGGTTTTATCTGGATAATTATTGCTATGAACTGTCAGTTTGCGGATTTGATGTCAATCAAAACTGCAGTGTGGCAAATTTGCCAAAGTATCACGTTCAGCGCGAATTTCTAGCAACGCTTGCAACACGCCGAGCGTTATTTACAATTTTATGTAGTTTGTACTTATATTTAAAAATTTTTTTTTTTTTGCGAAAAGCTAAGTACTTAGACGACAACGCTACCAACGACGCTGACATGACATGGAAGCAGAATTTATTTTCATTTGTACTTTTCGTTAGTATAAAATTGTTACCATCTTATGAATTATTAAATTTAATCTCATATTATAAAAATTAGAGTCGCAGCACCTTCTGTGGATTAATTATTTACTATGCTACAAAATAGTATCAGCTGAGTATCAACCGCACATTTGCAAACAGGCAATAAAGCTGCAATTTTGCGGCAATTATTACGTACATACATAGCTCGAACGCACCCCATATCCAAAATGCACGCAAAGTTTTGGTGAGCGCCCTTTTGATTATTTGAAATTGATCAAATATTAATGGTTTTCTCCTTTTTCGCCGTTTCTTCAATAACTTTATAAAACTATTTAAAAGCTTTAATACAAATAACATGCTTATTTGACGCCATTTTACAAATGATTTTATGAGGATAAACATTGCAAACGCACAAATATTGCCTCTGTTTAGATTTTTGGTTGAAAATTGGAAGGCAATAAACTTTGCCAATGGAAATGCGGCGTTAGTGTAGCGAATTGATTTCATTGTAAAATAATTATTTTCATATTAAATGAAATGTCACACAATAGTAACATAAACTTATACAAAAAGGAATTTGGAATCTTTCATCGGACTTTTAAAAAAATGAAAAACACATTTAGGGAGTTCACAAACACTGTCGTATACGTATTGCGTCGTATCGCTTATTAGAATAAACTAGTTTAAACTTGTTGTTATTTTTTCACATGTTAAATTTTCGTATTTCAATACAACTCTGAAAGGTATGTTTAGTGTGTTATTTGTGTGTGTTATTCGATCAGCTCTTTCCGTTAATCATCATTTTAGGCTTATTTTTTGTTTGAAAAAATGTTAAATTAATTAATTTCTTGAATACCACATACAATAGTAAAGGAAATAACACAGTGCGTTCACAAGTTCCTCTTTTATTTCAATAGCGCACCAAAGAAATACGACCAAAAATACGCTAATTGAAATATTTAGTTTAAGGTGTATTCAAATATATCCTTTAAAACCAATTTAATTAAAACCAATTTAATTAATTTGTTTTTTTTACACATAGTCAAATTTATTTAATAATCATTTTCTCAATAATGCATCATTTTATATATATGTATGTATGTATATATGTATATAAATGTATTACTCATAAATTTTATATATGTAAATTATTTAATTTAACTTAATATCTACTGGCCAAATACACGCACAAGTAGTATATATGTATATGTAGTACATATACATTTATAGATAAAATTTTTTTAAATTTTATTTAACTGTTTTATTATAGGTGTGAATGTGTTGTATTGTTGTGGCTGTTGTAAGTGTATTTCTTTTGCAAGAATGTATATGTATGTATTTCACATTTTATTTATGTACTATTTGTTAGTTTTGAAACACAAATAATTTTAGGATTATTGCCGCGTAGATAAACTTAAGATAAAGTCGAATCTAAGGTTTGCAGAGTCTTTCTGACATAATTTCTTCTAACTTTGGAGTCGACTTTATCTTGACTGTAAGGACGCGCTCTTATTTTTTTATTTGTTTCAAATACACAACAAAATATTGTTTTAACTATTTTTAACAGCTTTGCATATTGTTTTTATTTTTTTACTTTTAATCGGAAATCATCGGAGCATCGTCGCTCATACATGCCATTACAGTAACATTTCAATTAATTTTCATTGAATTTGTAATAATTGTATATTATTTCTCATTTATCATACTGTGTAGCTCGTAACTAAATTTGCTTTTCTATTTTGATCTATGTTTAGTATGTACATATGTAAATTGTTTGTGTTATTGTATATTCAACTATTTTTCGTGTGCTAAAGATTTTTCTATTTTCGGATCGCAATTCGGTTTTATTCTTAGGCTTTTTGAATTTTTGTTCGCTTCAAACTGCGGGGAGCACACAAAAGTAGGGTCATCATTAAGAAAACTACTAAAATTACACACTACATACATATATATTTAGAAACTAGCCGTATCACTGTATTATAAGTTTGTATGTGAATAACTTGTAGACATGCAGTTACTTTATATTAAAATTAAAATAAAATCATTAAATACATTGGATTACTTAATACTACATGAAATAATCCGTATTTTTTTCTTGAACTAGCAAATGCAATGGAGTATGTGCTACGTTATCGAAATATTTTGATTTGATTCAAAACTCATATCTCGCTGGCAACACAACGTGGTCACTGCAGTGGGGGCAGATCAGCACTGAAACCGTGAAACCATATTAATTGAGCAGTACGATTAGTATACTACATATATGCACAGATATGTATGTGTGTGTAAGTTTTTATACGACTTTTTTTTACAAGCTTACAATACTTTAAAGACAAGACTGATGGCAAAGGCAATGTAAGAGTGTGAGAGTGTGTGTTAGAGAGAGAGAGAGAGATAAATTGAGGTAGAAAAAGTAGGGAAATTCTTACGGTCTCAAAAAACACTTGAAGAAGTTTTCATATAAAAATATAATCTGTACGTATTTGACATTGAAACGAAAACACATATTTGTTATGCTTCTTTCAAAATTACCATTTAAAGTATGCTTTATTTTGATGGGAAATAATCAAAAACTTTTAGCAAATCGATTGATTTAAAATTGTTTTAGTTACAGAACATGGCCGATAGCTTAAAAAAATAGTTACAAGTTAAAAAAAAAAGAATATACGTAACTTAAAATTGCATTCAAAAACTTACTTATACTCAATACAAATTTTAATTCTCGTACAAAAAATAATAAATTTTTATCCATTTAATTTTTGTTTGCATTTGCCACACATTTAAGCTAAGCTTGTATGTTTGTATGTATGCGCATAATTTCAATAACAATAAAATTTTAAATTTAGATTTCGCTTTCTTCATTTAACAAATGATTTATTAATTTATTTCTAGAGATTTTGCATATTTGTATTCGTTTTGTGTGTTTAAGTCGTTCAGTTGCTCAATATAAAAATACAAAAAGCCTGGATAAGTGTGCCTATATCTTTATGTACATATGTATGTACATATGTGTGTATGTATGGATTATACTGTATATATGTATGTATGTAGATTGTAAATATATAAATTTTTGCAAACACTCATACACATACATACATACTTAGAAACTCATTTACGCACATACATATGTATGTACATCCACACATAAAAAACAGTTATTTACTTAACGTTTGATTCTCGCTAATTCCCATTTTTAATTAAATATTTATACATATATATATACTTTTTAAGTTAATTCTTTTTTTTTTACTAAACACTATGGATGTATAATTGAAATTTTCTTCTCTTATTTAAGGCAATAATGTAAGCTTATTTTACATGCACAACAAAGCATATACGTATGTATGTACATACATATGTAAAAATAGTGCAAAAACTACAGCAACAATATAAATAATTTGAGAAAATCCATTTACTTTCAGCTTAAACGCTAAAAATAACATTAGAATTTTAATTCTTTAAATATACGTATACTATGTATATATGTACATATATGTATATGTATGTATGTTTGTATATCAGTTACAAATTAACTTGGACAAATACTTAACATTTACAAATACATACATATGTATGTATGCGTATAAACAAATTTTCTCCAAAGCATTCGCTTACTAGTTTTCTTCCAAAACCTAATGAAAATGAAACATATAACGCAGCGATTTTTGGACATGCATATACATACATATGTACATACATATGTACGTACATATGTACATATGTGTGTAGTAAATGGCGTGACGTGTTGGCGGCTTTTCGTTAATCGACAGTCGTGAATGAGTCGTATTTGTTCGTTTGGAGGTCGTTATTAAGCTCTATTAGTGGTAAAAGCCCTTGAGTAGCCATTTTTTGTTTTACAATAAATTTTTTGGAAATAGACACTAAATATTTCAAATTAACTCGATATTCATTAATAATAATAATAAAAGACGTCAAACCGAAAATTTATAATTTTCGATTATTTTCGATATTTAGTTTAGTTTTTATATTTCTTTAAAAAAATTATAAATCAAATTTTCTTAAAGCAAAGTCAAAGTCAAATGCTTGTCACATCGCCGCTCGGTATATGTATATAACATTTATTTTCGTTCACGGTCTTGCAATGCGGTTGCAACTCGGTTTTTTTTTTATAAAACTTTAAGTGCTTGTTTACAAAAAAAAATCGTTACAAATTTCAGTTAGCTCAAAACTTTTATATGTATTTACTCTCCAAAACTTCTAAAAACTATAAAAAAGCCATTGTAATTGAATAGGAAGCGATAATCGATGACAGCTAAGTCTTAAGTTGATTTTAATAGCAGAAACACATTTTTTGTATAAACTGTACGTATTTAGAAGGTATTTAATGAAGCCGTTGTTATATAATTTTTTTATGACACTGACTGTTTTCTGACCAAAGAAGATGAATGGTGTGTGTAAAAAAATATCAAGCAAAAATAAATACATTCCAAAAAAATAGACTAAATCCTTGGAAAAATAATAAGAATATATAAAACGAAAAAACCGAAATCACCATGACATTTGTATGAAACGATTTATTCCGAACGACAATTTACAATATAATAATTTGATTTCGAACAGAGCTATTCTTCGAATCGCATTAATATTTCGTTGGTATAAAAATAATAATTGACTTTGCATTTTGAAATGAATTCTTGTATCATTGACAGATTTTCGAATTCATTACGAAACGTTTAATCTGCAATAGATTCGGAAATAAAAAGTTACAAATCGGAGCCTTCATAGGTTTATTTTTGTTTTTTAATACAAAATCCCGAACTAAACTTTTATGCACAGCTTTATTTTTTTAACAACCCTTGAAATGAAATGCGTGTTTTTTTAGCTTACATGCTTTTAGTTCAAGAAATTTCGAAAAAAAAAAAATTAAATTAAAGGAAGGCCTAATACATTTATAATTTGAAAATAAGAAATTCTTTATACGAGTATTTTATTTATGTACTTGGAAAGTAAAATAAAATAAAATTAAGTTTCTAAACTAATAATCAAATGTTCTTTGTAGAAACCAGAATTAGAATATAATAAAAATTCAGTGAATGAGTAAAAAAAGCCCGAACCACTAATTTGTCTCGCAATAATGCTGGATGCTGCCCTAAATATTTAAATACTTATAACCATAATATTTAATGCAATTTTATATAAAAATTGTTTCGTATAAATATGGGCTAATTTCAGCAGTTTTTCGATTCAGTATAAGAGCTATGTACATATGTATGCATGCATGTATGTACATTAGTATATATACATAGGTATGTATCAGTGTATATATTTTCATATTAAATTGTATTGTATATCAGATTTCTCCATTACATTACTCAGTGGTGCGGGGTATTCTTCTTATTAAGTGATTTGTATGTAACAACAACAATTTAACATCAAATTCAATACAAGTCAGTTCAGCTTGAATTTCACAATATATTCAATATTTAAACAATTTAGTTTATGCATTTTTTGTTTGATTTCATAAAAAAATTGCAATCTTATAACTATAAATGATTTGGATTTTATCAAAACTCCTTCAGACTGCCACCTCGTTTTAGCTTCGCAAATCGCTTAAATCCCCTGCCACTGGCACTAGCGAAAAATCCACTCTCCTTGCCGCGTACATTTTGTGCGCTTGCGCTAAGCCCGCCCAGTCCGATGCTGCAGTTGGTGTCGCCATTGCACCGCTGATCCGACTTGAAACTGCTTCGAAAACGTACATGTCTGCGACGCCCGATGCGTTGCAATGGGCGCCACTCGAACTCCTGCGATTATAACTTTTTCTCCCACACCACAACATGCGCATCGTTTGAGTTCGCAATTAGCGGCGTTGTGGCGCCACTGCTGAGCGTGGCCGATTTACCGCCGCTGCCAGGCGAGTGCGCGTTGTTATACCACACGTGACGCCAGTATCCGCGTCCGCCCATTAGTGTTATTATTGTGCGCGGTCCGTCGGCATTTTGCTGTTGTTGTTGTTTGTTCGTTTGCTTTTGCTTCCGTTTAAGAGTCGCTACTGCGGCGGCAGGCGGTGGGGTACACGCACCTGCGGCGCTTGGTCCTATGCTCTTAGCTTGTTTTATATCCAACAACTTAAAGGCATCCTCCGATTTGGGAGTGCTGTGGTGCTGCTGTATTTCGGTGGTGGTCATAAGTCCGTTCTCCGAAATGTTACCCAAATCACTGCCGTTGCCTGAAGTTTTGTGACTAGCGCTGCTGCTGTTTCGTGATACAGAACGTCCACCGAAAAGTCGAATACCCATGCTCTCCTCACTGCCGGAAGAAGTGTACAAGCTGGAGGACTTAGAGTCTACCGACCAGTTGGAGAGATCGAGTGAACGTGGTCGTGACGCTTTCATGCGGAGACGACGATCTAGCGTGGTCACCTTGCCGGGTATAGCAGCTAATTCGGGGTCGGAGCGACGCATGTCCTCGTACATCATGTCCATAAGATTGCCCTGAGTGCCCTCCTCGGCGTCGTAGTCCTCTTTCACAAAAATCAGCTTACCATATAGCCCATACACATCGCAGCAGCCATGCTCACCGTGATTGAGGGTGCTGGTATTGGAGTGCATGCTTGTATTGAAACCGCGTGGCAGCGTCTTGGCCATGCGCGCCGAGTCGGCGGATAGCTCGCGGAAACGTTTGCGATTGAAAGCGGGAGAGCTTATAAGTGAGACTCGTATTTTTGATAAAGTTTGATCGAAAGAATTTTGCTTATCCAATTTGGAGCAGCGCGGCGAAGAAGCATTTGAGTCCGCCTCAACACTGAGGTCGCGCAACATCGAAGTGGCGGGTGAAGCAGTGCCCGAAAGGACCTCTTCCTTTGGCAGGTCGCGCCGTAGTATCACTGTCGATTCATCGAGGTCGGCTACAGTCAATTTTTTGGGGTCTGCATCGATTGCCGGCAATTGGAGGTCGTCACCCATGCTGGGCGCCGTAACAGCTGGCTCTGTACAAATCGTGGCTGGCAGCGCTTGGGTCGGTGGTTGCTTGTAGCTGGGGTATACGCGTGGTATAAGAGGCAGTAAGAAGGTAATTGGACCAAAGTGTGCATGGCATGACATATTGATGCCGCCACTGATGATTGGTACACCTTCCAGTCGTGGCAGCGGTATGGTCACTGCAATGCCAACATTGGTGCCCACCCACAGCAAACCCTTGCATGCCATCAGTGCGGTTACATAGATGGAGCTATTGTTGACAGCTTGCTCCTTCTTGCCGTCGCTGCGCAATACACTCGAACCGATATTGATATCTTGCAAATGCTTAAAAGTCTCCGTATGATACAAACACAAAACAGTCGAGTTCTTTAGTGATATCCAAAGACCAATACCGGAATGCGCCATCAAATTGACCTGTTGATTGGCGCCATGCTGCACCTCAAAACTTTTCTGTATCTCACCATTTAGTGCATTCAGCACATAGACCCGATTCGCGCAAGATGCGTAAATATTCATATTAATTGGTAAAAGACTTGGCACCGGCAAACCGGATTCTCCCAGCTGTACGACCTGTGGATCTTTTAGCATCCATACGCCATCGTAGGAGCGACGATAGATGAGCATCATGGCATTAGAGAGCGCCACGTAGACTACATCGAAGTGATAGAGTATACGCGTAACGGCGCCAGGTACAGTGCTGCAGCCCAGCTGCTCCTCCTGTTCGGGATTTTGTGCCGAGTAAATTAATATCTTGCGGCTGTCCGTGCCCAACCAAACTAGATCGCTTAGCAGACTGTTGTGCTGATCGCGCTTCTTAATACCATCCAGCCCCTTGACAAACTCCATGGCGGTCACCTGAGTCTCGACCAAGTCGAAAGAGCCAACGTCGCGAAGATTGCCAGCTTGTTGGTGATGTTGCGATAGCACTGCTATGTGGGAGGATGTACCATCGCTGGTGCATACCCATAGGTAGTTCTGCTGCTTGTGACGTCGACGTGCGTTGCCGCTAAGTTTCAAGTCATTGGCGATTGTGTAGTAACATCCACAGCGCACCTTTGGGTGTAAAAAAAAGTTTAAGTAAAAGTATCGAATAAATATATTGAAAAAATTAAATATGGCTTATAAAGTTTACATATGTACATATGTACGAGTATATTCGCTTTAGCTCACCTCAGTTTGATGCTGTGACTTGTAAACTGGTATCGCCTTGACAAAAAGTGGCAGCTTGTTCGATTGCCGTTGCATCACCTGCTGTTGCTGCTCATAGCAGTTGCCAAGTGATGTTGGCTCTGTTGTGGTTGACGTTTCCCAAGCGGGCGAGTTATTCGGATCCAATGCCAATTGAGCTAAGCGCAGCTCGGTAATCCATTCCTTTTTCACATTTGGTGTCTGTGTTTGGAATGTGTAGGTCTCCTCTTTGCCCGACTTGTTGCGCGCAATCAATTGTAGGCAACATGAATCCACCCAAGCCATTTCCTCATCCTTGCGTTGTATGGAGGCTTGAATCGTATTTAACACGTTGCGGGTGGTATTTGTGTTGAGTTCCTTATAACTGCCTTTCAGTGTACTAACGAGATCGTGTATGCGCGAGATTACTTCGTAGTCGTACATGAGAGTACTCATTTCAGAGCAAAGATTATCGGCTCCATTTGTGAGCTGTGCAGCTGGTGAACTATCGAGTGAATGAGTGCCGTGTGAGTACGTTGAATTGATTGGTAGTGTATTGGAGTGACTGTTGTTGCAGGAACTGCTGGTGGACTTGAGACTTCCGCCGCGATTGAGACCTTGAAATAATAATAATAAAAAATTCAAATCAATAAAGAAGGGAATAATTTTATTGAGCTTGTTTTTTTTATGAAAAATTTCAAGTTCTTATCACTCACCAGCGGTCAATATTCTCGATAATGTCGCAGAAGTACTATTATCCACAATTTCGACGTCGGTCACTGGATACATCCACTTAAAACTGAGCTTCTCAGTAGCGCCAAAATCATGTGATTGCTTCGGTGCAACCGAAACACAAATGACTTTGTCGTTGAGTAACAACAAACGACGCTGCTTCGATTTCACAATCAAACCAGCTTGATTGAATTCGACTTGTGTGACATTATCCTCGCGCAACAGGTAACGCTGCCGATTGCCATCCGTCGAGGTGAGTGAGCGTGCATTGAAGGTGCCGGTAATGTGACCCAACATCTCCTTGAATCCCTGATACTGTTCCGCCTCACGCTTACGTTCGTTTAACATTTCGGCAAGCAATTCCAGTTGGGTAAGCGCCAATTGTAGTGACATACGATCGTGATGACCCTGCGGCGTATACTTGAGTATATCTTGTAGGAAAAGTATGAATTGTGGAAAACGTTGCACGGGTTTCACCATTAAACCAAAAAATGATAGACGATCATGTGCGCTGATTTGTTTCACTTTAAAAAAGTCAGCAAGCGCCGATTTGCGCTTCTCCTCCATTTTGGCGAGTTCCATGGCCGCTGAAAAATTATTTATGAAGCCTGAGTAAATTTCAAGTATGCGCGGCTTGCTGAAAGCGTTTACAAAACAGTCGCCCAAGCGTTCATCACGATCCCAATTTCGTACGCATTCAGCGAGAGAGATACGAAATAGTTTGTGCGATTGCAGAATTTCGGGTAGGCGATGAAAGAGTGTAGCTATTTTGGAGGAGCTCAACACAGGTGGGTTGCTCTCTTCGAGAGGTTTCTTATAATCCTAAATTCGAGAATAAAACATTAAATTTTTTGAATCGAAAGCAAGTGCGATAATTAAAACAAAATACTTAATTTAAATGGAAGAGAGCTTTTATACACATGAACGAAAATAACCAAAATTTGGGTTGCTATTTAGAATGAAATTTTGAAATACACATAATGATGAATCAATTGAATGTCTGTATGTATGTATGTATATGTATATAGAAACTCCCTAAAATATTAACTTAACATATTTTACTAATTATATAAAAATTTTACTTGTACCTATTTATGCTAATAATTCGTTTTTGGTTATTTAATTTGGTAACTACGATTACATTTTTCGATGGATTTGGTTCATATATTTATTAATTCGTTAATTATTTAATAAAAGGTTAATAAGTAGTAATTGTTAGTAATGGTGATGGTGATGCAAATTATTGCGTGACGTAGGATTTGGATGGCATGTAAAGAAATGAAATTCGAAATTGTAGTAAAATGGATGAAATACATACTTAACAAATTGATTTTTATTTTCTAACATAATGTATATGGGCTATGTAGTATAAGCATATACGAGTATGTATGTAAGTATAAATGAGATCGAAAAGTGAAGATTTGTATACTTGGCGGTGAAAGTGCAATAAATAAAAAATGATTCAAGTGACAAACAAATGTAAAGTGTTTGCATATAAACGGAATTGGAGATGATTGCAGTAAAACAGGGGACTATTAAGTGCATTGAGATTTTATTTTAACTATTCAGATGTGCATTTATTGATAACTTATTATCACTTGAGCATCATCTTCTTGAGTCGATTAAGATAATTTAAAAAATAGTTTATGCAATTTCACTTTTACTACTGACCTCGGCCAAAATCGCTTAGGCGGTTGATGCGCCAATTAAGTTCTCGTAAGTAAGTAAAGTGACTCAATACACGAGGAATAATGACTGGCAATAATTTTCATTTTATTTTAAATACAGTATATTCCCTAACTAAAAACATATAAGCCCAAGTTTCAAACTTTATTCAAAGATTCTTACAATTTCATAAAAATATTGAACTTAAAAAAAAAAAATATAATTTTAGTACAATAAAGTGGATGCTTCAAGTAGCTAAAAATAAATTTAAGCTTTAAAACTGCGTACGTGTATGTTATGTTATTTTATTATCTATGTATTATGTATTTATGTATATTTGATTGAACTATGAAATGCATTTAAGAAATATTTCCAGTCCAGAAACCAATTATAAAATATATGAAGGTGTGGTATAATTTTTACGTGCACTTTTTGGAGAGCCTCTATTTGAGTCTAAGGTCGGGCAGAAGACATTGAAGAAAAGATAATTCATTGTAGATTATTAAAATGTATATAAACTTTCTTGTATATCTGACAAGTGCTTTGAATTTATGATTACTCGTTTTAATCATAATGTTGATTAGCAAAAAGGTAATTAATTACTCGAATATTTTAGTTTTTGGTGAAACCGAATCTAAATTACTCAATTTACTCAACTATTGACTTATTAGAATTTCAAAATAACCGAATAATTTTTTTCATTTTTTCTGTTGTAATTAATTGAATAAAACCAACTCTTACTGTGAAGGAAATTAAACCAATTTTTGGAATCGACATATCACTGGAAAGCAATAGCTACCAACGATCCTCTAAGTACAACTTTTCAGAACTAAAAGCAAAAATCATATGCATGCGGATTGTGGGGAAAATCTCATTAACGATGTTTTAGCTTGAAAATGGCCGATACGTATACATATGTACATACTTGGCAAATTTTGACAGCGGTAATATCTAGCCACATACATACATATATGTAACTTGGGTATTGTTATAATAAATCTGATGTCGCTTTAAAATTGCGATTCCAAAACAATTTTAAAAACTCACAAAACAATTTGTTTTCATTTTCGTGGAAAAGTGTTTTTACATAATGTTTAAAACTAATGAGACAATAACTGCATTGTCAGAAAAATTGAATATAAAGCGCTACTTTTTAATACATACAGATGCATGGAGATACGATTTTAATTGAATTATAGTTAATTGAATTCATATGAATTAGTTAGGCACTAACTGAATTTAAGCAAATTCAATTTTTATTGAAATGCTAAATTGCAAGCTTCAGGAATTGAAATTGAATTAAAAATATTTTTCCGCATAAACTGAAAAACTCATATAAAAAAATTAAAATGGAGATTTGCTAATAGTTCAAACGAAATGGGTAAAAACGGAAAATAATAATTACCAAAAATTGCATTTAATCAGAATTCATTAACGAAATGCGTGGGCAATGGAACTCTTATATATTTACTCATATGTATATATTTTTAATTTCCTATTAATGTATGCGTTGTTCAATAATCACTAATAATGTGATATATATGTATGTAAAGCAGTGAGTCCGTTTAATGAATTTTTGTGTGTGTTTTTTGCTATTATTTGATAACTAATATATTTCTTTCTCTAAAAAAAAAAAGAATACATATAAACGCAAATTTAAAACATTAAAAATAATAACAAAATTAAATAAAAAGAAGTCTGAAAAGTGGTGATTACCGAAATAGTACTATACATTTTACCATTAAAAACTGTTGTTGTTTTTTCCAAAATAAAATCTTGCACAAACTTGCCTCGAGCTCAATAAAATTGTGAATTATTATTCATTTATAAGGCCAATAAAAATCTTAACAAAAGCAAATTTGAAAACTTTATACAGAATTTAAAATAATTCCATTAAATAAAATCAAACAAATTTTAAGAGTATTACCTGAGTATGTAATTATATAGCCCTTGAATTTACGTATTAAAAGTTGAAGTCGCTAAAAAATTACTTTTGAATTTCCAAATTTTTATTCCGTTGGTGCAGCTTTTTTTCCATATAAAAATATATTTCGTTTAAACGATGTGTAAAAGCAGATGCTGCGAAAATATTCCAAAAATCAACGGTAATTTGTAGCCAACTTGAAATTTTCATTTCATCATACTTAGGTTTGATGGCCTTCGAAAATGCCAACCTAAAAGGTTTCAAACCTTGTTTTAAATTATGTTGAAATTTAATTACATTGTTATACTTTTTTACGAGTATAAGTTAGAAATTTGGTTTTTTATTGTGTTTGTTGGAGAATGAATTGTATTTTATTTTTAAAAAATAAATAGTCGAAACTTGTCAGAAATTGTATTTCTACTATTTTTAGGGCCAGTGCAATGTTTTTAATTTATTAAAAAAAAGAAAATATGTTCCAATTCGTATTTCTTAAAAATCTTATAAAATTTTTGATTTAATAAACAAATTTTTTGCTCATACATACATACACAACATACATTTAATGTTTTGAGTTAATTGAGTTCAAAACTTTTATATTGCATTTATTAGATTTTATTTCTGTCGTAAAGTTACATACGGCTAATCATGGCGAAAATAATCAAGTGAATTTCTCTACAATATTTGCTATATCTTTTGTAAATTTTTAAGAAATATGGAGTTGACGTTATAACTAAATAAAACTATAAATATGACTTTGTACATGCAAGTGTTAGAAATTCGCCACCCAAAGTTCCAGTTTTTAAACAGAGTTTGTCGAAAACTTCTAGGTATGCAAATTTGTAGCCCATTTAATTATACTAAAACAAGATATGAGTTTCAACTCACTTTAAATCATCGTTGATTTTGAAAATTTTTTTTTTCGCCGTAGTTCTTTGCATTCTCTTTCACATTAAAATATATTTCACACATGCGTTATGTGGAGGAATATGTATGATATAAAACTATGAAAATACCTAGAATTTTTCTACAAACTTTAATTAAAATGTTCGGAATTCCGGTGGTAAATTTAATATTTTTGAAAAATGTCTGGGAATTCTGTACAAAGTTTAAAAGTTTGATGAGTGTATATGATTTTAGTTAGAGATTGAATTTATGTCATCATTTTCACTGTGACTTTTTGTTCAATATTAAAACGAAATTCAATTTAAGAACACCGAAAGAAAATACGTTTTATATTAGAAATATTTTCTTTTGAGGACCATAATTCTATCGTACAATTCAGCATTCAAGAAAATATGTTTAATATTTTTCATGCTCAACGAAATTTAAAATTTTGAACATATATGTGCAATTTTATTAAGCTTTAAAATCGACAGGCAACTACAACTACAACCTTATACACAAATACATATGTACATATATATATATATATATATATATATGTGATCTCTTTGAGAAGCACACTCAATACATACATTGACTAGACGTTGCAAAGTAGCCACATACGAATTTTCACTGTGCACAATTGCAGCCACAATGTGGCGCCGCTTTAGCTGCTGCTGCGATAGCCCTGCCGGTGCAGGTGGCAGCATTGGCGTGATCAGGCGGGAATGCGCATTATTTGCTGTGCCGTTGGCGCGACTGCCCGGCGGCAACATCAGATCTAAATCGAAGTGTGATGTCGTTAAAGCGGCCTCTTCATCGTCGTTCTGCAATAAAAAAAAGAACAAACGTTCAAAATTTTGTCAAACAATTTCGTTCGCCTTTGCCTTTAGGCTTTACTCCTCACCTCTGGCACACCGGGCATTTTATTTGTACTCAACTTCTGTGGTGATGCATGCGACGAGTCGCCGCAAGCTGACAACGCTGCCGCATCCGTTATATCAATGCTGGAGGCCGTCGATTGACGACCATCACGTCCACCCACATCGTACTGATGCGACGAGCCACGGCGTATCGAGAACCAGCGCGACAATCGGCCACCCGGCGATTCGCCAGGTGTGTTTAGGTCTTCCCGGGCGCTTTGATGTGCCGTTGGCATGGTGGAGGCGCTAGCACGACGGGTATGCGTGCTATTGCCACTGCTATCAGCGACACCGTTGCTGCCTACCGCCGAGTTGGTTGCGCAATTCGTGGATGTGTTGTTGGCAGCGTTTCCACTGTTCGAGGAACTCGTGCGCCATTTGTCAAAGGACAGATGCTGCTTGGCCTTGTTGAGTGTGGAACGCAATTGTGAATTGCGTTGATTGGTTGCGCTCAGCGACGTCACGCTGCTGCGTTCACGTTCACGTTCGCGTTCGTCCTCCGTTGCTGCTTCTTCGTCGGAAGCTGAAAGTGTGTGATTGGCGTTGGATTCCTGATCTACGGACTGTTCGGAACACCAACTATCCTCCGATTGTACGGAACGTGTGGAGGCGTTATGTTCGAGACGCTTCTTTGTTGCGGAATTTGCGGAGGCGGTGCTTTGACAGTTGTTTGCGGTGTCTGTGGTTGTAGTTGCGGTGCTTACACCAACGGCCGCTGAGCCGCCGTTGGTGTTGAAACTTCCACCGGCAATTGTGTTTGTTGTATTCGCAACTAAGGTGGCAGCGGTATTTTCTGCCTCGTGAATTGTTTTGCCAACACGGTGCGGGCTGCCACAGCTTTTACTATGCTGATGGTGATGTTTTTGCTGTTGTTGTTGCGGATATTGTTGCAGCGGCGCTGCAAGTGTATTCGAATTTAATATCGTATGCAAATCGTTATATGAAATTCGCGATGAGTTTAATGGGTCGTGACGATGCAGCGACGAGCTAGTGGCAGTGTGATGTAACTGTGCCGTTGTTGTGGTCGTCGTGCTGCCGTCTTTGCTATCGCAGAGCGGTGATAGCTCAGAGCTGTTGATATCAAGTGCAGGTAGAGAATCCTCCCAAGCGCCAGTGTTTAGTTTAGACTCATCTGTAAAGAAAATAAAAGATAAACAATTATAGTGGAGGAAATATCATGTATCATGACATATTCGAGTATGTATGTATACGAGAGTATGTATGTAAGTACACGTATCCTAATTATATGCACAGAAGTACGTCCTCCAAAACTTTAGGCTTCGACAAATTCCGATGCAAACATACGAGTATTTATGAAGGTCAACCGATAAACATTCTACTTCTATAGTAATGCCCGTTTTTTTTTTTATAAAATCGGACGGTATTGTTTGGTAATGAACCATACACACCAGCCGCAGCGTTAACGATGAAAAATGCTAATAATGAAATATCTCGGAAATAGCTGAGAGAAGCTTTTGTAAACTAATTTGAACTAATAACTTTCCATTTAAAAAAAAAAAAATTGGAACTAGTATTTTCAAAACCTTTACTTCTACACCATATTAGTTAGTGATCAAAAATATAATCAATTTCCATTTTCTGACAGATTCGAAAATGAAATTTTTGCCACACGCAGAACACTGTGCAACGTTACAAAAGCCGAGTTTAATTTGTCTTTATTCAAAATATATTTTTAACGGTCCACGGTGGAGATCTCACAAGTATTACATATGTATGTACAAGTAAATTTATGTACTATAATATATAGTATTTTGTAGTAGCGGGGTGGCCTCTTTTAAATACAATCATCTGCCGTTTGGGTTCGACTTTAAGCTGTAGGTTGCATAATCTGCGGCAAAAAATTAAAATACACACCATACATCGAAGGAGAACACGGCCAAACACCGGACAGTGTTATATCGGTGCTAAATTATTATAATCAACAATCGATAACTCATACGTTGACTTCAGTTAACAATCAAAATTACTGTTTGTGTTGAGTGAAAGGTCCTCTTTTTATACTAGACAACACAGATAAGTGAATAGATATTCACGTACACATTTGCAAGTTGTGTGTTTTTTAGGTGAAAAACTTTAAATTGAAACGAATTCATGTATAAATAAGTCGATTGTTCGAAGCGTTGTAAGTCATGTGTTGGAAAAACATGTTTTCAAACAGCACTTCCACTGGCATATAAAGCACACAAAATGGTGAGTTTTTGTAAATATAATGGAAGCCTCACAACTTCAAGTGTGCAAAATTTTGCTGCGAACCTCATCTCTGAACAAAATATTGTATTTAACCCGCATAAAAACATTACTAAACTAAGCCACGTTATCGAAATAAATTGATAAAATAAATATGTAGATATCGAAAAAATTAAATACCTAAAAACAAGACCCTTTAAATACACATTTACAGGTATGTATATACATACATACATTCATTTTGTTTCCCCCAAAATTTTTATTTGAATAAAGAAATAAATTTCATTTCACTGTGAAAAAGTCCTGCAAATTTTTTTTTAACAAATTCACAACCTGAAATTTTTTCATTCGCCCGGATTGATGCCGCCTAATAAGTTTCGCTTCGAAAATTCGAACATGAAAATTACAACTATGAAATGTGTATACTGGACGTGTAAAATTATCAAATAATTTTGGCCAGTCCAAGTCTATTTTGCATAAATACATTGCGTACAAATAAATATAAATTATTTAAGCCTTTCCATTCGGACTAATTTTTCATTGCATGCCCCAAACTAAGCAGCTGTATCCTTAGCTATTTTCATAACTCAGTTAAATTTTCAATTACATTACTTACATTTTTAATTCGCGAAAATTTTCGCCTATCAAAAAATAGTGAACAAATTTAACTAATCCGCCAACTATTTCCGACCGAATTAAGTGTTGCCGATAAGGGGAAACAATGTTCGAAAGCGGAAAATTTCCGCCCGTAATTTATAATAAGCGAACAGTGAAAAGTGAACTATTTCGGCCGAAAATGAAACTCACAATAAGGGTGATTAATTTGACATTTTATTTTATTTGATTGGCGCTTTCCATAAACCAATAATGTTCATTAAAAAGATGTTGGTTACATAAGCTCCAGCAAGTAAGTAATTATAAAAAAGTTGCCACAGGCACAAAACCGAACGAAAACACGTAGCGAAAGTTCTCAAATCCTAATAAAACATTCATACATACATACAGATTAGGCACGTCAATCCCGGTATCCCGGCCTGCATAGTGATTGGGTACTGTTTACAACGATTTCTGTAGAAGCTGCAGAGACGAGCAAGTAATTGTTGTATTTTTTTTTCGTTTTATACCCATAATGAAATATTTACTAGCACTTTTTAATATGAATGGGTGATTGTCTATTTACGTGCCAAATTTCATTCAAATATGTTGAGCCGTTACGGCTTGAAAAGGTCACAAACATACTCACTCACTTACAAATTTTTACATTTCTAATATTAAGTTCAAAAAAATTTCATAAACATTTCGAACTTAACAAAAGCTGATGCACATTTATTTATTATACTATAAATGTTCATGACTCTAGTCAGTTCGCCAGCATGCTGTCAAAACGAGTTTGCCATACTATTGACTTTGAATTCCTTGCTCACATACTGAACTAATTTCCATTTAAGTGATATGTATGTATGTATGTATGTAGTTTTATGTGTGCGAATTTCATTGAGCAGTTTAGCTGCCCTTTTGCCAACGTATGCAGATATTTGCAGTCATTTGTAAATCCAATTCATTCAACCATAACTAAACCAACAACTTTTTAGCGCCCACATTTACATGGGCGTCATGCAGCCAGTTTGGATTGACAGAGAGTGGAGAATTCAATCGTTTAAGAATGAATTGCAAAACAAGAAATTGCAAAGCTGTGTGGGAATGTGTGGCCGTATCTCCACTTTTTTTTTTGTTAAATTAAATGCTAAGGTGAACATGAAGTTGCACGTGGGGCTGCGTTTCTACTTTTCTTGGCTAAAACTAAATTGATACTTTTAAAGTAACAACAACTACATATATGGAGCTTCTTCCAGTTTTACGAATGCATGTGCATACATACGAGTATACGTATTAATATCAGCAGACCTTTTTTTTGTGCTTAAATGTACTTAAGATTATTGGTGTGCTTGATACGTTTTCGAATTAAATATGCGCCGACAAACGGTTGTGATCGAAATCGATTAGTGTGCAAACAATAAGTATATTTTTTTATTTTGCACTACCCTTCGAACGTAATGCAAATGAGCTTTGAAGCGCTTTGGTTTTTATTTAAACCTCTCATTGATATTGTAATGGAAAAATTTAAAAGAATAAAACGAAAGTGCCGGTGTTGGGCGGCAAGCCAGGCTTGTGGGTTGACAAAAAATAATAATAAAGTATGAGCAGCAAACAAGAAACGTAACACACTTCTAGCTGAACATAAGAATGTACGTATGAATATATATTGCCGCAAGTTCTATATTAATTTGATTGGTTGATTTGACAGCATATCGTATATTTTGTTGCCTTCACGACCCATTTTCATATCTTTCTAAAATTTTTATACCCGAGTGTACTTGTACACAAGGGTATTTATTATAACTTTGTTCGCTTAAAGGTTGTTTGTAACAGCATAAAATAATCGAGATAGATATAGATGTATATATGTATACTAAAATAATCAGAATGAAAAGAGAAATCGATTTAGCCCTGACTGTCTGTCCGTCCGTCCGTCTGTCCCTCTGTCCGTGGTTACAATAACTTGAGTCAAAATTGAGATATCTCAATGAAATTTGGTACATAGATTGCTCTTTGGACAGGGTAGGTTGGTATTGAAAATGGTCAAGATCGGCCAATAACCACGCCCACCGCCCATATTTGGAGGAGGTATTTATGCAATTTTGAAAAATAGGCGTTGCCACGCCCACTTATGAAAAATGTTCTGTATCTCAATAGTTGTATTAATTATCGTCACAAAATTTGGTGGACATATTTCCCTTAATATCGCTATTATTATCGTAGAAAATTTTTAAAATCGGATCATAACCACGCCCACCTCCCATATAACGGAAGTTTTGGAAAATGCAAAAACTTCATTTTTGGGTATCTATTAAAACAAATTGAGTGAAATTCGGTATTTGGAGTGATTTTGAACTAAGAAATTAGGTATTTATGTAATTTTGAAAAATGAGCGTTGTCACGCCCACTTATGAAAAAATGTCTGTATCTCAATAACGATATAAGGTATTGTCACAAAATTTGGTCAACATATTGTGCTCAAAATCGCTGTTATCATCGTTAAAATTTTTTTTAATCGAACCATAACCTCGCCCACCTCCCATATAACGGAAATTTTGGAAAATGCAAAAATTTTGTTTTTTCTTTATCTATTGGAATATATTAATTAAAATTTTATATTTGGAGAGATATTTAATTAAGAAACTTGATTTTTATGAAATTTTGAAAAATAAAGAAACGTCTGTAGGTATCTCAATAACGATGAAAGTTATCGTCACACAATTTGGTGAACATATTGTCCTTGATTTCACTAGCATCACCGTCAAAAACTTTTGAAATCGGACCATAACCATGCCCAACATCTAAATAACGGAAAATTTGAGATATGCAAAAAAGTTCGTTTTTCAGTATTTATTGGAAGAAATTGAGTAAAGTGTAATACTAGTAGCGATTTGAAACGAAGAAACGGGAATTTAATGAAATCATGGGCACCGACCATACAAAAAATATCGCGAGGGTATATAAAAATCGGTTTTGCCCAAATTTAGCTTTTCTTACTTGTTTGTTTTACTTTTTCTTTCGCGCCCACAGCTGGTCTTCACTGCACCGAAAACTTGTTTACTTTTCCTATTCTTTATTTGCATATTTTATGTTTGCGGTTTAGCATCTGTGGTTTCAAAGCGACAAATGGAAATTGAACGATTGGTCGACGCAGTTAACGATTTCAGTCTAGACTTCTATTAAATCAAGCAGAATCAGCTAATATGTCTTTAATAGGTTAGCTTACAGTAGCGGCCGGACTATCAGAAGCGTTTGGGACCTGATCAAAACGAAGTGTGAGGGAAATAAAATAAACAGACGTATTCTCGTATGTACATTTACAGTCCAGCTGTGTCACTCGGATCCTCAAAGAACTCATATCTTTCACAATATACAGTGTATGACTTACAGTTACCGGCTCCTCTTCGATTCGACTGAAGAGTTATTATGATCACGTCCTATACCGTTCTAGCTAAATAATGCAATGGTGCCTGTCGAAACCAATGCATACTTAGCATGATCTCAAATTGAAGTCGAAATATCGAAAATTAAAAATTATTTAAACGAATTATTGCAAAATCGCTTGTCAAAACTTTCCGACAGAGTTTCAATTATCTGCACAATTTCCGTTTATGAAACATAAATATTGTTGTCGTCAATTTTCACTCTGAAATTTTTCGTCAAAGTATACAATTTTCGAATCTGCTACTTTTATGAAAAAGGACTCAGGAATTCCGTTTACGAACTTCTAGAGTCAAAATAACCGAATATACGAGAATTCCTATCTGTAACCGTCTCAAGGAGTAAGTGTCTTAAACAATGTGTAAGACATTGAAATTTGTTCTTGTATAGTGAAAACGGTTTTAATTTATGATTGATCCTGATACTGCAAAAAGCCTGGCAAAGTTTAGGCTGCTTCAGTCATTTAAAACAATAAATTTCAAAAGCAATTGGTATTTAATTTAATAAATTTAACAAAAACAATACTTTTTTGATATCAATTCAACTCCATATATACTCCAGCCTAGTACCTACTGCGTGGAACCGATGTGATTCATTTGGTTTCGGATCTTCCCTGGCCGATATTCCCTACCTGGTGTGAAAATTCGTCCGCGTTGCTCTCCAGGCAGGATGCTTTTCATAAATCTTTGTTAAGCGTTTGCATGGATTTTGCATGCGTTGAGTAAGTAAAGCTAGGGAAATTGCTTTCTTGCACAGTGTTGGCCAACAAACTAAAACAACTGTCGCCTTTGCGGCTGTAAAGAGCGACGGAGTTCCTTTTAACACCTTTTTTGTGTATTTCACATACAACTCAGTTTCAAGGCCTGTATTTTGCATAAATATTTATCTGAATTCTCTAGTACTGGTGTTGTGTTTCTGTGAGAGTTAGTGATGCGATCTTATATCTCGTCAAGAATAACCCGTAAAGTAAAAGCCATCGCAAAGCCGTTAGTGAATACAAACGTTTTCTTTTTTTGATAGAAAATAAACTTAATTATATAAACTGACCTCATGAAAGTGTTGGATAGTGAGAAAGTGGTGCTATTGTGAATAATCATTGGAAATTACCAAAGGAAATTGGAAATTTTCGTTAAACATTAAAATAAGTAAAAAACCAAGATGGAGAAGACGTAAGTAGAATCGTCTCTTATAAGAATTACTCATTTTATTTTGTTTTGCTAGAAAATTTAACAAACGACAATTCATTTTGACAGACTAGTGTTGTAAAGTGTATTCAAAATATAAGAGATTTGATTATAAGCGCGTTGTTCGTTCTTTTGCTAGTCGCTTACAAAAGATGACGACTTTAATTATATATATTTTTTTTTGAAAAAGTCCGAAGCAACCACAGCACCATGAAATTGAGTTTAACGGAACTTTTTCTATCAAAGTATTCGGAAAAAATGATTGTTGAAGTGTAACTCCACTATTATATTGTATAACTCTACGGATAGTTTTATTATAATCCGTTCTACAATAGCTGTGGTATCGCTGATACTGACTATATTCGTGAGAACTATCGGGTCTATGTTACCTCTGATCATAACTCTTAATTATTTATAGCTTTCATTTTCACTAATACGTAGCGAATCAAAAAATATAAGTGAAGGAAATTATGGTAAACACGTAATTCAACTACATCCTACTGTTTTGGCGACAACTTGAAAGCGTACGAAAGCGAGCATCTAATAGATAGCAGCGTAACACATTAGCAGACATTTATTTGCTAGGTATATTATTCCTATTTACAACTAGATAATCTGGTTTGATACTTACACGTACATGTAGTATATATGGTATGTATGTATATATACATAGAGAGTAGCATCTGCTGGCGCATTTGTAAACATGAGTGCAAACAACAACGCTTGCAATACATACAATCTAAACGCTTTGACGTTACACATCTTTGCGTTGTGGCTGCCGCCGCCCGCCTCTCGTGACTCTTTTAATGTTAACTTTGTCGCATATTCAGGAGTTAGCTAGTAGCTATTAAGCAAACAAATGTATGTATGTATGTGTATGCAATTATATCCTCCTTTATATGTTTGTATGTACATAAATATATTCCATATTTGTGCCGCTGTGTGTATGGCCAATTTATCATTTGCTTATTTGCTTTTCGTTTTAACGCCGCGACTAAACAACTTGTTGCAGGCGACAGAAGGCGTCGATAACTGTGCGCTTTGTGCAGATTCATATCAAACACCGGTTCCACTTGAGCTGTAGAAGCGCACACATACATGCATACATACTAACATACAAACGCACATACATGTATTTATGTATGTGTGAATGTAGGCGCATAGGTGTTTAGTCGTTAGTTGACATGATTAATCGATTTGTTCCTGTGGCTATATTACGCATCGTTAGATGCGTGTTGTCACCACTTGGCTTTATTGGCTCTTAAGTTGCCAGTCAAGTGGAAATGCGACGTTGTAGCTTCATATACCTCTGCTACCCACCATCATTCATACTTGCAACTACTTAGATTTGTATGCATGTGTACTTGCAAATATCAGTGCGTATATTTGGCTAAAACAAGTCTATATAGCTGGATCACATCTCTGGCACGCTTGTCACATTCGTGGTAAGTCAACACGTCTAACTGCTAATGTGTTTGTAAGATGTCAAAGCGGCAAAAAAACTCTGTTCATGGTTTCGATTTCAATTTATAAATTTGTGTATATCTTTGTATTTTAAACGGGCGTATTTTTAATCGGATGGGCGACACTATACGCAAAATTATTTTACAAGAAAACATAAGGAAACGTCTAAACTCTGTGTAAGAGTATATCGTAAATCAGCTGAATTTAAATCTTATTTTTATGTGAAGCGCTTTAGAAGTTGTTCTTTCAGTTTTTCGATCAGCGTAGAAGTAAGAGGGATCAGCATTGCCGTACTTACTCAAAATGCGATGTCGGCATAGGCGTTAAATTTTGCTTATGGAAAAAATTGCTTTTGAGTCTAAAGTTAAGACTAATTCGGATCTGCTTTTTTATTTATGCAAAAAAAAAATTCAAAATATGTTTGCTTGCATGCAAAACTGCAGTTAAGTCTTTCTGTTCTTCGTAAAATTTGTGAGAAAACCGACATAAGCTTTAATGTCATTGCTAAGGTTATGGATGTGATTAAGATTATTGTTATGACATTATGGCTGTGGCAACTCTAAGCAGTCTATTTAAGTAATAAGTTGAGTAATAATTTAGAAATTTAAATGAAACAAAAATATAGAACACGCATGTATTGACAAAAGAGTACTATGACTTCTACCGATGTAAGTATTGTTTTTTTTTTTACTTTTTATAATTCACAATTTTATTGAGCTCGAGGCCAGTTTGTGGAAGATTTTATTTGGAAAAAACAACAACAGTTTTTTAATGGTAGAAGTTATACGAGTAGTACTATTTCGGAAATCGCCACATTTCCTCATCAGACTTCTTTTTTTATTTAATTAATTATATTTATGCTTCATTACCAATTTTCCATGTTTTGAACCAAGGACCTCGGGGTTGCAGGGCCAACACGCTACTGGACTGCTGTGTTTATTCCATCTTCCTTAAACAAACCAACTACAAACAAGAGCAGCTAATCCTATATTTTTTAATTACAATTTAAAATGAATTATAATTCACAATTTTTTTCTTATAATTTTTCTCCAAATCGGTTTTTCCAGCTCCTAAACGTTTAAAATTTAATAGTTATATGGCCAAACAATAACAAATAAAGTTAAGATATTTTAATTGTCTTTTTAATTTTTAAATTAAAGTACATATAATTCACAAACCAAAACCATATAAACAAAAAGTTTTAATCTTAATACCAAAATTATGATCTTTTAATAAATTTTCATAAAAAGTATACATTGTTTTTAAATTTAATAATGTTTTTTTTTGAGTATGCGGCTAATATACTCATTCAATTTTAGTAAATAAAGTGCAAATTAAAACAATTTTCTGTGATCTGTGAGGTTTTTTTTTTTAAAATGTTGCGTTTTGCACCCATATCAAAATAAATCGGTTCTAATTTTATATCGAAGCAAATGCGAGGGAAAAAACGCCAAAACCCGATCAATTGAATTGAATTTCTCAATTTTTTCGACTGAAATATAATTTTTACTAAAATTTATTTAATATTTGATTTATTCTTATGGTCTCAATCAAAAATTTGAAAGTTTTCCTATTATATTCATATATATGAAAGTGTGCTAAATTAGTGATTCTCCATTTCATACAATAAAATATATATATGTATACTGTACATACATACCTATGTAGTGTGCACGTCAATGTTATATGGCGAGTTGTAATTGCTGTTAAATTTGTTTTCGCATGTGTATGTGGATGAGTACAGAGAGGCTGAGACTTTTAATTAAGTCATTAATCGTATTTTTAAAAATTCCTACAGAAAGCTTTGTGCTACGTGTTTTCTGAATCGATGCATAATTTATGTGCGTGCGTTGATCCTATGATATTTTATCCGGAAATAGCGTGGCAACTTATCTGACACCAATTATTTAAATAATATGCTGAGCCCTAAGCCGCCTTTCCTAATTAGGAAATTATATTATAATTAACTGAATGAGATGTTTGTATAAATAATCTTTATATTTATATGAAAATTGGGAAAGCAGCATATGGTTATGCATGAACATACTATTACATTAGATAATGGTGTATCTATATAGAATCGCTAAAACGAGTACACAGGAATACTATTTACATATTAGACTCCTGCAACGAATCACTCATATTGAGTTTCAAGTCACATTGTTGAAACTCGGCGACATGATCAGCACAACACTAACGCAGTGTTTGAACAGAATAGCATGTAAGCAAAGAGGGAGAATGTCGCTCACTACACTGTAGTAAGAAGGGATAGACACGAAAGGCAGCACATTCCGTAGGTAGTTCATTCGAAAGGCAGTTGATTCGAAAGACAATAGATTTTAATTTGGCTTTGAAGTGTTCAGCAGATACAATTTTTTGATTTGAAAGTATTGAAGAAGAAAACTTTTTAAATTCATTTATTGAAACTATCATTTAACAAATTAACTAAACATCTACGATTAGATATGTGACCTGAAATATTTTCAAGAAATTCGCATACATTTTATAGTGCTTATTTCATTTACTTCCATTAATATTTTTTATTTGTTTTCACATCAAAGAATGAACAAAACGCAAAGCTAGGTAACGGAAAGTTCAAAACATCCGAATGATTCGGTGTTATTTTGTTGCCTCTCTGTTGATTCGAAAAACAATGAAAATTTGTTTATACAAGCCAGAGAGGTAATGCCAAAGAAGAGTAGAGCGCATTGCATTGCAGTTCAACCCTTAAACTCGCTTAGGCTGGTATTATGAATTGCGAAGCGAATGTTTTTGTCGAAGCGAATAAAAATTAGATCGCAATATTTCGGTAGATATGAATGAGCGAACGGCGAAAAAGCGCGAGTCAATATTCCAAGTCTTTAGCATCATCACTCGAGCATTTTCGCCGCTTCTTTTAAAATATTTTAATCCCTTTTCTATACGCTTCGCCAAATACATTCGCTTCGCAACTCATAATACCAGCCTTATTGTTGAGTGATTCAAGACTGTGTTTGCGACCGAATCAAACGAAACCATTGTCCAAAGCAAATAAACACTTTACTATCAAAATATAGTGAAAATGCAACGGTTTAATGTTGTCGTTACTACAATTTGCCACTATAAACTTCATTTATTAAAAAAAGCTTTTAAATAATTGTTTCATTGTTTTGCACGCGAATGTGAATTTCTGTTTCTTTTCTCTTTTAACTCGATATTCTGGTATGCTATGACGTCACGCAGCTATCAAACCAAAACCAAAAAAGATAACGAAACGAAAATGTCGCAATTTTCTAATTTATCGAAATAGTTGGTTTGCGTGATTTCGGTATTTTGGGAGTCTATGTAAGATTATTCATATGAAAATATCTGTAACGTGGGTAAATATGGGCAGAATAATGGACTTTATCGAACAGAAAACATTGTGAACAATATTAATTATATAACTTATATGTGAAATGAAGAAATTTCTTTTTTTAACAATTTCTATAAATTTCTTAGTAATAATAACTATTCATTATGCATTGACATCTATGTGGGTATCGGTTCGCGCAATGAAAATACGGTATAAAAGTATGTATGTTGCATGCTTGTTTATATTACAAATATACTTCCAATCATAGAAAAAGTTGTTTTCAAAATAAATGTTTGCAATACACCATCATCTAAATCAACTGATTTGCATTTGAAAGCGAAATGCAGATAATTTGTTTCAAAATAGGAGTTCTTCTTTCCACAGAATTTAGCACTTACTCGTATTTTAACTGATTTGAAGCAGGCAGCGTTCAACCTTAATTTAATAAATACATTTATTTTCAATAATTTGCTTTATTTTTTATAAAAATCATACCCTAAACTGTATAGCATAATTGTTGTAAAGAAATGCGAGTTGTTTGCTAGCATTGCCATTCACCATACGCCATGAATCGCCAACTGTATTTGACTTTTATCAACCACTAGAGTGGCAAAACAAACAAATCGGGCAAAATGAGAAATTTAAATTAGAAGCTAAAATTATAGTGCATCTGACAAAAACAGATGCAATAAAATTGATTTGGATAAACATACATATAAATCATTTGGAGTCTTCGGCTTCTTATTTCTAGCTGCATATATATTTTTTTTTGTGTAAATATCTCAGCTCTCGGTATGGGCTGAATTTGCGTTGGTCGTCATGAATTTAAAAGTAATAAAAATCAAAGAAAACTTATTCAGCTGTTCTACATACCTAGTTCTGGACTTTTTCGAGTCTTGGTAGACTTTTTAAGGCCAATTCAGGACTTGTTTGGCTTTATTTCGAGACCAAAATACTCACAATCAAATTCTACGATATTAAGTAGCCTCAAGTCATCTTCCCTCACCACAACCCACCTCTCTCAATTCAACTTAACTCACCTACCTCACCACAACTAATCTCACTTAACTACCAGCCCCTTATGCTTAGCCGAGTCGTACACATCAAATTTCTCGAGTTGCATATTCGTTATCAATCAGTAGGTTTGGTTGGCAGGTAATTTTAGGCACTTAACATTTTTGAATGTCTAATATAATAGATTTCCTAACAAAACTTGACAAGACAAAACGAAAAATCGTTCCAAGTCCAAGAAACAAGATTTAGGGATCACTTAAAACGACCAAAGCTTTATATGCAATGCAAATAAAAAAAAACGTTGAAACGTTATTTACAAAATATTAATAATACCCACTACCTCATGATCAAGGCGAGAGGGACTAAAAAAAATGTTTCGATTAGTATTTAGACAGTGTGTGCTTAGAGTCTGTTCTGCATTTCGGTAAAGTGTCCGGACACGCACTTTTGCAGTTTCAACAGAGAGTTAAGAAATGCACTTGCGAGACGTTGCACGATTACAGTGGATATAGCAAGCAAGATTGAGAAATATCCTAAGTTAGTAATTTTAAAAGCACTTTCTTCACATCATTTGTTTTTCGCTTCTAATAATAAGCTAACATCTTAAAGTTTGAATATACATACATATGTACAAACATACTTATGTTACATGTGTCTTAACCACACAGCAGGGAGTGTGTGAGAATACAAAATAAAAAATTCTAAGTGATCGACCTACACTTTGGCAGCTAATTGGCGGCATATTGGCGCCGGTAGATTTACAAAAAAAAAAAAGAAAAAAACACATGTTCAAGCTTCTTACTATAGCTTAAGCAAACAGCTGGATATGACTCCACCCAATTTTATGACAATACTTCGACAATACATACATATGCACCTCTGTAGGTGTTCTAAATAAGTAAAAAATAGTTGGTTTTTTATGGAAAATTCTACGTTTGTATGAAAATAATTCTAGTTTGCCTGTCAGCTTAACAAATTAAAAATCAAATTTTTTTAAACTCGTCTATGCACATGTGTACATGTGTACGAACTCTTACAAAAACCACCGCAAAAACATATGGATGCATGTAAATACATGTATCGCGTGCTTACTGAATGAGTGTCATATTTACATAAAACAAATTAAATCTTTTGAGTTAAGTAAGCCACAATGACCGCCAGAGTTGCCATGTAAAGTTTAAGCATACAATTATTAGTATATCGCAAAAGAAAAATATGTTTTTATTTTGATTTTTAAAGCAATGAATAATTTAAAATTTTTTAAGCTATTTTTTGGCATTTTATTTTTTGTAATATTATATTCTTGCAGCAATTGTGTATAAAAATATGGACAATTTTGGCATAGAGTATAAAATTGTAGGAAAAGTTTCTTATTCATATTTTGGAATTTTTTTGTTTATAATATATGGAGTAATCGATCAAGACTGCCGCTATTTCATTAATTTTAACTAACTTTTTCCATCTGACAATAGTTCGAAAAATATCCATCAGATTAACAAATATTTATTTCAAAATTTAAATTAAAAAGAGACGTTGTGTTAAAATAAAAATGGATATATGTATAATATTTTCTAACGTGCCTTTTCACAGAACAATGGTACAATCTGCAAAAAACTGATTTAATTTGTCTATTTCTTTACTTGTTCCAACACAAACTTCTTCACACATTGAGGAACAAACGGCCACGCCCCTGTTAACCTTCTTTCGGGAGGGTACCACTTTGTATGTATATGCAATGTATGTCAGTATAGTAGCTCCTTAAGTCAGATTCAAACAATGGTTTTGTGTTACACTTTTTTGAATTAACTCCCAATGGAATAAAAATATTTAAAGACAATGTTTCTATATTCGAGAAGTGTTTTAAGTTTAGTTTAGCTAATGAATAATATTCCATACTGATGTAGGAGCTTTACATAAGATTTTGATCATTGCTGTTAGATCATCTTGAAACTACTCATTTTGTTTTTTAGAAAATATAACTTACGATAGGCTATAACTTTTTTTTTTAAACATGCATTTCAATAAATTCTATTGAATAAGCCTGTTACTCATACGACACGGCATGCCTTCATGCTTGATAAATGTTCAATGAAAATATTCGAAAAGAGTAAGTTTTAATACAATAAGTAAGATATATGCTAAAAATTTGTACTTAATTCTTGCCTTCCTCGGCCGCATGACTTTAACTTTCTAACTAATACAGACATTATAGTCAAGATATATTCATGCATGAGAATAAGTACGAGTATATGAGGTATGTGGATATGCAAGCAAGGATAATCATGTAGGAAGGAGCAAATATGACGCACTTACATTCATGTATGCACAACCGCAAGTAGCGAATCTCATCAGGCTCTAATTTAAATGTAAATAGTTTGTGTACGTAATTATAATGTTGCATAAAGTGCATGCAAAGCAATGTGTAGAAAGGAACGTTGGTGTTAAAGTAATATAAGGTATTTCGGGGTAGTAGTCACGCTGCAATTTTGGATTACAAATAAGTTTAGTGTGGCACTTGACTACATGGTAGTTGGAGAACTTTTGCTGATAAGAGTAGAAACACCTTGCTTGTAAGTGTATACACATGCAAAATGTAACTCGAAGTTTTCAAATGGCACTTGAATACGAGAACATACACTTGGTAGTTTTATATGGAGCTTGGTTTCCGAACTTTTTCCGAAATCTTATTACATAAAATGCTGACGGTTAGCGGCACTAATTAGTAGAGTATGCGTTAAATATGGTAATGTTTTGTAAAAGTCGCAGCAATTAGAGCAAAATTTTAATTGAAATAAATCTCTGCAATTATGCCTTTGTTATACGGCAACTGAAAGATCTCATCAATAATAGTAGTTTGTTAGCTGCTTGTTATTATGTGAATAGTAGTTTCTTGTCAAACATTTTATGTAGGCTTAAATCAGTTAATATTTGTTGGAACGATTTTCCGTCATACCTTGACAACAACAACATTCTAGCCTGTCGGGCCAGAGAAAGTTGAAATAAGTTAATATTTATAAATCAAGCAATGCGTAGATATTCGCATAATACGAAAAATCAAACAATGAATCTGAATGAAAAGTTTGATCCGAGATAATAAATTTGTACAACGTTTTTTCGAGAAGCAGCGTACCTAAGACATTAAAAAGAAAAGGCAGAAAAAATAAAAAGCAATATACTTTTTTTTTTAATTTAAGGAGAAAACAATAAAAATCAGTCAATTTCATGCGGCTACAAATTGATGCTGACGAAATTAACAGTTATTTCACTAGCGGCTCAATGTTGCCAAATCCATACACCGTTACTAATAATCCAAGCTTAAATTACAAACCGGCGTGCAAATTCTCATTCCATTCATTTTTGCAATAAAATCAAATGCTATCAGCAGCGTTGATGGAGTTAGTCTACGTTTCCTAAAACGAATTCTCACCTATGTTCTATCCACTCTTATCCATATTTTCAATAACGCCCTAACCTCCTCTACCTTTCCAAAGCAATGGAAAATTGCCAACATTATTCCGGTCCCCAAAAACAACTCCGCGACTCTCCAAAAGACTTCAGACCTAGTAGTATTGTACCAGCTCTAGCAAAAGTTTTTGAAAAATTCATTTCAACTCAAATAATTAATCACCTTAATAAGCACAGTCTCTTAAGCGAGTTTCAGTCTGGATTTCGATCTAATCACCGTTGCTCTACGTCCTTGTTAAAAATCATGCAGGACATCCGTCCTGCTTTCGATGATAAGCTCCCTACTATTTTAGTGTTCTTAGATTTTTCTAAATCTTTTGATACGGTAAGGCATGACATTCTTCTCTTTAAACTGCGATATTACTTTGGTTTTAACTTTCCTTCGCTCAAATTAATGAACAACTACGAGTATCTCTCAAACAGATACCAACAAGTCCAATGTGGAGACGTATTTTCTTGTCGAAGAAACGTCACTCCTGGGTTACATCCAGGCTCGATACTAGGTCCCATAATTTTTACGGTTTTCGTCAATGATATTGTGTACTGTTGTCAGAACTCTTCTAAATCGTTTGATTGCTTTGATCTCAGTGATTTGTCACCAACAATGCTGGGCGATACGGAACTGCCATTCCAATATGTAGTGACGAATCTTGGTTTCAAAATGAACTCCCACCTAACATTGCATATCCAAGATAAGGAATTTATGGCAAACGTGTTATTGCCTATAAACAAACATTAACTTGAAACTAGTACAGTCACTTATTGTCTCCAACATTTTATATTCCGAAATTGTTTATGGTAATCTGGATTGTATATCTAAGAATAAATTAAATTTTTCTCTAAATAACGCTGCCAGATTTATTTATAGTAAAAGAAAATATGACCACATCTCAGAGCTCACCAAAGAAGATCTTAGGTTTCAGCCTGGAGACCTATCTAAAGTTTCGTATCATTATATTTTTATTTAAGTTTATTAGAAATCGCTAACCATACTATCTCTACCGAAAACTAAACCTAGCCCAATAGTCTCGCACCTATTATATTTTTATACCTATGTAAGTATAAAACTTCAAAATCCTCTAGATTGTTTTTTGTCAGTGTTGTCAGAACCTGGAACTCTTTACCGAGCTCAATTAAGTGTATAGCTATGTTTGGATACTTCAAAATGGCATATGAAAATTTCCCTAAGTAATATCTTTCTACCTTACCTAATAACCATCCCCATTAAAATATTAGTTTTTATTTATTGTTCCTTTATATTTCATTTTTTTTTTGTATAACTATGCGATATAATTAATCACATTTGTTAATTTAACTACAGTATTATTCTGTACTTTTCTTAATCTGATTTCAGATAAAGTATATTAGGTAATTTACTTGGATTATTTGTACATTGAAAAGACCCGGTGTTTTACTGTACATATGAAGTTATCAAATTAAATTAAATGAAGTTACTGTTGATTTTTAACCATTTTTTTACTGGAGGTCTTTGGCTGTTTCTTCCATATAGAAAAATTGCAGTTATACGCTATTTAAAAGAAACTTCCAGTGAAAAATCTTTTAACTTTTATGAGTATAGTCTTTTCGCATTAATTAAATAGCCACGATAAGTAAATGGTCTTGTACAAACCCCGCCTCTTAATATGTTTTCTCACTCTTCATTATAAATATTTCTTCCTACTGAATGTGCAAATTCTAAAATTAATACCGAATGTCATAAATAAATTTAAATAAATATTTGTTTTTGTAGAATTCGTTGTTGTACGAAAATTGCGTTAAACACAAGCAACAATGTTTTTAGCTTAAATTCAAAGAAAACAACTGTTGCGCCAAGAAAGCAAAGCTAAAAGACACAACAAACACAATATTAAAAAAAACCGGCAACAAAAAGGAAAACGCAACAATCAACTGAATCGAGCAACCAAATGCCAAAAACACTTTGGCTACATGAATGAAATAGGGAATTAATGAATGAATGAATGAATGAATGAATAAAGGAGTAAAGGCAGTGGAACCTAGTATTTAATTCATAATTGTAAACAAAATAGCAAATGATGCGCCGACGATGAAGATCGTCAACAAGCAAGGCGCCACAGAAGATAAAGTAGAACTCCGGCGATATGTTGAGCTGATGAGCTATAGACGTGTGGAAGGTTTGCTTGCAAGAGGGTGAGAAGGCGTGGAGGCTATATACATACATACATATTTCGCGCATAAAATTTTGTCTGTTTGTATGCCTTTTATGTTTCGAAGCATTACTTATGTTTCGGTAACTTTTCATGGATTTTTTTTTTATTACGCCATACACATTGTGTTCACATGTTGCCGCATGCTGTGTATCAAGTAATGATGTATGTAGCTGTGGCGTCGTTGCTACTTGCTTATTGGATTGCTTGTTTTCTTTAAAGCATAATTTTTTTAAGCATTTTTTCACGCGCACATGTTCACAAGTTTGTTCAAGCAAATAAAATGTAAGATCCTACACATGCACATAGTGCTCCCCCACAAGCTGGGAATATAAATAAATATTAATTCTCCCCCAGCGTGATTCTATAAGTATACGTATCTACTGACGACAGCGAGCTATCTAAAGCACACACACAAACATATGTATGTATGTATACAGTTTGAATGAAAAAGTTGATGTCCACCGGAAGTTTAAAACAACAAAAAAAAAAATAATCGAAAAACAAAAAAAAATACTCCAAAACTAAAAACTTAATGTGATATAAAATAAAAAAAAAAAAAATGAAAGCGTCGAATTCAATTACACAGCAATACAATTACAATACAATGTCATTTGGAGGTTTTTATTTGAATCATACGCCGTAAATTCAAGCTTTTGTTGCAGAACTATTACGATTTTGGCAATTTCTAATAACACGAAAGGACACTACGATATTGAAGAGACACAATAAATAAATACTAGAGAGTGGTTAGGAGCTTCAGGTAAGCCACGCTTTTATGAATATACTTTTACTACACTAGACATAAATATTCACATAAACTAAGCAATTTATCCGACTAAAATTTAATCCTGACAGGCTGTATCACTGTATTTTTTTATTGGACTATTGTTCTGTTGTATATGATTTAATTGGATAAAATTACAAAAGTTATGAAAATATATACATATACACCCAACTCTCTTTTTACACGGTTTCTTTTTACACGGATTTGAAGTTACACGGTTGAAAAAATGATCATGAGAGAAAATGATCCAAATATGGAACGTGCCCTGAAATTCGAACGAGATATTAATAATTGTATTGCTGGGTATAAAGAGTTGTATAAAGAACTTAAAAAACCAAAAGGTCAACTTTCTATAAAAGATTTTTTAATAAAAAGGTCGACGGCGCAAGACCTTTCGGAAAGTAGTCCGACAGTTCAAAAGTCTATTACCGGACGAAACTCACCATTGGATAATTTGATGGATATCTCCAGGGATGATACCGACTTTAGTCCAGATCGTCGCAAACAATTGCTCTTGTTATCAAGTAGCGACGAATAATTATGTAGCTATGTAAATATTTTTTCTTTATTTCTATTCTAATTTTTCTGTTCTTAATTCTGGCTTAACAGATTTCTTTTGTTTTTTGCTTGCTCTACCAATTTTTCACCAGTATGAATTATGTATTTTAAGTTTTAATGCTCAATAAAATGCCATATGAACATACAATTTGTATGCATATCTGAAATTCTATAGTTTTCCACATTTTTTACACGGTTTTTCGAAGTAAATATAGTTCTTTATTTCATCTTACACAGTTTTCAAATCACATGGAACGTATCCCCCATTTTACTATAGGAAACGCCTCTTTTTTTACACGGTTTCTTTTTACACGGATTTCTGAGGAACGTATCTACCGTGTAAAAAGAGAGTTGGGTGTACATACATATAAAAAACGATACTAATAACATGCATTAACGAGGAAGTAAACATGGAACAATTTAAGCTATTGCTTAAATTTTGCCAAAAATTTCATGAAAAATCGCTTTAAATATGTTCTTAAAAAAACTATATTTGAGTAATTTTTCTATTAAAATGTTAGCAATTCTCTTTTTTGCAGAAGTTTGGAACGCGTTTAAGTCTTGTACACGTAAGCTGATAAAGAGTGGAAACTATTTACAAATTTCTTTTCTTCGGGAAGATTTTCAAGACTGTGGACAGCTTGATTTATAATACAACATCAAGAAGAATCCTTGACAAATATAATGTACGCGTTATGTTTTTATTATTGCTACTAAAAATTTCTATCGAATGATGATGAATTTAATATTAATTTAATATTACTTACAAAATTAGGTTCATTAAGTTTACTTGTGTTTGTCGTATTTGCATTATTTCGCTTACGTACCTGAAAAAAAAGAGAAGGAAATATTAAATAAATAAATAAATAGGCGTTTTAAAGTGCTCACGCAAGTTTGAGTATAGTGTGAGCGTATCCAAAAATTTAGTTAAAAAAGTTTAAATTGAAATTATTTGCTTATATTACAATATTATTTCTTAGTTATTATTATAGCAATTATATAACAATATAAAAAATCTATAGTAACTTACTTTGAACGCATTTATTGTGATATAGTCAGACATATTTCATTTTATAAACAGAGTTTACACACTTTTCAACAAATATTTTTTTTTTTACAACAAAACCTTAGTCTACGACATTTGACTTTTCTATATTTGCATTCTAAAGATAAGGCGGTCGCACTGGGACTTTGTGCTGTAATCAAAATAATTTTACGACCAAGAGCTTAGGCCAGGGACCTTACTCTGTAGTTCGAATTGAAAGTCCTTTCTATTTGAACTTTAAATTTTCTATCGAAACGAAGAGCAAGTGTGCAAAACTTTAATAAAGAAACCTTCACATTATGTGCCAAAGTTGTTATTGGACAAAAATATTACTGCTCCTATGCTAAACTGTAGCAGTGTTCTTGGCTTTTACCAATAAAGACATCTTCTTAAAATTTATGAAGGCAAACTAGAGCTTTTCAAATATAAAATTAAAAATTAAATTAACAACAATAATAATAAATAAATCAATATAAATGAAATTATACTAAATATTAACTAAATTAAGAATCCTCCTCATGTAGCGTATTTTATTGCAATCGCAACATGCAATGCCAATATGGAGACAAAATCACAAATTCTGCTTAACCTATGTATATAGCACTCTTCAAATAAAAGTGAAACTTTGCGAATATGATGAAATATGAGTCGTTTATCTCCTCTTTAAATTAAAGTTGGTTTTCTCAATTGCCCGTGACTTACGTAAGTCGCAATTTTGCCTATTTTGAAAATTGAATCACCACTAAAGATTGATTCCTTTGGAATCTGCATTTGTATACTACATGAGTACATGTAAATATGTATGTATGGTACATATATGTATGTGAAATTACACACCTTTATTACTTCTACATGAACAGTGGATCAAAAGCGCAGACATACAAACTGTACTTGACACTCAAATTAAAACAAATAATTGACCTAATTGAGCATTTTGAGTTGTGCGCTTGCACCGAACAACCAACAACCACAACCACAAAAGTGTGGCAAAACGTTGCAATGCCGTTGTCAATTGCAAAATTTGATTAACTGAAGTAAGACCAAGTGACGATTGGCTTTATGGCTGCCAACAGCATTGCTTTTGCGTTAAAATGAAAAAAACACGATGAAATTTCCATTTAACGAATAGCAAAAATGTACACTTGCAATGTACAAGAATGCCTTAAAAAATATATTTCGTGCCAAGTAGAACCATTTACATACTTGGACATACAAACATAAGTGTACACAAATGTTTATTAGGTTTGCTGAATTTATAATTTTGTGATTTAAATTACCAACATTGATTTAAACTTTAATAAGCGTGTAATAGTACAATTAATTGCTAATGTAAATTTTTTAAATAAAGACTTTTGAAATTTATCATAAGGTGTTGTTTCGCATGCGTTATGAGGAAACAATTGAAAATGAACATCAGTAAAAAAATGGTCAAAAATCAACGTTAATTTGCAGGCTCTTCAATTTTGATATTAAAACGGACAGTGTTTAAATTTGTCTTTGAAAAAGTAACAGGCAAATGTTTCTTACTTTTGCGAGCGCACACAATGAACGGTGAAGAGAGATTTGTCTGAAGCTGAGTTGCTATTGATTCTAAGAAAGCCGTGTATCGTACATTATCAGCATATCTAATGCAAAAATGCGCTAACTTTATCAAAATTGCAAGTTTTTATTATTATTGATAATTGTTTGATTGCAGCGTTAGTTTTAACTGACTGAACGTTGGAACGTTGTAATATTTATTTTTTTCTGCTGACGATTTTTCGCTTTAACGCAAGCAAAAAAAGGTAGGAAATTATTAAAAATCTTAAAGTTTGCTTTCATTGATGATTAATTTTTGTTAGCACATACATACATACATATGTTAAGTATCAACCAATTTTCATTAAATAACCCATTTTATTTTCACGCTTAAATATTTTATTTATTTTTCGGCAATTACAGGATTTTAAGAAATTTCTAATTGTGTGCTATATGGAGTAAAAATTAATTAAAATTTTCACACTTAAGGCCAAAATTTGGTTTGTTTATATAGAGTTTATGGCACTGAAAAATTGTATTACAATACTTTATAAATGGTAAATAATTAGCAACGACCTCTATTCGACGTTAGAAATTTATTTATGTAATAATATTAATCAAATGAAGAAAGTAATAACAAAATATAGAGATATTTAAAAATACCAAAAAATCGTATAAAAAGTAGTACGTATGTACACTTTTACCTTTTCAAAGATTTAAATACCATTTAGAAAATAAAACAAATTCGATGTTCCATGGCAAAAGGGTTAATAAGAAATTGCAATTTTCTTTGACCTACAAGTACTTAAATACTGTTTAATTACTCTGTAGTTGGAATTGAAAATAAAATTTCCTGTTGAAAGCCTAATTTTCTATTGTCTCAATGAAAGGCTAATGCAAATTGAAGAGAATACGCATCGTATTTTTTGTTTTTAAAAATAAAAGAAATAAATAGTGAAAACATACCAATATCTGGGTGACTTATTAATACGATAAGTAGTGTTGTATCTGCTGTCTTAAGTATAAAGTGACGAATCAACTTAAAGAAATTTCAATTCATTTCATTGACACAATGTGAATGGGTGGGCGTCGTTCTATGTGGCTTGTTAAAATCAGCCAATTTACTTGTACATAAAAGCAGACAAACCCGTTTTGTTTACGCAATTGAGGCGTTAAAAGTTTTATTTTTCACTTTCAAATATTTTCGATTAACATATTGCATTTGTTTTGCACACGAATTAAATATTTTAATTTCCTAACTATAAAAAAATTTTGTATTTTTCTTTGGCTGCTATTATTTTCGACCTTCAGGATATTTCTATAATTTTATTCGATTTTCTGCCATTTACGATTACTACACATATTTGTTTACGAGTATATACTTGTGTGTATACATTGTTGTTTATTTGATCACACAGCCGACTGTATAAGTTGTTTTGTATTGAAAAGTGAATTAATTTTAAAAAAGCATTTTCGGAAAATTTTCTTGTAACTTCTAGAATTTATGCAAACTTACGAAATGTGCACTTTTTTTATTGCAGCAAATAAACTGCGAGAAGCGAAATGTGAAAATTCATTTCATTTCTATGTTAATTTATTATGTCCAAATGTACATAAATATTTATATGGCATCCGCAATATTAAACGATTAAATGTGAATACATAAATAATCTGAAAGTAAGTTAGCGAAAGTCGAGACCAATGTAATTCATTGAAATTTAGTAATAAGTATGTATCTTAAAGCAGCTGTTCTTACCATTACACAAATATGCTTCTGCCATAGTACAGTGTATGTACATCTGTACATATTTCTCAATGCTTCGCACCGCCACCTTGTTAATACACCCCCAACGGTGTGTGAGCCAACCAAACTCGGCTTGTCCGTCATAATTATAGCCAGCTTCCGCTAGATGAGTTCACCACCCACAGCTGTTCGAATTCCAATTCAAGCACGACGCCGCCACTAACTCAACAGCCTACTGTATATAAAATTGTGCTGCTAACACAGAAATAGTAGTTAACTCGGTTTTTTAGTTTTTACAAAAAATATAAAAAAAAAACTATTTTAAAGTAAAGTTTAGCATTTATAAAATCGAGAGCTAAATTGTTGAGGCTACGGCATGTGGCATAATTAAAATAAATTAATTGATTGAATAACGTATGAAATTTTCAAAAATATATTTATTACTTTTATAGTGGATATCATAAAATGAATTGGCGCTCTGTGATTATTCGCCATTTGCTGATGGCTATGTCTGTTTATATTTGCTTAGTTGTTTCCTCGTTTAACGGTTGTTACTTGATTATTTGACATTTACTTATAACTATTTTGTTTCAGATTTTCATTAATCGACGCCCACAACGACAAGCTTTTAATTAAGAGTTTGAAATAGAGAAAACTAATTAAATAATATAATAGTTAGGCTTTCGTTATTATAATGATTAAGTAATTAAGTCTGATGTGCTTTGTAATGCTTCAAATTATTTGCTGTTCATTGCTGCGGAATAGCCTTTTGCCTCATCTTTTCTTTACGAGTTGATTAAGAAATACGCATGTATTTGTATTTATCTCTACAAAGTCTATTACGCTTCCGTTTGTAGGGTGAATGCATCAGTCCCGGAACATTTAAGAGCGGCGAAATGTTTGAATTAATGTCGTTTACGGCCGACACGCGATTTTAGAATATGTTGAGCACATATTTTATTAATGAAAACAGTGTGAAAATCATTATTAATGAATATGTTCGAAACACTCGGTTTCGTCAGAGTCGGAACGAACGTTTTAGAGTCGGAACGGACGCGCGTCAGTGCCGGATTCGTGACTGAAGAATCATGCATTACAATCGAAAGATATGAATATATGTACATATATGTATGTATTTATTATCACTTGAGGCTATACATATTTATTGTGTTCTTGAAAATTGTTTTGAATGTTAGGAGAGATGAATTCTTATTACGCAAACAATTATCAAATTATCAAGAGTTAGCAAACAATTACTTTGTCATCATGTTCATCAATATTGTGTCGATACAAGTATATTAATATTTGTATTACTGATTGTTGTAGTAACAAAATCACATTATTAGTAACATATGTTCCATGTTCGTTACTTACTTTTGCGAACGTAATCCGAATACTTCACGATGTTTATACTTATTTCGCACTTAAAACCACAAAAAGGGAAACAACTGTTAGGCACAACGCCACTTACGATCGACTCGTTTACCTCTAATGGCAGGAAAACCGGGAATTTTTGAATTGTGTAAATTCTTTATTCGAAAATGTCTGTACGATTCCGTCACTGACGTCGATTGCGGGACGGACGCATTCACCCTAATTAGTGAATTATGTGAATCATTGCACAATTCGCCTTATTTTAGTACGATTATTTTACGAAAAGGCCTTGGAATATGACTTCAATATAATCGCATTAAATTTATTGTTGATCTATTAAACTTGCAATGACCTGGTTGTTTGTTGCCTGCAAATCAATGTATGTAGATGTAATTGCTCTATCTCCGTGGTATGTACGAGTTTACATTTGTCTTAAGATATTAACCAGGAACTGATTGCAAATGTACATAGACGAATAATACCTACCCGTGTTGGTAGCATTGTAAATCTGTAAATTCTCATTCCGCTTTGCTTTATGCTATTATTTTTATTGATTGAAAATTTCATTTGTATTTTGATTTTGACTATTGCCAACTGAGGAGTGCAGTGTAAGAAATACCAACCGATCTTCTGTTCAAGAGTAAGTGAAATTATTTTTATGGTATTTTTAGTAGGTATTCTTGTGATATTTGCAGCGACCGATTAAGTTCAAGCAGAATCAACAAGGAAATGTTATTGAATAATAGGTTGTTCTAAAATTGTTAAGTATTGATGTTTCATTTGTACGATATAAAAATTATTAAAATGGCATTTCTCACAAATTTCTTATAACCAATTCTCCATATGTTTGAGGAAAAACGTTTAAAGCAAATATATATTTATAGAGTCTTTGCTTTTGGTATACATAAGAACGCACAGTCAAAAATAAGTTTGAGCATATATTATATGAAAGAAAATAGTTTAAATCAACAATAGTTTTTAGACACCAAACTTACACTTTATTACACTGAATGTGAATGAAATACAAAACTGCATACTAAAATTATTTTATAAATATTGCACTAAGTTTGAGAAATTAATTCAAATCAATGTATGTAGACTTATGTCTTTTACCAGTCTTTTTTCAAACTATTAAAATTCCGCTGATAAAATGAAATTTATGGACCTGCCTACAATAAAGTAAATCCGCAAAATGTTAACAATTCATTATATAGGGTGTTTGTTTTAGACGTGTGGTTTTCAAGTTGTCATTTCAAGACGCCTTGGAAGATAATATTCGTCGCGTTATTGCTGACATACGGCCCCAATTGCTGCGAAAAGTGGTCGAAAATTGGGCCTCTCGACTGGAATTTATTCAAGCCAGCCGCGGCGGTCACTTGCCCAAAATAATTTTTAAAACATAATAGCAAACCCATATCTTTATAATAAAGCTAAACTCCACATGTCTAAAAAAATATTATTTCCATTATTATTTTTTTAAAACACTCTCAGAAAGCATTTGGAACATCATCAGTTCCATTGGCTATATAAAAATCGAATCAGCGATTACTGACGAAAATCAAGCGTTAACTTGAAACAAATACTATCTACATAAGTGCATATACAATAATTATACGATTTTATTATTCAGTTTTAATTCAAATGCGAAATGCATTAAATTATAGATAACTTATTCACGCAATTTGTATGCATGAAGCAAATACACTAGAATATTAAATGCATTTAAATTAGTTCGAACTCGCTTAATTTTTTTATGCCATCTGACTACATTTTTTTTTCTTAAAATCATACAATTACAAGTCAACAATGAGGCTGGCGGCACTCAAATTTATCACTAGCAAAGTCTATAAGTACGAGCATGTATGTACATACAAATTAATGCATCATTTGCTCAGATAAAATATGTATGTACCTACATACATATATGTTTGTGTGTTACTAACTTATCTGAAACAAATAAAAGCGGTCATTATAGAGCTTATCAAGAATTGTAAATATGCAAATGCCAGCTGGTGTTGATTTATGAGTAAAGCAATTTTTTTTTTAATAATAGAGGAAATGGCTGGTTAATATACATATATGCATTTCGTAAGTATATATGCATGTAAAATGCACTTGAAACTGGCATTAAAACTGAATTTTTATATGACTGTGTACTCATAAAGCTTAACATTTTGATTAAAATTTAAAATTTTGAAAGCTTTACATATACTATACATACAAACATATGTATGTAGCTTGAAACTTTTATTTACATGAATTCAGGTATAGAATGAAAGAATTAAAAAAAAACCATTTACGATTAAGAAAAACTTTGTCAGTATTTTAAAAAATCACCGTACATACTAAGCTACTACATCGTCAATGCAAATTAGTGTTATACGTTTGAGACGAATATTTTTTTTCTCACGAGGTTTTTCGACATTTTCTTCTAAACTATTGACTTGACAACCTTTTTTATAGAGAATTTATTTGTAGAGAGATAGATTGATAGTCTTACACGTTAAAAAAATTGTCTCTGAAATAAATTTAATTAATTTCAAGAAAACAATAAATATTTAACAATTTTTATTGAGCTCGAGGCCAGTTTTATTGAAGATGTAATTTGGAAAAGCCAACAACAGTTTTTTAAGTGGTAGATGTTATGGTACTATTTCGGATATCACCCCATTTCCTCATCAGACTTCTTCATTTAATTAATTATATTTATTCTTCATGCCCACTTCTCCGCGGCTATGAACCAAGGAGAAAACAATAAATAATTACAAGAAAACAATAAATAAAATAAATAATGAGCTGTATGAGCTTTTAAAGAGGAAGGATCCCTCTATAACTTCCGTCCATGGTCAAATGAATATCATGAAATGTCGCTATGCTATATATAATTTAAGCAAACAAAAAAAAATGATTTTTACGGCTTAATTAAATTGGAAAAATTTAAATTCATTTAGCGGGCTCTAATATGTTTAGGACAATAATTCAATAATAGAGTGAGAAAAGAAATAGTTGTCTCAAACCAAGAATCCTAATGTATTTCTATACATACACGCTTAACTTTTATAAAATGCGTTTTAAACTAACAACATATTGTTTAATGTTTTCTTACTTATGAAATATGAATGAATTTCATAATAAAAATTATTTAAATTTATATACATAAACTATATATGTTTATTTAGTTTTTTTATATGAATTTTTTTTTGTTTTCGGCCTTATAAATTTTTAATAATTGACAATTTTATTGAGCTCGAGGCCAGTTTACAGAATAACTTCTACCATTTAAAAAACCTCTGTTGTTTTTCCAAATAAAATTTTCTGTAAACTGGCCTCGAGCTCAATAAACTTGTCAATTATTAATTTTTTTTTGCTAAACAATGTTCATTGATCTTCCCGAGTTAAGTTATTGCAAGATAATATATCTCTAAAACGCGGAATTAATTCAGGGATCGCGGTATTTTAATAATGAAATCCCGCAAATAAATTAAAAACAAAAAGTATCATCGCTAATGTACGTAAATACACACTACAATATCGACGCGAGAAAATTTTCATGTCAATATTTTACATAGAAATGTTAACTTAATAAAAAATTGATAAACATAATAGATTAAATTAAAAAACAAAGCGTAAGTTAAATAATTGTGAAAAAGTGAACACCACAATTTACTACATAGTTCAATTTGTAGCGAGACTTTTGTTTAGCGCAAGTAAGGCATATGATTTTAATTGGAATTAAAATTTAGCACAGAGTGACTTTTCACTGAGTACACACTTTAAAACGCAATTGAGTACAGAGTTAAGTAGTACTGAGATTTTTTAAGCATTGAGTACTTTTTAAACTGAGAGGACTCAGAATTGATACTACAATTTAGAGATCGGCGACCACCAAATCTTTTGGCAATGCATTTCTACCAACTTTCTGAAGCCGTGTCTAACAACTTAATATACATACATACATATATATATTTATGAAATTAACATATCTTTCCTTTTTTATGTGTCATTATTGGCTTGCGCGAAACAAACTCTCAGTCAATAGTTTTCAAATTTCACACACAATAGCCAGGAAGTAGACCGTGAGCTCGGCGTTCATTTTTATTTCAGAATAATTGAATTAGTAATACTGCAGCTGATTGGAAATTTTTCTGAACCAGTTCATTGAGTAACATTAAATGCATTTCGCTATGCTTACATTGTAGGGCCGATGGGAGCGTGAGAGAAGGAAAAGGTTGTTACCGGCCGACAACTTGGCGTTCATTATAACACTTACTCATAGACGCAGTAGACGTTGTTGTAATGTGTGTGTTTGTGGTTTTAGAGAATTTTAAATCTATAAGGTCTGCTTCACTGCAAACAATGTCAGTGTTGCATGGTTGGAGGACGCCTTTTGTGGGAGAAATTGTACAATATGCAATTAAATATGTAACTAGGGTGTAAAAATGTGCCGTCTTCCGTTGTAGGCTTCTGTAAATATGTACATACATACATACATATGTATGTATGTATGTAAAAATTTTAGTTGCATGTATATGCTAAACATTGAAAGGAATGCAATCTGTGAAGAGTGGCAACAAGTGTAGGGCAGATGTTGCATGTGTTGCAATCATGTTCAATTAACATTGCGCTGTGGTACAGACAGCAAGTGTACTCCGTTTGTATGTATGTAGTAGTGCTCATGATTATATGCATTTATCTCTACTTATTTCACATTTTGCAAGGCTGCAGCTAGTTAGCGTCTTAGTTTCATGGCAATTACTGAAACCAACAGCCCCGATCAAATAAGCTGAGAAATATGTACTGACGCAAGAGTAAGTATATACTACTCTAGAGCGGACTGAAAAATCCACGCCATAATTTTTTGTATTGAAAAAAGAATAAAACTCACGATCAGACTTTACATTTTCGGCCAAGCATAATTAACATTTTAATACAATTTTATTTTCGTTTAGATATAATTATTGTTTTTTACTTACACAACCTAGACTGTTTGAACTATTGGTGGCATGAATTTTATACGAACGTTCCTTTTATTATGAAGGTTTGAAATTCTATTATTGAGTGAAAAAAGCGAAAATCGCAAACAAATCATATTCATCGCACCCTAAAAAAAAAGTTTTAATTAATCAGTATCCTTGAACGAATAGGTAAACATCAGATTATACTAATTACTTTTGAGCAAAAAATTAAAATTCAATTTTGCTATTCCTGATACAAACTTTAAAGAATTATCGGATATCATATACATACATATCTGTAATCAACAATATATATGTAGTTACAGATATTTGAAAAAATACGAATTAAAATAAATTGGACTGTTTTTAAATTTTTTTGTTTCGCATTACCTTACAAAATGGAAGGTATTTGGTAGTTTTGGCTCCATTTTTTTTTAATAGTAACCGTCCCACCTTAATGTATACCGTGTGATGTGCCTTTAATTGCATTGATATGTATATAATTATTTATACATATAAATGAATTGTACTGGTGTCTGTGAAGTTTTAACTTAGTCATGGGGCATTAAAATGTACTACTTAAATTTGCTCCTGTCTATTCTTAACAACACAGACACATTGCAAGTGTAGTTGCTGATAATTTTATTTGTTTTGCTTTTGTTGTTACTCTTACATCTTTAGTACATAGCATTTACTGGTTTATTGCTACTAACCCTTGCTCTATAGACATGTATCTGTATGTGCTTGTGTATGTGTCTGAGGATAAACACAAAGTGCACCGCTGTGAAATGCCGAACTAGTCTAAAAGCTAGTCCTAAACAGGCGATAACTGAGATAGTTATGTTATATCTACTTATTAGTTGCGGTTAAAAAGTTCCCGCTTCGCTTGGCAGGAACTCTATAACCAAAAACTACATAATTTAGTTCGAGTTTTCTGTACTTTTTAAATGGATGGAAATTTTATAAACCAATAGTACTTTTTAACAGCTTAAATTTTGCACTTCAGCTTACTAGAATGGAATGAGCTTTAAAACTGTGTACCCAAAATTTTACTAAAAGCTCTGTTTAAATATTACAAAATTTTTTTTATTTTAATTTGAAATTTTTTTGGGAGTTCAGACTGGTCTCGAGGTCAATAAAATTGTGAATTATTATTCATTTATAAGGCAAATAAAAAACTTTACAAAAATTAGTTCAGAAAAAATTTTGAAATTTTGTTTTATATGGTTTTACTTACAGAACGAACTAAAGTTGTAAAAAACATGGTGTATATTTAAAAAAATTGTAGGTTAACTAAATTGCTGACCACAAAAGTATGCACGAGCATTTTGAGACGAGTTCCATGTATGGTATACCTTGCCAAGAAATTAATTCGAGATAAAACGATTTGAACATGTTATACTTTTATTTAACATTAAAGCTTCACTAGTGCAAAATTATACGCTAGTTTAGAAGCTGCGAACTATAAACTGGTTCATCGAGTAACTAACTAGTTGCTTAAGTGGTATTTTGCTGGTGCAGAGGAAGTCAAAACTACCAGTTGCTACGGCCGAGGTAGAAGACGCAAGGGTAGTAAAGCTGGAAAGCAATCTGTTGATAAGCTTTTATAGTACCAGTACAATTGATTTCAGCTCTTTAGTGTTTCAACATTTACAGCTAATAAAATTTCAAATCAGTTTCACATTTGTGTTTAATACTTTTCGCTTTAATACGCATTGATGTTGTGCGGGAAACATTGTTGTTGTTTATTGCAATGAAACTAATGGCATACTTTGTTGAGAGTTTTATTAGATAATTAACGATTTCAACATGTAAAAAATAATTAAAAGACTTTATAATTTTTGTGCCTATTGAACAGAAAATATTTAGTTGCAGTGAAAATGTAAATTTGAAAGCCAGCTAGTATGTTCATTGATTCTACTGTGTACTGTGTAAATGAGCACACATGGATTAATATTTTTTTTTATCTTAAGATCTATCGATGGCAATGCCTATAATTTTACTCGTATGCACATATGTATGTATGTATGTATGTATGCAAGGTTCTATATTATTGAATTTGTTGTTTATATCCCAAACTAATAATTATAATAATTTGGCGTTTACATTATATAGCTCAGCGTTTGGCCGAGCTTCTCCTACCATTTGTGGTGTGCGTCTTTATATTCTACCACAAATGTAGGGACCTACAATTTTGTGCCGACTCCGAACGTCAGATGTATTTTATGAGAAGATTTTTCATGGCTGAAATACCCTCGTAGGTTTGCCATTGTCTGCCTAGGGGTGACCGCTATTAGAAAAAAACTTTCCTATGATTAAGGAAACTAAATGTTTTAAACTTTTTTCCATATATAAACTACTCTCAAAAACTTCCCGTTTTGTAAGTGGTCTTCAAATTAAATTCGAAAAACAACAGTTTGACTTTTAGAAGGGCTTATGTATTTGTGATTTTTTTAGACAACATAATTCACAGCTGAAGATTTTTAAGGATTTTTTAAGCGCATACAATGTTAAATTTGTTAGTAATAAAGAAGCTTCCGAAAAGTTGCTTCAAAAGACCTTCCGAGCGACGTACATGGAGGTCTTCTAAATGACTTCTCACATTTTTATGGTATAGTTTAGAATATTTTTCAATATATGGTTGGCTTAGAAAAAATTTAAGATAGTATTTTTAAAGTTTTCGGCTTGATTTTATAAAAAAATTGTTCTCATTAAAAAATGAGAAGATATTCTATTTGTAGAAATATTATGCAGAAACATTTCTTTTCTTGTTTTATTTTATTATAAAGTTTTCGCTCTATATACGAGTATATATGTATATGTCGATGTATATATAAGTACATATTTACTCTTTTTGCCTTTAGCTGAGTACAACTTTTCTCTAAGCACTTAAACGTTCAAAACATTCTCGAATATAAAAAGCGGGAATAAAATTATCTTTAGTACTACTTGAACATAACACAACTTATACTTTTTAGTGAAAACACAAAACTTTGTATGTGATTTAGTATGTATGTATATGTATATGTTTGTACCCTGTCGGAAAAAAACAGACAGTCTGAAAAATTAACCAAATTTTAAAATATTTGGATATCGACTGCTTTCAAACAAATGCAGCGTGCGAGTCTTTAGTTCATCATTTATTTATTTAATCGTAATTAAAGCATATTATTGCTGCTGAAGAAAAAGTCATTTTGATGTTTTTTCACTCATATACATTTGAAAGTGTTTGAAATAAAATGGAGAGTCGGATAATCATACTTGCTCCAAGGACATCGCCATGTGTAATCAATTTAGTTGATTACAAGAAAATAGGAAGAATTTAAAACACTTGTAGTTGGAAGAAGAGTAATTTTTAAATTGATTTCAACGTACTTATATTTCCGACAGGGTACATACATGTACTTACATATATATGGGATCGTTAACAGTGGGGAGGGGAGGTTAAAGTTTAAATTTAATTAGCATTACGGAGGAGAAGTAAAAACTCATACAAAGCGTTGGCGACAAAAACATCTTGATTAGCTGTTAAAGCGGCTTGAACGTGCAACTCCACAGGTTATAAAATAATTCTTCATTAACTATGGTAATATGTACATATGTATGTATGTATGCATATTTGTTTGTTGAAGTGTTCCCGGCTACACCAGAGAGCCGTGGCAAGTGGGCTGTTCATAAGCATGAAAAACATCATGCCTACACACATGCATACATACATACATATACATTTACTCGTATATGTGCGTGTGTACAAATGCCTTGTGCTCGTTGCTGCCCAGCCATCAAAGCGTTTGCCGACAAATGTACTCGTACTATGTACCATATGTTCATATGTAGATATGTGTATGTATATGAAAGTAATTAATTTGTGAACCCGTGCCATGTCAATTATTGATATGATAATATTTGGGCTTTCGACAACATATGTACATATGTATGTATAAATATACATAAATAAGTATTCATGCAACAAGGTGCATTTACTTTATGTAATCAGCGGATTTAATTACGTATCTATTTTGTTTTTAGTATTAACCCATTCTAGTTAGCGTGAGTGTGTAAGTAATTAATTGCAGAGGCGTTCAAATGCATTTAACCCGATTTTGTGTAGGGGAAAGTGCCACCACATTTGCATTTGACAAACTTAATCAGCCAGGCACGGTGTTGTTGGTATTATTGCTTATGTTGAGGGCCTATTCAATTTATTATGCATATGATTAATTAGTGTTATTTTGCATAACCTAAGCTCTTTGCCAGCTAAAATTCGAATAGCTGTATAATGCTTGTGGTAAGCAAAAAAAAAAAAAATAAAAAATTTAATAATACTTTCAAAATTGATTGGGTTGATTGCATAGAATATTCAATTAAATATGATATACACAAAAAATTACTAATAAATTTCAATTAATTAATTTTTTCTCACATTTCAAGCTTCTTGAATACAAACTAGCAACAAGTAATATATGCATATAAATGTGTTGAACTATTTAAATTTCAAACAAGCAAACATAATTTTGAACATTGAAAAAAAGTTAGATAATGAATCAGCTATTGTAGATTACATAAAAGGTAAAAGAGATTTGTTCATCGGCTAGATGCAAATGCAACATTGTGTCAAATTATTTATTTATTTATGAAAAAGCAGATATCAACAAAGTGGCCGCTGTGGTCTAGTTGGTAGCGGTGCGTGCTATAACTTGATATGCCGGTGAGTTCGAGGTTCGAACCTCAGTCTGGGCAAACAAAATCTTAATCATGGAAAAATCTTTTTCTACTAGCGGTCGCCCCTCGGCAGGCAATGGCAAACCTCCCAAGGGTATTTCTGACATGAAAAAGCTTCTCATTAAAAACATCTGCCGTTCGGAGTCGGCACAAAACTGTAGGTCCCTCCATTTGTGATGTAATACAAAGACGCACACCACAAATGGTGTGCCAAACACTGAGCTATATAGTGTAAGCGCCAAAATTATATATTATACATATTATAGATATCAACAAATATATAAATATTTATGTATTTAGATAGGTCGACAACATTTTTTTCAATAAGCATAAAATAAAATAATATTTGGCTAAAAATACCATGACGAGTAGTTATAGTCGAAATGAAGTCACTATTCACCTATGTTTTTAATTAAAAAAGAGTTTTTTAAATCCAAAAAACTGCAAATGTTTTTGAGAGAGTCTTGGGTGATGATGTGGGCGTGTAGCTAGTGGCGTTTTCTTTTATTTACTTAAAATGTTTTTCTATTAAAATGCCGTTCTCTATCAAAATCCATTGAAGCCAAAGTTTAATAATTAACCAATTCTGCATTAAAATTTTGAACTTGTCTCTCAGAAGTGTTAAAAATTTCACGAGTGCTTCGAAGTTTTGTAGCGGAATCAAATTTATTAAATTAATATAAAAGTTCCAAGTCACCGCTGTTGTTTGAGATTTTTTTTTTGCCACAATTTGCTTCCATATAAACCAAAATCATATTTTTTAATTGAAAAAAAAAAAAAAAATACAGTTTTGAAAATTTCTACTGCAATATCGTAAACTTTTTAAATTGTAACGATAGTCGTACATTCAGGAAATCAATTATGTCATTGAAATCTATATTAATGTTTGAGTTTTTTAACTCAGACGCAGTTGCTTTAAATGCAGTTGTACTAAAAACAAATATTATACAATCGAAGGCTAAACGCTTCGTTTATAGCGCATATCTCTGCTGGCAAGACATTAAAGTCATTTGTCAGATGAAAGGACTGCTTAATCTGCCGTTCAGTAGAAAATAATATAATCCATTCTGCTTAACCTCAGTCTCAATTAAAAAGTCTGTTTCATATTTCCTTTTTAAGACGTATCAAACAAAATGTTTTACTGAGGCTAAGATGACATGTGTTACTTGTGATATACGAGTACTGCACTCCGCATTTAACAGAATATACGCCACAAATTCGCTAGAATTTAATTTGTTTAAATACGAGTGTAAAAAAACTTTATTGTAGCGAAAAAGTTTTCAGAAAGTATTTTCTTTTACATGTCTTCTTTTGAGAAAGCTAAAACTGTTGAGAGATAAAAAAGTGTTTCAAAGAAAATGATTATTTCAGCACTCTGAGGGGAAAGTAAAGATTTCGGTTAAGTAATATATGTACACACACCATTTGCACATACATACATTTTTAAAGGTGTAGCTCCATCTGCAAGGATAAGACAAAGTTAAATCATACATAACAGCATTAATAGCAAATAACCAGAAATAAAATTTTACTAATACAATAAATGCAGAGGAAATTGTAAGCTTCTTGCTGAGGATGTTACTATTTTTTAACCGAGTTAGAACGTGCAATTGACGAACTAAAGTCTGATTTGAGAGGGTTAAGCGAATAAGGAAATTCTTTTGAAAACCTCATTTCAAACCGAATATCAATTAATAAAACAGTACCAAATTAAGCGATTTTTCCATCATTCAAAAGGTGAATTACTAAATTATGATGCGCCAAATGTGGAAAAAAATTGTGCATAAAATAAGGTTTAAAACTTATAAAACAGAGCTTTATTTTTGTTTTATGCATAAAATATACCTCTAGAATTAATTTAAAAAATTCTTATTTTTGTTTTATGCATAAAATATACCTCTAGAATTAATTTAAAAAATTCATTTTGATAAATAATATTATTATTTATCTATAATTTTCTCAGAGGCTAGAAACCAAAAAATTAAAAATGGATATTTTATAATTTAAATTCGAAGTTTGATGCTTCACATTCATACATATATTAATTAAAAGCATTCATATTATTAAATAAATACTATCACAAATAAAAAAAATGGAGTTTTTAGTATATTTCATTTAGTTGACAGTTACAATTTAGGAACAAAAAAAGACTTCGTGTACCTAGAAACCAATATTATTAAGAAAACGTTTTGTTTTGATTGAATTCTTTTTGAGCTTAAGGCCGATCGGTTTTTGGGAAAATTATTAGGAAAAAACAACAATACCTATTAAAAGCGGTAGATGATATAATACTATTTCGGAAATCATACATGTTTCTTCTTGGCTTAAGCGGGAGTCAAACCCACAAAAAATAGACTTGTGGTTTTCAATGAGGCAATACTTTTTTCTTTTTGGTATTTTTGAAAGCTGTTACTTGATTTATACTCAGTTTGGTTTGACATTTCATAATGAACAGACTTACTCTGGTCCCAAAACGAGATGGCCACCGATCTCGATTTTCACAAGGAAATTTTGTTCAGCGATGAAGCTCAGTTTTGATTGAACAAACAAATTTATTTATCTCAATCCTAGTGATAATAATGTTGATGTGGACGACCTTTGGTTCCAATGAAACTTTTGGTGATCGCATTGTCTCGCGTCGTGGGCCTGTGGCATGACCTCCACGATCACCGCTGGTCTATTTTTAGTGGGTTTATGTGAAGTCGCTTGTCTACGCAGATAAGCCCGAGACGATTGCCGCCTTGGGTGAGTATGTTCGGCGCGTTATTGCTGACATACGGCTCCAATTGCTGTAAAAAGTGGTCGGCGATCACTTGCCCAAAATCATTTTTAAAAAATAATGGCTAACACTTATATTTATAATAAAGCTAATATCTTGGCCATATCATTAAATTATTTGCGTTTTATTTCTTCTTACAAGCATATCTAAAATAAAAACCCTTCACCTAAACCAGCATTTAAACGCGCTCAGCTAAGCCTACGTTGTGGGAGCTGTTGTTATTTTTCCTGAAAAAAATATTATAAACAATAATTACATACATTGTAATAATTTTTTAGTAAGCTGAAATATTTTTTTCTTCTTCAAAACCTACTTATTTTGTTTTTATTTGAATTTTGTTCGAGTTCGCGAAGGAGAAAATTAAATAATAATAAAAAATTGTTTATCTTCTTCTGAATAACTTTCCTTAAAATTTATCTACTAATATACAATCTTCTAACTTTTTTCGTATTAAATGGTTTTAGTTTAAAATTATATCAAAAGCCCCATGCTGTTTTCCTTAAGCCTCTGTAACGTAGTACGAATTCACAATTTAAAACCAACAATCTAAGGTCGAGAATTATATTGTAAATAAGCTTCTACTCGCTGAAAAGAAATTGCAGCCAAATAAAGCGCTTTTATGTGGAAAATGGAAAATTGCTACATACATGCATATGCACATATGTAGAGAATCTCTTGTACGAGCTCAGCAACGAAAAAGTTGCGCATACGACGTGTAGCACAATGTAGAGCTTACAAATGTACTTGCGCTCACACAGTCTACAACTATGCACGTGCTTACGTAAAATCCATACAAAAAATTTCTGCTGGAAATACTCAACAAAAGCATTTAACTTACAACTAAATTGCTGGAGGTCATGCCAGCTTGTGGCCCTCAAAAAAGTTACAAGGCTGCGTGAGCGGGCGTGCATGAAAGGATATATCCTTGCTGAAAATGTCATATATTACATACACTTATAAAAAGCACCTTCAAAGCATTTGAAAATATTTTTACGCAACTACTTGCAACTATTTGCAGTTGTGAAATATATTGGGTACGTACAGTTCTAAGAGATTTCTGCATGCTTACTTAAACACACTTTCGTCGTTCTGGTCGCTGATGAATTGCAAGTCAGAAAATGCATTCAACATTTTGCTTTCGTTTACTCATACAATTTTTTCTGTCTGATACAACATTTTGGCAGTCTGACTGTCAGTTGCAGGCGTTTTTTGGGTAGCGTTCATTGACATTGAAAACAAACTTGTACGCATACATACTCGTAAGCATTTCTTATGTCTGTTTTATATACTCACTTGTATATATGTAAATATATTTACGTCCGTAGCATGTGGATGAGAGCATTTTGTCATCACAGCAATAATGTTTGCTGTCATTTTCGACTTTCAAGCTTTTCTTTTTTCGCCGTTTAACAGTTACCAGAAATGCTGTGTGTGTATGTGAAAGTGAATGTGTGCGTGGTAGGCGTTGAGAACTGCGTTCATATGACTGAGTTCTGGAGTCAACCACACGTAGCGGATAAGTACGTGTGATGTAACCAATGTGTGTAAAATATATTTTAGATGTAGGAAAAAATTGCGCAATTTGGTTTTAGCTAAAACAAAATCCAAGGGTGCTCAAGATCAATGGACCAATGTTCTTTGGCAATATTTTGTGAGTGAAAGGAATGTGGTATATTAATGTTCGTATGCTTTATTACGAACGGAGAAGGGTCTGGAAAAATCTATAAGCAAATTAACTTGGTTAGTATGCAGATGTGAAGAATTTTTATTAATATTTGTTGGAACGATTTTCCGTCATCCCTTGTCAAGTTTGGTTTGGAGACAAACCGGTTTCGGCGTTGTGCCATCTTCAGTGTCAATTTACCCTGTCGGACAAGAAAAAGAAGAAAACAATATAATTTTTATTAAGCTTAAGGTATCATCGGACTTGATTTGCGGAGAGTGCGGATAATGCGGAAAACATTAACACCATTGAATACATCTGTGATCTCATTCGAAAAAAAAAATGTATATAATGAGCATACAATAACTGCCCTGGGGGTTTTTTTTTCATAACACTATGCAAATTGGTCATTTTGACCCAGTCACAACTCAAATGTTACGCAATAATAGAGTGTAATACATTCTAACTTGTTGAAGTAAGCATAATTAAATAAAACTGTAAATATTATAAACCTGAAAACTTATATATTTTTTATTAAACGATCATTGAATAGCCACAACAATTTTTTTTGCCAATTAGTCATTTTAATCCGCGACAACATGAATGCAGGCTATCAATTAAAAAACGCCAAACAATTTAATAAGCATATGAATATCCTTTAAAAAAACATCAAAAGAGTTATATGTTTCTATGTACATAGATAAGTATCTACTAAACACTAGTTATTTTGGATCTTAAAAATAGTTAAGGAACTTTAAATACCCAACTAATTGTTGTAAAATTGTGTGTTCGGTATTTCTAAATTCAAACGAACCAAAAAAAACGTAAAAATTTGCTTCGAGGTAAATATATTTATTTTACATGAGTAAACTGTTTCTTTCGTTTTGTAAATTTCAAGAAGCTATTTGTAACATCTCATTTGCCTCTCTGTAGCGGTGCCACTGAAGATGATTTACGTACATACATTTACATAATCTTTAACAGATGACTTTTGAAATTGCTATGGCAAATGCGATATTAACATTTATCACTTGGACAATAAATGAGTTTTTCATTCAAACCCTGTTTGATGTTTAGCGCACTTTAAAATTGCGTGTGAACGAGCTCATTAATAATTTCTAAAATATTTAAGACATTGTATTAACTGGTTAATTTTTGAGCTTGCAAGTTTTATATTAATATAGATTAAACAATTTTTAGTCAAATTACCTCACCTGCTAGCCTTTGTTTATTAAAATTTGCATAGTAAATATAACGAAGAAGCTATTTGCATGCGAAAATACATTTTTTTTAGTTTTCAGTCTTAGAAACGTTTAAATAGCGCGCCACCTTTTTGTAGTGCCAAACATAAAAAAATAAAAATCATTTGTTACGCTTGGTAAAGCAGGAAGTTATATTCGTATTTTTAAATAAATTAAGCGAAGACATTTTTGGACAAACGCGTAAATGTTGACTTTACTTGACAAGTTAACTAACGCCTTTTTCATTTTTAAAATTTCGATTGGTTTAAATTTATTATTATACTACATGCATATATTAAATATTATTTATGTGCGTTTCCCTTAATTCTTTTGTTGATGTTTTACCACGAGTAAATATACACTGTCTATGCCATTTACTTTTTAACTAAATATTTCAGCGTTGAAATGGAAAACATACAAGTAGCAATATAATTTACTGGTATAAAGGCCAAACTATTCTGGTAACTTGTTGCGAAAACCTGATTTGAAATCTTTTTTGTAAATTTGTTTAAAAAAAAAAGAATGCGGATGCGTTTTTGAATAATTTTTGTTTTAAAATAAGCTATTGAAGATTGTTTTTTAAAACTATAGCTATGATATGTTTTTAGTACTAACGTTGCATGATCTCATTGCGAAGGTAGTATTTGGAAAATATTACGAGTATCTATAAAAAAAAAATGTCTACTATCGTTCTATTTTTCCGTACGTACTTTTGTAGGATATACACCACCTACAAATTAAACTAAATAAATTTTTGTAGCATTCTGCTTCTTTTTCTCACTATACTACCAAATTTATTAGTATCGTATAATTGAACCTTAAAAGTTGAGAAAAATGACAAAGTTTTTTGTATCAAAAAGTCCATGTCCAGCAGGTATTTATGTAAGTATAAACTCGAATGCAAATTAGTATTTTAGCGGCGACATAGCGACACCGCGGCAGTGATTGTGGTCAAATTATTTGTATTTATTTTTTTTCAGCGACAGATAAGGTTCATCTCCACTTTTATATGAAACCCGCACAGTTTTACAATGTCGTCATCGAAAAAGAACGTTTAATTAATGTATACTCGTGTACACAGTTTACAGCTGTGGCCCGTGACACTACGTTTTCAATGTGTTTCATGCCTAAGATCTTATAATAACTTCTAGCCAATCATTTACTGCACATCTCAAACAAAAATTTATTAGTATAACCACCACTATTTATCGTTCATCAGCCGAAAAGTAGTGGCAGTTAATTGCGCTGAAATCATTACCAACAATATTTGGAAAGCCGCCGACTTTATCGATGTTTACCACACGATTAAGTAGTCTTCCGTCGGCTGTTGCTACCAATCAAGTTAAATGCCAATCAGATAATCAAAGCCAATTGCACGCTTAGATATATGTACATATATGTATATTCCTCTATGTATATTTGTACACATATGTAAATGTATACGTGTATAAAACAGATCCACATTGTAATTACAAGCCGACAAGGTAAATAAAGCAATTGTCAATTCGTATAATTGAGGCAATTAAAAATGAACGAATTGCAAATACATTAAATACATATGAATGAACAAATATACAAATATACATACCAAGTGTTCCATTGTGCACAAAATTGCATTTGAATATTAACATACATATGCACATATTTATATACTCTATACATACATACGTATGAATGTACATAGAATTAGCTGCAGATAAGCTTATTTGCCTGGCTGTGCGAAATTTTACGCCATTTAACAAATTGGCTTGTACTTTTGTTCATAAGTATGTACATATGTATGTACATATGTATGTGTGCGTATATGGTATATACAAATGTGTATATTTATTTTTGGCTACATGGCTGTTTGTGCTATTAACCAAACTAAAAATAAAATTGTGCTTATTTAATTTTAAATGATTTTATCATTCACTCCCGAAAATTGTCGACCATTACAAATGCGAACTGTATTGTGGTGGCAAATTGTTTAACAGTTAGTTTGGCAGCAGCTGTGTGTGTGTGTGTGTGTGTGGCATTGACAGCTTTGCTAGCCACTGCGATAGCCGGCGTCTGTAAAAGTTGCAAATTTGAACAAACACGACTTATGTTGCTGCTGTGCATACAAATTGCTAATAAGTGGCAACAATGCGTTATTGCGGCTGTGGCAAGGCGGCGGCGGACAGTGCTCCACCGGTGGGCAAAAATCAAAAACTTCATGACAGAAAAACCTGACAAAATGTGTGGCATTTAAAGAAAATCGATCACATAAAAAAAAACTACTACTCTTCTTAAAAGAAAAAGTTATCACATTTAAATTTTGGTTTTTTGCTGAAATTTAATTTTGTTTGCACAAAAGTTCTCTCAAAATTTAATGATAAAACGATTTTATATGAAAATTCGACTACATACGAAACTATTTGAAAGAAGCGCACCGCTCTTTTCCGCTTCTTTTAAATTTTGACTGTTTCGTAAATGCTTAAAATTATATGTACATTTCGTACAGTTTCACACGAATTTGCGTGAGGCAAAAAAAAACTATTACATTTATGTTTGTTAATTTATTTAATTGCTATTTATTTATATTATTTGATTTGTTTGTAAATTTTTTGGATTTTAAAGTGAGCAATTACATTAATTACCGAATTTCATAAATTTCTAGCAACTACCCTGATTTTGCGCATCATTTTTAAAAAGATGGAGCACTGTGCAAGCATGGCCGATCGCTTTCCACATGCAATTTGTGCAGCAAATAATTGCCCATATATGATATGTACATACATACATACATACATATATGGCTAAAAATATAAAAACACACTCTGTACGTATGTATGAGCAAGGAGGATTGTTTTTTTAACTTCGAATGCTGTTTTTTAAAATATTTGACTCAACTGCAACTGTCGCACAGAGACACAGCCAAGTAGTGGTGGCAAACAATAACTCAGAATTTCAAACTTTGTACAAATTTCGTCAAATTTTCATTGAAACTTCATATAAAATTATTGTAATAATACAATTTTTTTGAGTTTGCATTTTTTTTAGAGCATTAATTTTAACTGCTAAGAAAAAATTTCGAAATTTTGATAGAAGTTTGATAAATTGTTTAATATTTCATAAAGTTAAAAATTCAAGCTTTTGCGAGATAATTAATTGTATTGAAATTTAAGAATAATGAGAAACGAATAAAAACGAAGTAAATTAAAAAAAAAAAATTTGGTTAATGTTTGGTGTGCTTAAAATTTTGAGATGTTGTGTATATTTAATATATTGTAGCGTGATACATATTCGCCAAAAATGGTTTTAATATTTAAGAGTTCAATAACCTTTCCTTATGACAATCCAATGGACCAATTTATCATTACCATTTGAATAAGTGCTTAGCAAAGAACGTAACAGTAATATTTTTTTATTATTTTATTCTGTCATTATCTTATTATTGCTTATGTTCAATTTTTATTAGATACATATGTACCTATGTTTGTACCTACGTAGGTATGTACTCTTATATAAAAAATGCCACCTAATATTTTTGATATGTAATCAAATACTTCGTGCTCTGTTTTAAGTTTCTTAATTAGGTCGGAATTTGAAGTCCCAATACAAAAGTCATTAAAAGTCACAAAAGCCATTTTAATACTCTAATAACTCGTTTATTTCTATTATTACCAATTAAAATCGGCCAATTACCTAATTTTTAAATAGCAATATATAAAAATTTGTTCTTAATAACGTTTTGCTTATTTACTTGTTTAAATTAAAGTCATCAATAAAAATATTTAAGTGCATCTCATCAATAAAAAAAGCGACTTATCGACTTTTATTTATGCGATTCATTAATTTAAAGCAATCAAATATAATACATTTTTAAGTTGCATTATACAAGTTATTGGTGTCAAACATAAAATTGTTTTACAACTCAGCAAATAGTTTAATTAATGATCTTGATTTATAAAATTCATCAAATAAAATGCGTCGATGACATTTATTTAAAATAAAAGTTGTTTCCATTATGTAATGCTTTGATTTCTTACAACTACAACTTGTAATCAATTGGCAACTATGATTTTTAAGCCAGAAGTCATTCTCATATTACAATTAAATTCATTCAGTTACTTTTATTTATCAAATTTAAAAATTAAGTCAGTCAGTGGCTTCTATCAAAGGCATTGACATTAGCTCATTGGTATCAAATGACACCTTCAAATAATGCGAGACAAATTTATATTTGTACATACAAAGGGTCCACCGTCTAGGAGAAGGAAACATTATCTAATGAATTCTGTAGAGTTTTCAAAGAAGCATGGATACATTTCCTTTCGATGTTGTGAGTGGGACACTTTCCTTAACTCTGTCCATGGAATGCATAGAAAACCTTTTTTACTCACTGCCAATACCAAAAACTGGCCACCTTTGGTAAACTTACTGAATCTCTTTTTAAAAAGTGGAATGGAAACGTTTTTTCACATGATTTTCATTAGAAGCTTAATGTAAATAATGCCTATTAAAAATTTGCCTTAATTCGATAAGCAACGAAAAAAAGATGTTCTAATAATTGAAAAACTAAATTGAATATTAACTACTTCCAAATGAAAGCTTTTCATATTTTTTGTGAGGACTTCTATTTATACATATATTTATTATATTTTTAGTCTTGCCTTAATATAATATCGAAAGCCAAAAAATATTGCAGCTTAAGTTGATACTAAAAACTGATTTTGTGAATGTAAAAGCTATTTCGATTAATTTTACTTATTTTGCCATTGCCCTTAATTGCATTTATAGTGCATGTCATTTTAATACATTTTTCCTCAGCGCTTTAATAACAAATATTGCGACCCTGCATACATACCGCGGGAGGTAATTGAAAAAAAAATCTTAATTTTTCTGCACTTAAAGCACAACATTTTTTTTTTGTTTAACTATAACACACTGTGTGTAATTTAGAATCATTCAATAACAATTTCCCACACTAAATTCGCCAACAATATAGAAATAGCAAATAACAATTGTCGGCAACTTCTGTGCTTTCACATAAAAACGCATTTGAAATAAAGTAATCCTAGGCACGTACTGGTCTGATACATGCCGCCGCAAGCATGCAACACGCGGCGGCAGCAACAGCGACAGCAGTCATAATCGTTTGCAGCAATGAGGCGGCGCACTGGCGGCACGCATGCGCACTGCGAGAAACTACAGGCTTATTAGCTTATGCAGCGTGCGCGCATGCGCATAATTTGCAACAAATGAACAATGCGCACAGGCGTCACGTTGGAACTATGTTGTTGGTTGCATGATACAAATATATCTATGTACAATTGCAGCGCTGAGAATATTCGAGTGAAAGTAGAGAGTGCAACGGGTTGCTGACTGACTGTGGCCGCTACTGATCAATGTCGCTGTCGTGGTATCCAATAGCCATCCATATAAGGCCAAATGGCAAAAGTGACTTCAATGTGCTGTTGCTGTTGCAGCTGAAATAGTGAATAGTGGTGAGAAACGAGAAATAGAAAACGCAAGAAAATCAGAAAATCGAAAAATCGACTCGCAGTCGTTGATTATTGTAATCCACTACAATGTTGCAAACACATTGCGCCGCACGTTAATGTTGTTTGTGTCTAATCGCCATTGCAATAACGACAATATTAACCGTTATTAACATACTATGGAACTATTACGATGGAGCGGGCATGGGCGTATGCGGGACCAAGGAACGCTGTTTTGCGAAGAATGCAACACGCAATATGGCCAGGGGTGGCATGATGATTATTGTCATGTTGCAAGGGCTATCTGCTAATTAAATCGCAACTATGAAAAAATTTGTGTACTTATGTCAGCAATTTATTAATTGGCATGTGTGTGCCGCCGTTGAATGTGTGTGTGTGCGTGTTTTCTTTGCGGAAATATTAAATGAAGCACAGCCAGCATTGAACAGCGACGAACTTGCAGTTCCGATCGCAATTTGTTGCAAGAAAAACACATTGAATACCTTTTGAACTTTGTGGCGAAATTCATTTCGCACTTTCCGTTATTGCGTAAGCAAACAACTTAGCATTGACTGATTGGCCTACAACATTATGGGCCTGTCTTTTCTTGTGGTTTTTGCGCATGCGCTGCATTACTAACGAAATGTAACTTTAAGATCTTCCGCCTGTACGCCAGAAATCTACTGACTTGAATGGCAATGTGTATACCTCACCTTCATTTGATGTGGCCACAAAGCGACACAGTGCACCGCTGACAAAGCGGAAGCACTACTGCACACTTTGAACGTGAAAAACGACACGCTTCGGAAATGACGGGCAAACGCTCATTCAATTGGTGGTTGATGTGAAGGAAACGGACTAATATCCGTTGAGCCAAATTGGAGAGTGTTTATCTACTTATTTATAACAGTTTGAAATTGGTTGAGAATGTTGATCAAATGCACGGTAGTTCAACGTGATGAAAATTGCAATAAAATAGAAAATGTTGTGTACGCATTTTCTCTGCAGAATTAAGTAAATCTGTTGAATATAGCTTGCGACAAAAACTAAGCCAACATATTTTACACGAATTCTCTTCACACTCAGCCCACTGTGTGACGTGTGTCTTCATCAGCTATGCTCGTTTTCTTTGAGGCCAGTTGAACGATTATGTTTTTTTTTTGCTGCCTACGATTTATACATACATATATATGTATGTACATATGTTTGTAGACCAGTAAAGGAAAGGCAAAATGATTGCATATACATATATTTCCTTAATATTTGCATTGACAGCGGTTGAATTTCATAGTTTTATGTTGTTGATTGAGTTAGATGCAGCAAATGTGTATGTGTATGTATCTACCTCTATTAATACCCTGTCGGAAAAAAGCAGACAGTCTGAAAAAATTAACCAATTTTAAAGTAGTTGGAAATTAACTACTTTGAAACAAATGCAACGTGCGAGTCTTTAATTCTTCGTCCTCGTATATTTATATGAGCGTAATACAAAATAATTTAAAAACATTTGTAGTGAAGAGAAACTAGAGAGTTATTTAAGTGAATCCATATATGTGTATATTATATATGTACATACACTGTACTCATAAAAACTCTCATCCGACAGCAGAAGGCTGTTGTGTCATTCACTTACAACTTCCAATAAAAACAGATGACGAATTGACAGCCGTTGCCGAAAATATTTACGAAGAAAACAAAACAATTTACGTGAGAAGCTAATATATTCATAATATTCCAAATATCTATCTAAAGCCTTTTCCCATATATTCTATAGCTTGATGGAATGAAGTGCCTAATGATAGGAAAACCTAAAAAGATGCTTTTGGCTCTTTTGTCCAAGAACGTTGTAATGAATTTCAAACTCGATGGAACTCACGAAAAAAAAAGATTAAAAGCTTTTGTTAATTTCTATCCGCTTTTGAAAGGTAATACGTGGGCGAGCCCATATGCGTGATTCTTAAAATATTTCAATTTTTTTATCATTATTAACATACTTAGATGCCTTTTGTATCGAAAATCGTGACCCAGAGGAAGTTACTCGCAAGGCCATTCAGGCGGTAAAAAAACAATGTTTTACGAAGTATGTATGCAGAAGAAACTAAATTAAATTTTATTTAAAACGTGTAAATGAACTGAATTCCTTACTTAGTTTCAACAAAAATACATAACTACATAAATATATTTTATAAAAACTAAACTAAAATGCGTTTTTAAAAAGTTAGAAAAGAGTAGGTATAAAATAAAGAAGCTTAAAAACAAATCGAGTTTAAAATTGTTGTAAAAAAGCAGTTTTATAGTAGCTGGAAATAAATACATAAAATTTATTGCAGTTGCAAAAAAAGTAATTTTAATGTTCTTTCTTTCAAATCTATTTGAAAGTGGTTGAAATCAAATGCAGAGTCGGATAATTGACTTGCTCCTAGGGCATCGCCATGTTAAAAAAGTTAGTTGATGACAAGAAAATAGAATGAATTTAAACCACTTGTGGTTAGAAAAAAAGTACATTTTAAATTGCTTTTAAAGTACTTTCATTTCCGACAGGGTATAGATAAATCAAAGCATACTCATACAAAGTTTGTTATGCAATATATTGTGAAAGTTTTGCAGGAAAAAGTTGAGCTTAAGGATTAGTGGTTGGAGAACTTCATGAATATTAACAGGACTGCACACATTTAGGATGATTCAATCTCGACCAGTGTTGTTTAAGTAATTCAAATAATTTCAAAAAATATTTTTCATTTCTGAACTGCAAACCGATAATGTAAAAGAAAGGCGTGTACATTAATTAGTCATGCAATTTTTTTATTATTTAATTGAATTGTTTTTTATTAAATTTTGCTATTCAGAAATGATCTTAAACTAGCCCCAATAATAATGGTCATGAATTAGTTCTATAGAAGTTAAGAACTGGTCCCGGAACCGTCTCTAATTAGTCTCGAAATTTTCTTTGAATATACTTAAAATGGTCCCGAATTGGTTCCGTAATGGTTCTGAGGAAGTCTTGACTTGTCCCAAAGTGGTCATGAAAGGTCGCGAGCTTATCCTTTAATGGTTTTTAAATATTGGACCTGAAATAGTCCAGTGTTAGATCCATATTGGTTTTGAGAATAAGTCCCTATCTGTTACTGAAATAGACTAAGCAATAGTGCCGCAATGAATCCGAAATATATAGTCACGAAATAGTCTTTAATGGTACAGAAATAGTCCCAAAACAGTTTTGAATAGATACAGATTTGATCGCGACTAAGTCCGGAAATGGTTCTAAAATAGAAAATTAAAAAAAAAAAATAACGCATACCAACCGCACAAAACACAATGAAATATATTGGTCCATATTTAGCATAGGTAACCACTAGGGATGTCAATTTTCGGCATTTTGTTAATCCCTGGATTTTCGAGTTCTTAAAACGAAGTCACGGGACAATCCCGGGATCCCGAAATTCATGAAGTTTTGATTCGTAATTTTTAATTTGCCAAAAAATGTAACACGGCTGTAATCGTTGTATTATAGAAGTATACATAATAACATAAATATAACAAAAAAAAAAAACAATTTGTTGTAAATCATGTATGTATTTATTGATATTTTCAAGAAAAAAGGAATTAAACGTAAAATTCGACACCCATAAAAAATAATTTATACTTCAAGGGTTTAAAGGTTTTGTTTTGCCCTTTAAAGGGGAATTTTTAAGAATGAAAGAACAAATTTAAAAAATAAATGACTATTAAATTCTTTGTTTTCTACCATTCCGGGATTTGAATAGACCTATCCAGGGATATTCGGGAGTTAAAATAGGCCGGGATTCCGGGATTGACATGCATAGTAACAACCAGATGAGGGGCAGTTGCGCCATTTACACAGAAACGCTCAATCTCAGTCGACCGGACAAATCCATTAGTTCCTGAAGATGCCCTCAGATTGAGAGCGAAATATCGACAATAATAAATAAAATATAAAAAACAAATTTGCAATTTACATTTTATTTATAATACGGCCTTGAGCTCAAATACAACGAAAATTTTAAAAATTAAATTTTAAAACTTTCAGCCAATCAACGCAAATTTTACCCATTCAGGAACCTAAGACGTTAACACAACAAAAAAACTAAATTGAAAAATTGTGCGCACTGCTTATGAGGAATGCAACTGGAAAGTGTGTTTAAACCATCTTTCGACGTTATACTTGACACTGGTACCGAGCGTTCGGTATTTAAACAGTAAGAGCTGAGAATTTCGATTTTCTTCCGCGTAAAAAACACACTTGCAACCGAATAAGTACAACAATATACTTGGATAGTTGCAGAGCACGCCAGCCACTTGTGGTAGATGCATTAACACTAGTAAAACTAACTGCCATTTGATGTGTGTGCGAATATATTCAACTGCATTTTTGAATAAAAGGTCATGCAATAGTGGATTTGTTACGGGTAAGTGGGCAGAGTGGTTATACCATGCACAGGCCTTGATATGTATGTATGTACAGTTGATGAATCAAAGTTACACAACATACTAAAAGTGGACAAATGGTACATTTACACATAAATGTTGGCAAATACAATCGGGCTTGTATGCAAAGTAGAATAAGTGTAAATGTATACAAGGTCTGACAATTGCGGGCAACACCGCTAAGGTGGCGACAACAGCGCAGCATGTAGCCGATTTGGATGCTGTGTGTAGCCTCCGACGCTGCTGAAATGCGGTCAAAATCAGTCAAAGTCAAAGTCAAAAGCGAACGCAAAGTCAAAGTCAAAGTCACAGCAGCCAGCATCAACTTAAGTGCTCACTCGGCACGGATTATAATCGATTTGAGCATGTGCGGCGCCGCCAGATATACATAACAATACATACATTGATGCAAACAAACATACTCGTGCTAAAAAGCTGAAAAGCTTAACAAAAAAAAATGATATACAAACCTTTGGGGTGAATGCTTAAATTGGTTCAATTTAATGGCTGAAACACAATGCCGTCGTACGACGAACTTTTCGTCGCGAATGTTCGTCGTGAAAAATAGAACACATCACCGTATATGAGAATGCGCACAACCAAAGCGCACGACGAAATTCGTCCGACATCTATTCGCGGCAATAGATTTTTTTCTATTCTCGTCGCGACAAAATGTAAACCAATGTGACCATATGTAAAATATTTTAAGCTCTTAAAATCGAAATAAAACAAAAAAATAGTTTAGTTTTTTATTAAAAAGTTTTGATTCTGCTACTTGTAAAAATTTAACTTTAGTAAAAGCTATTTTCAACATTTTCTGTTTTTGTTAAATAGCCCTTTTCTCGCTGTATTCATTCTATGTTCTAAAAGTTTTATCTGCTCAATATGGGCAATCTATCAGCTGACATAATCAGCTGATTTCGTTGTAGCCGTAATTATGTTTTAGTAAGCGAAATTTCCGGGCGAAATTTTGGCCGTAGGTCGGCATTGTGTTTCAGCCATAATTGAGTCGATTGCAAGCAAATGCGAAAATTTGCTGAAAAGCACTAAGCGGCTAATTTTTTTTTGTGTGATTCGCGCTTAAAACGTAAAAATGGGTTAGGTGGCTGTGGTTGACTTCATTGCATGCTCAATTTTGGAGCATTCGCTCGCACATTTCGCCCCACCAACATACTTACATACATACAGACGAACATATCCATTGCATGCAACATGTGATTCGTTTACAGCCGTTGGGCCAATTTTAATGATAAACACCAAAAAATATTTAGCAGCATTTGCGGCAAACTTTTAAAGACCGCCAAAATTGATGTGCACACAACGCTTGGTCGCTGTCGAGTATAATTTTGGCGAAAGATTTTCAATATTTTTGTTTTCCAACAATTCGCTTGCACCAATGAAACTTGTTTGCAACTGGTTAACAAAAATGTTAATTGTTGAACGATTTATACGAGTATGTACATATGTATGTATGTCTGTATGTTTGTAGCTTTATTTTGATCGTAATTAAAAAATTGTTTATGACTTGTAAAATTTACAATAATGTGCAGCCTGAAAAGTTGTCAAAATGGGAATGAACGGCATTAATGCGGCGGCAAGCGTCAAAGGATTTCCCATATCATAAATGTATGTGTGTATGTATATGTGTATGCAATTATTGAGGACACTTGAATTTAGGTGTATGTAGGCAAAGCAGGTGCTTAAATTTCGGTTTAATAGATTTAATCAATTGCGAAAGTGTGTTGCAGGTTTATGATGTAATTGCTGATGAAAGTGAAAAGGACTGGCCGAAGCAAAATAAAAAAAAATTAAAAAAAAAATTTACCTGAGATGAAAGGGATGTACATATGTATATTTATTTATACGAGTACAAACATATGTTTTATATAGTGTAATAATATTTAAGTGATAATTTAAAAAAATCGTTTGAGTTCTTTTTTTTTTAGATAAAATAGAAATTTGTTATCAAAATAGTCTTTCAACTTTCCCCATTGTACACTCTCTAGTTGTACTACCTATACATTGCTTTTCATGGTATGACAATGTGAACAAGGGTTGCGAGAAAACAAAACACTCGAAGCTTCGGTTTTAAGAAAATTGATAAATTAGGGCTGCCAGAAATACGGATTTGTCCGATTTTAACGGATTTTTCAGCTACCTGAGGAAAAATACGGATTTTTATATGGATTTCAAAGAAAATACGGACTTAATACGGATTTTCGTATTTGTTCGTTTTTTCACCTTTATTCCTCAATAGAACTATCGTTATATTAAATTTTTATCGACAATCGAAATTGTATAAGTATTCTCTGAAAACTTTCTAATGCTGTTTTTAACAATTTTTTGTAATATATGCTTATATGAGTTCGTGAAACTCAGGTTATTGTATAAATGTACAGGCAGTCGTTTTGCAGATAAATTAAATTTCCTGGATATAAAAGTAATTTTTAAAGCCTTAACAATCCAAATTACAGCATAAATACAATTTTATTACGGTGCAAAAACTATTTTATTACATTAAAACAAGTGTACACACTTAATAGGAGTTTTTAGTAATCCGATTTTCAGGTATACACCATTTTCATATCTTTTTGATTGAAATTGCGTACGAGTGTGAGCATGACGGAGATGCTGGATCCACTCTAGATAATGAAATAATTCCATTCTTGTAAGTATTAAAAAAATTAATATACTTCGTTTGACGTAATAAGACCTTTTAAATGCATTAAAAGAGTGTGAGAAACACGTATACCGCGTTTCTGATGATACGGATTTTTACGGTTTTCCCCCCCTTACCACCACCCTTCTGTGAGAGAAATTACGGATTTACAACGCGGAAGATCTGGCAGCGCTGGTTTGAATACAAAAAGAGGCCAGGTAACGTGCCAATATTCTTCACCAAATCAAATCATTCAAATATCTTGGAAATCAAACAATTAATCTACAATCTACAGAGAAGGCGAAAATTTTGTTTTTATATTATGGTTTATTATTGAATTTTCGACCTTTTCAAATGAAGTCAAAAGCCGAGGAAAATTTTTTTAAATGACTTTAAGCGTATATAGTAAGACCACCTTCGGCTTAGCTATACAATATTTCAGTTATATGTGAAACTTTAAACGCGTTTTTCTCACAACCACTTTTTCCAAATGATGAGACAAAAAACTTTGGCAATTTTTTTCCGATCGACTTCAAATTTTAAAATCATCTTTAGAATGGGAGGGAAATTTCGATTGACTCAAAACTTTTTTCTTTTGGCCAGTTTATTACGAAATTATTGACTAAAAATTTAATTTTTCTGTTCAAATGCCTATAATTTTTGAAAGAATTCTCATGTACATAAACGACGTTTTAGCATTGAAAACAATTGTGGATGCTAAATGTCTCGCCGCGACGGGCTTCAAAACAAATGACCAAAGCTACATCGCACGGTTTGTTTATTATAGTCAACAAAATTAACCGAAAAAAATAATTTTTCACCAGCTTGAGGTTCAAACTTGATAAGTGTTTTAATTGTTATGTGAATAAATGATTAGATCACGAAAAAAAATTAATTAATCTGCACATGATTTTATACCCGCTACGGTGGCCATATCCCTTAAAATAATAAATCAGCTTAGAGAGTGTAGCAATTTTTTTATATCAGCTCCTTTTATGGGAAAACTTGCGTCCAATTAGCAGAACTCTTTTTTTTGTAGAAATAAACATTAATGACTAGTTTATGACGAGTTTGAGAATAGTTCGGGATCATTTTCGAACCTGTTCAGGACTTATATTTCACGACTATTTCAGGAAAATTTCGGTACCAGTTCTAGTTTGTTTCGGCCAGATTGCTTTGAAATATTTTGGGATTTATTTTGGTGCAATTCAGGACTATTTTCGGATCATTTCGTGACAGGTTCGATATCTGGCCAGGCCTAAAATATCGAGAATGATATGTTAAAACTAGTTACGGAATGCCACCGATATTGTCCGTCATTATTCACGAAGTGGTTCTGAAAAATCGTGCACTGTTAACGATAACATGAAAAAAAAATTTTTAAATAAAATTAATATTAAATTTCTTACAAACCAAATTATGTATACGAGTACATTGGCTAATGCACGTTATAAGTTTTTTTTCTACGGTTGCTTACAAATGGGCCTTTCTTTATTACATTTACAACGCAACGGAATAATAAAATACCAAGAAAATCTACAAAACATTTGCAATTGCAGCAAAATTTGGAAATGCGAAACCATTTCCACAAGATTGTAGTTAAGATCAAACCAAAAAAAAAACATACATTTGTATATAAATTTAAAAAAAAATTCAAAGTCGTTCAATTAAGGCATTATTTCCTGATACTAATATTATCTCCTTACTTTTCGACCTACATTTTTTCTCAGCATACCTTTAAAGCAAGGCACACATCTGTTTTTTTTTCAAATTTATTATTTGAAATTATTGAGATCAAAAATGAAGCTATAAAGAGCACAACACTGCGTATAAGTTATTTACGAGTGATTATAATCACATTATATGTTTAACTGTGTGGAGCAAAGGATTTTAATCACCACGCTATGCAACAGCAATAAAGACAAAATTTTGTAAAAAAAAATCTGCGAGAAGCTTACGCATTGACATTAAAAATTACATTTGACTTTTGTTGCTTAGCAAAACGGCTGCTACCTAATTAGTTATTACATACATGGACACGTTTATGTACATATGTGCTCGACACAAATTGTGGAATTTCTATTACAAATGTTGCATAGTTATTTCGCAGAATTTTAACTTTAAACAGTTCTTACAACTGAGTTGAAGATATGATGCAATATGAAAGGCCGTTTAAAAATTTTGATAATTTTTGGAGTAAACATATCTTGCTATCAGGGTGCAAAGGAGCGAATGTCGAGCTTGTAGAAAAAAAAATATTTTTTAAAAAGAACTGACGAAAAATGCTAATTTTCGTTTAGGTTGTGTGGATGTGAACAAATATGTATATTATAATTCTAAAAATAAAATAGTTCATTTTTTACGGAGAAATATATTTCAGGCGATATAATAAAAATGAAATGAAATGAAAAGAAAAGTGCAGGAGCTGCGTGCTGATATCAAAATTCGTGTTTTGCCAAATAAACGTTTAAAGTTTTGAGAATTGAAATTTCGGAGTTAAAAAATTATTTCTAGTAAAAACTTTTATCTTTTTATTTATCTTGTTTTGCCAAATAAACGTTTAAAGTTTTGAGAATTAAAATTACAAATGCTGGAGATAAAAAATGATTTCTAGTAAAAACTTTTATCTTTTTATCTATCCACGCACACTTCATCTCAAATCCCTCAGTCTCAGACCTGGTCGGGCAATTCTGGAATGCACGTATTTTTCGGGAAGGAAGTTGACGTTTTAAAAAATTCAAAAGTACTGCGAAAATGTATATCATTTATTTGTTAAAGGGGTTTAACTAAGCGCATATGCAAAAGAAAGTATGCTTGAAAATTTGCATATTAATAAATAATTAATTATTAAAAAAAAAAAAACATTTAAACTAATTTTTTCTTCAGTTTTTTGGAAAATCATTACCCCCAGCATATATGTTTCTACAAAGTTCAATTTTTTAAGCCATATGAAATTTAATGATATTAATTTTACGATAAATTTTTCGAAGCGCTAACTTCAAACAAATAACATTAAAAATAAGTTGGCAGGTTTGACTTCGTGGACGCAGAGAGACGTGCTGAGCTGGTGGGCGTAGCGATCTACATCCATACATACCTACATACTACGATGTGTAGGAAAGAAACCAGCACAATTAAAGTCGAGTTGCGTATGCTTCAAAGAGCTGCGCCCACGTCCTGCATTGCGCACATATCACTTTATTGTCTTATCAAATACATCTGCGACAGACAAATGTTAACTCATAATTATGTTAACTGATTACGTTTTCTCAAAGGTTTTTTTTTTTGTATTTACAGCATTTGTTCCTTAGCAGCAACGACAGACAAATAGACAAATAGAGATTAAAAGCTAATCAGCTTTTATATTTTATTTATTTATATAAAGTAGTGGCTTTCTCGATAGAACGTATTTAAAAAGTGCAAAGATTTAATTCAGTGAATTGAGACATCGACCATTAAATCTTAAATAGTAACTTTTTCCCAGACTTACAGAAAAAGAGCTTTTTTTTGCGACATATTTAAATTTCTTTCTAAGATTTTCTTAATGGTAATCTATTTGGTTATAAATGCTTCGCATCGTTAGCTTTAGCTGTAAGATTTCTCCGTGCTTTTAAATTAGCTGTAAATTAAGTTAATACGTAAGTAGTTACTTTCTAACAATATGTAGCTTGAAAAATGAAAATGCTTCTTGTCCATACAGTTTTAAAGAATCAAATGGCAAGACAATTTTTTTTTTAGATTAAATCACCTTTCTTTATCTATAAACTGAGACAAAAAATCGGTTTCTTTACTTTCAGTTTAACAAAATTTTCTATAGCAGAACGTTGAAAATAGAAACTAGAAAATAACTTGAATGGAAACCTCGCTTCCGTCGTTAAGAGATAAAATTAAAATGAATTTTTTAGGCTTCAGTCGGAGAACGAAGTAAAATTGCTTGCTGGTAAAATTCATTTTATTTATACGTAAAGCTGAGAATACAGCTTTCAAGAAAAATCACAACAAATATTTTTGATTATTTCTGTCGCTTGATAAAGTAGTTTGGCGTTGCTGGGAATTTTCTACACGAGCATTTTCTCTTGAGAGTTTGAGCTTCGGACTGATTTAAGAAATTTTTATAGAAGAACATTTCTTTTTCATTTCTTGAGTCTCGTTTTATATGAATTTTTGTTGTTGTTGTTATAACAGCATAAAACATGCTGAAGTGACAGTCATTGGCCGGATATAAATCCGGGTCGTTCCAGTATCGTAGACCCGACTGCCGTGGAAATGATTTCGATTGTCTTGAGAGCGGTATATTAAGCTTGAGGCGATAAAAAATCAAAGCATTATGCTTTTACCTCGCCTGGAGGGACTCTTAGATTGAGAAATCAAGCAGCAAGCATTTTAATTGGTAGCAATTTATGTACATAACTGGAGAAATACTCTACCACGTATTTCTGAGTTTTAAAGAGTTTTAAAAGAGTTTATAAATTATTTTTAGTATTATTGTATTTTTTCTGTGTTACATCTGCACACAAAAATATATATGTATATACATATTTATACGAAAAGTAATTTTAGAAAATTTTTAAGTATACATGCATGCATACATGATCTATAAATTAAATTTTTGCCTGACAAAAAATATACCGTGAATTTTTGAGATTTTTTTTCGCCAAGGTTATCGCGCATTTGATATATGTAGATAGAACATCCTTGGCTAAATATATATGAAAGTACATTTTGAAATGTTCTCAAAAAATGACTAAATGTTCTAAATAAAAATGTTGGAATTGTGATGACACTTTTTTAAAGTTTGAGAATTTTTTGTGAAGACTCTACAAACTTTGAAATTTGGGCTTAAATGGTTTTGTTAGCGAATTATCTTAACTTCAATTAAAAAAATTATAAAACTATTCAAATAAGGCAATAAGAAATTGCCAAAATTTGTAATTATTAATCATTGTTATTACTTTAACCGCTGCCGTATGTGCACGTCACAGGAAACTGCAACGCCAGAAAATTATTTTTTGTTTCAGTTCTATCTGCCTTCAAGCTTAAAAGCTGTTGGGCGATCTTCTAATACAAACATTTTATTTCAATGCTTCTGCGATGCTTTTAAAGTACTTACCTATACATATGTACATACATACATATATATGAAGTGTATATTAAATTTAAAAACATATATTACGAAATTTCCCGTTATCAGTTACAGCGTCAACAAAAACATTACGAAGTAAAGCTAACAAGATTAATACTCGTACATACATATGTACATTTAAAATAATTCACTGCATACATACATAGGTGCATTTATGTTTACAAGTACAAATAAGTATATATGTACATATGTATGTACGAGTACATGTGTACATTCAAATTCATATGCCAGTATATATGTATGAATGCATGAACATATATTAAGTGGTTTATGAATGTAAAAGAGATTTCTTTATCGCCACAGACAAGCTTACGGGGCTTTTTATGTGACACTGTCGTACTTTTCTCTACATTTCCAAATAATTCGTGACATGACTGATTGTAATGCGAACCTTCATGAAAATACATTTTAAATAGCAGGGGCAGATACCGAAAAAAATTGGAGGGGGGTTCGGATGATGATTGGAGTTGGATCCGCTTGAAAAAAAATTTTCTGTAGACAAATCATGATAAATGAACTGTTACTTACATTTACATTTTTCTGCATGTAAGGTTCTAAAATACTGATTGGACCTTATCAGTGTGGCTTTAGACCTGGTAAATCTACTATCGACCAGATATTCACAGTGCGCCAGATCTTGGAAAAGACCCAAGAAAGAAGAATCGACACGCACCACCTTTTTGTCGACTTCAAAGCCGCTTGCGACAGCACAAAAAGAAGTTGCATTTATGCCGCAATGTCTGAATTAGGTATCCCCGCAAAACTTATACGGCTATGTAAAATGACGTTGAGCAACACCACCAGCTCCGTCAGGATTGGGAAGGACCTCTCCGAGCCGTTTGATACCAAAGGTGACTCTTTGTCGTGCGATTTCTTTAACCTGATGCTGGAGAAGATAATTCGAGCCGCAGAACTAAATCGGAAAGGCACTATCTTTTATAAAAGTGTGCAGCTGTTGGCGTACGTCGATGACAATGACATCATCGGCCTTCACAACCGCGCAGTTAGTTATGCCTTCTCCAAACTGGATAGAGAATCAAAGCGAATGGGTCTGGAGGTGAACGAGGGCAAGACGAAGTATCTCCTGTCATCAAATAAACAGTCGGCACATTCACGACTGGGATCAAACATCAATGTTGACAGTTATAACTTTGAAAAAGTAGAAGGCTTCGTTTACTTAGGAACCAGATGTCAGTCTCGAAATCCAAAGGAGGATCACTCTTGCCAACAAGTGCTACTTCGGACTGAGTAGGCAACTGAGCAGTAAAGCTCTCTCTCGACGGACAAAAATTACGCTCTATAAGTCTCTCATTATGCCCGCCCTGACGTATGGCGCAGAAGCATGGACGATGAAGATATCTGATGAGAAGGCTCTGGGAGTGTTCGAGAGAAAGATTCTCCGAAAGATTTATGGGCCTTTACGCCTTTGCGATGGCGAATACCGTAGAAGATGGAACGATGAGCTGTACGAGCTTTGTAACGACATAGATATAGTGCAGCGAATTAACATTCAGTGGCTTCGCTGGCTTGGTCATGTCGTTCGAATGGATGAAAGCGCCCCAGCTCTGAAAGTATTCGACGCGGTACCCGCCGGTGGTAGCAGAGGAAAAAGGAGGCCTCCTCTGCGTTGAAAAGACCAGGCGGTGAAGGACTTGGGTACGCTTGGTATTTCCAACTGGCGCCAGTTAGCGAAAGAGAGAAATAACTGGCGTACTGTGCTAAGCTCGGCCAAAACCGCATAGGCGGTTATCGAGCCAATGAAAGAAGAAGAAGGTTCTAAAATTTCGGCAGGGGTCCCGACCCGCAAAACCACCCCCTGCATCCGCGCCTGCGACAAAGTAAGATGCATTCACAGCGCCTTGTATGTACAAATGTATGCACATTAGGGTGGGTTAAATTTTTGGTCGATGTTTGGTACCCCCTAGTTGTGTTTTATAAATCATTTTAAGCAACTTTTCCAATGGAAGTATGGTTTTATTTTGAAATTCAAAATAAAACCATACTTCCATTGGAAAAGTTGCTTAAAATGATTTATAAAACACAACTAGGGGGTACCAAACATCGACTTTTTTTTACCCATACAATTTGACCCACCCTAATGTACATATACATATATTTGTATGTGTTCATGCATGCAAGTGTCAAATGTACAACTATGGTAATTTGACAGACGTTAATCAGTTGCAGCAGTCGAACGCTTAGGCGCAGCTAGCAACAGCACAGCCAAAAGCGTTTACAATTATCGCTTAAAATGATGAGCAATGCCCACTTGGTCTGTGCCTTTTGGCGAGTCGTTGTTGGCGGCGGCGCTAATCTATCTCTCAAGCTCATTTACAAACATTCGAAATTCGTGATAGCGATACCGTTATACTTACGACCGTACAAACAGGTACAGTGGTGCTTCAGTATAGCGAATGATATTATGTTGGGACCGTTCGTTAAACTCAAAATTCGTTATATCGGAAACAATTAATACATTATTTTATACTCGTAAGCATTGGTTGATATATAAACATATATTGAGAAATACATATATATGTAATATAATTAGAGATATTAAAGTAAAAATTCAAAACGAAAATTTCAGACTTTGCAGTTTTATATATTACTGTTAATGTGTATGTGCTTTTCTCGCTGTGAAACAAACTGATTTTATAAACACTCAATTTTGGCAATACATACTATTTTAAAGAGGTTTCTTTAAGTGTATTTCCTATATTGAAATCGTCAATTATTTTTAATTTATCACCCAAACAAAGTCTTTTCCCAGATGAAAGCATTTTTAAGTAAAATATCCAATACTCTCACTTCATAACTTTTATTTCTAAACTGTCATTTTGAATAATGAACGTGTAGAAAATAAATAGAAATCTCGATTATAACAAGAACTAACGAATATTTAACTGCACGTACATTTGCATCGTTTTTTGTTGTAATATAACCAAAACCAAATTCAAACACAAGGCATTCGTAATATCAAGTTCTTAAAATTTTCAAAATTAATATAAACTAATGTAGGTATACAAGTATATGGAAGAGCATCCAGCAAAAGTGCAAACAAATATCTTTATTTGTTATGCACATACTGACATACATACATATGAATGTACGTATGTATGCAATTATTTTTACTTTCTTCCAGCACGCGCATATCTAGCAAGCAAACAAAACATTTAAACACTTATTTTTAACAGCGAATGCGCGCAGCTTTCTGTTGGTTTTATTTTCGCTTTTTTCGAACATCACGGAATATACAAATTTATGTGCATATGTATGTAAGTGCATTCAAACTGCACTTGTTTTCACTTTTATTTGTAACACAGTACCGGGAAACGTCAAGACCCTTAAATTTAAATATATCAGAAGAATTCGGCAGGTCTTCAAGAAAGACTTTTTTTATGCGTTGGCCTTTTAACTCAACTTGAACCCCTTATCGTGCAAAGATTAAAAAAAAAAATTGGAAATATTCGGTGGTGTCTTGTTATCATTGGTGCTGTGAATTTGTGTGCCACAAAGTGGTATTTTGGTGAAAATAAAAATAATTTTTTCAACCAAAGAATTTCGAAAATAGAAAGGTGCATTTTTAAAGAAAAACGCTTGACTAAGTGAAGTCTACAATCGCACACCCCCAAAAAGTAATATTTTGCTTTAAAAAAATATTTGTGAAATTATTAAGATACGAGTAAAATGCAACAAAAATAGATGAAATTTTTATGTACTTCAATAACATGCAATAAAATTTTTTGACTAGAAATTTAATTGGGCCTGTTCTGCATTTCGATTCCTACAAAAAAAATCGGAATCGATATGGTGAGTGTTCTTGATTCCGATTGCGACTAATTTTATCGGTTTGAAAAATTTATTCTAGGAAAAGAAACGAACTGCCTCAGCACACCCAAAAATCATTGGTGCAGACATTGTTCAATTTAATTAAAATTTAAATTTTTGTAATAAATATGTAAGTACTTAACTGACAACTTTTACAGCTGTTTCAACTGATTATAGAATCGAAATGAAAACGATTCGAAGTCGACTGTGAATGTTTAGATCCGACTCGAAACTAAGAACACTATTATGAAAACGAGTCGGAATGACATTGGTTTTACTTTTCATTCCGAATCGAAATACAGAACAGACCCGAATGTTATTTGTTTATTAAAAAATTGGATTTCTAAACGATTTGAAAAAAATAAAATAAAATATTTTGTATGCATTTTGCTTGGGGAAAAATAAGTTGGCTCGGTCTGGTTCAGTCTTCTTCTTATAATTAAATGAAAGGTAGGAAAATCTTCTTCTTTCGATTCACTTGTACAGGAAAATAAAATAAAAATGCAAAACCATTCAAGAGACGTAGTCGTAACAAAGAATGAAGAAAACATAGATTAAGGTTTTCAAAAAAAAAAAAAAAAAATTTAAATAGTAATGATTTCAATTCCCTGACAACTTGGAGCATTTACGTATTTTTTCCGCTTTTATTGGTACTGTATTGATAAAGCATCATGTAATCGTGTCACGACTTACTTAAAAAAAGGGAAAAGGCTAGTGAAGAAGAAAAATTGAAAGATTACGATGACACAATTCTCAGATCATAAACCAACACGAGTACGGTTGATGAAAATTAAATACAACAAATGAGGCCAAAATGAAAGTCTATCGTTTCATTATGACTAAATATACTCGTATGTACATACATACACGTGCACATATTGATGGAAGCTTACAACAAGTTTCAAATTAAGGCTTTGTTATAGAATTTGTTTCGCTGTTTGCGCTGATAAATTGACAGTTTAAATTAACGCAATATGCATTTTTAATACTTACAGTTTTGGAAATTATTACAAGTCTACAAATTGCTTATTGATAAATAAATAGAAGTGATTTATTATCGCTGAATTTAAATTATTCAATAATGAATTGAAAAATACACACACGTACTTATGCATTTCTTCATATGTATCTCGGTTAGAAATGAAGTTGATAGAAAATTTTTGTTTACCAGAGCTATTAAAGTTGTTAGGTGGATGTCACTGCACAGAGCAAACTCCAGTGAAAACGTGACCACACATACATACATATACGAGTATTAAGTACAATCAGTATTTCAGAAGTGAAAATCTAAAAAACTTACACACGATGGCAATCATAATTGATTTCTGAAAGCTTATGGTAAATGTGTATAGATATTTTTTTTTATTTTTATTTTCAGCACTCGGTAAGTAGTTTTTACTTTAATCTATTAACATGGCACGTGACATTTTTTTATGTAAATTCATATGAAGTGCTTGTTAAAGTGTTTAAATATTCATTTGTTAAATAGATGGAAAGCGCTTTTTGCGTTTAAATTTCACCTGCTTCTCAAAAAAATCCGTTCGAAAATTCTGTATGTTTTTAATGCTTTCTTATTGTGTAAATATTTATGTGCATTCATACATATTTAAACTGCAAAGATATTTTAGGTAACTTATGATTTACAAAAATAATATTAGCTACGGCATCTAGCTGCTCAGCTGTAGCTTAACAGTTCAGTGTTAATATGAATAAAATATGAAGAATAAATACATACATATGTAGTTACTAGGCATGCCAATTCCGGGATCCCGTCCTTTTTTAACTCCCGAATATCTCGGGATCAGTCTATTAAAATCCCGGAATTTTTGAAAAAAGCGAATTTAATAGCTATTTATTTTTTAAATTTTGTATACTTCATAAAAATTTCCCTTCAAAATGCAAAACAAAGCCTTTAGAGAGTTCACAATATGTGTTACTTGTCCTTTTTCTATAATCCGCTAATAAAATAACAGTGGAACGTATGGATGCACCGTGCAATTTCGTTTATTATTGTATGTGGTATTCAGCCAATTAACCAGCAATAAACCGCTTATAATAAATATGAGAGGCCGCTTTCTTAAAAATATTTTCGTTTTATTTTAATTAACATTTTTTCAAATAAAATAAACCTAAAATGATTTAAAGCAGAATAAAGCACACAAATAACACACTAAACATACTTTTCAGAGTTGTATTGAAATAAGAAAATTTAACATGTGAAACAAAAACAACAAGTTTACAACTGTTGTATTACGATAACACAATATGACAAATAACACGGCTTGTTAACTCCCTAAAGGCTTTGCTTTGCCCTTGTCATTATAAATGAGCGATGTTAATTTCACTAACGACGAGGTGCTTGAAGTGGATAAGGCAAAAAGTCTCAAAGAAAAATGCGATCAAGTTTTAAAGAGCAGCTCGCAATTGTCAAATAGTCGAAAGGCATACAATTTATGAGAACGTTTGATGAAAGAAATTGATAGTTTTTGTAATGAGGCAATAAAGACTATGTCTTATAGAGCGTTTAACTTATTGTCGACAATCCAACCAACAAGTGCTAAGGCGCAGCAGTGCTTCTCCACTTCAGATTTTCAATGAAAAAAATTTAGGTCCAGGTTGGAGTGTGTTTTCCTCCAACCTTAAGGATTTTATTTCATTAAGATTGCATTTTGAACAAAATGAGGAATAATTCAGCCTCGCTCAAAATAAAATGGGTGATGTATTTAATTTTTATTTGAAGTATTTATTATTTTTTTATTGAATGCGAATATATTTATATTTAATATTGGTCTCAAACAATGATTAAAAATAATTTTACTTTATGTATGTAGGTAGGTACATTTGCTTCTGTACCAAATATGTAGATTTGTACTTGAAGTATAAATTAGTTGGTATGTGTGTAAAATTTTACGTTTATTTCTTTTTTGTTTTTTGATACTAATAAATACATACGTGAATTTACATTTTTTGACAATTTAAAAATTACGAATCAAAACTTTGTGAAATTTGTGATCCCGAGATAGTCCCGGGATTTTCTTTTCAAATCTCAAAAATCAATAAAATGCTCAAAATTTACATCCCTAATATGTACATTACAATATTTTTCTTACTTTTTTTTGAGCGTGCTTTTAAAATCAATCTGCTATGAAAGAAGACGACTGTGTTGTCATATGAAATACTAAGGAGTTTTTAAGGATATTGGCAGACATAACTTACTTTCGATCGCATACAAGTATAAGCTTGCAGGCGTTACGAACAAAATCCGATAAACGTACTGCGAGCAAATGTTCGCATGGCACTAACGTGTCATCTGCCTTACAGCCAAGACCACGGCACCCAATCACATTTTACTTATTGTTCAGATTACTAAAAAGTATAAAGATTGCGTTTTCATAATCTTAACAAGTAAAGGAGGCCATCAAAATGCTGGTTTCGAAATTAAAATTTGTTTTAACCCTTTTTTCTTTAAACAAACACATTAATTTTATTTTTGTAATTTTTTTTGAGCATTTTGTAAAGCTTTAAACTCAGCACAAATAATTATGTGTACCGGCGAGTTCATAGCTTTCCGCCTGTTTCTGCCTTGCGTTTATCTTCTAGAAAAATACTTTGAAAAATAATAAAAAGTATCGCTCGTAGCTTTTATCTCATATTTAATTTAAAAACAATCGCACATGACATAACGATACCATGTACACCATTTTAAAAACAAAGTAGAAAAATGTAAAAATTTTAAATTTAAGGGTCATCGGTAATAAGTTGTCTAATCTCACTATTACAAATGGGAATATTTAAATAGCTAACTACTGAGATAATTTGTATTTGCATTAAAAAGTGACATCTTCCAGACGAATTATAGTAACTGCTATGGAATGCAAAAAAATGGTCAGCTATGCCTTTAATTGGAAGTTCGTTTCTCAAATCTTATCAACTTTATCCATAATTTAGGCGCATATGCCACAAAAGTTACTATACATTTGTTGATACACTTCAATTAATCGCGCTTTTTTTCATATTATTCTTTTATCTAGTTACAACAATAATATGCTTTGTCCAAGAGAATATCACAAAAGGAAAGCGCACCCATAAAATTAAATCAAATGGACCGTGACAAAATAAAACAGTGCGGACATTGTAACCATACAAGTATACTTCACATACATATACTCGTACTTATAAATTTACATATGTATGTATGTACGCTCTTGGTACCACACATGAGTACTGCAAAAACAAAAATTAACAAAGAATATAATCCCCAAGTTATGAATGGAACCCTCAGGTTTTCGCATGCGTTCCTCATTTTATAGTTTTCAACAAAAACGGTTTTATACCAACACAAAACTATGTGTAAAATTGCTGATAGTATCCACAAAAAAAAAAAAATGTGCGCGAAAGCGTGAAGCATGTCAAGGTGTGCACATTTTATTTTTTTATTTTTTATTCTTTTATATTGTTTTTATAGAGACGCGAACAGTTTGCAGGTAATTGCATATACAGTTTGAATCGACAGTACTGGTATATACATACATACATTTGTATATTGCTTGAAAATAACAGAAAACTTTTATAGTACATATACCTACATATATAAACATATACACACATATATAAACATACATACATAAATGTGGTAAATATAGAATTTTCTTTAGTTAGTTATTCTGTATAAATATGTACGTTGATTTCTTCAATTTAGTAATATAGCAAAGTAAGTAGGTAAATATTCAACTCACACTTACTCCTACATTTAATTTGATAATTGACTTACCTGAAAAGAGAAAAACGAAATACAAAATTAATTACTATTCAACAAAACAACATATAATCAAGTACAAAATGTATGCTAAGTCTTAAATTTAAATACAAAATTGTTAAAAATTATAGCTAACCAAGAGTGGTGAAAATATTTAATCAATTACTTTCATGTTGCATGTGTATATTATGTGTATGTATATTATGAATGGGCGTTACGTTGAGAGAAAACTGGAAAATTTATTTGCTCGTAGCAACTCATTCAATCGAAATTATTGTAGCGAAGGTGTGAATTTTGCAAATGATCAAGAAACATGCAATTTTTGAATAAATAATAGACACTGGAAATTGATATTGAAACGTTTTAGTTAACAAACAGCTTTGGTGTTGAACTTTTTTTAATATTAAAGTGTTAAAGTTTTTGTTTTAATATAACATTCAGCCGCCAAATGAGATAAGTTCAAAATGCGATATTTAAAATAACGGTATCGATAATCAGTAGCGATTATTAAACAATTAAGATTTCAATTAATAAGTAATGATATTTTTTGTGCAATATTTGTTGAAATATTCTAAAATTTCTATAGAACTTACGTCAATTTCACGTAATGCGATGGTTAAGCGAAAGTACTGGACAATTTTTTTGCGGGTCAATTAAAATTTATTCTATGTCATCTGACTAAGCAAATGGACATCATGGACAATTAAAACTAGTGTAATGACTATTGTACGCATTTTGATTTGTGAAATGAAAAGCAGTTGTCTTAAAAATTAATTGTTTTAGTTTTAGAACTTCAAATTTTGGCGCAAAATATTTGGGTAACTCACATACATACTCACGTACATATGTGCATAGCTGTGTATAATCATTGTTATTCGGTATTTATGACTGTTGGTTTTTTGGTTTGACTTCCATGTGCTGTTCTCTAACGCCTTAGTTAATAGGATTAGAGTGCTGAGCTTGCTTTTATGTGACTAATGCGTTTACATCGTATCTTTTTTTTTTACAGACGATAATAAATGTATATGTGCATACGTATTGTAAATCTTGCAAAGCTATGAGATAACTAAGAAAAGTTACTTTAAGCGTCTATCAGTCAAGCGACTAAAGACATTTTTTAAAACAAAATTTACGCCACATACTCGTACATTATAAAAGAAACATTCCAAGTTCCAGGACTATCATTTTAAGTCGATTTTTATTTATCTTAACACGTTTCAGTACAAAATTAATGTATTCTATTAGCGCAAGTTGTAAAATTTTATAAATACAACGTCTATATTTTTATGAACCTTATGAACAAAGCTATTAAGCGTCATGAATGTGTGTGTTTAAAAAACATTCCCCCGCTTCATAATTTTTACAGGTTATGAATTCGTCGGAATATTTATTCAATGCCGGCATTATTTTATACAAAATTTCTTGTTTTTATTGTAAAAAGGGAAGTCATCGAAAAGGCGCGTAAATTGTTGTAGTTTTAGCCAGAAAAGTACATTAGAGCTTGGGCGGCTAAAAAACAAAAATAACCAAAACCATTGGCCAACAGCAGATTTTTTTTTTTCAAAATTCGAAAATTTTAAAGCTTAAAACAAAATTTACAAATGATCAGAAGAAAATTTTCATGAAATTTTAAATTTGTTATTTAAAAAAAATGTGGCTATAGCATTTGAAAAAGAATAATTTTATAAGTATTTGTGTACATATAGATATATGGTAACCTCTTATCTAGTAGATGTAATTAAAATAGTATTTGGATTTACATTTGAAATAAATACAGTTGATCAACATGAGAATATTTGCATAGCCTGCAGTTCAGTTGTTCTATTAAGGGCCATTTTCACTAATCCAATTACATGGAAAAGCAGAAAAATTTTGTAAACTTAGCATGTACGTACATACATACATATGTACGTATGCTTATAAGGGTGTAAGTTATTATCCGAGATAAAAATATAAATATTTGTTTTGAAATTAAACTTGGTCAAAATCAAATTAGATTTGTCTCCGAAAGAAAAAAGGGTACCGCAATAAGCAATATACTCTTTTATAGAGAATGCAACGCACCAACCAATATATTTTATTAAATCCCCACTTTAATCTTGAACAACAATCGAAGGAGTGAATATACATATATATGAAAAACCATAACAGACCTTCTGTATCTACCCAAATATGATTCAGAGAAAACAAATATAAAAGACTTGGGAAATAACGAACACCCTAATGTAAAAGGCGTACAAGAGAGAGAGAGAGAGAGAGAAAACAAACAAAAAGAGTAGCTGCAGAGCAGGAAGTGCAAAATTTAGTTCCGGTGACAGAAGCAACAACATGGACGATGACTTCTGATGCATGATTTTGTGGTGGGCGCGTGGAGTAGCGAATGACTTTGAATCATGCGTACATATGTACTCGTACATACAAAACTAAATTGACTCATACTATTAACCACATTGTGATTATTTTTGCCTACGCGGAAATGGTTTTTTTATTTTAATTTTTTCGTAAATTAAAAAAAAATAAAAGTCTTGTTCTTATTACATTTTTTTGTACATACATATATCATATAATTGAAATTGAAAAACTAAAAAAATTACGTAAAAAATATTCTGTAATTAACCATACTCATCAGTCGGAATGGTTAAAGGGCCAATTTTAAAGGATGGAGACTAGTGTTGAATTTTTATTAATATTCTTCATCAATTTCAAAATGAACTTGAAATGTTTTGTAAGAGCACATGTCTCTCTTAAAATTCTTAAAGTTTACAAGTAAATTGATTTTAAATTTTTAAATAGGATTTGTTTTAAACAAGTTTGTTTTTACAACTTCAAGTCGTTAGGCTTGTTTATCGAATTTGTTTGAAATGACTAATGCATAAAAGGAACTGCGATATAATCCGCCTTTGCTTACAAATCATCAGAACTTAAAATTGTAATATCAAATCGTAACCTGCGAATCGGTTAATGAAAACAATGACAGCCGGCGCTAATCAGATTTATGCATATTTATTGTTAATAAATTTATAGTTATGGTTTAACACGATACTACGCAGTTAAAAGAATAATAACAGTTGGCAAAATGAAAAAAAAAATATCTCAAGCATTTCCTTTAAATGGCTAGAAATATGACTTGTAAATAATCTTTTATATAAAATTTAAAAATAACTTTTCGAACAGCTTTGATGTGCGTTAATAAGCTTTTGATGGATGAGGTGGGCTTTAGCAAGTTGTTGCTTGTATCTACATACATATGTACATACATATGTAAATGCGTATGTCTGTCAAAAATTGTTAAACAATATCTATAATCCTATTACTTATCAAACATACAAACGTACACTCGGTTTCAAATTATAAAGTCACCACATAACAAATTTATTTTTCTTCTACATAAAAAAAATAAAAAATATAGTGCGTTCTATAACAACAGAGTCTTAAATTTTTTACACAAATAAACAAATTTTAACAAACTTCATAAAAATTTACAATTAAAAAATTATTTCAAATTAAAATTTTTCTTTTTTTTGCATGTAGTTTTATAATTAATTACATTTTTGTATAATGGAGTGCAAGTATACCGCTCATTTTCCAACTCAATTGCGAATTTATTTTTCCATATAAAGCTTGCGCGAGATTTTTTTTTAAGGGAATTGTGGAAAAGTGCCAATGAAAAAAATGCTCAAAACTTAGTGATAATTTGCAGCTACTTTCAACTTGCAATTCAAATAATACTTAAAATTAATGCTCTTTTAAACTGCTTACGGCTAAATATTGCGCTTTTTTAATATCGAAATTGTTATGACGGTTTGTTGATTTCCTTTTTTTAACTCGGGGTTTACATATATGAAAAAAAACAAATTTAATAAGAGAAAAATAAGCTTGTAAGAAGCAGTCAACATCTATTTCGTAACATTAATATACATATATAGGTATACAAAAATATTTGAAAATACTCCCTTTGTTCAGAGCGTCAGAAAAAGCTGAGTAGTTTCGTCTTGTCGGTGTAGTTTTATCTCTTTCCTAACCACAGCAACATCAAATAAGTGAAAAATATATATTCTCTGCTCAAACAGACAAGACAACTTATCATTTTTATGTTTTTAATTCTATTAGCGCTGACAACCAAACTTCTAATTTTTGCCATCATAAAGTTCTCATTAAGAGCATAAACCGATTGAATTGAAAATTAGAAATTAGAAATAACTTTAAATGGTTTTCATAATATTTTGATTGAAAAGAACTAAAAAATAAAAACGAAAATAACCAGTATTATAAAAAGAAACAACAACCACACAAACAAGTTTAAATAGCGGCAGATCAGTTGCTCTTGTTTGTAGTTGGTTTGTTTAAGGAAGATGGAATAAACATAACGGTCCACTCGGCTAGCGTAGCACAGCATGTAGCGTGTTGGCCCTGCAACTCCGAGCTCCAGGGTTCAAAGCCTGGCAGAAGTGGTTATGAAAAATAAATTTAATTAATTTATTAAAAATAAGTCTGATGAGGAAATGTGGTGATTTCCGAAATAGTACTATAACTTCTACCATTAAAAAACTGTTGTTGTTTTTTCACACAAAAAATCTTTCATAAAACTGACTCAATTATTAACAATTATTAGGCCAACGGAAAAATAACAAACATTTATAAAAATAATTTTCATCCAGAATAATTACATGCATTGCTTATGTATTTTAAAACAAAATAATCGCTGAAATACCGACTTGTTCATAGCGTACTTTAATGAAAATTGTCGTTTATCTATCCTGCTTTTTCTAACTCACGAAATTCTTTTTGGAGAACGGCATCACTGCACTGAGATGGCTAAAAGTTGTGAATATTTTTTTTAATTTCTGGGCAAACTGGTTAGACGTGCCTGTATACTTATGCACATATTTATAAAAAGTTAAAATGAAATAGAAATATTGGAACTAAGTTCTCCTTATAGCAATATATTGAGGTTTTCAACGACTTTTTCATTTTTTAGCTTTCTAAGCAGCTCTCAAGTAAAATCACAATAAATGTTTTTCATTATATCTGTTGCTGAAGAAGTACTTTGCCGTTGCTGTTAGATTGTTTGGAGAAATAAATATAAGTATGAGCAATTTTTTCTTGAAATTTTCTATTTTCATGAGAGCTGTAGTAAGGCGTAGTACTTAAAGGGAAAAATACATTCAAAGAAAATAATTGAAAATGCTCAAAACAGGTAACATCTTCCCCCATACAATCATCACTTGAAAGAGCTGTTAAAAATAATTATTTAACACATAAAAATCAACAAAAATTTAAATGACAGTCATTGAAATAATTATATATGATTCCAAAAAAGGTGGAAGTTCAATATACATATGTATGTATTTGTACATAGGCCTGTTCATTAGTGAAATTCAATTAAAGGTATGGACCTTAACAATTAGATATGTATGTATGTCTGTATGTACTTTTGTAAATATATTTTCAAAACTACGGGATGACTGTGTCAGACTTTCGAAATTAATTCTTAATAAATCACTTCAAATTTCGGTTTCGCCAAATTGACTTCTTATGACAAAAATGAAAAAAAGTTGCAATTTGGTAAATCCATGTGGGTTCATGTTGGATGTGGTTTCCGACACATTATTCAATTTCAGCTGACACAGAAAGGTGCGCATACATACATACATACATATACATATGTTTATAAAAATATACATATGTATAAATACATACATACATACATATGTACATATACATACTTATGTATGTTCGTACACGTTTGCGTTGATGAATGGAAATGAGTCAGAATTTCTTAAAATTATTAATATGAAAAGAAATAAGTCTCTGCCTCTAGGAATTTAAAATGTAGTATTTAACAGATAAATGAATGATGGTATAAAGTGGTCTTCTTTCATTTTTTAAGATATTTCTAACTTTAAAAAATTAAAAATTTTACTAATAAAATGATATCATCATAAACAACTTAGAAACTACATACATACATACGCGTGTTTCGACAAGATATCATTAACTGAAAAATGGAAAAATTAAAACAATGCAATACACAGCAACGTTCTAACTATGTAGCAGCTGTGCGCACTCAACGAGATTTAATTACATCGCGGAGCAATAACAAAAGCTTGTACATATATCGCGAAAAAAAAATAAAAGTAATATCAGTTATATATGTATGTATGTTTACACATATGGAATTGATAGATAATTTGAAAGAGACATTCCAAAAACTATAAATTTTTTTTAATTTTATGATTATCGCTACGATAAATTCATTACCCTTCTGAAAGAGTTTTTGACAATTTTTGGTAATTAATATATATTCTTAGCCATTAAAATATGAATAAACAGGGATGTAGATATGTAGTTCGCTAGCTGCCTAATCAGAGCTCTGTCTGAACGCGACTTTAATAAGGAATGTTATCTTTTTTGTTCATTATAGCACGCGCTTGTACGAAATCGTATTGCAGCGTTCAACAAAGTGTTGTTAATTAATATTGAACTTGAAAATGTACCATGGGCTATGACTATTGATCTAGTTTTCTAAATTACAAATTAGAATTAGTTTTTGAAAATCCTATACTTTTTGCCTTAAGACACTTTCGTTGGGATTCTACTCACAGACTGCCACCATATACTAGTCGGCTGAAACTTATTAATCTTCCTACTCTTTCAAATCGTAGAAAAATGCTAGGCATAATGTTTGTGGTGAAATTGGTCACGGGATCGATTGATAGTCCTTTGCTTTTGGCAGAAGTTAATTTCAATGTCCCTTCTCGTGTTTAAAGGCACTTTAACCCCCTTTTTTTGAATCAATGTAAAACACATTTTGAACTAAATGAGACATTCCGGTGCTTGTGTCAGGAATTTAACTTGCTTTCCAACACCTTTGATGTGTCAGACTCGCTCTTTAACATCAATAAGAATGTGCTGTCCTCCCTCTTAAATTGATTTGCGTTAGTACAAAGTAACATTTCGGTAAGCTGATGAATTAATTTTTTTTGTAGCTGAACAGTTTGAGATCTCGACACTTAACAATCTCGAATCGGTACAACCATATTTATATGTATATATAAAAAAAAAAATCTGTGCGTCATGCGAATGCGCCCCTTGTGCCGGTTGGGTGGGAAAAGAGGTTTATCGTTGGGTTTATTATTATTATTAAATATTTTTCGAATCAAACTTTCCAGCGTAGTATTTATACATAGCCCTAAAAGTCTGTGAGACATGATATTTTTGTAGAGTAAATAAATAAGTAATGTAATAGCCTTATACAATATTTAAATAAAAAACTATTTTTGTTCAATTTACTCTTTAAATGGTGTGTAATATTTTTATAAAAAAATCAACTGAAATAATTAAAAAAATTGCCTTTTAAGCTGTTTATACGAGTATTCAATTGTCCATAAGTGTATGTATGTTTATGTTAGTAACAGCGTGCTTTTTGTAGTTTATTCAACTTTGTTTACATTTCAATTAATATGTATATACATACATATGTACATGTGTATGTATTTTCATTTATTTATTGTGGTTATTGTAGTTAGTGTTGCGCACACTCAGTTTTAATTTGAAATACATTTGAGTTGTGGTCACTTTGCGGCTAGCGACGGTAATTGAGCCACAGCTGCTATTCAAGGCTCTGATTATTTGTTTTTTTTTTTACTATGCATTCTGCTGAGCTCTTGATCAACTTGAACTTGGGCCAATTTCTTTTTTAAACTTGATTGCAATTTTATTACCACCACGCACCATTGGTGTACGAATTTAAGTACTCGTATAGCTGAGATCAAAACGTTTTTTAACAAAATTAGATTTACAAATATTTATTTATTTAAATAAATTTAGCTTAATTGTTTATTAAATAAAAGAAAACAATTTAAAAATAAAATTTTGTTTATTTCAAAGTTTATACAATCTTCTCAAGAATTTCTAACTTTTGAATAGAAAGTTTTATATAATTTTCGTGTTTATAGTTTTTTAGTATCGGTTTCCAAATCGGTTCAGCTAACTCCCTACAACAATTCAGTGTTGGAAACTATTTCGACATTTTTGCCGTCGGCTAAGAAAGAGCCCATAATGCTCTTATTTCTATAATAAGATAATGTGTACGCGGGCGTAAAGCAACTAGAACGTCATAATGACAGCTTGACAGTTCAAAGAAATGCGTGCAAGCTTAAATTAAAAGAAAACGTGAAGCCGTGAAATTTGTGCGAGTGAGAGTGAAAAAAATTTTGCAACCTTTGTAAAAAGTATTCCCCTTTTAAAAAAAAAAACATGTTTAAATTTTGATTCATATTTATATAGTTCTAGCTTGAATACTGATTATATGAACATAGTGAGCAAATTTTGTTTGCAATGATTTTTTAACATAATTTAAGATTTTTTTTTACCTCTGCCGTTTTATTGTATTTGATAACTCGGTGAGGAATGGAACAATTTTTTTTTGCTTTTGGCAGTTTAATTCTAAATGAGTAGAATTTCATATTTAACGATAACAAAGGCAGTACCTAGTAACCTAGGTCGTAAAATTGTGTAATTAAATGCAGGAATTCGTTTAGTGGCAAGTAGGGTGTGTTGATAAATCCCAAAAGAGCACGCAGCGTTAACTGTACGAGAATTGTCCTATATAAAAACATTTTTGAGAAAGAGTTAACCAATGAACACGTAAGCTCACGTGCTCAATGACATAACAACGCAGCAGTCATAAAACGAATGTACGAGTAAATGTGCTGAAAATTCGCATAATTTACCAGCTCTTGAATACCTGAATGAGTGTGCAATTGTTTGAGGCTCTTCATTTTCCCTCCGGAAAGTGTGTTTATGTGTGTGAGTGAGTGCCAATAATAGTCATATCTTAGTTTAACACCTTTTGCGGTTCATTTTTCTTTTATGTGCGTGTCCCAAATTCAACACAAAGAAGTCGCATTTGTGTTATTTTATTTATGCATTCTTAGTGCGCTTGCACTCAATTATGTTTCTACGAGTAAGTATGTATGCATGTATGTATGTACATACATAGTCATTTTCAATTATTCTAACAATTTGCTCTTTTTCATGCTTCCCAGTCACGCCCACATGCGCCCAGTATCTGCATTCGCCTAGAAAATGTTGTTTAGTAGTGCAAACAAAACGAAAAACTCGCAACTAAATAGGACGCACGCATTGTACCGTTGTGCTAGGTGATACACCAAGTCCCACACTGGCACAGCGCCTGCCCTCATACGTGCACCACAACTCGTACTGACTCACACGTCCGCGTCCGCTTGTTGCGCTTCTAACACTTTTGGCTCATTTTATTCAAGTTGATTAGTTTGTTGTTGAGGTTTACAATGGCATTTTGTTTCTAGGGCACTCCCATAAAAATATATTTACACAAAATACATAAATATGATACTTTTATGTCTGCATGTGTACGCTGGGGGCGCTTTTGTAGTTATTGTTGTTGCGTGGTATTATCGCGACACTTGCATTGCCAAGCGATGTACAATCTTAGCCGAATTTCAGCTGAATAGAGTCTAACAATCAGCTAATCACCCATGACGAGGCGCCGCATAGCCGTGGCACCCAAAATAGTTCATGCAATCGGAACAGATAATTGTTGGCAACCAAAAACAAAAAAAAGTTAAAAACATTGAAAAGCAACAACTATGAGCAAGTGAAGAAAAGAATTTAGTTTATTTATTTCAGGAAAAAGGCAAAACAATGCACAGGAAAGCAAATGAAAACAGAATAATGTGAAATGGCGTAATAATTTATTTATTGGTCATGCAGAACATTTGCGGATGTATGTATATGTGTGTGGGCCTGTGTGGGCGCAATGGGCAGTCATGGTGGGCTCACAGAAAAATGTACTATATATATATATATTTAATTTTGCCAACGATTGGGAGACGTTCAGGCTAACTAGCATTTAATAATTGGTAAGCATTTAAAAAAAATACTGAAAGGAGTAGAGTTGCAAAATTATCGATAGCGCCTCCATCGCTAGTTTTCAAAAACTATTGTTAGTGTTTGATAGACTCAAAAAAGAAAATAAAATAAACTATCCATACTATCGATAGTGCCATCGATAGTTTTGCAACTCTAATGGTAAGCCAAATATATTATAAATATTTTACCATGAAATATAATTAAAATGTAACGCGAGGCGCTTAACGGGCGTCTCTTAAATATGAACCTTGCCGGTGGCTACCTCGAATGTACTGCAATCTTTAAAGCATTGACAGATTGCAACGCAAATTCCGATCAACTATGTAATTATTATAATAAAAAACGGACAGTAGTAGTGCGGATGTAATTAAAATGAAATGGAAACTTCTACAAATTTAGTAACACATATGAAAATCTGTATGTACTCGTATATCCATATAAATTTCACAACATTGCGCGTTATTTAACCCAAACAACTAGATATAACCACATACATACACATAATACGGCATACGAAAACGTGTACGTAATTAAAACTCATCGAACAACGAAAACTTTTACCCAAGAACAGTGATGTGAGCAAAATTTGTTTTTGTATTTCGGAATCACATGGAATCTTTGACGCCAGCTCATACCTACATAAGTTAAAAATAAGAACTCAAGGGAAAAGTAATTGCGCCAATTTTCTTCACTTTCATTACAATACTTTTAATTTTCCTCTGCATTGCATTATTCGCAGAATCTGCATTTAAGCCCAAGTTTCAAACTTTGTACAGTATTCACACAACTTTTTCAAATATAAAAAAATTACAAATTTTAACATTTTTTACTGACGATCTTCGTCAATTTCCATCATACAAAGTAATCAACCATGTGTAATAAATAATGACGGGATGCTTATTATTTCAAAACGGCAAATTTCAAAATTTATTTACATTGCTTTAACCCATAAATACACGTTGGAGCAAACATACCCAACACAAATTAGGAGTAAACAATAAATGTATATAATAAATTTAGCGCAAATAAAGAATATCTAAAACGTCCAACAGAGCTTAGTCTATGAAATGAAAAAATACTAAATGTTTTTAAAGTATAATTTTAAGTATTTTTTGGCCTGTTCTGGTGCAGGAGAAATATGTTTCGAAGGTGCTGCATTTGGCTGCAGCCATCGTCGTTTGTCGGAATTTAAGTCGGCTTCGTCGAAATGCTTCTCACATACTTCCACTGAACCGAAAACATTTATTAGGATAGCTTCGATCCACTTCTTCCTACGCACACCTCTTTTTGGCACTGCATAAAAAGGAAATTGGTTGCCGATTTATTTAAAATTATTTGCTACGAATTATGTTGAAGAAAATGCGCAACATTCGTTTTGTTAGCCTAAAACTGAGTGAGCTACAAAACTTCCTAATCGAAATTTATTAAAAAAATGTGTTTAAAAACAAAACAATTATTTATTTGTATAAGTTCTATTTTTGCCCGCCTCTAACACACAGTGCGTCGTTGTGGCTTGTGAGTAGCGCTTTGCGACAATAACACCGGAGATTGAGGCACAAAAATGTCAATGCTGCATCGGTAATGTTTGTGCTCAACATACTCGCAACTGTGAGAAATGGAAAAAGAACAGAGCATCATCGTTCTTAAGTTTATAATTAAGCGCAGGGTTAACGATGCCAACTATTAAAAGTAAAACTTTTGTAGAATATTTGCTGAAACACTACTTTTCGAAGCATACAGGCAGATACTGCATGCATATCTGGTATATTCATATGTATGTTTGTATGTAGTACAGGGGAAAACAACGCGTAAGAAACTTTGCGATTTGTGGAGAACAATTGCAAATATGCAAACAATTAAAAGTTTTAGTTCAACTAGGCCTTAAGAAGATTCGTGTGGTGATATAAATAAAAGAGGAATAGTTTCTCTTAGATATTTTGTAGTTATTTTCGTTTTAATAGCAATTTTTGATATTTTCCACATGACTGCGAATATTTATATTACGCACTTCCTGTTATTGCATAGCACCAATCCTATACACAATACGTAGTTAATTTTTGTTTGAATTTACAAATACTAGGCACAACTTGTAAACTATTCAAACGGTATAAAGAAAATTTTAAAACAATATAGTTCTGAATTGATTGTTTTTGAGTGGAATGGCGGTGTGGAGAAGCGAAAGTACAATAGTGATGGAGAAAATGCCGCAAGCGATCACATTAAAGCACCACCAAGTCGACAATGCTTGTTTGTTTTTGTTGATTTTGTTAAGCAAAGTCGAAAGTCAGCTAAATATTGCGGTGCAAATTCGCATTTGGTCTGCAAGTGTAAAACTATGTAGGCATTTTTTGTATGAATATATTTTATTGGATATTATACAAAGATTGATATAGAAGAGATTGCGCCGACAGCTAACAAAAATTGTTTACGAGCTGCGTATGAACGTCACACCATCAATAACGTATTCTTATTTTGATTGGAGAATTGCTTTATAAGTTCGAATAATATAATAAAATCGCGTTGCACTTCACAAAAAACTTTAATTAAACCTTTAAAATTATAGAACACCAAATATTTACCTGCGCAAGGCGCAATCTCTTATTTATCAATCTTGGATATTATATATAGCAAGCGAGATTATGGCAGCGTACAAAAATTTGGCGTTGGCGCCCGCCCTTCCTTTTACTTCGAATGCGGTATTTCATTGCACCAACAACTAACTATGCACTGTGATAAATTAAAACAATTTTTAGTAAATGTACATATGTAGTTTCTCGAGAAGGCAAAGAATACCAGTATGGCTCTTGCAAGACTCATGCCAAATATGGGAGGCCCAAAACAGAAACAAAGAACCCTGCTTGCGAGCGTCAGCTCATCAATTTTAATGTACGCGGCACCAATCTGGGCAGGCGCGACTCCTATAACCTCATTCATGAGATCACCAGCCTCGGTGCACAGATTATCATCCCTTAGAGTATGCTGTGCATTATTGACTGTGTCAGACGAGGCTGCAAATTTGCTGGCAGGAAAATGCCCGGTAGACATATGTAGCTGTAAGAACGGCGGCAGCAATAAAGCATAGCCCAAGTGAACGCAGCAAGATCCTACAACAAAGCACCGACAAGTGGTAACAAAGGTGGGACTCGTCCCCAAAAGAACGTTGGACAAAGAGATTGATCCCACGGGTAGACGAGTGGATTAAGAGAAAACACGGAGAAACAAACTTCTACCTTACCCAGTTCCTTACCGGGCATGGCTGCTTCCGACAATATTTATATAAATACAAGCACGTTGATCACCCCTTCTGCCTACATTGCGTTGGGAAATTGAAAGCGCAGAACACATATTTATGGGCTGCCACAGATTCGACACAGAACGCAACTAGAACTAGAACGTTATATGGGAGAAGCAGTGTCCCCCGAAGGCTTGCTGGATGCTATGCTGTCCGATAGGGATATTTGGCACAAATGTGTTGACACCATCACGGGAATAATGAAAATACTTCGAATAGACGAGCGAAACACGAACCGCGCAGAATTATAACACACGCTGAGTGAAGACGAAGAACAACGTCCAGTGCCTGCCCTGCGAAGTAATATCGGAATTGATAGTCCCGCAGGGGTGCCACAGGCCCAGCGTACGAAGGAGGTTGGGTTTAGTCCGTAGGTGCCTGGAGGCAAATCGGGCATGCGGGCAGCACGGCTGCTCGTATCAATGAAGATTCCTCCTCCCTGGTCGTAACCGACACAAAAAAAAAACACATGCATAAATGTATACAGATATGTACATGCGAAAATAAATGAATTTTTCTTTCGTATGCTTAAATTGTTTTAAAACTCTTTGCAATGTTGTTTATTTATTCTATAGATTTTTGAATTCAACTGGCAATTTCACAAACCCATACATACATACATACATATGGATACAAAAATGTATACATACAAAAATACATATACCAGCAAGCGTATGCAAGTTTTCTAAGAAACACCCGGCGAGAATAGTTCGTGTATTTTTTGGGTTGGAATTACTTTTAACAAGTTTAAAAAATATTGGAATTTACTTTGATACATTGTCCAAGCTTATGTTATTAACCAATTTGATTTAGTAGTTTATTATATAATAATATTTAGAGTAGAAATGTTGAATTTATTTTTGTAATTTATTTGTTTACATAAAATTTTTCTAGCTCAAAACGTAGAAAAAGTAGCATTTTTGAATAAATTTTTATTAATAATAAACGTCAGCGCAAAAAAAAAATCAACGAGAATCTCATGGCAGATGTATTTCAGTCATGAGGTTTGCCATTGCCTGCTGAGGGGTGACCGCTATTAGAAAAAAACTTTTTTTATGATTTAGATTTTACTTGCTCTGGCCGAGCTGAGCGGCATATCGAGTTATAGCACGCACCGCTACCCTCTTGACCACAGCGACCTGACAACAAATTTAATTTAATTTCTAGCAAATTTTATTTCAAGCAACATTTTGTTTTTCTTTTTTAACAAATCTATTCAACTTGTAAATTTCACTCTAGAATATTTTCGATAGTTCTTAATTGTTTGAATACGCTATGCAGACGAATTTTATGAAAGCTACAATTTTTGGATTCACTGTTCGGTAGCTATTTCGCGAAAAAAGTAATACATAGTACAAGCAGATGGTACACTCTGAATTTGGCATTCAGGGGCGCACAAGTTCAATAGCGTAACTAATATGAATTTTCTATAATTGCAATTGCTTGCTCATTGCTAATGCTTTTTTAGTTTAAAAAAGGAAGATTAACTAGTTATTTATACGAAATTTTGTCCTTCTTTTTCTAAACAGTTATGCATTAGCACAAATGCATGCTTGAGACTTGTTATATCAAAGAATTTGCGGTAAAAAAAAATTATTGAAGAACGTTAAAGATAATTTTAAGCAACTTGTAATTTGCTTACTAAATACTTAAATGAAATAAGCTCCACAACTGTATAACGCAAAAAAATCTTAAAATGCAAAATTTTTATGAAATTTTGTTGGATAGTTATAAGTATTGTAAGATTGCAATTTGGGATTATATTATTATTGATCATTTTGCAAACTCTGATTTCAGCCCATAAGGATGAAGCCTTGCTGACATACAATTAAACGAGTATTAAGGAAAATTTTTAATTATTTTCAACGCTTTATTTTATTTAAAGTTCAACTATTGAACGAAGACTGCGAACAATGGTTTTAAATCATAATACAAAAAAGAATGGGTTTGTAAAATTGACAACTTCATTTAATTGCGACCCATTCTCTGTATTGGTGGAAATTAGAAATCGGAGGAAAAAATCCTGATGCAAATCCTTTTCAAACTCACAACTTTCTGGAACCCACAAATTATCCCGTTCTCTCTGGTTCAAATTGCGAATGCAAATTGAAAATAAATTTATATACTAAGTATGCATGCACTTTAAGTATACAAATAGGTATTTGTATACAAGATTCAAAAAGTATTTGTGAATAAGCAAACATAAATATAAGTACATGGAATGGCGACAATCGAAGGCCCTTAAAAATTTTAACATTCCCCTAAAGAACATCGCGCTTGCCAACGCAGTGCAAAGTTGCTTTTTTATTTAGACATACAAAATAAAAACTTTCGTACTTTTTATTTTGGATTTTCTAACTTTTTATTACCTTCACGCCTTAATGAAGAACGGGCCTTAAACGTCGCTACACAGCAATTTTGTTATTGCTTTTTTTCTACTTTATAGTTAATTTGATGAAGCGCTTTTTGTTTTATGTTTTTTAATGACGAAATTTCAAAATAAATAAATTTCATTGTCGCTATTTCCAATTACTCTGTCGTTGCTAAAGTTTCGCTTTGGGGCTTACAAACTTTGTTGCTCGCGGCTCACCTCCTCTTGTTCGTTTATTGTTTCACAATTTATGTTGAAAAATAATTGACATTTGTTGTCATGTCATCTAAGAAGGTTAACAAAATTTTGTAATATTAAAATTGGAGTTTAAGATGCCGCAACGACGCTGTTAATAAACTGCATTGTCGCAATAAATCTACATTTACATACAATTGCGGTATTCTTAGTCATAGTCATAAAGTGGCTTATAAAGTTTATGGCCGATATTTTAAAATAATTCGGTTAAGATTTTTAAAGTTTTATATATAAAATGTCTGCATTATTCTAAGCTTTGAACAATGTGTAAAATTTTAATTTATAATGGTTACGTTTCTGGAATGCACGTTTATTACAAAAAAAAAAGAATTAAAATTAAATTAGGAAAAAATAAATTGCGGATCTAAATATTTGCTCTAGTAGTGTAAATATGCGTTTGTGTTTAATATATATTTTTTGTGGGTGTATCTCTTTGCCTTTCGTAAGTATTATTTTACTAATCACTTTCATAATGTAAAAATTTCGATGAGTCTATGCAACTAAAAAGCTTTCTTCAATTTAAATTAAGGATCGTACGACACTGACTATTTATGTGTTTATGTGCATACAAACAAGTTGCATTTACATACACACAAATACAATTTAATATGCTGGTATGTGAAACTTAGCTGAGCGCTGCAAATCGAAGATTTTGATTATACATCTTTTTTTTTATCGGTTACAGCGAGTTTGTATAGCAAGGCAATTAACCAAGTTATGGGAAGTTTTTTTCTTGTTTCAAAATTTGGTGAGAGTGTGTCGATTGATTTTGTATGGCTTAATAACCGAGCCGATCCAACTAATATGGTTAATCGAATTTCTACACCTTGCGCTTTAATCAGCCGCCGCACATATTGATTACATTTTAAATTGCAACTTAAAAAAAAGTCTGCTGTAAGAGAAATGGGTGAACCAACATACCTATTCCTTTTAATTTGGTGTACCTTGAGTTGCATTAATTATTCCTTTTGCTTAAAGCATACTATGTGTACCATATGTATATGTACCTACCCGTATTTGTATAAGTATATACATAAGTAATTTTTTTTTTTGCAATGGTGGCAATGTTTGCTATGACATATTATTTTATTTTTGTAAAAAAAAATATATTTAAAAAATCAATAAAAATCGCATATCGGCAACTTCAAGAGACTTTAAAAAATACTACCAAATTGTTTATTTTACCATTTTTAAAATTAACTAGTTTGGATGGGATTTGAGTGGTTTAAAAGTATTTTAGGAGTTTTCTCTTTCAAAGATAAACACTCTTTCAAGACCTTTGTTGAAAATGGTATATTAAGGTTGGTTTCATATTTGTAATATCCAGATGGTGAGAAAATAGATCAATCAAAAAGTATACCTAAATGATTAGGATGACGAGCTGAGTCGATTTAGCCATGTACGCCGACTAGTCCTTCAGTTTTTGCGTTATTTGAATGAAACTCGGCAGTCAGGTGCTTTTTTATAATTTATTAAACCTTTGTCGGAATCGGTCAGATCGGACGACTATAATGTATTTCAGAAAATAAAAAATATCCGAGCAATAAAACAAACAGCTCCGGCATAGCCGAAGACGGCACTTTTTTACTTCTTTTATTTTAAGTCCAATTTAGAGTCTCAAAAAACGATTACATTATTTTTGGTTTCTAAAAATTTGTTTCTGTCTTTATAAGCATGCCTGAAAAAATAAAAATCTGTGAATGATTTATGTATATTGAACGACGTTTGCAAGGCGAATTCATTAAAGGTGGTGTTAATTAATCAGCTGATTGGTGGCTGGTTGTCAATATCAATTGTTTAGTTGCAAATAATAAATTGTTACCTTTAACTACAGGATATTTCAAGATACAGTTCACTATAACTTTTTGCGATGACTCTAATAGTTAAAAAATTATTTCGCAAAAGTTAAATACAAAGGACAAGTTTGACAATAACCCACCAAAGGGTTGCATTTTAAGTATCGCTACCACCTTACATCAATTCGTCTTGGAAGTTTGCTGAATTTTTATTGATGAGTCATGATGGAATAATGAAAGGTGTTGTACATTGTAACAGTGCCAGTTTAAACGCCCTTAGCTCAATGTTGTATTTTGGAAGTATTAGAGAAACGGAAATAAAAGAAGGCCGTTCTTATGAAAAAGTACAAATGAGTGAAGATATTTACATAAAATTTAACCACAATGATTGGAATATTATGAATTTTATATGAAAACTGACAAAATAAATTAATAACATAATTTGTATTTAAATTGCTCGTAAATCTTGCTCACTGTACGAATTTTTAGTGTTTTTGGATGCCAAATTAAAAAAGACAAACTTCTTCGATAATGATTATTCTTTAGTAATTAATGTAAAATGTTCAAATATAACGCAAATGCATTCAAACCGTACCAACAACATAACAATGTTTGTTCAGCGATTAACTTTTTTTTCGGAAAAGTTTTCCCACATTAATATAGGTTATTTTCAATCATTAGATCATGAAGAAACTGAAGGTAATCCTCAATGGTTATGAGCATAAAAGCACTGAAGGCGGGATTTTTAGGAAAGAAATACTAATTGATAAATTAAAAAGCATAAATATACAAGTCCATGAAGTTCCTTTATCTTTTATGGTATATTTATTAGAATACAAAATCTATAGGTTAAATTGAATATTAAATTAGCTTGATCCAAAGAACTATTTTTAATACTTTATCAAAAACGGACATTTTTTTCTTGCCAATAAAATATTGGTTTATCCTGTCTTCCGAAATGAACCCCAGAGCTTTATTCCACTTAATAATTTAACAAATAAGGTTTCATTATACAAATACTTGACAATTTCTACAAAAACTTATTCAAATTCTCATTTTTAGAAAACCAATTTTCAACAAATGAGAAAAATTTACTAAAATGTCAAAACAATCGATATTATACATATTATAAATTCCACATGAAAAATTTAATTTTCTGCTACAATTCAAATTTTTTTTGTACAAAACTGGTAGCCAAATTCAGCAAAGAAACAACACAGTTTCTAAGGGCGTTCAAGATGGCTGATTTAGAGCGAGAAGTTGCCAACGTACAACACCTTTCATTATTGCATCAAGTGGATGAGTTTTATAAATAAAATAAAATCCTTCTATAACTGTTGCCATACAGTTTTATATTCAATTTCTTGTCTGACAGGGTGAAATGTTGATATTTGTTAAGTGTGGTTAGGAGACAAACCGGTTTCGGCGTTGTGCCACCTTCAGTGTAAGTTTTTGTTCTCGTTTCAAACGTCAAACGTTGTCTACAAACCAATTTTGACAAGGGATGGCGGAAAATCGTTCCAACAAATATAAAATGTAATTGTTTATTTAGAAATAATTGAGATAAAAAAAATAATTATATTGGGTAAATTTTAAACGCAATTAAAGTGGCATGGAAGAATACAAAAAAAAAAAAAAATTAAAAATATTACAACTGTTTAAACGAGGATTCGAATTTTATTACAAATATACCTATAAAAATGTATTAAAACCACCGACGCTAAGTGGACAGTGAGTAATAAGGCGTAATAAAAGTCGATCATTAAGTAACTCTGAGTTACATACAAATTGTATGTGTGTACGTATGTATGTATAGTTGTATGGTATGTAGCTAAGAGCATCCGGATGCGGGTCGCATGCACGCCATTGGCCTGCGGTTCATGACTGAAGCACTGGGGCTCAAGGTCAAGCATGCAAGCACCTGTGCACAAACATATAAACAATCAAATAATAAGACAACAAACATAATCGTACAAAATACGCACGAACGTTGAAGTAAGCTTCGTTAGATGGAGCAATTTTGATTCATAAATAAATATTTATGTATACCAATGTATGTTTGTATGTACATATGTATGTGTGAGTGTTTATTTATAAAAATACTTTTGTTGAAGAAGATTATTTATATTAAGGCCAGTGTTTGTTATTGTAGCACGCGAAGCCAGTTCGAATTTATCACTCTTCTTCACACATAAGTATGTGTGAAATGACAACAAACAATTTAATTAAAAATGCGAAATTTTGCATTTGCTTGAAATGATTTAAAAACATTTTCTTATACATACACAACAATTCATTTGGGGTTGAAGGTTCAAGAAAATTTTGAAAGAAATTCCAAAGCAATTTAATGAAATGATTTCGCTATAAATTATTAAATTGTTTATTTGCTAATAAATGCAAAAATGCTTAAGAAATATTATATTTAGTTAAGCAGTTTTCAAAGAAATGCATAAACAAAGGTGCGTGTTGTAGAATTAGCAGCGCTGATGAAGACTTCCGGACTGGTTTGCATAATATAAGTATATTCAAAGGTACACTGAGCGAAAAAAGCGGGAAAAATTTAAATAATAAACAAACATACACACATTCGTGTGGCGCCGAAGTTAGCAATTGTTGTTTTTTTCAAATGTGGCAACGTTTTCTAATTTTAATATTTTACCTAGATTGTTTTTATAAAACTACATTTCACACCGCATGATAATTCATGTACATAAAAGCAGTTGCCTAACTCAACACATTTTACCAGAGAATGCCATAATTTACTTCTAAAGCTTTTTAGTACTCGGCTTTGTGGAAAACGAGAGATACAATAAAGTTCCCTCTCTCTCTCTTATCCAAAAGTAATAAGAAGAATTTTAGCTGACAAAATTAGGCAAAGTTTAAAATCAGCAGTTGGTTCATTAAAAAAGTTCAGGAAAACGGCTTAAGAAATTATTGGCGAATATACATTTGTGCTCAAAACCAAGATTTCTTTGTGGTTGTTTTCGTACAAAAACTTAAGAAAGTGCAGTGAAATGCGAAATTCATATTTTGAAAGCTGCTTTCTGCACAAAAAAAATCGATTTAAGAAATTTTTGTTGATTAATTCTTCAACGTTTTTAATGTGAAGATACATGGTACAAATATTTTAAGAGGTAGTTTCACTTTTAATTTTTTGACAGAAAGAGTGTTCGACGGCAGACGCCAAACATTGTCATTACTGTGAAAGAGACATTGGGGATTTTCATATAATTTTATTGTATTTCAAATATAAATTGCGTAATTCTAATAAAATGTAAGTACATTTGTATGTATTTTTCATTTATTGGATGTATATTTTGTTGTCCAATGTAATGTAAAATATGTTGCCTACTTATTAAACCTAGACGCCGATAGGTTGTCAGACAGTACTATTTTTAAGTTCTAATAGAATTGAAGGAAAGTGGATTTAAAATCAAGACTTATAAGATTTTTCAAGCCTTTAGTTGCATTTACATGACGAAATTTTTTGATTATTTTATGTCGTATGTTAAATTTGAAGACTTGGAAAATTGCAAATGAACTTTATAATTAAATTTCTCAAAAAGGCGACTAAAGAATATTACTAGTTCGCAAAAATTTTAAATTACTTTATTTTTATTGTTTATTTTTCATTACTTTTGAATTTATGAAGGATGTTCGTATGTTACCCGGGTGACGATGTGTACTCGTATACATAAATATCCTTTGAGGCATGCGATTTTTGAATCGCTTCATGCACATACATGCAGCTTATTTAAATTTTGTGTCTGGCGTCTGGAATGAGAGAGTGAAACTACCTCTAAAAATTATTGTATCATAGTGAAGGTCATATATATAATTCTACTTATATATTGGCAGTAACGACAAGTGCAGTCAGCAACTATTACAGGACAGAATTAATAGAAAAACCAAAAATTAGTTGTCGAATTAAAAATTTTTTTGATCGTTTCAAACAATTTTTCGTTTATTTTATTTTATTTTTTTTAATTATAGTTCATTTGACCAAAACCATATACTTTCAAATTATATACTATGTGCAAAAATTATAAATATTAATTAAAAAAGTTAACTAAAAAAAACTTTAAATTAACGACATTGCGAATGTTAAAAAAATATCACTACCATTCACAGTTGAGTCACCATATTTTTTTCTCTTTTTTGGAATAGTCAATGATTAAATTTTTACTCAGTGGAAAATGGAAATTTATAAATATGCATATGAATTAAATAATCACCTATAAAAAACTGCTTATCAATACAAATGAAATCGCCTTTGTTTGATTTCCAATTAGCTATGAAATAAAGTATAAGTAAACATCGCCAAAAAAGGGTATAAGCCCCCCAGAGTAAAATAATCCTCTTCAAATTTATTTCTAGGTGCTCCTGTGGATATGTCAAACTTGATTGTATGTGTTTATCACATATATATACAGATACTAATACCTGTAAAACCTGCGCATGCGCACAACCTACATTTGTACTAAAGCCAAGGCATATTCAATAGGGAGGCGCCATGAATCAATTATAAAAGGTTTGCTCAATAAGCAGCTAGCTCGCTTGCTCTTTGTCAAACGGCTCCCAAAGCAAGGCACTGTGGTGTTAACTCTTCAAAGTTACGTGAACATTATTATTATTTACTTTTTACGAATAGCTGACATTTCGTTTTCTGACTGCGTGCAAGTTTTTCAATATATTGATTTTATTCCATAATATAATGAATTTCGAATATATAATTCATCTCAATTGCAAAGTAATTAATCTCAGCGTTCTTGTACGGTGTTAATTTTGGCTGTTCAAGTGCAGCACACTATATTTGAACGTTCTTTCTGCCCCAGAGCAACGACATCCATTTGGAAGTGTGGACCATAACAACACACACACACACGCACAAGTTGAATTCAAACATAAAAAAGTGGTCAATAGGCGAATATTTTACAAGCGGATGCTTTCAAGTGCAAACCCACCCGTTCTGTCTTTTGCAGCTTAAATCCTCATCGATATGCGCTTTTATGTTATGATAAGATTTGTTTTAGTAAATTATATTTGATTATTAGACAATAAAATAAATAGAAAACAAGTCCAGATGCCCGTTTACATTTAGTATTACATGCCATAAAATGCTCCGGTTGGTAGGAAGAACACCTAATTTAGTTTTTCTTACCAATTTAGTAAATCAAAAATGCCAAAAGCAAGTTGCGAATTGTGCCATAAAACATGCTACCAAGAAAATATCAATATGTTTCATGTTTCGCAAGACGCAGTAAAGAGAAAAAATGTTTTATATCCTGCGCTGTCGAATTGTACCCGCCTTCTAAAATTTCCTCCCTAAATTTCACTTCAGCGGATTTGTATATGGTTCAGATATTAAGAATATGCTGTGCCTGTTGAAGTTATTTGCGATTGGACTGAAATAAATAACAATCATTCCAAATTCTTCCATACTTGAACCCAAACTGAGTAAATACTTTTAAAGAGAAGATTGTCGAGTGGCACTTCTTGAAGCATAACAATTTTTTGTTAGATAACAAGAAAGCTTTGAACTAGCGAATCTTCTATTTTTTGCTTAAAATTTTAGAAAAGGGATTTTATTTTTTCTCTTTCTCCGTCCTCCTTAAATGCAACCTTTTACTTGGGAGTGTCAAAACGCTACTGTCATTAGTGAGCAAACCTTTATAATTGAATCATGGGTAGGCGCAGTAGAAAAATTGAAAAAAAAATTTTTTGAGCTCTGTGTATTTTGTTCTTGATTTTAAAAGCTTAAGTTTCAAAAATGTTTTATCAACTACTTTGAACTGTACTGAAAGCCTTCTTATATCAACGAAATACCAAATTTGACAATTCAAATTAAAATAAAATAAATAAAAAAAAATCATGATTTTTACACATTGCGGAGATAGGTTACTGCCAATATAAAAGTATTATATAGCATATGGTGAATGTATAAGAAATATTATTACTTCTTGCCATTTGGGGTAATTTTCAAGGTAGCGAAAGTTGACATTCAATTAACAGTGACTTGTCGATTTGCAATATCATGCTGAAGTTTAATGTATGTAGCTAAAATTATAAAATTAAAATTGTCTTTACTGATAATGCTGCGCAAATTTTTCTGTATCAAACAGTTTTTAGAAAGCGTTTCATAGACAAAATTGCGTAAGATCGACAGAAAAATATTTAAAAAAATCAACGGTTAGTAATATGGCTTTTTATGACTTGAATTAAAGATTGCACTACATTTTATCAAAAAAAATGCGACCAATTTAAAACATACAAAAATAAAGGCATATTACTAACGGTTACAATTTTGTTCATCCTTCACATATCTATGTACTACATAAGTACATATACATATGTATTTTTAACACATTTATTGACCCTGCAGTCGTCACGAATAAGAATGTTGAGAGTCATGCATTATATCATATAAATTTTATGAACAAGTTAACGTTTACATACATATATATATATATATATATATATAAGTATATGTATATGTAAGTATGTATTTTGAAAAGTGTACATACCAAGGACGGATCCAGAAAATATATTTGGGGGGGTTTGGGTCCATTTATTTTAAATTTTTTACTATATATTACATATTTCGAGATATTTGATTAACATCCATTAAAACATGGAAATAATAATATTGGGTAAAATGTTGAATGCACTTTTATAGAGCCATCGATAGGCTATGATTATATCATTTGAATCAGTAGAATCATAAAACGTCAGGGATTTAAAGCGCTTCATCGATTCTCCTCTTTTTCTTTGCCAAAATATCTAGTATTTGGTTACTAGTAACATCAATATCCCGATGAATGTTTAGTAGCGCAGATACGTCCTCAATCTCCGTAAAGTAGAAAAGGGCTGTTCACTTGAAGCCACCGTGACTGGCAACGTTGATAAGTCATTAACTTTTTGAATAAAACATTATTTTTCTCGACATAATCTCCTTTTAATCTTTTACACTTAGTCCAGCTTTTTTCCCTTTATTTTATTTTGACCCAAACCTTTTACCACACAGCCAATTTTTTTAGGTTTGGAAATAGGAAATAGTCGCATGCATTTTTGCCATATTAGCAACACACGTGTACGAGCATCCGCGCTTTTTCCGAGTGTGAGCAATCACACGGATAACTTTTTCATATCCAAATATTCGTGGAAAATGTGATGTGGCTGCTCAGTTGAGATGCCTACAACCTCAGTCACCTAACGCACTTTCATTCTCCGGTCATCGAAAATTATTCCATGAATTTTATCGATGGAATTTTGTGTAACGACTATAATAGACGCCAGTTAAGGGCATTAGAATAGCGATATTTATATTTTATTTTATTCATTTATATGCACCACTCAATTAAAGTTAATCAAATATAATAAAAAAAGGATATTGTAATTAATTGTTTCAAACTGCGAATTCACAAACAAAATTTAAATCAACTAAATTCAATTTGAATAAGGCAATTCTATTTGTATTCCAGTTACTGGGTAATAATTTTTAATATTTTTGTCTAGAGTGGGTTTTTGTGTGTACTATGAATTTGAAAACACGGTTGAAATTTCTGAGACCACCGATATTTTGAGGGGTCCATACACCCAGGACCCCTCCCTGTATCCATCCCTGGTACATACCATAAGGTCAAAATAATTGCACTGCGATGTATAAACAAGTTTTGACATACATTTTAATTAATTGTTATAAAACGGAGTTTAATTTTAACACAAAAATGAGGTAAGTAACTTTAAATTAGATATTTTTAACAACATTTTGAAAGTATATATATGTATGAACATATATATTTTTTAAATATATTAAAGTTTTTAATAATATCATGTTCAAACCGACATCGAAAAGTAACTTTCGCTTATTCGCTATACTTATTTTCGGTCCATGTAAAATCTGTCAAACGACAAATGTATTGTAAACATATTTTGTCGTGTCTAGTTTCTTACCTTCGGAAAACGACTGTAATAACGACAATGATAGAGAGTCAGTGCGAACACCCTAATTGGACAATCCATAAAACGAGATTTCAAAGTGTTTTCGCGGACAGTCCGAACGTAGTATTTGAGTTTGTTTAAAAAACTATTGGAGGATGCAAGTTTTTTGGGTTTTCGCTTTCCCATTAATTTTTTTTTTTATTTTTTTGCCATGCTAGCTTCTTATTTATAGGAAAGATCGTCTGCAAAAAAAATTATAAAAAATTAATTTTATTTTTATTTCGATAAATATTTTGGTATAATTTTCATCCGCAACACATTGCCGATTCGCTCATTTCCCCGAAATTTGTGCTGTTTTACTTTATTCGTTTTTACCAAAAAGCAATCCCAAATGTAAATTAATATTAATTAGCCCAATACCAATTTAAATTAAAATGTTGCGCGAAACTCGAGTTGAATGACAATTTAATGTCTGCTTAATTTGTCGAATACTTGCTACTACGTGCATTTGTTTTTGTATATGTATGTATGTATAGTATATACCATATGTACACACAGAGTACTTACTTATGTATTTAACTTTTTTATTATTGTTATTTTCTTATACCGCAAGTCGCCGCTTCACTGTCAATACACACAATTTGGAGCAATTAAGAGCGCTCTTAACTTTTGCTTTACCGGTTGGTGGTAAGCAGCTTGCTTTGGTCCGTGTTAAGGTAAATGAACACGTCAGTTAAAGTGGCGTTCGTAGCACTTTATTATGGGTACGTACATAGTCGTACATATATACGTACTTATGTTTGTAATACATAAATATATGAATACGATGATAATTGTGTCCTAAATGTTGTTTGCTACACCTTTTTGTCGCGGTGTGTCAGTGCAGCGAACAGTAGTAGAGCCTCATATATTTATATACTTTAAACGTTTTCAAAGTCGGCTTTTATAAATTATCATTTTGCTTTTCTTATATTTGTTAAAATATTCGGTTGACTGACCTGAGTTTTTTTATCTATTCGAACAAGAAAATACTTTATTTTTACGTGCACCTTTAACAAAAGAAATCAAAACAAGAGTTTTTACAAAAACACACTGCTCAGTTGAACAAATATAATCGAACAGTTTTAGTTGAATAAAATTATTTTGACTTTTTTCTTTTAATTTTGTATAAAACTGTCATTTTCGCTAAAGCATTCAAATACGTTTGAAAACCGTTTTTTTTTTCGCTAAAATCCCACTGTGTAGCATTGAGAATTGCGTTTGATTTTTATCGATGTTTCGATAGCAGGAATATGCAAATTACGTTAGTAAATTTTGCGTGAAACTGAAAGCGAGCTTTGATTACTTTTTTAACTTTATCTACACAAACATATGTATATACATACATATATTTACATGTATAATAAGCATGTAAAATATTATAAAGTATTGAAAAATTTATTTTCCATTCCATATATGCAAAATCAAAACCATCGAAAAAATAATTTCAAATATCTCTCCTCGAAAAGCAATACCAAACACCCGAGTGTACATTTGCATGCACGAGTATATTAAATATAAATTTTATCTGCCCTGAAGGAGCTTTTCATAAAAAAATGTATCATTCTGAGTCGGAATTAGACATAGTTCTCATACTTTCAATTTCCAAAAATACTCATTATTAGCAATTGGTCGTTTGAATGAATATTTCACCAACCAGTGAAATAAAGTCGTAGATATAAATCCGGTATGTATACAAAAAAAAAGTTTTTTTTTTTGAAAAACGTAGATATATTTGCGTTCTCAAAAAAAAAAAACTTTTTTTTTGTATACATAGATTAAACCTTAGATTAAAAGATTAAATATTTTTAATAAAGTTTTCTTCTTGTTTTTGGTTTAGAAAACAGAAAATCAGTATAACGCTGATATCGACAAGACAAAATTAATAAATCCTAATTGCTTCCTTTTATTCATTTTAATCCAATTCGTTTCTATTTAATTTAATTCAACTTAAGCGGGGTACTGACAGAGTCTTAACTGAGGCAATTAGTACAATGTCTTCGTGTATTTTGAGTAGGAAAACTTTGCTAATTGACTCAATTAAGCGCTGCCGGAACGCCGCATAAGTCTCAACGATCTTAATTTAATTTAATTTAATTCGCTTCTTTTTAATTAAAACCAGTTCAATTTTATACCTTCCAGTTAATTTAAAATTGGCCTAATTCCTTTCAATTCCCATCAATTTATTTAAATTCAGTCAAAATCATGCAATTTCGTTCAACTCATTTATTCAAGTTCAATTCAATTCATTTAAATTCCATTCGATGCAATTCAATTAAATTCGGTTAAATTTATTTAATGTAATAATATTTACTTATTTGTTTTAAATTTATTTTAGTTCGTGTTGCTCAGTTTTTCCGTGTAAAAAAATTCCAGCGTGCGTTTGTTGTATTGAAGAGAACTAATAATATAATTAAATTGGATGGAAATTTGTATACTCAGGCTTTTGCGGGTTTTTCAAAGCATACACTACATTTTTATATAGTCAAAACTTGCCAATATGAGACGGGAATTTTGTTGTTTTTAAATACACTATATCTACAATCACACCTCCTTACATTACAAATTCACCTGTGAACTATAATTATCAACATATTCGTGCGTAAGCAAGTATGAATAGGCACATTTCACTCTCAACCGCGAATTTACACTTTTCATATGTAGATGTTGTTCTGGGTTCAAGTGCGTTTGCTGATTCAGCGATGACATTCATGGCGCATACCATTTAACACTTGTCACAGAATATATACCTAAACATTTCTTAATTCATTGATGTCCCAGTAAGAACCACATCTGTTAAATAATGCGTTATACTATATATGCTTAGTACTACATATATGGTAGTTTGTGTGAGAAATTCAAAAACTTTCCATCTATTTGTATAGGGCTTTGTGACAAATCTAACGCTTTGCTACTCGACGAACAAGTAAGCAGCGTTCTCTAACTTTTACACGGAATTAGCTGCTATGCTATTTTACATGAAGTTGTCTCTTTTCAATATTATAATGCGATAAATAACTTGTTATATAACGCAAACAATGTCATATTCACCCTTATCGTGAGTTGCGCCCGAAAAAAATTCACCCGAAATTTTTTTATTCGCCCGGATTGAATCCGCCTATTGTGAGTTTCACCCGGAATAAATTTCGCTTCGAAAATTCGAACATGGAAATTACAACTCTGAAATGTGTATACTAAAAGTGTAAATCGAATAATTAAAATTCAATAATAATTTGACAAAATTTATCAACTTTCCAGATCTTTGAAATATAACAGGCAATAAAGAATCATTCAAGTATTTATTAAATCAATACCACCAGCGCGATTACAATTTGCTATTCCGCCAGTTGGGAAACGTGCCTGCGATTTTTCGCTAAGGGTGGATACTAAAAAGGTGTAGGTAACAGTTTTGAAGTTGGGCTGGCGTAATCCTCTTTTAGTCAGATTATATAAGAAATGTCAAAATTAACGAGTCCATATAATTCCCGAAGTGAGAAAAATGTCCTACACTTGAAGACATACCGCTTTTGGCCAGTCCAAGTCTATTTTGTATAAAATTTGTTTATTTCAGTGCACATTTAAATATAAACTGTTTACACCTTTCCATTTGGACTCATTTTTCATTGCAGGCCCCTAAACTATTCAGCATCATCCTGCTGTTTTCAAAACTCAGCTACATTTTCCCTTTTTTGACAAATCCCCTTGCAATATCCGGCTTTTCCTGCAGTCTACCTAATATTATCCCTCTTTGAACTTGGTTGACCGTTTTGTTTCTGGAATAGGCGATCTTACGTAAAAAAATTTAAATTAAATGTTTTACATTTTGGATCCGCGAAATTTTTCGCCTCTTCAAAAATAGCGAACAAATTCAAATAATCCCCAAATATTTCCGCCCGAAATAAGTGTTGCCGATAAGGCGAACAATGTTCGAAAGCGGAAAATTTCCGCCCGAAATTTATAATAAGTGAACAGTGAAAAGGGAACTATTTCGGGCGAAAACGAAACTCACAATGAGGGTGATTAATATCGTTAATAAATATGCAAATGTGTTAGTTTTTTGTAAGTGCATTGGAGAATGCATTAGGTCTTTCTTGCTGGGATGCAAGTTCATAATATTTACATGTTCATATAAAGGTTGTGTCTGAGACACAGAAATGGGCATTCGTTAGTCTTTTCGCAATAATATTTCATTATTTCTGACGATTAACACCTGCTGCGTATGTGTGTGTACATACGACACGAAAAAATTCTCGGCCACATTTTAGAAAGCATAATGACACACACGCGCAGACATACATACATACATACATATCTACAAATGAATTATGTATGTTTATAAATACCACTTCAACCATTAATAATTGTGCTCCAAGGAATTTCAAAGTGAACACATACATAGATGCGATTTTGTTCGAAGGAACGAACTCAGTGAGTGTTGCAACCAGTGTTCGGACTTTACTGCAATCGCAGTAGATCTACTGCATTTTTTAGGCAATAAAAAAGTTCTACTACCTACTGTGAAATTGTTCCAATCTACTGCAATTTTTCCAAACATATATACTTTTATATTGTTTAAATAAATAAAATTGCATTATGCAACTCTATGAAGTATGTGAATTAAGGGGCTATTCTACTATAGAAAAATATTTTTTTTTTATAATTTTCGTAAAAACAAGACTATTGTACATTTTGAACACGACTTTTTGCAAGTTAAGGGATATAATCAACAAATTGATGATTTTACTTTGTCAAAAAGTTAATTAAAATCATAATAGTTGAAAATTGAGCCAAGAAGATGAAAGTAAAATTCTGGACTTCAATAATAAATGTAAAAACCAGTTGTTAAAAATTCTGTCTGAAAAAATGTTATCATTAGCTATACGCCCTCCTAGTAAGTTGTCAGAAATGAATATAATCAAAACAAAATGCAGAAATAGCTTAAACGTTATAACTGTACATAATGTTATGTTCTCCAAAAGCTTAATTATTCCAACCATTGACCTCTTGAAATTTTTAAAACAATATACACTTCAAATCGGAAATTTGTTAAAGCCTTTTAAACTAAAAATTTAAAGGTTGTTAAATTTACAAATTAATTTAAATTTAAATATAATATTATTATTTCATTATACTATAGTAATAATACAAAGTAACACCTAAAAATATTTAATTTTTGGAGTAAAAAATTTTGGTGTCTAACACCACATATCAGTATTTTTCTTCAAGTAAGAATTTTTTCAGATCTACTGCGAAATTGTTCAATCTACTGCGAAAATTATCCAGTCCAAACGCTTTTTGTTACTTCGGGAGGAGAGGAGAAAACCAAGAAAATAAAATAAAAATACAACGCCGAAGCAACTAGCAGATTCCACGCGAATGTTGGGGCAATGAACTCATCCATTCGCTGTTGCTATTTGCCACCAATTTGCCTGAAAATTCAATGCTAAGCACCTGACTTAACTTTGAAGTTTTAAAATGACAGACTCGTTGCGCCTGCAGACATTTGTCAGCGGATGCACATTGTTGTTGTTTTATTTTATTTTTTGTTTTTGGTGCAACGCAATGTGAAGACACTTTTGATTGTTTTTTTTTTTTTTTTAAATTAGAATAAATGAAAAATGAAAACAGAAAATATAATTAAATTCAGCTTATTTATTTGTTTAAGTTCAACAAGCCATCAATAAGAGTTCGTTGCACTTGCTTCGGAGTTTTTCGTATACATTGCAGCACTGCAATACATTGATACATTACATTTTATTACATAACATTTCGTTATATTTTCTTACATTATGTTAAACCATATTTTTATATATTTATTTTCCTCTATCATAACCTTTATACATCTCTCTATGTTTTTGAACTTTATCCTCGTCAATATCTTCATTATTTAAACAGTGATTTTTAATTTTATTCTTTGGTCAAATAAAAATGTATTTCATTTGTGACTTGGTGTGTGGCAAATGTTATATTATTTGTTATTATGATACATTATATTTGTGATTTGATTCGTTAATCAAGTAAAAATAATTTGTTTTTGATTTGTTGGACAAATAAAATTTTAAATTTAATCTAGCTTTCAATTTTCAGACAGCCAAGCAGCACTAAAGGCACCAGACTCCTTTAAGACGAAGTCAAAGCTGGTTGAAAGCTGCAAAACGGCACTGGAGTCGCTAGGAGCCGACAACATAATTACTCTGTGGTGGGTTCCGAGTCATTATGGCAGTTGGCTGGCAATGAAAAGGCGGACTATATCGCAAAAAAGGGGTCCAACAGAGCTTTTACGGGCCTCAGCCGTTCTATGGCTAATGGATACACAGCAGAGCTTCTAAGAAGTTGAGAGGGCTCAAGAATCGCAGCCCAATGGCGATCGTCAAAGAGGTTCATATGTCCACCCCGTGAAGCCTCTGAAAAACTTCTAAATCTTAGCAGAGAGGGTCTAAGAAATCTAACCGGTTACTTGACACGTCACTGTAGGCAGAGATATCTTCTTCACAAAATAAGACTCTCAGAGGCTAAAAACTGCAGGTTATGTGGCTTAGATGAGGAGAACCGGAACATATACTGTGTGGATACCCATGTATAATTGGTCTCAGGCTTATACAACTAGGGGAGCGAATATCATCTCAATCCAGAATATGAACAAACACAATCTCCAAATTGCTGAACTTCATAAATAGCCTAAGGGAGGAGTGACAACTTATAGGGTTAACACAATAGATCTTGTTAGGTCGCAGCGGTACTATACCCTTGTAATAATAATATCTTTCAATTTTATCCAGGTCTTTATATAAGTATTTTTATTTTTCTCTCTTATTATTTATACTTATCAGTATTAAGGTATACATTTAGGAAGCATTTCTGACGATTTTACTATCAGCTCCACTTCCGGTAAGGGTTCGGTTTTGAATATATGCAACTGTCAGTTCGTTGACATTCTTCAAAATTATAAGTGAAATCTTTTATACTGTTACAGCAAAAACAACAATATGAAGAGGAACTTTCGGTTTCAAATTCCACTCTCATTTCACTCTCAAGGTGACGCTTGCCAAAAAATAATTCGGTCTCATAAATTACACAATAATACGAGTACAAAAAGTAAGTCTTCACTTGCGCAAATTTATAACAGAACATCAAGATATTGAAGATACTAGAGCATGTGTCATAACCATCCTTATCTGCAATTAAATAGGGAAGTATTTTTAATAACTTGTACTTCTGTTCTATTCGTAGACATTGGCTGAAGAGCTGATGAGTGAGGGAGTAATTGCATCTGAAGTGTTACATAAATTTAAATTTTAGGCTTATCAGCATAGTATCGTCTTGTACAATAGTCGAGTATCAATCAATCCACAAGGGCCTTTGATAGCGCGAACAGAATTTTTTAGAAAATGTCAGGCCTTGTGCGGTGGATTCGAAGCATTTCCCTTTCAAACTGATATACATAGTTGGTGTCACACTATAGTAATATAAAAGCCAGAGGATGGTAATGTCGGCGAGGGCTTAGCAACAAAGTGGGAATGGGCTATTAATTAGACGTGCGTCCTGTGTATTTGGCGAGATTTCAGCTAAGATTATGATATAAGCGATTCTAGTCGAGAAGGAAGCAGAGTCCCAGAGTATTCCGTTTTCAAAAACATTCAATTCGCTATTTGCTTCATTGCATTTAAATTTTATAGCAACCTTCAAAAACCATTGATAATAATAAGTAGATAAGGTTGGCAAATTTTCAGCGCTTTTAATGGGTCACAAGGTCAAAACGAAAACTCAAAAATAATCTAAGGAAAAATTGCGGAAATGCGCACACAGCGATGGGAATATAGCTACAGCAATAATAGATGAAGCACTTTTCGCTCGCTGAGGCAACAACAATTGCAGTATCATGTTAATTAATATGTAAAATTCATGGTGAATGGTAGCTAACTGTGCGATTATGTGCAAAAGCGCCTGCATTCAGCGAACTGCCAGGTCGATGCTCACGCTCAATTTGCAACATAATTTAAAAGTGTGACAAACATTTGAATCTTAGACTGAAGGTAAGCGTATAGTAGTAATGTTAATATGAGTTTGTACTTATGTAAATGTGTTTGTAGTTAAATTTTCACGCACGACCGTTGCAACTGTATCCATAAACTCAATGCCTTTGTGCATGAAGAGACGTTGCCGAGTGCGAAAGCTCTCTGGATAATTGTATTCACAACTGGCTTTTTGGCTACCGTAAATGTTGAACGCTGAATGTTGCAACAAAAAAAAATGTATGTGCGGCACATATGTATGTATGTATGTATGTAGATAAAAATTTTCCAAATTAAATTTGAAGAAAAGTTTTGAGCTGGCACTCCTGCTAATCTCTTAATTTATCTGTGTACCGCAAGAATTGCTGTTTCATTTGCACAGAGATATGCCGAGCACATTCAGGCTGTGGTGAAATATTTGTAATGCTTTATGCTTTAAATATGAATCTGCGTGTGACTCAAGTGAAATTGTCAGAAAATTAATAGCTCACAGTGCATTCTTCAAGTGCGCTTGCGCTTTATGAATGCTTGAACAGGCTGAGCCAGCGGGTACAAACCAAGGCGCCTGCACGACAAATATATTGCATTTAAAAAGGTAAAAAAAAAAAAACATACATATGAATATGTGCGTTTGTGTAAGTGTAGCCAGCCGTGTGGCCACCTTTCGTATGAATCATACACTCACGCGTTGCATTGAAATAAATATTCAAAATGTGCGGTATTGTGCTTTGTAATTATCGTAGGCACAGACAACAGATGCAGTCCCAGTGGCAACTGAAGAAAAGGCCACATTCGTAGCAACCAACACCGACAGCGTTCGAGTTCCGCTGAGTGCCATGCATACAAGCAAGAGTCAAACAGTTAGAAATTCCATGGAACGGTAACATGTTGGCCCCACATATTGAGGAGCAAAATTTACATATATGCATACATACGTACATACATATTTATAATGCAAAAAGATATGTGTATATTTACGACTTTTGCAGAACAGAATATGCAGACACACATACATATGTATGTACTAGGGTGGTTCTTATTTTCCGACGCTCTATCTTAAAAAAAATAGTATTTTTTGAAGGTTTTAGAGGCTGTTATTATAAAACATGAAGAGTGTCCACAATAACTATGAATCACTCGATCCTGCAAACAAAATCGTCCTCTCAAATATAGTAAATTGACAAGAATTGATAAAGAGCAAATTAGATACATTTTAAGACAATTTAAATGTTAGTAGCAATCCCTCAATGTTACCTTAAAAAAAGGAAGTACAAAAATGTTTTCTAAGAGTAGAGAATCGAATGAAAGGTGTCTTGTATGCCATCAATTAAAAAAAGAAACAATTTTAAGAACCACAGTAATATGTATGTACATACATTTGTACAATTGTAATTTTTGTATGCATTAATATCCTTGTATACTCTTATCCTAATTGGCATTGCGTCCAAATGAAAAATTATGGATGAAGAAAGAAAGATCGAAGTACAGTGTGTAGTTTTTTTTAATGGAAATTGCAGTAAATCTTGATATTTCCAATGATAAAATTTAGTGGCCGTTGAGCCGTTGAAGATGTTTTAACGCGAAAGGTAAGCAAGCAATATTTTTATTTTTATACTGAGAGAATAAAGTCTATATAAAACTTACACGAGGTGTAAGAAAAAATCTTGTGTTTCCAAAATTTCGACAAAACCTTGAGTCAGTTAGTAAATTTTTTCCACTTAAAATAAACCCAAAATACACTCAATGCACTGAAAAGCTCTTAAGTGGTCGTTGAATTTTTCTAATTAGAATAAAAAAAATTTTAAATCTGGTTATACGTCATTTAGAAGATTATGATTTTAATATATTTACATGTAAACAACTTTAGAACTTTTTAATTAATGTTGAAATGCATCCCTGTGTGCAACGTACATATATATTCATGCAACTCTGACTTTTTTTGTTTCTATGAACTCTCATACTTTTTACGGTTAACTTACTTGAATTTGAACTCTCATACAATAGAGACATATGTATGTAATTGTAAGCGTTAGTCGTGTGTAGTGAATTTTTACTTGGATACAAAAGGCAAGTCAATTTAAGAAAGAAGTTTCAACAATTAAATTAATAATAAGTTGAAGTAAATTTTTATGTAGAAATAAATTTATTTTTTTAATCAACACCGTAAGGATCGAGAAATAATTAAAAAAAATTTTCAAAAGTATCCTTAGAAAAAAATAATAATAAAATTATTATTTTTATAACTGATCAATATATTAATGCTCACTAATGCTGCTGATTTGAAAATTATGCGCCTCAAAACCACAAAGGGTATTTTTTTAGTTAAATTTGTTACAGTATCTGATATAAGTATAATAGAGATCCTATGCGATATATTTTTAAAGCAGTCATGACGATGAAGGCTTCCGTTTAACTCGAGGAAAGAACGTGTAGGGTCTGATATTACTAATAATGCTTTCGAAATGCTCATAGAATTTCTCTTTCGTAGCTTCTTAGGCTCAAGTTTTTGATCGGAAAACTAAGAAAATGAAACTCAAAAGTTATTATTAAAATACTACTTAAAACACTCATTAGGCTTAGTCGGCCTGCATTGAATAAAGGCAAAGATAACAAGTAAGAAATGCTAAATTCGGGCGAAACCGATTTTTATATACCCTCGCGATGTATTTTTGCATGGACGCTGCCCATAATTTAATAAAAACACCGTTTCTTTGTTTAAAATCGCAGCTAGTATTAAACTTTACTCAATTTCTTCCAATAAATACTGAAAAACGAAGTTTTTTGCATTTTTCAAAATTTCCGTTATATGGGAGGTGGGCGAGGTTAGGGTCCGATTTAAAAATTTTGTGACGACACCTTTTACCGTTTTTGAGATACAGAAATTTTTTCTTAAGTGGGCGTGGCAACGCCCATTTTTCAAAATTTTATAAGTACCTAATTGCTTAGTTCAAAATCGCCCCAAATACCAAATTTCACTCAATTTGATTTAATGGATACCGAAAAAGCGGGGTTTATGCATTTTTCAAAAACTTCCGTTATATGGTTATTGACCGATCTTGACCATTTTCAATACCAACCTACCCTGTCCAAATGGCAATCTATGTACCAAATTTCATTTTCAATACCAACCTACCCTGTCCAAATGGCAATCTATGTACCAAATTTCATTTAGATATCTCAATTTTTATTCAAGTCATCGTCTGCGCGGACGGACGGACAGACAGACATCGCTAAATCGACTTTCATTCTGTGAATATACCCTTGTGTACAAGTACGCTCGGATATAAAAATGTATACCAAGTCCAGAGGTGACTGGTTTGTAAATGCTTTCGTAGTTGGTCTATCAAAATTATAAATTGGTTTCGCAAAAGGGCCCACAATGCAGTCAGCATTTATATGCTCCAAGGCGCATTTGCTAAAGCGTATATATGTATATGTATGTATATATACATATATGTATATATACAGTTAGCTACATGTATGTATATACCTTAGAACTATGTGTGCTTATTTATCTCCATGTCACTTTTACTTCACTGCCTCTGCGGCACAAGGCGATAAAAGTATGAATGCATTCTTCGCGAGCATAATAATTCAAGTAAATCAGAAGGTTTACACATACATACCTATACATACATAAAGTCAAACATATATACGTCCATATGTATGTATGTGAATGTTATGAGTAAGCGCATGAAAAAGATTTATGTATACAAAATGCATATCACTTGCCGCATGCAAAGAGATAAATCATCCAAAAGAGTTGCCACAACACAACTGTATTGAGAATGAGTGACTGCGATGAGTGTGTAGATAACTTGTAACACCAATGTGGCAAAAGTGCTAAAGAATAAAAATGCCAAATGATAATAAAGCAAAGGATCAAGAACTTTATCGTTCTTATACTACAGCCACTGGAAATGCTGTTGATGATGATGATGGCTGCTGATATAAACATATGTACAAGCGATATGCGAAATGGTGCCCATCAATTTTGGGTCTCAGCCATGAAAAAAAAAAAAATTTTTAGCTAAAATATGTGAATTTGTACTTACATATGTGTGTATGTATGCATAACTTACTTACTTACTTACTTAAAAGCAAAAGTCCCAGTATGGATTTCGGCTTACATAAAAATGTGCAACATGCTTTGCTTTTTGGGGTTGTCGGCAAAAATCTCACTTACCTGAAAAGAAAAAAAATAATGTGGAAATTTATTAATGAAAGATTCTTGTGACACATGCAGCCATACATACATATATGAAAGTATGTATGTATGTATGTAAGTACATATATACATATGTACATATGTATGTATGTATGTATCGAAAGTTTATGAGTATTATTGGGTTTATTGGAATAAAAGATTTCGCTATACTCGTTCTCATTGCATAAGCTCTGTGAAGTTGGCAGCACCAAATGTGAATTTTTGGGAAAAATTATACCGTTCGTTTGTACGTGTTAGTGCATGAAAAAGTTTCATTTGTGCACCTTTTATGTAAAAGTTATTAAAAAAATATACAAAAAAGATTATTTATACTTTGTATTTTTTCACTATAAATCGTTTGTCCAGCTTTATTTAAGTTTTTCTCAAGAAATATTTTCGTTTGTCTACATTTCTTTATGTAATTTGTAACTTTTTCGTTTTTTTCAAAAAAATTTTTTGTGAATAACTTTTTAGCAAATGGTGGAAAAAACGAAAATATTTGGTGGAAAATCGAAAACTCTTGTTGATGAAATTAACTTTTTGGTTTTCCGATTAAAATTGTTTTATTTTGACCTATTCATGCAAACATTGGATAAACGAACGATATTTTTGCGGTATATGCAGGACAGCATTGCTTTTAAATATTTTAACAAAAATCGGGCAGATAAACATTTCTCCAAAATCTGGAAAATTTAATACTTTTTACGAACAAAAATTATGACAAATAATTTCAATATTCAATATTTTTTTTTAATAACAAGATGTACTCTTGTTCATTCTTATTTGCACAAATGTACAAGAGTATGTATGAGAAAGTGTGTATGTACATACATACTGTCTTATGTAAAAAATTTGTTGTAAAATGGAAGTTATTCTTGAGTATTCACTCTTTTGAATAACTATATTGAATAAAATTATATACGCGTAACTTACCACTTGATTTTTTTCACTATTTTATATTTTTTCTTACTTTACTTTACTTTATCTGTTTACAACTAATAATAATCAGTCTGGTTTCATAGGAACAGTTCAGTGAGTGTCCGTTCGAAATCTTTGACATACTTTCTTATATTTGTGGTATCGACAGTTAAACAAAATTAATGTTAATTCATTCGGTCTTGGCTTGGTGAATTAGCCAACTAAAAACATCACCTAATAGTACTTCTAACATGAATGATGGAAAACTTGTTCGAAAGCGAGGTTCTACCTGCTTCAACATAGAAATATAAGAGCTACTGGAGGAAATCCCCTTCAACCCAAACATGTAATATATGTACATAAACAAAATTTTTCCTAACTTGATTTTTATATTATTAATGTAAATATAAAAATCTTTGTTATTCGCCTTTTACTACTAATTTTCCCGGCTAATTAAAAGCATCCTTAAAGACTTTTATAAGCAGAAAGCTTTCTTATACGAGTATAGGATCTTTCCTTCATAAATGATCTCGTTTTGGAGTACTTAATGAGCAATTTTTCGTTCTACGCCGAGTATAAAAAATTACTCGAAAAATACTTAAAATTTTTAGTGAATTTTAGAGCTCTTTTGTAGCCATACTTGAACGTTTCCAGGAGTCTTTTTGAAGTATTTCTGAGCATTTCTTGTTTCTTTTTTAATGATTTATTGATATGCTTTTGCATCAAATTTCACCTCAAGTACTCTTAGAAAAAAAGTGGCATTTCTTGAAGTTTACATTAAACATTCCAAAAAAGCTTTTAAATATGATTATTTTGGGAGCCTTATTTCGTAACGCTCACTTTTAGGTTAGCCGGGTTATTTGACACATTTTCGAGCAATTATTTGAAAACCCCCAATTGGATTCATTGGACAGGGAACCTACATATTAAGATTCATCCGATGTACATACATATTTCTTTATTTATTTAATTCGACTAGTTGTCTTATTTTTAAACCTGTCCTTTGTCTCTAACCAGTCATCCTGATTTTTTGTTTTTTTATAAATTGAGCACCAAGGGATGACTACGGCCTGTTCTTCTAGAAATTTTTCTAGATGGAACTCCTCCTTCTGCCACAGTGAAAATAACCACTTTTTCATCAAGTGATAGTCGCTTGTATTTTTAGCTCGTTTTGTATACCTTCCGACTTAAAGATCGATACATGTTTAAAACACTGATTCTTGTTTTGTAATATTTTTTATTTTTATAAATCAAAGATCACTTCCTTTAAACTTGAGTGAGAGAACCCGTGTTCGCTCCAAATTTTTTAGTGGTAAGTTACGCTTAGCCGCAGGTGTATGTAAACGGGTATTATGCAGATTATGGGTATCAAACGAAGTGTATTCAAAGGAAATAAGAAAGTGAAAATTTAATAATAGATTTTTGTGGCGTTGTCACCTACATTTGTACGCTAAAATTACAATAGACTAAATAATTGAATTACTTTAGATGTACATATATGTATGTATTTAATGATTCAGGACAACACTCGTCCCTAAACGAACAACTTAATGTTTGCCTGCTTCACGTGCCCATGCAAATATAGCAAGTGGCAAGTGGTTAATATTCTTTTGTTTTATAAATATCCCTAATTAAGGTCCTTAAAACCCTCAAATTTGTTTTCATACATCAGATTCTTTTAAGAAGTGCACATATAATCCGTACCCCAACAGAACAAAAGGAAATGTTTTTTTTTTAAGCGTAGTGTTAGAAAATGTTACGTATTCCCATACTTGAAATTTATTAAAGTAATAAATTTTACTTGCATATGTATGCATATAAATCATCTTTTAGATGAACGATCCCGATCGATCAAAAACTCAATCTTCACAATATGAGATACTGATTGAGTTTTTCAGCGAACGTTCGCCACCAACGAACGATCGCGAAAGATCGAACTGACGATGATTGCAGCGACATATGTATGTTCGTTTGTGATTTTTACGATCATTCGTATTGTTCGTGAGAGATCGTAAATGCTTTTGCTCGCCGTTCAACTTTATCAATCCGGAGATGTTTGCAGCAATGAGTTTTTCGACGCGATTAGTCGTCCTCCGCACTCTGATTTTATTTACGGCAAAGAAAGCTCAAATGCGATATGCTTTCTTTGTAGAATTTAAAAATTAACACTTCTGCTAGTTTTGTTTAATTTAATTTGCAAAACAAAAATTACAGAATCGTTAACGAATAAAGCATATGTATAAAAAAAAAATAAATTTACCATAAAGAATTACCAGTTTTTTCGTTATTTAAAAAAAAAAAAAAGAAAACATTTTCATAAAGTATTGTTTCACAATTTTTGCTTTTAATAAGTCTAAGCAACAATAAGGCGTGGTTTGGTATGCTTATTTGTCTAGTTAATATGTTAACTAAAAAAAAATTTATAAATAAATAAACATACACATTCCATAATTATATAATCGATATGCAAATTTTTTTGTGCCGCATTGTAATAAATTATTGTAAGTATATGTTAAACAAAACGTTATCTGTATAACAACAAACAAGTTAACCTAAAATAAAATATGAATAGGAGTGCTTACCAAAACTATTTGTATGTATGTATGTATGTATGTCTTATTAAATAAACATGCAGAGCAAATAAGGAATCAAAAATCAATATAGCATTAAGCGTGTTTGCATGCGTGGAAAAACATTGACCCCAATTTGCGTGCGCTTTTGTCAATTTTTCCTTTGCTTTTTTCGTAGTTACACGATGTTTAAGTACACAAAAGCTAGCTATCAGCAAACAGCTGCTCACGAATAACTCATACATAAAGCAAATAGTTATAATGAAACCAAATGTAATTTAATGGTTGCTTTGCTATGTTTGGAAAATGGGAAAATCGTTCATTAACAAAGTACGAACAAATGCACGAGCGCGGCGTATGAGTGACCTCTGAAGTTGACATTCTACCAAAAAAAAAAAAAAAAAAAAAAAATAAGACGTTGATGTTAACGAAGGGATCTACGCAAATGGTGATGACGCTGGTAATGACGCAAACGCCATTGTAATGAAAATGTTATGAGTGTGATTGCAGATGCTGAAATTTAATAATATCCAAAGAAACTTAATTTTTTTTTTGAGCCCATAATGTATTTTTTGCTTTCAATTTTATTGCATTTACTTCAAGTTGCTCCACACTTTGAAGTAAATTGACACAATTATGATTTTTAATAGCATGCTCAGTCCCTGCAATTCAGCTTTAAATGTGTGAATAAAAAGCAACAAAAGTAAAAATAGGCTCGCCACTTTAACATGTAAAGTGCATGGAAAATTATTAAGGCAATTAGTATAATTGAGTAAGGTTGCAATTCATATTTAAACAGCAATGTGTGCGTGTGTTTGTATGTATATATATATTGATATAACGCTCACTGATACACATTTAAGTTAATTGAATAGTTATTTTTATATCTTACTTATTGATTATATCATTTAAGAAAGAACAAAAGAAAAACATCAAATTCTCTTTTTTTTGGCAATGAACATAAACAAACAGAGAGGAAAAAGTTAGCACGCACATTCCTATTTTTTACTCTATTTAAAAACACATTAACATCGTAAGTGTTGCCTCTCCAATTTCCTCAAAGTATTTCGTTTTACAAAATTCGAGTAAATATTAAAGAATTTTTTACGACGGCTCATGTATGAAATCTAGAAAAAGTTTGCATATTTTAGATACACACACCTACAGAAACATTGTTTGGCATTATTGAACCTTTTGATATTCGACATTTTTGTGAGAATAAAGTTTTTTGGATCTATAGCAGAAATTTAAATTTGTCTTTATTGTCATAAATTTAATTGACATACATTCCTGCATAATTAAAAGTTTCTAAATCTAAATTTCATAAAATTTTTTTAATTATGACCTAACAAGAAATAATAGAGAACTAAGAATAAAAAATTGCAATGTGGGTAGTGCCTTAATTTCGATGTGAGTCACCATACATAGGAGTATACATATATCTGATTAAAAAATTCAATACTTAGTGAGCACGCGGATGAACATAATACAAATTATAAAAATTAGGGGGCTCACAAGGTGTCATTAACTACATATTATAAAGTCATCAAATTTTTTAGTTGCTTTTTATATATATTTATATTTTTGTTGCATTGCACAGAAAAAGGGAAATGAAATAGTAATAAAAATTTCATGTTTTCAAATTTACGAAATTTTGCGATTTTACGACATTAAAAAACTTTCAGACACCTTGCGAATACTGTAAATGTATTTTCCAAAAAAACATTTACCTTTGGGCATTTCTACGAAAACCTAAACTAAAATGTAATGAAAACGTTTGAAGAGCTTTTGTTTATTCGTTAGCAGGAGAAATATGTGTGTGTATATACAAATGCATGTATATTTACATTCAAATATTAAAATATGTTTGTGGCCGCTGTGGCCGAGTTGGTAGCGGTGCGTGCTATAACTCGATATGCCTGTGAGTTCGAGATTCGAATCTCAGTCAGGGCAAGCAAAATCTTAATAATAGAAAAAGTTGTTTTCTAATAGCGGTCACCCCTTTGGCATTTCCGAGGGCATTTCTGCCATGAAAAAGCTTCTAATTTAATACATCTGCCGTTCGGAGTCGGCACAAAACTGTAGGTCCCTCCATTTGTGGTAAAATATTAAGACGCACACCAAAAATAGTAGGAGAAGCTCGACCAAACACTGAGCTATATAGTGTAAGCGCCAAAATTATTATTATAATCTGTCAAGTTCGATATCATTACTTTCATTAAAACAGAATCCAAAAAAATAAATACGAGTTGGCAGTACCCTGCAAAAAATTTTTCGACTTATTTCTAAAGAGAGTATTTCGGAATTAGTCTCTATCGGGTGCAACTGGGCATTAATTAGTCGCAACAAGACTGAAACGGGTATAAAACTCTTTTCGGCAGAATTAGGAAACGAAATTTCATGCGCGTCATTCACTTAGCAACCCTCGGGAAGTCGGTTCCAATCTCACTTGAAGCAAAGATTTTTATTTTTGTTTTCATAAATAGACTGGTCCTCATTTATACCCATTCGGGTATTAAAGGAGGCAATTAGTCTCTTCATAGGACATGCTCGAACAAAAGGGAACAGTTCATTCCATATAAAGAGAACGGAAGTTGTATTAGCCGCATGTTTCCTTGCGACTATTCCCGGACTCATCCTAGACTAACCGCATTTTTTGCAGGGTAATGATCCCTAATTTCACTTGATTTTGTTATTGTTTAAGGAAAAAAGAAAACCTGAAAAGATTCGCTTGTAACCTGAAATCGCTATCATTTATTGGGTTGGCCAATTTCGCCTCCTTTTCACCGTTTTTCCCCGGGCAAGCGCACTTCATTTTCTAAATGAAAGAACTCTAGTTAACTAGTTAAAAAGTCTTATGAACGTTGCGTCCGACATCATGAAAATACCCTTATGATATTTCCTTACATACATTTTTTGTATTTGCATTTGTATTTATGCATGAAATTGGCAATTGGAAAATGTGTTTATGTTATTAAGGCAGCTAATAATAATAAATAAACAGTCAATAATAAACTTGTTTAGAGATTTTGTAAATAAAGTTTCATATAAATAAATAAAATAAAATGCATGAAATTATGATATGAAGAAAGAAAATAAATAAATAAGTATGTATGCGTGAATATATTTGCTTTTAGCTATTTTTGAATTGTTAGAATATCTTCTCTCAATAAGTTCTTCGTTACAAATAATATTTCTTTAACAACTCACCATTAAAAATTGCAGATATGTGTAGAGTAACATGAGTTACTTTTTTTTAGAAATATATATGTATGTACATGTATCAGCATGGTGTTTTAAAAACTAATTATATCACAAATAAATTATTTTTTCTATTTCTGCTACAATTATTTACATTTTTTTAAGTATACAAAATTTTAAATTTTTTTTGTACATAGTCTGTTCAAGTTACAGGGATGAAACGTTTTTTTTTTCGTTAGTCTAATACCATTTCACTGCATTCCATTTCCCCAAGTCAAGCGTTACATTGCCAATTAGGATTATTGAACAAATGTCAATGTGATAATTGAATTGAAGTTGAAGTCGAAGTACGGTTGGAGGCGCGCATTCATCGTCACTTATTTATAGCAAGTGAACATGTATGTATGTATGTATATGTAAATATGTGCTTATATGTATGTATATCTAAATATAAGTTCATACAAATATTCATACTCACTCCTTATTTTATGTAGATTTTAGCTTAGATGTGCCAAATGTTTTCACTTACAAATAACATATCTAATTATTTAGGTATATTTTTTTATTCCTATGGCAATACGTCTAAGTATACAAACATATGTACAAACGAAGATAAAAATATACAAAATGCGGAATAAGTATATGTATTTGAATTGTATTCATACAAAGCGTATGCATATGTTTGTGTTAAATAACGGAAGTTGATGTCAACATGTGTACATATCCAGATAAGTACTCGTATGTATGTATGTATCCGAGTTGCGATGCAGAACTTCTTTGAATTGTTAATCCAACCATTCAGAAAGCATTTTGTACATATCATTTCCAAATGAGATTTCATATAAAAGACGAAATTCGTACGTATATTATTAGAAATATTTCTACTTGTTAACATACCAACTGTATAAAATTTGAATATAGAAAAGTTGCCTAAATAAATTATTTATATTCATTAAACTCTTTCAACTGAATCATACGTATTTTTCATTTCGCACTCTGGATATTTTTTTACAGTGTGGGACTTTAACCTGCACTAAAATTCTACTGTCATGTACCGATCCCCCCGGTACCATTGTCAGGTATTCTGTCGGGAGGTGGTTTGATCACTAAGCTCGATCGTACGTTTAAGGTCTATTGTAATCAGTCGTGGGCCGCACCCTCGTCACCTTTATGATATTTTTTATACAGATGCATGCGACGAATATTTCCATATGAAATATATGTACATATTATGTTAGAACGTCACCAACGGGAAGACTAGACCAGTTCTGCATCTGTAGCTTTTGAACGACCTGGGTTCCAATCCGACCCGACGCCTTAGAATATAGATTTCTTTGCTGTATCTATGTCTGAATAATACTAAGCCTTTATATTATTTTTTCCTCGTTGCGTAGGTTCCAATCCGCGTCGACGACTAAGTGCGCGTGTTTCGGCACAAAACCTTAAGCAGTCGGAAAGTCCGAGATTCCGATCTACCTCTTTCTCCATCTCATATGGTACTGACACTTCTGTGTCTTCGTCTTTCCTCACTTCTTAGAACCTTCATCGTTGATGAAATAATGCCATTGCCTAGGTTCCATTAATCTTCGCCTATCAGCATGTAATTTACGATACCGTCCGTTTATCGCGCGATTCCATTTATTTTGCCACTCCGCTATGCTTATCATTTTAGCTTCGTTGCGTGCGGCTTTATTTGTTACTCCCCGTCCTTGGGAAGATATAGACACAGTCCTTAGCTAGTATGGCCAGTGGGTACATTCCAGCAATTACCAGAGCTACTTAATCGGACACAGTTTTGAATGCGCTGCATACTCGGAGTGCACATAGATGATAAGTTGACATTATGCCCCAAAAATATGATGAGTGACAAACCGCATCGAACCACACCGGCGCTCCATACATGATTTGACTTCAGAGTTCTCCTGGCAGCAGCTTTTTGCTTCGTTGCTTTGGTCCTCTCGCGTTGAGCATTAATCTTGATAAAGAAGCTCTTGTCTCTGGCATATGTATGTATGTATGTACATATATAAATATGTAAATATGTTTTAACTTATCAGAGAATGCAATGATAAAAATGGCGTTTTTTCTTCGACGCTTAATATTTCAGTTAAGTTACAAGTATGACATTTGAATGGAACTTGCTTAAAATTTGGTTGGCAAACTTAATTTACATAAACACTAAATTATCAACATTAACCTTGAAATATTATTTTATGCTCTCATTATGTTCACAACGAGTTTTTTTGGGGACTCATATACAGCGTACAGTCAAAAACAAATACACAGTACTCGCTCGCTTTTGTGAACTTGATTTAAGTGAGTTTTCATCGATCACGTAGTGAAAATATTAAAGTTTTCAAGTTATGTGCATATAGCTTCATTCATAGATGCGATATGTGATTGGTAGAAGGACACCAGTTGAGTTTTTTACTAGGCCCTTACCCTGGCGGCAGTATTTTGATCAGTTTCGACTGTTTATTTTTCCTTTATCTAAATATGTTCAAATTAATCTAATAGAAATTGAAGACAAATATTACACCACAAGATAAAATATTTGGGCGATTCACAAGGTGTCGTAAAATGTCCAAATTGTTTTTTGTTTTTGTTGAATTACACCGAAAACTTTGTAAAATATCACAGCTTGGAATTTATTAAATTTTATGATTTAACGACAATGCGAGACTTTACGACACCTTGTGAATCGCCTATTATATTTAATAAAATCAGCACTTCGACGAAATTCGTAGAACTTTCCATTTTACTAAATTTCACCTTTTATTAAGTTCTTAGTTGTAATACAATTTTGTTGAATTAACTACATATTTGTGATTTCCCGTGTATTTACTACTTCTGACCTTCAAACATACAAACATATTCTGGAAGAATAAAAGCAAGACTCTCAACAAAAAAAATTTTAATTTCAGTTTCTTTAATCTCACACTATACTGTGCTAAAATTATACGGGCTGTTCAATTTCATATGCAATTTTTATTTGAATTCTATAAAGGAAAAGTTAGTACGAGAAATACATTATAAATAATGTTCTAAAACATTTGCGAACTATTTGAGTTAAAACTTTAAGCATAACTAATAGAACCATTTTCTGGTATATTAACACTTTCCACCTCCAGTGTCGCTTGGTCGTCAAATGGTTAAACTAAAATTACTACAAAAACAACAAAGTGAATAAAAATCGTTGAAGAAAAACCTTTCAATGTCAAAAAAAGAAGCAACAGCGCGATAAACATACTTACGTACATATGTACACATGTATGTGTGTATGCTATAGAATCAATGAGGAACCCATACAAGTGATCAAAAGGGATTTGTAAAAAATTAGTACGTAGATAACTAATAATAAAACGTTAATCGCTGCAAGCATGCAACAGAAAATAACTGTCAGTTAACTGACGGCAAATGCATGCAAATGACAACTGATAATTCGTTCGAATAAAGCCATGACAATAAAAAAGCACAAATATTAATACAAAAATTTAGTTGTTCTTGTGTTTATTCATAAGCACACATGCGCGTACATACTAGTATGTAATTACTATTTATAGAAAACAATGAAATGCGATTTTGTTGAAAGCATTTGCATATGCGCCATGAGAGGTAGTGGGTAAAGGATTAAAATGAATATTTATGTAAATACAAGTGCGTATTTTTAATTAAGAGACAAACATATTTTAGTATTTTTACATTTTCTTTTATTTTTATTAGCCTCTAATATTTGCTAAAATATTAGATTTAGCATTTTTACAGCCTAAACCCATGATACGAGTATGTTCTATAAACATATATGCATATTATATAGTCCATAAATATATGATAAGTGACATATTTGTATGTATGTATCTTTGTCATATCAGATTGGTAGATACTTCTGTGTCGTCTGAATGAAATGACAACTGATGGATATGCAATTCCATTGAGCGCTCTCCTTTATTTTTTGCCAACAAGAAGATGCGGCATAAATAAAACATGATTGATGAAGATAGGCAGTTAGAATGCTATGCACAAATACATGTATGTAATAAAAGTTAATACTTGATTGCATATACTAATACTCCTGCATGTGTATTTTTAGAATTAAATAGATACGCTCAAGTTGGCGAAGAAAACGGAAACAAAGCGGAAAATATAAAAAATGATAATAAAAAAAAATACTACTAAGTGATAAAATGAAAATAATCTAGCCTTTCAGAGGCTTTGCTTATAAATAATACATTTGCGTATGCATTGCGCAGAACCGAGTGAAAATAAAAGAACAATATAAATTGTAAAACTATTTCAACTATTTGCCACAGAGCAATTCAACATCTTTGTTTTGAATTTTTCCAAAGCCATCACATTCGTTCGTGACAAATCGGATTCGCAGTAGAGAAATTGTAAATAATCTGTGACTGTACCATATGCTGCGACGGAAACCATTCTTGCCCATACATACATACATACATACATACAAACATATGTAGTTAGCCAAAAGTCGGTACGGTTGCCGGATTGCAAGTTAATAGGCCGATTGTTGTTAACTAATTTTTTTTTTTTTTTTTTGTTAAGTTTAAAATTAATGGAGGCGTTCCAACGCACATAACTCAGTTAAATGAAGGAGAGATACAAGATTGATGATATTTATGACGTCGCTTTTTTCGGCGCGAATAGTGATGAATCACGGTTCGGTAAAATATTTACAATATACCAATTTCCAGTGTATTTTTCAAAGAACAGGTGGTAAATATGGCAATTTCAGGTAACTAATATATATACATTTATGTATCTGAAGCCTAAATTATTGAAAGTTTTAGCACTCTGATATGATTTGAACAATACTGAATAAACATAATTGTTAGAATTAGGGGTATAGAGAAAGAAGCATTTACAAATATGATTTGTGTTGGTAATTAGCGCTCAGTCAATAACCGCAAGGCGCATGCCATAAATTGAGGGAAATGATCGGCCATTAACCTAAACAAGAATAAAATAAGTTAGTCGGTTATTATTTTCGTATACGTTAAGTTGCACTGGCTTTCCACAAGAACTTAACAAATATTGTAGCTCTTAAACAGGCTTTAATTGGTGGTAGTTTTGCATAAATGTGGCGATTGGCCAAATATTGACCTTAACAAAATATGCCATCTAACAAAATTGAAAAAGTAGGCTTCATTTAACAACAATTATTATTAAGAAAAAGTAGAAATTATATTAATTAATAAATAAAAAAATAATGATGCACGTTCTGCCTTTCATTACCGAAAAACTTGGTCAGAAATCAAATGAATACATTTCTTAAACTCGAATTAATCTTAATTTTACAAGACTTTAAGGAATTTATAAAACAAAAAATGGTAGACAGCGAGATATTAACATTATATATAAAAATTTTCACCAAATTTGTCGAAATCGAAAACCAGAATAAGCCTGAAACAAAAAGCACTTTCTAAAGTTTTTTGTTTTGTTGCTACTGCTTCCAAAAGTTGGAGGTGATGCAGAGGCTAACTGGTTCCATAACTAGTACGCATTAGTAGGGTATCAAAGAAAAACTTTTAGTAAGTAAATTTAAAACCAGCTAAAATCCTTTTACATACTCAGTTGCGCACTCATACACACAATTTATACGAAATTATACTTATTTACAAGGTCACTTCAGGGGGTCCGACCATCTAGCGAGCTGATAAAAGGTGCCCAAGAAAACTTTTTTTCTGAGTAATGTATATAATACAATTCACTAAACTTCTAAGTACATTGAAACAATCAAATAAACTATATAATATAATTTTTTGGCCGTGAATCATTTCCCTACAGGAGTTGTCAGTTTGCGTGCGTGAAAGCGTTCACAATTCTTGTCTAAAACAAATATACAAGGTAGCGTTTTCTTTTTTACGGTGCAAAGGCAAAATATGATTTTTAACGTTTTTTGTAATATTAAATTATTATACAATTATTGAGGTTCGCATAGAGTGGCTTTTTATAAGCTACAAAATAAACGTTGAATCACTTAAATATGTTGAATAAAACAAATTCTGCCTGCATCATAAATATGACGGTCGCAATTATCAATGCTTTTTAAAATAAGCAAACTTAGGCGTATAGCTACTTTAAGGTGATTTCCTCATATCGCAAGCAACCGTCGAATCGATCGAGAATTTGAAGTGATCATGGACGTTGATGATTTTTGCTATCGCTAACGACATTTGACGTAAGCAAACCACAATAATTCACGCATACATACATACATATATGCATGTAGCCTTTTTCTACATACAATTATTTTGCGTCTTTAGTTTGACTTAGCAACTTCATTTGACGTGCCTAACAAGATCTCTCAGTTCTGCAATGTTTCACGTTGTCGATCAATTTGATGAGCGCTGCTTTGTCATCTTCCCATTTTTAACCGATCAATGCCTCATTTTCTTGATATTATTTACTTGCAAACATACATATGTACGTACATAACAATTCTACAATGTGCGACGTCGAACGATTATCTACTTATGTACATATATGTAACTACTGTCTGGTATGTATTACAAAATAACTTAAAGTAATTAACTTGTCATTTGCTTTATTGTTGCTAGATCGACTGCCGCTCTTTTTTTTTTTACTTTAAATTGCAAATCCACTGTGTCGGCTGATATTTCTGCCGCAAAGCGAAGAAGGCGGTCTATTTTTGTGTTATCGATACGTTCCACTTCAAGCGAAACGCCTCATTAAACTTTTTATACGAGCCTACAAATAAAGTGCCTACGAATGTATTTATGTATGAGTATGTATGGTTGCAAGTGCCTATATTCGTAGCACTTGAAATTGCATACCGTTTATAGAGCGGACTTTCCAAAGCGAAGCATGATAGATTGATTAGTTTGTTATATTACGAAAGAAGCGTAACCGGTATTGCAGGTGTTTTTGTGCTGCTGATCACCACAGATCGAATAGTCGATGAGGTATTTATCTGGCAAACTTTATACTGATAGATGTCAGCATTGACGATCAAGCCATCCTTGCTCAGCCTATATTAAGAATCTTTCTTTAGTCAAATTAAAAACGAGAAACACCATAAGGGCAATGGCTTAAAACAAAGTTAACTCGTCAGGACTAAAGCTAGGAACGTCTTACTGACTTCTGCAAATTTTTAAGGAGGATGGCGCAACATATCTGTAAGCAACTGTACATTGAGAAATTGAGGGCAATTGCAAAGTTGATGAATTTGCAAGTAAATACACAACTGAAATAACCAACGAACGCTGAAACAATATAAAATGATGTGAAACAGCAGCATACATATGTACATAGGTGCACTTGGACAACTTCGAATCAATTTCAGACGAAAAATTTAATTTTCAAATAAGTTTAATTTGAATTCTTAGATATGATAAATATGTGGAACAACTATTGTTTGAAATTGTTTTTGGATTTTTTTCTTTGTTTATACTTTGTACTGAACAGCTGATTGTTCTTTAGTGTAAATGCAGGGTTGCATATCTCACATTTAAATAGATAATACTGCTTAACTTAACTTGCTCCAAACTAAACTAATGACGCATTCCGGGGTACCCCTACTTTGGTTTTGCCGAACTTGACAGTTGTAACGTCGCACACTGGTCGAAAATTCGAAAAAGCTGGCCGAAAGTACAAAATGTAAAAATACCGGGTCAAAATATTTCTTAGATATGCCTCAGAGGGGTCGTTGGTAAGTCAATTTCTGGAATTTATAATGCAGTTTTTTGCTACAGCTGTTTGAGTTTTTTGCTACAGCTGTTTGAAGTTGACACTACTAGGCTAGTCGTTGCCATGCGTATTACTACTGCTACAAAACCCGTTATTGATGTTAAATTATACATTTATTGAATTTTTTTTGTGTTATTGTGAAGGTATGAAAAACATGATTTCGATTAAATGTGTTTGAGTTTGTCATTTACTTGTGTTGAATTTTTGCGAAACACACTTACTTGCATGTTTCATTACTTTTACATGAAAAAGTTGTGATCCCAGTAGATCCGGCCAATATAATAGATTAAGGGGATTGTTAGAAGTTTATTGTTGTATTATTCTAGAAAAAGTTTCGGAATCCTTCAGATTCGTGCTACAGATTGTTTTTTTTCGTCCCAGTTTTTTGGCGTTATATTTCGATGGAGCAACCTCAAAAACCCCCTTACACTCAATTTTAGCTCTTAAAACATTTTTTTTCGAAAAACTGTCCGCCATTTTGTGTCAGCCATCTTAAATTTTTTTTTGACATTATTTTTAAAAACAGCGACCGCAAGGGTGTACACTTAATTTCAAGCTCTTAGAACAATTTTTTTCGAAAATCCGTCCGACATTTTGTGTCAGCCATTTTGAATTTTTACCACCTGACGTCATTTTTGAAATCAGCGAACCAAACACCTTAAAGATATCTGCACTTTACGAAAAATAATGTTGTTGCTTAGTTTCGCCTAGAATTTTCCGTACTTGAAGCCCATTTCAACAGCCGCACTTTTGTTTACTTCTCTCCGTACCAAGGCAACGAACAAATTACTGAGAATTGACAGTGTTGCCAGGACTTCAGAAATAATAAAACTAGATCGACCATATAAAAATGTTTAAAAAAAATTGAGTGCCTAAAAAGAAAGGCTTAACAAAAAATCAGCCTTTTCATATTTCATTAACAGTTTATATTTAGTTTTTAACATGTATGAGGCTTAAATTTGGTACGAATACATAAGAAAAGACATTCATTAAACAATTAGTTATAATAATTAAACAAATTAAATCAGTTTATTTACAATTTGGTCAACTAAACAATAGGTGAATTTAGAAGTGGGCAGCGCTAGCGCTTTAAATAACCATTTCAACATTCTACAAAAACAGTTTTTTTTGCTTGAAAATTCAAAAATTCATCAGATAAATTGGATGAGAGTCAAACATCTTTATTAGATCACTAGGTATTTCAAAATCACAGCAACATGGTAAAGCAATATAATTTTTATTTTATTTCTTTGCTTAGCCTTTACTAGTTTCATTGCACTAAATAAATATACAACTTAAATCCAAATTGACTAGCTCACACACCGGATTTTTGTGTATTGTATTTTTAAACTACTTCACTTCTATCCAAAGGTCAAATGTGAAACCAGGATTACCCAATCTTGCGAAAAAAACCTCCATTGAAATTCATTCATTATTACCTCATCTGCAAAATACTTGGACTCTTCGTTACCAAATAGATAAAGTACGCTCGGTTTTAATAGTCATAAGCTATTTTCAACAGAAAAGAAATTAACATTTTGAAGCATATCTACATTGCTGGGTAAATGTTGCACTGAATTGGATTTCCCTTAAAAAAAAAAACTTGTTTAAAAATAAAAAAAATCTAGAAAAAAGTCACAAAGCTAAATCCTAAATCTGAAGCTAAACGACAAAAAAAAAACTAGATCTAGGTCCAAAGGGCTAAAACTGGCAACATCGCTGACAATATAGGACAGATTATGTCATCAGGACTCGGTAAGTCGTTAATATTTGTGATCTATTGGGGCAATTAGTTTATTTGAGCAACTCTTTTGTCTGTATTTACGAGTACATACAACTGTTTGCTGATGTACATAAGCGAGCTGGGCAATAGTATTTGAACAATCAGGTTTTAATGTAGACTGAACGAGTTAGTCATATCGCGTCTAATGCATTGCTTTCAGAACAAGGTTAAATGGGTAAATGCGATTGCGATGCAAACAAGTGTTTACCAGTTCGATGTAAATACGTACATATATGTATATGTATGTATGTAGATACAACAACAGCTTTTGCTCGTGCACTAATTGAACAATACAGCACAATAAACAATAAAAACACACAAAAAACCGGCACACAACGGCTTATCTAACGCGCGAAAATCTAAGCGCTTGAGCGAAAATTTCCAATTCTCGGCAACTTCTAAGCATTACGAACAAAATGCGCAAATTTCTATGCGAAATCACGTACAGATTTTTGAAGTGTTGCGCGGTCGCAATAAAAGCTCACTGAGTCAACTAGTTGTACCGGTGCGGCGGGCGGCTGAACTGAGTGCTAATTTAGCATAAGCGCACATACAAGTGCAGAGATATATAAATTTAGATAAGAGTATAGTAAGCATTTTCATATGAACATATGTACATACATGCAAAAATATGTAGGTACGTACGAGGAGCGTACGCTAAAAATTTAGTTGCAATTTAAAATATTAAACTAATACAAGTAAATAAGTTTAAGCTCTAAGCGCGAAGCTGTAAAAATTAAAGAAAAAAGTTTTGAAATTTAAAGAAAATAATGATCTTTGCACGTATGTATTCACAAACGCATGTTCATGCATACATACATACATACATGCATACATACTTTGTATAAATATGTACATAAAGTTCAAGAACCTTCTGCGCTATGCATCATTGAGTGCGCTCCCACGCTTTGTCAGAACGCTAGCGCGCAGCCGTGAACCGCTCGTGTTCGTGCCCGATTATAGGCAGTGCCATGGAAAAGCATTACACTCAGTAAAGCGCCATAACACAATCAAATAAATTTTCATGTTGCACCCTTATAAAAATGTGCGTCTTTAATTAATTTTACTACAGAGCGATTTTTATTAGAGGCCGACCCGTCTATGCGTTCCAATCAAGCGCAGCTGGAAGCAGTCTGGGCAGATGTGCACATCTACTATGTACATACATATGTACATACACATTTATGTATAGAGTATATTTCTTGGGATAAAGACAGACGGATAAAGGCGATTAAATATTGTGCGGCGATCGTTGCAAGTGAATTATTTTTATTGGATGAGTGTCGGCGGAAAATAGTAAATTGCAAGTTAATGAGCTCAAGTGGCGATGACTATGCCATATTGGGAAAGCCGATTAACCGATTTTACTCTGATACCCTTAAGTTAAATGCAGAAAGCCGTGGATCTCGGAAACGAAGAGAAGAAAGAACGCAATACTCCTTACAAGCTTACATTTTTGGAATTCGTTCTGTTATTAATCTTTTTTTATGTACAATTATTTTACAGAAAATAAAAGTTAATTTTTGAATTTACTTTTTTTAATTTTATGAGTTGAAATATTTAAACCGGTCTAGTTTGATGAAACAATAAAACAATAAACTCTTTAGTTTTAGTGCAAAAAAAAGGTTATCTGGAACCGTAACTTATACGTCTTGTTTAAAAAATCGTTTGTTTTTATCGTTTTCTTAAGTTTCCTCATTTCACAGAAAATAAATATTTTATTTACATAAATACATATGTACATATGTATATGTTTTTGTTTGAAATAAAAAAAATTGTTTGGGGTTCCAATTTTTATTTAAAAATTGCTTTTTTTTTAAAAAAATAGTTTTTTTTTTGTTGTTCCCCTGGAATGTATTTGCTTTTTGAAATATTTTTTTTGTGTTTTGGAATACAATTTTTACTTAGCAAATACCTGTTTCTTTTATTTATTTATATATGTATTCATATATATGTATATATGTATATGCTATAGTTACATATTTAACTGTTTTGCTAAACAAATATTTGTTTGCTTTAACGAGTATGCAGTTTTCGTTTGAAATTTTTTGTTGTAGAAAAATATATTATATTTTGATTGAACATAAATTTTTAAATAAAAATTGGTTGCAATCTTTTATCTTTTTGTTTTGAACTCTTTTTTTAGTTTTATTTTGGGGTCGACGCAGACATTTTTTTGCTGTTTAATTTTGGGCTTGAAAGACAGACATGAAAGTGTTTGTTGGTTTGTTATTTTTTTCTTGGAAAGAAATGCTTTTGTTTTATCCTAATTATTGTTTAAAAACCATTGAGTTTTTTTCGAAAATAAATAATATTTCACAATTTACTATTTTGTTTTACTTTTAGTTATTTACGGCCTTAATAACGTATCGTCTACGACTGTTATTGGGCTCGATGTTAGGTTTTTTTTTTTAAAACCCAACAATGGTTTAATGATAGAAGTAAGCTTCGTTTTTTTAGTATATTTAAGTTATTTATTTCGTTTTTTTTTAGAAAACAAACATATTTCTAGTTTCAGTTTGCTTAAATCATTTAGCATTACTTAAAAATTCTTTTCAATTTGTGAGTTTTAATATATTGCTCAGAAACTAATAATTAATTTTATTTTTTTTAGAAAATATTTTTTTAGTTACATTATGTTTTTAATATATTCGGACTTAGTCGAGTACGCCTCTGATGTGTGGAAAGCACACATACATACATTTACATATATGTAGATATACATATATTGTACATATGTACATACATACATAAATACTGTACACTGATAGTCTCGATTTATGCGTGCTAGCGATTCAGCTGCATCACTTTTAATATGAAATAATAAAACAAAGAAATCGCTCAAATAAATAAACATTCAACAGCAATAATAATTGTTGGTGGAGAGGAAGCGAGTACAGCTGTTGGCTGTGCACAGCGCGGATGAGGGAGGCGAGCAAGTGACAAGCGACAGAGTGCAGCTTTAGGGCTAAGCGCGATTAGTGAACTTGAACGCGAAATACCAACAATTACACACAAGTGCGCGCAAGTGCACTCACACACACACACATACTCGCCTGCAATCGACTCAAAGTCTATGAAGTCGCATACGAGTATGTATTAAAGTAGCGTTGTGTGTGTGCCTTTTACAGCGAAAATACATGCGCGCCAGCTTAGAAAATTGAACACGCAGAGGCCAAAGTTGCCATTTAGAGAGGCGGTAATGTGTTTTTTTTTACGAAATGCGTTGCATTCAACGAATCTGCGCTGTTATCTATTGAAGCTGCCACTGCCACACACGTACATACATACATATGTACATATTTACATATGTACTTAAACCGTACCTCTTATGATCTTAGTAGTCTCCCTGATCACTTCAACGATGAATTTGGTTGTCTGATATTTTTACTTTACCGCCTATTCCGCTTATCGGTAGGCCTGTTTTACGTACTTGCTGTAGTAACCGAAGTCTCTCTAGATAAACTGTTTCAAAATAACGCATTTGTACGGCGAGCGTGAGGGGTGCTAAGCTCGCGCCACTCAGCTTTACTTTGTCTTCACGTCAGCTTTCAGTTGAAGTGTCAAAATATATATAATGCCTGTCGCTATAGCTGTCCCTTCGTCACACAAACACACATGTGTTGCTTGATGTTGCCGGATGATGTAATTATTGCATTTAACCTTGATTTGCGTTGCAACGAATGTTTTAAATTAAATTCAAAACATGAAGTGGCATTAAGAAGATGACGTGTGTTGTATGTACTTAAGTACACATAGGCAAGCGATAAACCAAAAGTTGGTTATTCGTCGAATGGTTTTTTCGACTCTTGCGCAATCGCCTCGACAGTCAGACCCTTGTTGGCCCAAATATCTCGCTGCAAACTGAGGTCATTTGCAGCCTAACTTTTATTACAAGTATTGCGTAATCAGATTAACCTAAAAACCCTAATTGTTATCAAATGTGAAATAGGTTAACTGCGGTGCTTTGCAATAAATGTTTTTTTTTTTTTAAACCTATCCAAAACTAATGTGGTGCTTAGTTTATTTTGAAATTAATTTTATTTCAATGTATTTAAATCCTGAAATACCTGAGGAAAAGGTGGAGTGCGCAATTATAAGCATCCAAATGTATATTTAGCTATATTTTATAAAAATCATGATTTTAAAATACTCCATCATTCACACAAGCGATCACACGGTGGACTTTTTTCGTTTTTATTTCTTTCCAAAATTTATATAAATATTAAATTTTGTTGGTATAAGTAATTATTAATAAACAAATATCACTATTCGATAATTAAAAAAGAAAAAGACAAAATAAAGAAAAGCTAAGATCAGCATAATATAATTGAATTAAAAACGAAGTCTTCAAACCGTTCATGAATGAAAAATAAAGCAAGTCGTAATCTGCCTAAATGGAGAAGTCTTAACACACCTACATATAAAATACTATATATTTTTATTTTTTAAACCAACTAGATCCAACAACAACATTAGTTAGGAGACTTTGTGATAAATTACTATTAAATATTATTTCTGTAATTTTTTGATGATTTCAAGTATGTATTTATAAGTTGCTAATATTGTTAAGCTAAAAATGAAGAATATTATTATTTTTTTAAGAACCTTTAATAAATAAAAATAATGCACCGTAGGCATCAGCAGTTATAAATATTAGTGCAATATTTTATAATTCTCTAATAAATAATAATAATAATAATAATAATAATAATAATAATAATAATAATAATAATAATAATAATAATAATAATAATAATAATAATAATAATAATAATAATAATGATAATAATAATAATAAAAATAAGGTAAGTGCATCTAATTCCGTGGTACTAAGGATTTTTCTAATTCTAAATTATGTGCCGTTGAAATAATCGGTTGCAAATTAAAAAATTAATATGTCCCCCATAAATCAATCAATTTAGATTAGTTTCCAATAACTTATAAGCGAAAATACATCGTATTAAAATTTATTTTAAAATCATTAAAAACACCTTCATTATTCCCTAATTCGTTGGCTCAGATAATAATCAAATTAAAATCTCTCACGGTTATTAAAAACTGTTAGGTTAATACGAGTACAATGCAATTTGTATAAACACTTTTAAAATTTTAAATCATTAAAGGCATGGACTCCTCGGCTTTCCATCAACACTGGTGGCCCCAATATTTTTCAGGACATCTGAATCATCGGATCTCGTAAAACTAATTTTTAGCTTATTTGCTGCAAAATAAAACTATACTCTATGGAAACCAATTTTGCCAGATAATTGCAAAAGTAACTGCTATTTCAATACCAGTTTTAAAAATTGGCTCATGTAAATTAATGCCACGCAATTAGGTGCTTCTTTTTTCACTGCTTGAATGAAAATGCGTGGTATACCACGGAATACATTTATTAAAATATTAACCATACGCTTAAATAAAACTGTAGCACGGAATTAGCTTAAAAATTTCCTCAGGGTTTTATTTGATGATAAAATGGCTTTGTGGGAGAGCGTTTTCTATTCAATTCAATTAAATTAACAAAAATTGTAAGTGTTAAAAACATAGATAATATGATATGAAACTCTTTGTTTCGTGAGAGCGCTACCAAAATGCGCATTTTTTATAACATTTTCTAAAAGAGCCATTCTGTAAGAAATGGTATCTGGGACTTTTTATTGCATTTTTTTTTTGGTGATTTTGCAGTTTCATAGCCACCGTTGAGGTTTGGTAACAGAATCAATGAAAATGCAATAAAAATATTAATAAATAAGAGATATTATTTATGCCAAAAGATCATTTAAGTATAAATATGAAATCAACATGAAAACAATATAAATATCGCAGAAATTAATATTTTGCAAAAACTTGTATATATGTATTAAACAAATAATTTAAGAAATATCCCATACGTAAAATTAGAATTTAAAGTATTGCCCTTTATAAATTTAAGTTTATTCTAGTATTTTTTATTTTATGCATCATACTCCCAATTTCTTATTTCAACAAAAATATTGGAAATAGTTCTTTAGCCCGCAATGCATTCTCAGCAGCAAATGAAAGCAAAGTGCAACCAATAATAAAAAATTTAGCACATTTCATGAGAATGCTGCCGCTATCGATTGGCAGAAGTGAAGTGGAGTTTTTTTATTTTATTTATTTATTTATTTTTTAAGTTCCTTTCAACAGAATACCGAGTTTTGAAATCTCTTATGCTATGGTGTAGATATGTATGTAGCTCTGTTCTGCCTGTTATGGGCGCCAGGAACTTGCGCTCAACAGCACATGCTCTTGGAAATGTAAGCTTCAATGTCAGCTTAGTTAAACAAAAAACCACGACATTTTGACTTTATGAACACTTGTGGCCAGACGGTATTTCTCAAAATCCAAATACGAAGAAAAGAGATCGAGTAAAACCATTGGCATTTTTATATGAGGCATTAGGTGTTCCTAGGTACTTAAGTATATTTTAGCTGTGACCTAAGGTTAGGTTAGCTGGGATCTTGCTTAAGTGTAATATTGTACGAATATAAATTACTTATTTCGTAGAAATACCAATCCTTTTAAGTATTAAGAGAAATTACTTGAAAAAAGTTATATGAAACTATTCAACAGTTTTCCTTTGAACCTAAATTTTAAACAAGTTTTATATTTCTATTCTTTCAGTCTGCCTGTGTCTTTCTAATTTTGACTTAGCAAATGCAACAAAGTTAACGTAATTTTTTAAATGCCAGAAATTTTGTTTCGCACATATGTTTCGTATTATTCAAACAAAAAAAAAAAAAATAATCGGGACGCACATTACAACTCAAGTGTAACGCGAAGCGAGGTCACGCAAAGAGACTACACGTGCATGGAAATACTTATTTACATATAATATGTACGTATGTATGAGTGTAATTGGAAGTGAGCGGGATGGATGGATTGTGCGGCATGTGCAGTAGGAGTTTTGTGTACTTGAAAAATTCTCGGAATGTTTAACCACGCCCTATGAAGTGGAGAATGCTGAAGACCACAACGGTTTACAAATATTTTCGATGGATCAAATGACACGGCGATTTAGAAGTGAAAAACTTGGAAAATAAAAACATGAGACTAAGCACTTAGAAAATGAGCATAGTCATGTTGATGCAATGCCCCGAAACATCCACGTTCATTTACGAGTACAACAACATTTGCACATATAATAATCGATAAACAATTGTCTGCGTCTGCCACACATCAATCAATAACTGAATACCAATAAAAATAGATCCGCTGCGGCCAAACAATGAGCCAAAAAAAAAAAATACAAATATCTGGGATGGTGATGGTGGCAGAATGGCAGAAGAGCTTTCAGCACATTGAAAAAAAAAATTCTCTCTAAAATAGAAAAGTGGAAAATGTGCGCGCATGCAATTGCTGGTCTATTGATGGATTTCTTTATGGGAAATACGATTTGGAGTGAAAGCGAAACCTTTCAACTTGGTCATGCATTGGCAAATAAAGCTAGAGTCCCATGAGTTGCAAGCAATAGGCAGTCCTATATATTTAGCTGTTTTTAGAGGTTTTTCGTTGTACACAAAAAAGATTAATTAGTAGTGAGCATTTTACATACACGAACTTTTAAATAATAAAAAAGTCGAGTGCTTTAGAAAATTGTGCGCCTTATAGAAAATTATTGAAAGTAATTACATATGTATGTACACGAGTTCATAGAAAACAGTATTGGCTATACAGAAACTAAAAACATTTTGAAACCGCCTTATACCGCAATGCGAACTTCGCCATGCACAGATGGTTTCCAGCAAATAAATTGAAATTTAGAGGCGAGTATTCAAACATAAAGAACAAATACTTATACCTCTAAACTATACTGCTTACCACAATTATAAGGTAACCACATATTCATAAGTTTTAAATTTTGAATTTTTTTTTTTTTTTTGATTAAAAAAATTTTTCTATTGAAATACAGTAAGTACATCCTCTAAAAAAAACCATAACCTTCTAAGTTTTAAACTATGTAAGTATACTTTTTTAATTAATAAAACAAAATTTCGATCTTTTCGTATTTTTAATTATACAGTGTTGCAGTACATGGAATTTAAATATACATGTTATGTATTATTAAACCGTATACTCTAAAGTTATTAATATATTTTTTTTTCAAGTTTGAAATTTTGGTGCAAATTTAAGTGTAAAGCTAAGCCTAAACTAATGATGTATTTATATTAGAACGATTTTCCATAGTCTTTTGTCAAATTTGGTTTTGTGTCATACCGGTTTCGGCGTAGTGCCATCTCCAGTGTTGTTTTTTGTTCACAAGATACAACATAGGCTTAAACGCTTTTTGTTAGAGAATGAGTAGTATTTTAATTTAAAAATATAAGAAATTAAATGAGAACAAAATAGATTGTCAAAACGCTTCAATATGCGGGTGTCCTATAATTCCGATATGCACTATACATATTGAATATCTATTTCTACGTGCCACATTTTCGTTGTCGGTGATCTGTGGCGAGATACGTATGTATGTATGTATATACCTACATAAATAAATGACAAATTGAAAAAGCGGCAAAGTTGACGGTAACATTATGATAATGCAGCAACGGCGTTGTGGAAAGCATTCGTACTGGCAAACTAGGCTGACTGCTGGCAAAACTACAAACTAGTAAGCAGCTGTCACAGAAAAGGTGCACCAGCACATTTTCATACATACTTACATACATTTGTTTGTATATAACTATGTACATAAAAACATGCACACATAGACTTACAAACATGGTATGTCTACATAAAAGCAATTTGGTATTTGGCGCAAAGGGAAAACCAACGGGAAAATGCATTCATTTTCGCTTCTTTCCTTCATTTCGATATTCAATATTGTTTATTTATTTGATTGTAATGGATTGTTCCGCTTTTTCCAATGAAATGAAAAAACTAGATAAAAATTCAATGACGAAAAATGAAAAGGAAATTCTTTGTTTACTTGTTTTCCATAGAAAGCTGCACATTTTATGCACAAACACGTGCAGCAGCACAGCCTTCGCCACAGATAATCAATATTCTTACTTTTTTTGTATAAAAAGGTATAGCGGAAAAATAAAAATTAAAAAAACTGCGGCCAACAGCTGAAAAAATTGTGATGCTCAAATTGTGCAGCACTCATGCAAATTGGCAAATTAGCACAAATTCGTTGCGCGCCATTTATTTCGCAACCATCTTTTATACAATCTCCAACTTTGCAATACCTCAAGCAAAAAAAAAAACTTTTGCAGCAGCTCAATTTAGCGCTTGCAAAGCTGAGCTCCCGGTTCATTGTTGTGTTTTTTTTGTTTTTTTTTTTTTTTTGTGTGCAATTTTCATCGCAACTATTTTCTTTCATTCTTTTCTTAGTCTTGTCTTTGTTGCTGTTCTCTTTTTTTATTAATTTTTATTGCTGTTGTTGTCTTAATTAATGCTCCACTTTGCGTACGCGTTGTGGATATACACATACATATGTATGTATGCACATAGTACATATCTAAATACCATAAAAATTCGAGGCTGTTAAATTGTTATGTATGCATTCGAAACAATGCAAAAATTGGTGCTGGGTAATTATTTTTATTTCTTGAGTGATCAAAGGTTGCCCGCCAAAGTTGAGCGCGTTTAGAAAGTAGAAATATATCAGAGTACTTGCTTTAATATTACCATGTAGAGAAATTCTGACTCATTTTTTAATTTTTAGCTTTTTGAGAATTATTTTCATATTTTTCGTTTATAAAAAAAAGGGTTTTGTATTATCTTCAAGTTAGCCGATGCTTTAAAACGGGGCTGTATTTCTCTCTTCGTGTATTATAAACAAAACGACAAAGAATAATTTAAAGCTACTGACAAATGGTATGACATAAACGTCAATTTACGCCATTTTGTAAATCCCTTTAATATATTTAAAAAAAAATCAAAAACTATTCATGATTAATTCTCTTTAAAAAAAGTTATTTAAAAAATATTTCTTTATACATTTTTTTAATTTTCGTAATTATTTTTGTGCCTTTGAGCCTACGCTACGGCTTCTGCTAAAAGCGAATAAAAAAAAAACAACAACCAAGAAAAGCGAGATGTATGTAAATATGTACATTTCCGGCAGGGTTTGTACAAATGTTTGTACAGATGTACATACATAGATGGAATGCATCAATATTCAAGTAAGTATTATTGCATTAATTGTTTAGGTCGTATAAGCGAAAATGTCGTAAAATGGTGTTTGAAAACCACCAATTACAAAACTTACAGCTTCGACCGATAATTCACATTTAAATACATTTTTGCAGAATTGTCAAATTTTTTTTTCGGAACCGTACAACAGCTCGTACAGAAAAATGCACATATTTGTTATTTAATCTGTTTTATATATACTGAATAAAGGTTCTAGCAAAGGCGGGCCAAAGTTCTCTACAGTTTAAGATAGAAGTTGATAAAAATTTGAAAAAAATATAATTTACTGAAATATATAGTAAACAATATTGTAAATAATTATAACAAGGCGAATTTATTCAAGGTGGTATACTCCACATATAAGTAAAAACGTTGTTGCGGTGAAAATTTCAGACAAATTTAGAAAAACAAAAATAAACGAATGTTCGGATGCTGAGAATTTATAGTAAAAATAGGCTACGGTTACTATTTTCTACGTTGTTGAAGTAAATTTGTTTGTATATGCATAAATGTACGAGTTTCTGAACAATTAATAATTATTTTTTAAACAAATTAGTAAAAAAAAAATTATTATTTATAACTTTACTTTTAGTGATAAAAAATTTAAGAAAATCAAGAATGTAAGCTATAATTACTTGGCAAAGGCACTTCAGTAGGAACCCAATTAAAATTATGAATTTCATTCCCTCGAAAAAAAAAATTGAGGTATGTTTATATACATACATACATACATACTATGTACTCTATATATTTGTAAATTTTAATTATTTTTTGAAAAGCAATTCAACTAAGAGCTATTTAAAGTTAGCATACCAAAAATATACACAATGGGGAATAAATCATTCACAGAGAAGATTATTTTACGATTTGCTAAGCTCTTGGCGGTTATTTTTTATTAAATCAAATTTAATAGCAATTAACACAAGTAAGCATTAAATGCAAATAGAAAATAGCACACATTGCTAACTTTAATCGCATGCTAGTACATAAAAATAAAAATTAAATGCCGTCACACACATGTATGTATGTACATAAATACATATCTACACTTAAATATAAAATTGTGATGCAAAGTTGTTGGTTAAGTCTCTTAAGTGATCGGGTGATGTCATTTGCGCGAGCGAACCAGATTTTATAAATAAAAACAAATTTTAATAAAATGACCGAATAACTGAATACAACAAAGATATATTTGAACTAAGCTTAAGTGTAAATTTATTACTATTATATAAGTATGCACTAAGTATGTTTATAATAGACGTATAACATATACATACATATATGTACATACATACATATGTATTTGCTACCTCGCCTTGTGTCTGATTTGCTGGCTGCTTTTGCCATAGAGTCGCCGACTTTGGACTAATTAAAATTTATTTAATTTTTATGCGGAAAACTAAAATTCAAACGACGTAAAATGAAAAAAAAAACAATGCGAAAAGAGTTCACAGAAGTTGAAAACGATTTTATTTACACAAAATTATAAACCATTCGTATATGTTTATTCAAAAAAGTACTTAGTATGTTGCGTGTGATAATTCACCTTTATAAAAAGTCGGTAATTTCCTAAGGCACAAGTGTAAGTTACTTCTGTGCTCACAACAATCAAAGTGCACAACTTCAGAATCGTTAAATTTCTTGTTTAGTAAACCAATGTCAAACACAGTTCGGCCAGGTAAGATGGAGGCTAGTTGTCGATTAGTTTAAGAAAAAAACTAAGCTAAACAACTTTACAATCGACAATTAAAATAGATATGAAAATAACTACAAGCGACAGCAGGTCGCTATCTATACTCTACTTAATTTATAGAGTGCTACATCACCATGTCTGTCTCTCTTAGCCTCGACTATTTTTATTACAGAGGCATTTTGTCTCATCAGTATACATTCACTCCAATATAGTGGTAACACTTTTAGCTTTAATATCCAATGCTTGTAAGGAAATGTAAGTAGGAACTACGCTATTGGGTTTCCGACGAAAACCACATCGAAAGAATGGGGAGAATAGACGCATTGGCTAAATTTTCGGAACAATAAAAATATTGGCAAAAACCAGCGGTAATTTGTGGCTACTTGAAACTTGTGAATTATTATTCCAAAATTGTATCCGCTAAAAAACTGCATGCTCAAATGTAGTGCAGTCTTTTTTAAATAAGAAAATTTTATGTGATTTGGATGAATTATTATAAATTTTAAAATAGAAAAATTAATTGTCGAATATTGTTAAAACGTGGTGCTATTATAATTTTATACGGAAGGAGGTTACTGGTGATTCTATGATGTGTACAGAAATTTCCCATTAAAATGCCGCTGGGCCAAAACCGGTTTGTCTCCGAATTGGCGAAAGAAGAACGGAAAATCATTTCAAGTTTTAATGTAAAAAAATTCCTGAAGTGTTATAGAACTTTAGATTAAATTTCAAAATTCATCATCATATTACTACAACCCCGTTGGAAACTTTAACAACAGATGTTTGAGAATAATATTATCAACTAAACTCTTCAAACGTTCAAGACATATCTTTTGTTTGTAGATAAAGTTTTAGAAATTTGAGCAGTTAAACAAAATTTGACATATTTAAAAAATAAATAAAAATGGGCGTTAGTTTCTGCATGATGACAACTTATGTTCTTTTCTTGTTGCGCTTAATTGAAGCGAGTTTAAGAACTATCAAATTTCAATAATAGATAAATTTTAAGCAACTGACTTATCATTTGTATTAAACATCTTATTAACAGAGGTGTTGTCAACTAGCAACCCGAGCGTGTAAGCGACCCGTAAAATATAGAATTTTTAAAATTTTTTAATATGCATCCCAAATAATTCCCAAACAAAATTACATTTACAATTTTTTTTTTAATACTGATAAAAAAATTCTGGAATATTATAATTAAATTCGCATTTAGTACTAGAGACTATCGACTTTTCTTACAACAAATTCAAAAAAATTGAAATTTTCAATTTCACATAACTGCTACAAATAAGACGGCACTTACCAAATAAAAAATGCTAATATTTACTTAGCATATGTACATTGGCACTAAATAATAGCCGGTAGAAAGTGGTGACCAGCAAGAGTAAAAAAAAAACAAAATTTGTTTTATTCTAAAGTAGCAAGTGGCGCGATATTCTGGCTGGGCAGCGAACGTTGACACAAGTTGTTTGTTGAGGTAATTGTAACTGCAGAAAGACAGACAGACAGAGCACTGTGGTTAATTATCTGTTTGCTTAGGTCAGCTCAGGTTCTTCAGGGTTTTCGTTCACTTTTTTGGCTCTTTTTGTGTGCTTTTCTTTCTTATTTTGATTGTTGCACTTTACTTTTGATTTTTACATTATTTAAAAACCTTACGTTGATTATTCTCCTCCTCTTTATTGAGCGCTTGTTTGTGTGTGTGTGTGCGCGTGTAATTGTGTGTGCGTTTATCTTTTATTAGTTTTGTATTCAAACACTTTTTCTTGACATACAATTTGCTTAATGCATTTTGAACCTATTCTCGATGATTACTTCACTACCGTGATTCTTGCTTTGTTGTTATTCTCTTTTCTTTAGTTTTTTTTTATATTTCCAGGAAAATGTATTCAATGAATGCAATGAACTTGCTGTGTAACTATCGGCGTCCGCCTTTTTGGTCTTTTCGGCCCTCTGGCAAATTTGAGTATTTATTATATTGACGTTTCTTCGTCCGGTTATGCACTTTTTGTTTTTGTGATTATCTACTCGTTTGCTTTTTGGTAGGCAAAGTTAGACACAAGTTGCAAACAAGTTTGATTTTTTATTTTAAGGTATTTGCCTTCTCACTAAAGGGTTTTGGCTGACACAGCGGGTTATAGTTTTTTTTTTTTTTTATTTGTTTTGGGTTAGGCAATTAGCGTTTCTGAGCGCGTCTGCATTTAGAGAACTTTTCGTCAAAGGCTTGTTGACGATCTCAGAAACATAAATGGCGGCCAGTTAACATATTCTTGGTGCATTTAATCTTTGATTTCTTTTTTTTCAATTTTAGGGTTTAACTTTTTAATATCAGATTGGTACAAATGTCTGAGATAAAAATATTTATTTTTTTAACTTGTTTTTTAACTTTCATATTTTTTATATTTAACCACTACTCACTTTTTTACTTCTGTTTGAGGAATATAATTTTTCAATTATTTTTAATCAAATTTGTATGTATTATTTTATACTTTTCCACAACATCAATTTCTACCTTTAGTTTGAAGATTTTTAAAAATTCGCTTGGCTCTTTTTTAATGAAGCGGGAAAGCACAGTTTCACAATTCACTAATCTCCGGTTTTAGCTCCTTTTATGTCTTAGTATATGTACATATGTACATACATATGTATGTACATAGATATGTATTTTATTTTTCTACTTGACTATTTTTGTGTTGCATGTGACAAAACACATGAAAATATTTTTAACTAAAATTTCTTTTTGCTGATTCGCAACACTGCACTGCACCGCAGGTATGAAGCCGACCATGTATGCATGTACGAACGTATGTATGTATGTATGTAAAAACATATGTACATGTGTAAGGTAGTGTCCAATATGCAACAGGCTGACAATAAATAAGCAACGTTCTTTGTGTTTACTTGTGTTTTCTTTTCAGCATTTTTCTAATTTGTATTGCCCCCTACAACAACACGTTACCACGCAACCACCAGTGTGTTTCCTCTATTTAATGCTTTTCACAATTTAAGCAAGTTTTAAAGGAAAATATATAATTTTTCACAAAAATGTATATTGGTTATTTTCACCTTTGGCAAATTTCGTGTAAAAGTACAAAGTTTTTTTTTTTAATTTCACTCAATGCTTCTTGAAGTATAAAATAAATTTTATAAACTACACACTTTAGCAAATTCACAATTATCCGTTGTCTACCTCCATACGGGGAAGTTGATGCTTTCAAACTGTTCGATTGTTCGGCTATTTTGCTTTGAGTTTGCACTGTTGCTTTTGCGTTGCGCTTCGTTTGCCGACGCCGCGGCGGTGGAGGTTTGTTGTTTATTTTGTGTCGCCACTCTCTTAGCTGCATTTCAAGTTCGAATTTTGTATTGCTTTTAACGTTGTTGGAAATTGGTTCAGTTGTTGATTCTCTTAGCATTCCAATAAGGTTCTCTTAGCTCACCATAAAGTGGTGGCGAAGGCATAAAAACAGCGGTAGGCAAACCAATAGTTAAACATAACAGAAACGTTACATGTTATATGAAATCGTGCAACAAGCTCGTGCCAACTACAGAACTTCGTCATCTTTAACATTGCATTGTCGTCGAAATATATGTAAGTTCAAACAAATTAAAACGACACTTCAAAATATTTTCAATATCAGACTTTTAGGTTTTATACAAACAACATTTTTTATTTATGGTAAATGTACAAATATTTTCAATTTGGTACCACGAACTTGAGATTTGCTCTTATTGCTGTGGTTGAGTGTGTAGCGGTGTGCTACTACTCGATATGCCGTTGAGTTCGGGGCTTCAGTCTCAGTCAGCGCATGTAAAATCTAAATTATAGAAAATGTTTTTTCTAATAGCGGGCACCCCTTGGCAGGCAATGCCAAACCTTTGAGGAAAATTCTGCCATTAAAACGTTTCTCATAAGTATTTAGATCTGTCGTTCGGAGTCGGCACAAAACGTAGGTCCCTCCATTTGGGGTAAAATATCAAGACGCACACCAAAAGTGGTGGGAAAATCTCGGCAAAACACTGAGCTAGTATATAGTGGGTGCACCAAATTAATACTATTACACTTAAATTTAATCGACTAAAAAAATTTTAAAACAAATCTGAAAAACATTTTTTTGTTTCATAATAATTTTTATTATATAGTCATAATTCTGTAAAATGCTCTGGCCCTATAAAGTTCAGCGACACTATACCCTTCAAGAACAGTGCCAATCAATTGACCGTATATCTGACGGTCAGAGGCTGAAACAATTTTGTCAGCACTTAGAACAAAGTTGCTATCAGTTTTTTAGGGCCATTATGTAAAACCTGATGTTGTATTTAAAAAAAAAAGTTCAGTTATACATACATCAAATACTATTTCCTTTCTTATTTGATTTTCTAACCAAGTTTTTTCTTAATTTTTTCAATTAATTTCTATTAACAAACTACAAGCTAATACCAAAACATGAATGAAAATATTTTTCGTTAACTAGTTTTTGCGCAGAACTCTATGCATAAGCGTCCTTCGAAAAATATCCATATTTTAAATTTACATAACTCACAATTGCTCTTTGATTTATAATTAGCATTTAGAAAAACTATTTTTTATTTTTAAGACTTATCTTTTATAAAACACTACGGCTGAAATGTTTCCTTTACACTTCAGAGTTTTCCGAATACTGTGTGCCATTTGCAAAACTCCCATGAATTTATTATGTGTTTCTTTCTCGCATATGCGGAATTAAATGGTGATTGTCTTTTTTGTATAACTATAAATAACAACCAGTTTACTGGACATCTGACGGTTAGTAAAAAAAAGACACGAAAACTTCGTTGTCTCATTCTTTTATATGCAACCATAGTAAGCGTAGCGAAGTGCGAGTATCTAATTTTGGCAAGCACCACGGCAGTAATTTTACCGGTGAGCTGACAATCAGTGCTGATTTTATGAATGAAGCCTCAGTTAGTCAAGGCTTTACTTAACTTAACTTAACTTAAGCCAACATGTTATATGGAAAGCCGTGCAAGCGATTAGTCAAAACTTAACTTACCGTAAGAAACTTAAGAATCTGTTGCTTTTAGATTCTTAAGTTTCGGCCTTACGTAAATTGAGAACGGTGATAGAATCAGGCTTACCAATTTTTGAAAATAAATGTATGCAAAAATTACATTTAAAACGAGTTTATTTGATGTGGTAACATAGACGGCGAACCGTCAAAAAGCTGAAAAAGAAATTAAAGACAAAAAGAAAATTTAAACATAAAAAATTAATGACGAAAAGTTGATCGTATCCTCAAATAAAGAACTGTACGATTCTACCCAGGATGTAAATTGGCACAACAAAACGTATTTGCCACCACCTTTTCCTCTGACCAAGTGACTGCTTCTGCCACATTTTGTACATTTGTGCTTAATTTAAAAACATTCGACCCAATTTCATTTTCTTTGACATTTTTACAAGCACTATGCGATTAAAAAATAATCAACATGTGCCTTTATTTTCTACTTTGTGTCAGCGGAGATATTCAAAGAACAATATGCAACCAAAATTAATCATCAAAAATTAAGTTTACATGTTGAGTAATCGTCGCCAATTTTTAAGTTAAGTCTTCACTAACTGACCCTTGAGAGTGTATTGGTAATTCTGTCAGCGTGTTCTTGTATGGTATTGACATATGTACATACGTCTTTTTATGAATGAGCACATCTTTCTGTAACAAAAATATAACTCAATACACATGTATTTTATTATACATAGATATACATATGTACATATGCATACCTTTTTGTATATACATACTCAACTTGCTTATAAAAAAATGGTTAACGATTGGGTAAACAACAATAAAAACAGCGATAGCCAAATAACAACCATATGTCGGCTATGTCCATACATACCATACATACATACCATACATACATACATAGTACATACATACCATACATACATACATTTAAACAAAGGCGTCACCGCACAGATGTTTACGTTAGCAAACTGTTATACACGGAAAGAGAATGAAATATTCATAGAAAGAAGAAAATTAGAAAACCCAAAACTTAAGAGTACGAATGCAAACGCTAAGAGAACGTAAAATGGCACATTGAGCCTTCGAAAATTCGAAAATGCACTTTGGAATGTGCGAATGCTGGTGCTGATTGCATTTTTGTTGTGTTATTACTGTTTTCAAATTGTTCTGGCAGAAATCATGAGCAAGAGGAATTGTACGTATTTTCGATGCAACAATTTGCATGCTCGTGGAAGGCAAACATGAGCCATTGAAATGGAAGATTGAAGAATGTTAAACGAAGTGAGTAAATAAGCAAATGCAAGTATGAAATTAACCGCACAACTGTGGATTCCGTGAACCGATATTTCTTGCCTTTTCTAATAGATGGTACTTTAAGGGTGGTCACACATTAATTTAGTTTAGTTGCGTTCATTGTATCATGAATAAACTTATGGTTACCCTCAATATTTATGAGTATAGGTAACTACAAGTAAATTGAAGTTTGTTAACATTAAAATATGTGTACATACATATATGCCTTGTTATTAAAATTTTGTTTATTAAAATAATTTTTTTAATATTACTTTTTTTTTTATTGCTGTATGCTTGGTAGTGAGTCACAGTCAAGCAAAAATGACTGACAATTTAACCTTGCCATTTTGAAATACATCCTTAAAAATTCAATTCAACAGCTTCACAACAATTTATAATCATAATTTGTTTTGAAAACATGTTGACTTGCTTTGCTGCTTTTAATAATTAAAAAAAAATTTTCAGTTATTTTTTGCAATTAAATTATGAAAATATATCGAACCACTTATTTTCATTGCTTTCCAATTAAAATCTTTCTCTAAACACAAACCACATAAATCCAAGTATAAAATATATAAATAATAAATAAATACAAATTTTATACAAGGTGCAAGTCGCTTAAAATTTCAGCTGATTTTTGAGATCTTTTGGGTACAGTAAATAAATCTGTTAATTTTTTGTAAAAACTAATTAAAAAAAGATTTAGTCACCATGCAAAAAATCGGCAAACGAGCTGTTTTTAAATCCCTACTGACCCCGTAGGGAATGTAATGTGGTTAAAGGTTTGTATAACAGCTGTAATTTTTGGGCACTTCAAACTTGTAAGAAAAATATTCGAAATTTAGATGAAAATTTGTTAAATTATTACAAATTTATTTTAAATATTTTTGAGCTTTAAGGCCGATTGGTTTATTGTATTTGAAATTGGAGTTTGTATTTGATTCGTGAACGTTCTGAAGCGTAAAGGAATTTGACGCTGAATTCGGCTCTCGACGATTACCCGGTTGTCTTTTTTTTAGCTAAAATACAAAATTTACACACAGTGGGATCATTTTTTTTATAGCTCAGAGCAATACACTTTGTTTGAGTTCTAGAACTTCTGAGAAATGTTCACAATCAGCAAATCAACAATAACAACCCAAGCTGCAAATCTTCAACTCATTCTACTTTAATGCTGCAGCAGTAACCTAATCTCTCGCTTCAAATTGTCCGTATGACTCAAGCGAACAAAATTATTTACACACACACGAATGTGAAAGTGGCAAGTTGCCACCCTCGTTGGCCGAGCCGAACGGACCAGCCTCTTCCGCTGTAGCTACTCTGCGTGTATGTATGTATGCATACACAAGCAAACATATGTACATATGTGTGCATTCCGTAAACAATAAGAACTGCAAAACGCATGCGGGTGCAGCAAATTGTTATTGCACAACGTTTCAAGTGCAATGGTATTTAAGCTGTGTGCCCACGAAGAGCGGTCTTTAGAAAAGATTGCCGCCGAAAAATGCCTGAAAATAGAGGCAAGAAGTAAAGAACATAAATAAGGTGAGTGGAAAGAACTATTGGCAATTGGTTAAAAAAAAAAGAACACAAAATAAAATTAAAAGCGAAAATAATGTAACATATGTAGGTAATAGTTTAGAGCGATGGCGTCTAAAGATGCCCGGAAAGAATAAGAAGCACCAACAGCAAAAGTGAGTGCCCCACAAATGTGGCAGCCACATAACAGCAGATGCAATAATTTCCGGTTCTGAAGCTGACGAAGCGATTTAGACGAGTGCGCCATAGTACTGGCCGACTATGCTGAGTAACACAAGTATGTACATACCTTTGTAGATATGTATCTAACATATACATACATACATTTGAATGAAGACTGTTGCTTGCGATGCTACTTGGTTGTTTGGCTGCTTGTTTTTTTGTTGTTTTACTTTTCAACATGTGCAGCATGCTTACTGACATATCAGCTGCCACATGATTTTTGTTGTTGTTGCATTCTTTGTTATTATCAGCAATTCGTCTTAACCGCAACACCAGCTTCAATAATAAAAACTGTGTTGTGGCGTTCATCGACATATTGATACATACAGTGTTATTCACATATGTATGTTCATACATACTACATACATACATACTAAATTGCACGAAAACTCCAAATGATTTTGTTAAGAATTTATGCTCGAGTGAAATAAATCGTAGAGGAAGATGCACAGCATCCGCGTTAAAAAATCTCAGTAATCAACGGCAATCTTTAGCTGCTTAAAACCTACACATGATATACCAAAATTTAATTTACTTTTTGTAAAAACTAGAATGAAAAAGTCTAATAATTTTGACATTTTTTTTAAATTAAATTGTATCAGCATTTTCAATTATTCAATTATTGTGCTATTTGTTTGAACTATAAGTTCTCAGAAATAATATGAAATAATATATATAAATTATTTAATGGTAAGCAATATCTCCTTATGGTGTTTTTTTTATGTAAATACATACATATGTATATTGTTAAGGTTTATGAAAAAAAAAATCGTTCATATATGTATGTACGCAGGTATGTATTTGATAAAAAACCATTTTGCATTTATTTTATTGTTCTTTTTATGAATTCCTAAAAATTTCAGCATACCGGAATTAACATTTTCTCTCATCACGAATTGTCAGGATTGTTGAAAAATGTTTCGGGATGAGGTACGTCACGCATTTTGGGAAGGCGCATTCTTCTTCTCTAGCGTTCTTGCATACTCGTGTACAACGTATATCTAGTTAATGAGTAACAGACCAAAAGCCATGATGCTTTGAGGCGCTAAATTCGCACACACCTTTTCTTAATTTTTTTTTTTAATTTTTAAATGAAGGCAATTCTAAATTAGTGTTAAGGTTCATAGTTATGTAGATTACGTTTAAGACTGCGTTAAAAGCAAAACAAATAATATTAATATCGTAATAACTTCGCCGTGCATCACCAATCTAGAGAATTTTCGCGAGGCAGTTTCGAAAAAAAATTTTGTTATTGTCACTTTAGGGGTCCCTTTTTATATTATTCGTCATATTTCCGGGATTAAAATGAGGTACATATGATAAATGTAGTATTGACCCAAGATCGATATAATACAAGATTGCGTCTTTCCGACGAAAAGTGATGCAAAGCCAAATGCGTGCAACGTCATGAACTTGAATTGAGGGAGAATCGGAAAAATTGCAAACAAAAATGTGAGGTTAGGTTACGCTATGAATTGCAAATTTTAAAGTTTTCACAAGTTTCGGCACTTTATGCAACGTATTTACATTTAAATAACTTCATTTATGTTTTTTTTTTGATTGGAAGCCTTGAAAAAAAAAAGTGCAGAGCAGCATTGGGAGGCACAACTAGCTTAGCTTGAAACCAAGGGTGCAGCTACACTTTCACATCACTCTCAGCTAGTTTTAGAGCCCCGTATCATTGATAAAGCTTGTGATCTATAGCTAAACACCGCGCACATCATATTTATTAACTTTATTTTGATTAAAATCACTTAATAGCACTGAATTTGCGCATACAAAATTGTATGCTTGCAAACATACAAACGAAAACAAAAGGATTTGTGACGTAGCATAAACAGATGATTCTGTCAAATTTACTGAGAGCGAATAGCGGTTTGCGGAAGGCGCAACCTCTGTATTCTCTGAATAGTGGTACTGACCAGGGTTCGCCAATATTCATATAAAAAAGTTCACGAGCAAACATTTATGAAATTACACGCGAACGTGAACAACACAAACATTTTAAGACGTTCTCGTTTTTAAACGAGAAAAGAAAACAAATCGAGTTCGTTCACGCTCGCGTATCAACATAGCGCGCTCATAAATGAAGCTAAGCGTTACATCGAACCCTTCACGAACGTTCATTTCTGTGGAATACAAATGTACATAGCCTTAGAAGAGCATTGTTTAAATAATCATTCTCCGAAAATCCGCAAAACAACTTCATTCGAAAGAGGTTGTTCTGTCAAATATAAATCTCAGAAATTTTACAGACGGTAAATACAGACAAGTTCTTTTAATAAAAGTATGTAAGTTATAATTTTTCCCATTGAAATGCCCCTTTAATTCCATCTCAGTCGAAAGAAGCCCTTGTGTCAAATGCAATTTCGAAAAACTAAGAGAGCGATTCATTATGAAACTGCTATTAATTTTATATTAAAGGTCAAATAAATATACCGGTAAGACAGAAACTTAAAAAATTGTCTTTTCTCGAGAGAAATTGCATCTATTTCGATTTCGATTTCTTATGTCTATTACAAGCCACCGTTAGGTAAACAGAGAGCACAAGAAAACTTACGCAAGTAACTGTATAAAAAATGTAAGTACGACTTTTGTTTGTACAAATGCAAATTGTAAGCATCGTTTTCGAAACGCACAACAAGTTGACACATCTTGCATACAAATATAACTTCCGGTGGCGCGGAAATCATTAAAGACAATGCAAAATGGCTTTGCATAAACAGAAAGATTTGTTTACCATCATACATGCAAATGAAGGTTCTACACGCACATATGTATGTGTGTATGTTTACGTAAAATACATTGTATGTATTTATGTGCATACCGTGACTCAGGCAGTTGACCACATTGTGATTTAATGCTATGGTTGATTGGTTGGTTGGCTTACTTCAATCCAATCAGCGCATTTGGCGCCATTTTAATGTACTTTCGTGGGAATTGAGATATTGTTTATTTAAATCCAAATTTCTTAGTAAAACGATTCTTGAATTCCTGATGCTTTTTCAATCTCATCAATATACATATAATATGTATGTGTCTTTCAAGTGCTTTATGTGTAATGAAGTGCTGGACACTCTCCTCACCACCTCCTGGCTTAGAACTGCGTCACGTACTTTTGTATGGTAGTCCTATTCTTGAAGTATGTTCGTCTATAGGCCACTGTTCTGAATAACTCTGTCCCTAATCTATTTATCAGTCTTTGCTCTGCTGTAGTCTGGTTAGAGTTCTGCTCAACCCTTCCGAGACATCCTGAGAAAGTGTCGACTAAGGGCAAACCAGTGCCACAGCTAGAGACACTAAATATAATTATGCCGTGTAATTTTGAATAATTTTTTGATCTATTGACCACATTCAAAAATTGACCAACAATTCTTTTCCAAATAGATGGACTTAAATATAAAACTATGCACAAAATTTACGAAAAATTAACAAACTTTCCTAAAATTTTGAAACTTTTTTAGAGCTTCCATAAAAAATCTGACTATGCAGTTTAATCAGTTTTATAGCCCCATCAATTTCGGTTAAATTTTAGTGTATGTTCCAGGTTAATCAAATTCCGAGCTGATTTTCGATAATTTTTTAAAAGTCGCTTTTGTAAATTTTGCTTCTCGTTTAATGTTTCATAACAAATTTTTTTCGATAATTTTTACACAAATATAATTCAAAATTTAACAAAAATCGTATGAACTTAAGTTCAAAACTTTACTCAAAACGTATAAAAAAATTAATGAGTTTTCGTTGAAATGAAAATTTGTTAATTAAACTTTTTTAATTTTAAAATAAAATCGCAGTAAGCAGTTTTAAGGCCCAATAAATTTCAATATAACGTATTGTTTTTTGACAATTTTTTGAAAACTCGATTTTAAGATCTTTTGTTCGTATAATTCATACATTTTATAAACATTTTGATTGATTCGTAATGATTTTATATACTGATTGTCTGGCACTTTTCTTACTGCATAAAATAGCGTTACTTAAACGAATTGAAACACAACTTATTTATTGTACCAAAAAAAACTGCTAACAACGATTTAATTTTTAAGTTAAAAAAGTTGAATGAAGAAATTTTAAATTTAACGGAAGCTCATTACTTTTTTTTATACATACATATTGAGTAAAGTTTAGAATTTAAGTTCAAACGAATTTTGTTAAATTTTTAATTAAATGCCCGTAAAATATTAACGATACAAATGTGTGGCAAAAAGCATTTCCTCTTTGGCAAAAAATATTTAAACGTGTTTAATTTTTTGAGTCACTGTGCATATACATACATACATGTATAGTGACGTGTGCCCAAACGCTCATACAAACCCTGCAGGAAATTATTAATATAATTAGCTGTTGTTCGGGCTAAAATTTGGGGAAAGTTTTTACCAGATTTAGATTTTTTTCGTAAAAATAATCACCGATTATAAATTCTCAAAGCCGCGAATTTCGAAATTATTGTCCGAATTTTTCACTATGTGGGTGTACTATATTTTTGTCGTGGACCATTTTTATCAGTGGAAATCGTGGTTGAGATTGAGGGAGCGTGCAAGAACTCGTGGGAACTAGATATATGTATGTAGTTTTCCGCGTTTAGTTTATAGCTAGCAGATTTCCTGCGGGGCATTTATGTTAATGCAACACACAATCATTTAGTATGTGTTTGTAAACATTAGCGCAATTCAGTCGATTAGTGAAGTCAATGAAGTCATACACACTTATGTATGTGTGTTAGCATTTGTACCTACATACTACAGACGAATATGGTGGAAATGGTTCGAAAGCATTGTGTTTTATGGACGGAGGTATGCATCATTGATGAACTTCGAATGCTCATGTGAAAACCGAAACGTTTCAATCTCATCTTTCCAGTGTACGTGCACAGTACTTCACATCCTAAATTCGTTCGTTTCTCAATCAGCTCGCAAACGTATGACATGTCTATGACATTGTACAAGCCTGCAAATGCTTTTAGGCAGCAGCAGTAAGCGATTACTACAAGGACTCAAAGGAGTTGTTGGAGGAATGACAAACAAGTAAGGTCGAGCAGGTGAAATAAATTTAAGCCAAACTGACCCTCCTTCTTTTCTTGTTTCCCAACCAAAAGTTTGTCAACATGACACAGACCTGGTTTAAATTATAAGGAAAGAGGCTAACTAATGTAAAGCAACACACATACTTATGTACAAAAAAATAATTGCACATACATACATAGATACATATAGGTATACATATTAACTTACATTTTGTTTTACTCGTCCTATAGAACAATATTTTTTTTCATTCACTACACATAATTTTCCTGAGTAACTCACCTGAAAGAAAATAAGAAAACAGAGTAGTTAGTTGAAATGAATGTGTATATAAGTTTATATGTACATATGTATGTACGATTGTATATGTATATGTATGTACATCTAGTCAGTTTATTTCTGAACGATTTTTATAGTAAAAACTCCAACAAAAATCTTCAGCGCCAGTACTTTGATAAGAGTAATTAGTGGTAATTCCGTATTACTCTAAAAATGCTGAGCAACGTATTGGTAGGAAGAACTAACCAAAAAAGAGGGTCGAACCCTCTAATAAGACAAACAGACAGACAATGCTCATTCATACAACACCAACCAAAAGAAATACAGACAACGTGAAGTATAGAGGACAGTGGAAGAGAGTCTCTAAGACACAAAAAACCAGATTGTGCAAACAAATGAAAGTGATAACCAAGGCAAGCAGGAACAGACAACCAAATGGAATAAGTACTGATTGAGGGGAAAAAGAGAGTAGTCATTGATGGCAAAAAAAAAAACTCAACATATACATACATATGTACATAGATAAGACCAACCAAAGGCACGAGTATGTACAACAAAATCCTTTGCGAGAGATAACCAATAATAAGAAAAATAAGTATGAATGTATTTGTATTTGTATTTAGAGTTGGAGTATAACTGCCGAAATTAATAAAATAATGTGTGCAATTGGATGAATAAAAACAAAATTACGTGAAAATAAAGTGGGGAGAAGAATTTCTTCATTTATTTTTCACTGATCTTTAGCAGAGCGAATGAAATATTTGGATCCATTAGTAAGTAATCCAAACATTTTTAAAATTAAAATTTTAAAAACAAATACATACAAATTTCGTAGTAAATATGTACAACGAAGAAGGATATTATGAATGTACATATACAAACATATGTATGTATGTATGTAAGAAAAATCATTGCCTAGCAGACGCCAGAAAAAAATAATTCCAGCAACGTCTCAACCCTTAGGTTTTTGCAAAACTCTTAACCCATGAACCCGGCATCTTTTCTGCTTAAGTGTGCATTACTCGAAAAGTAGCCTTCTAAAGTTTTCTCTGTCTTTTCTCCCCGTATCCCTTAGCTTCTGTCTAAATTACTCTGGAGGACAAAAATAGATGGATGTATAGGTGAAACTATTGCCAATCAATCATGTTGGAAACATTAGCTAAAAGCTAACCAAAACATTAACAGGTTAAAATGGTTATATTATAAATTTTTTTTTTCCAACTAAATTTTCAACTTATTTTCATATACATATGTAATGTATGCACATACATACTAGGTAAGTATATTTTTTTAACTAAATCCCCACTCTCATTTTTAGAATTTTCCTTTCCTAAAAGATTTGTCTAACATATTTATTGTTAAATAAATGCATCATAAATTGTATCCTTTCAAGGACTTGTCTTACATTTAATTTATTGCATGCAATCCGTGTGTACAACATGAATAACTTAAATAAAGTGGCAGCAGATTGTTTTGTTTGTATTGTGGCGTAAACTGCAGTGAACACAATACTCGTACCAATAATAAGTGTATTAAATTTCTTTGATTTAATTTTTCCCCAACAATACTCTTTTCTTCACATTGTTCTACTTATATATTCTCAACTGAAAGACGACCCTCTGCAATTGCTAACTTAGCGTTTCGCATGTGTTGCGTACACATCATCTTGCAACGTGTCACAGCTGGGTAAGTCAATAATGTTTACAGCTGTTTGAAAGGTGTAGTGATGGCCTGTAGGAAAAATTTGAACAAGCTGATTAATAGGTACTAGATCCAAACGTAGTATTGGTATATAAGAATCGGTTCTGACCGTTTTGAAATTTTCTAAACTTATCGGTCGGCAAGTGTATTTTTAAAAGTATTATCAAAAGTTCATTTGCACACTTTGAAAATCAATCTAATTTTTAGAACACATCATGACGACTAGGCAATTTTAAAATTACACACTTAACACACCTCATATTTTCTAAGTTCTGTTATATCCATGTGCCGTAATTTAATATGAAATCCATTTTCGCTAAGCGAATCTAAAAATTAATCAAGCCGGGGACAACTACATATTTGATTATTTCAAGTATACCACCTATAACTGCGTCATGGCCAGGCATTTAAACACCTTCCGATTTCCTACAGGAATAAGTACGAAGTATAACAGTTTTACCATGCATTGATTCAATTGCCGGAGAACGTGCATGGTGATAATTGTTAAACATTTTCATTCAATATTGTTTGTGCGCGTTTCTCATTCAATTTAAATGCTCATAGATAATTACATATGTTTGTACCAATGTACATATATGTATATTAACATGTGCATCCTTATGCGTATAAATATATGCATTTCATTGCGGCGAAACGTGCGCGCACTCTTATATTACTTACTTAACTTATCCGACACACGCATTTTGTACAGCGGAAGACGTTCATATGTTGCATTATTCCCATTTGTATCGACATTTCGTACAAATCTACATTTCTACATGCGCACAAACACGTACATATGTACATACGTATGCTTGTAAGCCATGCAAATACATTGTCTATATTCAAATGTGGCGCTCCGCGTTCAAAGTTTGTTGCATGCCGCGTAACAAGCAGTACGAAAGGCATCTTTGAAGTGCTTCACTCCAACATCAATTAATTTTTAAGTACATTGATAATGAAAGAGTCTTTCAATAAATTTGATTGTATATGTAAATCACTATTGTGCTTTAATTGAATATATGAATGATAAACGGTATTTGTTTGGGGAAAACATCGGACATCGTGTTTAACTCAATTTGGAACTTACTACTCTTCCGAAATTTATACAAATGTAAATGTGTGCAGTTGTTCATGAACTTTTCAAATTGAAATTTTCTTTGTATTAATTAATGGATTGCTATTGACATATGCTACCTCGCTCATAAGTATTCCGCTCATGTGTTTCATGTGTGAATATCAATTAACGTTAACTAACGGACTGTCCTTCAACTGATATGTCTATCTTCGTTTATTCCCCATAATTCCTCTCACTCTAAATTAATAACTTTATAGTTTTAATGCTTGTTCGTGGCCAGGGCCGTAACAAAGATTATTTTCCTGGTATATTATAACAAATATTTTTTGTTTTATTTTCACTTTTGTTTCAACATGCTTTTAATTGAAAACAGGAAATTTATTTGAGTTTATTCTAAATCAAAATTAAGACGAATTTACTTTTTTTGCGGTAAACTCATCATCTTCTGTGTCCAGATAAAATCTGCAGTGGGCTATCATTGGGCCTAAACCGTTCAGCATTTCTGCCCCATTTGATTTTCGCAAAAATTATTTTAAGACTTTACAGTGTCAGAAAGGAGCGTTTTGCACTACAGATTTTATGACATTAACTTATAATTAATAGAAAACGCTTGGTAAAATTTGATTTTAACACTCATTTATAGTCTTTTTCCATAAATAAAAGTCTTTAATACCTTTTCAGTTAATATTTAGCTCGCGTGTGTCGGATTCGCTAAAGGGCTATTTTGTGTAAACCTCTCACATTTAAGGTTTTTTTGCTGATAGGAAAAATTTGAAAATTAAACGTCCATATTTCCGCAAATCTCTTCTACAACTTGTTAAAGTAGTTTAATGTTTTTAAAAACATTTGCTAAGTCTAAACTATGTGCATAGGTGACTGTAGAATCTTCCACAAAAGAAATGTCAGTTCGAATATTGTCGATGTGATAATGAGGCTAACAACAACCATACAGCATACAAAATATATATTTAAAAAAAAACGGTTACCCTTCTATAAAGTTCCAATGTTCATTTCGAGGAGATATTCTTCAAGAGCCACAATGATTCGAATATATGTACAAACATCTCCGCAGTAAACGGTCATGAGTGACTTTCATGAAAAAAAACTTGCGTGATCTAATGGTCCAGCTCTATAGTTGATAGGAAAATTTTATAAATTTAATCATTTATTTTCGTTTACACCGATGTGTGTAGTTCATAATTGATTTGAAAGATGTTTCCGCAATTAATGCATCATTAACACAGACCTTTGTTCTGCCCAATAAATGTTTATCGATTTAGAAGCTACATAACTACACACTTTATAGATGTGTGTACTTGTGTGTAGAAATGGATGCATTGACAGCTATGTTTACATATAAATGCATTTTTTTTGTTTTTAAATCAGATACAACTAGGTGTCTATGCTGCTTTTCATGTAGTTCCAAAGCCATGACCTGCCACAAATATATGTATGTATACTCGTATTATATAGAGCGAAGGATCCTGCTAAATGTATACCTAACGAATGCATATATTAACGTATACGAACATATATGTACATAAGTAAATATATAGTTGAAGCGAATCCAAGAAGTCACCGCGCATGCCTCGTATGCCACTGATTTGATATCAACTTGCCCTCACATGCTGCCCGCGGCTAAGGCGGCTGCAAAAGATCGTGCCAGCGTACAGGTTAACGCCTTCTAATATATCAAAAGATTGTTTGCCGCTTTACTTTCATGTATGGACATATGAATACCCAACAAACATTTTATATCACAAAAGCAACTTTTCTTACTACTAATTATAATACTTTCAAGAGCATCAGCTAGTTTCTGTTTTCTATCTCTAGAAGAATCGTCAATAACATGTCCACCTTACGATGGTACTTCATAAGTGGATCTTTCACTATTCAATTATGAAAAAAAAATGTTTAAAAATCTTTGAGAAGGGATCGCTTTAGTGATCCAAAAAAAAAATTGTTTCAATTTTATTGTTTGGAGAAAATCGTGGATTTTTTTTTTATGGTGGTACATCTATCCTGCAATTGTTGGCTGGGTAAGAGCATTCGACCTATTATGTGTGCGTGTACGTATGTATATATATGAAAGTGATTTAAAAACATACCATATACATATGTACAAAAATGTTACTTGAGTGTGGCATGCCACCGACGCAGCCATCATCCCCATGAACTTCAGCGAACTATGCTGATGAGTGCCGGTCCATTGTATTTCTTCTCACATTTCGCTATAGGCGCAAATGTTCATTTATACTCGTATATGTATATATGTATATGTATGTAGGTTCGTTTGTGCATATGCAACTGACAGCTCCAATAAAGGTTTCCAGGGTTGAGCCTGCTGCTAAGATCGAAAACCACCGCTAGACAATGCCAATGCTAACTGTCGTTGACAAACATTATCATTGGATTGGCAAATGTGACTGCTCAGTTGATGATGAATTAATTTTTACGGACATATTTTTGCTAGTGTGTTTTTTTGTATTGATTCGCAAACTATAAACAAGAAGAGTTGAAAATTGTCAGGCTTTGTTGATTTTTACTTAAAAAAAGAGTTTATTTTTAACTTCAAGCAAAAAAGAAACAACAATTTGATTTCAACATAAATCTTGTGCAGATTTTTGCGATTGACATTTCCTGAGACATACAACATACACATAAGAAAATCCGAGAGGGCCAGCATACTAAGCAGTACAAAAGATTTGTTATTTTAGCATTGTTAACAATTTATACTTATGTATGTTGACAGGTAAAGTATGTCCGTATGTACGTGGCAAAAAAATTAAAAAAATACACATCAGAAAAGGTTAACTGTCTGACGATATCTCCCAACTTGTCTAACGAAGTAAATATGTATGTATGTATGTACGTAGAACGAATGAATATTTACGGGCACTGAACAGGATTTCCATCGATGAATACTCGTCGGTACATACTTTGAATGTTATGTAACCAAGAATACCTCGAGCTCACAATTAGTGTTGCCATGCTGCTACCATTTTACCAGCTTTGCAGTACTTATTTTCAATTTGTATTTCTTGAAATTCGAATAAATCACTGTTGTTTATTTGGAAAAATATTTTTTTTTCACAGAGTTTTTAAATATTGCCCTTTAATGGCACTTGATTGCTTAGGACCTTGTCCAAGTCAACGATTTTTAGATTTATATAAATACATATATGTAAGTCGAAGAGGCTGTAGAGAAGCGCATTTGTGGGCATTCCGATATGCTTTTTATGATGTATTTGAAATTTTTAATTGTTTAAATTAATTTTTACTTTCGCGAGGTTTCACACAATCCCCCGCGGCACATTTGGATAATTTATTTGTCCTAAAATTATTTAAATTTATTTTTCATGTTTATGTTTTACATCGTAAATTTTCTAACAAATACCATTAAAACAATTTTTTAATTCTAATAAAAAATGTAAAAAACATGCACCTATGTATGTATGTATACAAATTTCGCACTTTTAAACAAAATATTTATAACTTTTCTGAGTACGCAGTTTTGTAGCTTATTAATTTAGAAAAAAAGTGCAAATTTTTAGAGGCACTGCATTTCGAGAATTTTTTTACTGATACTCTTTTGCAATTCCTTCCACACAAAAAATAATCGCTGATTGCGTTGTACGAAGGAAACTGCTAGTAAAAAGAATTGTCAAAAGTCAGTGATAACTTGTAGACAGTTGAAACTTGCACTTTCTCACACTAAAATTGAATGAGCAAAAAAACCGTATACTCAAAAGAGTTCTGAAAACATTTTTTAATACGTTCGAAATTTTCGTAAATCATTGTACATTTTTTAAATAGTTTAAAAAACGGGTGTTTTGGCTTTTCTTCGAGAATGAAAAAAATTATTTTAATTATTTATAAAAAATTAAGTGTCCAAATCTGTTAATATATATTTTGTATACAGAGTAAACACTAGAAGGGTCCTTAAATGTGTTAAGTTAATGTTTTTTTATCAGATTTCCTGAATCTCAACACCTAAGTCGATACTAAAATAGTTGAAGATATGACTTTTAGTCCCGATTGAAGACGGTTAAGGTATTTCACATACACAAACTCGTTTTTACTAAAACTTTACGCAATTTCTTTATAACAATTGACTTAAAAGGTTTCAAAATGTTAACAATTGAAGTAAATTACCAGTATAGTGGGAAACTAATAAGGTATAAATATTCATTATATTATTTGCAGAGAAGATGAACATTTGCAAAGAGTGAGGAAGAAGACTATCCGCCTCTCTGATTTGTTGTGTACGCTTTCCAATGTCAAAAAAACTATACATATTTTTTTCAGACCAGCTTTCTCGCTTGCAGTTAGTTAAGTCGGTTAGATACTTTGACGGAATTACTGATATTGAAAGTTCAAACAAGAAACCACTTGTTACCGATTTAAACACAATATGTGCAGAACCCATTTGTTTCCAGACTTTGCTTGAGCCCAACAAATGAGCAACGAAAAAGAAAAAGGTGAGTCTTTGGTAGGTATTGTAGGTTGTTTTTTTTTTGAGGAAATTATGGTGTCCAAAGGATTTGTGAAAGCGGCAACCCTGCTCCGCATACGCCCGCATAACAGAAGAGACGCAAGCCACAATGGTTAATGGCTTACTAGCAGAGGCAATATGCGGGTGTAGTCGTATATTAATGTATATGTATGTATGTACATACATACGAACATGTAAACGTACAAAAAAATTTCTTTGTTGAAGCGCATGCACGATTATACATACTTGTTTCATGAACAATAATAAATACATGAACATACATACACACATACAAATCAATGCTTATACCCTTTGCTCGTTGGGTGGTCTTTAATGCATGGTGCCTTTGCAGTTCCCGGATGCGATTGGGTCGTCTGAATCACGACACTCGTACCTTTGCATATTCAAATTGTCATTCATTCATTCGCGTATGCAATAATATTTCCCTTTTCTCATTCATTCTGTTAAATAAAAATTTGTGAATGCAGAACTTTTTTATGAAAGATATCGGAATATAAGTGTTTTCGTTATAGAAGTATGTACATATACGAGTATGCATATGTATGTATGAATTCAAATTCATTTTTGAGCATAGATTAATAAGAAGAATTCTTTTAAGGTAAGGTCCAAAAGCAACTCTTAAAAATTATACGGTGCTTAAGAGGACGCATTTTTATTACGATAAGTTAAATTTGTTTAATTCATTGTTCATTTGGTTTTTTTTTTTGCAGAAATTGGCCGAATTTGAATTGATGGAATACAGCGACCACTTTAAAAAAGTTTTATGTTTACACGTCATCGAATGAAAATTAAATGTCGGTACAACTTTTTAAAGCTTTCAACTTGATGTCTAAAGCTAAGTATTTAGGAGCACTTGACTGCCGTTCTGCCGGTCACATATTGTTTACATATTTATTTATTTAAAAATTGTCGCTTAAAAAAAATCTATGAATGCTAAATATTATACTTTTCTATAGGATAATATATACACACATATAGTGGTGTGCATACGATTTGCATCCAAATTCAAAATTATATTATTTGCCACATATGTATGTATGTAAGTTTATTCATTTATTTTCACGAAATTTTGCAAAAAAAAATAAATTTGGTTCTTGATCAAAACCAACATAAACCTAGATTCTAAAACTTGTAGAAAGTAACAAACAAAAAAAATAAACTCTTCTACATTTAAATTTAAATCTTTTTTCTGGTAATGTTATACATTTTTTGGTATGCAAAATAAATTTTAGATTAAAAGTTTCAAAGGCCCTCAAACTAACTGAGTTAAATATTTTTCTCGTTCAAAAGTGTAAAATTGAAAACTTTGTATTAATGTTTTCCTAAAACTTTCCAATAAATAAAAAAATAGATTCAAAGAAATATAATCTTGCTTCTCGCATATTTTATTACTCAAACCAAAATTTCTAAATTGCCTAAATTCCAATTAGGAGTTTGTGGATAATTAAATGATTTAAAATAACTTGGCCTATTTCCAGAAAAAGAAAATGCAAATACAAAAGTCAAACGTTGAATACAAAAGATAATGAACTCTACAATTTTATGGCTGATTTTCTATTAAACTTATTTCTTTAAATCGCACATGTGTTTTACAGTTTTTTACTAACAAACTCCCGCCGCACTCGTTTTTCTAATAAATGCCTTAACTGCACTTTTCCGTTATGTCTATCATTCTTCTACTTAAATTCAAAGTTATTAAACTGCATATTCGAAAGTTTTATTAAAATTTGGATTTTTGTATAGTTAACTTTAATTTTGTACAAACTAAACTTTTAATTTTAATTCATATAGCTTTTCCTTAGAATAAATTATATTTCCTTACAAGATTTACAGAAAAGATTGAGAATGTTGTTTTCTTGATATTTGGTTTGAGACTCAGTGTGTGCACATGCGCTCATTTAAACACTTTGTATTTATGTAGAAGCAAACTTCTTTTAATTTTGAACTTTTTCTCGACCTACTTTTATGTTTATGCCATACAAATGCATTAACAATTTTGCTAAGTCTACGAGAATATGAATGTGCTCTAATTGCGTTCGCATTGTGTGGTGAATCGGCGTTGGCCCTTTAGAATAATGTGCAATAAATAATTAAATAATCTTATTTGAGGCTTATCTTAATGAGTAAAGCTACTTTATTCATACTTGACTTAACATTGCTATGTCATGCTCTGCTCGTGCAGTGCGCTTGGCTGTTGAGTTGCCCCAATTTTGTGGCACAATCGCAGCACAATTGAATTCCCTATGTATTTGGAGATTATGAAAGCGCTATTGGAATGTATTCATTTGGGTGAAGGAAGTGTTGGAAAATTTTTAAGTATTTAATTCTATAAGTTTTCCACTTTTATGTATGTGCGTGCGTTAATCCGTTGAATACCTGTCAGAGCTTTGTCACAACTCAAAATCATGCGCTGTTATTTAGCCATCAGGCGTAACGTTTTAAGCAGTTAATAAAAACTAAATATGTAGGCTTATTTCTTTAAATATATAGATGTATATGTACATATGTTATATATCTCTGTACACATGTATATTCTATGGAACTTGGCAATCAAAGTTTGTTCATGTGTTTGATCCATTTGACTTAAACTTTGGCTTGCCTTGCGAACTGCGATGAACCCACATTTATCAACAATGCAAATGTATTTGGTCATGAAAAACTAACTAATGCCTAATGTTTCTTTTATAAGAAAACTACGTTATATTTTCCATAAAAAGCGATGGTGGATGTCTCTCTCTTTTTCGTGAACTCGGAAACAAATTCTTATATGCACGCATTCAAGACTGAAAATGGAACTGAATATGGCTAGTACATGAAGAGAAACATCAGTAGCTTCTTTCTTTTTATTTTTAATCGAAATTATTGTTATTTAAGTGACAAGCCATACTGCTCGAAGGAAACCGATCATACCTCCACAAAGATTGTCCAAAAATGTAAGTTGAGATAAAACGGCGTTGCAAAATGACGCAAGAATTATCGAACCGTAGCTCTATGGAACGCCCATTATAAAAGGGGCCCAATTATAAATCAACTTTAACTGGCACTGTCAGGTACATTCGGTAATTTCTGCATAAGACACATGGCGAGCGCAATACTGGCTCCAGCAAAACCATCAAATGTTCTCTGAAAATATAAGACAGAGATGTGGCGAAATTTCTCCTCAAACAGAGAAGAAAGATGCTACGAGTTCTGACACATGATCGCCACAGTGCGCATGCTGAAGGACGAGGGTAGTACAGCACATTTTCTCTGCGGCAGTGTAGCTTCCTCTGCACTAACGTAGCGCACATTTTGATGAGATACACCGAACATTGATAAATACATTCTCTTTCACTTAATAAGCTGTTAATATTCGTTCCATATTCCACCTCTTTTTATACACCCTTCATCTTCTTAGCTCTCTATATTTACATAGTAAATATATTGTCAATGAAGACCTCGCATTGCTAACGAAGTGTCGGTTAAGCGGTAGCCGGAACGTAACCTTACGTTAATCATAGCAGAAAATAAAAAATTTAGGTTCCATTTAAAATGGTGTTGAAACCGGCTGTAAGTGTTCGATTTGAAAATCAGAGAGATCTCAAATTTATAAAACCCAAAGGAAAAACGTTTCCCTTGTTTGCTGGAACGCAGGAATGTAATAGTTGCAATTATTCTACAATCGTTTATTTTTACTTTTTCCATTTATAATTAAAGCTGTAACTACGTCATGTCTTGCCACTTGCAAGGCTTACAGCAGCGATGGCTTGCCGGCACTTGGACGCCATGAAGCGATAGCATAGTGTCGGCTTGTCTCTATGCGCTTAACTCTAACCACAACGCTGAAACGCGAGTAAATGCGTAAAGCGTAGCCAAAGCGATTTGCGATTATGCGGAACGCATGCCCCAATCCGAATAAATCCATTGCCACTGGCCGTGGCCAACAAGTCCAGCTATGCATACAGATGTAATTTCATTAAGAATTTTATTTAATAGAATTTTAATCAATGATCCGCCGCCAATGTAATAGAGGAGGAGTAGCGAATTTGTCTGTGCGTTGCATTCGAGTGTCTGTGGCGAAGCGATCATCGCTCTTTCGAGGATCATGCATGATATTCATTAGACGATTAAATAATGATTACAGACACACATGTGTACATACATACATACATATGTTGCTTGTATGTTATAATTGAGCAGCTTAATCTGTCCGCTGCGAATAATTTGTTTTATGTATGTACGAATATACGATGTGTTGTGTGGCGATTGGAATGGGTAAACGAGAAAGTGTTGGTATTGGCGCCATCAATGACGACAAGTCCGCCATATACAATTGACCAGCATTCTTGATAGCTACATACTTACATAATATATACATATATGCATGTTCATGTACTAACTTTCATTAGTATGTGCATACAAAAATATTAGTTCTATTCTTTTATAACCGAGTTACAAAACAATTATTTGATAGAATAGCGAAGTGCATACATATAAAACAGCAAGAAAAACTCTAAAAACCACACATATACATACCTACTAAGGTGTTTTGAATATTCGACTTTTTTGTAAAACCTGTTTTTGAATTATTCGATAAATGGCAAATTAATATAAACCGAGTAAACCGGTTCTCGTTCCAAGTAAAAAAAAAGCTACATCAATTTGCAAACTTGTTACTAAATGCTATTCTTTCTATGAATGCAATCTTTGGAAAATGAAATGTAGTTTAAGATTCGAGTTAAGTAAGCAGTACCACTCTCTAACAGACAAAAGTTAATATTTTAGACCAGTTGGCTTTATTGGTCTCAAAATAAAGCCTCTGGTCTCATAATAAAGTCTCTCACTTAAGACCAGGTAATAAGCAGGTCACAAAAATTAAGACAAAACATAACAAATAAAAACGTGAAAGCGAGGAGAGGCAATAATCTGCAACTCATACATATTCTCAAACTTTAAAGCTTAAGATTATGCCAAATTGCTTAATTTCACATTGATCAAATTGAGCGAGCTAGAAGGACTCGTTGTCGAAAAAACGTTGTATAATTGAACTAGGTTTTCCCGTCCTCTTATGACATTTGTCTAAATTTCGGTACCACCCCACCATCTTCACTCTTAACAGAAATAAATGAGAGTAAATTAACCACTCCATTTAACTTTTTAAAAGAAATAAATATAAATAAAACTTTTTAAAACTAGCTTACGTATAATCATCAATTCCATGTTCACAATAATTTAGTACAAAAGCACCGTAGGCATCCTAGCTGCTGCTTATTAATGTGTAATAAATGTTAGTGAAAAAATTTATATATCTCTAATAAATAATAATAATAATAATAATATTAATAAAATCTTCTAAAATACATTTACTTCGTTCTTTCTACAAATTATTTTAATTTAGAAAAATACCATTGTCTTATCTAATTGATAAGCACTTTGTGATTGCTAATTTAATAAAAATGTATCGGGTATAAAAATAGTCGATGTGTTGCCATATTGCTATCAATGGCTATATCTTCACAACTACAAAAAACCGGTTTTGGAAATTAAAAAACCGATTTATTCGATATTCGAAAAATCAGGATTTCAAAAAAAACCGTAAAATAATTTATGAAAAAACCGGGAAAATCGGTTTGAAAAAACCGAGTCAAACACCCTAATACCTACGTTTATACGATAAATCAGTTTGGATTAACGATAAAGCAGGTTCGGAATACAGTGAAAACATCTGTAATGCGTGAGTGGTCCCGGGAAGGTGGCTTCACAGTAGATGCATACGGGCCACTTTATTAATAGAGAGCTATCCCAACGTCCGTTAAAAAAACATACATATAAAGGTCAAACCATCTTAAATCGAACAGCTGTCGAACTGAAAATTTGTTTTGCAATCATATTTTTTTTTTTGTAGAAAATATAAGTTTTTCTATTCGTTTCTGCAGTTTGTGTTTTCAAAAAATTTAATTTCTTTCATTGCGTAGTTTTTATATAAACTTCTGCAAAAATGAATGGATTTGATTGATTGATGTTTTTCTCTGCTGTGGCAGAATTTACTAAGCTCGTATGAAAAAAGTTTTCATATATCCTTTTAATTAATAAATTAAAATTTATTAATAACTTAATTAAATGCACCAAACACTTACTATTGGTACTGTTCGTTTTCCTTTTCGTCCGCAAATTGCACAAAACAAAATTTGTTCATGTTATTTTTGCACTGGCTTACAGAAGAATGCGGCTAATAAAAATGCGAACATCTGCGTTCTGCGGTCAATTCTTTAGGGTAAAAAGCGAGCTGTATTATTTTCCGTTATTCACTAATGAGTGGGTGTATGTATGTATGTACATACTCGTACATACATTTACATTCGTAGTTAGCAGATCCCAATCAGAATAGGTCAATTGTGCGAAACGCCAAATAATCAATGAGTTAAAAATGGGGGCGTTGAAAAACAGTTCAGTGTTATCGTCATTTAAATTATGCTGTAGACTTACATACATATGTACATATTGTTGCCTTAGTTTGTGTACGTTCAAAAGTAGTGTGGAAATTCAGTCAAAAATTCAGTAAATTCTACACTTGCAACTACATAGACTCAGTGGGTCAGCAAGTGGCGACCGGAAGTCTCATGGTTTTTACCGATCGTTCGAAGCTGAATGACGCAGTGGGGGTAGAGGTGTTTTCGAAGGACGAAGGATATTAGAGCTGTTTGTTTCGGTTACCAGGCTACTTTAGTGTTTTTAAAGCTGAGGTTTTAGAGGCTATGGACATGCTCCAACTCGTTTTAAAGGGCAATGATGTCTTTATCTTTAGTGATAGTCAAGCAGCAATTAAAGCCACGATTAGATCAAAGATTGTAATGGATTGCCGCCAATCTCTACAGGAGATGGTTAAGCAGAACAGGCCTAACTTCATATGGGTTCCAGCCAACAGGGACATTGAGGGTTACTGTTTAGCGGACGAAGTTGCGAGGCAGGCAACAACCAAGCAGATTCTTCTTGGTTCTTCGGTAAAGAACGCATTTGTATGCACCTAAGTAGGTACATACATGAAAGCTGCTTATAAAATAATTTGTTTATGCTCGTGCAAATGACATGCCGACTTGGCCCAGATGGGCCTCTTTTTGGCGTACTCAAAGAATTTGGTGAAATAGACCCAAGATGCTTGACGAGATTTGGTAAGAATTCTAGATGGTTCAGCAAAGGGAAGTGAGCGGCTAACTGGTGGTATCACAACGGGCCTCTAACTAATGGCCTAAGTGTGTCGCTGGTTGTCAGTGACAGCCACACCTATAGTAGGTAACTACCAACCTCTACACTTGCAAGTTTCGTCAAAGTGCTGATTTTTAATAAACATAAAATATTAATCTAATGCTGTATAGTTTCTATTAAGTTTATTGTATATTTCCAACCTTGGAGAAATAGACATAGTTCTCAAGTCGATATCTAACATCAACCTTCAATTCATATACAACTATGCCACTTCATCAATAACTGCACCAAAAAAGTAGTTCGCTGTGCAATCCAAATGGCATTTATCGAATTTCAGAGCTGCCATTTGCACAAGAACAATCGAGGAACGATTTTTGCTTAAAATAGAAAGCAGTTGGATCGATTAGCATAAAATATAAGTGTCAGAATGCCAAAACTGACAGGAATTGGGCAAGATACCAATAAATAATACAATGAGCTTTATTGCATAAATATATTCAAATGTTTTGTTAGTATTGACGAACAGCATAAATAATTTCGGATAGTAACAAAAAATGTCACTTCCATTTGTAGCTAAAAAGTAGGTCGAAATCAAGTTTAGCCTTTCATTCCATCGAGCAAAGACTTTCCGAAAATAGAAGCCAACACTTTACACTTTTTGTATACATACATACGTACTGCAAAATGTATGTAGCTTAATTTTTTTTATAAATTTTATTATTTAATTTCATAAATAAAAAGTTAGAGCATATTTTTTCACGCTTTCCCAAATAAGCAATTGCCATGGTAAACCAATGTGTCACGTTTCACTGCAGGTGTTTTGTTGAGCTGCTGGCGAAATTTATTTGACAGATTTTTCCACAGATATCATTTGTACAAATCCTTGATAAATACATAAATATGTTGTTGTTGGAACAACAATTGTTATTACCATCATTGAAGGTATCCGCGGCGTAGCTACATAAATAGAAATGGAGAGAAAACATGCGCGCAAACAGCCAACCCAAAGAAGCTTAAGCAGAGAGCTGAATATGGCATGGAATAGTAAGCGCACACATTTAGAAACAAATGCGAGTACATACCCTGCAGAGAAACACCAAACTAGTTAGAAAAAATACTAGTTTACAACTAGAACTTCCTGCATGAAATCGAACTACACCGAAAAAGACCAGACATTTACCATTACAAAATGATTTATTCATGCCTTATTTTATTTCACACAAACTAGTAGGAGTCTGGCGTGTTTGGTCCATAATTGGACTAGTATTTTTTTTTTTGTCTGTTTTGTACTAGTACGAGACTGAATACTTTTCTGATCCAAATCTGACAATTGCCACCTCGTAGGATATCCCCATGTTAAAAATACCAGTTGCTTGTATGGAAAATAGACAATTGGCAGACTAGTTACGCATGCGATGCTTATTCGTTGTGAAGTAGTGTACTACTAACACATTTGACTAAAGGGTACTCACATAGGTACAAAGGTGTGTGTGCTTATGCTAAATTCAAAAATCGCGAACAACTCTGATTTTAATTTGACAGATAATAAAATAACCAATCAAATTAAAACGCTTAATTGTTATTCACTGCCCAAAGGTTGGAAGACTGAGAATGGAAATTTTTATAAAATTTGGTTTCGCTCAAATTTACCTTTTTATACTAATATTTACCTTAACGTGAATAAATTCTCTATTAAGCACAATATATCATATGTGGTTTGGTATCGGTGGATATCTATTCAGGATTATCATCATTTTAAATTGCTTTTAAAGTACATACCCTGTCGGAAAAAAGCAGACAGTCTGAAAAATTAACCAATTTTAAAGTAGTTGGAAATTAACTGCTTTGAAACAAATGCAGCGTGCGAGTCTTTAATTCTTCGTACTCGTATATTTATATGAGCGTAATACAAAATAATTTAAAAAAATTTTAAATTTAAAAAGTGCCTAATGAAAGGAAACCCTAAAGAGATGGTTTTCGCTCTTTTGTCCAATGACGTTGTAATGAATTTCAACCTTAAACTCACGGAAAAAAAAGATTAAAAGCTTTTGCTAATTTGCTAATTTCTATCCGCTTTTGAAAGGTAAGACCGTGGGCGAGACCATAAAATACGTAATTCTTAAAATATTTCAATTTTTTCTTTATCATTTTTAAGATACATAGAAGCCTTTTGTATCGAAAATCGTGACACCGAGGAAGTTACTCGCAAGGCCATTCAGGCGGTAAAAAAACAATGTTTTTACGAAGTATGTATGCATAAGAAACTAAATTAAATTTTATTTAAAACGTGTAAGTTTACGTTAAAAATGAACTGAATTCCTTGCTTAGTTTGAACAAAAATACATATGTTTGTTCATTTTTCTGTTGGCCTAGTAAATGTTAATATTTTTTATAATTTTATTGAGCTCAAGGCCAGTTTATGGTAGATTGGTTTAAGGAAGATGAAATAAACACAACAGCCAACTCGGCTAGCGCAGCACAATAGGTAGCGTATTGGCTCTGCAACTCCGAGCTCCCGGGTTAAAAGCCTGAGAGAAGTGGTTATGAAAATTAAATTAAAAATAATTTAATTTAATAATCAAAAAGAAGTCTGATGAGGAAATGTGGTGATTTCCGAAATAGTACTATAACTTCAACCATTGAAAGCTGTTGTTGTTTTTTCACAAACAAATCTTCCATAAACTGGCCTTGAGCTCAATAAAATTATAAAAAATATCAAAAATACATATGTAAATATATTTATTAAAAACTTAACTAAAATGCGTTTTTAAAAAGTTAGAAAAGAGTAGGTATAAAAAATAAAGAACTTTAAAAACAAATCGAGTTAAAAATAGTTGTAAAAAGCAGTTTTTAAGTAGCTAGAAAAAATACATTTTATTGCAGTTGCAAAAAAAGTAATTTTAATGTTCTTTCTTTCAAATTTATTTGAAAAAGGTTGAAATCAAATGCAGAGTCGGATAGTTGACTTGTTCCTAGGTGATCGCCATATTAAAAAAGTTAGTTGATGACAAGAAAATAGAATGAATTTAAACCACTTGTGGTTAGAAAAAAAGTACTTTTTAAATTGCTTTTAAAGTACTTTGATTTCCGACAGGGTACTTATAGCATTTTCGTTTATATGTATGCATATATGTACATACACATACTCGTACATATGTATGTACATACGTAAGTATACTATGTACGAGCACGGTTGTTATCATAATCTTCAATTTTGCAGTTTGTCGACACTCACAAATATGTTTTTTTTTTTCGAATGCATTTGAACACAAATCCTGTTTTGCTACTAATCAACAAGAGTTGCGGTTTCGAGTATTTTATATTTATTACATGTTGCTCAATCATATTCGAATAAACAAAGATACAAATTCTTTTATGTTTATTTTTATTGATATTTTCAGCTCACACAGCAATGAATTGGAAAAAGGATAATAACGGATTTAAAAAAAAATATTCAGCTTATACTAAACTTCAAGTATTTTATGCGCACCATTTCATTCCTTATTCGTTACATTGTTTTTTTCGTGTATGGTTTGTATGTATGTTTTTTTTTTTTCGTTTACAATTTAAACTTGAACAGATACGCATTCTGAATATTTAAACATACATATGTTTTAGGTACTCGGTACGAAATATTTTCTGAAGGGGAGAATTAACTTCAATACTACAAGTAGTTACTATCTTTGTCAAATTTCACAAGATTTACCTGTGCAATATAATAACTCAAAAATCTCAAGTAGAGGCTTTGCCAATTTAATGTGGAAAACATTGGTGCATAATCATAGAAAAGTTAAAGTCGGCTCTAAATAAGTTGGAGCCTACTTTAATTAAGAGTGTACTTTATCTATGTCATACCCTTTCTTTTTCGCTAAGAAGAGTAAAGTAAGAGTAAACGAAATTCAAATTTCTCTGTGTTCGAAGCTTTTAACTTGGGAATTTGAAAAAAGGAGAGTAAAATCATAAATTTGTGTACAATTCGGAAGCGATTCCAGTAATATTAATGTCTTACGATTATAAGCAACTATTTAATTTGTTTGATTGACAGGAAAAGCGATTTCTAAAGCTGTCTAAAAAAAACACATATCAGTTTTTGAATAAAGTTTTTATGTACGAGTACCTATGTATGTATGTAAGTACATATATTAGATAAATTAACTGGGGATTAACAGAATCCTTTCAGTGACAACAAGAACCCACGTGCTTTCTTTGCACTCTGTGATTTCAAGGCTCCAAATTCAGAAAATTAATTGAACTTAAGAGGTAAGCACATATGTACCTGTATAAAATGTAGTGCAATAATGGCATCCCTCAAAATGTGAAGCTCACTATCAGGCTGCTCGGAATCTCCATTCCGAAAGCCCCAAGATAAACCAGGAGAGGTACTGCTCGGAACCTCGTCCGTTCCGACAGTTTTAAAAAACATGAGTGTCCTTCTGTTAAACAATTATATAGACTTGGGATGCAGATATTAATAAATGCCACCTAGTGTACATCGGGCGAAAAGTTCACCAAAATTTTGTGAGAAAACTACACGCCAACTGCTGCCCCCGGATCTTCAAACAGGTCTGGAGAGACAGCGGCGTGCGAACCATTAAGCTTGGAATGTCGTCCAATCAGACAGCCCCCAGACAACCCAGCGAAGTTGATGCTTGGAAAGAAGAATTGGAAGAAAGCTTGTGATGTAATAGCAGAAGAAATGAAGAGGTTGAGGACTCTCAACAGACAACAGCGCAACAGCGTAGCAGCGGCGACTAACCGCCTTTCCCCCCATGATGTAATGCTTGGGGAGCGGAATTCGACGAAAACAGGTTCAACTTGGTTTAAAAGGGCCACTGGACCACAACACCACTGAAAAAAAAAATATGTGAAGTTGACATCGGATTTAAAAAAGTTAGTTTGGAGTAGGGGGCATGGAAAATTTGAACAGCATCGGAATAATGTTGAAATGGAAAATTTCTATACATTATAATTTTTGGGTTGGTCTGTATGAAAAAAAAAATTCTACAAAAAGGATTTTTATGGTTTATGTTAGATTTTTACACTTTTGTACACTCATGAAAACTCACTTTTATTCTAGACAATTATAACACGATGACGATGAAAAATATTATAAATAAGTAGAACGATGTAGGATACATTTTTTACAATTTATTACACCTTAAATACACGTATATATGTATGTATGCATTGAATGATAAGAAAACAACGTACAGAGAACAGAAATTAAAGTAAATGTGGATGAATAGTCGCAAAACAAAATTTCCTCACTCAGACCTCCTTGGCGGCTTGATAAGCGAAAGCGAAAGTTAAAACCTTCAATCAATAGTTGGTGCGAAAATATCATAAAGTTTGCTTAAAAATATAAAAATTCACTAAATCATTTTTGCTTGTCTTCCACCAGTTTTTCATATGATATTTCTAAAATTACTAATCACTGTGAAATATACTCAAAAGTCGTTTTCGTTGAACGAAAATGTTACAAATAATATGTATTATTGAAATAAGATGTTTTTATCAGGTGAAGCTTGTTTAAGATTATTACGTAGAGCGTAGAGTTTAACACACGGATTGCATGGCAGACCTGAAAATGTATTATCGCTGATGTACTCGTCATGAAGCACATGCAAATTATCGTGTTCATGTCAATAACTTCATGGAAGCGTTTAGCAAATTCGATGAGAGTATGTCCTTAAAAAATTCATTTATTTCATGCCCATCTTGTTGTGGTTCGCAAGGCAGCTATCTACAATGTCAGATGAGCAAGATAAACGCTTCCATCAGAAATAAAAGTAACATCACTAAAGAGCAGTTCGAAGAGTGTATTGTGAAAGGACTCATTGCAGATGGTGCTATTAAAAATAGCTTCTTGCAATTTGACAGCCACGTAAAGGATGTTTTTTTTAGACTTGTGGTTTTCAATGAGGCAATACTTTTTTCAGAGTTGATCTTTTTGACAGCTGTTACTTGAATTATACTCAGGTTAGTTTGACATTTCATAATGAACAGACTTACTCCGGAACAAGCGCGTCGCACGTTCGGTGAATGGGAGCAAAACGAGGTGAACACCAATCCCCGGTTTTCACAAGAAAATTTTGTACAGCGATGAAGCAACAAAATTGTCGCATTTGGAGTGATGATAATCCACAAGTCATTGTTGAAACGCTATTACATCGTCAAAAAGTCACTGTTTGGTGTGCTCTATGGACAGAGGGAATCATTGGTCCATATTTCTTCAAAAATGAAGCCGGCCATTATGTTACATGTCAAAGGGGAACGTTATAGAGCCATGATTAATGACAGCCAACGAAACAATCAATTTATTGAAGAAAACTTTTGGTGAGCGCATTATCTCGCGTCGTGGACCTGTGGCGTGGCCTCCAAGATCATGCGATTTAACTCCGCTGGATTATTTTTTGTGGGGTTTTTGTGAAGTCGCTTGTCTACGCAGATAAGCTTCAGACGATTGACGCCTTGGAAGAGAATATTCGGCGCGTTATTGTTGACATACGGCCCCAATTGCTGCAAAAAGTTATCGAAAATTGGGCCTCTCGGCTGGAATTTATTCGAAATCATTTTTAAAACATAATGGCAAACCCTTATATTTATAATAAAGCTAAATTCTTCGCCATAACACTAAGTTATTTGCGTCTTGTTTCTTCTTAAAAACCACATGTCTAAAAAAACTCAATTTAGAAGACAATGGCGAGAAAAATGATTCCCTATACTTCTAATTTATTATTAATAAATACTGTACACAACAAAAAATTTAAATAAACAATCAAATTTTTTACAAAATTTGTGAAAGATCGTATAAAAAAACACTTTTCAACTGTCGGCAGTCCATAGAAACAGTTTCACGTCCTCAATAAAAAGTCCTAATAAGTATTCTATTTGAATAAAATTAAAAAAAAAAACAAATAGAAGACAAGATCTTATTTTGTTGCCTGCTTAGACGAAGAAACCATTGCTTTGATGCAAAGAGAAAATTAGAGATCATCTAAGTATATATGTACATACATATCTACGCTGTGTTCTGCATGTGCGCAATATTCTGCATTTTTATGATGTTTCCGCATTCCGCTCCGCAGCAAAGCAGATTTGGTAATCTAACTACGATCGCAATGTGGAAAATGTGAGAAAAAATTTCGATTCGTTTCGAAATGTAAAATAGGGCTGAATGATGACACGCGACTGTCGAGTTGATGGATTCCTAATTTCAAGCAAACTAGAAATATTTCGTTGATTGCGGCTTTTTCATTTATATTTGAAAAATTAAAAATAAAGCCTTGTTAACTTTTGACGATTGGAACGATATGATCTTATTAGTAGAACGAGTCACAAATGAGCATGAATAGTTCGTGAATGAAATGCAAACTCGTGGTTTGATATGAAAATATTATGTATTTATATATTAGCAGTTATTCTATCTTCTTTACTGTTGTTAGAGATTTAAACACAATCTGTGTAATTCTTTTTTATAAATCTGCGGTGTTGTCTAGGCTGTAATGGCTGACATAATTGTCCGAATCCTTGAACACTATTTTTTCTATGATTTTAGATTTTACATGCACCGGCTGAGGCTTGAACCCAAGTGGCCAGCAACATTTCGAGCTAATAGCACGTGCCGCTACATACTCCTCGGCCATAGTAGCGGTCCAAGCCTAATAATAACTAATGGAAATATGCACATGTATTTACATACATAATTACAAGTTTAATAAGCTTGATATAAAATTGAAGCATTAAATTAAAAACAAAGCATGGTGAATTTCTCTAGTAAGTATGTCCATATGTACATACTCGTATGTACGTACTAATGTGTGTATTAGTTTTGCCGCTACGTTCAACTCGAAGACAATTTTCTTACGTACATACATACATACATATGTACATATTTATGTATATATGTTCCATAGATGTTACAACATATTTATCTATAGTCAACCTCTGCACGCGGTCTGGCATGTTGCAAGGCAACAAATATTGCCCATTGATTGAAAGCGCCAACATAATGGCCATAATGGTACCGATTAGGTTTGTTGTTATTATTGCCGTTAAGCACATAAACCGTTAGTTTACCCTCTACCCTGCGGCAATGTGTGGCAAGTAGAAGAATGCGCCACAAATCTCGATTGAGTAAACCTGAAGATAAACAATATAAAATACTTGAACACGAATTACATACACACATACATACATGCACACATACTATTCGCAAGCGTCATAAGAGAAGCATTAAAATTATAGCAGATAATCGCTTATAGAAACAACAACAACAGCCACGAAAACAATGGCAAAACAAAGTGCATAGCCAGCATGAATGGGCAAAGAAAGCACAAGTTGCTAGTACACACACACACACACACACAAACATACAAATATGTATCTATATGTAGTTGCAACTAGCAAAGCAATCAAGTGAAGCGAACGCGATACGATATTGCACCGCTAATGCCAGCAGCAGTAACAGAAACGAAAGCAATAACAGATAATAATAAAACAAAATGCACGCCAGCAAGCAATGCGCTTTTGGCGTGAGTAATAAATGTGGTATGAAATGTGTTTGTTTGTATGTACATAGACACGTACATACATATATACTTAATAGATATTTTGCCACAGGAGGAAATTGAAAAATATAAGAAAATAGTGAATGTGCAACGTGCTGCCTTCGTACAACACCCAGCAGATACATTTGTATGTATGTATGCACGTGAATGGAGCGTCCGCTGTAGTTGACAGTTAAGACGAGAATAGTGCAGAGAATAGAAGCGTAAACTGGACTTGCCACAAATATATGTATGTATATGTGCAAGAACATACAAAATACTCGTGCAACAGCAGAGCAGGCGAGTGCAATGTGCTGCCATTACTATTGCTAGTTGTTATTTTTTGCACGTTAGTACATTTGTGTGTTAGCATTGTTTAAGGCCTTTTGTTTACGACATTACCCATTTATTAAGTTTACATATTTTGCATTGTTATTGTTCACGTACCTCAATACATTCAAACAAACATACATATGTACATTAGGCATATAACAAATGTTGACGAAAAATTTGGCAACCACCACGTGGTGGCAAATATTGTATAAGTAATGTATATCACTTTTTTAGGTGATTTCGGTTCAAAAACGTTCCGCGCAAAAATGAATTTCTAAAAAAAGTCAGATTTTTAAAAAAAATTTTTTAATATTTTTATTTTTACATTTTTGTCAATTGTTATATGAAATAAGTTTTAAGTTTAAAGTATGTGATGATTTACACAATGGTAAAATGTCTTGCACAATTTTAATTGCACGCTCTGCGCAGATGTTACTTCGCTGAACTTCCTTAATAGCTGATGGTTTATTTACCAAATGTCTGAGAAAACATTCATTTGCTTTTGTAAAGCCGGCCAATGATTTCTGTAGTGTGGCGAAATTATTTTTGTTGAAAGTATGATCGGAAAACCAGATTTCGCTCCAAGCACCGCACACAAACTTACAAATAGGATATAATTGCAAACGATATTCAGGAATAAGTATAAAGGCTAAAAGTGCCAAAATAGCTCTTGAATTCCAACGGGCATTACTGAGTGCTGGTATTGCTTTAAATTTTGTGTAGGGAAAACGTTCATTTTTCTTTTGGGGTGGGTGGGGCACTTCCCTTAGGTCCATTAAAAGGCGTTTGGAATAATAGGAAGATTATTACTTAAATAAATATCTATTATTATGAAGAAAAACGTGTACACTGTACAAAACTTTTTTTGTTTTTTTCAGCAGTCCTGATAAAAAAGTAAGTTCGTTTTGTGCGGAAACTTTTTTGCAATTTCGCAAAAAAAAAAATAATGGCGTTCATACTTTTTTATTCTCTATTCGACTATGGTATGCCGTTTTTCGTATTTGCAAAAATTGTAAAAAGTTATATGCCTAATGTACATGCGTATATAAAATAAATTTGTAGATTATTCAGTGAAGGTGGACTCTTCTGGCTCAATGTGGAAGGACAGTGTCCAAGATCGCCTAGCTAGCCCCAGGATAATTTGCATACATATCCATGTACGTAAGAGTATGTACATTAGGTAGGTACATAGGTGTGGCTGTCACTGACAACCAGCGACACACTAAGGCCATTAGTTAGAGGCCCGTTGTGATACCACCAGTTAGCCGCTTACTTCCCTTTGCTGAACCATCTAGAATTATTGAAGAATCTCTTCAAGCATCTGGGGTCTATTTCACCTAATTCTCCGACTGCGATAAAAAGGGGCACACCTGATAAGCGTAGCCTACATCTCGCCCGCGCTGAACATTTGCATGGAACAGTTTCCTCCTCCGAGACGCCCTGCGTGTTTTCCTATGAGGCAGTGCCGTTTTAGAACGCCAATTACCTGTGATATTTCATCCCTTTTTAGGTAATAAAGACTAAGCGACCGTTTACAATCCCATCTGGGCCAAGTCGGCCTGTCATTAGCAAGAGCATAAAGAAATTCTTTTAAAAGCAGCTTTCAGGTACCTACTTAGGTGCATACAAATGCGTTCTTTACCGAAGAACCAAGAAGAATCTGCTTGGTTGTTCCCTGCCTCGCAACTTCGTCCGCTAAACAGTAACCCTCAATATCCCTGTGGGCTGCAACCCAAATGAGGTTAAGGCTGTTCTGCTTAGCCATCTCCTGTAGAGATTGGCGGCAGGTCAGTACGATCTTTGATCTAATCGTAGTTGAGCTCTCAGTTTTAATTGTCGCGTGGCTGTCACTAAAAATAAAAATTTCTTTTGTTGTAGAGCGGCCTGTAACTTGTCCATAGCTTAAAACTCCGACAAACGAAAGGAACTACTCAGAGATAGGTTCCTCGAGAAGACCCCTCCTTCCACTCTGCCATTCAGTTGCGAACCATCCGTAAAGACCGTGGCATGTCTCTCTTAACCGAATCGCGACAAGAGCCGCCACTTGCTGACCCTTTGATGCTAGTGGTTGAAGGTCCAGAGAGACATTCAAGGCAACGCTCCACTAATGTAGATCATAAGAAGATTAAGACTAGCAGCTGTGCTCAAAGCAGGCCCCCATACGATAACTTTATACGGGAGATTCGGTCTAACTGACGCTGTATAGATCCAGCGGCATATGCTTGAGTTGAGACCCCGTATTCTTCCAATGACTTTCGTACAAAAATAGAGGCTTCAAATATGTCATTGGATGTTGTGTTTATTTGTTCTTTGATAATTTTCCCATTGAAATTTTTTGTTTTGTAATCAATGGTGGTAAATTGTTTCGATGCTAAACAACGCTAAGGGGTAAGAGCATTAAAATTGCGGATTTAGCTTTTTTCCCATACACATTTGGATCACCCTAATATACATATCTATGTATACCATATGTACTTAATCGTGCTTTTTGCTTGCTCTCACAGGATATCCCTTCTTAGTTGTTAAAGTGTAATAACACACATTTGTCACGTGCTTGAGCATTTTTAGGGCGAGCAGTGGCAGCAAGGGCGTAGAAAAGTAGTCAAGCTTGAAAAATGTTCATAAATTATTTAAAGTCTAGACGAAGTTACGTACTGTTTATTAGAAATTATGTTTACCGATGACATAATGTAGTTGATGCAGATATACAAATGTACATTAGGTTGTGTCATTAAAAAGGAATTTTCTGTGATTTTGCTTTTTATATGCAACAGCTGAGACATGGACCTTGCTACGTTCTTCCCAACATCTTTAAAACTGAAATTGTAATAAAGTTACTCTCAAAGACGAGTGTATGTAAATATGTACTACATAAATGAAATTTAGAAGGAAGGCGAATTTTCTTGGCAGGACGCGATTAAGCAAACAAAATTAATGCTCTAAAATATCGTAATTATCGAATTAATAAGAACCGATTCCCAAAATATCGAAACAATATTCATTGTCACTTTGCTGCTATTTCTATAAATAATTAACTGATCCCTTTAATAAGTGTCTGCAAATGCAGAGAGTAGTGAGTAGGATTACTATGCCGAGGTTTTGTGTTCAAATAGCAACACATCAAATATTTAAGTCTAATTAAATCTCCTTTTTTTTACAAAATTAAATTTCATCGAAATCATTTACAATCTTCGTTCGAGTTCATTATACAAAAGACTTACAAAAAAATTAATCAATAGCCTTAAAAAGAACCAAAAAGAGTATAAGCCGTTTTGAAAAGGTTAGAGATAGCATACAAAAAATGTTATATATTTCCTTAAACTTTTTCATAAGTAGATTTCTGAACCGTGTTTATGGAATTCGATGCCTAAGACATTTTAAGTAACACCATGCAGATAAATCTTTCAGAACTTTTGCTTTGTAGGGCTTAAAAATTCCAAGTAGGGCCAGAGCGTTAGGGTTTGGTACCAGCCATTTGTGTGTGACAATCGACCCGGCTTAATGTATGCACATATACATATGTAGGTATGCATCTATGTAAATTGAGCAATCATCAACGCATATACATATAACCGCTATTTCTTAGCTATGTAAATTAATTTATTTGGTGGGTAATTTGATTTTTTAAAAAGATCTTTATTCTTCAGATGCTAGCGTAAGACTAACTCTTCAACTTATGATTAGTTTAAAAGTAACTTATTTGTTTACATTAAATGTTCGGATTGAGAAACTTATTTGTTTACATTGCGTGTTCAGATTGTTTATGCGATCTTAGGGATCGTTTTAAATTACACTTAAGTGCTAAGCCAGGCAAGCTGAATGTTAAGAAATTCTTTTCCCAAGAATTTCTAAGTGTTTTGAAATATAAACATTTTAGTTGCTTGGTAAGCAACTTATCGCTTATAGCTCAATGAAACAGAGGATGTTAACTCCCCTCTTTTTTAATAGAAACGTCCCGTTTCTTGGAACTGAGTTGTGAGACCTTTAATTGTATTATTTAATTCTGTAAACATTATTTCATTTCTTATGTTAATACTTTCATTTCGGCGTTGAATTATTACCATAATTAATTTGTGTGTGATATATAATATAATTATTATTGTGAGCAATGTGGTAATGGAATAAGTTACAGGATTATTTAGAAATTCGTTTTTTACTTTATTTATAATATTAATGTTCTCAAATTTTAAATCTTCATTTTCTGTTTCCAAATATTTTACAATTTCATAATTTATCAGATGGTTCGTTTTTAGATAGTTTAAAATTATTGCAGTTGGGTTGTCATATTTAACATTGTCAATTACAGTTTCATTTTCAAATGTGACTAAGTAAACTCCATTTGTGGAATAATTGTTCACTGTATGGTTGCCTGTTATTAATATTGCGCCATCTTTAATTATTTCAATATTCTTGTTTCTTTCTTTAATTTTTATGCATTTTCCTTTTCGATTATTTAATATATCTGATAAGCAAGAATTTTCCAAAGATAGTTTACAAAATGTACTGCTTAATTCTAATTTACAATTTTCAACATTAACGTAACTTTCGTTACATTTTACAATTTCCTTATCAATGAACAATTTGCCATCATCTTTACTTATTGCTCTAGTTTCATAGAGTTTACAATTTTTATCAATTATTGGATATTTAATATGTATAACAATAACATCTTTATTTTGTAGTATTTTAAATTTTGAAACATCCATCAAGTCTGTCAAAGTAATCTTTTCGTGTTCATGATTAGTGATTTCTTTGATATCATTTAAATTTAGAATTGCCGTATTTAATATGTTTACTTTGGCTAGTGTTATTGTTTGAATCATGTTTTGTAGTTCTGTAATAACTAATTTGTTAATCTGACCTGTATAAAGTTCCGTCCGTGCTGTAACTTCTAAGCTTCTTATGGAATTAGTTAATTCCTTTATGGTTTGAAATATTTGTGTGTTAGTTATAAATTGTTTATTATTATTTTCTGTTAGTTCATTTATCTTATTTGTTATCAAAACCATATCATCGTGGTCTGGAGAACCTGCTATCCATTTCCATAGTGTTCCTATTTCATTTATTCCTCTTTTAGTTCGATAATTATTATTGGGAGTTAGCGTTAGTTGGTTAAGCAAAGTCTCTATAATGTCTGTTTCTAATGCCAAACCTAAGTTATTTGAATAATGATTTTTATGTTTTTCGTCGACTGTCACGTAGCCTTGATTTAAAATATTTCGAGCGTCCTGTAATAATGTCTTGTAATATGTCAAGTTCGTTACATGAAAAATGTCACCATAGTCCCTGTAGAGTTCGGTGTTTCCATTTTCAATTAGTATGTATTCGTCTCGTGTGTAATCCATAATGTCGGCTATTGTATAGCTGAAGAGCATGAAGAAGACTTTGAGGAACATTTTGCTGAAAGGTCAGTATTTAAGTTTTAATATTATCTTTGTGGATTATTCTGTTATTTTTATTTATACTTATTTTGTTTCCTAAATCTTCCTTAACTATTTGCTTTTTGTATTTAGGACGTAATTTATTTCGTTCGCTTATTATCTTTTCATAAATTACTTCATTCGGTTGAAATGTTCGTAAGTGTCTCTTTTCGTTATTTCTTCTTAACATATTAGTTTGAGCTGTTAAAAGTAGTGACGGTAAGTTGTCATGTGCAACCTTATTGTAAAGGATTTCGAAAGGTTTTTTATCTGTTACCGAGTGTATTGTTTTGTTATATTGCTGAGCAGCCCTATACATTGATTCTAAATCGCTAATTAAATGGTATTCTTGTCTTAAACATCTAGCTATTTCTATTATAGTTGAATGAACTCTTTCAACTTGTCCATTTGTTGTGCTGTGTTTTGGATCGCAAAAATAAATTTTAATATTTAATCTTTGCATTAGCGTTTTAAATTGTTCAGCTGTGAAACCTGGCTCATTGTCTATTGTAATTGATTTTACTTCAGGAAAGCTTTGTAATATCTCCAAAACTTTCTCATCTAACTTTGTTTTATCTTCAATTAATTTGATAACTAAAAATTTTGAATATGAGTCAATACAAGTTAAAAACTTTAATTTTTGTGCAAAGAAGATATCCAAGTGTACCTGCTCCCCCTCTTTCTTAGGAATTGGAGGCTCTCCGATTGGTATCTTCTGCGGATGTCTATCATATTTATTTCTATTGCATATTTCGCAGTTGCGAACATATTCCTTAAATTTCTTTTTCATTTCTGTCCAAAAATACATATCAGATACTTGTTTTATATTTTCCTTATAATTCCTATGTGCTCTAGTATATGTTTGTGAAATTATTATACTTTGGTCTTCACTATTTGTTATATCTAGTACGAAAAGTTTAGTATATAAAAACTTATTACTAAATGTATTTTTAATTGAATTTTTAATTTCATATAAATCTTCTGGAGTACAATGAATGGCTGTAACCAGTTTTGGTTGAATAAACTCTTTCAGGATTGTTAATAAATTGTCAACTGTATCGTATTCAATTATATGCCTAGTATTACCAAAACATTTGATCTGCTCGTGAATTGTAAATGTTGCTTTGTATAACAAAATTTGCTGTTTAAATTCATTTAAAGGCTTATTGGTTTCTGTGATAGTTTCGTTATCACTACTTTCTGCAGAATGTTGTTTATCAAGTGATGAAGATTCAGAGTCATCAGAAATATTGTTCAAGTATTGTCTTGAGAGAGCATCAGCAACTACGTTTAAAGTTCCTGGTTTATAGACAATTTTTGGGGCAAATTCTTCAATAAATGCGTGCCATCTCTTCATTTTCGCATTTGGATTTCGAATGGATACTGCAAATGTGTGTGGCTGGTGGTCTGTATGAATTTCTAAATCTGATACACCATACAAGTAGTTTCTTAAATTTTTTTAATGCCCAAACAATTGCGTACAACTCTTTTTCATTGGTAGCATAGTTCTGTTCTGTCGAATTAAGTGTTTTAGAGATAAAAGTTATCGGTTTCCCTTCTTGTGTAAGAACACCGCCTATTGCATTATTAGAAGCATCTGTTGTAAGGATAAATTTTTTTCCGAAATCTGGCTGTACAAGCTCGATTTGTTCTGTTAATAATTTTTTCAATCTTTCACAAGCTACAATTCCTTCTTCATCAAGTTTTATTTGAATTTTCTTCGACATGTGTTGGGAAGTTTTCCCATTTTCTCCAGATAAAAATTTGGTTAGAGGTTTAGTAATTGCGGCGTAATCCTTAATAAATTTACGATAGTAACCTGTCATTCCTAGAAAACTACGGAGTTGTCTTAAAGTAGTTGGTAAGGGAAAATTAGAAATAGTTTCTACCTTTTTCTTATCTGTTTTAATAATATTGTAACCTACAATATAACCTAAAAATTCTACTTCTTGTTCAAAAAACTTACATTTTTCTAAAGATATTTTCATGTTCGCATTTTTGAGCGTATCGATTATAATATTTAAATGTTCTTTGTGTTCATCAATTGTTTTTGAATAAACAATTATATCGTCAATGTAGACGTGGCAAAATTTTCCAATAAAATTTCGCAGTATATCGTCCATCGCCCTTTGAAAAATACTTGGAGCATTTCTCAAGCCAAAAGGCATTCTTAGGAATTCATATTTTCCATTATTCACGGAAAAAGCCGTTTTTTCAATGTCTTCTTCACTCATTTTTATTTGATGAAATCCGGATTCTAAATCAATCGTGGAAAAATATTTAGATTTCCCAAATTAGAGAGTATAACATTTGTATCGGGAATTGGATACCGATCTGACACTGTTTTTTCATTTAATTTTTTATAGTCAATCACCATTCTTAACTTTGGTGACCCATCTTCATTGGTGCCTTTTTTTGGCACTACCCAAATTGGTGAATTGTAGGGACTTCTACTAGGACGAATGATATTATCATTCATTAAATTTTTTACTTCTTTATTAACAAACGAATTAACAGACAGTGGGTATGGATATTGTTTACTCCATATAGGAGTTTCAACAATTGTTCTAATTTCTGCCTTGACGTCTGTTCTAAAAAGAGAATTCGTATTTATATTTGAATGAATTCTGTTTATATTATCCTTTATTTCAGTCCTGAAATCTGAAATGTTTTCACATTGTAAGCTTTCTGGCATGTTGAAGCTTTTTAAAATATTTTCATTTTCAACTTTTTCGCTGCAATCGGAAAAATGTATACGCTCGATGTCATTTTTATAAATCAATAATTTTTTATTAAAATTCAAAATTATATTTGCTTGTTTTAATAAATTGAAGCCTATTAATAAGTCAGCTTCTAAATTTTGTATCTCATAAAATCTCACTAATCTATCAAACATAAGGGTCTCATAATAATGAGTTATGAGGTAAAACCATTAATAGTTTTTACCCTCTTCTTAATTGTTAGTTCAAACCTATTAACTAAAACATTGGGCCTACAATAACAACTAGTGGCTCCAGTGTCAATCAGGATTTTTAAGTTTCTTCCTGTTGTTCTATACTGCCTGAATATGTAGGGCAGTTCAAGCCTTCGTCTAAAAAAGCTTGTTCATTTATATTATTTATGCGTTGTTGTTTTACTTGTGGTTGAGAACTATGTTGACCACTTCCAATGTGTCTTTTTTCCGCATTATTTTGGAATTGACGCTGATCATATCTGTAATTGTTATTATAATTATTTGCATAACGCTGTACGTTATCTTTTTGCCTGAAATTACGGCTATAATTAGGCATTTGAATGGATGTATCGACCTCCATCGGTTCAGGCTTTGGAAACTGATTTGATCTATTATTAAAGAAGCCATTGTTTTGATTTTAATAATGGTTTCTCTGAGGGAACCTCAAATTATTATTATTATGAAAATGATTGTTTTTGGGGACCTGTGTTTGATCTTGCCGTTTTAAATGTTGACTATTCACATTTTGATTCCTATCAAATTGAATTGCAAATTGTGTTCTCAAGTTATTTGACTCTAATTCTTGAGCCTTTGCAAGTGCGCTTGGTAAATCGTCTGGTGACAACGAGAACAGTATGTTTGAAAGAGGTTGGTTTAAACCTGTTATAAATATACGCAAAGCATTGCGTCGGTTTGATTTATTAAGTTCTTTAGTCATGTTCGAATCATTACCGTGTGTCATAATTATTTTATTGATTAAAAGTGTCAATTTAGCGTTCACCTTATTATAACAGTCTATTATAGACAATTGTCCTTGCCGCAGGATACTGAGTTCCTGTTCTAAAATATGAACTGGTCTTTTGTCTGCGTACGCGAAGTCTAGTCGATTTATTATGGCATCATATTTAAGTACTGTACCATGGTTTGTTAATACATCATTGGCCTCCTTTGTAATTTTGTTTCTTAAAATTGTCAAAGCAGCAAAATATTTCCTACTTCCTTTTATGTATAAACTTATAGTGTTATTGGCAGCTTCACGCCAACTAACATAGGAATTTGCATTGCCTGAAAACTCTGGCATAGATTTAACTACGTCTAAGGGTTCAGTACATGGAATTGCTTCGTCAATTGTTTGTCTTGTATATTCTGTCACATTATTAGTATTTGTAAGGATATTAATTTGTGCCTTCAATTGCTCGATTTGAGTTAATAATCCTACATTATTCGCGGTTATAAGTCGCGTAATTAAGTTTGCGTCTGGGGCAGTAGCGCTGTTTGTGTTGTTAGTAGTCATTTTGGAAAACAATCCTATTAATTCGTCCACTTTGAAAAATAATGTTTTTTTTTTTTTTTTTTTTTTTGTGGTGTTTTTAAATGAGGTATTCTTTGTCGACTTTTTCTTTTTTTCCTTTCACACTTATATTCTTAATTTGTTTTATAATTTTTTTCAAATTGTATTCTTTTTGTGAGTTTACACTTTTATTTTTATTTTGACTTCCTAATTTAATATATTTAATATTAGAATTTTCCGTATTCATTTCCTACAAATAATAATTTTTAAGCTTAAATTTAATGATGTATTTTCTTATATTTTCTTAGTATAATAGCCTTAGACTCACGAACTTGTTTATCTGGTGCTCCTTGAGATTTTGTCTCGTCCTTCCTTCAGTTGCAGCTTAGATTTGTTGCCTTCCTTCAGCAGTAGCTTCAAAATTTTTCAGATGTAATTCTTCGATGTACGGCAGCAGCACACGATAGTGTAACAATTTTTCTAAAAAGTTTTTGATGTAATTTTTCTACTTTGTTAGGGATACTTTTTAATGATTTAAATCTGAACTGATACTTTTATTTAATGAATTTCTCCTTCTTGCAGGATTCTTTTTATACGATTATTTTCTCCTTTTTGTAGGATACTATTTATTTGTTATTGACCACACAGTTTTTCCAACACTTATTTTCATGAGGATTTTATTTTTGTGTGGCCCCACGTTGGGCACCAATTAATTTATTTGGTGGGTAATTTGATTTTTTAAAAAGATCTTTATTCTTCAGATGCTAGCGTAAGACTAACTCTTCAACTTATGATTAGTTTAAAAGTAAGTTATTTGTTTACATTAAATGTTCGGATTGAGAAACTTATTTGTTTACATTGCGTGTTCAGATTGTTTATGCGATCTTAGGGATCGTTTTAAATTACACTTAAGTGCTAAGCCAGGCAAGCTGAATGTTAATCAATTATTTTCCCAAGAATTTCTAAGTGTTTTGAAATATAAACATTTTAGTTGCTTGGTAAGCAACTTATCGCTTATAGCTCAATGAAACTGAGGATGTTAACTTGTATGTACAATATGTTTATATACAATGGGTTGTTTTGGAATATTTCATGCTGCAACTCGGTTGCAAGTTCATTGGCAGTGGCAGTTTCCATAATTAATTAACAGCACAGGCAATATACAATTTCACGCCTAAGATATTTTAAATCAAAAAAGTATCCATTTCGTTCAAGGTACTTAAATAAACAGCGCTACGTGCATACAACATACATATGTATGTACATTAGGAATATTCTTATTCGATCTACGGATTTCTTATTTTATGTTTTTTTTGAGCAGACCATGTTTATTATATGTTCTTGGGGTCGCTGAATACAGATCTAAGGTCAGTTTGGCTATTGCGTTTTTTAATAAGCTCAAAAAAAAACGACAAAAACAATATAAATCTTAAGGAAGCTAATATGTTGCGAAAAAACCAATTCCGGGAAGCCTTAACTCACACAGCGACCTAACCTAACCTAACTTAATTTAACCTAACTTAATCTTACCTAACTTAATCTTACACATTTCACAGCGAACTATGTCAACACTTTTTCTAGGACGAAGCCACTGTCCTCGAAGCCTTAAAAACTTGACGTGATGGTGCCAAACTGTATTCAGCGACTCCAAAAAAATTTAATAAACATGGTCTGCCCAAAAGAAGCTAGTTTTTTTGTGGAACTGTGTTATCAATGTTGGTGATACATAGAAGCCAATTGCGAGTGGACGCGGATACCTTTTAAAAGTTTAACAATAAGAAGCGACCTAATGTTTATACATACATATGTATATGTATACTGGTATGCACATACATACATATATTCAATCAACAATGACGAACGCATGTATGCCACACATTTGACGGATGAGAGATAAGCAATTTGGCAATTAATTGGTACAAGTAAAAGGGAGGCACAACTATTTACAATATCTAAATCAGCATAAATTTGAGCGGCAAATCTATGTTTTATCTAGTGTGATTATCGATATTTGTGATAGTTTTTTTTTTCCAAAACTAACGTGTTGGTGTGCGTCTTTATATTATACCACAAATGGAGGGACCAACAGCTTTTGTGCCGACTCCGAACGGCAGATGTATTTAATGAGAACCTTTTTCATGGCAGAAATACCCTCGTAGGTTTGCCATTGCCTGCCGAGGGGTGACCGCTATTAGAAAAAACTTTTTCTATGATTAAGATTTTGCTTGCCCCGGCTGAGGTTCGAACCACGAACTGACCGGCACATCGAGTTTCATTGACGATAGTATCGAATAAATTAGAAGAAATTTCTGATTCAAAAATTAATAAATTTTCAACAGTTTAATAATAACTAAATTTTAACGTCTTACTTTTAATAAGATTTACGGAAGTAGGCAAAGGTTAAACTGTCTCATAATTATTTGACAAATATCAGTTTTCGAAACTCTCTTTTTATAACAAATGACATTTAAGAGCCCCGAACACTAACATTCATAAATTACTTAAGTTGTATCGAAAAGTTTCTATTGTTATCTTTTATTACGCCCCTTAATATGTACATTCTTACATATGTATGTATTGAATGAATGATTGGATAAACACCAAGAACGATAGAATACAAGATTGCGCCTTCCCGACGAAAAATGATGTGAAGCATAATGCGTGCAACGTCATGAACATGAATTGAGAGAAAATCGGAAAAATTGCAAACAAAAATGTGAGGTTAGGTTACGCTATGAATTGTAAATTTTAAAGTTTTCACAAGTTTCGGCACTTTATGCAACATATTTATAATTAAATAACTTCATTTATGTTCTGTCTTTGATTGGAAGCCTTGAAAAAAAAAGTGCAGAGCAGCATTGGGAGGCACAACTAGCTTAGCTTGAAACTAAATGTGCAGCACTTTCACATCACTCTCAGCATTTTATAGAGCACGTATCATTGATTAAGCTTGTGATCTATAGCTAAACACCGCGCACTTCATATTTATTAACTTTATTTCAAACAAAATCACTAATAGCGCTGAATTTACGCATTCAAAATTCTATGCTTGCAAACATACAAACGAAAACAAAAGGATTTGTGACGTAGCAGAGGATTCTGTAAAATTTACTGAGAGCGAATAGCGGTTTGCGGAAGGCGTAACCTCTGTATTGATAACAGTTTTAACTCTTATTTATTTATATTTGTTTTCAGTCTGTGTCACACATACTCTGTGGGAATTCAACTTAAAATTAAAATGAAATTTATTTTTCCCTTTCACGCGTCTTTCTTTGGGATTATTACAATTTACGTTCTAAGAAAGCAATCTACGTAAAACTGTATAATTACAATTCATGTTTTGTTAATTAAAACCTGTGTAGATACCATTGAGACAGAAATCTTGATAAAATAAAAATAGGGTGTTGTGGTTTTTTCTCTATAAATTTTCCAATAAAGTTTGCCTTTAGCTCAATAAAAATAATAAACAAAAAACAATATAAAATAAAAGTAATTGTCCTATTAATTGTAGACACTGCTTGAAAATTTTCGAGAAATAATTGTATAGTCAAAAACACGGAGGATATTATCCCTTTACCCTGTGAATGCGTTAGAAAGCTTAAATGCTCTACAAAAATTTTATTTCTGCTCGTTTTTATTTTAATACTTTTAAATTAATTCAGCCATCAAATAGTTTTTGGAAGGGGAATAACTCCTTCTGTATAGCAAGTTCAATTTTATGTTCACAATAGAAATTATAGTGGCAATAGGCATTTCCTGTTTGTTTGTACATACGTTTGTATGTCGATAAATATCTTTTACAGCGAAAAATTTAAACTTATCAATGAAATGTGATACAATCAAAAATATTTTCGAGTAAAAAATCAAATCGCGCCTCAGTAGACTTCTCGGAAGTATACATACATATATACATACATAGATGGTTTGAAAATAAATAAATAAATCGTAAATAAATCGCAGATATTCGCCTGGCCACAAACACATGCCACAAATTGATGGTTAAGATAAAACAATTCACACATGCATGTACTTTTTCCTCGAAAAGGGTGACTTTTGAGAAAGCACACCCCAAAAATTACAATTGTTTTCATATGATTTGATTTGTTTACTAGTGTATGTATGAATGCGTTTGTGTGCAAACATCTTGAACTGCGTAATTACGGAACAGTAGAAAATTTTTATTGCATGGTAAATATTCATTGAAAACAAAACTGCATGATAATAATTGAAAGCACGCGTTGAGTATTAAATGCGAATACAAAAAATAGTAAGCCACACGATTGCAGCCTACCCTCAGAATATTTTTAGCTTAACCTAAAAGGAGGAAGTCCATTACTACCTTTTTGACATTTAAAAAAAAGTCGCAAATCAAGGGTAAAATTTAAACGATAGTGTTTACTTGGCATGAGGGGAGATAAAGTCAATAAACAGGCTTTGGATATTGTTTGTCACAAGGATTAGGCGCAGTCGTATATTACTAACATACATACATACGTAAGTATATACAACACATCTGGAAAATAAAAATATATGTTTGTGCAAACAATCACACGCCACATTAGTTAAGCTGGGATATTAGAAGTACTTATGATTAAGAGTGCTTGATTTTTTGGTGAATTGGCGACAGCTGTCAACCTGACAGCGCTTTTAGCGAGTGTCACTTTTGACATTCCTAATGATTTAAGAAATCCCAATTTAACACTTTGGCGGTGAGAGGCAGAGATGAGAGTATTTTTATAGAAAATTTCATTTAATAACCCTTTTGAATAACTCGCTTTCTGAAATGTAAAAAGCCGCAATTAATAAACTTTTTTTGTACAGGAGAAACATTATCAATTGCAGCATATTTTATAAACGAAATCCTTTTGAATTTCGCTAATAAAACCGAATTTTTTTTTAAATATTTTATGTGAGAACTTAATTCATTCGATAAATGCATGGTAAAGAATTAAACAATTTAATTTTTTTTTTATTTAGTTACGGCATTTTGCATTCCAGGTGACGATATAAATGAATTAATGTGCGGATCGAAAAATTATTTTGTAGTTTATAAGTCTGATTTCTTTTAAAAATTCATTCGACTTGTAATACAAAAAATATACATAGATTAAGTTTTGAAGCTCTCAAAAATGTGTCATCCAACTTTCACACTAATTATGCGGAATTTTTAGAAAAATTTCGAATACTTAGTTTTGTAGCCCAATTAGTTGCAATAAAGTGAAAGCTTTAAGTGGATTAATATTATCGCAAATTTTTGGTATTTTTTTTTTGCCTGAGGATGTTGCGCATTTTTCTCCAGATAAAAATATATTTGTTTATGTGTTGTATGGAAGAAAACGCTTAACATCCACAGAAAAAAAAAATATCAAAAATTGTTTAAAGTTTGTGGCTTCCCTTATAGATAGAGAATTATAAGAAAAAGTTCGCAATACCATTTTTATTACCAGCTCTGTACGATTATAAAACTTTCAAATTGTTATCCTCGTTGATTTTTGACAGCGATAGGTCGTGAATTTTGAGTTTCTATTAAATAAACTAATGAAGTGCAAAATGGTTTTATGAGATGTGAAATTTGTATGTAACCATTTAAGGGTTGTTGTTTATATTGACAGATGGTGAAAAAGACACAAATACTGCGAGATTCGTTGTAGTTTTGACTGAAACGTTTGCTAAGTGAATTGATTTGGTGATGATTCAGAATATTGTAGCATGAATGTTAAGAAGAATATGTGGAAACATATGTACATATATTTATATATGTATGTACGTTAGCATGCTATTGAACCGAATACTGGCTTACTAAAAAACAAACAAGCAAAAATTACAATAATTCGGGTTCTAAGTCGTTCTGGAAGCTTTGACTAAATACAAAGAAAATAAGGATATACAACAGGCTTACATAATACCTCATAAGTAAAGGTAAGCCCTAAATAATGTAAATCAGTCCACATAAAACCATTGCCCATATCCTTACAAAAATATCCTTCCAAGAAAGCCAACTATTTAATCGCCTCCTCTGTATCGGCCACACAATTTTGACGCATTCACGCGAACTCAACACGAAAAGTACTCGTAAGTGAGTCTGCGCATTCTGCGATTGCACAAACCTTACCACAGACCATATTCTAAATAATTGTTCTGATCTAAACCACATCTGAAAATCCATAACACCTTCAACTACTCCTTCCTATCTCTTAAACTTGAAACACTAACAGTCTTTTCAATCAAGACAGAAATTTACTTGAAGACGATTAAATCTACAGAAATAATTTAAAAAGTTGAAAAATACTCTGTGTATCATGAAATTAATGGAGCATACGTTACAACCAATTGTAAAAATTTACCAGATCATCTTGGCTTCGCAAGGGTCGGCACAAGATGGGTGCTAAGAACACTCACGACCAACGCGTTGCTTTAGCTACTCTGAGTAGATTGAATTGCGATATTCAAGATCACGCACCCTACATTCTTGATATAAAAATTAAAAAAAAAAATTCGCTCGCAAGCGCAACAGTGAAGAAGTATAAAACCGGTATGAATCAATATTTTCGAAGATATACTCGGTCAAAACAAACCGACAGATTTGAAAAATTTCTTATGGCCGCAGGTGAAAACGAGTATATCGAAAAGTATTGTTATTTGCATTTCTTACCATTCATTCCGCGAACTTAAAAACGCCGACAGAGCTATCGAAAAGTTGGAAAAAATATGTGTCGACCTGATCAAAAATGCTTAAAAAGTTTTTTGATGTCTGATTATTATTTGTTATTTAACTAAAGTACTCGTACATGCATACACACTTCTTAATTTAGTTAAATACTTTTGGGTATGTAAATGATTGGGGTATTAATCTTAAGACAACCGAGAAGGAGTAAGTTTAGGATTTTTCCTTAAAAATTAAAAATGTAATACGATTAGAACTTTTACTTTGAAAATATTTACGTCCACAGTATTTCCCACTACTACAACACAACCACATATATTCAAAATAATATAAATTTTTTTACTTTCCATTATATTGCAATTAACACAAAATTTATTATCTGACAACAACCATATAAACCAAATTTCACACTGTACAAAACTGAAAACTTAAAAATATATCAACAAATTTGTATCAAAATTTCATACTCATTCCCAAACCTTAAGGAGTTTTTAAATTTTAAATTTTTTTTTTGTCGAGGGTCTTGAGTTATTCTGCTATAACAAAAATAAATTTTGTTCACGAAAATTCTAAAAATATTATCTTTTCTTCATTTTCTTTGACTTTCATAGCCAATATACATAAATTTTAATATTTCTTTTTTCATAATTCCCTTTTAACTAACTTGTTGAGGAAAGACAAAGTTGTCCAGAAAGCAAGCTTTCGCTAGAATTGCGAACTAATGACATAAAAGTGGCACAGGCCAGCTTGTCAGTGATACAAAATTGAGCTCTTTGTAAACCGTATTTAGCGTACTTTACGTCTTTCTTGCATAAAATCGACATTTCTGATAAAGCTTCCAATGTTTTCAACACTCGTTTTTAATGATTTGTTTATTTGTTTAATAAGAACATCCAGAACATTTTCGAGTATATACTCGTACATAAATATGTTATGTGCATATGTATGTGTGCATATACATATGTGTGGATATCGCACCTCACCAAAAACCTCTTCAGTTTCAACTTCATCACTTACAGGCCCAATAACAATAACAATAATACCAATAAAAATATACCTTAATTACTTGTATTCACTCATTTCAAGGGCCACACACTTTGCCTTCGTACCTCACTCAGGCATTCGAGAACGCGGTTTTGAAATCATGGTGGTCTGTCCAATGCGCTGGAATATCAAATTCACACACACACACACACACACACATTCACGTAGTCAAATCAATGCTATGACAGCAACAAATGTCAAAAGCAAAAATTTATGTAACTACATTTTTTTTATTGTTACGTTGAACATATTGTTAACATGTGCCAGACAGCGTAGTTGGTCAAGAGTATAAATAAAGTTATTTGCGCTGAAATGGTCAAACGGTTGTGTTGAGAGGCGTTATTGAATGTGAATTAAGTTGTTCAATAGCTGCGATGTACATATGTATGTAGGTGCGGTTGCACGTCCAAATGTGCATGTATGGGTTATATTTTGAAAGATGGTTTTTGTTTTTGTGTATGCAAACATTATAAAGAATTTTCTTTTTTTTTTTTGTTGTGAAACACTTAAAACATTGACATACTGTTAGGTTTGGGGAATTGTTCGTAGAAGAAGCTTCCGTTTCTGGGTGTTATGCGGCGTTCAGACAGCGCTTAATTAAGTCAATTAATGAATTTTGTCCAACAAAAATACACAAAGACAATTTGCTCATTGTCTAACAGCTAATTGAGCAAAGAGACAAAATAAACTAAACTTTTCACTCTACTAACATTGTTCCTTTGTCTTTGATATTTTTGATCGCTTATAGTTGAGTGTTGGCTTCTCAAGAAATGCATTTGCTGCAACATTTCCTACTCAGTACAAAGAAAAATGTGCTTGATGATAATCGGAGTTGTTCATTGTGTTTCAATGCTGGTGAACTGGTGATATTCGATGAAAAATATTAGCGATGAGCACGGAGAAAGATTCCATCGGGACATTTAAAAGACGGAAAAGGGTTAATGGAACCAGAATATGATGGAACATTACTGCTGAATAACCAAAAGGGACCAACCACAAGTTAAGTTTGCAAGAAAATCTTTTTAAATTTGTTTACATTTTTGGGTTAGATGGGTGTAGTTGGCAATTGTCGAAATCGGCCAGATCGAACGACTATATAGTATATAGGAGCCGATTGTTCAGATATTATATTTTGCTCCATAACTCCAGCTGTCCCTATCTCTTGCTAAGTGGCGCCAATTGGAAATCCTAAGTATAGCCAAGTCTTTTTCCACTTGGTCTCTCCAACGCAGAGGAGGCCTCCCTGTTCTTTTGCTACCACCGGCGGGTACCGTGTCAAAAATCTTCAGGGCTGTAGCTTTTTCATCCATTCGAACGACGTGACCTAGCCGGCGGAGGCGCTAGTTCTTAATCCGCTGTACTATGTCTACGTACAGCTCATCGTTGCACCGTACGCGGTATTCGCGGTCGCAAAGACTCAAAGGTCCATAAATCTTTCGAAGAATCTTTCTCTCGAACACTCCCAACAGCTCTCTCATCTGATTATGTCAGCGGCGTACGCCAGCAATTGCACACTCTTATAAAAGATGGTGCCTGACTTCGGCGGCTCGATTAATCTTCACCAGCATCTGATTAAAGAAATCGCACAACAAGGAGTCACCCTGTCTGAAACCTCGGTTGGTATCAAACGGCTCGGAGAGGTCCTTCCCAATTCTGACGGAGCTGGTGGTATTGCTCAACGTCATTTGATCTTGTCTTGATATCAGTGGCATACCGAGTTATAGCACGCTTTACTACATACTCGGCCACTACTTAATAATAGCTATTAGTAGATGTTAATAAAAAATGGAGTTTTTAAATTTTATCAAACTTATAACAAACTCCAAGCTGACAGCTGGCGACCGCCAAGATGATTGAGAAATAAAACGTTTTTATGTATGTGGAAAAAGCGATTTTAATACAAATTGCACATATAATTAAGAGCTTTTTGTCGATAAGGCTTTGAAGAGTTTTTGCTACATATAACGATAAGCTATGTTAACATTTTTTTTAAGTTTACAAAACATTTTCATCATAAGTGTGCCATAAAAAAAAAAACAATTTTTCTTCAGGCTTTTATTGAGAAACTATTAAAAGTGAATGTACGATTTTAGTGAACTGAACCGTGAAAGAAATTGAGCCGTGGGTCATTATGCAGTTTACTAAACGAATATGCACATACGAATAAAAATGCATACAAATGCAGGAGCATGCACAATAAAAGCATACACAAATATTGCAAATATATTTTTTGCATGAATAGCTTAGCTTAAATACGCACGTACGACAAAAATATAGCGCACCCGCATATGGACAAATACGGACGGTATTGTTTTGTTTATTTCTTTTCTCAATTCAACTTAATACAATATTAATAATAATTTGACAGATATTCATGGACTAGAATATCCACAAAATTTATCAAAAAAATTTTAGTTTTAAAGCAAACCTTTTTTTGTTTTTTTTTTAAATCGTGTATATAGCACATATGTAAGTATGTAGCTTAAGTTTTCAGTTTATATGTTTTTTCATTGAGAATTCTCTGTTCTTCAATTGCAAAACATAAAACAATTAAATAAAATATATTTTTTTTATATTGTCGATATATGGGTGTGCTATATTTTTGTCGTGGGCGGCATGTGCAAGACTTCTTAAACGTACACATTTAATGCAGATAGTAAAAATTAAATTTGCTTGTGTTTTAATACAATCACTTACATTCGTAAACATTTATGTAAAGGTATTTTCACAGATTAAGTTAAAAATGCATCTTTAAAAATCACAAGGTGACTTACCCGCAAGAAATAAAAAAAATCATGAAAATATTGTACATATTAACTGAAGAAATATAAAAAAATATATACAAACATATGCAAATACTTTTTATTTAAAATATTTATTATATTACGCCTGTTCTTTGCCTCATTTCACTTTCCACTTCAGGTGTTTACATATCTTAAAATTTTCCTCCATAGTGGTAATTATATATGTTTACTATTTACATATATATGTACATTTTTTGCCATTCACTTCAGGGCAAAATACAAAGTTTATTTAAAATTTTCATTTTCTTCACAAGTATCAGAAAAAATAATTAATAATTTAAGATTTGTCTTCAAGACTGAATAAACAAAATGTATTTTTGCTTTTGGGTAATCCCACTTTCAGGGATTTACTTTGAAAATATAAACACATATGCGCATACTCTCAAATATACATATAATGGTCAAAATATTTCTACACTGGGTACTTAGATTAAATAAGAATTATTAGAATTTAGTCTGAGCGCAAGCTTATAGTATTTGCACCAATTGCACAAAGCGGATATAAAAACAATTAAAAACAAGCTGTCTTTAGATATACCGCAGGCTTTATACCCTTCATGAATGGAAGAAATGTATGAGAGCCATATATAACATTAATTCGATATTAATAATTTTGACTGTTATAATAGTCCCAATAATAATTAATACTTGTGGAAATTTTCAAGTCTTTAGCTGATTTAATGAGGGAGTTTTGGTTTAAATTGCAATTTTTGAACTATCGGTTGTATGGCAGCTATATTTTCAATTTATACGATTGCTAATAATAGCTTTATTATTTGTGCAAAATTTCTGCTAAAATGGAGGTGTTTCCGTGCTTAGTAAAATATCTGAACAATCGATTGTATGGGAGCTTTATGTTATATTTCTGCCATTTCATGAAAGATATAAAAAAAAGGTAACAAACAAGCTGGAAAACATTTTTTTAAGAATCTTGTTTTGCAAATTTCTTAGAAATCGGATAGATACGTACATTAAGGTGGCCCATAATAAGTACAGTGTTTTATATCATAACAAATTTCAAAGCCCTTTAAGTTTCCCAAGGCATATCTAATTGGCAGCAGCAAAAGAGAAAATGAAAAAATAAAAAAAAAATAAAAAGCTCTGTGTATTTTGTTTTAATTTTATCAGCTAAAGTAAAAAAAAAATATTTTATCAAATAAAATTATTTTTTCTTTGTTGCTGCAACCTGTTTGAAGTGCCTTCCATTTAAATCAATGATTTTCAATTAGTCAACCCTGCTTTTCTTCTTAATCTCCAAGGAAAATACGCAATTGCTGTTTTACAATTAATATTAACAGTCCGAAAACTTTCTAATGAATTTATAGCATTTCTTCGAAAATTGGTTGTTTTTTCTGTTGTTAAATAAATAGTATTCTTCGAGCGCTTTGGGCACCCTCTGATTCTTTTTTGATTGCAAATTATAAAATAGGGCTAAATTGTTTCTCGATATAGGCATTAAAAGTTCGACTTAATTTTTTTCTCCATATACATATTTGTAAACCATCCGAATGTGCATATACACATGCATACATATGTGTGTGTCTGCATGAAATGCCGGCGGCCGGCGAGAACGACTCTGCAATCATTTCATTTCAAATGCCCTGTAGCAATTCTTCATCGGAATCATTATCAATTTTCTTATACTCAATGTTTCATTGGCAGGGTGGGCCAACAGGTTGCAAAAAACTGAAATAATGATAAACTGTGAGCATTTGAGTGCCAAAGGTTGTTTTCTTTTCTGGGGTTTTTTGAGCAAGGTTATCTTTTTCTTTGCGATATGCTGTACGCGTGGCTTTTTTGCGGATTTAACTAGCGCTAAACGGGATCAGAAATATATACATATGTAGATACAGTAGTAAGATTAAGATTTGCAACCACATTTAAAATTGTATTGTTCGTTAATTTATTTCTTTTTAAGAATTTCCAAATAAAATACATTTTATTTATTGATTTATTAATCTAAAAACAATATAATAAAATTAATAACTAACTGAACATACTGTTTAAAAGTAATTTTAAATGAAATTTAGTCAAAGAGATATCTAAGCATCAAATTTTGTAAGCACCTTAAAAAACTCAATAAAAATGTTGGTCCAAATTTCGATGTTTAATCTCGGAAGTGTTGGCAATTTTCCGGGTATAGAGTTGTATAGCCCATTCAACTCACTTGGTACAATAAAGTGTTAATCTTAAATAGATAAAATTTACCATTGGTTTGTTTTTTTTTAGCAAAATTCGCTTACTTGTTTATGTGACACTTGTCATGTCAAAGTCAAATCTGCACATAATTGTATTAAATTTTAATGGGCTACAAATCTCCAACTCAAAAACTAATGGTACTATTGAAAAAAAATTTGGGAATTCAAAATTTTCAAAGCGGTCATATTTATTTTATTTATTTTTAACATTTCTTTCCTCTTAGGCGTGGATAATAAATAGTTTAAGTAAGATAAAAAAAAATTCGTAGCTGCTTTGAATTGTTTTCTTTTTTATTATTTAATCAGCTTAAATAATCCACCTAATTTCTTATTGTTATTTTTTTGTAACTAAAATTTACTTTAATTCTTATATATGTATGTATATTGGTAGAAAAAAAAAATTTAAATATATAAAAGAAATGCTTTTAAAAGGAATTTTTTCATCAAATTTTACGATTTTATCCCCTGCTCAGCAATAATAATTGTATATGGCTACCTTCTCTTGGCTACGAATGAAAGGCTAAAAAGCCGATTTAACTTTTAATTTTGTGCAAAATCTAAAATTAAAAAAAAGTTAACAAACCACTCTAAGCCGATCATATGTTATATATCGATATCAGTAAAAACAGAGTAGATAGTACAATTAAGGGTTTTGAGAAAACGATTTTTATTTTACGAAATGTATGTAAGTATTCGACCATATATCGACCGAAACAGAAAATAAAAAAAATAAATTCTCAAAGCCTGTAAAATTTAAATTATTTTTAATATCAATTTCATCACTTACGATATAAATTTATTTACTTATTTATTTTATTTAACTTATCCTAGCGCAACAATTTTTAAGTTATTTTATAGTGCTAGTCACAGTGCTTACAATTTTCTGACTAAATATAACGTATTTAATACAAATTTAAACTTAAACTTATACTTATAGATACTAATTTTAAGTACACACGAAAAACAAGGATTTTAATTATATTCTACGTTAAGATAACTGGTTAATTGTTTTTTGAAAAGCAGTGCATTTGATAGTTTTCTTAGTTTAATAGGTAGAGAGTTCCAAAGACGTATGGAATAGACGATAAACTGACGTTCAGACAAAAGAGTTCGGTATTTAACGTGCACCAAAAGTTCAGACCTCGATGATTGGAGAAATTTAAGTCTATCGTAGAGATAGTCAAAAGAAATGCTTAGCAACATAATTAAAAACTAAGGAAAGAAACGTATCGTTATGAAGTGTTATATCGGTAATTCGGTACTGAATACACAAATGTCGAAGCTGCACGGTTTAGTGTTTAGGAAATGGAATTTCTTAAAAATCTGTTCATCTTTGAAAGATTTTTTTAATTTTTTGTATTTTTTTTATGTTTTTTTTAACAAGTGCTCTAATTGCCTCGCATCTAAGTATTTGATTGGCTATTAGAGAATCGCGTTTATAGCTTTTCCTTCGATTGAAAGAGATCGAAGAATTGCATTTTTTTTTCGATTTGTGGTCGATTAGTTTAAATATTTAAAGTCAATTTTTTATTTATTTATTCATTCAATCATATTTATTAAATCTAGAAATGCATGATTTCTTACAGACTACTACAAAAATACTTAACGATAAATTAGCCTCATAATATTATTATTGTGTTGCTAGATTCAGAAACTGATGTTCATATACTCGTACCTTCACAGCACAAATACAATGTAATGCGAATAAATAAAAGCATTAAGTCCAAGTGAAATATTTTTTTTTAACTTTTTTCAGTCTTGTTGAGCTTTACGCCTTTAATGCGATACCAAAAAACTCGTGCATCGACTAGTTAATGATTTTTCGCCAAAAAACGATCGAATTACATCGATTCAGTTTGAATAGCAAGCAGTAATTCATAGCAATTGAAAATGCATTGCAGCGAATGGGCGGCCATAAAATTTTGCCGAAGTGCCTTGAGGCAAGTGTTTATTTTTTAACCGAATTGGATGAAGGCGGTAAAAAATATTCATAGTATGTTTGTATGTATGCGAATTTGTGGAGAACGTTTTTCGATGTATGTATGTACAAGTTATGTATATGTGTATTTAGTAGAGTGGCACTTCATCAAACGCGCAGATTTGTTAAGCTTTTCCCACTGCCTCTAATTGCGCAGCGAGACATTTGAGTTTGGACTATTTTTTCTTGCATTACACGTATATTTGTATGCTTGTATGTATGTATGTATATGTATACATGTACAGTGGCGGTTATATAATAGCAGTGCTACACATATTGCCAAAATTAAATTAAAATACAATTCATTCCCTAACGCAATGCACATTAACGCAGGCTTAAAGCACGAAGAAAATTGAACAAATTAACCCATTTATATTAAAATCAAATTTTTTACGGAAATTTTTGGAACATTTAATATTAAAAAAACTCTAGAATACACTCACCAAAAATAGCCAAAAACTAAGAGTAATTAATAGTCACTGGAAAAAAGCAAAAGAATTCAAAAAAACTCGAAGAAACAGGTTGATATGATTTCGCTTAGAGAATGAAATGCTTTTTTTTTACTGAAAAATTATGAAAACTGAATAAAAGAAATATCATTTGTCAAAATTTGTCAATATGAGAAGCCACTGCTATTACGTCAAACGCTGGTGTATATTTTTATTTGTTGTCAGCATCGCGTTGGAGTTTATTAATGCTTCTTGCGAACACAACAACAACAACAATAGCAATCATAAATGCTGAATGGACTTAAAAACACGAAAAACCAAAACAACAGCATTTAAGAACTTAAGTTCACATAAAGTACAATAAGGTAAAAAGTTTAGTTAGCTAGAATTTCCATTCTCAACAACTTGTGCTAAGAAGAATTATGTTTGTTTGATTGTGCTGTGTACTCGTTTGTATTTCTTTAGAAATACGATAATGAAGTGCGGTCGAGAGCGCGTGCGCGTGCGCCGCTGCCGCTACCACACGAACTTTGGTGGAGGCTTTAGCGGAGGCCTATGTGGTGGAGGGTATTAAATGTTGCCGTTGAGACAAATAAAAATTTAACTTGGTTTTTGTTCTGCAATGGCTTTGAGTAGGTTTCAGGTAGTTAGTGCTTTGAGTGGGAGCGTGAATGGAATTAAATATTTACACAAATACTCGCACTTATGTATGTATGTACTTGTCCAAATGTAAGTTAATATGTACGAGTAATTACGCAAAAACCGAGTATACAGACAGGATGTGGGAGTAGTGGAAAGATTATAGCTGAAATCTTTAAGTTGCAAAACAAGTACTAGTGGAGATTTTTACATTCATATTAAACTAGTAAATGCTCTTACGCAGTTGCAAAAATTTACTAATCCAATTTTTTACTTTTGTATATCATAAATTTTAATAATTTTTCTAAATGGTCAAAGGGAATGTAAGTAGTTCTATCATTATTTCTATTCGGAATTAAACGAATGATTTTCTTAAACTTCACTGTCTGCCGTGGACGACACCCGATGGCAAACAAAGCTAGCTGGACATTTTCACGCACAGAACGTTGAAGTTTTAAAATCTTCGGCTTATAAGATCTCTGCTATATTAAGTAAAACTTGAATAAAAAAAAAATATTGTTAAAATATTTAGTTGAAATGCTGTAAAAATGCGGAACTAAAAACTGTAATTTTTTTTATAGCAGAAGCAGCATAGTTTAGAAATGCAAAGGTGTTTTAAAATATACGTAAAATCTTAAATCATATAAAAAGATTTTCTTTTTAAGCAGACAATGACAAACGTCCGTTCAGAGTCGGCATAAAACGTTAGATCATTTCATGCTGAGTATGCGAGTTTCAAGCCCAATCAGTTTGGATATAATAAAGTGCTTATTTCAAATAACTTCAACTTTGCTTGATTTTTGAAAAAAAAATTAAAACCACAGTTTCTTTTTTAAAAACCCAAACTGTCTGGGCTAAAAAAACACACACATTTTTTCTTGAAGTTATAAAAAATTATTTAAAACTCTTTTCGTAGAGATATTTGTTTTATTTACACTTTTTTTTGAAGTTATAAAAAATTATTTAAAATTCTACGAAAAATCTTTGTTTATTTTACACTTTTTGTAATGTTTGAAACATAATAGATTCCTTGGTGGAATTATATACGGGTGATGTCAGTAAACCGAATAGCTAAGTATAAATTTTGACATTACGCGTTGGCTTATTTCCAGTGTCGCTCACTTTCTCTCTTTCCCTCATTTATAAAAGCAAACTAAAATATTATTAGAAATATTTCCTTTTAATGCGTATTTTTGTTTTTCCTCAAGACGAATTTAGTTACGCTGCGTAGGATTATCACGTTACCACGTGTGGCCATTGAATGTGAAAATATGTTCGTACCGGAATTTGTTTTTTGCAGTTGTGTGTTTTACATAAATATATTCCATTTCGTTTCTTTGTATATAATTAAAAAAGAGTCCGTAACAAATAAATAAAATGAAATAAAGACCATTATCGTCTCTTGCTATTTGCTAAAAATGATGAATATTAAATTGTGTTCTCTTTTAATTAAAGATAAATACTTGGCAAGAAAACCATGATATTGCTTTACTGATGACACATTGGTAAAGTAGTTTATTATATGAATATTTGACTTTTAAAGTAATATTGAAAAAAATATAAAATAAATTATTCATTCTTCACATTTGTCGGGTCGTCATCGGGGCTTCATTTGAAAAATTTAAGGGTTTTGACGAGCACGTATATTTTAATAGACGATCAAACGTTATACGTCACCCCTTCGTTTTCGTTACTTTATTCGATATGTCAAAACAAAGCTCATTAAACATTATCGTTTTAATTTTATCATTAGTTTATTTATTTATGTATATTTTTAATATGCCACCATTAAAAGAGAAATCCAAGAATAAAAAATAGTGAATTTATGCAGAAACTCCAAAAGAAATGGATATTGGAAATTAAAAAGCAATTTCTGGACAAAACGTTTATCTTAATGTATAAATTGCTGTTTGTATGGCCATTTTAATTATAACTTTTACATAATAATTTAAGCTTTTTTTAATTGCAACGTGGAAAATAAATTCAAGAAAGTAATTGTTAGAAATATTTACAAAATAGTTTTGCGTTGCTATTGAAACTGTATGTTTCTGTATTTGAATTTCAAATATTTTAGTAAAGAAAGTTTGATGTCTCCAAAATCGTCTTTCAGATTATATGTATTTGTTTTTTTTTCAACTTAATGAAATATGTATATATCTATATACCAACATATCACCAGAGTATGTGCTAAAAAGCATTAAAAGACATTTTTCATTAACAGATTGTTTTCATAGAAAAATATTTGCTTTTTCCTAGCAATAGTTTCTTTTTCATAGTTATAGTTATAGTTTGTTTTTCATACATATGTATGTATATATAGTAGTATGCATAGACAAATATAAACATGTGTACAAATGAACAGTTTTTTTCAATTTCGATTTATGCATAAAAATATACATACGAAAATCTAATCCAAACCAATTACATTTTTAATCCTGGAGAAGGGGAGAAATTCTTACTACACTTAAAATGCATGCCACAATTACGACAGCCTATCATTTGTTGAATTCAAACTGACATCACCTCTTTATAATTACACCAATATAGATTCAAGCTTTAGTTTTTAACTTATAAACAAAAAGCGAAAAAATGGCCTTTATTTAAGATTTGTTCTATAAAAAAAAAATCATCTTGTGATAAAATTGTTTGAGTCGCTGTATGTGGCAGTCATTTCTCTATACTTAACTTGTTTTAATTTTGAAATTTTGCACTCCAGCAATCCAGCAGGCAGGCGTATGATTTATCCATTCCATAATTGTATAAATGCAAATATGTGCACACAAACAAATTTATGATTGTACAAATCAACTTGAATAGCAACACGCAAGTAAAGTTAAATGGTGTTATGGCAAAAAAGAAACCTTGGAAATGCTTTTAGAGCAACTAAAGCGAAATGCAACTCAAACTTTTCAAAAGCTTAAGCGAATTAAAGAAATACAATCAAAAAAAAAAACAAAACGAAAAATGTATGCACTTGCATTAAGCTGCCTACACTTGATTAAGTAATTTTTTCTCAACACAGCTGCCTTTTTTTTGTATAAAAAATTGCATTAAGTCACCAACATTTCAAAGCAAGTTGACTCTTGTCAAATTACGAAGGTGCAAATTGATTTTTATTTTTTAAAGAAGTTGAGTTAATGTAAGTGCCAAAAAAATGCAGACAGTATTCGTTAATTGCTTCGTTGCTTTTATTTTTGTTTTGCCAGCGTTCAGATCGGTGAGCGGTGGAAGTGTCCTCTCACTAGCTAAGAAGATTTAATTTCAAAAAATTTTGTTTTTGATTGGATTACAAGTTATTATTGGTTAACTGGTGGAGGTTTAATTGCGTGTAAGCCATTACCTTAATAACTTGTACATGAAATTGGGCACAAGGATTTCCAGCGCAGAGCCAGTTGCCAGCCGCAAGAATAAATGTAAAAAATCAATTGTGTTATCTTGGTATTAAGTTTTATTTTGTAAGTATCTAAACTAATTTAGTCAAATATTTTCATGAGTGCACATTTGTTGAAAATGTATTTCAGTATTTCACTGCCCCTTTTATATTTATCCTTTTGCTTAAATTTCATATCACTACTCCTCTAATTTGCACTATTCCCCCATACGAGTATTAGTCATAACAACGTACGCATTAATTAAGACCAAAAAACCAGGGCAAAGGAAAGAAATTGCATTTGCTAACTCATTTTTCTCTGAATTGAATTAAGTATGTAGTACATACATATGTACATACATTTGGTGCGACTAAAAATAGCGTCTCGAGTCAGAGGAATTTGTGTTTAAGTAGTCAGAGGAAAAGCGACAGAGGCAAAAATATTCTTTCTTAAGAAAGGGAACTTGTGGAATAATGTGCAAAAAACTCGTAAATATTACTTTATAATGTTTTCAGTTGTATAACCTAATTTTTTAATAGTGAAAGTATTCAAAAAATTCTATGTTAATTTAAAAATATAATAATACTCGTAATAATAATAAAAGTAATATAACTTAAGCTCTTAACCTATATTTGTGAAACTCAGTATTGGTCCGAGAAAGTTGCAATTTTAATGCTCTGAGCCCCAAGGATTGTTCTATATCGAAAAAATAATACACCTTTTTTCAATCAAAAAATATTTAGAGGTCACCTAAAGCGCTTAAAGTTTCGCATATTACACATTTAGAAAAACAATTTTCATTGAAACTATGTAAGTACATACGAAGGGGCTGACAAAAGCTCGCTTATTTGCTTACTCTAAAATCTTTTTTTAAAAAACCAAAAATGTTTATCGAGATTTTATTCTGAGTTTCAGAGCAATCGATTAAAATATGGACAACACAAACAAACATTTGCTATGTGACTTTCTTTGGTTTTCGACGTATTTAAGCTAAACCACTACAAATATTCAATGAATGCCAAAGTGCACATGGGACGAGCCGTCTCTACATACTATTTCCAACTGATTCTGAATATTCCAGATGGGATATTTTTCTGTAGAGGACGAGTCCCGACAAGGTCGATCTAAATCTTCCACTGATGACTGTGGCTCTGGTGAAGTACAAAGTTGACAAAAAACCACGATTAATAGAAAAATGATTTCTGATAATTTAAGTAATCCGATTAATTGTCGATTCGAGAAATCGAAATATTGATTACTCGAGTTATTGATTAAGAGACAATCCATACTATTTCAATGAACAATCGATTTTTTTTAGATTTTTATGTAAATTGAGTATGTTGTAGAAAAACAGAAAGACCGGATATTAAAAAAATGTTTTTTTCAAAAGTTATGCGACTTTAAAAATCGTAGGTGTCTCGGCATAAGCCAGTATTTATCACTTCATAGCTCGCAAAATATTAGTTCTATCAAACAAATCAGTCAGTACTTTTTTTATAGACAAATAGTCAGAGATTTAGAAAGGGATTTTGGGTTTTTATTTTAATACAATTTTTCATAACTTTGTTAATAAAAAAATCAATCTGCTGAAAAATCATGTTGTACGATTTTAAAAATATCAAAGAATAAACTGCCCAATTTTTAAAGGGTGTCCCCTTATACATTCTATCACGTATATTTGTACACAAATTTTAAATCACATTTTTTTTTATAAATCTAAAAATATTTCTGCCCTATATTGCGTTTACAGACATTTTAGGACCTCCTCGCAACATCGAAAATTCGCGCTAAAGTAGTTTTTGACCAATTGAAATAGTGTGGAGTGCCTATTAAGCGAACAATTGACTTATTAAATTGATCCAAAAAGCGCATCAAAATAATACATAAATATTTTTTTTTCGATAGCAATGGTTCCAACCATGTTAATACATATGTACATACGAGTACATAGATATTTCAGGGCAAAACGTACTTGGTCGACACTCAAGTTAATTGTGATGTTAAAGTTACTGAATAGAAAGAAACATGCAAAAGAAATAAAATAAAATAAAACAACAACAAATAATAACCACAAAAAATTTGAAAAGTTTATTAAATGCCGGATCTAGTCAATAAAGAAGTAGAAAGTAAAAATTCAGCAAAAACGGTTTGCCTATTCGAAGAGCTTATTGGCAATTACAACATCAGCAAAACTTTTAAACAGTCATTTTCGGCTGACTAAGCAAGAAATACTTACATACATACGAGTATATAAGAGTGTAATGCATGACCTTTGGAAAGGTTCATAGACGTGAAGCGAAAAAAATTAGTTACAAGTATTTGGACAAGGAAACGGAAAGTTTGTAAAAGCTTTGCGCGCAACATTTACAGAATCATACACACATACATATGGCTGTGTGTACGTATGTATGTACATATATACTACATTAGATGGGTTCTCCTTGGCATGGACAATAATCGACTCTTTTCTATTCTTTGGCGGAATAGGCTTGGATTATTTATCTGTAAAACTCCTATGTATTTTTTTGTTGGTTTAAGGTTTTTGAATTTGAAGAAAAATTTGTGTTATTTTCGTTCGGCCTTATTTTAAATGTTTAATAATAGCAGCAGATGTGGTGATCTCCGAAATAGCTGCTATAATTTTTACCACTAAAACTGTTGTTGTTTTTTACAAATAAAATCTTTCATAAACTGGTTTCGAGTTAAAAAAAAATTTTCAACTATTAAACAATAAAAAAAAAAATGTTAAAGCCTATTGACATTTCAGCGTCTTAAAAGGGAAAAAAGTCGAATTTACCATTCATGTGCTGCAATCTTTTTAATGTACCTTAGTTTTAGCCTTTAGATTTTCAATAAATAATCTCAAGAATTATCATGAAAAAATTTGAAGCATATTTTTTTTCCTGAGACCACCTCTAACATAAATAAATGCATACATACATACGTACGTACATGCAAAAACATGCAGAGACTCACATAAATATGTTACCATATCTATCTTTCTAAAAAATTCATAAGGCTTATGACACATTTTTCTCGTTAATGTTCAAGAGAACTAAAGCTTTTTTATTTCTAAAATGACATCACAAAATCAAAGTTTGAAAATTTCTTACAGAATTCACAAACATTTAAAAATTTAGAACTCAAAGTTTGTAGAAAAAATCTAGTTATGCAGTTTTGTAGCCCATACAATTAAAGTAATGTAAAAGTTTCAGTTGGCAAAAAATGTCGTTGATATTTGAGACATTTTTTTCACCGAAGATGTTAAGCAATTCATTCCATAGAACAGATAGGTGCGAGTTTCTTGCTGCGCCGCTTAGCCTCAGCAGCTAACCGCCCGCACAATTCTTTGCTTGATCAAAGCCATTCGAAATGGAAAGTGAGTTAAGGCTGCGCATGTTCGAATTCAAATTCTCTTATAATGTCTGGATTTCAGTTTTCGACTTATCACACTTGCCTTCCAGTTTATATGTATACTTCGTATGGAATTATATTAAATTTTAAATATTTTATTTTTACAACTTTTAAAAATTATTTTATACATCAAATATCTTATAGGTAAAAAAAACAATAGAAGACAAATTTGTATATAAAAATAATAATATTAAACAAGTTTTAATTAACAGATTAGATTATTATAAACCCTAAATATTTCAATTGAAAAAAAATTAATTAATATTAAATGTAATGGTTTTTATTTTCTTTGGAAGTATTAGTGAACTACAATTAGGAATAATATGTGCAGGTTTTAATTAGTTTATCAAATTCATTATTATTATTATTATTATTTGAAAAGATAAATTCTCCAGGTAATCTAAGTTTTTGTTCGTAAGCTAAATCTGCAGAAGAGCATTTTAAATCATCCCTAATAGATATACGAAATCCTAATATAATCCAAAGAAGAATTTCAGACCAAAGAATTAAATCGTTTGATGCTGTAATAGCAGTTTTTAATGTTCTATGGAATCTTTCTATCATCCCATTTGATTGAGGATGATAAGGAGATGTATGAATATTTTGAGATCCTATTAGTGATCTTTGATCTACTGTTATAAAGGGTGTTTTTTTAAGAAGAAATAAAACGCATATAATTGAATGCTAGAATGTCCAAGAATTTAGCTTTATTATAAAGATAAGGGTGTGCCATTTTGTTTAACCAATAATTTCGGACAAGTGACCGCCGCGGCTGGCTCGAATAAATACCAGCCGAGAGACCCAATTTTCGACCACTTATTGTAGCAATTGGCGCCTTATGTCAGCAATAAGGCGTGAATATTCTCTTTAAAGCGTCTTGAAATGGCAAACCATACTGAGTAAAATAAAAAATTACAGGTGTCAAAAAAGCTCAATTTCGTAAAAAGTATTGCCTTATTAAAAACCACACGTCTTAAAAAAACACCCTTTATTAGGTGGAATGCCGAAACGGTGAATATAATTATGTACTAATGTTGTTGAAATTGTATTTGCTAAAATATCTTTAAGTTAAGAAGCTTCTGCCCAACGGCTATGTCTGTCAATTATAGTTAAAAGGTAACGATTTTATTTTGAAACAGCAAATGGACCAACAAGATCCATATGTATGTATGTGTTCAAATCGTCTAGATGGTATATTAATTTGTTATAGATTAATTATAAATTCTACACTTAGTTCTCATATTATAGCACAACCATATATTGACAGATATGGACACTTTATTTCTTTTCAATGATTTAACAAAATTTCGTCAGTATTTCAAGTATTTTAAAAACGTTTTTAGAACTTTTTGGGGTATGCAGTTTTTTGGCTCATTCAGTTTTAGTGTGAGAATTTTTTTACTGACGGTTTCCTCCATACAACGCAAAACCGTGCTTTTTTTTTGGGATGGAAGGAATTGCGAATCAACGTTGGTAAAAAAATTGTCAAAAATCAGTGGTAACACATAGAAACTTGCACTTTGTTGTACTAAAATTTAATGCATACCTCAAAAAAAATTCTAAACATTTTTTTTTTAAAGTTCGGAATTTTTATAAATGTTTCTACAACTTTTATAAAATTCAAAAATTGGTCTTTTATGGTGTTTGTTATAGAATTAACATAGAATTAAAAAAAATTAATTTTAAAAAATTGGACGATAAATAAAATGACCAAATTTGCCAATAAGTGTTTGTGCTATTATTTGTGAACACAGTGTATACTGGTACATACATTCGCACAGACATTCTTAGGTATCTAAGCGGTCAAATGTCAACTATGGCTGAACATAATAAAAATCCAGGTTAAGAATGTATTTTAGTGCTAAGTAGATAATCGCAAACGAATGCGAAAAAAATTGTTGACTAAAATGTGCTATATTTTGCATTCTCAAATTGGCAAACGAACAATTGTTAGCCACGTGTTACGCCATTAAAGTTGAATCTCCAAATGAAATACAGCCAAGCTAATGTTCTGCGTACATAACTATAAATTTGCGAATTTTTGTATTGTATGAAAATTCATGCGCAAACATTTCCATACATACAAACATGTGTATGCGAATGGGAAAATGTGTGGGAGCATTTGCATAAATAGCTGGCAGCGCATGTATACCTAGACGCGTTTGTTAACATACATATGTACATTGATATATATATGTATATAAGTATGTATGTGTGTACATACATACCTGGCAAAAACTTGTGCGACTAATCTCTAAAGAGAGTATTCCGATATTAGTCTCATTCGGGTACAATTGGGTATTAATTAGTCGAAAACAAGTCTCAAACGGGTACAATTGTAGATTAGTCCACCTATGTTCACCTTTTTCGGGTATAATAAACGATGCACGCGCTTAGGCAACTAAATTTCATGCCCGTCGGTTCGATTCTCACTCGAAGGAAATATTTTTATACCCGAGCGTACTTGTACACAAGGGTATTTATTATAACTTTGTTCGCTTAAAGGTTGTTTGTAACAGCATAAAATAATCGATATAGATATAGACATATATATATGTATATACTAAAATGATCAGAATGAAAAGAGAAATCGATTTAGCCCTGACTGTCTGTCCGTCCGTCCGTCTGTCCGTGGTTACAATAAGTTGAGTAAAAATTGAGATATCTCAATGATATTTGGTACATAGAATTCTCTTTGAAAAATGCAAAAACTCCGTTTTTTCGGTATCCATTAAGGCAAATTGAGTGAAATTTGGTATTTGGATCGATATAAAATATTGAAAAATAGGCGTTGCCACGCCCACTTATGAAAAATGTTCTGTATCTCAATAACAGTATTAAATATCGGTACAAAATTCGGTGGACATATTTCCTTGACATCGCTATTATTATCGCAGAAAATTTTTGAAATCGGTTTATAACCACGCCCATCTCCTATATACCGGAAGTTTTGGAAAATGCAAAACTTCATTTTTCGGTATTTCGAGCGATTTTGAACTAAGAAATTTGGGATTTTTGAAATTTTGAAAAATGGGCGTTGTCACGACCACTTATGAAACATTTTCTGTATCTCAATAACAGTATTAGGTATCGTCACAAAATTTGGTGAACAAATTTTTCTCAAATCGGACCATAACCAGGCCCAACTTCCATATAACGGAAATTTTTAAAATGCAAAAAACTTCGTTTTTCAGTATTTATTGGAAGAAATATTGCAAAGTTTAATATTAGCTGCGATTTAAAACAAAGAAGCGGGAATTGTATGAAATCAGGGTCACCGACCTTACAAAAATATATCGCGAGGGTATATAAAAATCGGTTTCGCCCGAATTTAGCTTTTCTTACTTGTTATTTTTGATTTTATAAATATACTGGTCATCATTTATACCCATTCGGGTATATAAGGTGACAATTAGTCTTTTCAACAAAAGGGATCAGTTCATTCCATATAAAGAGTTCTGTAGTTGTATCAGTCGCATGTTCCTTTGCGCCTATTCCCGGACTCATCCTAGACTAATCGAATTTTTTGCAGGGTAGCTATGTACAAAGGCTTCTAAAAATACGTCCACGCATGCATTCCTTATACCCTCAGAGGGTGCTATGCACATTCAAAAATATATTGACATACGCGTATATGTAGATGTACATATGTATGTAACATATGTACATATCTCTTCAGTTATCTCCCACCGCCTATCGGTCGCTACATCTGTCTGGCTTTCATGTCTGTTTGCGTTATCTGGCTGGCATTTGTCGCTTGCGTGCGCAGTTGCGCAAGTTTTCAATCACAAAAACAAAAAATATCCTCACTCCATATTCTTTCCGCACATTTACGTATTTATTTGCACAATTGCAACATTTTCGACGCCGCCGCAAAAATGTCAACTGGCTTTCCATATTTCAGTTATGCAATTCGTATTTGATGTATATAGACGTACAAATGCATGTATGTATGTATGTGTGAATGCACGCAAATATACTTGTCCAATTGGCAAAAAAAAAAAAAACACCCTCGGCAACCCACTTCCGCCACCCTCACACGAAAACTCGACACACGTTTTTCTGTTTGCATGCTTCGACACCTTCGAAATGTGTCACATTTCAATTTTAATTTTTTTGTTTGGTTTGCTTTTGTGTTTTTTTTTGGCTATTTGCAGGCCATGTTGTACATGTGTATGTATGTATGTATGTATGTATGTATTTGTCAAAACGATCGACGTAGCTGATACGAGTATTGTTATTATTTATTGCTCTTATAAATGTCAATGCCTAACAGATTTTGTTTTGGCTGCCTTCATATTAAATTCATCAATATCAATTCATTTTCCGACACAGTGGACACTATTAAAAATAAGAATATTCAGAAAATGTAATTTGGTGGACGTTGTCATTTTCCATGCCGGAGTGATAGTGGGGTTAAGGTAAGATGCGAAACGTATTTTCCATGAGAAGAAGAAGAAAGTGTTTGAAATGAAGGTTTCAAGACCGTGCCGTATTCCTGTAAGATTGACAACGGGAAAGATTAGAGCCTAAAAGAGCTATAGTAAACCGTGTGTATTCGTTACCTAGTAACGAGTGCAACGCCTGACTAGAAGTACCGAGTCATTTCACACAAAATAAACTCGGTACTCGCATATTCCGTATATGTAGATGTCAATTTGATTCGATAAACGAATTAGAACGATCTATCAAACTTGGCAGAGAAGTATTACTCGGTAGTAAACACCTTGGTACCATCCGAAAGAACTTTTTCGAAGTATTAAGCGAACAGAGTAGTTCAGTTCAACCAAAACGGATGGAAAAAGTTTTGTTTTTATCTTAACTAAGAAACTGCCTATTTATTCTCAACTTTTTTTATTCTACAATTCTTCTCCTTTTTAAAAAAAACTACCAATGTACACACTTTTCCATCTGAATTTCAAATGTAAAACAAAAACTTTTAAACGAATTTTTTTCTCATAAGTAACCATTTTGCATTTTCATATTTACATTGGAATTATCGAGGCCATAAATGTACGCAAACATCGTTGATTCTACAGCTCGTGAATGATAACATTGTTTGATTGCAAAAAAGTAACGAGTAATGATATGTAAGTAACGGGTGCTGATTGTTTTAGTAACGAATACATACGGGTATCAAACTTTTCGTTACTTTTAAAGCTCTTGAGCCTAACGCCAATGAACTGATTGCAACTTATCATTGTGACTTCAACCATAGACCTGATATTTAAAGTACCCCAAAAGCTGCAAATAAACCAAAAAAAAACGTTAAATCGACACGCACTATTTTTTTGTCGATTACAAAGCCAATGTTGTTGGTTCACAACGTTTTAAAATTTGATCCCTGCAAATCAAAAACGCCAATGTACGATTCAGCGGCACCGCTGTTGATGGCAGTGGAAGAAGAAGACCTCTTCGTGGAAAATACCAAACAGAGCGATAAAGAATTTGGGTAGACTTGGTCTATTTAAATGGCGTCAGTTAGCGAGAGATAAAAAAAGCTTGTTGTTATGTTGAGCTCCAATCTATGCAATCTTCGAAGGTAGAAGGCGTGGTTTATTCAAGCATTAGCAAGTATCCCCTTAGGACTTCAGGCCTTCCTAGCGGTCTGACCTTTAACTAAAGTACATCCGCAACTTCTCTGCGACCGAACTACCGCGACCCACGGACTGTGGTTGTATGTGTTTTGATTGCGCATACAAGTGATGCGGTTTTAAATACTCGATTACCGGTTGCAGACAGAATTTGGACTCATTTTCCTTTCCAAGAACCATTGCAAGTATTTTATTGTGCATATTTTACAAAGTAAAATAATATACTCTATCAGCCGTGCACCAAGTTTCACATATCAATTCCACAATGTGATTTTCAAAATTTCCTGTGAAAGTGAATTAGTGTGCTCCCAATTTCACAAATTTCTTCGCATATCAGGTCATCCCTGTCACACATATCGGTTATCGGTGTGGCAATTCCCAAACAGCTGTTGTTGAAATTTCCCTTTCGGATTCAGCTATGTATGCTTTTTTGAGGAGTCATCATCAAAACACTTAAAAATACGCATATTTCAATGAATAACTAATACAGAAATGTCATAAATGGCTTCTACAAACATCAACGAATATTTTAAAAATTATTCCAATCGAAAATAATTAAACATTCACACACTTTTTGTCATTTACTTTTCATTTCACATACAACAAAGCATTCGGATTCAATTCACAAAAATGTAAGTATGTGAATGTGAAATTGGGAGCACCAAACATCAAACCGAATCCACAGGGAAATTTGTGAATGTGAAGCTGGGAGCACGGCTGTATGTATGCAAATAAGTACATATGGGTGAATATTCATACACAAAAGAAAAATCGAGAACGCTGAACGATCTCAAATAGCGCCTGTGTGGTAACAACACTAAAACTCAGAAGAGAAGACAATAAAAACAAAAAAAAAAAGTGCTCACTGCGCGCAATATTATTTTAGTTTCTGTTTCCCTTACGTTTTCTTTGCTATTTCTATTTCTGTTGTAACTTTTATTTACGTACATACATAGTACAGATGCATCTGCGCCTGTACAAAAAAGTAGATTAAGTCGAGTTACGAGTTAATTTTCACACAACGTTTTTTGTAAATTTTGTAAAGTTTTTGTGTCATTTAAAATGAATGATCATTGTTTATTGAGTTCGAGACCAGTTTAATGGAAGATTTTGTTCAAGGAAGATGGAGAAAAACTACCTGAGGCTCCTTGTTTCAAAGCTGGGGAGATGTACCGAAGAATAAATAAAATTTAATTTAAAAGAAGTCTGATGAAGAGATGTGGAGAGAACGAAAATTGACACTGAAGATGGCACAACGCCGAAACCGGTTTGTCTCCAAACGAAACTTGACAAGGGATGACGGAAAATCGTTTTAACAAATATCAGATGTGGTGATCTTCGAAATAGCGGCTATAACTTCTACCATTAAACCCGTTGCTGGGGTTTTTTTTTTAAATCTTTCATAAAACTGCCCTCGAGCTAAATAAACAATGAATTTAATTTTTGTTTTTACTATTATTTTAATTCTTTCCTAATATTAAACGCAATAACTAACTGACAAACTTGTCATTTTCTACTTATGTAAGTTGATTTGTCACACGAATACAAATACATACATACGCACACATATGCACTTACATATTTATGTATGTATGTATGTTTATTGGTATTCAGTGCAAGTTCGGATGGGTTTGTTTACCTCTTCAAGTTTGATGTTATGACTACGAGAACAGCAGCGAAAACTGTTGTGGCAAGAATTGTTGCAGCGAGACCTGCGGATGCCAGCGCAGCAACAACGTTTGCAATTGCAACATTTCACAGGCAACTAAAGCGAAAAGTGAATTCAAATACACATTGCAAGATGTTGCAAATAAAAAACTTTATGTGTTTACTTTGCTGACTTATTACTTTTCACTGCACTTTCTAACATACTCTCTCAATGTATTTGTGTAAGTATGTATGTACATATGTATATACATAAATGTGCCTGTGCTTATGTATGTGTGTATGTACATACATATGCATTTATATGTGTTTTAGTTTTATTAGTTTGTTGACAATCTCTATTCATGCGCACTTTCTAACTTAAAATTACGATCAATAGAATAGTGTAGGAGCAAATCCATATTTGGAAATATGTTTAAAAAAAATATAAAAATAAATGCATTTTCTTAAAAAAATCATTATTTTGTTTTACTTTAGTGGGCGATAGATGATAAGGTTAAAAGAGACGGACAAAGGTCTTTCGTACTACGCCAATACGTGCCTAGCCTTGATTTCCCGGAATGTCTTAGCTTCCCGAATTTGCTTTAGAAGATTAAAACAATTTGTCAAGGCTCACAACTTCGGCTACAGATAAATGGCTGGCAGTATATCGATTTGTGTCTGTTTAAAGTGCCACTTATAGACACACATATGTACATCTGCTACTACTCCCATCGAAGTAGCTAATTTTATCGCTGCGTTTTTAAGTCAAAGTTTTTTATTAATGAGCTGAATTCTGATATTAATTTTAATAATATCCTTGTTGCGGCTGAAGCCATAATTATGGCGATGCTATCTCTCATATCTTCTTCACAAACAGACTAGAACGGGATATCTGCTTTTATTATTTAAAGTTGTCCACTGGCAATTCACCTTGAAAATATCTTTAACAAATCTCTTTCATATCGATATTTTATTAATAATTGAAAGTTAACTTACATCTCTCCTTTATTCAAAAGTGGGGGAAAAAAAGCGATGAGCGCCATTTTTCCGATAATTTTGATATGCATGACAAGAAAAAGAGCGCAAAATTACAATACCCAGTGGTTTTCTTATAAACGTAATATTATATTTATATTCCATTTGCTAAGTTCTACCAGAAACTGATAACGAACGTAACTTTTAATGCCTACTGCTATTGTAGCAGCTAACTTGTCACACAAGCCAAACGGCTTTTCTCAATTCGGAAATTAACTGAATCGAAATTATTTCTATTCAAATAAATATATTACAAGGAAACATAAGTTGCATAGTCGAAATACGAGTTCAATATATCCATATGATTATCTAAGTTTTTAAATAAACCACAGTAATAATTTAAAATTGTGGCCCTCTTTGAAGTATTGTTAAGATAGGGAAGAGTGAAAGAGAGGTGATCTGCATTTAAGTGAAAGTCAGGAAAATCATTTTTTTATGCAAAAAGATCTTCTTGTTTGTCTGTTACGAGGGCGGTTCAATAAATCAGTGACTTTTTTAATTTGCCGCGCAGAAATTTTAAATTCATCACTGCGATACTTAACTGCCATCTGTCAATAGAGTCATTTAGTTTATACTTGACAACCATTGAAAGCAAATAACCTCTTGACTTTTAACAAATGGAAGAAACGGAACAAATGGCAAAAAATAATTTCATGTGCTGATTAAACATTATTTTTTGCGTAAAAAAACCATCACCGTAACCAAGGAATTGGTTAATCAAGGGTTAATATAATAATAATTTGGCACTTACACAAAATGTGTAGCTCGGTGTTTGGCCGAGCTTCTACTACCATTCGCGGTATGCGTATTAATATTATAAAACAAATGGCGGAACCTACAGTTTTATGCCGAATTCGAAGGGCAGATGCTTTTTCATGGCAGAAATACCCTCGGAGGTTTGCCATTGCCTGCCGCGGGGTGCCCGCTATTAGAAAAAAACTTTTTCTACGATTCAAATTTTGCTTGCTCGGACTCAGCGGCATATCGAATTATAGCACGCTACCAACTCGATCACGGCGCCACCAATTTCAATGGTTAAAAAGTGGTTTATTCGAGTTCCGTTGTGGTCGTATCAGCACAAGTGAAGCCGTACGTTCAGGTCGCCGAATAGAGGTCGTTAAACTAGAAATCGTCGATAAAATCCATTGATATATGTATGTATTTCATTTTACTCGAATATTTGGATATGAAAAAGCTATCCGTGCCGCAAAAATTCATGAATTGGGCTGCGATAGTCTCCAGATTTAGCCAAACGCGATTATTTCCGATTTCTAAACCTGAAGAAATGGCTGGGTGGTACGAGATTTGGGTTAAATGAAGAGGTCATCGCATAAACAAACGCCTAATTTCAGAGCCTTGTGAAAAGCTTTTATTTGGAAAGAATGAAAAAACGGAAACAACGCTGGATTAAGTGTATTGAGTTAAAAGGAGATTATTTGAGAAATATAATGCTTTTTTGGTGAAAAAATTATACTTTTTTCAAAATGCAAGTAACCTATCAAACTGTCCTCGTATCTACGACAGAGTTTTCAAACATAAAATATAAGAAATTAATACTATAAGAACCAGGCGCATGTATAAATTTCGAACAAAACTTCTCCAGTTAATTAGGTTAAAATTGTTGGTTGGTAAAATTTTCTCTGCACCGAAATATATTTTGCCGACTGTAAATGAGAAATATGTTCATATATATTTTTGTACATATATACCAAAAAATTATCAAATTACTGTTAGCTTGGTTGTTACTGTCAAAGTGCCATTCTTAGTTAATTTTTCAATGACATTTTCTTACATACTCTTCGCAAAATTCTATCGTCGGCATTTAGTGTTCCAGTTTTCAGCTACGCACTTGATACGTTTGTCATTGAAAGTCAGCTAGTCTTCCTTTCGAATTTGACTAAATTTATCTATGCAAAGACATATGTACATATGTATGTATATATATAAATATGTACAAAGATATGCTGCTCTCCATGCAACAGCGAAATCCATCATTCGGCGGCCGATTGTGGGCTTTTTGCACAACAAAATATCTGCAAAACGCGCACTTCATAAATCAACACCGGCTGTGTTTTTTTCTTCTTCTTGTTATAGCCAAGTTGCACTACACTTGAAGCTGGAAGCGCAGCTTGAATTGCAACTAAAACTGCGTACATACTAAAATATCAATGCGCATACATACCAATATATGTATTTATATGCAAATGTATGCAAATAGGGACACCGAAAACTACAAAATGGCATTCAATAGCAGCAAAAGCTCTTCTAACATTTTTTGGTTATTATGTTTGCACGTCCGTCCGTTTTTCAACATGCTAGACTGTCTGCTCGCTGTCTAACGTCTGTCTTCAGTTTGTCTGCAACTGTGTTTCTCTGGTTAGTTGGCATGTCTGTCTATTTGTTGGGCTTTCAGCATGTCTGTCAGTTTTGTACTACTTTTACAAATGCAGCTAAGCAAGCAGGTAACATCAACCTCGTGTAGGCATGCCAATACACACACTAGGCATGCCAATCCCTGGCTTTTTTCAACTCCCGAATATCCTCGATCAGTCTATGCAAATCCCGGAATTGCAAAAAATATTGAATTTAATAGTCATTTATTTTTTACATTTTTAATTTATATTTTTTCGAACAAAAATAAACCTCAAATGCTTTAAAATAGAAAGAGCCGATAGAATAAAAGACACAAATAACACATTAAACATACCTTTCAGAGTTGTATTGAAATAACAAAATTTTACATGAGAAACAAAAACAACCAGTTTGCAACTGTTGTATTACGATAGCACAATACGACAAATAATACGGCTTGTTATCTCTTCGAGTAGAAAATGAGCCTTACTAAGAAAGCGATGTTAATGGACTAACGACGAGATGCTTGAAGTGGATAAGGCACAAAGTTTCAAAGATAAATTGCATCAAGTTTTAACGAGCAGCTCTCAACTGTCCGATAATCGAAAGGCACACAATTTATCAGAGGGTTTTGTAAAAGAAATGTATAGATTTTTACTGAATGGTAATATATTAATATTTCATAAAGGTATCAAACAGTGATTAACAATAATTTTACTTTATGTAGGTGCATTTGTTTCCGTACTAAATATGTATATTTGTACTTGATGTATAAATTATTTTGTATGTGTGTTAAAATTTACGTTTATTTCTTTTTGTTCTTGAAAAAAAAAACAACAACAAATACATACATGAATGACAACAATTCGTTTTTTGTTCTATTAATGTTATTTTGCATACTTCTATAATACAACGATTACAGACGTGTTGCATTTTTTCGATCTCGAAAATTCCGGGATGAATAAAAGGCCTTAAATTGACATCCCTAACACACACAAACATACATACATAGAGTACTTAAACAAATGTTCATTTGAAATAAAAATCTATAAACGCATTTATATTTTGAAATAACATAAAATAGTCACAAATGGGACGTTTTTAAAAGAGATATTAATCCATACAATTGTAAAGCCTAATTAATCACATCTTACCGATCCGACAAATAAAAAATAATCTAATTGGAATTACTAGTTCTAATCCCTGATCAGTCATTATCTTGTAAAACTACAAAAACACTTAAAAAAATTCGGTCAGAGCCAGAGCGTAAAACCAAAAAGTTACTAGTATTTTGCTGAAAAATAATGCTTATAAATATTTTCACATAATATTCGCTTTGTAAGACACTCCATAGATACAAAAACTTCGCCCTCTGCTTCTCTCTCGAACAGAGTCATACTTATTTGCGTAAGATAGTTAGCTCGAAAGCCCCAAGCCTTCTCATCATTTATCAATATCGTCCAGGTTTCTGCGCCATATAAATGGACGGACATGATAAGATATTTTTGGTGCACTATTTTTGTTCATCAAAAAAGGGTACAAAACGAGATGATCACCGATCCTGATTTTCACAAGCAAATTTTGTTCAGTGATGAAGCTCACTTTTGGTTTAATGGGTACGTTAATAAAAAAAAATTGTCACATTTGGAGTGATGATAATCCACAAGCCATTGTTAAGATGCCGTAACATCCTCACCCTCCTTTCTTCAAAAATGAAAACGGCCATTATGTTACAGTCAATTAGGAACGCAATAGAACCATGATTTTGGTGAGCGCATTATCTCGCGTCGTGGACCTGTGGCGTGGCCTTCAAGATCGTGCGATTTAACACTGCTGGACTCTATTGTGTGGGGTTATGTGAAGACTTGTCTATGCAGATAAGCCCGAGACGATTGACGTCGTGGAAGTGAATATTCGGCGCGTTATTGCTGACATACGGCGCCAATTGCTACAATAAGTGGTCGAAAATTGCGTCTCTCGGCTGGTATTTATTCGAGCCAGCCGCGGCGGTCATTTGTCCGAAATTATTGATAAAACAAAATGGCACACCCTTATCTTTATAATAAAGCTAAATTCTTGGCCATAGCACTAAATTATATGCGTCTTGTTTCTTCTTAAAAACCACATGTCTAAAAAAACACCATTTATTAACCAACTATAAAATAAATATAAACATAAAGATTTTCGTTCCACGCTAATTCATTTAAAACTAAAAAAAAAATATCTTAAGAGCTACTTGCTAAATATAAAATATATACAAACGATTACTTTAACCACAATGTAAATTTATAAACTTCGAGAACTGTTGGTTTTTGATTTTTAAGTTACGTAAATTACGGTAACAGAGTGATGGAAGAATCGCGTTTCCATATGATAAATTTTAATTTAATATATAGGCATTAAAAAATTGGCACGTCAAACTAATTTTGTGGATAATTATTATAATAATAAATTATTTTAATAAAGACTGTATACATTGAATTGATCAAAACGATGACGAAGTCTATGGTACCTTCCTAGAAGCTTTCCACAACGAGCTGTACCATAAGTCCTCAACGAGGTACAAAATAGCAGACCACAAACAAAACTGTATATCTTAGCTGATTCGAGCGATTGAGTGAAAAGTTTTAAGTTCTGACAAAAGTAAAGTTAAGTATGCGTCTGGGGTCATTGTCATTGTTATTTATAAGCGAGTTTTAGTTTCTTTTTATGTATTTAATTTGCTTTAAATTGATACCTATTTTATTGAGTTTATGTTAAATGAAATTGTTGACTTTTGCCCAACGATGGATCACTGCGCGTAGGTCTCTTTTACCTTTCCCTGTCAAACGTTTAATATTTACATTTATAAATTTATTTTACTTCGATAACATACTCGTACAATCTGCAATGGCAATTGAAGGCAACTGTTTAAAGGCAAGTCCTCTTAAACTTGGTAGGAAACAGCGTTATTTCTAATTTACTGCAGCATAATTTATGCTCTACTCCCATTTTTTTTGGAAAACAAAAATACTGCACTTACATACAAACATGTATGTAGGTATGTGCATATGTAAACGTATGAATACATACGTACATACATACATATATACTAATTTGACGACAGCAATAGCTTAATTAAATTTAATGCCACACTTGCCTATGATTGCTTTCGCACTGAGCCTCAGTAGAATGCAACATGCCATACTTTGTATGCGTTGCAACTTGTCTTGCTGCTTGCTGTCTTTGCCGAAAGTAACAATTTTAACTAGTTGCCACCTTATGATGGTAGGAAATTGTATTTGCTGTCAGTTATTTGCATGTTTGTCCACTTGTTTGTTATGTTTACAGTAGTTGGCAGTTTGTTTGTTTGTTTGTTTATTTTTTTAGCTGACAATTGGTAGTCGCATGCCGTCACTACTAAACTAGTTAGTTAAATGCAGTCGTTCTTCTCGACACACTCGATTTTTTTTTTTTTTTAATTTAAGCCACTCGAGAGTTTTTTGCTGTTGCAACACACTCGTATTTAGTGCAAGTCACTAGCGTCACGTTCGTTTTACAACTGCGACTAACAGTTGCGGATGCTTCGTTAGTTGTTTATTGCAGATTTAAATTTCTACTTTGCTATTGGAGCAACAAAACTTGAACTAAGGCGAAAATAAAAAAGTGGGCTTCACCATGCCGTGCAACACAATTTTGTGTGGCGTGTGGTTTTTTTTTGTGTTTGTTTGTGAGTGTGGCTCTTATACCCAAAGTTTAAATTGCGTACGTAAAAAATAAGGCACTGAGTGTAAATTGGATATATAAAGAATAAAATGCAAAAAATGCTTTCGTTTCTGATTTTTTCGCAATTTGAAGTGTATGTATATACTCGTACGTAGGTATATTTTAAATATTGCAGAGGCCAATTTTAGCTCTATATAAATTTTATTGAACAATAAGAGATCCAGCCTAATGTATATCTAAATCAACATATTGCAGTCTTGTAGCTAATTAGAATTCGCATTTAATTCGCAACATTTGTCACTTTGCTTTTGTGCATTTGTATGAATCTAAGTATTTATTTGCATTTGCTGTTTTTCATTTTGCCTTTGGCGTAGTGCTTTGCTGCAAATGGTTTTATTTCTGTCAGTGACACATCTGTAAAATACTCTTATAAAAAACAAAATTAAAAAAAATAAAAATTATCTCAAACACTGATGTAGTTTGAGATAATTAAAGGGGCATAGGTATGCGTGTCTGTATGTAGCAGAAGAACAAATGGTGTCGACGTCGTCACGATCGCCTAATGTACCATACAAACGGCGGCGCGCGGGAAATCTTGGACGATCTGGCCAATGCAACGAATATTTGTGCAGTTTTTCACATTTCAAATTAACTCTTCCAAGTACTTTAATTGTGTGCAAGTAATGTAAGTAAAAGTAAAAATATTTGTACTATATGCAAATGTATATGTTTGTATGTTTGAACTTATATTTGCAAGCGGTCCACAGTGCATGTGGAAAATTTATACGGGAATTAGGAGCAGTGTGATATACGAAATATGTACATGATTTTATGGATATCTTATACAAACTATACTATAAAAAACTATAAAAATTATTTTTCGTTTGAATTAGCAAAATTAAATTATCATTTTGGATTACAAGTACGTATGTGTATGTGTCTTTGTAAATACGTATACAAATACATTTCGTTATATTAATAAACAAAGCACCAAACTCAGTCAAACAGCTAACAAAAAATTTTACTGATATTCAAAACATATATTACAACATGAGAAAAACTAATTTGTTTAAAAAAATTCAGCGTTTCGACGAATTTTCTCAACTGTAAAACTGAACATTTTGCTAAATTTGCAAACTTATTAAAAAAAATAAAATTTGAGCTGGAGCCTTTCTTTATATACTGAGTGAATGCAATTTTGACCAAAATTTATAGCTTTGTCTGTGGTATTACTTATTGAGAGTACCAAAAGGTTATGCAAAAAGAAAAGTTTTGGAAAAATTTTATTTTACGTACACCTAAATTAGTTTTGATCCCGCCTACTGTTCAATGGTTAGGTAACCAAATGTATTTTAACCTTTGAAGCCTTCGGAAAACACAAAGAGTTTGGTGCAAGAAACTTCATAAACATTTCTTAAAATTTTTTGAAAAATGTAAGCCTCATTTTTAAAAAGTGGGTGCCAATCTTTGAAGTCTATTATATATGTATATATGTTTTGATTATACAACTGGATATTTTTTTATAGATATAGACTTATACTTTCGCCCTAACTTTAAATTTTCGAAATTGTCAAATAAAAATTTGCCTTTCTTTTTTGTCGATGCTGAATTTTGGAACGATTTTCCATAATCCTTTATCAAGGAACGGATGACGGAAATTCGTTCTATAGTTCAAAAATTACCTTTTACAATGGAGAATACGCATTTACACCTTTAAAGTAATATTACATTTTCCATTTGGTATCATTTTTAGATTGTTCAAATCATATTGGTTTTCCAAAGTTGGAGCGATTTGTTTTATAGCGATTTTTTGTTTTTTTTTTTATCTTTTCAGATTATTACTGAACTTTGGGCCCTTCAACACTAAAAGTGTGTATATACTCGTATTTGAGTTACTAATACTTTTAATTTGAGGCCCGCATGTAAAATTCGGAGATTTTTAAAGAACGTTATACTACACGCTATTAATAGAATGGGCGAAAAAATTACGTTTTTTATTAATTTGAAATTTAAGACAAACGAAAAAATAGAAAAACTAAAACAATTATCAATATTATTTTTTTGTTTTATAAACAATATAAATGGGCAAATTCTCTATTGTTGGTCGCGTTTTCTGTTGGCATCCATTTAACCCAAAATACTCAGAATTACTGATTTTATCAAAATTTCATTTACTGCCCAGACTACCATATTTTATTATTTCTTTTTTTATAATTGGTATAAATATGATAGTTTTCAGTTTAGTAAGCTTATAAAAAGATGTTCTGCAAAAAGCAGGTTTATATTGGACCAAATACATATATATTTCAAAAACCATATAAGGAAAAACAAAAACAAATTAAAAATGCTTATTCAGCTCTTTTCTGCTATAAACAAATGTTGATTCGTGCGGTAACGTTCAGCAGTACTCACCGAGCCTTTCAATATCCAAGCGTCTCTTGGAGGCCTCTGGATATGAAACGAAGTTTGCCAAAAGAAGCTTTACAAATATGTCACACCGTTTTTTTAACTTTTGGCAAGGCGAATTTATCAAGGTGGTGGTAAGCGTATATAAGTAAAAGGCCTCCATGTATTTTGTTTTTGCTTTGCTGGACTGAATGTCAAATTTCTGTAGGTGATTTACATCGCCCGCGAATCCCCAGCCAATCAGAACGAAGTCCTTTGACATTCAGTACAGCAAAGCGAAAAAAGCGAAAAAAACCAGCTGGCTCCTTTAACACCACCTTGTTAAATTCGCCTTGACTTTTGGCATGATTTTCTATAAATTTGTAAGATACCAAGGCGAATTCAAAGAAGGTGGTATCGATGGCGGAAAGGCGAATTCAAAGTACATGAAAATGCCATAACAAAAGAGAATAAATGGATGTCATCTATTTTTTTTCTTTCAATTTTACAAATTTTCACAGTACAGGGCCGGCCGCAGAATTTCTTTCTGGAGGGGGCTTTATGTAAAGTCATACGTAATAACCAAGAATATCATCGTTTTATTTGGAGTAGGCAGCATATTGTATTTAATTGTGGATATAATGCAGCACAGCTCAAAGAAAATTATTCTGTTTTCAACAATGAAATTCGCCGAGGTACAGATAAAAATTCTTTTAATACTTTGTTAACATTAATATCCAGAATGCGATGAATGTTGAGAAAACCTATCCCATTGAAAGGGTCTTCATTCATAGTTGATCTCAAAAAAACTTTTAAGCGACGCAAAATTAAAAATATTCTTTCATTCGTGGCAGTTGTAACTGACATAACAGTTCTGATTTTAAGTTCTTGATAAACATTTGGAAAAACATCGGATTAACAAATTTTCAAAACTTCAAATGAATTTTGAATATTTAAATCAGCGACGCATTTTCTTTAAACCTGGACTTCACTTGTCCCTATTTCTGGCATCAAATCATGTAAAATGGATTTATATTTCTCAAACAATTTGCAACAAGATTACTCATTAAAATTTGGTGTTTTATTAGGAAACGTTGTCAGCAAATTCACGGTCGAAGCGTGTTATCTTTATTTTGTCTTGCAGTCCAGCTATCAACTCAATGCCTTGAAATGTAGTTTTGTTGACAAATAGGCTGATGTTGAATTGACTGATGGCGACTAATGGTTGTGATATCGAATATTACAGGATTGGTGGCGACGCGGTTGCCGTTTCTGGAGAATAATACTCCTGAACTGTAGGTTCTGGCTCTCTACCGCGACTCACGACTGTGCCTGCGTAGACGAGCATGGCGACGGAAAATGCAGGTTGAGGAGGTAGAAGTTGTAAAATCGGGTCTGCTGCAAGAATGCAATTTTTTAAATCCGCTGAATCCATAATACCCTTCGATCGCCTAATTCCATTTAAAAACAACAATGTTTCACCATTAGGCTAACTCAATAAAAAATTTACAGATATCATATTATCGTAAACTAAATGATGTCAAATTTTAGGCATATTTTCCTCCAACCGTGGGGGTTTAAACCCCCGAAACCCTCCCCTTACGCCCGGCTATGTCACAACACAATATTTCGAAAATATCTTCTGAAAGATTCATTCATAATGTAAACAGAAAATTTCCGAATTTCTTTTTGCTGACATTTTCATGTATCAGGCAATAAGCAGACGAAGAAATTAGCTGTTTTATAAACTTCATCTTATATTGAATACGCCTTGTATGATACTTTGAAGTCTTCTAAAGAAAAATTTAGAATTTACTGATGGAAAATTTTGATTTTCAAGGATTGTATACTATTTTAAAAAAATTGTTAAATTTTGAGTGATTTAAATGACCTCTAAATATTATTTGTATTATAATAAAAAAAGGTAATATTACTTTCGGCATAGAACAGTCAGTTCAACATTACTTACGTATATACTCGCTCATCAATAAGTACTTATAAGTATATGTACGTACATACCATACATATCTACACAGTTTACCGTTGTCGTTATCACACTGTGCGATGCTGTCTTGCCGTTGCCGCTCAAGTCATTTAATTAATTAATGGGGTGCTGACAATTTTTCGCACAACAACGAACTTTCAACACAAAAACATTGCTTAACCGATTACTTATGTTGTTCATACTTGCATACGAGTATATACTTACATATCTAACCAATACAGCAACCATTTATTCGCATTGAAATATTAGTGAAAATTGCAGTTTTATTAATTTCGACAATCACAAATGATAATAACTGCAACGCCAAATTAATTTGCTATTAATAAACACGAAAATAGCATTTCTCTTAAAAGTTATAAATGAATAGTGGAAAAGTGTGATTTTTATTGTTTTAAGTGGCTACGATATTAATCGTTTGCCATGCTGCATAGACGCCGTTGCACACACGTTTTATTGTGTATAGTCACTTTATTTGTTGTTGTTGTTGTTGTCGCAACGCTGCAAGCAACATACTCAATACAAATTTTACTTATACGTAAATGTGACTTTTCGTTCGTTTCGTCGCCACTACATACTCGTAAATATGGCGGCAGTCAAGAGTTGACTCTGTTTGTGCCAACAACTTGGCCTCTTTTGGCCTTTGCTGACCATTCGCCTAACTATCGGCCATGTCGTACATGAAATTCGTGAACTGTCACTTTTACAGTGCACATTTTATGGTTAGTATAGTTAGGCCCTTAACAACCAATCAGCCATTTGGTTAACTGTGTGATGGGGATTCAGAGTTTCCTAGACGAGTGTATGCTAACCAGAAGCATGAAAATCGTAATGGAAAATACAAGTGAAAGTGTCAACAAATACCGATACTAATGAGCAGTTGCAAATGGTAGTTGGAAAATAAAATGGGGACCCCCAAATCAACAGCACTTCCATGGAAATAAACAAAGGGCTTCGTACGCAATCACAACGACAGCACGTATGAGTGACATTAATTATGTAAGTGCGCAGCCGCAGCAACAATTTTTGCCTTAGCCAATGATTTTTACTTTGAATAGCAACCAACAGCTTCCAATTTAGTTAACATGTTTTGCAAATGAAAATTGATGTGTAGATATCGGAAATTATTGACGCGTTGATTTTACATTAATTTGCATAACTTCTGCACTGGCGCAACATTATTGGGCGCGCACAGTGGGAGTGCGACGGTATTCGCCAATAAATACAAGTTAAACGCATATAAATGTATGTACTCGTATGTACACATATTATGGTTTATTTGTACTAAATAGTGTAAACATTAAAAAGGCTTTGTTGTGCGCCGCTTTCATTGCGCCCACAATCACACTAGTGCCGTCGCAGCGCGAGCGTGTTTTGCGATTATGCAAAATGTTTTTCGTTAAATCTTTAATTAACCACTACAATACAAACGAAATTAATTTCATATGGAAAACGGCAAAAGGCAAACTACTAGTTGGCAAAAAATAAAAAAAATAAAAAATAAAATATGCAACTCTAAAATGTGTACGTGGGAATTTTTTTGCGCGCGACCAAAACTTGCAGCGCTACCAAAATTTTTTACATTGTCATCCCAAAATGTTAAACGCTAAAAAATACTTGTTTTTGTTTTGTTTATATTTTTGTGCATGTTTTCCAGTTTGCTGGCATTTATGATTTGCCTGATATGGATAATGTGTAGCGTTTCGTAACTAACTGCAATTTGTTTTGGTGTTGCAGCAGATCTGATATGCAAAGTACATATGTATGTACTAACCTGCATCAGAGTATGTAAATGTTAAACAAGCGACACCATTTGGGTGCAACATGCTGTTTAGTATGCACGCCGACAACGAACGGATTTTAGCATAAAATGTTAATTAAGTCATTTAATTATGTATAGAACACAAATCACTAGGAGTGAATAATTACTTGTTGCAGTTAAAGTTATCGAAATTTTATATAACTGACATTGACAGCGATTTAATGTTGTAAGTAGTTAAAGCAGGTCAGAAATAAAGGGCAAGTTTTAAAAGTGTACACCTAAGAATGCAAGGCCACGCCCACGTATTCTTATGGAGACGAGATGTGTTTTGAGACGGGGAATGCTACAAGTGATCCACACTCTCCAATCGAACAAAGTAAATTTAACCAAGTAAGAAAGGCTAAATTCGGGCAAAACCAAATTTTTAAATCCCCTTGCGATATATTTTAAAGGTACTTCCTTAGGTAAACAACAATTTTTGTGTTTTTTTTTTTTAATTACCGATATAAAACACGTGATCGTGAATATTTTCTAAGCATAAAAATTCCGTTATATAGCAGGTGGGCGTGGTTTTGATCTGAATTTTAAAATGTTCAAAGATGAGTTTAGTCATTTTATCGTTGCCACGCCCCGTTTTTAAAAATTTCACAAAAATCCAATTTCCTTGTTTAAAATCACTCCAAATAATATCAATTTTTACTTATTTTGCTTTAATAGATACTGAAATACTGAAGTTTTCCGATTTTTCAAAAATACCGTTATATGGGATGTGGGCGTGGTTGGGATCCGATTTAAAAAATTTTCAACAATTTGCTTAGTGATGTGTTCCAAATTTAGTGACGATACCTAATACTGTTATTGAGATACAGGCATTTCAACATAAGTGGGCGTCGCACCGCCCATTTTACAAAATTTCTAAAAAAAAATACAGTTTCGTTGTTTAAAAGTGCTCTAAATATAAATTTTTACTCTTTTTGTTCCAATAGATACTGAAATAACGAAGGTTTGCATTTTTCAAAAATTCCGTTATATGGGAGGTAGGCGTGGTTATCAATATTCGATTTCATCCATTTTAAATAGCAACCTACCTTGGCCAAAGAGCAATCTACATACCAAGTTTCATTAAGATACCTCAATTTTTACTCAAGTTATCGTGTGCACGGACGGACAGACGGACAGAGGGACGGACGGACAGACAGTCAGGACAAAATCGATTCCTCTTTTCATTCTGATCGTATTGGTATATATATATTGTTATATCTAAATATGTCAAATGAATTGCACAGAAATGAATTGAGTTCATCTCCATTTACCGTGGGAATGAGACGAATGAGACTACTTCCCGTAACTGCAAAGACAGTGGTTGATGAATAATCTTCGCAAACTGCCTCTTTTATTTGGGAGTTTTTTATAAAAAAAAATAATTGTGATAAACTTAAGTTCAAAAGGGTATCTCTCAAATTAAAAGTTAAGCTTGAAATTAAATAATTGAAATATCCATATACTCGTGTGATATGTATTATCTGGCAAAATACAGTAGCTACTTAAGAATGTCAATAAGGTATTTGATTATTTCCGATTAATTTGATTGCACATTCGAAAAAAATCGTACATCGACACAAAATTTGTTTATCTATTAAATTACAATATCTATTCATGGTTTTAGTTGTATACAAAATTTATAATTATTTTACTAATGTTCTTAAATATTTCAAGCATTTCTAGAAGAAAGCTTACATAACTTTAGACTTTTGCAATATTTACGGTTTTCTGTTTCTTAACTCAGCTGTAATTTTTAGCGATCAGAAACTTGTACAACTGCTTACTCGAATTTTTTTTAACTTTTAAAGAAGAAAAATGTTGTAAATTGCGAAAATTTGTCAGATTGAACTTCTGTCATTAAATTGAATATAGAGCATAAATGTATATTCACTTTCATAATTTTGCACCATAACAGGACATCGGCTAAAAGAAAATTGTCAGAAATGAATTAAATAAAACAAACTTTCGAAATCGAATAGAGCAAATAAATGCAATAATAAAATAATAAGACCAAAGGAATTATGACATTTTTTTGTTATTTTGTTTAAAAAAAAATTAATTAATTAATTATTCGTCTTACATTCTACTATGCTGACAAATCTGCTGCGCTTAGGCTATTAGCCAGTGTTGCCGTTTTATCACAAATGTATTCAAATGTATACATTTTTGCATTAAATATTGCGGGATACTTTTATTTCGGCTCTGTAAAAATTTGGAAACATTTTCATATGAATTAAAATCAATATTTCTATAACATTTGTTTATGATTCAAAATTATAATTAACTTGTTTTAAAAATAGTTGGCATCTTGTCACCCATAAACGCCGCTCTACCCAAAGGTTGGCAACACTGCTTCATATTAAACTAAGCAACCATTTCGACTTTGCACGTCATTTCACTGTTGTAAAATTGCAATATAAGTGTGATAAATTTTTAAGTTAAAAGACAGGGCAAGTATTTTAGTGATAGCTAAGGTATTTCTATTAAGAAGTATCATTCATTGATAATACGATTTTTCAGGTTTATTTAAATAACCAAATATACGTACTGAATTACTTCTGTTCTTTTTTATAGCTCTTTATGTATTTATGTACAATATTTATTTAATAATAAATTTTATGTTTTTTACATAAAATCAAATTTCCAAGTACAAACGCTATTTTTGAGCGGATAGTTTATAAGGCTATTATTGTTATATAGAAAAAGATTGTCTTCAAATTATGATTTGACTAATATTTAATGAAAACTTCTCATATACACTGTAGGGAATTGTAAATGTATTTTTAAATGCTGAGATCTCTTTTTTTCTGCGGTAAATACATTTCGATACATTTTTAAGTTTTTAACGGATACTACAAGGGTTAACGCAGTGGATACACTTCTATTAGTGTAAGCCTAATACTTTAGTTGTAACATACATATATTTTTTTGGCAGACTCTTTTTCATATGCGATTAAATATTTCTTCATAATTTTATCGAATTTCGTGCAAACCCCTTAACTGATAAATTCTTACGTATATTATTATTCTTATCATACAAATAAATACATACGCATGCACTTATTTGCAGTCGACACAGATATCTGATCAATGGCAAAAATTACTTTTGATTTTGTTGACTTCGTCTACAAATTCGTCGGCGCAGTCGTACAATCTGTTTTACCGAAACAAAAAATAAATAAATAAATAAAACGCCCAACAAGCACCGAACATCAAACAACAACAATGTGGAGAGCAATCAAATAAATTTAACCAATTCAAATGTAGAAACACGTTTTATCCGTGAACGGGCGTTCGAATCGGCAACATTGACATCAAATTCATCGACGCAAAACCAATACACTCCCAAACTAAGCACCAGCTGAGCTGTGCTCAGTCAAGCTTAGCTTTGTTTGGCTAACTACTCGCTGAGTCATCGCCGCCAACTGTTCAGTCCATTGGCTGTTTGTTCGCCGTTGGCATTACTCGCTGTGAGGTTTGTTGCGCTATTGCTGGGGTGACTAGAAATTGGCGAAAATTAATGGTGTCAGCAACACAATCGTCACATGAGATATTGTCATTTTGTTGTTGTTGCATTTGCTCATACAACACTCGCATCAATTTACCTACAACTCATAGCGATGCCATCGCTGCTGGTTTTTTTTTTTTTTTTTTGTTGACAAAATATTGATGGTGACAGCAATAATGTTGTCGAAGATGGTTGGTGCTGGTTATATTGATGATGGTCTTCATGCTGCAGAAGCTACGCTTAGTGGGACGGAGGGGACATGTCAATTTTCAGTGACAGCAATAAAAATTGGGAATGGTCATGCTTAGCCCGAAATAACAATTTTTTCATAACCTACATAACTGCAAATTTATATTCTATGTATGTATGAATACAGTTGTATGAAATTATTATGAATGCAATTTTGTCAATATGCGAAAATGCGTTGCTGAAATGTAGTGAGGAAAAATTGTTCGATTACTAGAGTGATGCTTGCCAATGTCGTCAATTGTCCAAATTTATTGCAATCATGTTAGACGATCATCGATATGAGTATATTATTGTGGATGGACGAGTCGTCAGATATTTAAACATGTATGTAATAATGTTTCATATACAAAAGTTTTTATGTACATATCTATGTGATTATGGCGTTTATACATGTAAATTGAACAAATTGCTGAAATCAAAATATGTGAACATTTGTCTTCATTTGATTTACTCTTTACCGTATCTCCATACCTACATACATATCTTTGTACATATGTATGCATGTATGCACTGCTATAAGCAAATGTTATGGTTGGAACTTTTTATGACATTTACCTTACCTTAGCAATAAACAAGTTGTGTACTAAATAGTGCCAAAAATGTTCATTAATCATGTGGAATTGACAAAGTGGAATTACGGAGTATGCAAGGGAGAGAAAAAAGGAAAAGTTTTTTCCCCAATAGTTTTAGTATGGCCAAAACAAAAGAGTGTCTAAATACAATATGTACTTTTGTAGCGATGCGACGACATATGGGTAAACTTCGATAATATGTATGTATGTATATAAAATATTGTTGTAATTTACTCACTGTGAAAATTTACACACCTACAAACAGTGACTCAAAACAGTGTTCTTGCTTTGCAACAGAGGAAAGCCAAAGCCCGCTTATTTTCCTTTAATAATAGCAATAAATAAAATAAATATCAAATAAATTAAAGCTTCATACTTCTGACAAAATATAGGAGCATTTTTATAGTTTTCGTCTAAATTTCGAAGTATTTAATTAAAGCTGCACATTTAAGTTTTGTAGCCTATTCAGTTTTAAATAGTAGTAAAGCGTGCGTTCACATTTCAAGTGGCTGGGAAGTATCGTTGGTTTTTTTAGAATTATTCGAATATTTGATTTTACAATTTTTTTTTGTATAACGCAGCGCGAGATTATGACCAATTAACGAATTTTTTTTTGTATTCAACCAAAAAAAAGCTTGCAAAGCCAAATTTAAAAAAAAAATGCCAAATATCAATGAGAATTGAAAAAAAATCAAATGAGTTATAAAACTGCTTACACAGAAATTTGTTTTTACCCCAATAAAAAAGGTTGAAGCTTTGATTTGCATTGTCTTTGTTGTATTATGAACTATGTTAAAAAAACATTTAGCTGATAGGGCAATGGCTTTATTTCTGATGATTTTCAAAATTACAATCTTACATATTTAATATTTAAACTCGACTCAAAACAAAATCATCACCAAAATACAAAACTTTGATGCAATAAAACTAGTGAGTTATTTTTTTATGCTTTTGTTGTCTTTTCGCATTTCGAATATGCCTTGATATGAAGTAGCGCAATTTGGCCACTCTTAAAGTAAAACAAGTAAGAAAATTCGGGCAAAACCGATTTTTATATACCCTCGCGATACATTTTTGTATGGTCGGTGCATATGATTTCATAAAATTCCCGTTTCTTTGTTACAAACTACTGCCAGTATTAAACTTTACTCAATTCCTTAAAATAAATACTGAAAAAAGAAGTTTTTTGCGTTTTATGGAAGTTGGGCGTGGTTATGGTACGGTTTCAAAAATTATTGACGGTGATGCTAGTGATATCAAGGATAAATTTTGTGACGATACCTTACATCGTTATTCAGATACCTACAGACGTTTTTTTATAAGTGGGCGTGGTAACGCCCATTTTTCCAAATTTCATAAAAATCAAGTTTCTTAATTAACTGTCTCTCTAAATATCAAATTTTAATACATATGTTCCAATAGATAAAGAAAAAAAAATTTTTTGCACTTTTCAAAAGTTTCCGTTATATGTGGGGTGGGCGAGGTTATGGTCCGATATTGACAGCGATATTGATGAAAATTCGTTCACCAAATTTTGTGACGATACCTTACACCGTTATTGAGATACAGATATTTTTTCCCATTTTTCAAAATTTCATAAATACCTAATTTCTTTGTTCAAAATCGGTTCAAATACCGAATTTCACTCAATTTGTTTAAATAGATACCGAAAAAATGAAGTTTTGCATTTTCCAAAATTTCCGTTATATCGGAGGTGGGCGAGGTTATGATCCGATTTAAAAAATTTTCTACGAAAATTAAAGCGATATCAATGAAAAAATGTCCACCAACTTTTGTGACGATAACTAATACTGTTATTAATATACAGAAAATTTGTCATAAGTGGGCGTGGCAACGCCCATTTTTCAAAATTTTATAAATACCAAATTTGTTAGTTCAAAATCGCTTTAAATACCAAATTTCAATCAATTTGCTTTAATGGATACCGAAAAAACGGAGCTTTCGCATTTTTTAACAATTTTCGTTATATGGGAGGTGGGCGTGGTTATTGACCGATCTTGACCAATCTATGTACCGAATTTCATTGAGATATCTCAATTTTTACTCAACTTATTTTAACCACGGACAGACAGACGGACGGACGGACGGACAGTCAGGGCTAAATCTATTTCTCTCTTCATTCTGATCATTTTAGTATATATATGTCTATATCTATATCGATTATTTTTTGCAGTTACTAACAACCGTTATGAAAACAAGTACGCTCGGGTATAAAAATTCCAAATGTTATCGGAGCGCATTTTGTTTTGCCGGTGACGTATACGTCACGTTGGCCATGAAAAGAGAACTTTAGTTTACATACATATACACATACATACATATATATTACTATTCGATCAAACTTCTGACAAACTGGTTAAGCTATTTCCTTTAAATTCTCCCCTGACATTGATTAATGATTTATTAAGTGGACTATTTCCACACGCATTCCATACCATACAGTCTAACTGTGGATGCCAACATATTTACGATATCGAAGCACACTCCTATCTCTAAGCAAAAAAAAGAAAAAATCAAGAGGAAGTCTCCATGTGTTTTTTATTGTCTTCCCTTTTCCCTATGCACATATGTATGGTAGGTATGTACATAATTACATATATGCATTGATGTTATGATGTAAAATTTTTAAATGGAATCCCTTCTTTATCTCTTTCAACACGCAAATAGTACAATGGTAGTGAAAAGTCTTTTGAATCTATCAATGATGTCAGAACTGTTTTATAAAAGGGTCATAGCTCGCGCCAAAGTGTCTGAACAAAAATATGCACAAATCGGAGTTGAATTCAAGTTTAATAGACTTGAACCGACTTAAATTGTATACACTTAAATGAAACATATTTTGATTTTACATACCGACTACATTAAATTACTTTACAAAGGCATAGATATAGTTGAAGGGCCAAAGTTAAAGTTTTGTTTGCAAGTGATTTAAAAAACCAAAAGGATTTGCCCTATGTATGTACATATGTGCGTACACAGATATAATAAATAATACACATCTTTATTTCGCAACAAAAGCCATAGCCTGCAGTCGCATTCAACATTTATTTCATCATAGCATACCAATTTATTTAAAGTGCGGATAAGAGTATATACACATATGTACATACATACTTGTACTTAGTTCAAACATACATACCCACATATGTATGTAGGTGGCTGGCAATGTGCTCGCTATTGTTCCTTTGTTTGCCACGCTTTAGTTCCATGGTTGAGCGGCTCTTGGTGAGCTGTTTTGGAACTAAGTTTTTCCTTTGCATCGCTACTATTTACTTGGCCTCTTATTTTCTCTACACTTAAGCAACTTTGTCATAAAGGTTTAATGCAAAATGTCAACTGTCAACTAATGCATTGATATCAGAGATATACCAATAAACAAACTATGTCTGCAGCTAACTAGTTGTCAAACTAGTCCGAATGTTTCTATGCGATAAACAAGTTTAAAACTCGAAATATTCCAACTGGAAATTAAATGTCGGCTAGTCAAAGTGGCAAGCTAGCAAAATATTTAATAACTTGTATGTCAAAATCATTTAAAAATTATCCGAACATGTCTAGGACATTAAGAATTTATATTCGACATCCCGACAGTTGCGATAGTGATCGTTATAGAAAGTGAAAATTTAGAAGCGCATTTGGTATCAAAAAGTTATTGTTTATCCTACTAAAGCCCGCAATTTTTTGTACTGCCTCTACTTCTGGAATTTTTTTTATTGTATAAAAATTAAAAGATAGATGTCGTTGGCGCATAGTGTGTATTTGGGTTCTCCTAGCACACTTAATGCCGTGATAGTTTTCGTCCCTGTTGGAGTGTGGATACCCGCTCTAATTTTGCTAGTCGGTATGTACCCTTTTTATATCTTTAAACCCAGTTTTTCGTATTTTTGCTCATACAAAATCAAAACTTCTTGCTGCTAGCACGTCACGCTGCTTTGTTTGCTTATTTATTCATTTTAGTACATACATAACATAATTATGTACCTTTTTCCCATTGCAATATTTAGTAAATGAAGAAATTGGAACATTAAAATAAGTAAAAAAAAAACTAAGATAGAGTAGACGTAAGGAAAATCGCCTATTATAAGAATTACTCATTTTGTTTTGTTTTGCTAGAAACCTTTAAAGACGACCATTAATTTTGAAAGACTAGTGTTATAAAGTGAATTCAAAATATTAGAGCGTTGATTATAAGCGATTTGGACGTTCTTTTGCTAGTCGCAAAATATCGAAATTAAATAGGCGAGAAGAAAACCGTACAATTAATACAATTATAGGTCTAAATCAGCCAAGTATTGACTAAGTTATTCAAGACTTTTTTTATTTATAGAAAAAGCCAATCTTCGGAGGTATTTTAAAATTGGTTCAGCTCAGTTAAAACTTTATATTTTTCAAAAATATTGATGCTAAACTTGTAAAATGCGTTGATAAAAAAACTTTAAATGTTTTTTGGTGAGGCATATAATATTCATACATACATAAATGTATGAAATCGTTATTGAATATTTGAATAAATACACTCGTATGTAGTTCAACATTGGCTGAGGTTAGTTTTATATTAGCCACTCGCAGTTCACATTATTCATTTTATTATTGTTCGTTCTTGCCATTATATGTAGTTTCTTTTTTGAATTATTTTAATCATTTGATTATTTAGCTAGCGGCGCATCATCCTCATTGTAATCAGAAACACAAAGCCCTTTAGGCTTAAAAGTTTGGTGAAGCGGTTTTGATTAATTTAAGTTCGTTTTTGAACTGCGCCCTTTTTCCACATAATTTAATCACAAACTTTTTTTTCTACTTACATATACACACGTACCTATATACATATGTATGTACATACCGTCAAACTTTAGCGCGTACAGTTTTATGTAACGGGTGTTTTTTTTAGGGGTATAGAACTTCGAATTGAAATAAAACACAAGAAAATCGTTTTAAGGTCCATCAATTTGGCTTTATTGGAAGGATAATTTTATGCCATTGATGTTTAAATATGATTTCGGGCATGTGGCCGCCGCGGCTGGCTCGAATAAAGCCAATTCTACAGGTCCAATTTTCAACCACTTTTTCGAGCATATGGGGCCGTATGTCGGCAATAACGCCACGAATGTTGGCTTCCAATTCCCCTAACGTTTCTGGTTTGTTGGTGTAGACGAGCTACTTCACATATCCCCAAAGAAAATAATCCAATGGTGTCAAATCACACGATCTTGGTGGCCAATTGACAGGTCCATTCCGCGAAATTATGCGCTCAGCGAATGTTTCCTTCAATAAATCGATTGTGACGTGCGCTGTGTGGCATGTAGCGCCGTCTTGTTGGAACCACAACTCATCCACATTCATGCCATCCAATTCGGGAACAAAATAGTCGGTTATCATGGCTCTATACCGGTCTCCATTAACGGTAACTGCCTCTCCAGCATTATTGCGGAAGAAGTATGGCCCAATGACTCCACCAGCCCATAGAGCACACCAAACAGTCAGTTTTTGTGGATGTAATGGCGTTTCAAGGGTCTCATGTGGATTCTCTTCACTCCAAATGCGGCAATTTTGCTTGTTGACGTAGCCATTCAACCAAAAATGAGCCTCACCATTGAACAAAATTTTGCGATGAAAATCAGCATCGAGATCAATCTCATTTTCGGCCCATACACCAAAATCACGACGCATTGCATGGTCGCGGCTTTAATTCTTGCACAAGCTGGATCTTGTAAGGTCGCAAGCCAAGATCTTTGCGCAAAATCTTCCATAAAGTTGATGGACAAAGCTCCAATTGCTGTGCACGGTGGCGAATCGATTCATTCGGGTCCTCTTCAACACTTTGCTCTACAGCGGCAATTGTTTCTTCGGTGCGCACTGTTCGACGTCTCTGCGGATGCGTATTATCACATAGAGTAAACGTAGTGCGAAAACGATCCATGGTTAACCGAATTAATTGCTCTGATGGACGATTATGTCGACCATAAAATGGACGGAGCTCACGGTAAACTTCGCGAACTGAACCATTATTTTCGAAATAAATTTGCACGATTTGCAAGCGTTGTTCTTTTGTCAACCTGTTCATGATGAAATGGCAAACCAAACAGAACATAAATGACATTAGAGTTGCCAGATTTGACCACAAAATGCCAGTTTTATCTCTATTCGAAAAACAAACCTGTAAAAAAAACACCCTTTATTTGCCTTTTTAACAGAGTCTCTATTATTCTAGCTGTGTGCATTCCACATCAAATGTTTGTACTTGAAATCAAGTATGTACATATAATAATAAACGAGTATCGTACATACCTATAAAGACTTTATTATTGCGTAACATGTTTTTTTTTTTTTTGATTCTGTTATCTGAGGTTTGAGTTCACCCATTCACTTGTTGCTTCAGGTCTAACGAAAACGTAAACAAAAAATTAAATTTATTCAGCCATCAATTCGTGTTATTTCATTTCAATGGAATGGTTATATTTTTCTTTACTTTTATGTTATATGTATGTACATATGTATGTATGTTGGTATTTAAATGTTCTCGATATTTGTGTTTTATTTTGTATAGCTTTATGTATGCATACACCCACTTTTGGTATACGCCTCTGTTTTATTGGGTGGCGCGATTTGTTAGTTTTGGCAAAACACACATTTCTATTTTTGTATTTTATTTATGAGCTTAGGAAAATATAGCCATGAAGTAGACGCACACATACATTCTAACATTTTCTATTTTTTTTTTTCGAAAAATAATTGAACAAAAATTGCGAAGATCTTCATCACATGTTTTCTCCTTTCTTTGGCACAATAAAAATCCTGTTAGAGAGCCAGTCAGCGCTGAGAGCACTAGACTCTGATAGACAATTGTATAGCAGCTCTTGACAAACTGGAAACTTATTAACAGAGTTACTACAATAAAGCTTCTATGATCCTCAGCCTTTTTGTGGTTCGTCTAGAGTGTACACGCCAGAGGTTCTAATAAAGTGGGAGCACTCTCAAATCGTAATCTAATGATGCTCGTCGAAGGGCTAAAGGCAATCTGAAATAGTCATGACTCCTCCCCGGGGAATTTCTGAGCGAATGTTTAGCAGAGAGGGTCTAAGACACCTTACCGAATACCTAACGGGACACTTCAGATTGAGGTGCCTGCTTCACAAATTTGAACTCTCTGAAGAGATAAACTTCATGGGCAAGAAGAGGAAATAGCTTAGCTCATATTCTGTGAATGCCTGGGTATAAGTATGTGATCTTAAACTTATAGTAAGTCTGGGGAAGAGGCTTTCATCTTCATCCAGAATCTGGAACATTATACCCTACAAAGTGCTTAATTTCATACGTAATAATAATTGGAAGTCATAATAATAAATTAGTAATTTACGAAGTTTGTGTGTATGAATTACATATAATTTAATAATACTGCTATATTGAGTTCGCTAATTATTTTTAAAACAAAGGCGCTCGGTTTTTTAAATTTTGTCCATTTAACGACAACATTCGAACAGATCTAAAAGCTACTAAATTTATGTTTCTTCGCGAGAAGTCTGTAAAAACCGAAATAGTAGTTTTCTGAACTCTTCTCACATACTCTCAGCACTTACCTTTTAAATTTTCATATGCTTTACATGTTTATATACAAAAAATAGGTATTTTCGAAAAAACCACTTGCTTTTAGAGAACACTCAGAAATTTTGCAAACCAGCTTGCAAATTGTCACCAAAAGCAATAATCGAAAACAATAAAAAAAATAACTGGTGTTCATATTATTAGAGCAACACCCTTATACGGGCGTCTATTGCCAAAAATAACAGCAAACCAAATTACAAGTGACCAAAATAAAAAAAAATTAAAAATGTATGTTATGCATACACAAAAGTTCAAACTGTCGCACAGCGTTCAGCCATTCGAATGACTCATTATTAGAAAATTTTTGCGAGTGCAGGTCGATGGGGCATTTCAGGTGAATGCCATACAAATCAAATATATACACAGGTATTTATACTCATATATTTTTTCAAAACTTCAATTGTATTCGTATTAATGCAAATCTTAAAAAGCTTTTGTTTACACCTGCACATACATACAAACATACATTCATACATATTTGGGAATGTATGTCAATCGTATATTAGCTTGTTTAATGACTCATTCCAGTGAAAGAAAGCAATGATTCGATTAAATATGTACTGATGCTTAATTCAAGCTAAGTAAGTATCTATGTATGTACGTACATATCTGTGCCTGATCGATGTATAGACAATTTGAATAGATACAAAACTACGAAAAAGTTTTGTCAAATTTGCACGACAAGATATGAACGTAACTCAGTTTCATTACAAATGTACGATTTATTCTCAATATTGGCATAAATAAACAAACTCACAGAAATAGTCTCAATAATCTTTTAGGCACTAAATTTGTTAGATATGTATCTACTATGTATATAATTATGTAACCATATATACATACATACATACATATATACAGTAAGCAAAATTGGACAAAATTCAAAATTATGTTGTGTGCAATTCATGTTTATTTTGTTTTTAAAAGATTTTATTTAAAAATATACCAATTTATACCAGAAAACAACTTCTAACGCTTTATTTAGTATTTTTATAAAAATTTTCGAGTATGGTATCAACATTTTTCTTTGCTGATGTGTTTGCGAATTTTCTTCCGTATATTAATTAATATCATTATAAGAAAGAAATTGCCCAAAATAATGAGCAAAAAAAAAATCAGAAAATTCAAAAATAGTTTTTAGCCACTAGACACTGTTTACATAAACTGAAACCCAAAACTTATATATTATATGTATATTTTTTGTAACATGAAATTTTTATGGCGGCTTTTTTAAAGTTATTTTGCAAGCTTCGAACCTTTATTTTCAACCGTTTCTGTTATAGTTTGAACTACATTAAAATTAAAATTATTAAAAAGGCAGAAGCAAACATATGTACATGTGTATGTAAGTTACAAACAATATAATTTGTGTGCCAAGCTAATTTTCAAGACAGGGATTGATTCTAAGAATAGTCACCGTAAGTACTATAAGTATATATTTTTTGTCTAAAAATAATAATTTTCTAATCACCAATTCTGAATAGAAACTCCCGGGGAAGTTTTATCCCTTTCTTATGTTAAAGCAATGGGAAAAGGGAACAAATTTCGTGGCAGTTTTAATTCAGAATAGGGCTGCATGTCTGACATCTTATAATAATACACAATAAAGTTTAGTGTTTTCCGAGATTCGATCACCTAACTCAGCGGCATATCGAGTTATAACACGCACCTCTACACACTCGACCACAGCGTTTAAGTAAAGTCTACGAAAGTTGACCATATGATGAATTCATAGCTACATATATTTCTTTAGAGATTTGATCTTATCTTTTCTTTTTCCCCGCCCTTAGAGCAACAGCAACTAATGCCAAGGATGGCCTCATAAAGGATTATTAAGCAGTTCCAGACAAAAATGTAATCATGAATAAGATAACCAGCATCGCTTTATGACTATAAAGTGTAGATAAATTAATACATATGTATAAGGGAAGATATCTGAATAAGCCCTTTTTAAATTTTTTGTAAAATAAAAACTGTTGTAATTCAAATTTGATATAGTAAGTTTAATAACTGAAGCTTTGTGGGGAAGAGTTTTGATAAAACTGGTATCATTGGTATTTTTTCAACCCCGTTCCAATTTAGTTTAAGACAAATTGGTTTCGAAGTTGTGCCGTTATACTTCGGAAAAGTATAAAATCTAAAATGAAAAAATTACACTCATATTACTCAAAACTGATAAAATACCTTTTCTTGATCAAATTGATTGACGCTAATATGAAGACAACGCCTTTTAAACAAATAAATTCAAAAAATTATCTCCATCTAAAATTTTATTTTCGCTTCTGATTAGACACAATTTTGTATTTTTTTTTTTGCATTTGCTTTAATCGTTTAGCATAGACTTGTTAAAATATTCCTACAGAAACGAAAATTATTAATTCCACATTTGTAGAATGTCAAAATAAAGTCTACTTCTTCAAAGGTACATACAGTTTGTCAATAAATTGTTTGCATAATGGAAAATGGCAATACAATTCTAGTTCGGCAAATAATAACAGCAGGAACGAATATGTTTTAAATTTTTTTTAAATTAATTTTTTAGTTAATTTTCTTTGATCATATGAAGAAAAGGTCCATGTTACAAAGAGAAAGAGGGGAAAAAAAGAAACAAAACATAAAAGACAGTTTTCATTGTGTCAATTAATTGTTTGTAAATTCGGAGTAGGCGATATAACGTAAGCAAATTAAAACTACTTTCGATAAAATTGTTATTGGTTGTACCTTGTGTGGTCACCATTGGCGTCAATAATGGCTTGAGACCCTTTTTGGCAAGGAATCAATAAATTGTTTAAGGTCATACTGCTCCGGTAGCTTTATCTATTCCTTTTTAAGTAATTTTTGTTTATTGGTGCGTGTTTTGCAACAACTTTTCAAGTATGCCCACACATTTTCTATTGGGTTATTGTCTGGACCTTGCGAAGGTGCGTCTATAACTTTCTTGCAGTTATAAAGCAGCCAAGTCCTACATAGCAGCGACTTATATTTGGAGTTATTTTCTAAATATAGCTTATATTTCTTTTTAAAGAATTTTGGGTTTTTTAAACCCAAATTTTAGCTCGTTTGCCAAAATATCCAAATAAAACTCTTTCATCATCATTTCTGTAAAAATTCACAACTCTCCAACTAGAAATACATCACCATACCATGACGAACAATTTTCCAAATTTTATACTGGGTTTCTAACAAATTTTGTTGGGCCCATCGTGGTGATACAGCACTTTTTTAGTTTAATCGCAAAAAAATTCGTTGATCCAGAACTCTAATGGCTTAGAAATTTGGGGAATAAGCAAATGATATAATTTTGAAAACATTCTGTGAAGCCAACAGTGTCTTTCGCCCTGCAATTCTGGAGGAATATTTGTGATTTTTTAATACTTGTCGAATTATTTCATTCAATACATCTACACTGTAGTCGTTTTTTAGAATTTTGGCTAGCTTTCTAATGCTAATTTCAGGATTGTTTACAAACAAATGTATAATACTACTTTTAACTTTTCTGGTCATCTTCCTTGGTCGTTATATTGTAGATGGTTGTCAGCTTTATTGAGAACATTTCTGCAAGTTATTTTGTTGGTAATAAATTATAAAATAAACCAAATGAACGACATTGTTATCAATGCGCTTTTCTGGCATTTTACAATATCAACTCTAGCTAGCCTGTGCTGGTTAAAAACTAAAAAAAAAAGGTTTCTAACTCGCTTCTTCACTGCAAATTTTCGCCACAAATAAATTTTCCCAGAATTTCAAACCGTTAGTTTTATTTTGATTTCGTTATATCGCCAACTCAGAATTTGCAAACAGTTAATTGACACAATGGAAATTGTCTTAATTGTTTTGTTTCTTTTTCTCTCTTTCTTTTACTTAATAGCATGGGCTTTTTTTTTTTTGTATATAATAAAAGAAAATTATCTGAAAAATTAATTAAAAAAAGAAAAAAATTTAAAAAAAGTTATTAATTGTTGAACTCGAATTTTATTGCCATTTTTGATTTTGCAAACAATTTCTTAACAAACTGTAGATATGTATCTAAGACACAAAATATGTTTCTGTGCACATTTGGGTGGTGCAAAGATGTTTAAGGGGGGAATAGTCAGAATTTAAAATGCTATTTCCCCTAATATTGTTCAATACCAGTAATAAAAATATATAACCAATCAAAAATATAAAAAAAAAAATGTTTAACGCATCTTTTTTGTTTAGTTAGTATTAACTCTTTTGTGCCAATCTTTAGTGTCTCCTGGAGAAAAACAAAGTTTGAAGCTTTAAAAATAATTTGATGTATACTTTTTCTCTTATTCTTTTATTTTTCATATAGAAAATTTTATGTAAGAAAGTGCGATCGAACTTCGAAATTACTCTTTATATGTACATATTGTCGCTGCGCCAACAAAAACAGCAATGTGTTTTTTTAAGCTTTTCAGGAGAAAAAAATTGATTTTTAAGAGTATTGCATTAATAAAAATGTTTTTGTTGGAGCAGCAACGATATGTACATATGTATGTACATAGAACTACGTACATACAAATTTATATTAAAGTACTTATACACATTTCCACTTACATTTTAATAGAACAACTCCATTTCCATGCTGGCTATTGTGATGATTTAGATGATGATGAACACTGCCATCCAGCGCGGATTTCAGCATTTGGAACGCCATCTCTTTACTGTTAGCGGATGCTGTCTCATTTCATGTTTAACAAATCTTAACATTACTTCGCAGTATACGCGTTTGTATTTGTTTTTTTTTTTGTTCAGTATTAATATTCACTGTAACTATTTATTTATTCACTTTTACTTCTTATCTATTATGCAAGTTTTGCTGTATTCTGATATTTAATAGCACCTGCAAATTTGTATATTTAGCACTAAAAGTTACGTACAAGCATGGTTAGATCATAAAAAGTAAGTCATCGATAACAATTATTTTTTGACTTACATATACATATATTATAAAATTCAAGGACCTTTATTTTAAGGCTTATGGTATATGATAAAAGCCTTTTTATAATAATTATGAAGGAGATAAAAATATTTAATAGGTGGAACTTGTTTGAGGCTGTTTTGAGAAAAGTTCGGTTATTATTCAGTAGTATTTCGGGGCAAGGAGGATATGGGTTAGTTGACTATTAGCTTGGGTACATTTAGGACGGAAAAATTAGCAATATCGAATATGTACCGAAAAACCCCGAAATGTACCCAAAACATATGAAAAACATTTGAAACTGTACCGTAAATATATTGAAGTTGCGTAAATCTACCGAAAATGTACCAACAAGTTTTGAAAGTGTGCAGAGAAAGTACGAGAAATGTATCGAAAAAATGTCTAAAATATTAAAAAGCGAAAATGTGCCGATAGTGGACCGCAAATGCACCGAATGTAGATCAAACTAAGTTCCGAATATTAGGACTAATGCTTCTTTTCACCTTTAGAATCAAAATGAAAATACCTTTATTATTATTAATATAAGCCTCAAAATAAAAGCCTTTGAAGACTTACAAATATTTTTCTCCCTAATAATTATTATATGTAGGTAGACATTTATAGCATGAGTCTTAAAATTATATTTATCGATGACTTCAAAATTTTTTCTCACTCATAATTATTATCAAAATACTTTTAAAGTTCTTTCGAAAATTTTGATTACTTGATTATAGCTTCACAATGAAAAAAATAATTCCTCGGGTTCTTTGAGCACACATATGTACATATGTATGTACATTTTAATACTATGTACGTCAAATCTTTGCCCAATAGTTTTGCACGATTTTAAAAATGTAATGTACGTATCTATTTATTTATTATAAATATTTTTAATTTTAAGTTTCATTACATATGCATGTATATACATAAACATATATGTACATATACATTTAAGTATGTTTGAAAATCTTGTTCATGCACACAATGTATGGCATAAAAAAAATGCGCAACACTCTCAGCAAAATAAAATTTCAAATATCAACGGTAATTTTTTTCAGCCACTTTAAATCTTATCAAATTGAATGGACTACAAAAATGTATAATATTCAAGTAAATAACTATATATGCACTCGTATGTTTGGATGTGTATTACTACATATTGAAGTGCATAACATTTCCCTTTAACATAAGTTTTGTACCGAATTCCATGCATTCAGTCTCACATTTTTCAATTAATTCATTTAAAAAACAAACAACAAAAATGAAAGCGCCCCTCATTATTCTATTGGCAACTATGCAAGTAATATACGAGTATGTAAGAATTCGTACTCAAGTGGCATAGTTAGCTATGAAGTTCTTCTGCTCTTATCGCAAAACTCCCAATTCATAATTAAAAAGTAATTACTTGTAAAGTTTTCAAATTGTATAGAGAATGCCACTCAATGCTGCACCAGCTTCTACTTTTTAAAAGGTATTCGAATAAATGTGTGGGTGGTAATTTCTACTCAAAAAGAACATCGATCGCATACAAGTAATTTGTGGAATTTGTTTGCTTACAAATTCCATAGTTTTTCTCTTTTAAAATTCATTATAGGCGCGTTGCTCGTAACGTACTACATACATATATTCGCTTTTCCTTTGATTTTTACCAAAATGTAACCTGTCTAATGTACTGATAGCATATTGATAGACTTTACAATTTTTAATAAATGCAATAAATTATTTTTTATCAGCAAATAACCGATGATTCGAGGCATCTGCAATATTGCACAACAGTACTTACAATTTGTATGGTTATATATAGGCATATGTACATATGTATGTATGTATGTATGTATGCATGCACGTACATATGTATGTCTGAGTTTAACTACAACTATTGATTTCTCAGATTTTTTTAGAATTGGCTATCCAAATGACTATAATTTGTAGTGTTTTAAAGGTAATTAATCATGGTGAGTAAGTCCAAAAAACAGTGGACACTTGAAAGAGAAGAAAAATATGCGAAATATGGCAAATGCCAAAAAAAAAACGGCAAATGTACAATTGATTGTGCAAAATCACTAAAAAAAGGAGACAAGCGAAAATTTGTAAAAGTTAAAACTATTTTTTAGCAGTCGTGCAGTGACTGCAATTTTTTTTTTTTTTTGTCAATACATAAGTATTTATGTACAAATATGTAAAGGTAAAACCAAACGAAGTTCAGCACTTGCTTGTTCATTGTAAAAATTTATCGTTTAGTAGAGTGCAACACCCTCCGCCTGAGAGCGATTGAAATGTGCAACGCAATAAAATTGAAGCGAAATATTGATGTGCACACATTTATATGTATGTATGGAAGTATATATAGAATATGTATATGTACATATGCACATTCATATAAAAAAAACTTAGTGCATCAATTAATTTTTTAGTCATCAAATATTGGCAATTATTTGCTTAATTGCGCCAATGAATCTCCGCTAAGCCATTTAAATATTGCAAAATGGTGTTAAATTTTCGACTTTAATGAGCTGTTAAATTAATATTTTTTTCTAATAGCGGTCACCCCTCGGCAGACAATGGCAAACCTCCGAGGGTATTTCTGCCATAAAACAGCTTCTCAATAAATACATCTGCCGTTCTGAGTCGGCACAAAATAGTAGGTCCCTCCATTTGTGGTATTTTATAAAGACGCACACCACAAATGGTAGGAGAAGCTCGGCCAAACACTGTAACATTTTTATATGGTTTTTAAATGGTTATTTTTTAATGAATTAATCGATTACAACGGACACCAAAAACTAAAATTTTCAAAACACCAAAAGTTAACATACATACATAGTTATAAAACTAGGAATACGCCAAATTAGTATGAATAAGAAGGAAATTCGGATTTGGAAGGGTGGTTTTTAAATTTTTTTCTTCAAAAAAAAAAAAGACAGGTTGAAAGCTACACCTTTTCCAAATGAGGTTCTTTCAATTCTATATAATTTTTTCTTTTTTTCTCATATTTATTTTATATAATTTTTTTTATTTAACCACATCCTTGAAATTTTAAGGTTCTTTAGAAAAATGCTGACGCTGAGGAAGAAACTAAACATTCAGTTTAATTAAATTTGGCTCCTGGTTTCGCGATTATGTTGATTTTCTGTATTTTAAATTTAATGTTGCGCGGTGTTTCAATAAGGAAAATTCAAATTTGTTAACACAATTTTATTTCATTCTACTTTTTTATTACTTTTAATGTGCAATTTATAATTTAGTGCTGCTTTGAAAAGAATACTTAATTAAAATTTATATTTATTTATTGCGTACGTTAACCAGAGCGCTTGGTGAACTCTAAAATATTACTTCATACCCTTAACAAAAACTCAAACTTATTAAAGAAATTAAAATTGAAGTATGTACATATGTATGTACATATGTATATATGTATGCACACAACAAAGATATACAACTTTCCGGCGAAATAACTTTTTGAAAGTCGAATAGGGCGAAAATCTTTATAAAAGCTGGATAGCGCAAATATTTTTTTTTTACTTAAAATCGAAAAAAAATATTTTAAAAGAATATTCGCTTACTCTAGATTTTTTATACTGAACGTGCACCGTATTATGTGTTTGAATTTACATACTTTTTTTTGACATTTTTAAATGCTTATGAAAGGATAATGAACAGGGAATAAAATATTTATTGATGGCCTAAAACAATTTAAACAAAGAAAAAGCATTGAGGCAATTTATTTTGAACCTGTTTCCTTTTGATAATAGTAACTAAACAACAAAAAAAAAATATTTCACGTAACCTAATTGCACCATCTTCTTACCTACTTAAGGTAATCCTGTTAATTTTCGTATAATTTTGTATAGTGAAACTAAAACGTAAACATTTATTTACGTTCAATAAACTAGTGTTTACTGTATAAACAGCAATTAATTTGAATTGTTTTTTCAATAATTATTTTTTTTTGTGTTATCTCTGGGCTTGTTTTGAAATTTGAACCAATGATTGCACACCAACGGCACCTACTTTTATAATTAAAAATTATGATAACTTTGTTTTGCTTTTACATAAATGTCATAGATGCAATGGCAGTTTTGCGCTTGTGTTCTATTGTGTCTGTTATCAATTTCATAATAAATAAACATTTGATAATTTATACAGGAGTGCTAACTAAAAAGAAATAAAATGAAAATTAATTTCAATTTCAATAAAATAATGAGGCAAATAAATTAAATGTATCTAGGTGTATACATATGTATCTACTAGGTGGTACTATGGAATCTGTAATACTGTGATTTAACATACATACATTTATGTGCACATGCATATTTACATATACGCATTTATAAACTTTTCACATTTTCATTCTCATAAACTTAATATAAACCAGAGACATTTGTACGTAGTCGTCATGAGCGAATACATTCCTTCCAAGGCACATCACAAACTATTTCCTACTCAAACAAGCATCTGTCTCCATCGAGCCTCGCAACCATTTCAACCAACTACTCTCATACCGCCCCTACTAACAAATTTTGAATGTATTGTAAAACTAATAATCGACGCAAAAAGACAACGATAATGCGAGACATACATACATACATAACAACAAAAGCAGGTGCATAAAAACTTCCGAAGATGGAGGAGGCCAAGAAGGCTGTCTGGCTGTATAAAATACAAAAAAGAAATTCCAACACAAGCGGCGTGCGGTTACGTCTCCGACCATTAAAGTTTACTCACTCTCTTTTTCTGTCTAATAATCACTTGTTTAGTATATACATATGTATGTATTTGTTTTTTTTTATTGCTAATTTTCTCACTTTTATAAATATATATTTTTTAAATTTGAATTTACTTTCTTCTAAAACACCATTCAAGATCAAACATAACAAAAAATTCTTTTACAACACATTCACTTTAGGTACATACATATACTCGTCTGCATACATATTTACATACATATGTATGTATGAATATAAATGTAAGTAACTAAGTTGTATATCCGCTCGCCACATTTGCTCGTCTCGACAAGATCGATTCTACTGAATCCAGCAAAAGCGAGCGGACAAGCGTCAGCGTCGCGGTAGCAGCATTTGTTTGAAATTGGTGGCAACAACATTCGTTTCTTTTGCTATTGTTCACTGGCCGATCGCTGGCGATGATGATGACGACGACGCCATTGACGTGCTCCAATGCGGCACAACAAAACCAACTCACCGCAATGTTTACCCGCTTGTTATGTATGTACATAGATCTATTGGAGCCGAGAGCATACTGCTGCTGGCCAGCTCTCCTGTTGCGGCACCGTACCAGTGCACAGCGAATAGCTTTGGTGCTCTCACGGGACCGGTGCTTTTCGGCTTTGATTTTGCTTTTTGCTTCTCTAAAAATTAAAACCAAAGCACTGAACTATCTACAGTTGGCGAGTGATTGTGGAGCGCGCACAGTGTCCACGTCTTCGAACGTCTAAAGGTTTACAAAACTCGTTGTATTCTTTTAGAATGTATTTAAATCATGAAAGAGGAAAGACTCTTAAAATCAACGACACACATACTAACTAAAAACATTATTCAAATGATTTATGCACTTCGAAATCTTTCGGGAGGTTTATCAATTGTAGTGCTATTGTCTTGGCCAATATCTTTGTCTATTCGACTATAACTCCCAGTTGGTTTCCACTTTGATCTAGAAATAACACTTGACCCAAAGCGAAACTCACATCCAATGTAAAACACTCGTTAACGTAAGCCAAAATTAGTTGTTCACGGCCTTAATAAGGATTTATCGACGACTGTTATTGAGCTCGAGGACAGTAGTAGGCGTATGACAACATGTAGAGTGTTGGCTTAGCAAGCCGATATACCTTGGTTCAATCCTCGAAAAGAGTAATGAAAGAAAAATAAAAAAAATATGTACATATGTCTGATGAGAACAAATTTTAATATCAGCTATAAATTTTAACATTAAAGTATTGTAGATTTTCCTCGAGCTCAATAACAATCGTTTTAAGTCAGAATTGTCCAAAGACGTGCTTGAATAAAAGGATTCCTCGCAACAAAGAACAACAAAGACAAATAAAACGTCGACGAAATCGTTGGCAGCTCCATCGACAGTGAATTTGCAAAGATTCTTTCGATAGTAAATTATGAGTCAACCCAGAAAATAAGTTTGACATCTGAAAACAATTCTTTCGTATAATTAAAAATTTTTATAATACCTTTCGACAATTATGACTTAACATAAATAAGAAATAGTGAACAAGGCAATACTTTTTTTCTAACAATTTGCAATTCTGTTTCTTATACAAATTCTCTGTCAAAATCAAGGCATACCCGATAAATTACAATAAAAACTCTCCCATTAGAAGAGAAGTATTATCTCTAATGACTATTTACGAGTATTTGCGCGTTAATATATAATAAAAAATAAACAAATAATTTTATTTCATGAATGAAAAAATAGCTTTTAATTCTAACTACTAATTTTTCAGGATTCTTAAAGTTTTTAATTACGTTTCGAGCCACTGTACTCTCACTGGTATTAGTGTAAAACTCTGCTCTTTTTCTATCTTTTCTTTAGTCTTATAATAGGTGAGATACCTGTTCTTTGTGTTTTTTTTTTGCATACTTTTTTGCAGAGCCTCCATTTTTGTGATTCGGGTACTGCTAACAACTTTAAACAAAAGCACTTTTATTGTTTGATGTTCAAGGACTTGTAAATGAATAAAATTGGTATAGAATATGGTCACACTAAAGACTCCGAAATATATGCGTGTATGTGCCCAGTGGCAAAGATGGAAGCAATTCACTTTTTCAATAAAAAAAACAAGACGATACATCAGTATACATACATACATACTATGTATGTACTCGTATAGTTAAGGATAGGATAGATAGGCATGCGTTCAAATGCCTTAATCTTAGTCTTTCGTTACCAGCGCAGCTGACCAACCAAGAGAAAAATTTTAAGAAAGTCTACCTTCAATTCACAACTGGGACGAAGTGGTCAATAGATATTGCACATTGTATCAAAATGCTTAAAAACTTTATAGTAAACTTTACTTAGTGCTAGTTGACTTTCATCCGAGCACTGTTAATATTTTCTTTTTGAAGTACAAAACAAGTAATAATGTATTCATAAGTCGTAGTAAATAAAATATAACTTTTTGTTGTTGTTGAAGTTTCTGACAGGGAGTTTCCGTGATCCCTTGTCAAGTTTGGTTTTAAGAGCGAGTATCGCCAATATAGCTACATAGGCCAAACAAAACGTAACATAAAAACTAAATACCGGGAACATACATATAAGGGACTACAGCAAAAAAAAAATGCAAAAACCATCTAGTACATCGGAATTAAACTTCACAAACCAAATGACAGAAAACAAATGTACACAAATGAAATTAGCTAAGACTTCTACACTTCTGCATGTGCAACATTAGGGAAGGCGTCTAAACGTAGTATTAGAGAACATGGGGATATACAAACAAAAAACTTTTGACGGAGAAATTATAAACGAACTAATAAACACCACATTGGGTGTAATAATTGAACCCATCCGGTTACTATATAAAAAACAGGTCAAAACTTTGGCAACATCAGCGAACAGACAAACAGAGACCCAAACACACAAAAAAATCCAAAACGCACAAGTAAACCACAACACCGAAAAACAGGCAAACACCTGCAGTTCTCTACGACTACGACGGACTGGAGCTAAATTAGTGCACGAAGCCGTACCTAACTAAACCAGAGACCTATGACAATAAAACGACTAAAAATACTTAGAACAAATACAAAATTAGTCCGAATGAAAAACGACACTGAAACCGGGTTGTCTTAAAATCAAACTTGACAAGGGATGACAGAAAATCGTTTCAAAGTTTAGTAAAATGTTCTTTTTAATTTTCAGTTCTTCAAATTAAATTATTTATTCAAATGTTTACTCTTACAATTGAAGTAGTTAGGAAGTTACTAAATGATCCTCCCGGAATTGACCTCTACGACTTAGCGAAGCGGAACCCTGACTTATAAAAAATGTGAAAAAACAACACATACTCGTATTTATTTTCGAGCAGCTCAGTAAAAGCAATGAAAGCAGAAAAAAACCCGCGAAGAGAAAAAAAAGTTCATCTGGGAAATCTGCAAAACAGCTTTCAAGAGATACATCAGTATGTACATAATTTTTAACTGTAAGAATACAAGTACAACAAGCCGGTTTACATACATACATATGAAAGCAAATGCGCACAAGCAGAAAGCTGTTATCTACTTTTTTTTAAATTATTTACATGCCTACAAATACATACTTAAGTATTTACAGAAAAATTTCTTACTTATGTTTTAAAACAAATGTATAGTAGTTAAACAAAACTGCGTACTTTAAAACTTGTTAAATTGTTATAAGTTTTGTATAAAATTTTAAATTTGTAATTATGTGGCTTTAGTTAGAGAATGAACTGCATATTCAAAGAAAATAAGTTGAAATAAAATAAAAGGAATGTCTTTAGGCCTCTATGTCTAAAATTCAAATAAACCACCATTAAACGACCCGCCCTAATGTGCAGCGGTCACACTTATTCACGGCTTTCATCTAGTTGTGTGTGTGTGTGCAGATGATATATATGTATATATATGAATAATAAATCGGTGTAAAACATAATACGCTAAAAACCATTTAAATAAACACAAACACATTTATTATAAAGAAAAAACTAAAACATCATTGCGTTTTTTTCTTTCATTTATTTCACGACAACCCGAATAAAACCCCGGTAAAACGGAGCTTAAAAAGTAAAGTTTTTTACCCGCGGTTTTTCAGAATGTAAATCGACGAACTTTGCAAAAATGAAGCACTACTATTGAATGAAAGCCGTATTAATCAAATATTTTAATTTATTTGGATATCAAACAAATTCAGCCAAATATAACTAATCACAAATGTAAAATTTTTAATCAGAATTCTTGGGGTATGCAGTGAAAACTTGGGGTATGCATTATTTCTTAAAATTTAGAAATTTCCTTTAATTGGTATCTATTAGTTTAATTTAGCAAAATATCCAAATTAATGCAATTTTCATATCGGTCATATATCCATATATACTTATATATGCATGTATGGCTGTGTGTATGTTTATGGGTCCTAAGCACCATACCAGAGAACGTACAATAATGAGAAGGTGCATTTCGTATTTGGAAACTATTCGCTGAGGAGTGCTAACAGATTTGAAAGAATTAGGCAGAGGAATTTAACATTTCGATTACCAGAGACATTTTAAAGGCGGAAAAATGTAAAAATGTATGTTAAGAAACAGAAAAATACGCGTCAACTAAATGTTGATAGAGACATTTGTTGCGAGTTTACTTTTAAGAAAACTTATACTTTTCTAGCTTTTTGACCAATGATTTTCTCACTTTACCTTATTTTAATAGTGCAAAACCCTACATATTTAAATCGTAAAAAAATAAAAACTCCTTTATTTTGGGAAGACCAGAAACTTTTCCGTAGGAATTTTGAAAAAGATAATGAAGAATGTAATTTCTTCCTTCTACTGTAAAAAAATTGTAGCGAATACGTAATATACATATGTATATTGTATAATTAAAATAATTTATGTATATTTAAAACTAAAAAAAAAGGAAAAATTTTAAAAAGTTGTTAAATGTACATAAGCGGCTGGGAGTTGAACTCGGAAAAAATAGAGTAAGCAATAAATGTATTGCCGTCATTTCACACAGTAATGCCACAGAATAAACTGGAATTTGAGTGGACAATTAAGTACTTGAGTAGCAAAATTCTTTTAACAGGAGGCTTGCTCTTTCATATTTTCCGTTATTTGCATCGATAAAAGACGAAATGCGAAATTATTTAGATTTTGTTTATGCATCTTCATTTTATGCCAGTGAATATAACATTCAGAAAATTAATTTATTTTGTTGCAATAATTTTGATTGAATAAATGCTCGGTAATTCATATTTTGATTGAGAAAATACTCGTTTATATGTTTATGCATTTATATTCATATTAATGTTAATTTAAATATGTATTTACATACATACATATGTGTACCTATATGCATACATATCTAAACAACATTTATTATATACAAATCTATATACAAGTTCTATATACCTCATATATTTATTTACATACATCCATACGTACATATTTATTTACATACAATGCAAAAATATACATACATACATATAATCATTTTCACATGCACACTAACTCGTCCATTCTTATAAAATGCCTTCACTCATAAATTGTGCGCACCTTGCACACTTGCCCCGCTACGCGCATGTGCCGTCCACAAACCATTCTTGTTCGCGACGATGACAAAAATTATAAAATCTTCAATTTGACCATCCGCTGATGTCGAAATGAAAATTGGCACCAAAGTGCTGAAATCTCTTTCCCTTCCCACACTTGCATTGTCCACACAAAAATTATGAAGTCTGAAATTCTCTTCGCTAGTTGAAGATCGACAACAAAGTGCATAAAACCCTTTCCCTTCCAGTTGTCTTGTCTATCGACGCAAGCAAAAAGTAAATTTGTACGTTCTCTGACCATACTAACGCCTTTATAATTTATTTATAATATACAATTATGTATTGCCATAGCCTACTTTCAGGCGTTGCGTGTTAAAACACAGTTTTGCAGCCACTACAAAGAGGCATGCAACCAAAGTTAATTGTGGGTCATGTCTTGGCTATGTACATATTTTATTAAGCGGCGTATTTTTGAACTCCAGGTGGCGCTACAAAGCTAAAAAACGCATTCGGATATAATATCAGTGGCAAGTCAAGAAAAGCGTATGTATTTAGTACGTAGTACGTACATACAAGCATATGTAGTTTTAATTTTGAAAAATACAGCTAGCGAACGAAGTCTGCTTTCTGTAATTTTTTACCACTTTAAATGCTTTTCTTTTGATAAGTAAATTTATTACCACAATTTTTTTTAGAAAGCCAGTTAAATGCAGTTTCAAATATTGTGCAAAATGCACTAAAATTTAAACAAATTATTAATTATTTAAAGCCAATAGCAGTTTTGGGAAAAATTATAAGAAACAATTTACAATACTCAAAGCGATGGAAGTTATACATAGATATTTGTATTTCGGAGACCACCACTTCTATTCATCAGACTTCTTTCTTCTTGGCTTCCGCGGGAGTCGAGCGTAAAACTTAAACCGGCATCTAAACGCACTGAGCTAAGCGCGCTGTTTTTAATTTTCCTTCTTTTTCTTTTTACAACTTACTCCAGTCAAACAAATTACAATAAGTTGTTAACAAAATGTTCGACCTTTCATTAAGAAAATTGTTCGACCTTCCATCTTTTGTAGCTCATTAAATTTGGTTATCATAACGTGCAAATTTCTTGTGTCTATAAATTATCTCTGATTTTTGAGAATTTTTTTTGCGAAAGTGTTTTTTTTGGTTTTAAAGAAAAACCCACAGCAAAAGGTTTAACAAAATTATAAAAAAAAAAAATACCGAACTCAGTTTTGGGTGGACGATCCTTAAATTTATACCCGAATTCTGTAACTCAGTCTCATCTCAAGTCTCAAAATGAGCTAGAGAATATTGCTTTTCCTCGCTTTCACGTTTTTTTTTGCTTTTATTTTAATTTTTTTGAGACTTTATTTTGAGATTAGACGCTTTATTTTTAGTCTAATGGATGCCAACTGGTCCAAAACTGTGACTTTTGTCGCTAACTGAATTTGGGGTTTAAAGTAATAAGAAATGAACTAGACAACTTTATTTTTGATGTGCACATGTAAGTGTGTGAAGTAAATAAATCTACATACATACGTACATGAATGTGCATGAATACATATTTACATACTTATGTATGTTTGTATTTCCAAAACCGCAAAATGTATGTAGAGAGATAATTTCGTCTAATTAACACCAACCTGCACACGAATGTGTATGTTTGTATGTGTATACAAATGTACAAACTATCAATAAAACGTGACTAAATAAAAATACATAAAAAGAAGAAATTAAACTTTCGCATTTACATACATACATATACATTTGTAGCTTAAGTTTGAGAGTTTTTAGAATCTCTTTGTTCTAATGACTTTGCCATTAATTACTATCATAAATTTCAAAACACTTTTTATAAGCAAACATTACGTTCGTTCAGTGAAATTCGAAGATCTCTGCAATGCAATGTGTGCTGAAATAAGCCTAAAACAATTTGGGATTTCCTTAAATTCCAAGTGTTTGAAAGTTCGTAAAGAAATTTTTATTATGTTACGTTAATTAATTCTATGCTAAGTAACTGAGCTTTAATTTACGATGAGATGCTTTTTCATGGCAGAAAAAAAATTTGGAGGGATGACTGCTAGTAGAAAAACCCGTTTTCTATGATTTAGATTTTATGTATGCAACATATGTTCAGGCGCCGGCTGTGGTTCGAACCTCGAAATAACGAATACAAACACTCAACACTCAACTGCGGCCGCCGATGTTGACGTTTTTATATTGGAACGATTTTCCATCATCCTTCGTCAAGTTTGGTTTGAATACAAACCGACAACCGACTTTGTGCCAACTTCAGCAGTCTTAAGGATACACTGACACTCTGTCAACTCAGCCGTCATATAAGTTGCATTGTGACCAGGTCCGGCAAGGTAGTAGTGCTTAATAGCCGCTTAACTAAGTGAGAAAATATGAACTCTCCGTACTGCCAAAAACCAGCTTAAAAAAAAGCTTCTTTAATAATAGCCACTTTCTTTTTGACAAGAAAAAAGAAACGATAAAGGTTTGAAAACTAACTTTAATGTTAATAGAGAATTCCCGACTGAAGACTCTTTCCTCTCACCCACTCACCCCTTGTAGGGACGTAAGCGGATACATATGTATGACAACATTCTGCGTGCTTAGCTCACTTACACGGACATGTTTCTTTTAAGTTTCTGAAAATTTTATCTACTTATTTATAACTTCAAAGTGTTCTTCAATTATCCTTCGGAAAGTTGATATGCAAATTTTCTACAAATATGTATTTTTAGAATTAGTTCTCCTAAGGCGATAAAGTTTTCTGGGTTACTCCAACAGAAAATAATTAAGTGCATTTATGAAATTGAATATTTCGCAAAGAAAGTTGCTTTTGGCGCGAAAAGTGAGTTTGAAAGTATGTTCAAGTGTCGGACATGCCAGAGTAAAAGTTTCAATTTTCTTTTGAGATTTCACTCATAGGCCGTAATATAAATGGCAATGTGTGTAAAGTACAAAAATGTTCGTATGTACATACATACATACATACATACATACATACATAAAAAATATATCCATTCATTAATTTAATCAAGCTCGTGGCTTGACACGCAAAAAGCATTCAGTACAAAACTAAAGGCGAATTTCTGGAAATGAGCGCCTCCGGTTTTGGCGCAGATGTAACATTTTTTTTTTATTTTTCTATCAATTGTCGTTATTGTGTACACGCGAGTGTGTGTGTGTTTGCATATACATACCTATGTATGTATGTTCGTATGCGTTTGAACTGTTTATGCAGCGAGCTTCCTTGCATATTTATTTGTTGTTGGAATATGACTGACACTGAGCTGACAGTGTTTAAAAAATTATGTTTTAACAAAAAACCGAAATAAGTAAAATAAAAAAATACAGCCCAGAGAAAATTGCACATCCACACACACACGCATACACACACACACACACACACATGCATATGCGCGGAGTAAAGACAAAGAGAATATCAGTGGGAAAAAATGAAAGTAAATAAAAATGCATAGAAAAATGCCATAAACAAATTTCATAAATAAAAAACGAACATACTGAACAGGAAAAGGATTAAAAAATATACATACATACATATGTACACAATTGAGAGATTATTACAACGAAAAAAACAAAAACACACACACAAACAAAGTGAAAATGAAAAGAATAAAAATTTAAACGCAAAAATAAAAATAAAAGGAAAACCGTGCGCTGCAGGAAAAGTGTGGAACGATTGCGCAATCCCTTTCATCGTAAGCTTGTCGCGTTGCTGAGGCTGCCAACATGGACGTAAGTATATAAATATGTATGTATATGTAGTAGATGTTGTAGTTGTGGTGGCACATTCAGTGCACACATGCAACTCACAAGAAGTCAACGTCCTGCCACAACAACGCAAAAGCCAACGGCAAACAGGCTCACCAACAATAATTTAGGGCTGCTCCTCCCAAGCGAGCTGTGCACTCTTCAGCGGCGCTTTCACTTAGTGTTTGTTTAATTGGCGACATTGCAACAGCCAACAGCTTAGCAAGTGCGTGCGTGTGGGGTGTGCCGCAATGAAATGTTACCCGCCATGCGCTTTTACGGTTTACTAGGTAGTCTTATTGTCTGAATTTGTTTCTAACATTTTTGGTTTTTTTTTATGTGATAACGCCAGTTTATATTCATTTTTCTTTCTTGTTCATGAATTTTTGTTGATCGGCATTACGAAATTTCAGCTTTTACTAGTATTTTTTTACTGAAGAATAATGGTTTATTCATACTATAGGTACAAAAATATATCCAAATTTTTTTTTACATTATTTTCTCATGTTAAAATATAGCAAACTTTCAAAAATATTCTATCAACTACCCTAAATTTTACTGAAAGCATTCTTATCTAAACGAAACAAAAAAAAATTATTTTAAATTAAAATACAAAATTAAACAAAACAAACTACTTTTTTGTTGCTGCTACCATTTGATGTGCCTTGAACACAAAAAAATAACGATATCTTACAATTTGTATATTTCTTTACATACTTTAATTCACAAAAAAGCCTCAAAATACAATTATTATTTTGCATATCTGCCCAATATAGTAAGTAGTAAGTTTTAGTCAATTAAAATTCGGGATTCTAGTGGCTGAGTATAACACAGTGCTACAAAAAAGAATGAAGTCGAAATACCTGGGAAGTGATGTTTAGTGATGAACAAGGCGAACACTTCCACCAAGAAATGCCTACGATCGAAAAATTTTTCGAAGGAAAAAACAAAATAAATATGATGGCAGAATATTGCTGGTCAGTACCACGCGAAACTAACGATGCTGACCTAAGGAAAAAACGGTCAAAAAACCACTTTTGATCTATATATTTGCATTTAATAATATTTATTAGTAAATTAAGTTCGTTGTAAATTTTTGCAAAAATTTCGTTCTTATAAAAAGTGAATTAACTCAGTCATTTTTTGACCGATTTTTTTAATAGAAACAATTGTTGAACTCGGTATTAAACGTACTCTTTGAATCTTATCAAAACTCATTTTGTGTTTTTATAAAATAGTGTGTGAAAATATCGGCAAAGTAAAAAAAAGAAGAAAAAGGGTAGCAAAATTTAAGTTTGTTATGCAAAAACAAGTCAATTTCTTTAGCTTTATTAAGACGTCTATATATCTTTCAAAAGGTCTGAGTTTCTCCTTTCTTAAACCGTTCTTAATTAGCTAAGATATGGGCTAAGAAATGCGCAAAAGCACGAAAAATCGGTATTTTAAGGTTAAGTCGAGATTTTGGGGGTGTTTGAAAAATTCCAAAATTGGATTCTCGTTCTACTCGATAAGACCTTCAAGGAAAATAACATCACTTCCCAGGTATTTTTGAGTGTCACACTGTGTAATCGTTGAATTTTGAAAATTTTTTATTGGCTGTTTCTCGCAATATTTTCGATAAAACATTGAAAAATCAATAGTAATTTCTATCCACCTCAAACTTGAACTAGTATACTACTGAAAAAATCTAAAAACAAATTTAAAAAACGTATACAACTCATGGTGGAATTATATACAGGTGATGTCAGTTCAAATTCACCAAATGACAGACTGTCTTAATTGTGGCATGCATTTTTAAAGTAGTAAAAAAGGGAGAAAAGAAGTCCAGGGTAAAGAAATTATAAAAATTAATGTAAATGATTTGAATAAGATATGCGTATGTATGTTTCATGCATACATCTAAATCGAAAATAAAAACACTTTATATGTCTATGAATACATTTATACGAATGTATATGGAGAAGACATGCAAATCAAAAATCCAAAAAATATATGTTTAATTATGAGGCACAATCCTGGCTGTACAGGAAAAACCTAATATTTTTCTATAAAAATAAAAAAAAATGTATGCTTATATTGAAAATCTCTTTATGGAAAATGTCTGTTTTTGTTAATATATTCGAATGAGCACATATTCGGGTCATATGTACCTATTTATGTACATATGTACATATGTATATACATATTACGCTCAGTGAAGAAAAAATAGTCTCTATGTAGGACATGATTTTGTGAATGAATGTGGGACATCAAATTTCTCCAATAAAATACATACATATGTATAATTCGAAATCAGAAACATTATACGGATTCAATAATAATATCAGATTTTAGAAAAAAATGTATTTAAACCTTTTTTTTTTAATGTCAAAGGAATATGTCATTTCATTTTCATCAATTACTTTCTTGAATTTGTGCCATATCGACTTTTAGGTAAAGTTTTTTAGGCGGCCGATAAAAAATCAGGAAACGTGATAAAATAAATTTATTATTCAAATATTCATTCACTATTTCTTTCAAAATTGCTGCGAAAACTCTATATCTTTTATTTTTGATAAATGACGAGTTAAAAATCATAATTTTTGATGATCTAAGCTTTGACGATCGAATGAAGAGCCGAAAACGAGATAAGAAATATAGTTTAATCGTCTTTTGAAATGTATGTAAGTGCTCGTCACAAAATTTTAAATTTTTCAAATGATGCCCCGATGACGAGACAAAGTGTGAAGAATGAGTAAATTTTGTAATTATTATTTTTTCAAAATTAATGTAGACGTCATCAAAATGGTTATCTTTATTTCAAATAGAACAAACTTTATAATGCATAATTTTTAGAAAATTGCAAGAGACTATTATTTTATTTAATTTATTTGCTATGAACTCTTTCTTAATAAAATACAAAGGACTTAAAGGTAAAAGTTTGATAGTTCAGAGTCAGAAGTCAGAAGCAAAAACCAATACAGCCGCTCTTCTTATATTGTGTGAATAAAAAAACGAAATATTTGAAAGGAATATTTCTAATACTATTTTAGTATGCCTATGCATAAGAGGGTAGGAGAGTGAGCGACACTGCAAATAAACCAGCGAGGAATGTCAAAATTTACAGCTATTCGGTTTACTTAATTTTTGATATGAGAGCTTTGTTCGCTAGCTTTATTTACTGGAAACTTATTTTGATTTGGCTACAAGTGAAAGCTCCGCCGAAAGCATCTCACAACAATCACATAGACATCTCTGTTGCACAAAGAAAAAAAATACAAAGCTTTTCATTGGTGGATAGAAGTTTTCGTCACAATTTTTTTGAATGGGTTGGAGTTATATTTCTTTACCTAAAATGTGATCTTTGATGATACATTTTTTTTGTCGGAATCAGGCACGAAACAACACTCAGACTACATGCCGTCCATTATACTGTTTTCATGTTCCTTTTAATCTGTTTTAAATCTGCACAATTAAGGAATAAATCTTAGTAGATTTTGGGGTGTCAAAGAGCTCAGGTGTTCGTCTCTCAACACGTCGCGACCAAAAGCCTCATAGCTAGTTCTTGCAAGGGCGGGGCAGAAGCACAGAAAGTGTTCCCCCGTCTCTTCCTCTTTAAAACAGGATGGGCATATGGAGTTCTCATGTACGCCTATCATTGTTAGGTGTGTATGCCACGTGAAGTGACCGAGTCCAACAAGTTGCCTGCAGTCTCGCCTATTAAGTGAGAGCAAGTGTTTTGGGCTCAGAGTTGGCATTGAACCATCATTCAGCCTCAGGGAACTCAACGTTATAGAGTCTAATCAGCAAAGGAAACGGTGGCGTACTATCCTGTGGTATTGAAAAGACGCAAGTGTTCATAACTCTGCGGCCAGCAATTTCCGCCTCTCCCCACTCCGTTTTATACCAACATCCGTTTCTTTTAAGTCTGCAGGTGGTCTTTAAGGCCTCCCCACGTAAAAATATACAAAGTGACGGTAAGGTTGTTCTCTGAAGTTTAGCAAACAGGTCTCCCACGCTATTAACTGAGAGTCTGCTTCACCATACAACTGAATCATAGCTGATTATGGGTCTGATCATAGAGGTATATATTCAGAGGATACCCTTTGGTGATAGACCCCACATTTTGCCGGAAATCCGTTTACACTGCCAGAAGGCTGCCAATGCTTTAGATGACTTGTCCTCAACGTGAGATTTCCACGACAGTTTTTCATCCAGAATTTCTCCTAGATACTTTACTTCGGGAGAAGTATGAATTGTGACTCCCTTAAGTGTGAGGCGAGTGAGGCCATCCATCTTTCTCCGCCTAGTGAAGAACACAACATTAGTTTTGGTTGGGTTTGCGGATAGTCCATTATCGTCACACCAAGTGTCAATCTTATTCAGTATTGTCTGCGCTTTCCTTCAAACAGCCGACAGAGATGGACCCGTGACTAGACAGGCTACATCGTCCGCATAGGCCTGAGCATAGATATTCGAGTCATCAAGCACTAGAGCAAATTAGAAAACACACCGCCCTGAGGACAACCCTTAATAATTCCGCACTTTAGGTATTGATCCCCTTCTGCCTGAATCCTGATAATCCGCTGCGCAAGCATTAAACGAATCCAATCCAACAATGGCATTGTCAAAAGCACCCTCAATGTCTACAAAAATGCCCAAGGCGAAATGTTTCCTATCAACGACCTCACCAATTCTGGCAACCAGATTTTGCAAAGCCGTCTCAGAGGATTTTCCCGCCTGATAGGAATGTTGATGCATAGACAGAGGAATTGATGAGAGCGCCTTCCTACGAATGCGTAGCTCTACTAATCTTTACAGACATTTTAGCATGAATGATGTCATGCAAATAGGTTTGTAGCTTCTGGGGCTAGCGTAGCCATCCTTATTTTTTTTTGTTTACTTTTAAATGCATTTGGAATGTGAAATTGAAAACTTAAACTTTTTACTAGTATTAGCTTCGAAATACTAAAGAAGTCCCATGGCTAAATTTAATATGTTTCGTTGCCTAGTAAATATTTAGCTGGACAAATCTTTTTCTACTAGTATTTTTCTTTATTTTTATTTTTTTTTGTTTTGGTCTCAATCATCATGTGTCACATTTATTCCTTGTAGCTCTTATAACTAAATATTTTTTTTTATCTTTAAGCTCGTTTGAGTTACTCTTTGGTGTTTGCTTTTTAAATATTTTACTAACGGTAAAAAAAAAAATGTTTAATTTGTTCACAATGCTGAGCTCGCTCACGCAGAGTTGGTTGCGTTTGCCTGCAACTGCCACAACTTTCAAACTACATAGTTTCCACACATTCACTGTCCCACCCACACAAAATTGCGTGAGAGCTATGTATGTCTGTATGTAGTTCATTCCCCGATCGCCCCTTAATCGCCATCCGCCATTCCATTGCAGCTCAAGTGGCACACCATGGCGTATGAGCAAACTCGAGTACAAATAAGGATTTTTGCCAGGCAGTCGAGGGAACAACTATTATTGAGGCAAGCGAGAAGTGAAAACAACAATTAAAATATACCAACGGCGATAGTAAAAACTAAATAATTCGGCTTAACGAACTGCCAAGAGCCAGCGCTTCCGCATAAATAGCGGCAGTTGGAAGGGCTTGTTGCTCCTGAAGGGGTGCGTCGTGTCGCCGCGTTGGGGAGATGGCGCAATGTACATACAATGCATATGTATGTATGTATGTATGTAGTTGTGCAATACTATTTAGCTGCTTAAAATGAAAAATAATAATAACTTGGCTATAACTGCCAAACCCAACAAAGTGTTTTGGCTGTTTGTTCGTTGAGTGAATGATTGTTGTTGGGGAAGTTTGTGTGGCGAGTGGAATAATACTTAGTTGAGTGTGGCGGGTGTGGCAAGCGGGCAAGCGGACATGGTACTCGTACAATGATGTTGCGTATGAGTGAGCGCCTGAGAGTATGCGTTTTATAAATTCCTATTTTCATATAAGTATTTAACTAAAGAAATAAGGAATAGCAAAACCAAAACAAGGGGACGGGATAAAGCGAAGAGTGAATACTTATAAAATGTAGGAATAGTATAATTGCTGCAAATTGAATCCGGAATACGCGAAGTTGGCAAACAAAGTCTAACTAGTATACAAACATCAACACATACATACCTATGTATGTATGTATACACAGCATGCAAACAAATGTGGCTTACTTTGGATTTTGATTTGGCCTGCGAACCGCCCCACAAACGGAACAAACAGTCTTGCTTTCCAATTATTTTCACTACAAAACAAAAAAATTAAAATAAAAATAAAACTGTTTGCATTCATATGGCAAGTAATCAAGTGAATTTGAACCCAAATGTTGCACAACCCCAAGCAATGTAATACTGTATTACTTACCACAACAACACATTTTTGGTGGAAAATTTTTTGGCTTGCGCGAATATATTTTTGTGTGAACTTTCCTAATTAAATGAAAATGAATTAAATTTAATTTCATTGGCGAAGTGAAGTCGGAAGTAAAATGGAAGCCTCAACATGAAATTCTATAACCTTCCATCCACAATTTCGTGCACATACACACACACACACAAGGATAGCATACCCGGATAAGTATCCATAGCGTACAATTAAGCACTAATTATTTAATTTCGAACTAATCTCTTATGGTTACAACTGGCAATAAATAGTTCTCGATTAAGCGCCCGTGTGTCACAGTTGAAGCTTTGTCTATTAGTGTTCGTTTATTTTTCTTGTTATATCTTTCAAATGGCAATTTTTTCATCGTTCTCTCTGAAAAAATTTCCCCGTTCTTGGTATGAAACGGAGTCAGCAATTTGTCGATTTGTATGAAAAATTTGCTGCCAAGTCCATAAATTATGGTTTAAGATGTGGGAACCTACAAATCTTTTCGGCAAAAAGTTTCAAGAATTTCTTAGTCGTAGAGAAAAAAATTACCCTGGTATCTAACTCAGTTTCATTGTTCGAGACTTTTATTTCAGAAAGCCTCTGCACTGCGGCCTACAGAAAAATGTTAAGAGGCGAGAAATTAGCCTATAGATTTTAAAATGTCTAAACATCTATGTACATATTTATCATCAGTCCAACTTTTTTGGAGCTTACTTTTTGATTTAGTATGAACATAAAAATTTTAAGAAGTGACACACTAATCTCTTATTTTGATCATTCTCTAACACCACTTGATTATCATCTCACACAGTTAGATGGAGTGAAGAGGTTTTAAAAAAAGTCGCGTTAACTAAAAAGGTATAATTAAAAAAAAAAAAATGTTCTTGAAATTCATAAGTCTATGTTAGGTCTCATTGTAGATTCTGCAGAATGACATACCAGCATTTTTTTGCTGCAAAGACGCAACTTATACCTGCGCGATACAAGGGAAACTAGTTGAAAATTTTGTACAGCAGCAAAGCGCGAACCAGTACCAATACTAAATATATTCATTTTCGAGTTTTTTCGACGACTATTCTCAACTGGTTCATTTCGTTGGCAGGATGCTTGTCAGTATGTTACTAAGTAAACAAGCGCATAGAAAGTCTGCCAGCAGCTAGAGTGTAACTTTGCGCTACTCTACCTTTTTTGGCACACTAATTATTCATACGAAACCACGAAAAGTCATTAAATTTATTTGCAGCAAACAGACATTCCTTATTTATATATACAGCGCGTAGACGTCTTACTTGCGCATCGGCAACTGCTCATATGTGTGCGTTTATTTTTTGTATGTGTGTACATGTGTGTGTGTTCATGGAAGTACTCAGACATCAAGTCAAATGTTTTGTACTCTACTTAAATATAATTCACTTTAAAATTAGTTAACCGTTCGTTCATACATTTGTTTCCATTTATGCTTTGTACATACATGCATGCGAGAATGTAAGTGGATATTTACTATATAAAATAAAAATAAATATATGTATGTATGCGCATTTAAATATGTATGTACGTATGTACGTTTTTCATATTCACTTGCAATGCACAAGTGTATTTGACATTTATTTTGCATGAATTCTCGTGAAATAGTGTCTGCGAATGTCAGTCACAAATCAATTCAATCAATGCCATCGGCAACACCTCTCGCCAGCTACTAATTAGGTAGATAAATAAATTAATATTTGATAACATTATTAATGCTATCGGGAATTGCATTGATTGTACACAAAAACCCAGGGAAGAATGATTATTGTCGCTGATGTGTGCGAAAGGATGAGCTGGGCGTTACTGGTCGGGTCGAAATTGAGTGGAATAACAGTTAAGAAAAACCTCCGATTAAGGAGAAATGGTAATGGACTTTATGTAAATAGAACATGGAAATTCGAAGGTACATATGTACATTCATGCATGCATAACTTTAGCTTTTTATATTTGACTTTTTTAATCTTAGTAAAAATTGAAATTTTATAACACCGTAACACGTGTGGACTTTTTTAGAATCATCAACCTTATACAAAACTCTATAAAAGTATTTGATCGAAATATAAAGATATCAGACGAAAGTAGAATGTCAGGAAAATTTAGATATACAGTGACTCACAAAAGTGATCACGCTTCAGTTGAATAGACATTTATTTTTTCATTTTGTCTTACATATGCAGTAGGGTGATTGACTCGGTTTTTTCAAACCAGTTTTTTCATAAATTAATGTACGGTTTTTTTTGAAATCCTGATTTTTCGAATATCGAATAAATCGGTTTTTTAATTTCCAAAACCGGTTTTTTGTAGTTGTGAAGATATAGCCATTGATAGCAATATGGCAACACATCGACTAATTATTTATTAAAACGGCAACCACCAAGTGCTTATCAATTAGATAAGACTTATTCGAAATTCAAATAATTTGTAGAAAGAACGCAGCAAATATATTTTAGAAGATGTCATAGAACTACGGGAAAACCTTGAAAAATTGTTCAACGCCTTATTGACGATAAGTAAGTCCTTATAGCTTGCTCAATGTGCTCAATGTGAAATTAAGTAATTTGGTATAATCTCAAGTTTTAAAATTTGAGGCTATGTTTGAGTTGCAGATTATTGCCTCTCCTCGCTTATATGTTTTAATTTTTTATGTTTTGTCTTGTTTTTGGTGACCTGCTTATCACCTGATCACAATTGAGAGACATTTTAATGCCAACTTGTTTAATATTGTGACTTTTGTCTATTAGAGACTGATACTGCTTACTTAACACGGACATTAAACTACATTTTATTTTCATAAAATTTCTCTCATAGAAATAAAAGCATTAAGTTACATGACTGTAAATTGATGTAGCTTTTTTCTTAATTGTAACAAGAACCGGTTTACCCAGTTTTTTCTTGTGTTAAAAATTAAGGACCGTTTTTTTTTTAAATTGCCATTTTTCAAATAATTCGAAAACCGGTTTTACAAAAAAGTCGAATAATCGAACACCCTAATATGCAGTCAAATACAAATCCGACTAAATACTTATGTTGGTTGGTGTTTGAGGTACCGTTACTGTTTATTGGGAAACACCAAAGATGATCGCCGGTACTCACGATATTTGTTTTGTAACAAAGAAGAAATAATAAGCAAAATGAATTAGAATCAAGAAGATTTTATTACGATAAGCACATAAAGCAAGTGATGGGTATATAGGTATACAAATGTATATGTGTATTTAGCTTAGATATTACCTTTAGTATGGTCGATGATGACGATGGCTGGCGCTGTCTACTGTCTTTCAACGAATGACAACGCGAAACCGACCATCAGTTTTAAGAACCCGATATTTCTCACCGGTGTATTTCCAATCACAGTGTAGCTTTGCAGCGAACAGCTGTGCATAGGAAACCACCAGCGATTCCCAACCATTGAAGGCTTTTGGCCAAATATGTTTTACGTCGTCACCAAAATTAGCGGTAAAATAAAATTTGAACAATACGCCGAAGGCTCATTTAATCTTTTGAAACAACTATGTATTTAGATACGAGTATACAAGAAAAAAAATGTATACGTTTTTCCTTCTCTATAGTTGTTGATAAAGACGAGATCAAAAAATTATTGAATGGTGTGGTGGTGTGACTCATTGCGAAATTTCACGAAGGCTGAAAATCTGAATTGGCGTTATGAGTAAAATTCACAGCAAAATTGCAGATTTAAAAGAATTCTGAGCTCAGTTCTGGAACGGGACGTTGTTAGGAGCATAAGAAGGGGAAAAAGCGACAAATGCCTTGCAAATGTTCCACAGCCTAAAAAAAAATAATAATTTATAGGTTTCTGCAGAGACAATTTGCAGAACATTACGAAATGCTGGTCTAAAAGGCCGTGAAAAAGTCAAAAAAACATCTACTCACCGAGAGACACCGGAAGTTGCGGCTAAAAATTGAAAGACGAATGACGGCAGATTCTTATATTGAGATTCTGCGCAGTCATTTGCTTGGCACTGTAGGAGACTTAGGTGAAAATGGGTCGGACATTGTCTTCCAACAGGGCAATGATCCGAAACACAGAGCAAGGGCAACTCGCAAATGGCTTCAGGACAATAATATTTGTACGCTAGATTGGCTTCCGCAACATCCGGACCTTTTAGAAACATGCGAAGAATTACAGGCGTTATAGACGCAAAAGATGGTTATACGAAGTATTAATAGTAATTTTTAACCCTGTTTATATTAAGTCACAAAATTTTATCACACCAAAAAATAGTATATATAGTTTCGTTATTGCTTTTATTTGTTGTAGTTTAATGAAATATTACTTGTGTTTAATTCTTTCATATTATAACTATATAAAAAAAAAAAAAAAAATTTTAAAAACATCAAAACATTTACGAGTTTTTTTTACCAATGATTAGATACGTGTTAATACCATGATCAATTTTGTGAGTCACTGTATGTGTGAGACATTCGGTTTGAAAGTAGAATATAATAGAAAAAGTCAATTTTTACAATAGCCTTCTGTTGTTTTCTAATTGTTGTTGCCCATATGTATGTGTGGTGGCCGCTGTGATCGAGGTTCGAATCTCAGCCAGGGTAATCATAGAAAAAGTTTTTTTCCAATATCGATCACCCTCGTTTGCATTCAATGGCAAACCTCCGAGGGTATTTCCGCCATGAAAAAGCTTCTCCTAAATACATCTGCCGTTCGGAGTACATCCATTTGTGGTTTATTATAAATACCCAGGCCACAAATGGTGGGATAAGCTCGGCCAAACACTGAGCTATATAGCGTAAGCGCCAAATTATTATTATTGTTATTATATATGTATGTATACTTGAATGATATTTTTAAAGCTGTGTCCTAACTTAAACTTTGAGGTTTAAAAAAAACAAAACTAACGTGCCGGTGAAAAACCAAAAACGCTGATTTACTACCATACATTACAATTATTGAAATCTTTCAAGATTATTAAAGTATGCATTTTTTAAGAAGGACATTTTCAATGCTAATACATACTTGTAATCAAAAATAATTTGTTTATTTTTAATTTTCAATTTATATTTTTTATTTTATTTTATTAGATACACAAATTGCTATTTTACATTGCTTTGAATGTTTTTAAAATATTATTTTTAATTATTCATATACTTCAAATTTCAATGTTCTTTGAAAAAAAATTCAACCCTCAAATGATGCAAACTAAAAACGCAGTTTTACTCTCTTGTTTTTACGGGTATAGCGATTAGTTTGTGTGCAAAATTTACTTTCGCAACAATATAATTCGTGTGCCATTCGGAAGTACTGTCGCATGAAAGTTTAGATTTAACACATTTCATTTTATGGTACGAATACCCATTACTACTGTTTAGTTTTATTTTCAATGAGAGTACAAATGTAGTAACATGAAATTAATGTTTGTCAGTATTTTGATTTTTGTGAATTTTTTCTGAGATACCAATTTTTTTTCAAAGCGTCTTCGCATGGTACGCATTCTTAGCTTAAAATAAATAGGGGTTAATATTTATGTTATTGATAGTTGTGAAAAAACTTGGACGTTATAAATTCGCCCTTGTCTGAACTCAGCAATAATTGAGAATTATAAAAATAATCTTGTGAAAATTGTTAATACAATAAAGCGATATGTGAAAGAATTTGTTTTCAATTCATCGATAATTACTTGTTTGAACATACGTTTATTTCTTTTTAACCGTACTTTAAAGTTTTCTCACAACCCTGGAAATTTATGAAATATATATTTTTTTTGTAAGTATTTCTCGTGTCTGCCACTAGTTGGCTTTGAAAATTTGAGTAGAAACTGAGATATCTTAATGAAAATTGGAACAAGTATTTTTTTGGGCATAAAGACGAATAGTATTGAAAATGGGCAAAATTGGAAAATAACCAAGTTACATATAGGGTATGCGTGACGTCACTAGCTATATGTATTTTGAGAAACATTTTAATATATTTTGTGATGAGCAGAATTATGCGTATTTATGTAGTACATACAAACATAACTATTTTTATTATTATTTATAATTTCAATATAACTTGTGCAAATCGATTCCCAATATAAATATATAATTAATTTTGAGCAAATTTTAAGATATATGTAACTACTTATGTACATATGTGCACGGTAAAAGCATTGCGCATCGCTCGCAGAAGTTACTGCATTTCGATTTTACTCGTAGCTCCATTTTAATATGCAGCCAATTTTCAATTAATTGCGGGTAAATAAATGTATGTGCCGCAAACTGCCGGAAACTAAGTGGTAATCGCATGCGCGCACCAGCTGCTGCTGTATGCCAAGGCAAACAACAAACAAACGGCGAACAAATAACAAAGCCAGCCAACCAAAGAATCGACTAACTAAATAACTACAGACATTTGGTTAAAAAGCAAATGAATGCAAAATTGAATGTCAAAATGCCAAACTACCGAACTCAATGAATACCTAAATAATAGAAAGCCAACGAACGACAATGCGCCTGCGTTTGAGCTGACACCCGCGCTCTTAAGCGGCTCAGCGCAGCACAGCTCAGCTGGTGAATGCTTGAACGCCTGAACGATTGAATGCACAAATGCAATTTATATTCAAATGGAACAATAATAGTTGGTAAATCCGCTACATAAACCGCAGCTAAACATACCAATAAAACTTTTTTTAGTTATAAAACACACCAAAAAAAGGCATGGGAAAAAAGTGATTATAAATAAATATATATTTACAATAAATATCCACTATTTGGAATTGTAAAATATAATCTAAAATGATTCGCGAGGTGTTGTTCAAAATACTCACACACTACATACAAACACACACACATACATACAAATATACATGCAGATGCGATCTACATAGTCGCATTCGCATTTGGTTTGAGGGCAATGCAACTTTTATCACACAGACAACAGAAAAATTGCACAAAAACCAATAAAACAAAAAAAAAACGGCTAGGCAACAAAAACTGCTGCAGCAAAATGCAATTGAAGCTGCTTCTGTGGGAACTGCGAACTGTAGTTAGTTAACTAAATATATACAATTCAAGCAACAATAACAAGCGCCAACATTATTCTAAAATTCTACAACCGTTTATCGTTTATTTAGTAATTCGAATTCAATAGATGACTGATCTCCTAAAGTTCCGGCGCATTAAATTTACATCGAAGAGGATGAGGTGGGCAAAAGCTGATTGCAATTGCATGAATCCAAAGCTAACTGGGCTTGCATTAATTTTGCTGCAGTGCATTTGGAATGCCCAAAGGAAAAGCCGTCAATACGAGACAGACATCCCTCGAACTCACACCTTAAATGAGTAGCCGGCTAGGAGGTGTGCAATTGCCTTTTTACTCGCATGTATGTATGAATACATTATTGCCCGTGTGTACTTAGATAGCCATTAGCGACAATCAACGTGCGCCGGTTGGTCATATTTGCCAGCTGGTAGGCGCTCAATATATACTCGTATGTATGTATATACAAATGTGTGTGTGCTTACGCAAATACTACTTACATAATTGGTGAATGACTACTCATTTGCAGCTGTGAATGCTGTGAATTAACTTTTAAATGCTAATCAGAATTAACAGGATTAATATTAGCAGTGACGGATCTGGGATTTGGAATCGGGAGGGGCTGGAGTAAGAAATTTAAAAAAGGCTATTCATTTTATCGTAGTCGATATTTGATATACATATATGTATATTAAATAAAATTCGTACAATACATTCAAGTAATCGACTATGATTGAATATTTAAATTAGAATTTATACACATCAAAAAAAAGGCGCCAATCTCTCGTGAACTATGCTTAAAATAATCTCATTGTGATTCGTCAGACTCATCGTCCACCGTTCAATCCAAAGTTTCATGGCGTCTAGGGTTGAGCTTGCAAAATGTGTCTACTATCACTAACACTAAAATTTTAGTATTCTTATTAACATTGCCTTATGCCGAACCATTTAGTCGATTCTCTGTCATAGTAACTCTTAAATGGCTCTTAACGGGCGGTCTTCACCTGCTTCCAATTGTCGCTTGCTTTCTGCTTCTTGTCGACGCAAGCGAGAGAGAGATTTGTTCACTGGGCATTTTGAAAGCATACTTTTTCATTTGCAAGATGTCGTAGAGCAAGAAGGTTCGTGTCCTGCGTGCTATTCAAACTCCAAACCCACTCATATTGTCGGTATAAATGCATTAATTTACAAAGATCAGTAACGCGAAACTCGATTTTATCAATATATCTTATTAAAAGGCTTTTTGTGCTCGAAGAGCCTATGATAAACGATGTTGCCACGATGAAAGAAGCTACGAAATGCGAAAATGGCTGCCAAACTACAAAAATGACAGTTGAAAGCAAGCGAGCGCTCGCTTACCGATCGGTTTGCTAGACGAAGCATACTTTCAACTTTTTGCGGTCTTCACGTGCGACATGTCGCTTGCTTTCAGAAGTAAGCGAGCGTTGAAAGCAGGTGAAGACCGCAAGTAAGACGTTTCAGCAATGCAAAAGTTCGCTCCGCTGTGGCTGAAGTCACAGGAATAGTAGCAAATAACTGCAACAATATAGAAATGTTTGGAGAAAAATGAAAGACATTTTTTTGATTCTAAAATTTGAAAGACATCAATTGCCGTTTCAGCTGTTTTAAAACCGTCTTTTTTGCAATATTGTTGCCATAGGAGAATTTCAGAGTTCAGTTTTGTTTCACTGCGACAAATTAAATCATTGTCGTCAATTTGAGCAGCAGTCACAATTTCACCGATCGAATGTTTAGTATGTTGTGCTGGAATGAGTCCCTCTAAAGGCACAATTTTCAAAAACTCCCCCTTAAATCTCGAATTCAAAGAAGTGATCATGTGACCTAGGTAGGGGTTGCAGATTGTAGATCTGTCAAAGAGACAATGACTACTGCGCCGACACGAACCAGTCGTGTTTACCGCGAGAACGAGAAAAAACACCAGACAGTGTTTCGTACGCACGAGCCACTCGTGTCAAAGACGAGCGATTCGTGGTAACTTTTTTGTGGAACACGAATGTGTCGTGCGTCAGACTGCGTTCAGACAGGGAAACTTTTGTCGCGGCAACTCGTTACTTGTGGAAGAGGGAGTGACGAGGAAAGGGAAGGGCACCGAGTTGCTCGTGCTCGGGCGACACGCTTTGTGTTCTTATTCGTCTCAGTCGGCGGCCATGAAATTTGACATTCCTTTTCATTTATAAATTCTTTCAGTGGTTGCAGTTTTGTTGAGTTTTAAATGAATACATGCGGTAAGTTGAGAAATGAAATTTGGTTCTTATTTTTTTGTAAGTAAATATACACATATGTATGCATATACATATTAACCATGAACGAATTACATATTAACATGAATATTTCAGAATATGGAATTTTGTCAGAAGTTGTAAATGCAGCGTAAGCGAAGCGTACAGAAATTTGCGAAAATAATATAAAATAAAATGTCAGAAAATTGCCTTAACAGAGTTGCTTTGTGTGAACGCGACGAGCAACACCAAAAGGGAAATCGCCGATAATAAGCAACAAAAGTTTCCCTGTCTGAACGCGGTCTAAACAACGCTAAGTCGTGCGTACGAAGCACTGACAGATGTTTTTCGCGTTCTTTCGTGAAATACGACTGTTTCGTGTTTGGCGCTGTAGTTAGTCGTGTTTCGTTTTCTCAGTGTGTGTGATTCACCAGGTGATGGCGGGTTATTGAAATCTTTGTCTTCGCCACTCAATATAATATATACAGCCCCTGTAGCTCAGCCCCTAGATCCGCCACTGAATATAAGTAGTTATCCCCCATTAGCCTAGATGGGTTATAGAGGATTTTGTAATAAGTCGGGTTATAGATTTGGTTTTTTCAAATCGGTTTTTTTAAACTATTGTACGGTTTTTTTGAAATCTTGATTTTTCGAATATCGAATAAATCGGTTTTTTTAATCTCAAAAACCGGGTTTTACCAAGTTTTAAGTTTAAAGAAATACGGCAGCACATCGACGTATTTTGCATTAATTATATTACCATTATATATACATATATTTGAAATCCAAATAAATTACAGAAAAAAAGGAAGCAACTGTATTTAAGAAGAATTTCTATATTTAATAAAATGTCATAAGAATACAGCGAAACTTTGAAAAATTGTACAACGCCTTTTTGACAACAAGCCCCTCTAGCTCCTCAAGTTTTAAATTTTGAGTCTATGTATGAGTTCAAGATTATTGGTTTTCCTTGCTTTTAGGTTTTTATTTTTTTGTGTTTGTTTTGTGACCTGTTTATCGCCTGATGACAATTGAGAGATATTGTTTGGAGAGAAGAGGACTTGAGACCAATGCCAACTCGTCTAAAATTGTGACTCTTGTACATTCGAGACTGATACTGCTTACTGAATTCGGACATTAAACTACATTTTATTTTCAAAAATTGCTTTCATAGAAATAATTGCATTTAGGTACATGTCCGAGTATGTACATTGATGTAGTGTTTTCTTACTTAGAACAATAACCGGGTTTTTCTTGATTTACAAATTAGGCACCGGTTTTTTTCTATAATTCGAAAAGCGGTTTTACAAAAAAGTCGAATAATCGAACACCCTAGTAATTAGTAATAACAGACAAGGCAAAGTGGGAGTACTCATGCTGCTTCAACTTTACAAAATTTTAAATTTGTTAATACACACATTCTTACTTAGATCATACGGGCGTTGTAGTTGGTAACTTAATGCGTGGATTATCGAAAGCAATCGAGCTTCCGTTGCCTTGCCTGTTGGCAAAATGATGCCCTAAATGGCAACTGGCAACCAGCAACTGACAATTACAGTCTCTTTAAAGTGTGTGTTAAGGCAACTAAATTTTTTTTTACTCTTTAGCGAAGGTGAGAAAACTCATATTATTACAAATTTGTATAGATCTTTAACATTTTGTTTTTGTCTACATTGCATTCTACTACATCTTCCACCGTTAGCTCAAATTCTAATAATTGAATAATAATTTATTTTTTACAATTTACCCATTCTGTCATACCTAGTTTTGCTGTTTGCCCCACGATTCGGTGAACTAGAGGCGTTACTTTCCTAGATAACCCTACTTTAGTTTTGCCAATTAAGGAAATTCTCAAGTAAAATTACAATCAGATAAAAAGTTTATTCTTATAGTGATCACTCCTCAGGTGGCAATCATCCAACCATCTAATAAATAACTTCTGCTGTTCAGATTAGAAATAAACTGTCGATTTCTCCAGTTGTGGTACAACATTGAGATACTCGACCAAACACTAAGGTATGTAGTACATGGTTTAAGCTATCTATATATATGTATGTATATACTGAAAAGCGGAACTAAAGGTATTAATGTGTACATTAGCACAAAACTATCTTATTGAAAATTACTCTGTTAGTTCTTGAGATATTTGCGTGGAAAGATATAAAAATTTTCGTATGGTTTTTTTTTATATAATAATCTTACTATTGGTATAATTCTTAAGCAAAAAGTAAAACCATTGAGTCAGCATTATTATTATTATTACCATCTATCTTAATACACACATACAGCTGTGACCAAAAAAATAGGAGTGTCCCAAGGAAATAAACAAAATGCTACTTATTCATCCGAAGAAGTAAAATTGTATTCAGGAACACTTCAGAAATATATTCTTAGCTTAGTCTTGTATTTATATATAGCAAAGCATTTTCATCAAAATATTTTAAAATAATGGTAAAAAAAGAAATACGTAAGTAAATTAACATACAATTTTACCGATCAAAATAATAGGAGTATGGAAAGTTTTTTAAATATTACAGAAGTAAAAAGCAGAAAATGGTCACAGTTGGATATTAATTTTATAATATTTGGTGGCAAAGTGTCGATTTTTTTAAATTTTAGCTCATCTTCTGGGCATGGCGTCGATGACATCCTGGCAACGTTTCAAAGAGACTTATCGCCATGATTCTTGAATACTATTCCATAAATCCTTCGCAATTTGTTGGCCGATTTGTTCCGAAAGACCTTTCTTGGCATTTGCCCACAGAGTTTCTATGAGTTTTATAGCTTTAATTGCGCCATTTCGAAGCTGGCCAGTTGATGTGTTGATAAGCAAAACTTTATACGTGCTGCTACATATCTTTTAGAAAGCAAAGGAACTTTTTGTGGATTTCTGGCATTTAAGTTGGATTCTTGTAAATGTCAACGAACGGTTATTTCACTTACAGAATGTTTCAGCTCTTTTTTATGTGTTCAGCTGACGCAAGGGAACAACTTTGCTATATCGTGTTTTGCGCCTTTCATCTAAATTTGTGATTTTACGTTTACGACCTCTACTTTCGCGGGTTTTTTTGTACGAAAAAGCGTTAGTGATCATTTGGTCAGAACATTCCAAAGTTTCTTTAATAATCTTATTAGTTGTGCTTTGCTTCCTCACATTTTAAATTACTTCGCGTCCCTCGGAGGTGCAATGCCACTTTCAACCATAAGAAAATTATAGGCAACGCAAAATCAAAAAAAAAATGACAATATTTTGATAAAATTATCCGTACTGTTAATATTTACTATTAATTTTTAATTTTCACACTTATATTTACACTTCTAACCGATATTCGTATTATTAGGATCGCTCTCAGTCAAGGTCGATATATTTGATATTATTATTGAAACTGATATTTGATCCAAATTTTCATATTGTTTTTTTTTTTTTTTTTTGTAGCTTCTCTTTGACCAAAAACAATAAAACTACGCTCTCAATTAGTTACCTACTAACATTCAACGTTTCAAATAAAATCTAACACATTTTAAAAACTTAATTTACGAGATCCAAATTTTAAGCCTTTACAAACGAGCGCCGACCTTGTGTCTACTTCCATCATTTGAATTTTAACTAACCGCAACTACAATTGCGCAATTTGCGTTTATTCAGCATTCATTTTCACGCAATTAATTATAATAAAATCACTTTGGGCTGCAACGCTGGCCACAAATTTAATATTTGTATTCACACACATAAGTATGTGTGTATGTATGTATGTATGTATGTATGCATGTACATATTTTCACAATTTAGTATCAATGCCCATTGACTAAAGTGTGATTGGACGGCTAGTGCTAATGCATATTAGTGAAATAACCACCAAAAATTAAGTTGGCTAATCACAGTTTTACAGTAAACTTCTGTGAGTGATGTTGTTGTTTCAATTTATTCGTATATGTAATACATACATACATACATACATACATAGTGTGTTAATTTTTAAGTTATTGCAGGATTTGTTCGTGCCTTACTGTGTCTCAATTATTGCCCATACACACATACGAGTATATAAATTGTCACAAATTTGCCCATTAAGCAGAAGCAAATTTATTATACATAAATTAAATGTTTAAACATTTTCCATACATTTTATTAATACATATGTACATATGTATGTTTCTATGTGTATACATGCACGCATACATACATGCCTAAGTACGAGTATGTGCAAAATTAGTCGCATAATTAATTTCTAATCGATTAGCGCACTTTAATTTATGCACCGCCGTTAATTGACTTGAGTAGTTAGTGTAAATTAAAAATGGCACAAAAACAACATGCGCATTCAGAATATTAATTAACTAATTAATTTAACATATTTATTTATGTGCGAATTGTTGCTGGCATGGACATCACCTGCCCATTCCCTTGCTACGGCCAACAACTGACAGTGACATTTCATATACGAGTTCATAAGTTAATTACCTAAATTGCTGCGATTAGTTTTTCAGGTTATTGCACGTCTTAGACGTGAGAATTATTAAATGAATTAAGTTAATACTTATTTATTTAGAAAAACAAATATTAATTAAGTGTGTGTGCACGAGCATTGCCAATTACTGCTTAAATACTTATTGCGCTAAACCCAACTTGTAACGAATACAATCTTAGCTTATTTACATTTTAATTTCGTAGATATCGTTATTCAAATCTTATCAGTCTTTCTGACTCCTGATGCATGAACAATCTCCTTAAATATGCTTAGAAGTTTCCTCCGTCCGTCCAAAAAAAAAATCACCCATTTTATTAATTTTATTTTATTGAGAATATTTTGTGTTAGTATGTTGTCAAAGTAGGCATAGATACACAATACTCACACCGCAGACCGCACCGCTCTCCCACCCGGGGGGTTTCGTAATAAACTAATTACGCTAACGATAATTAAATAGATACTTATGAAAATGAACTCAGCAATACATTATAAACCGATTAAGGAGAAGACAACGAGTCAGGGTTTATGTAATGAAGATGATTACGAGGTGGTTTCCTTTACAGAAGCTTCATTTAAACAATTAATTTTAAGAGAAATAAAAAATTTGTACAGTTTGGCCGCGAGCCCACAGAGGCGGCAATGAAATACAAACATAAGCAACAAACTTAAAGGGAAGTGAAGTGGTTACAGGATATTTAAAATATTATTTACATTCAACTATTAAGAAATGTTGGCAAAACTTGGATATGTTTTAATTTTTTTTTGTGACTGTATATGAAATGTATGATAAATAATAATCGCATGACAATAGTGGTGGCCGCTGTGGTCGAGTTGGTAGCGGTGCGTGCTATAACTCGATATGCTGGTGAGTTCGAGGTTCGAATCTCAGCCAGGGCAAGTAAAATCTTAATCACAGAAAAAGTTGTTTCTATTAGCGGTCACTCTTTGAAAGGCAATGGCAAACCTGCGAGGGTATTTCTGCCATGAAAAAGCTTCTCATTAAATACATCTGCCGTTCGGAGTCGGCACAAAACTGTAGGTCCCTCCATTTGTGGTTGAATATAAAGACGCACACCACAAATGGTCGGAGAAGCTCGGCCAAACACTGAGCTGTAAAGTGCACGCGCCAAAATTATATTATATTATTATGACAATAGCGAACTCTGAAAGCTGAAGTTGCTTTCAGCTACATTTGCAAAAGTGATTTTCCAAATTATTCAATATCTTTTTTAACAAATTTTCGCGTTTGCCAATTGCCTTTCAACTCGTTAACATTTTTTTTTTTGTGCATGTAATATGTAAACGACTACTCAGGCAACATTTCAGACGATATTGAAACGCTTGCGAAATCGCTTCAGATAAACGCTGCAGGACGCGAAGGAGCGTGACGGTTATAGTTGTAAAATTTTCGTTTTTATACCCGTACTCATTAATACATGTGCTTTCATCATATCATGGTCGAAATAATTTGACTGAAATTAAGAGTTTGCCAAGGCTTATTACTCTATGTAAGCTTGCACTGAAAAAATATTTGTATAATATAAGTATGTTAGCAGGGTCGGATACATAAAATAATTTTGGGGAGGGGGCCGGGTTCCAAAAAAATATTTTTGTAGACAAAGATTGATAGATGAACTGTTACATAGATTTACCTTTTCCTGCGTGCAAGGTTCTGATATTTCGGGGGGGGAAGAGGGGATTCGGACCGCCATCCTCCCTATATCCGAGCCTGTATGTAATAAAACAATTCATAGTGGTCCGGTTCACAATCAGGCGAGTATAAAAAACCTAATCCGTCACTCTGGAAACGCTAAAATTAAGGAAAGAATAGAGGAGCATTTTATGGCAAGAACACTTTAAAGTTATGCTCCCTGATTGTTGCTGCAAACGCGGTTGTCTAATAAATACTTTAAGGACAGTAAAGTAAGAGATCATTTTTATATCCAAGGGATCACCGTATTGTGAAAGGATTCTTCTTCGCAATAAAGCCGAGTTCAACTACCACACGAAAATAACTTTATTTTTGAACACTCGGAAACTCTAAACAACGTTCCAGCAATTTTACAGTAACTGGACTAACCTTCGTTAGAACTCAATGTTCTACTTCGAAGACAAATATTTAACAATAACTGCAAATACTATGTATGAATGTACGAGTATAAGCGAATGTATACACCGCTCGGACTTTGGTTAAGGGCTTGCCGCTATCTAAACGGATGTGCTTTCAATAAACCTCAGCCTGCGACTTCTTGTTGGTTGAAAGCTATAACGGCTAATAATAGGTTTTTACTATTTACCCTAATAGCCAAGCGCCGATTTGATATCTACAGCACCTTCTCGAAGGTAGCGGTCGAATGTAGCAAAAATTCAAACAAGTTGGTTAGTTGGTAATAGCGTTGCTTAGGCTAGGGACATCCTAAGACCCAATCATACAGTTTATTTCACATTTAGAGATCTCTTAAAAGTCATTAGGTAGAAATCCTAGTACTTGTTGTCCAAGGCGTGACAGCGCTGAGCACTCACAGAGATTATGCAGAATGGTTTCTCTACTGTCCTCCAATTAGCACTCGTATAAATGCACGAAAATATGTGCATAAGTACTGAATATTGTTATTTCAATATGGCAATGCTGCCACTTTTAATAGAAAAATACTATTGTGAACTAGCAAAATATCTACAGCTGCTGTCAAACGTGTTTATTATTAAACAAATAGCTGCAAATATTAGCAAATTAAACCAAATTATAAATTAAAATGCGATTTCTTGTGGGTTTTCGCAAACTGCTTGGCAAAAATCTACAACAATTTCACCAATAGTACTGCATCCTATAGACTTGCAAAAGTTCTATATTCCAAAGCGAACAATGAGATAGCCACTATTTTATGAAGTAGAATACATTGCCTCGTATTACTGTTCACCTTTTCAATGCCCTCAACTTTTTCACAAATTTTGCGAAATGCATTTGTCTTGAAATGAAAATTTTCTTTGAAACGATTTTCCTCCTTTGAAGGTTCGTCTCGTTTCCAAAAGTAGCTATAGCGATCATTCATGGTATAGTATGCATGTGTATAAATTATGTATGTACATATGTATATCGTTTGTGGCCGCTGTGGTCGAGTTGGTAGCGGTGCGTGCTATAACTTGATATGCCGGTGAGTTCGAGGTTCGAATCTCAGTCCGGGCAAGCAAAATCTTAATAATAGAAAAAGTTTTTTCTAATAGCGGTCACCCCTCGGCAGGCAATGGCAAACCTCCGAGGGTATTTCTGCCATGAAAAAGCTTCTCATTAAATACATCTGCCGGTCGGAGTCGGCACAAAACTGTAGGTCCCTCCATTTGTGGTATAATATAAAGACGCACACCACAAATGGTAGGAGAAGCTCGGCCAAACACTGAGCTATATAGTGTACGCGCCAAAATTATATTATATATATATCGTTAAAGCAAATAAAATATACTCAAACATTTGCACAACTTCCTTTCTCTAATGTCGAGAAGTGTAACCACACCAGGCTTTAGCATCCTGCTAAGAATAACGTATGTATGTGCCAATGTACTCGTATTGCATATTATAATTTTAGTAGGCAACTTTAACAGGGCAATTCTAGCAACAGTCTGTTTAATTCCCCACAGTCTTTCAAAGTACAAAAATCTTTCGTGTAACCGATGTCTATTCCGCCAGCTATCTTGAAAGCTCTTTTCTTATTTTCGAAAGACAAATTGAAAGATCTGGTAACGAGCTGTGCATTTATTACACGCAAGTATATTGAATAAGAAATAATAAGTAAAATAACATAAAAGGGAAGTGATTTAAAAGAATAAAAATACTATAATAATGGGGCAATTATTTTTACACAACATTATAATGCCAAAGATTATATGATACGAAACTCTCGTTCTCGTGAGAGCGCTCTCAATGTGTAAATTTTTTATAGCATTTTCCAATGATGCCACTATGAAAGAAACGAAATGTGTTAATTACCATTGCATTTTCTGGAGATTTTATGAATTTAATACGACCATTGCGTTATGCAGAAGTAAATAATACAAATACAATGAAGTAACAAGTAAAATACGGGTATTAATGAAAAAAATTATAAATTTATGAGTTCTGCATGAAAACTTTAAAGTATACCAACAATTTTAACTGAAATAAAAAATATCAATTTTAACATAATCAAACATATCAATTCAATCGAATGTATGTATGTATGTATATACAGTATGTAGTTAAAAAGTATTAAAAAAAGTAATATACTCGTATAAGCAGTTTTCTTTAAAAAATATTTTTATTAGCAATTTTAAAGATGCTTTTTCTAAATAAAATGCAACATTTTTGTGAAAAGTTCAATATTTTACACGTTGCTCTTTATTTTGAGATTTAACACTTTTTTTGCAAACAACAAACACTCAATATCTTATTCTGCACAGTTAGAAAGCTCTCTGATTTTATTGATAATTTACACATTTTGACTCTGGCATCTCGCTAATTTACTTGTCAGCTGATAATAGGGGGACTCATTCGGTTTTGTTGCCAGCATGAAAAACGAGATCAGTCCCCCTATTTTAATAGCGGTTGAGAGAGTTTCGTATCATATAATCCTTGATAATGCGTCGGGCCAGAAAACTCCGTATGTTGTGTAGAAGACGCTTGCTCCAACAAATGCGCACCGAGTACGAACGGAAGAAGTATTCCAAAAAAAAAAACTGCACGAGAGCAGAAGTGGACTAACCCTTATAATTTTTTTGTACTTAACTGCTTAAAATAGTTTAGAGTGGTAAACTCAAAATTTAATAAAAAAAAAAAATACTTAAATACAATAAAAACTGCAATTTTATGTTTAATTTAATTCATTTCATTGTAGCTGAACATTAAAAGTAGTATAATGTTAACGCTAGTCCATATAAGTACATCATATTCATACATACTTACATACATATTTTATTAAAATGCTCTATTTTGTAGATATATGTACATATAAACGTAATTGCATATATCCGTATATATCCAAAAAGTTAAACGCGTATGTATATATGCATGTAGCGTTTTAACAATGATAACGAGGATGCATATGCAGTTGTATATAGGTATGGATACCTAAAAATGCAAAGAATATGTACATATGTACATTTCCATTTTAATTTTGAATTTTGACAGCTATTTGAAATCTGCTGCCAAAATATCTTTTCACCACATGTGGTGAACGAGAGAGCTTTTTTCGTAATACTTACGACGCTAGAATAGCTAAAAACTTTCAAACCGACTTGCCACCCGTCTTTCGATTATTTTTCGAAAGACTTTAGCAATTTTTGCCAGAATTACCCTGTAAGATAATAGTTTTAAGCTTTTCTTAATTCGTAACGATTTTTTGTCATTTAATTAGCTACCAATCTTATGTTCCTTACTTTCCATTTCCAGCTCAATTTCGTTTGTCAAACCAGCTGATGTCGAAATGCAGATAAGTGTCGTCTGTCAGGCCTAAAATATTATACAGATATATGTACTTATGAGCTCGTTTATTTGCATAAGTGCCCCCATCTGTTAGCACTTTTTGTCTTTGGTGATGCTAGTGCCTATTTGGAAAAAAATGCATGCTTTTTGTACCCCTTCGCTACCAACTTTCAACAAGTTAGGCGTGAAAGTTTTCATTAACGTTTACATACATATCTCGACACTTACTTTATAACCACACCCGAATTGCTCTTTTCGTGGTAAGATCTTTAGGTGCCTCCTGCACTACGCACAGTATTTTGTTTCAAGAATAAATTTTACGGTTTAATCTCTTTTTGCTTTTGCTTGTGGCACCATCAACCCAAAAGCACTTTAAAAATTTAATATTCTATACTAGCCTTTTAATTAAAAATAACACACCAATCTTTCATTGTTCCACATATGTACATATTATCAGCTTGATCAATTTTCCTTGCATAGAGATTATTCCAAAAAGTGAGCATACACAGTAATTAAGCCATTTAAATGAGATATTTTTTAAATTTATTTAACTGGTTTTTGCTTACACATACATACTTAAGTTTTACTCATTTTAGTACCATTTATGCATGTAACTATATGTATTTATGTACATACATATGTACGTTGTATATTCAATTATACATACATATATTCACGTTCAATGCTTAATTGTAGGTGTTAATAAAATCTCATATTTACAGTGCTACGAGTACAATTTTTAAATTCCATTTGCAAATATCAATTTAAAATACTTCTTCGTTAATTTTCATTTAATTTCAAATCTTTTTAGTGCAGTCTTTGTAATAATTAACACACTTATATATTTGTATTCACTTGTTTATACGTAGGTATATATTCTTTATATGTATTTATCTATGTATGTATGTATGTATGTATGTATGTAGGTGCAATGTATTCGCAAATAATAAAGGCCTCACTACACTGTGCCGTTTCTTTCAGTTCAGTTCAGTCCAGACCAGTCCAGTCCTGTGCTGTGCTGTGTTGTGTTCTCTACAGTCTGCATTCACTCATTTGAAAAGCCCAATGTGATAAATCAAAAACACATTTGTGTGATTAGCGAAGTGAGGAAGATCGCAGCGTTTGATTGTGCGATACAACAGAGACAATAACATAAGTACATATGTATGTACGAGTATGTGCATTGTGCATTGCTAAATGAACTCGTGTACCGTTTGATGTTTTGGTGGTGAGGAGTATGTTTGCATGTATGTATGTATGTATGTGCGTTGGTTGGCTTTCACAGGGACAGTGAAAAGTAGCGCTGCATAGTACATACATATATCCCTTAAGCCTTATAAATTGCCACCACAAGTCAGACAGTCGAGCAAACAGCGACAAACTGTTACAACAGAATGATCAGACCCATTATACATTCTATTTTCACATGTGCACTGACGGTTATGCCTGCATGCATGTATGTATGTAGGAGTGCTTGTGATTGCATATAAAATAACTATGCATACACTTCTGTATGTATGTATGTATGTATGTATTTACAAGCACAATCGTGCGGTCACTAAGCCGCCTGCAAGTTTGTTGGTCGGTGTTGAGCGGATATTAAGTGCTGTTTGGTTGGCTGCTTGATCGCTCGCCCGCCTGCCAGCGCACTGCTGCCTGTTTGCTCGACTCAATTCAAGTCGACGCCGCGGCAAGGAGGCCCGCGCGCATATGATTTATAGAATCGAGACAAATCTTTGATGGCAGACCCATCAATTGTTTCACCTTGTCGCAATGTGCCGCCATCCGATGTGCTAATGCAATACAGCACAACAACAACAACAACAACAACAAGCAGCAAAAGGATGAAGAAGAACGAGATTAACAAACGCATACCGCCACACGCTACTCGCCACCGTCAGCCACCGCCAACCACCGCCAGCCAATCCAAGCCACTCTCTGACATCATGGCACTTTTTCCATTTACCACTTCTACTCCTCTCAAATCCATTTCAATTCTACTCCACTCCACTCCAATCCATTTCAAACTTCCTTTCCACAACACACCAGCACACAATCAAGAGGCAGCACATCAGCAGCACTGTTACACTGACAAATGACACTTCACCAATTAAGGTCAGCGTTTTAAGCAGATTAATGGAATCGCCTTTGTACTCGTATTTTTCGTTTTCGTTTTCGTTCTCGTCTTCGTGTCTGTTGTGTCTCCATTCACATTTTTCATGGAAATTGGCTCACCTGTTATGCCAGTGTCGTTAATGCTGGATGTAGATGTCGAGAAGCCGGGCAATTTGCGCCAGCCTTTGCGATTCCAGAAGCTCCGCGCTTTCGATTCAGTCGGCACCACAGGACCTGGATCCTCTGCGGCGCGTATTTTGGCGCAGTTAAGTATGCGACGACCGCAGGAGGCGCGCGTCAAGAAGCCCGAATTTAAATCATCGTCAAGCGTCAATTGATGCGGTTGTTTGGTGGAGGAGGAGCGTTGAAAGGAGCGACAGCTTTGGGTGCCATATGAAAAATTGCATGATGTGGATGACTGTACTGCGCTATTGGCCTGCGTTTGACGCGTACTCATTATATGTGATAGCGCCGCGTTGGTTTTATGTATGCGCAGGCTACCGATGTAGCTGGCGCCGCTACTGCCACTGAAGCCGCTATCTAAGTCGGCGGCACAAAAGGCGGCATTTGTTGAAGACTGCACGGGCGACAGGAGCTCATCAGTGGGTCCCACTGTGCTTAGCAGCTCGGAGAGATTTGCATCACAGATATTATCAGACGATGTTGAGGAGAGTCGTAAGCTGGCCGCGCCACCGACAGCAACAGCGCCTAGACTTGGCTGTCCCGAGGCAGTGGTAACGCTCACGCTGGGCGCATCACAACTGGTCGGACTATTATTGGGCGGACTCTCAGGCATCAGCATGGCCTCAACGGACAAATTCAGCTCTCCAAGTATTTTATGATGGCGGTTTTGTACACGCCGCAATTCCTCCTCGACAAGTGATTGGTTCAGCGAACCGGCCGAGTGCGAGGTCGCCGATGGCCTTAGATGATGATGATGGCTGTTGTGGTGGTATTGCAGTGCTGCTTCATTGGATGAGATCTCCTCATAGAAATTTTCACTGGTTGCACCCGCAACACCGCGCAACGTTGCGCTATCACATGGTATGGCGCCATCATGCCCATAATGCGCATGATAGGCATGCCGCGCGGCCGACGATGCCAACAATTTGTTCTTTTTACACTTGGCGAGCAGCGCACGAATCGAGTTTGGGGGCGGTGGTGCATGATGAAGAGTGTGTGCGCTGCCAGGCACCATTTCGGGAGGCGGTATATTCGAGTGACGCATCGCAGCGCCTGGCTCATAGTACGCGTACGAGTAGTCGTGCTGTGCGTGCGGGTGTGTGGCATGCGCATGTTGATGCAACAGCTGTAAACTAGTGGTCTGTTGCACCGCAGACCATTTTGCGTCCGAGTTGAGTAGCTCGTTTGCGCGGCCAAGTGTTTTGCTATTGTAACGCGTTGACATTTTCGAAATGTTTATGGGCTCCTGCTCGTTGCACACCTCAATGGCGTCCGGGTCGGGGTCGGGATAGCGCGGCAAAACATGCCGCCGTCCATACGGACTGACACCTATGGTTGTGCCACTTGTCGCCGACGAGGACGATGGCGAACTGGACGCGGACGAGCGGTGGTTGACTGTGTTATTATTTACTGGCGGGGTCAAAGTGGCACTCACTGCGAGTGTGGCATTGTGTTCGCCGGTGGACACAGCAGGTGGCGCCACTGGCTCCAAGTGCGTCAGTACATTGTCGGTGAGTTGTTGTTGATGTGCAGAGTGATGTGTTGGCAGTTGATATTGTTGTTGTTGTTGTTGTTGTTGCTGCTGTTTTTGTTGATACTGCTGATGGTGATGGTGATGATAGCCACTAGCGTTCGTTTTGTTTGCCACCAATGTGGTTGCTGCTGTTGCCACAGTCGTTGTCGTTGCCGACTTCACATTTGCCGTGGACATTGTTTTAGTGGCAGCTGTGGTCATAGTGGCGGCGGTCACAGCCGTTGGCGTTTTCGGCGGTGGCGGTGGATAATCTGGCGGCGGTGGGAAATGCAAACAATTGGCAAAAAATTTAGGTGTTGTCGGCGACAGGGACACAGGACAATTGAGCTCCGACTCTGCTGCCAATTGATAAGCAATTTCGCGTTGCTGCTGCTGCTGTTGTTGTTGCTGGTGTTGGTGCTGGTGCTGGTGCTGTTGTAGCGTTAATTGCTGAAACGGTTGTATGAGCTGTTGCTGTTGTTGTTGTTGTTGTTGTTGTTGTTGTTGTTGGTGGTGATGTAGTTGCGTTACAGCCTTTTGTAGCTGTTGTTCTTCTTCTAAAAACCTGTGTGGTGGCTGCTGCTGTTGCTGCTGCTGCTGATGTTGTTGCAAGAGTTGTTGTTGTAGTTGTTGTTGCTGCTGCTTGACTGTTTGCGCTTGCCGATGGACCTGCGGCTGTTGCTGCGTATAGAAATTCTGGTTCGGTGGCTGTTGCTGGCATTGCTGCTTCAATTGTTGTAAGTCCCTTTGTGCTCGAATGGTACGCTTGCTGCCGCCTAAGCAATTCTCCATGGCACATGTTGATGTATGACAAAAATGTGGCAATGAAATTAATTGTAATTTAACTGGCTAATGATATGGCAGTTCGTATTGACGTTTAAGTACTTGAGTTGTACGATGGCCGCGATGCCTCCAATCCAATTCGCAATTTTGCTAGTTCGCCAATTTAGTCGCTCAATCGTTGATTGCTGAAATATACAAAAGCAAGAATAACGGTTATTATAAATGTAATGATTCATTTAGCTAATGGGGAAAATTTTACAGGACATGAAAAGTTTTGCATACACAGCTCGAAGGCAAAAAATAAAACAATAATCGACTTTGCTGGCACACAGTAGAAGAGGTCCTAATCAAAAAGTTTGACAGTTGCTTTTATTCGTAATGACCATTTGACTTGAAGATTGGTGAGCAAAGATAATATTTTGGAAATAACACATTTTAGATAAACAAATGAAAGTGTAATTGGAACTTATTAATAATTTGGGGTTATTTTGGGAAGGGTCAAAAATAATAAAATAATAATTCTTTAAAATTAACGAAATTTATTTAGAAAGCTGACATTTTTGTTAAGATATTGTGGAAATTTCAGTGACTAAATGGATTAAATATTATATTCACTGTTTGACAAGTTTTTTGTAAAATAGGAAAGTGTAACACTTCTGATTGAATTGAATAATTTTTTTTTCAATTTACAAGATTGATTAAGTTAAAAAAGAATCATTATCAACTCATTTTATTCTAACGAAGTATATGAAAATTAAATTTTTTTATTTTAGGAAAACTTTATAGTCTCGTTCCGTTTAGTTAAGAATATATCTAGGCATATTTTAACATACCAGAGCGAATTTGACGTTTGCAATATAGATGTTATTTTAACTCAACTCTTAAGTTGAGGGCATAATTCGTTCATTGAATATTTCTCCCAGCTGTCGGGGGAACAAATGTCGAAAACAATTAAGAATTTCGAGTCACTTACGATTTGCACTTTATTGCACACTTGTATTTTTTAATTCGTGATTTTTATTTATGCTACGATTGCAAGACGTACTGATTTGGGAAGGACAGTACTGAATTTTCACTTGCTGTACTGAAAATTTTCAATTCCCAATTCAGTACGCAAATGTCATTATTTTTCGGAAATTTGGTACTGTCAGTACAATTTTCAATCTCCACACTTTTAAGTGCATAAATTCTGAAGTTATTTCACATAATTGAAAATATTTTAATTTGCATGCTCACATACATACATACAACCACATTCGGACAATTCATTTATCCTCCAATTACTTAAAATTATTTTTCAATTAAAACATCGTTAATTTTTAAACGAACACCAAGTAAAAACAATTTTTTTAAATTAATAAAAAATTTAGAAAATACTTCAAAAAATTTTATCAAAATTTCGAACTTTTTAAAAAAAATTATAAGAGTTTTTTGAGGAATGTAGATAGATAGCTCATTCAATTTTAGTAAAACAAAGTGCAAATTTCTAGTGGCTACAAATTACCATGGATTTTCAAATTTTTTTTACTGACGCACGTTCGCAATTCCTTCGATATAAGAAATAATCGCGGTATTACTTGTAGACACTTGAAACTTACACTTTTTCACACTTAAATTCAATGACCCAAAAAAACTGTATACTCAAAAAGAATTATCAAAACTTTCCAAATGTTGCTAAAATTTTGTTAAATCATTTTACATTTGCAAAAATTGGTGTTAATGATTTTTTTTAGACAATGAACCGTATTTTATTTGAAAAATACCTTTAATTAATAAAGAAAAATAAAGTGCCCCAAAACTGTCAATATGTGATTGTGCTACAACTGCTGAACAGATGTTTACTACATAAGTATGTAAAAATTACTGTGATTAGTGTTTTAACGATGGTATGTTTAATAAAACCAGCAGTGAATATTATAATTTCTGAAAAAGCAGAAAGTACTGAATTTTGGGGGAAACAAATCTGGTAACTCTAATGTATGCCCTTAGCATGAAATCGAATAAAACCCACATATTATTCAGAAGTTGCGTAACTACATTAATATATTGTTCCCGTAAGTGCCACTGTAGTCAAGAATACGATTTGAAAGAAATTTGCAACACATAAAGGATCCCAAATTTATAATTTTCTCTTGATGCCCCGCGGACGATATGTTTTTTGATTTATTGTACGAGTATAATCTAGAATAAAAATTATTTTTTTATACAGACTGCTTAGACCGCTAAATATTTCCACGTAGTTCATGTATTTTTAAGAATTAGGAAATAGAAAACTTCAAGCCAAAGCATAAAGCTAAACTTTAATGTTGACGATTACTTGTTTTCGGGATTTTTAAATAGTTAAATCAAAAATTATTCATGAAACAATTGATTACAGTTTCTTTATGTTTTCTGAAGAAAAATAAAGTTTACCGATTGAAAAATATTGATTTCTAAAGATTCTATACGATTTCAGCAACATTTTTTTCCCAAAATCAATTACATGGAAAACTTTGAGCGCTTTGAGCAACCTCTAAATATTTTGTTATTTCAAAATTTCACAAAAGTGGAACCAATAAATTCCTGCTTATAACTACTGCGCTCTTTTTGACGGCCCTTATGTTTGTGCACTAATGTCATGTACATAAGACGTACAGTGAGCAGCGCCAAGTAGATATGTATGTATAATTTTAGACGGACTATGTCTGCTCAGCGACGTCAGTGTGAAGCGAAAAAGCGACTCATAGCCAAACAGCCAACTTACTTAGACACTTTTTCATTGATCAAAATCAGTGACGTAGTAGTATACCTCGAATGGGAGAGCAAATAAGAAGTTGTAAAAAAGAAAAGCATAAAGCGGACGATTGATTAGTTGCATTCACACGGCAATACCTGTATGCAACCATCGTGCGATACAAAATTTAGCACGTTTATTTAATTACGCAAACTCATGTCTCGACATCAAAAAAATCAGCCAACTTTGAAAACCGTAAAATATGAATGATTAAATAAAATGTTTACCATCATACGCTTATACTTCTCGCCCCATCACTCATGTTTACATACAAGTAAGATCGTGTGAATGTGGCTTATTGCATAAAAAAGCTACAACCACGCAATCGAAATGGTAGATGCTGTCTAATCGAAAAATGTCGCTACCTTTGTTTCACTCGACTGTGGCGAGATAAAATGGAAAAAAAAAACGAAATCTTGAATTTCATAAAAGTGAAAGAATGTAAATGCACGCGCAAAACACGAAGGGAAATAACAAAAAATGCAAATTATATAGATACACAAATTTGCACCATATAAATTGTGTTTGTTTACAGACTACACTGACGTCACGCAAATGTCAAATCTGAAAAATTTAAAGCAACAATACGCCGAAATGCGTCCCCACTGTTCGCTGCATCGTACGCCTGAACACGAATTGATCACTTGATTGGGTTGAAGACCTTTCGACGCATCAAAGCGACACAAATAATGATTTAAATACTTTACAATTTTTACATTTAAATTTGTGTCAAATTCTAATATTTGTGAATTTAATGCCGTTTCTATCTACATAAGTCAGCGATAAATAATATTCGTTAACATATGCTTTTTTTCAGCGAAATTTTGACATCCGAATTTACCCAAACTTTCCAAAGCCTGTTACAACATTTCCAAAACCTGCATATACATATAAATGTACTAGGCATGTCAATCCCGGCATTCCGGACTTTTTAACTCACGAACATCCCGGGATAAGTCTATTAATTTTTTAAATTTTGTATCATTCATAAAAAAATTTAGAGAGTTTACAATCCGTGTTATTTGTCGTATTTCTATAGTCCGCTATTAAAATAATAGCGGAACGTAGGGATGCACTGTGCAATTTCGGTTATTATTGTATATACATATATGGTATTGAGGCAATTAATCAGCAATAAACCGCTTATAATAAATATGAAAGGTCGGTTTCTTCAAAATATGTATATGCACATTTCCATTTAACTTTAATTTCCAGTTTTTCAAACAAAAATAAATCTGAATCATGAAGAAGTTTTAATCGAAAGGCATTAAACTTATCAGATAAAGGCTATGCCCTAGAGGGGGCAATTAACAGTGCTTCGCCACTGCATATTTTAAATGCAATAAATTTAGGTTCAGGAATAATTCTGCGTCGCTCAAAATGGAATGGGTGATGTCTTTAATTTTTACTTGATGTAAGTATTTATTTTTAACTGAATGGTAATACATTAATATTTAATATTAGTATTAAACAGTGATTAACAATAATTTTACTTTGTGTAGGTGCATTTGCTTCTGTGCCAAATATGTATATTTGTACTTGAAGTATAAATATTTTGTATGTGTGTCAAATTTTACGTTTATTTCTTTTTTGTTCTTGAAAAGTCTAATAAATACATACATGAATTACAACAAAACGTTCTTCTTTTTTATATTAATGTTATTTTGAATACTACAATAATACAACGATTACAGACGTGTTACACTTTTTGACAAATTAAAAATTACGAATCAAAACTTCGTGAAATTCGGGATCCCGAGATTGTCCCGAGCTTTTGTTTTCTGATCTCGAAAATCCCGGAACAATAAAATGCCCTAAATTGACATCCCTAGCATGTACATACATATGTTAGTAAAAAAAAAACACCAACAAAAGTACTTAGAAAATATCTCTTCCCTACTAGCATTGTTTTTTAACATTCGTCAATTTGGATGTAAGCGTCACCTCAAATATTCATGCGTCAAGAAAAATAAACAAGTTCTTTCGAGTGGCAAATTGTTATGACACATTAGCATTCATTAAATATTTACTTAAGCAAATGCATTTGCTTTTTACCATTTATTATTAAGGCTGTAGAACTAATTGCCGCGCATTACAGCGGGCCCTTTTTTTTTTTTGATTAATTCACTCAAAATGTGAAAACAAACATCAGCGACCTACATACATCACTTGCAAGACAATACCATACATACATAAATAAAGGTGGTGCGGTAAGCAAAAACCGAATTTCTGTATCAAACAACCCTTCTCTCTCAACGACCCGCCGTTTTGAGCAAAAAATGTCTTTATGCCTGTAATATCCCTTGGCTATGTTTGCAAAACCAATATGTGTGTGTGTATGCATTACATGAAAATATAATTAATTAACTTTTCTAGTCCTTTCTTTCGATATCCTACTCCACATTTACAAAGCCAAAGCAAGCGAAATAATGATGAACTGCTGCCATTATCAATATGTTGGTACATATACATACACACATAGTATGTATACTTGTGTACATATACATATTTATTTGTTTATATGGATATAATGACAAGAATGGAATCAAATAAACGCAAAAAGAAAGTCAACTTACGCATCATCGCTTAGGTATTCAACCCACAAATAGTCATTTCCTCGTAATTAATGAAATGTCGCACAGAAACCGTTTTTAGTACAACGCAGAAACAAAACCAAAAAACATTGAAGAAATATCTAAATTAAACAAAAAATAGCATTACAATTCTACCTCGCCACGAATTCTTTGAAACCCTAACAATCAAAGGCAATTTCAAAGCATCGCATTTAGCGTTTTTGTCAAGTCTAAAGGCGTCTACGCCAGTTGACTTTCAATAAAAAAGCGCTGCTAATTGCAATTGTGAGTCGGCAATGATACGTTGCCATGCACAACGTCGCACAACCATCCATTAAACTATGCCTACATACACACACATACACGCATACATATTTACAAACATGTGTGTGTTTGTATGTGTGTTGCGAACGATTGATGACTAGCCGGTGGAGCCAAGCAGAAGCGCAACGCTCTCGCATTCAATTACAGCCTCCTGCAAATGTAATGCATGAAAACAATTTGACGCCCCCGCCAGCCCCTTCGCCCACACACATATGTACATAGAACATAACTGTGGAATGTTAACCCAATCCCACGTGACACTATGAAGGACTTCAAGTGTGTTTGTGTGTGTGTGTGTACCCTGTAGGAATTGTAGCTAACATTATAGTAACTTTAAATTGCATTCAAAAACACTAGTGCTGCTTATTTTTTTTTATATATTTTCATTTAAGGAAACTAACTACTTTTGCATGGCGATGGCTAAACAGAAATCATTTTTGGCTACATCTGCATGAGGTGCCAGCTAGCAATTATTTTTTTTTTTTGATTACGAATATTTTTCACATAATTGTAATCTAAGCTGTTTAATTTACGCTGCATGAAATAAGCTGTGAGCCACTGTAACTACTTTTGGTCACAATTTGGTCGAATCGATTTTTTCACTACAAGTTTTTCCGAACCGCATATCTCCTACTTATACGTTACCCATATAAAACCCGACTCCGTGGATCATACACTTTT